>OU744357.1:10533680-11782430 GCA_916610255.1 Lasioglossum lativentre | reverse complement strand
AAAGAAACCCGAATCCAAAATTTCAATGACGGGTCTTTATTAGTTCCTGAGATATTAATGAAAAACTGCCGAAAAAAATGGTTTTGTTTTCACCCGTTACATATCATTTCTCGTTATACAAATTTTAATAAGAATTTTTTAAAATGGAACTACATATTTTCGCGATACGACAGCCGAGATTAAGATGTATACAATCACCGATGACCTTCGCGCGACCTTGGGGGTAGGCGTGGCCAATGATAGGGTGGGGGAATCGCACTCGTCTCTAGAACTCCGCTCACTTGAACCTTCATGCAAAATAGCAAACTCAAAGTTAACACAGACCTAGCGCATGAATTACTTTTTCTTTTACTTATGCAATTTTATTATCGCGAGGAAATTAAGTATCAAAATGGCTCACGTGCGCGAACTCACCACGCTTTCTACCTAACCGATCGCACAATGTTGATATTTTTGTAATATTATGTAAGGTAGTAATTAACGTTACGTCCCAGCTGAATTAAAACCTTACGGGGTCGTGTTGAAAAACTTGTGTTTATGCTGAAGAGCAAACCGTGAACAGTTAGGTGAATATATACTATTTGTATTTCAGCAAGTATTCATTGACAGTTCACGCTTCCGTGATTCGACGAGCAACAATTTGTTTACGGCAAATATGGGAGACTCGATTCTCGAAAATAAACATAAACGGTATGAGTCAATGCTCGAGGTGTAGGAGAACGAGGCTTATGTTATTTCCATAACTGCTGTCTGACCTAGAATATTAAACTACGATCGTTAAGTCCAGTTGCGTGATAGCAAATCATACCGATATGTTTGATACTTTAGCAGGTCAATATATTTATAAGAACACGACTGGCGACATACTTTTTTAAACCATTTATGTAGGAAGATGGTAGCTCCACTTTCAGTTCACTGATATGGTGCATTTAAGTCTCAATTTTGGAAATAGTCCAAATATGAATCACTTTGTTATTATTATATCAATTAATTAATTTATCAAGGCTACTGAGTAAATCCTTATACGAGTCGAATCAAATATTTTAATTACAAGATTTTTCTCGTTTAGATTGTCAAAACAAAAATATTTTATTTTAAATTACATATTTTACTCAAAATAAAATATTTTTCTTTTGACAATCTAAACAACAAAAATGTTGTAATTAAAAACATTCTCGAACCAGAAGATAAAGTAGTTTGATTAAAAATTTTTGTGGTTTAGATAGTCAAAATAAATATATTTTATTTTCTGGTTTGAGATTATCCAGATAAAAATATTTTATTTTGTGGTTTATATTGTCAAAATAAACATATTTTATTTCGTGGTTTATATTGTCAAAATAAAAATATTTTATTTTCTGGTTCAGATTGTCAAGTTGATTTATTTTTTAAATTATACATTTAAAATGCTATTTTGTAAGGCAAATAAAATCTTAAATAGTATTAGAAATATTCATGTCGCCACATATTCTCTGCCTCTGAAGACAATGCATCCCCTGAATAAAATATATTTTTTCAAAGCACGCGTATTAGGATTCTCCGCGAAGCGCATTCTAGTCTTTCTCTTTGCTTTCTTGGAGTGAGTCAAGAAGCCCCGTATCCAGCCGCGAACTTTCTCTCGCCTACTCTACGGTCTGCGTGGCATCCAGGGCCCAATGTCGCATAACTATTGTGCATTTGATTGAACGCTTGCATTACATGCGCATACCGGACGCCGTTCCAGTGGCATAATGGTTAGAAAATATCGGAAAATTCAATTCCTTATTCCAATATATCCATTTTGATATTTGATACTTCGACAAGAAGTCGAAAGTCGCCCCCAGCTATCGTCTTATATCGAAAGAAAACTGCACTAATGTGAATATTGCTTATAATTGCTAGAAAATAATAATGTGTGCATTTATTCCTAGAGTACTATTAATGTAAGAATCAACTTGATGTGGTCTGGGGAATATGTTTAAATTTTCATATATACATATAAAAGTACACTATTTTTAATTCCACCATTTTTGTCATAAAAGTAATTTTGTATATAACGTGAAGCACCTTGGTGAACAACATTCACCTTTATATCCTGCTAATGATAGCACCTCGACAGGTGGTCTACCCTGTGCTCGTTTGATTTTAAGTACTCATTGTTGCACTAATTAGTAAGAACCTTAATTACAAATTCTCATGAGTCCACCATCAGGAAGCGATCGTCGGAAGTGCGTGGGAGTGACGTCCTTTTTCTGATGCATGTCGTCGAACGGTTTCTCTTCGACATTCTTATTCGAAGCACATTACGATAAGAGCTTGACCGAGCTCTATAGAAAGCGGGGTGCCATTTAGACATGCAAATTAAATGTTCCACCTTCTAAATTCTAAAATATCACCGGCAGGTATTTTAATGTTAAATTCAAAACGAAAATGTATTTTCGCTTTCCCTGACGCAAGCAGACGATACAAATGTGCATTCGACTATTGAACGAAGTATATGTAGTATCCAAATAATAATAAAATAATTACACATTTTAGCTTTTAATCGATTAGCAAAGTTGACTTTCCAATAACATTACTAGGACCTCGCATACCGTGACCTTGAAATGACCTCGAATTTAAAATTGAAGTTATCTTCCTTTTTTATTTTGTGAAAATATTTTTTGGAATTCTTTTATATTGCAATTTGTGTCTGATTAAAAGCTGATCAATTTTTGTTCTGAACATTTGTTTGGATAGCTGAATTTTTCGAAACCTTCCAAATTTTTCTTAGGAAACTTCCTTATCGATTAAGATGGATGGTAATGGGAAACTGGCAAGTTGTGTTTGCAGTGTAACACGTACAGAGCTCGCTAGGTACGTGCTCCACTTTCAATACGCTCGAGGATTGCTTCAATTGGAAAACAAAAAAGAAAATTTACGAAAAAAACACCCTCAATCCATAATGTAAAACATAATCGCAATCTATCCAGGGCGATAAAATTTTTTAATGTTTCTACATAGTTATGTGTCACGATTGCTATAGCGGGATTCTATGCCACTGAAGATCAATTTAAAAAATGACACGCATAAATGACCTTGACCCTTCTTTTCAAGGTCAAACATTTTTTTTTATCGCATCATGTAGTACTCATCGCGAGGAACAAATATCTCACAGGAACCATGGGTCCCGAGTCAACCGTTCTCTTAAATAACGAAAGTTTCGTAAACTATTTTATGCCATACGTCTACAGGGTGTCCCAAGATGGTTAAACGACGTGACAAAAAATTGGTATTCCATTTCTCCAGGTATGTGACCAGACAAAAAATGGCACATTCCATATGGTCGTAATTAAAGTTTGAGAAATGTGACATTTCGATAGCACGAACAGGTTTTTTGTCGCCTAACGATGATGGCGAAACGCAAATTATAGCGCTTAATTATTCACGAATCCGAGCGTCTATGATGTAAAAGATTAGGTCATTTCGAATTTCTGCACTCGTATGTTTCGGGCTGGTGTGTGTCTAACAGCACGTAGCATTTTACGCGAGTGTTCGAAAGATCGGGGATTTCTTGTTAAACGTCGGCCGGGTTATGCAACTCGCTGCTGGTGAAATGTACTTTCATTCGGCCGACGAAACGGTGCGATGTGTTCAAGGACGTTCAAGGGACACGCGAGCGGTCGCGGAATTTGGAGTTGCGATTCAGAAGTTGTTTTTCCATCGCTGGCAATTTCTATTCGATACAATTTATTATTATTTTTCGCGTTTTTCTTTTTTTTTGGTTTACACTATGTTTTTGCTTCAACATTGAAGGTCATTAGCAAATATAATACAGTACTAAGTTCGACTGAAAATATTATTAATAATTGAACAGTAAAATATTAGAACGACTAACACAGGAAATAAACTTTAATAGATTATTGATTCTGGTGACGTTCTACCGCTTATGGACATTTGTTTATTTACACGTTTTAATAGACTAAATTATGGAGACTGTTCATGATATTCACTGACACGTAATCAACTCCAAACAACAATTCATCAGAATAATGTCGAAATCGAGTTATTCCATGTTATGACGCATCTAAGAAAGTGTGGTATCTTCACTGTAATAGTAACGTAATCGAAAATTACTTCCTGTATATGTCAGTGATACAATTTTCTACTGTAACGTCACATTAATCGCGCATTTATACTTTTTTCCCATATTCCCAATGTATTTGATACATTTTTAACTGAATGATAAAGAAACGATAAAAACGCAATTATAAATTGACAATTTGAAAAATCTTCGAGATTAAAAATGAGTCCAGGTATATTGTTGTATTATTTTCTTATAACAATTTTCATCGACAATTTCTCGAGAAGTGTTTAAAAAAAAAAAAGATTTGCAGTACTTCTAGAATTATCTGATAGATGTTGTTGATACGCGATTTGAAAGTATGCGACCAACAAGTACTCGACAGGATCCCGTCAAAATTATGCAACTGGGTGCACCGGGGGGCAGTGTCAGCTGCAGTAATTCAGTTCCAGTTTTCAAATCGGCCGAAATGCTAGTCGATAACTTACGAGTGATCCACGATGGAGCAATACGCTGCAGTATCGATTATGTTGTAACTTCTGCACATGTAAAAACAAGTTTGCCGGAGCACTCGCACATTTTTTCATCCGAGAAGACAGTGTCGAATAAATTAAGCCTGAAACTTTCGTACCCGGAGAGAATGTTGTTTTTAACGTTTTTTTCGTTTCCGTCTGCATAATCATAGGATTTTTCGAAAATTTCGGGAGAAAGAATTAAAACACGAGGAATAATTCTTCAACATATTATTAAAATTAAATAATAAAAGGTACTGTATAGGACATAGCTCGACAACACCTTATCATCTAACAATTTGATTGTTTAAATGGTAAAATAAATATACAAAAGTAGACTTATGCTATTTATTCTATCATCAATAAATAGTATATAACTGCTTGACGATTTTAGGGTGACTGCGTCATTGATCCTAGGACACTCCATATAAATTATCTCCGACAAATTATGACAATCATCATACTGCGCATTATCGTTAAACTATTATACAATTAAAGTCACGTCGGTTCAGTGACGACTATTTTTGATATTTTTGTAGCTTACGTATCCACAATTCGTAACAATAGTTATGTACAAAGGTACACGAGGCTTATGTTCTAGTTTTTTGTGTAATACCTTGTACATTATAACAATTTATACACGCAGAAATTCGAGTACAAATGAATAATCCATTTAAACAATTAGAATTAGACGATGTAAATAACTGTCAGTTTGGTGGAAAATTTCGTGTAATTTTAAAATCGAGTTCCACACGTTTACAAATAACATTCAATAAAGCGGACATCTTTGATGATACATATACAAGTGTGGTGACGTAATGGTGATCATATACTTTCGCTAAATTCCTTGGATTACTCATTTGTCTTGTACAGAGTGAGCCTTGTAACATAACATCTTCATATTGTTAAACAAACTTGTAAATTACACTCAATGCCTATTTCGATTTCCAGCTTTCACCAAGTTTTAAGAAGAAATGCAAATTTTAATCTTTTAAGTGGCAGACAAGAGAAAGTGTAAAATTGGAATTTCCGTATAAGAGTATTAATAATTTTAGCCGGTTTGTCAAATGTTTATAACGTTATAAATGTATCTAATTTGTGGCAACCTCGCTACACTATACGACAGGCCTGGGCAACTTCCCCTCTCTCGCTTCTCGCCCCCCACTACTAGTGTACCGGTTCCCCCACTATCAACTATTTCATATTTCCCCCAGCGTGCTGTGCCTCGCGTGACTGCGGCCTCCTATACACGTATACAATACTAATCTCCCCAACCCCCTCCTACGCTCCACAGGAGTTTGGTGGGGAGGACCCAGGAGTAGGGAGAGGAGTCGTCTGCGGCTCGCGAGCCACAAGTTGCCCAAACCTGCTATACTTGTTGCTCCAGAATAACTTCTTTCCGAATATGAACACAAACTATGAGGATAATAATTTTTTAAACTTGTTACGTTACCCAAGCCTGCTAAAACCGAATTACTATTAAGTAATTTTATATTTAGAGCCGTCACACTACAAAACTCACCTCATACGAATCTCTTCAAACTTAACCAGTTGTCCAACAAAAATCTTACCAAAAACGACTGTCAGTCACATTGTCTCTCTTACTTCTCGTCATCCACTGTTTCTTCACCAAATCGGCGCCCTTCTCGCCAATCATGATCACCGGCGCATTGATATTACCATTGGTAATCGTGGGCATGATCGACGCATCGATCACCCTCAACCCAGACACCCCGTAGACCCTCAGCTCAGGATCAACGACCGCCAATGGATCCGTTTGTGGTCCCATCTTCGCGGTGCAACTCATATGGTAGATCGTCATAGTGTACTGCCTGACAGCACAATCCCAATACTCGTCGGTGAACATGGGCAAATGCTTGCAATTAGGTATGGGCTTCTCATGGAATCTGGCTCCGAACCTCTTCATGCTGCTCGTCTCCCCGAACGCTATAGAAGCTTTCACACCCTCCCTGAGGACACCCACGTCGTCAGGGTGCGTCAGGTAATTGTGATAGATTAGCGGATGATCCAGCGGATTCCTCGTCCTCAACTTGATATGACCTCGGGATTTAGGTCTGAGGATCATGGGGAAGACCCCGAACACATCTTTTTCGTTAATCTTCCCATAAATCTCGTTGTAAAAATCGTCCGTCAACCCGTGAGCCGATTTAGTCTGAGATCCTCCATCGGAGTTCGTTGACGACGCCGTTAGCATGAGCGATATGTCAGGCCAGTCGTCGCTCTGGTTAGCGTACTTGGTGGAGATGAATCCAACTGCCTCCAGGCCCACGTTCGAGGTCAAAGGACCGTCCTCGTTTACGGCATACCTGATCGCAGAGTTGATGTTCACCAAACGGCTCATCACGATGCTCACTGGGTAGTCGATCAGAAATGCTAAACCGCCCATAGCGATGTGGTCCTGTAGGTTCTCGCCAACTCCTGGCGAGTCGTGGATCACGGGAATACCAAGTTGTTCTAGGTGGGACCTGGGCCCCACTCCTGACAGCATTAAAAGCTGAGGAGTGTTGACAGCGCCACTTGACAGGATCACTTCTTTTCTGGCGTAGACGACCTCTTTGCGACCATCGCGAATGAATTCGACGCCATAAGCTCGTTTAGTACGGGGTTCTATGAGGACCTTGGTCACGTGGCTGAAGAGGGACAGGTGGAAGTTCTTGCGGTATTGTATCGGCCGGACGAACGCTTTCCCTGTGCTGCATCTGGCGCCTCGTCGCATTGTGTACTGGTAGAAGGAAAAGCCTGTTTGCTGTGCACCGTTCACGTCCACCAGGTCGTAGCCCATCTCTTCGCCTGCTTGCAGGAAGGCGACACCCAACGGGGTATTGTACGGGGAGTTTTGGACTGTTAAGTAGCCTCCTGGAAGAGAATTGAAATTTTTTTTTTGAGATCTCAAGGTCACCTTCATTTTTGTTCAACGGGACCACCCCCTTTTAAACACCTACGATGATAGTCCCTCCGAGTAGGAATTCAGTGACTATAATTACTAAAGGTCATTCAAGGTCATTCAAGGTCACAGACAGAGGAAGAATAACTTTGAACTCTATTTTTCAGCCAATAGTCAATATTTTTATACTACGTGAAACGAACTGATGAAAATATTTTTAACATTCGTGGCAGACCTGGGTAATATTGAATTTTCTTTTTGAAAATGATTTCTTTTTTATTTATAAGATTCGATAAACTGTCGTAGTGCTATGCTTGATCTATACTTTACATAATCTATTTCTTCTATTCATATACATATTATCTCGAACCGGTTTGTTGACACGCGATTCGGATCAAGCGTTACAACTCCTGACCTAATTCGCAAAAGACGTAATAGATTCTTGCCGCGATTACTGTGAACAAGAAAAATCAACGGATCCTATAGTCCACAAAAAAGATGTATTACATGATTGCTAATGTTACTGTTCAGTTTCAATTAATATTAATATTAGAATTAATACGTATTCGATGAAAAGTTGATGTAGAATTAATATGAAACAGATTTTTGAGATGCCGTACCAGTGGAATGGTACTTAGTATTCCGAGCTAAGTAGGGGTTCCTTTGGTCTTCCGACTTCTTGAAGTAGGGCAGAACATCCTTGTAGCCCCAGCCATAATTCCCGAAACTCTCCCATTGGTCGAAATCGCGCCGATTTCCCCGAATGTAGAGCATTGTGTTGAGCACGCTCGAGCCACCGAGAACCTGGAATTTCACACTTCGTCATATTCCATTTTCAGTAAAATACACTTCGCATGAAGTGTGTCCAACAAGTATGTGAACACTAAATGTCCGATTCTCGAAAAATTGGCAATATATTGGTAATTGCAGTCATAATTAACGATCGAAAATTAACAAAAATCGCCAACTTCAAAAATCTGTTAAAAAAATTTTTTTTTATTGTAGAAATCCCTTTACCTTTCCCCTGGTCCAGCAACACCTGCGATCAACCATAGCCTGGCACGCCGAGTCCTGCGGCTGCGTCCTATACTTCCAATCCACTTTGCTTTTATGCAAATAGAGCGACAGTATCGGCACATCGGTAATCTCAGTCTCGTGTCCGCCAGCCTCCAGCAACAATACTTTCCATTCGGGGTTCTCCGTAAGTCGATTGACAACCACGCTGCCAGCCGACCCACCGCCGACCACAATAAAATCATACTCTTTCATTAAATTCTTCGTGACCTTCGGCTGCTTCTCCGGATCCATTAGATCGTAATTAAAGTATGCTATCGCCGCAATCAATATGGGAACTATGGCTACCTTGCCTAGAAGCAGGGTGGCGGCCTTTATGGCTATCGTGGTCGCTGTCACGATCCCCATCGCTCCGTTATTCTTATTTCGAAATTTTTTCTTTCTTTATAATTTTAAAAATTAGTGGCGAGAGAATAGATTTTTTTCACAATTATTCTTTCCTCAACCGTTCGCTGTGTATTTTCTCAATATTAACATTTCGATAGCTTCCACAGATGGAATCTTTACAATATTTTATATTCTAACGTGATCTTTAATATTAATAAATTTATAAGTTTATAATTTGTTTAATGCTTGTTCAACGTCTACGGTCGATCTATTTGGTATTTTGTCGTGGAGGTACAATTTCCAAGTTATTTGATTTTCTCTTTTATAAAACGATTGGAACAAATCAAGATCCCGTGACATTCGATTGATTTGACGAATTTATTGCTCGATGGTCGATTGAACGAAACAGGTCCCCAGAAAATGGCAGCGATCTCATGCCGGGTAAATGTCAGCGCGGCGCCGGCACTGGGTCAAGTCATTATAGCTCTTTGTCTTCGGATGTAGAACACGTGAACGATTTTCGTTGCTGCTGATCGCCATAAAAAGGGATCGACTTGCATCTGCGAGAATGTCCTTAATGCGGTCTCGCGGAGGCAACGAACTGGAAGTGCCCGGCTTATGTCGTCCGATGAATCCTTCTACGGCTTCCCGAGGGCATCTGTAATAACAGAGAATGTGCATTGGGAATAACGTAGAAAAAAATTGTTTTCTAATGAAACAAAAAAAATATACAAAAGTTGCATGCTATGGAGCGAGAGAGGTATTGTGATGTAAATACTTTTTACATGCGTGTTTATTTCAAGGTCACCTTGATTTCTTTCAATGGGAAGACCTACTTTCTGTATCATGGATCGATGACGTATCGAATTCAGTTAATAAAAATAAAAGAATGGTTAATAAAATGAAAAATCAATTTTTTTTCGATGCTTTTTCTGTAGGTATATTATGCAATATTGAACACTTCTATGTATACTCAGTGAAGCAATAGTTAATTTTTCGAAAACGAAGCGGCAAATAAAAAATTGTTATATTTTTCCCTTTATTTTTTTTTCATTGGGATTCCTATGAAAAACCCACGCGTAATGAAACGTTCGATTTGTATGGTGTCCTTGAATTTTAACTTTGATTTTTGGAAACCTGGGTGTGTGGCAAACATTGAGCAACTTTTTGTGTTTTCGTCCCTCGTCAAAGGAAATTTAAGGTAATTGGCTCATTTCGATTGAATTTATGCGTGGGATTGTTTGGTAGTTTTCCATGGTAGCCCAGGAATGTACGCAGGTGTCTTTTGATACCCTTGCTGATTATACAGAATTATGTCTCGAACACGATGTTCAGTACTTTGATCGGATTTACTGATATAAACCATTCTTTATTATAGCTATTGGGTGGACTTAACTAACGTCCTATGATGAAATAACATTTTTTAAAACTTTGTAGTTTTCAAAACGTGGCAGATTAGGTGATCCATTTACATTATTTTTATTTGTTAGTATAAATAGTCTATTACTCTACTTTATTAAGAAAATGAATATTTATTAAGAAAAATTATTAATAATTGAATTAAGAATCAAGAATGTTCTATTTTAAAAATCTCAGAATGATTATCTCCAACTAATGTAGACAAAATAATTTTTTATAAAAATTCGGTTTCTTACAATTTTGGCAAAAAAACATTGCAAAAAGATTCACAGCCTATTACTACTATTTGTAGCAGTATAAACAGAACTTCGTCTCTGCTAAAATGTTTACCTCTTTACATAATGTAAGATGTATTTAAACATTTGTGTTTACATGATTTTAATAGGTACTCAGACTTGTCGAAGAATGTTCGAAGTTTAAAGTTTAAATTATCCATGGAACTAACTGCGTGGGTGGTAAATATACCGGATGCTAATATTCGAGTGTAGGTGTACATACATATGCAGACAATACGTTCCTAAACGAGCATGATGGATAATAGTGATTGATAACATAGAGATCACAAATCTGATTAATGAATTTTACCATAACTAGAATTTTTATAAATTCCAGGTTAGCAATGAATTTTTTATAAACAATATCTTATAAAATAATGAAAGCGAGAGGACTGCAACAGATAGAAAATTGATAATTTATTTAAAACAAGTAAAGAGTGGACACAAGTATGTTTAATTCTACATTTTTGTGACGAAAATTTTGTTATGTCGTTTGTTTATGCAAAATAAAAATTGTCCGTTTAATAATTTAAGCAAGCTGGAAATAATAGATCAACATTCTTAAATAATTTTAACCTTCTTACTGTTTCAAATTGGCACCTACTAATTTTGGTCATAAATGTATAAAATGGTATAGTGTAATTAGCGCCACTTTCATGGTAAAACACTCGTATGTTTTACATATGTGTATACGCATAATGCGATCCCAGTCGAGATTCTGTTATGCAAATACGTTCATCGGTGACGTGTTCGACACTTAGGAGAAATTTTGAATGTTACGTAATCATTTTACCTGCTTCATCGAATTAGACACAGTTGTAACGATGTACTTACTGGGAGCCTACAAAATATTTGGCAAGGATCAGGTTAAGGAACTATGATGCAAGAGTGGAAGTTTTTTCATTTTATTAGAGTTTCCTATTTCACCAGTGACGTAACAATGAATTAAGTAACAAGTAATAGTGTATTTTTAACATGTTACGGCATGCTAAAATGACATA
The DNA here is from genome assembly GCA_916610255.1 of Lasioglossum lativentre. Lineage (NCBI taxonomy): Eukaryota > Metazoa > Arthropoda > Insecta > Hymenoptera > Halictidae > Lasioglossum > Lasioglossum lativentre. The sequence continues at coordinate 11,770,875 of OU744357.1, read as the reverse complement.
TAATACCACTAAGTTCCTCTTCCCTTACGATTGATTGCTACAATTAGACAGCAAATCTTTATGCAAAATTAAAACATTAGAAATTCATTTTCTTTTTCAACATATAGGTATATAACAGGCTGAAATTGTTGCAACAGTATTTCTACATTTTTCACCAAAAACTAGAAAGTTAGAGAATAAAAAAAATTCCACAAAATAAAAAGTTTGTGCATGAATTACAAGACACAGGAGCCAAATATAATATTTTTCCTAAATAATTTCAATGTAGTGAAAATAATAGACCAACACTCTCAGAGGCAACAGACTCTTAAAAATTTAATAAAATTTTTGATTATTTTAAATTTCATTCATTTTTGTCATAAATGCATAAAATCCGGAGTCTAACAATAATCATCATTAAATCCATGAAAAATTTGTCTACAACATCGCCTAGGTCTGATTAGAGAAGGGATGTCGAATTGCCTAGTGCCTGTGTAGATTCTAATCCGGCCCTGGACACCTTCTACGCGAAGAGCTAATGACACGGACGATTAAGATGATCGCGATAGAGCCACTTAGCACGTGCCTTAAAGTGTGCTCTTATAACGAGAAACATAATCTAATTCCAGATTGCTTTACACACTGTCGGCCGCGGTATTTGGAGACAATAAATAAGAAACTCCGAAACAGCGATTCTCACTTGCATGTTAATCAGCTTCATTCACCAACACAGAGACGAGCCTCCCCGTCCGCACGGCCTCTTTGCATTTACAACGAGGAACGGAGCACACGCGGAACAATTCGAAGTAATCTCGCGATGTCCGCTAGTAGCTTTCTTATTTCAACAATGCGAACACCGGTGACATCGTCATTCTTATCGTTCATGCGACTCTTGGTGCCGATCAAAACTTTTTTGGGTGCCGCAGCGACACACTTTCTGCCCTTTTGTGATTCCTACTGCACGCTTCACAAATGCAGAATGAAATGTCAGGTTGCATATGAAGCGACACTTGACAGTGACATTGAGCAAACTTTACTCTTCCCTAAGTGTGCGTCTTGGTCACCATTGCAATTAACGAACTAAAAATTTCTTGATTGTAATTTTCGGTCATTCGCCTTCGTTATTTACAAGATAAAAATTGAAGATGAAACGTTAACCCTCATCCGTCCCTCATTTCACGAACTGAACTGTCCCTCGGTTTCAAATTGACAGTGGTAAAAGATCGATAAAATAACAAGGTAATCAGTTATTTTTCGATGTTTTTTTTAGTAAAATTATTGAGTTAAAATTTACATCTTAGGGTTATCGGTTATGTGTTTCGCATTAAAAAAATAAAAGTCACTAAGTTCCGGGCCAATTTAGCTACAAACAACAGAACAGTATAACCTATTTCAGGAAAACTGTGTCAAATTGACACGAGGGACGGATGAGGGTTAAAGATCAGCTTCGTACCCTAAAACAGGGTCGCCAGATTGAGAGCTGTGTCCCCACTCTACCTTTCCCTTTCTACGACGCTATTCCCCCCACGCTTCCGCCTTGGCCCGGTCACGTGACGCGCTCCGTATCTGTCGCGCGTGTGTCACAATGTCACGTGACTAATCCCGTACTGGCAGAGAGGGGCTAACTTTTTCCCCTGATCAGTTCCCCTCATCTGGCGACTCTGCCCCAAAATGGTACATTATAATAAACCTTCGTGACATTCGCAATCTAGAATCGGACATTATTTATGTAACAACCTAATAATACTACACACACCAGAACAAGGTACATTTTAAATATTTTTTAAGTTTTGTAGCAACAATTGGTGAAAATAAATTTTTCATGTAATTTTTTGGCACGGACCTTGAGAATGTTTTGTTGTTGCAACAGACCGTTACAAAAAAATTACAAGAATGCTCCTCGACTTTCGATTAAATCTGCAACGATAAATCTTTTTTAACGATGTTGCGTCACACTTTTCTGCGAGACCAATGCTTCATACTGCACGTCTTAAAAATGCAGTGCAAAATAATTGAATTCACGAAACAAACCGGTGATAAGTATGAAAAATTGTCGAATTGAGAAAAGAATAAATATTTAATGACGCGCCTTTTTGCTCGAGTTTAACCGTAGCAATACGCCAACAGAGACCGCGAAACTCATTTGCACCGTACTAGGAGAGAATGTTATTTGTGTGAAATCTGTGCACTCAGAGATGGTTTTCTTGTGTCAAGGATGATCATTCTGAGATAAACTAATCAACCCACTAGGACTAGATCGTCAATTATAATATTTGTTGGAGTAGAAATTAAGAAAATTTAATATTAACAAAATATGGTAGAAACTAGAAACCCGCAATAAATTACAAGCTTTCTTGGAACTATGCTAGAAGAAAACATCAACAACATACTAAACAACCTCATCCGTTTACCCACACTACGATAATCACTCGAACGTGAAAGCTAAACACAATGATTCGCGGAAATTTATTCAACACGTGTTGCCGGCTAGGCACATGCACCGATACTTTTATGTTACCATTTTACCAAAAAAATTTTACATGAAGTCTTTAGGGATTTTTTAATATTCATTTATATATAAATATTTTATATATACATATATATTAATATTATATATATAATAAACATTTCTAATTAATTATTAATAAAAATTAATGGGATTTTAACGCTACTTTTGCCGGTAGAAATATTTATTATTATATTCTATCGATTAATGTTCTTTCCTCGAAATTTCACAAAATAATAAACAAGGAAATATTTGTTATGTTGATAAAATGAACATAACCTTCATTCAATAGCACAATAGACTCCCGTAGAAGGGGGTCAAAAAATTGTTTGAAAACACTACGCATATTTACTGTGCATCTAAAATGCACAATGGATCCAATCATCTAAATAAAAATTTCAAATAACGAATAAAAAATAAAAAAATGTTTATGCATTATTCGATGGTTTAGTTGTGGAAATATTTATTCGAAGCCTTCGAATAAAAGATACAGATATAAGATGAAAAAATGATTTGAAGTTCGAATAAAGCCGCTTCGTATAAAAAACATTATTTTTATTCGTCGGATAAATTCTCGTCGAATATAATTATTTATTCGATGCTCGTCGAATAGAGATATTTTTTATATTCGAACAAAAAATTTTTTAATTTTTATTCGTTATTCGAAATTTTTAATTAGATGATTGGATCCACTGTACATTTTAGATGCACAGTAAATATGCGTAGTGTTTTCAAACAATTTTTTGACCCCCTTCTACGGGAGTCTATTGTGCTCGAAGCGCTTAAACATCGGCCCACATGCAACTCTATGCGTTAATGAAGGAACTTTTACCAGCGAATAACGATGTGTCAGCGGCAATCCTATCGGAGCCACGATGTATGTATGTATATAGTATCCGAAGCCCCTCTCTTTCGCACTGGAACAATTGGTGCCGTGACGGTGCTCTTCCGATGTCCTCTACCTTGTGTACACGTCTCGATGTCTTACGAAAACGCAACGATCTCGTGGACCACGCACCTCGATCCCGAAACCACGTGAATCGAGACGATCGAGACGATCGAGCAGCTCGCGGACGCAGAGAAAGCGACGGACTGAGTGTTCGAACATTGCGTTCTACGTATAAACAGTACGCCGGCTACTACCACCACTTTGGTAGCCAGAAAGACTACCTGTGGCATGTACTTGCACCTTTGACCAACGGGGTGCGATAAACATTTTTCTGACCTCTTCCATTTCTCCTGTCCTTGGGATCTATCGCTCCTCTTCTTCGCGAATTTTTTTCTCCTCTCATTATCACCGGGATCGCTGATCTCTCGGTTGCAAAGTCGGTCGACCTGTTCTCCACGCGTGCAATGTTTTTTTTATGTTCGACAGGTAGTTTGATTTATTTCCTATTGCAGTTGACCTTGAGTGACCTTGAACGACCTTCATGACAGATCATTGTATTCGTCTTCGAACACACTGTCGGAATGTGAATAAAAAAAATCATACCGTTCCACTTGGAATAACAGAGTTGACCTTCATACGTCCTTGACGCCTCCACCTGTAAAAATTTGTTTAAAAAGGATTTTGTAGTGTAACTGTGTAACCTCGTTCAACAATCGTAATATGTAAGAGCTACACGTATAAAACCTCTACGCCGTGATTAAAAATAAAATAAATTGACATTAATGCATGCGATATTTGCAAAAAGTAATCATAAATAAACACTTATCGAATGAAAGTATTTGCTTACCGTCGACATGCTTAACAATTTTTTATTCCCACCGACATAATATACACGGTTTCGTGTCACGGTGACACATAAATGGCACGCTAGTTATTAAAATGTTTCAATATTGCGACTAAAAACACCTTGTGCTCTACAATATTATCATTAAAATGAATTAGCCAATCGACCTCATTAGTCGGGTAGCTCCCGGATACAACGAGCAATTACAAATAACATGAGTGGATTTCCATAATGAGTCTCGAAATAAAATATGTTTGCATTGCAACACGAACGAGCTAAATAGAAATTGCTTTCTCCATTTAATTATCGTATTAAGCTGAAATTAATACACTAATGTTCAAATGAATTTTTGAGACAACCTAATAAAATACAATAAAATGTATGATAAACGAACGCTATCACAGTTTTGTTTCGCTGTAAGTCGATGGCTCGGGACAAATTACAAAGAAGTTGGAAAAGGATAGAACAATAACAATAACAATAACCGGTGTCGGGAGGACAACTTCAAAAGAAGAAAAGGGGGTAGCAATCTTCTTATTACGAAACAAACGTCGTCGTCTTATAGCGGAGCAAAACTGTATTCCTAATTTGAAGCAGATATGAGCCAGTGGTGGAACTTCAAATTTTGCCCCCCTCCCCTATTTCTTTCGATATTTTTATAGAATAGAGATTTTTTAATGCTTTTTAGGATGGAGAATTGTAAAAATTCAATAAACACAAAAAGAATGTTTTTGTGTCAGTGTATTTTTAATTTAATTTAAATTAGGGATAATTTTAGTAAAATTACAAGATAATAAATTCAAAAATTTTGGGCCCCCTCCGATTATTTGCCATCATGCGTTGCGGGGTCTTGCGGTATTGTAGTTCGGTCGATGATATGAGCCTTCACGTGGGGTGCTCAAAATAAAAAGGAAAAGAATATTTCTTCTGTGAGAATGTGTTCAATAATTTAATTGATTTGCACTATAACAAAAATTAATTACTCCAAGATATTCGAGCAATTAAAATTACTAGAATATTAATTTCTCAAAAATTAATTACTCCAAGAGAATTACAAAGAATATCTTGGAGTAATTAATTTTTCTTGTAGTTTGTTTATTATAATTCTTGCAATAGCAAAATTTCTCATAATTAATTATATATTGCAAAATAGTGTCCCCAAAATCTCTGAAATCTTTGATCTAGTTACTCGCAGCTACCGCTGCAATCGACCGTCGCGACTGTACGCGAAACTCATAAAATTCACGCGACTGTCACTGCATCAAGGCAGTATCGTATTATTAAGCGGCAACGTTACAAAACGAGAAAGGAGATACGCGTGCCCCACAACCGAAAGAAGTATGTACACCATGAACCGTAGACCTTTTCTTTCAAGCATAACAGTTATGTGCGAAGCTGCAGCAAGTTCGAGACGTACTGTTCTCTAATGGTCTGTGTTTGCTCGCGGGAGCAGTGTTGAGTAAATAATTTCGTCGAAAGATACGCATTGTCAACTGAAACCAGTAGTTTACGATGCTTGAACGCAACTATATGTTTGCTTTCTCCGGGCACTGAACGCGTGTCTATTGTGGCCAGGACCGTAATTAGCATTTTATGTACAGTATCAAAAACCTTGGACAAAGAACCGACATTTCTGTGATGAAAAGTTTTTTTTTATTTACTTACTGATTAATTTCCCTTATTTTATTTACGCCTCTATTTTCTTATTTAGAAAATTAATAAGTGCTTGGGACACCTTAAGCTATCCGGCACTGGTTTTACAATAAATTTCTAAAGTCTATTCTTAACAATAATTTTCGCTACTATGTATATTGCTTAACTGCGAATATAAAATTTGTTTAACTTAATTAAATCATATACAACTATCTCAGTCAATTTTTACGGAATTTTAGAAACATGGTGCCACTCAAGGGTTATATGAAAGATTAAAAAATAAAGGACAAGCCTCCAGATATTTCAGTACTCCAATAACAATGTGACAAATTATAAAAATTTTAAAGCCATTTTAATTAGTAAAAATGTTGTATCAGAGTTGTGATAGGTTATGAAATTAGTGGTACGATATCGGGTATCAAGTTCACGGCGATTGGTCGATCACCTTCACACACGACCGATCAAAACTTCGTCACGGGCCAATGGTTCTTCGTCGCTCGGCTCGGTTACGTAATTAATTGGCCAGAAGATGGATCCATTATGTTCCAGCGGACTAGGATCTGGGTCACTCTAATTTTCGGTTTCGCAGGCGGATCAAATTTTGCGGTGTACGTGGTCTCGTCCACGAAATCCTTTATCTTCCATTACGTAGAAATGACGGACGCGATTGAAAAAGTGGGACAGGAATGACTGTGCAAATGTACTCGGAGGACGAGGAACAAGGGGACGATAGTCTTTTTTTTGCAATTTTTTTCCCTTGTTTATTATGTTATTTATAGGCATCATTCTCTACTATGTTGAAATCTTATATTTTATGCAATTGCAGATGGCGAATTGTATATTGTGCAAACTTGGACTCTGCGTAATTGGAGTTTCCGTTCTATAGTATTTATTGGTTCATACGTTACTTTTTGTTTATTTTGTAATAAGGTAGATTACGTAATTTTCAGATGACATTACTGTTTTGTGTGTATTTATAAATCTAAAGTCTAGGGTACGAACTATATAGGGTGTCCCAAAATTCCTTCAACTCTCTGAAATGGGCGGTTCCCGAGGTCATTTGAAGCGACATTTTCCTTTTCCAAAATGTTCGCTGCTGCTTTCTTTAGGAGTTATTAACGAAAAACGCGGACCAATCAGAGCGCGACCTAGACATGTGTTGACAAAGAAGGTCCGACGCACCCTTAGACCATATATACCTATAGTATAGTTTCCGTGTCCGAAAGATGAAATCAGCTGAAACACATTGTGACGTCACATTTTCAAAAGATGTACAAGCTATGCTCATCGACAGTGCCTATATACGCTTGGCTTACATGGGGAGAGGGGGGTCAGTGGGTGCGCCATGTACACAGTACATGGAAAGAAATTATCTTAAGACTTATCTTATGACGTCACAGTGTCCCATTATCTTTCGGACACTGAATTCTCGGTTTTCCTATACACATACCACACCCATGGCAGGTCTATTAGTATATGTATATGGTCTAAGGACGCACCAGCAGTCTGGGTTTGTAAGTCCTCGATAAGAGGAATTTCGTCATCGCAGATACGCAGAACCCGTCCGTGTTGATCAATACATACATCGTGACGTATCAGTCATGAAAACACTGGTGTAAATAGTACAGTAATTCTCGATATACCGCGAACCGCGATGGGTCGGGACGGCTTTCGTCGTATTTCTGCTCATAAATATATACAGTGGGTGTAAAAAGTATTCGTACACCTTTTAATAACGAATAACTTTTTCAAAATTCAACCCAACAGCTTGAGTTTTTTTTGTGACATTAGAAGGATTAGTTTACTAGCTAATGTGTAAATATTTTTTTGTTTAAATTGTTATTGGTCTCAATTGCGAAGGAAAAAGTAAAGGTCACGATTTTTAAATTTTTTATCTGTGCCTGTAGTAAAAATTTGAAACATGTATTTTGTAAATCTAAGTAAGTTATATGTACAAAGTTTCATTGAAATCGGTTGACGCATAAAAAAGCTATGGGCATTGTAACATGTAAAAATCTTTGAATTTAGGATTTATTTAAATCGCGGATTCTTACAATTTTTGCGATTTTCAATCATTTGTATTTCATAGCAACCTTGATCGATTTCGATGAAACGTTGTACTTGTTTATAACTTACTTATACCTGCCAAATGCACCTTATAAATTTTCACTACAGGCACAGATATAAAATTTAAAATTGTGACATTTAGTTTTTTCTTCGCAATTGCGACCAATAACAATTAAAAAAAAATTATTTACACATTAGCTGGTAAACTAATCCTTCTAACGTCACAAAAAAACTCAAGCTGTTGGGTCGAATTTTGAAAAAGTTATTCGTTTTTGAAAGGTGTACGAATACTTTTTACACCCACTGTATATTAATTATTCAATTTATTCTTTTGGGTACGTATCGATAAAAAAATGCTATTTCTTTATTATTTTCGTAAAATAATGTAAAATAGTCACGTTTAGTGCCCGGTGAAATTAGTGTTAAATGATGTATTAACATTAGAATTATCTTAGCTATTACGACTAATATACTCACGTGTAGGTTAATTCTTTCGACTGTGCGACATTGGCATAATTTGGGGTTGCAATGAATATTCGATGTTATTATTATTAAAATATAATAATTTATATTAATTCATGTTAAAATGCTAAACAAATATTTTTTAGAAAGCATAAAGTATATAATTGAATATTGTTGTTAATGTTATACAGTGACTGAACGGATTATTTTTTATTAATTTCGAGTCGTTTAACAGGGTATATAAAACAAAATGTTTCGAAAAATATTGGAAAAAGGCAAAACAATATATTCTTTATTGTGTTTTTATTGTCTTTAGAAAATAGATACGCAAGAGGATCGACAGAGTCGATTACGAGACGGACGTTCTCTTTTTTTGCCCACGTGCTATCGATTTCATATTTTCGAGACTGTCGCGGTTTCGAGGAACAGCCTTGCAAAACGTCTCCTGCTTTCTCCGGTTCCTACTACCCGAGTATCCCTAGTTCCGTCTTCTGCTCGTCCTCACCCGTATTACACATCCGATAGAAAAATTTCACTTTCGCCCGGTCGATTTTGAAATCGACCGGTTAGGGTAACCAACTTTTCACTCCAATTCCATAATATCGCGTCCGCAACACGGTAGCACACTATGTCCCGACATATTCAAAAATTGGGAAAGACCCTTCGAGTGAAAGTTACCCGGTTTTAATTGGCCGCGACGGCAGACGCTACCGGAACCGACTTGTGCGTATGTGTTGATCATCCGCCATTAGCCGGCGATCGATACGGTAATTGTATTGTTTTAATTTCCTTGTTTATCCAATTATGAAAGCCACCTGAATAATTTATATTGTAATTACAAAGAGTTATTTTTGTTTAAATTGTAATTACAAAAAGTTATTTTTGTTTAAATTGTAATTACAAAGAGTTATTTTTGTTTAAATTGTAATTACAAAGAGTTAGTTTTCTTTACATTGTAATTACAGAGTTATTTTTCTTCACATTGTAATTACAAAGAGTTATTTTTGTTTAAATTGTAATTACAAAGAGTTAGTTTTTTTTACATTGTAATTACAAAGAGTTATTTTTCTTTACATTGTAATTACAAAGAGTTATTTTTCTTTAAATTGTAATTACAAAGAGTTATTTTTCTTCACATTGTAATTACAAAGAGTTATTTTTCTTTACATTGTAATTACAAAGAGTTATTTTTCTTTACATTGTAATTACAAAGAGTTATTTTTCTTCACATTGTAATTACAAAGAGTTATTTTTCTTTACATTGTAATTACAAAGAGTTATTTTTCTTTACATTGTAATTACAAAGAGTTATTTTTCTTTAAATTGTAATTACAAAGAGTTATTTTTACCTTGTACTTATTCTTTAAATGATTTTTAGATTCGAATGTTTTCCTCTCACCAGAGGGGAAAAAGAATTCAGTAGAAAAAGGTACCCTTTCTCTGCTAGTACCGTATTAGTCACGTGACATTGTGACACATGCACGATAGGGACGAAACGCGTCACGTGACCGGGCCGCGGCGGAAGTATGGGGAATAGCGTCGTAGAAGGGGAAGGTAGAGTGGGGACAGAAGTCATGATCTGGCGACGACACTGCCTCTCACTCTTACTCCCAAAGAAACATGTAACCTTCATTAAGCAATAGTTTCTAAAAAATGTAGTTCGATCATCGTTCGATATCCTAGAATGTCCTAGATCATACAAGAGCCATAAATCATCCTCTATAATCTCTTCTTTAGATCACACTTTTTCTCACACCCTGTGTGGATACTTCCATAAAAGTGTTCTTGATCTGCAAAATTGCATTTGTTGCATAATAGACCGAGCCTTTTTCTTACAAGTTTGTACGTTATTTCTCATGCTCCTGGGTCATGCTTGGTTAACAAAAAACACAAAGCAGAGCAAGAGAAGTCTCACGACTGAATGCATCTAGTGCATGAAGATTAATTGATCAGTCTTGCACTGTTAAATATTCTCACATTTATCTACATTCCACATTACATTGTCCGACAACGTTGACCTAATAAATACTTTAAAGGTTTTCAACAGTTTCCAATTCATAGAAATCAATCGTGAAGAACAAACTTTTATTGAAAATCGGATTGACATTGTTAAAATGTCTACTAAATTATACGACATGTCAATTCTTAAATTTATTTGAAATAATGTAATATATTAATGTGTATAATGCATGCAACGAAAACATGAATTCGTATAATCTACTGTAGTCTAATTAGTAGGTTATTGGAGTAATCATTGGCAGCCTCGAGGGTTCATAATTCAATTTACAGTGGAGTATCGATTATCTCAACATCGTTCATCCGAACATCGCTTAATCCAATTCTCGATTAACTGAATAATGCCGACTAAACCCATTTAGGTCAACTCAACGATAAAAATTATATTTATAAAATTTTTTCAACCTAATAAAACATTAAGACAACGTAAAACGTACAGTTTTAAGATGTTATTGTCGTATTATATTTAATTTATGAATTCTTTAATTATAAATGATCTAATGTTTTGTTGTTTGTTTCAGGTAAGATTAAATCCTCTAAAGTTGACTGTGCTCATGACGGTGCCTTTTACAGCTTGAAATAAAGGTAATTTATCTTTGAAATAATGTTAAGTAAGCCGGTTAGTAGGACTAAATTTTATTATTGTACAATAAATAATTTAGAGGGAACAGTTAATGATTATACGTTTATTAGTGTTACCGAAGCCTTGCGATAGGCAACACGCTATACTCCGAAGTCAGCATGCAAGACCGTCCTTCTCTGCCATAAGTGACAGACGGCCGAACGAATAACGGACGAGGAAAACAATTATTAAATTACACACGTAGCTAGACGTTTCCCAAAAAATAATTGAACAACTTTTTGAAAAAAATAATTAAATATTATATGGGATATAAACGGAAATAAACGAAAATAATTAAAGATAATTAATAATAACATTAGACTAAAAGTTACATCCATTTACAAAATTGTTCATATTATAATATTGCTACAGCCTTAACCCTTTGAGGCCTGAACCTTGTCAATTTTATTCTTGACCCTATTTCCAATTAAACAATAATTTCAAGAAATATTTGTTTCGGAAACAGACAATTTCTTAAATCACTTTTTCATCATTTAATCAGTTTAGGTTGTACCCATCTTACAACCTAATTGTCAATAATCTAATTGGAACTCTATAATAGATAAATAAAACATTATCGTCATCAGCCAAACAGCCATTCCTCTTTGATCATGTCACTAGCCTTCTCAGCGATCATAATAGTCGGCGCATTAGTATTTCCTCGGACAATTTCCGGCATCACAGAAGCGTCAACCACCCTCAACCCCATCACCCCATAGACCCTCAGTCTAGGGTCCACTACAGCATCGGGGTCCCATTTAGGCCCCATTTTACAAGTCCCAACCGGATGAAAAATGGTCGTGGTATATTCCATCATCACACACTTCCAATAATCCCTGCTTGCGAAACTCAAATGCCTGCAAGCTGGCAATGGGACGTCCACCAACTGCCAACCATGTTGATGGAAGGACTCTGTTCGAAACAAGTCCAGAGCAGCTTCAATCCCCTCCACCATGATCTCGGCATCAGGATAAGCCGAGAATGACCCTGGAAATATCAAAGGAGGTCCCCAAAGTGGATCAGAATCGTTCAACAAAATAAATCCTCGACTCTTAGGCTTGAGCAAGATTGGCCTAACATTAAACGCGTCGTAATAAGCCAGAGGTTCGACAGCAGTTTCCCCAAAGTCAGCAGGGTCGTTGACGAAGTCCATTTTGTTGCTGGCATCGAAGCTGAACTGAATATCCGGCAAGCCATGTTTATGTTCAAATATGGTCTGCAAAAAGACTCCGCAGGATAACGGGCCTGTTGCCGATAGTGGGCCCATGCGGGTATGTTGATACTGAAATATGTCATCGATCTTCCCATTGTTGTCTTTGCTGGTTGACGTAGAGTTCACCGACACTACGAAACCGTCCATTGTCACGTGGTCCTGGAGATTTCGTCCGACAGGTAGATCGCTGATGACTCCAATTTTATGTTTCTTCAGCTCCCGCGCAGGTCCCACGCCTGACAGCATGAGAATCTTAGGCGAGTTGATGGCCCCAGCTGAGAGGATTACTTCTTTTCTGCTTAGGGCAACGTTTGTTAGGCCCGTCGCCGTTGAAATGTACTCCACGCCCATGGCACGCTTTGTTTCGTGATCGATGAGGATCCTGGTGACGTGCGCTTGAGTTTCTATGGTTAGGTTCTTGCGTTTGCGGCGTATTGGCCTGATGAACGCGCCGTTCGTGCTCTGCCGCATTCCGTGGATCGAGGTGGTTTGGAGATGCATCAGCCCTAATTGCCGATCGGTGTTTGCATCGACGTAGTCCTGGCCCAGTTCTTTCCAGGCGTTCAGGAGGACTTCAGTGGTGATGTCCGTGTAGGGAAACCGCTCCACGGTCTGGTAGCCGCCCTGGTTGTGGTAGTGAGGGTTCTTTTTAACTATCTGAAAAAGAGTCGAATCAGTGGAGAATTAGAATTTGGGGGTTACTTTCGTCGACCACTATTTCTTCATCTATTGCTACTCGTGTCCTAGGTCGAAGAGGATAAGGGGTAATCAAAATATCGACTGCGGCGTATTGGTCAGAAGATAGAATAATCATAGAGTTAGATTAAATCTTCACTGATTTGCACAATTAATCGGGTTGTATGTAGACTTAATTGTTTACATGTGAAACACGTACAGTAAACGCTTGATTCTTGTCCAACAGCCGTGTTTTTCATGGTCAAGAATCGTGCCCAGAAGTGCTTTTTGATTTATGACTGCGTCTAGATATCGCGCCGACCGCGCCGAGCGAGACTTCAATAGAGAGCCGAACATAGAGAAGGACAGAATGAAATACGGTTCGCGTGACTGTCCGCGTCTCTTTCTTTCCGATGCGCTGTCCTTCCTTGTGACCGAAACTTTGACCGTCGATTAAACCACTAAATACAATTGAAACTATATCGTTTTTGGTGTCATTTTAATCAGAAAAATGCCAGAAATAAGGTAGTGAAAGTCCCATAAACAAATAATGAACATTAAGAGATTTGTAAAATCGATTCCTCGAGTCAATGTTGTGGTGTTCACACCGATGTACCCGAGCCGATATCAATTGGACAGGAATCGTGCCCACGCTCCGGACAAGAATCAAGCGTTTACTGTATTTAGATGATGGAGAATTCAGATGTCATTGGTTCGGATAATCGAGGTGCATCGGTTATGCAGGTAAATGTGATCCGAATGGTATCGTGTTTGGACTCATTTTAATCAGAAAAATGTCAGGAATATGTTGATAAAAGTTAAGTAAAAATGAAAAAATTTTTTTATTAATGGAATATTACAGTTCGGAATTCGTACCTCCGGATCTTCATTGTTCTCGGACTTCAGGAAATATGGCAATACTTCTCCGTAACTCCAGCCGTGGTTGCCCTTCTCAGCCCATTCATCGTAATCCTTCGGGTTCCCGCGAATGTAAATCATGTAGTTAATTGTACTCGATCCACCCATTACCTACACAAGAATAACAGTGTCAAAAGTAACAAATCTTAATGATGTCACGAACGTAAGTTGCACCTCTGTATCTAGGACACAAAACAGAATACACCATAATGAGCTTCTTCTACCGGGTCAAACGTTACGAGTCAGCAATTGAATCATACGAGCATGACACTTTAAAAAATTCAGCTTATACCGCAAAGTAACATAAACTCGTTTAATGGTTGCCAACGGTTGCCGCATATGGTTCTTCAAGTAAAAAAGGACACCATTTCATCTGAAATGGTCAGTTTTGTCATTTCATTTCCATCTCTGGTCAATGAACAGCACCGACCTCTCTCCGGTACTCGCTTTCGAAACGAAATGGAGCTTGGAAAATGAGACTTTATTCCAACAAAAAATGAAGTATACTTTTTCTGTGGCAAAAACTGTAGGTCATGTCTATCTTGTATGCAAGACATGGCAAAAAGTATATTATGAGGCTTTAGGATAAGATGTCATTGATTATTATGAGTAATTAACCTGAATATTTGGTAAATTACAAAATCTTATATGAAATCGATATAAAATAATCTAATTGTTATTAATTTTGGACTACCTACTTTACCCCTTGCCCACGCACAGCCACCCCCTCTCCTCGATCGGCACGAGTGTGCTTCCGGTTGCGTGCGATACATCCAATCGATGTTGCTAGCCTGCAACATGGAGGCAAATGCCGGGACGTCTGCTACTTCCGGTTCTTCGATGCCAGCTTCTAACAGCAGTACCTGAAGATTCATACAAAATATTGAAAATTTCGTATGCAGGAAAAGCTCCATTTCTAAATGTTCGATGGAATTGATCACCATGTCGAATTTTAAAAGTGAACGTGAAACGACAATGGAACTTGGAAAGTGAGTTTGTGCAAGGAAGGAATGCGCTTTTACGATGCGTATAAGCAGAATTAGTCTCACTTTTCTGAGCCTAACAGGGCATTGTGAATAGCTGACTAATAAACTTCAGGTAAAAAACGTTTCTCTTGTGCAAGAATGGAAAAAATGGTTAGAAGAAAATGATTAGGAATTAATTAGATCTCGGCTAACAGCGAGTTTCATTTTTAGCGCCTGAAGAAAACGATATTTGAAAACAAAAATAATGTAAAATAAAATTAACAAAATTGTGGGAATATCATTCGTTCTTCTTCATTACTAAACATTTTATAAATAAAATGGTTTGGAAATGATAATATAATTACATACTTTAATTCACATTATAAATTGCCACTGATAAATACGGTAATTATTATTACAACTACCAATCACAAAATATCTCAGTTTATCGAATTAAACAGACCGCGAAAAAAAAAATTAAATATTACAATTTCTATTGTTCGTGCGAGTCCGTCGGTAAAACAGATATCTTCTTTTCAAATAAAATCGTCTCACAATGGCGCTGCTGCATCGTTCCGAATATTTCGATAAAACAAATAATTTCTAGTTTCTTAAGTGGCAATAATGTGGACTCTTTTTGTCGGACAAAGAGGATGGCTGGATCGATAATCCCTTCACTGAAAAGTCGAGCAGCCGTTAGGGCTTCTTCGTTGAAACGGGTCACAGAACACAAGATCGTCCGTGACGATGTTATGACCATTTTGAGGCTTCTTCGCTATTAAACATGCCACGAATTCTAAGTCCACTTATTGGATTACTCATCTCCGATGACAATCAAATCGAAATATGGGGTTTCTGCTAATTTCGCTCGCTATTCGCTATTCTCCGAAAGTGTTCTAATAATAAAAATTCCAAAAATTATTTCATTATAATCAAGTACCTTCCAGGTTGTAATTTCGCTCAGTCTGTTGGCCAGAACGCAGCCAGCGGATCCAGCACCCACTATGATAAAGTCGTACTCTTCCGTGAAGAGATTACCGTGCAGAATATTGTTTCTTCCGCCTGAAATGTCTGAAACAGTCAAAATTCGAAATTCCGAATGCCGTCATAAATTTAGTATACATTTAATAAATCTAATATAATTATTTAAATAAATATATAAAGTTAATATAATAATAAAATATATAAGGTTAATATATAATAATAAAATATATAAGGTTAATATATAATAATAAAATATATAAGGTTAATATATAATAATAAAATATATAAGGTTAATATATAGGGTGTCCTAGACCACCCGTCCACCCCTATTAAAATGGTGAAGAGTGATTTTTATTGAAAACTAAAAAAATTAAAGATTTAATTTTTAATAATGAATTTACACAAGTTACAGAACAAACAGTAAAGGACAATACCTGCTCTGAAATAGATTAATAAACAACTTAACAGAAATAAACTATGGAAATCATTATTAAAAATTAAATCTTTAATTTCAAAAATGTGAATTCATACATTGGAGTTCATTTTCTGTCCAATGTAGGCATTTTCCAGAAAAACGTATGAGACAAAACTTTTATTATTTTTTTCATACAATCTGAATATGCAGTGAAAAATACCGGATCCCATTAAAAAAAAAACGACTTCCGGTCTGAAAATCCTATTTCCGGTTAGTACCGGAAATTGCAAATACCACCATTCGATAGAGCGTACCCGAATTAGTTATTAAATTTTTTTTAGTTTTCAATAAAAATCACTCTCCACCATTTTAATAGGGGTGGACGGGAGGTCTAGGACACCCTGTATAATAATAAAATATGTAAGGTTAATATATAATAATAAATAAAATATATAAGGTTAATATAATAAATTTAAATAAATATATATAAATGTAATATAATAATTTTCGTATAAATTTCGTTTCAGCCATTTTCTCGCATGTCAAATAGCCTACAAGTACTGTTGGTGGCACACCTCGCTGAATCGCCCTGTATATGCCCGATTGATTCGTGGAACAGAAAGCAGCCCGCGATATATGCAAAAATTGGAACTTACCTTCCGGGATAAGAAAGTCGTAAACTTTCGACAGACTGGTAATTCCTGGCGCGGTTCCCCGTGGGCTGTAAACCCGTGCAAAATCGGCACTTTCCTCGCTTTCATCCTCGACGCCCGTCGAGAAGTACCGCTTGTATTCGGACCGTGAACCATAAACGGCCGGCGATAATTGCACCAACGGTGGATCATCTGGCAGCGGAAAGTTTTCCGGTTTGTAACGACCGACCCTGTCCCTGTGACGATTTCTGAGAGATCGGGTAATTCCGCCTGATTGTTTATCAACCGCGATCCCCCATGGAGTGTGCGACGTGTCGACAATGTGAACCGGGTATCGATCTTCCGATTGTCCGAATATTCGAGCGATCAGAGCTAGGAATATGTACGTGGACGGCTGACACGTCGAAACCGTGGAATGTACTGTGCAGAGATTCGTTAGGTCCGGTGGCACCCACGACATGGTCAACAGGAGGGGGTCCCTTTATGGCAACTGACAAATTGATATGGTTTTTCAAAATTTGAACTTTTCGCCGAACGAAAAGATTCTGGAAAGAATTTAAAGGGTACACATTTTAAAGTTTGTTTAAATTCATTTTATGTGAAGTAATCTTAAAATTGCTTCGAAAAAATATAATTGGATTATTTTAACACTTAGCACTCGGATGGCGACTCTGAGACGCCACTGAAAATTGCTATGCCATTCAAAATATTGTTCACATTATTAAATATTTTGTTCTCTAATCAATTACTAAACATTTAAGTATCGTATGAGGTATTATATCAACCTTATATCCATAGAATGAAAAAAAATTTAATAGAATGCAATTATTCTAAGTCGAAAGAAATGTTTAATTTTCGAGTTGAAATAGCTCCGAGTGCAAAGGGTTAAAATAGATCTCCACTTGGAGTCTAATTTAATTAGATTATTTTTAAAATAGGTTAAAACAGATTTTAAATCAGGTCAGAACTCATTTGAATTATTTTAAAAATAGAATTTCATTTATGTCAGATTG
The DNA here is from genome assembly GCA_916610255.1 of Lasioglossum lativentre. Taxonomy (NCBI): domain Eukaryota; kingdom Metazoa; phylum Arthropoda; class Insecta; order Hymenoptera; family Halictidae; genus Lasioglossum; species Lasioglossum lativentre. Next base: position 11,753,001 of record OU744357.1, on the reverse strand, counting down.
TATTTAGGTTAATTTTAAAGTAGATTTAAATTGACAGAAGAATTTAATTCGATTAATTTTAATCAAATAAATTTCAAAATAGAAATTGAAATAAATTTTTAAATTGATAAAAATTTTATTAAATTAACCTTAGCGAAGATATGATTTAAAATATTTAACTATGAAATAATTATTTTAGTCAATATAGAAGATTATCTAATCTGTGTCTAATTGAGCAAAGAACGATTACATTATCGGGTTAAAATGTTAGATTACGGGACTTTCACTTCCGCCTATATCACTTACTTCTTATCATTAAAAACCTAATGCACTAGATAGATTCGAGAATTTCTCAATAATGGGCGAAGCGTCTCAGAATTTGATTGTAATGGCTCAATTATAGTGAAATCGATATTTCAATTTAAGAACACAATAGTTATATTTTATTATAAGTATTATTAATCCATTTGAGACAAGAATTTGGTTGGAAGAAATTTTTAATTCTTTTTAATTGACAGTTGTAAAACTGCACACCTTCACAAATTTATTAATCGATCATAATTTAGAACAATTCAGAGAAAAAGTTTATGTTTGTTAACAGTTTTGTTCATCAAATAATTCATAAATCTGTTTAATTTCAAAGCAATTATATATGGTTGCTAAATAAAATAAATAAAGAATGAAACTTGAAAAAAGATACTCACTAAAAATTTCAGGTAACATATTAATTATAAACTTGTGGATAAATGTTAACTACTTGAAACTATTATTGTCATTAGCATTATTTATTGTATTAGTAAGGGGCAGAAAATTTACTGTATTAATAATATAAAAGAATATTAAGTATAGATTAGAGAAATATTGCTAAGCTTGAGGGATAATATTGTTGTGACTTCGAAGGAACTATTTACGAACGTAATTTATTGTTATGGAAAATAAGAAATTTACCGACAAAATATTAATCTGGAGCACTGAACGCATAAATGAAAACAGGCTTACCGCAATCACAAATTATCACAATCAGATTATTCTTCCGTCTTCTAAAGATAATAGCACTTATCAACTTGCCACAAGTGTCGTCGACCTACACCGTCACGAAGAGCAACATAAGCGATAGCACCACGCGAACAAGTACTGCATTAACCAAATAAATCAACTTCCCAGTGCAGCATATCGCTACATCGAGCAACGTCAACACCCGAAAGAAATACATACAGGAATGCCGAATGTTGTTGCGCGCGGAAAAGATCCTAGATCCGGTCCACCGTTGAGAATCGATGTGACCGAGAGGGATAGCGAGTTTCGCGGTAGTTGAAACTAGAGCAAAATGTAGCGGGTGCCGTTGTCTTGCACCTGAATTTTTCTCGCTCCTTTTTGCTGCAAGTGAACAGACCGTGGCGTAGACAATGCAACTTTGTTACTTAATTTTCGTCAGAAATATTGTAGACAACCGTTCAGTACACCGATTCACCTTTGTATGAATCGAAACTCTCTTAACAGAAAAGTTGATTAAAATTTCAGTCTGTTAACGCTAAAATTTAATTAACTTAAAACTTCAAAATATGTATTATACAATTAATCTTAAAAGATACACATTTTGACATTATGTATGATAATGTAACAATATAATTCTAATAATATTTAAGCATTACCATTGCAATTTAGAATTATAATAAATAATTGTAATTTCGCATTGTATTTGACAATTATTATAATTTATAAGACATTATACTTCAAAGTATACATGCAACTACTTTTACAATGTACATTTTCACATCAGTTATTGTTACAATTTATTGTAACAATATATTTAGAAGTATTTCAAAAGTTTCCTTTAATCGCGATATTCACAATATTCACAATATGCACAGAACTGTACACGGTGACCACTCAGTCTCTTAAATCCACAGCAAAATTACATACTCTAACTATATTTCGATTTTGCCCGCTTTTGATTACATGTGCGTTTTTACAATTTCAACAATTGTGAAATAAAATGTTAAAAACCGGTCGTTTGACCTTTGTACAGAACTTTTCCGAAGCACTGCAAATAGGTAAAACGTAGTACAATAATGGCGCGATTTAGGCCTTTTCTCGGTTCTGTACGTGCGCTTAGATCGTGTCCGGACACTATTTTTTTATGACTGCGTCGACCGCGCTGAAAGTACAACAACAACATGTAAACACGGACCGCGCTGCCGGAGGCGCAACACGAGGTAGCCCCCAGTGGAATGGGTAGGCAAACGGGCTTAGATCGGACCCCTCCGTTGCGCTTAGATCGCGCCATTACTGTAGCTAAAACATGCATCTAAATCATGGTAGCTAAGTTCTTTAGTTAAAAGCAACATCTCACAGCTCAGAGTGTGTGTCTTTGGACCAATCCTCTTTCAACAAATCGGCTCCCTTCTCGGCAATCGCCATAACCGGCGAGTTAGTGTTCCCACTGACGATATTCGGCATGATCGACGCATCGATCACTCTCAACCTCTGCACGCCATGCACCCTCAGCCTAGAATCTACCACAGCGGTGGGGTCATCTTTTGGTCCCATCTTAGCAGTGCCAATAGGATGATAAACGGTCGTGGCAATTTGCCTAATGCTGCACTCCCAATAATCCTCGGAATCGGGCACCTTGTCCCTGCATCCAGGCAGGTCCAAGTGCTTCAACGTCATTTTGTACTTCTTCAAGGCTGGAGTGTTCGTCAAAGCCTTGATAACGTTCACCGACTTCAGTAACGTTTCCACATCTTCTCGCTCGGCGAAATAATTCGCATAGATCTTGATAGGGTCCGCTGGATCAGTGCTGCGCAGCTCGAGAGCTCCTCTGCTTTTGGGTCGTAGCAGAGTGCTGGCCGCTAAGATTAGGTCGCTGTCCATGACCATCTTTGTCATCTCTTGCAATATCTCATTGTCCACATTAAATAAGTTGTACACGCCAGCTATCTTTGGCGTCACCCATCTTGGGAAGTAGCCGAAATGGAACTCGATGTCTGGATACTTCGAGGGTGTGGAGCGAGGCTCTGTAATTACATTGGATATTAAAAAGAATAGCTAGTAATAGCTTGGACACCTTGTACATAAATATCAGATTCGTTTTACTTACTCTCTCCGCCAGGTCCAAAGTCGTTCACATTAACAAATGCCAAAAGATCGATGCCAACAGTAGCAAGTTCCCCCTTCTTATGGACCAAATAATTATACGCTAAATCCATTGCAAAAGTGGACGTGGGCGGTTGCTGTGTCTCGTTCACAAAGCCAATCAGCAGGCCTGGCCAGATTGTATGATCCTGTAGGTTCTTGCCAACCGGCAGATCAGCTACAACCTGAATACCCATGTCTTGCAAATGCTTCTTAGGCCCAATTCCCGACAGCATCAACAGTTGTGGGCTGGCAATGGTGCCAGCTGACAGGATAACTTCCTTGGTCGCTGTGAGATTTATTGTCTGGTTCCCTGACGTTACACGAACACCCACTGCTTTGTTACCCTTCAGCAAAACTTTGTCAGCTCTAATGGATTTCATCACGTACAAGTTCTTCTTATCTTTGACAGGAGATAAATAGGCTTTGGCAGTATTCATCCTCTGAGCGTTGTCCATGGTACCGTAGGCTTTCCCAAAGCCAGTATAACGATCGCCAATTAGGGGCTCCAGGACGTCCAAGCCCATCTCCCGAGCGCCATCCAGAACAACTTCTTGGTGTATTGTTTCGGAGTAGTTGTAACTTCTGATGCTCATTGGACCGTCCGCTCCACAGTGTCTGTCCCCAAACTTGGCTATGTATTCTGGTGAACAGTTGGTCGACTTTCGGAGGTAGCGGAGCATGTTTTCGTAGTCCCATCCTTCGTTGCCTTGCTCCTGCCATTGGTTGTAGTCTCTGTCGTTGCCGAATAAGTGCAGCATGGCATTTATGACTGAACTGCCGCCCAGAGCCTTGCCCTTACACCATTTGCAGCGCTTGTTCTTGTTGCCTTGGCAGAAGCCAGCTTGGGGTTCGGTCTTGAGAAAAAAGGTTTTGGTGTTACGGTCTAATTGCCATAATAAGACATCGTTAAGTGTTAATTTTATGGATTTGAACTTCTGTGAGTCAGAAAGTTAGTGATGATAGCGAACACAATGGTGAGTGATGGGCAGTGAAAAATGTGGACAATGATCTACCGAGGATAGTGGAAAAGGTCAGTGACCCAGTGGAGGTAGTGAAAGATGGCCAGTGACCTAACAGGAACAGCATGTAGTATGGTCAGTGACATAGCAAGGGTAGTGGACAAATTCGGTCACTGACCCAATATAGTCAGTGACCATAATGACTCAATATGGTCACTGACTCAATATGGTCACTGACCCAATATGGTCAGCAGTAGTATCTGCAAAGGATACTTTGTCCAACAAATGTATTCTTTATACCTTGTAACCATAATCCTCATCAGTGTCCGGCAGCATCGTTAGAAACCCAGGAACTTCACTCGTAGGACTAGCATCCTTCCCTGCTTCGATCAACAGAACATCCCAGTCATCTACCTCCGACAGTCGCCGGGCTAGTACAGAGCCCGCAGTCCCACCTCCAACAATCACAAAATCAAATTCTCTTTTCGAGGATAAAATATCTACTGAGCGATCCATCGGATAATCAGAGCCACGGTCTAAAGCGCATTGCGAGAGCAGAAGCACGTTGATTAACTGCGAGAAGACGGAAGATGGCAGCGGCGAAAGCGCGGCACTGCAACTTGTTGCCATGCAGGTCTCCATGATGCGTGGTCTGAAAATCAATGACAAACCTATAAAAATGGAATTTTTTTAAATAATTAATATTAATTATTTAAAATAATAAAACTAAAAGTATAATATTAATTTGCAAAGTGACATAAACTTAATCTACAAATTAATATTAAGTTTATGTCACTTTGCAAATTAATATTATACTTTTAGTTTTCAGGATATACTATAATAATAACAAGGGAATACTATCGCGATAGCGACACTTGAACAACGAATATGGCGGTGATGTCGCTCGTAGAACGATGTTTCTTCTATGAATGTTACACACTTTCTGACGCTCCGATAAGGAACTTTTCGTAACGAACCCGCGCCGTGCGAGCAATCTAAATGAGTGAGAAATTCCCAGTCCTTCGAGGGCACGTGGAATGCTTCCACTCAAAATATTGAATCGTGCTATGAGTCGAGGGTCGTGGCCATTAAAACCTGTTTAGAGTTTAGAATAGGGCCAGAGGTCTGGCAACTTTCAATTTTATGACCAGGCCTACGAACCACCTACAGTACGCACTTCCAAATTTTGGAAACCGAATTTTGAATATTTGTCCATTGAAGAAAATACTATAATAATTATAAACATTGTTTAGGTCATATTGATTTATTTAATGAGTAACGAGTGAAAGTTTCGTCTAAATAGAACTAAACATGAAAATATTTGCTCATAATGAATGAAATGAACAAGGTCTTGTTTATTTATCACTTTCGGAATAGTAGAAGCGATTTCGACACTGTCTTCGGCACTGGGTCTTTGGAGAATTGGGTTTAATCACTTTTGGTATTGTGATAGTGGAAGCGAATTCGACACCATATTAGGTCTTTGTAGAATTGTATTTACATGGATCACTTTCGGAATAGTAGACGCGATGGATTAGTGGAGTATAATCCGCTACTACTTGACTATCGTGTGTTATCTTTGTCACAGAAGAAATATAGAGAAAAAAAGAAATCGAAGATAAGGATGAGTTACTAGATAAGTTATAGATAAGTTTATGCGAGCTATCGATAATTGCTCCTTTAAATAAGATTTGCTCGAAACCACTTTCCTCGAACCTGTTGCTACAATACATATCTCAAGTTCTAGTTGACTAAATCACTTGAAATTTTGAATTCACTGAAAATATTTAAAAATCAGCAATTTGTGATCAAAATGCCGCCATTTTGTAAATAATCATGATTTTTTATTTATTCTGGTTCAGACCACAACTACTTGTTTAATATACTTTTTTTTATTAATATACTTCCTCATTTCTTTTTGTTCTCGATAACGACAAAAGTATTCATTAACATACTATTTTAAACATTAAGAAAACATTTGTATCACACTGTGTATAGGATCCAGAAGTTTTACGACGGTCACATATGTATATTTACGTATTGTATGTGTTATTTATAACTACGTTTGTTTTTCTTGTTCTGCACAATAAAATCATTATGCAGACATTGAATATTTTGATTTCAGTCTTTCATTTCAATCTTTTTAATTTTAGAAGAATCAAAAGTGATCACAGGCATGGAAGCAATTACATAAAAAAACTTTGTTGGCTTGTAATCACAAATCTCTACCGAAATTACTTTTTTATATACCAAATAGTTTACAAGTAATATAGGTGACACACTTAAGGCTGACTTTTATCAACATTGTACTTCAACATGTTCGACACTGACCTCTAAATGTTAGAGTAGAATGCTATAAATACTTTGTACAGGTTCTAGCACGAAAATCACCAAATCTTTTGCAAAATCCAGTTCAACTGGCACCAACCTAATTCACGAAACCGATCCCAAGTTATGGCATTCGTGTACCACTGTCAAACTCAGAGAATCACTTCCGCACGAAGTGAACCCGCCGCGTCGAAGGTGAGCACTCCATCTGAAAGTAAAACGACGTATATGACACTATTATAACTCGTCCGGAGTTTATTTATGTAATCTCACTCTACGCCGCTTCACCTTAGCCGTCTTTACCTCGCTCTTTGCCTTCATCCGATTTGACAAACAGATAAATTCTAAAATCCAAACATCAGTTTTTGATATGACGAACGAGGATTAGTATCAGAGATAAATTATCATATTCGTGGTAAACATGGAATCTAACTTCCCAGAAATACAATTCAAAAATTTTTGTGCTGCGAACGCAAAAGCTACGCATGTATAAAGTGACCCTATATGTATATTTTTATATAAAATTCTAAGCATTCGAACATGTTTAAACAATTTTTAAAGCGAGCACTGCAACATTTATTGTCGCATGTTATTGCAGTATTCAGTACACAATGTCAATAATCGTAAATTAGCAATATTAGTAAAATATATTATTGCATTGAGTAATGTCTATGCATCAGAGGTGATCCCTGAGGTCATTTGAAAAAACTTTTTCCTTTGCGAAAATATTCTTCACGGTTTCCTTATGGAGTTATTAACGATAAACGCTGACCAATCGAAGTGCGGCTACTGCGGCGGCTCGGCGTCAGGTTCCGTTGAGCGCGGCGTTGGCATTGGTCGAGCCGGGATCCGTTTGCTGTAGTCGCGCTCTGATTGGTCCGTGTTTTTCGTTAATAACTCCTAAACAAAGCCGCGGGCGCGATTTTTGTTAAGGAAAATGTCGCTTCAAATGACCCAAGGAACCTCCCATTTCAATTTAACGCAGTAGTTTTGGGACACCTTGTATATGGGCTGCCCATTGGTTATCGAAGCATATAATATGGAAGATAAGGTGAATAACAAAAAACGTGTTAATGAAAGGTTGCAGTTGACAGTTTCGGCGAAAATTAGCATAAAAATGCATGCAGTTTATTCCGCGTTTTACCCGACGAGTGCTACGGTATCATCCTGAGTATTTTCCTTGCACGTGTAAACGATACGTGCAATGGCAATTCGATATTATTGTGGTAGACGAATTTTTCATTTAACTTCTCGGCGGCATGCGTTGACCTTGCCGAACGAGAATATCATAAACATATAATATGAGTGACAGAAGTCGTGCATCAATTTAAATAGACTTCCATCTTTGGGAACATGTTTTACATGAAGTGTATTTTTGGTCGAACACGTGGCGGACATTTTGAATACCGTTCGATTGATATACATAATTTGAATAAATTGCTATTGTGAATTTTGACTTAGGGTTCAGGTGCCTGAACTTTTTTTCGCTAAAAATGCGTCTCCAACCATTGACAGAAATTTTGAATAAAAAAGTGTCTTTTTATTATACTCCATTTTGATTTCACTCTTCGAAACCAGAATATTTTTAAACCTCGAAAACCGATTTATGTCGAACGTGATATATTGGACGAGTTTCTACAGAAAATTGAAAAGCTGAGGAATATGTCATGATTTATGTGTTAAGGTCAAAGTCCTGAGTTTTCCATATGATTTCTTGTAGATCCGATGGTTTAGAAAACATTTAATTTGATACTGTTTACACTAATTTTGCAAAACTTTTATAATAATTATTTAGCAATTGTCGTTGGTCTATTCTATATACTATCTTCTGATAACGCTCTTATCATTATACAGTCATTCTAGTTGTCGCGCATTTCACGCACTCATGAACAGATTTATTATCTATTCTTATGTCAATTTACTTCCGGTAAAATAATCTATGAATCCATCTCATCAATATAAAATCTCATTTCTAATACAATATCTTTTTGCTAATATTCACTTAATGTTCATTTAATGTTATTCGTTCACTGCAAAAATTATTCGAATTTTGCATATTGGTGTATTAATCGAGAACGAAACGAACTTTTGAGGCAACCTGATATAATTAAAATGCAAGTAACTTTTAAAACAGCAATCCGTTGTATTTTTATAAAAATAAACAGAATTATTGCAATTTCAATCGATTATGTAAAACACACAATTTTTCTTAGTATTTCAAATTACATTTCAGTTATTATTATTGCAATTGCAATATTACATAAACAAATTTATTTCGTTAATTTATACTCAATTAACTGTAAACATGACTAGTGTGTATATCGAAGCATTCCAACTCGGAAGAAACAATTGATTTTATCTATTTAATTCTGCTGTAATCCATTAAATATAAAGTACAAAAATATGATATACTTAATGAGAGATTATTTCCCTTTGCTGACACTGGCATCCTTCAGACCGTTCGAATTATCATAGATATTTCGCTCGTTGAATATTATAAATGTAAAAACGATACTTAATTTTACATATCTCGATAAGTATAATGCACAGATAAAACATGCAAGACTATGTCAATTGCAGCATACGTTAATATTCCACTTTGAATATCTCACTTATTTATATATTAAATGTTAAAGGAAGATATTTCGAAGTGGTAAGAACAAAATTTTTCTTAATGTCTTTCGAGATTACAATACATCATTTACTTTTAGTACGCATCGGCGTATCTAGGCATAGGCTGCAGCCATTGTCGCCAGATGAAATGAGGGAGCACGAATTGAGGGGAAAAAGTTACCTTCCCCCCTCTGCCAGTACCGGACACATGCACGACAGAGACAAAACGTGTCACGTGACTGGACCGCGGCGGAAGCATGGGGGAATAGCGTGGTAGAAGGGGAAGGTAGAGTGGGGACACGAATCTTAATATGGCGACTCTGGCTGCAGCCAAGGGCCCCGTTCAGTCAAAGAGCTCCCTTCGCGGTCAAAAATATAAAACCAATTTATATTAACAACTTAATCGAATATACTACTAATAAATATATGCTACGTAAATACAATATTTTTTTTTTATAGAAAAAGTTATGTATTTTAGATTGAAGTGAATTTTAGTAGAAATCCACTGTCTAACAATAACTTAATATTAAATACAATTCAAATTGAGCTGAAATAAAAATATTATACGTGGTATCCGACCAGAAATTCGAATATCCAAATTTCTCCTTTGTTGTTAATCATTTTTATTTAAATAATTTGTAAGGTTCAATTTCTAAATTCTCGGAAAAGTGTATACAAAAATCTCTTTTCTACGACCTTGAAGTGATATAGAACGTAGACAAAAAAATCTCGTATATAAACCATAGAAATTAATTGTTTTTATATAATTATCAACGTAATAGTTTACATTTCAAACATTTTCCATATAATCTTATACAAAGGAGGAATTTAGAGGTGTTAACAGAACACCCGGTATGCATATTCTGTCAACGAAGCTCGTCGAGCGGCACAATAAAAATGTTTACTTTCTGTGTATTAATAACCCGTGAGAAGCAATAATAATCGAACCACGAATATTTATGGAACGTCTTCGAAACTGACATGAGTATGTACAAAATTTGATTATGTTTGTGTATGATGATTAGACTGCGGATTTTATGCATTTGTTACAAAATTGGGTGGATGTAATTTAACACAGTAAAAACATTAAGACAATTTAAGAACGTCCATATGTTATTTTCAATTTATTAAAATTGTTAAGAATAGAAAGAAATTCTTCTATGATTTCTGTGTCTTGTTATCGACGTAGAAAATTGTTATTTTGCATAAAGATCCGCAGTCTATCGATGATACTTGTGAGCCAAAAATCCATAGAGATATCCGTAGTCCAACGAATAAGTAAACAAACTTATCGTAATAATGATTAATAATTTTAAGCAAAAATTATTGTCACATTTCAAAAGAATAGTCTTTATTCTATTGTCCTAATCGGACTGTCAAGGTTCACGATTTCGCCCACGTGTGCCTGATCATGTCAGCCGCCTTCTCGGCCGTCATCATGATCGCGGCGATTGGGTTACTGTTTGGCACAATTGGGAACACTGAAGCATCGGCGACCCTAATGTTCGTCACTCCACGGACTCGAAGTTCTGGGTCCACCACTGCCGTTGGGTCATTATAGCCACCCATTTTGCAAGTGCCTGCTTGATGGTTCTCTGGACCTGTGGCAGCTCTTATGTAGCATTCCCAGTATGCGTCGCTGGCGAAGTGGTAGCTGTAACAATAATAAAATATTTAGAACTGTAGGACATTTTAATGGACCTAAGCATCGGCAAAATCAAGTGACACTTACTCAGTGCAAAGCGAATGGATCACAGGCTCCAGCCTCAAATCCCAGTTCTTCATCGCTTGGGTATTCACCAGCTGATTCGACTTCTTGATGCCCTCGATCAATATCTTCAAATCTTTCGAATCAGTGAAATAATTCGGATACAGAAGTGGCGGCACCATAGGATCTCCAGACCGCAGCTTCAGGTACCCTTTGCTACCCACAGTGACCGCAGTCGGCCTCATTATGATCTCTCTTCTATCCGAGCATAGAGCCAGAGCTCCATTCAAGCACTCAAATGGCAGGCCAGTCCTTGGACATTTAGGGGAAAATCCATCGAAGAAAATCTGAATATCAGGAATACCGGCAACAGCGAAGCTGCTTTCGAAGAACGCAGTTACTTGAGTCAGTCCGGTGCTGGTCAGGGGACCGCTGCGAGTATCCAAGAACTCGTTCACGCTGTCCATAGTCATTGCTTCATAGGCAGTGTCCTTAATGCTGTAATGTATGCCAATCGACACGTGATTGTGCATGTTCTTGCCCACAGGGAGGTCCTTGATGACGTTCAAACCTGCGGACAATTTTTCTAAACTGAGCTTTCAGGTCTGAAAAGAGCTGGGTTAAACGAGTCTAATCATCGACACCACTATGGTTGTCAAAAACGTCCGGATTAAAAGTAAGCTAACATCAACGAACCCAGCTTGGTCAAATCCTCTTTTGGTCCAATCCCTGAGTTAAGAAGGATGTGCGGCGACCCTATAGCTCCAGCCGCCAGGATGACCTCTTTATTGACCTTGACGATCCTCCGGTAGCCATCTTTATCCACGAGCTCGACGCCATAAGCCTTGCTCTGCCACTGATTCAACAGAACCCTCGTCACGTGCGCATTTATCAGGACCTTCAAGTTCCTCCTGCCCTGAACCGGCCTCAGATAGTTCCTAGAAGTCGTGCCTCGCATCCCGTTCTGTGTCGTCATGGGAGCCACCATGAATCCTGTTTGCGTGTACTCTTTCAACATGGCCGTCCTGTAGCCTAGCTCATCAGCAGCCTTCAGAACTTCGTCGGCGAATGCGGGCTTGTCCCGGAAATACTCGATTTTCATTGGACCGGGGACCGGGACTGTTCTGGGCTTGTCGGAGAGCATTTCTGGTTTGAGAGGATTCTCGACGCGTTCGAAGTAGTGGGTTATCTCGTCGTAGGACCAGCCTAAAGCACCGTTCCTTGCCCAGCTGTTGTACACTTCCGGATGTCCTCGGACGTACATCATACCGTGAAGGCCGCTGGTGCCGGACACCATCTTGCCGCGGGGCCAGCTGCATACGCCGAAAGTTTCTGGTGGAAGAAATTATGCTATAATGCAGTAAACAAACAAACTGACAGCGTATCATCCGAAGATATCAAGAAAAGGGTATAGCCGAATGGGGATCAAATGTGCCCCCAAACCAAATTAGTCTTTCTTCATACCATTCGATAGGGTCCTCAAAGGAAACCCTCCGTGGCAAGTTTCAAGTCTCTACCCCAGTGATGGGCATTTTTGCCTCAATTGAGGCAAGAGCGTCCCTACCACAGCGCCCACTGCCTCCCACCAGCATCCACCGTTACCATGGAGAGGTTGGTGGGAGAAGCAGGCGTTTGGGGGGCCCCACCCGTGCCCATCACTGCTCTACCCCTACCAGAAGGGTAGTTACAGCGTAACCACTGTTTAATGAATTATACCAGTGATGGGCATCTATGACTGCGGCAGTCAACAAGCTTCCCCCACCAACTACTCTTTCGTACGAGGGGGGAAACGAAGAGCGCGGGGCACCGGTCCGGCGAAGGTGCGCGCTGCACGAAAGAGTAGTTGGTGGGGGAAGCCAGCACCTCAGGGGCCCCTACCGTGCCCATCGCTGAATTATACCCTATTCATAGTGTTCCGCTTAACAAAAAATTACGAAAAAATTCATGTACATTCTACCTGACAGTACACGCGACCGTGAATTTTTTCTGAATTTTTTTATTGCAAAATCGATTTTTTAAAAATTTCAGAAACTTAAAATTGCTGAGTAGGGTACCTAAACAAGCAGTAGGATGGGGCTCCGTAGGTTCGGTTTTCAATTTCCAGTCCACACTCGAGTTGACTGCGTGAAATGCCAGGCCTGGGATAGCAGTCATCGTCGGTTCTTCCGGGCCCGCTTCGATCAGCAGCACCTTCCACCATGGATTGTCGCTCAATCTCCTGGCTATTATTGGCCCGGCTTGACCGGCACCAACTATGATGAAGTCGAACCTGTAATTTCATGAAGTTGTTAGAAGCAGAATTCGCACGAATATTGTTAACATCATTGAAGATTGGCATTCAAGATCATTCAGGATCATACCATTCTTGAGGCACCGTCTCCTTCCCAAGTCTGTTGCAAGGACTGGAGATATCGCATCTAGCTGTCATCGTTTTTTGAATCAGATTCATAAATGGAGTGGTCGCGCCACATTTTGCTTCCATGTAGTACGAGTCTTTGAAGTGGCATGAACAACATCCTGATGTTTCGTTGTTGGTGTCCAGCTGGCCAGGTGGAAACTAGTTAACAAATAGCATATTTAGAGCGATGCTTCCATTTTTTAAATTAAGGAATTTTCGTTCATAAATTTTTTAAATAAAAAAATAATAAAAATTATCATAACTTGCTATATCACAATAGGGACTAATGTCCACGATAAAATCTTTTAAATTAAAAATAATGATTGAGGATTAGCCATCACAATATGGGTTATGACGTATGATACAAGCTTTTTAAATTAAAATTAAATTTTTTAAAAATAAGTTATACTTGAAACATTTTTTTTATAATTATATATAATAAAAGTTTAACATAATTGCATGGTTAAATTCAAATGGGTTACCCTATATGCATTTAACCCAATGTACATAAACATGGTTATGAGGTATCTACCGTATGATATATGATTAGCGTAATATATCTAACCGAGACCTAAGCCTTCATTTTACCGTCAACTACAACTAGTTTACGATTTACGCAATTATGTTATCAGCGCCGATTTGAACAAACTTTTTCTACAGTCACAAAACGCCGAGCTAGATCCGAGCCAGTAACTCGCTGTAACGTGGAGGTCTAGGTTATGTTTGGCTCCGATTTAGGCGAGGTCTGGATTAGATTTGGATTGCATGCAGGTGAAGTTTGATTTTACATAAGACGTATGCGAGGTGTTATACAATAGATTTTCTTTGTTTCTCGACTGGTAACACCGGATTTCACTTATACACAGTGGTTCAGTTAATGCTATCTAAATTATTTATAAACTATTTGGTGTATGAAAAAATGGTTGGAACGAAAATAGTGTGGTTTTAAGGATAGCATACAATATAATAGTTAGTTTAGTTTTATTCTGTTTTGATTTTTTATCGAAACACAAGAGTCACCTTGGGGTGACCTTGGGTCCCGTGATTAACTTTTTGAGATGTCCTCGAAGAAAGACTTAGTTATTCGGATGCAAATCAACAATGAATAACAAGAAACACTACCTTGAAATTTGTCTACAAAAATTGGAAATGGCATAAACAATCTATGAAGAGTCTCCTTCTCGTAGATGGTTATCTGGATAAGTACCCTTTATTTAAATTACCCTAAACAATGTAACGCTTATCCATTACCAAGACAAGAAACAAATAACTATATTTACCGTAAACGGGTGTTGGAACGCAATCACCAATTGCACCAAGCTGAAGATCATGATATGAACTCGCATTTTATCCAATTAGGGGCCAGTGTCACCTGCAAACAGAAACGAGTATGTAGGTTTAGTTATTTAGAGTAACAAGACCAACTTGTTGCCCTTCCCACCCCCACCCTGCTCTAATTGAGTGGTGCTCGCACGTGTACGTAACGCAGACTATAATGACTAGACTACGGATTTTATGCATTCAGAAGGAAAGTGAATCAGTAAAATAGAAAACGGTGGGAACATTAGAAGAATCCGAGAATATTATTAGACTGGTTTCGACTAATTAAAGAAAAGTTAATTTTTGTCTGGTTCCTCAAAATGACTTTAGACAATTTTTATTCCGCATAAAGATCCGCAGTCGAATAATAAGCATTAGGCACATCGCATTACCTACCGGTGATTGTTTAATACATTTAAATAATCCATCCTTTACAACTAAGGAGTTTTTCGTCAATTTTTCAATAACATGAATAATTTCAATTTAATTATTCTAGAGTTGTTTAGGCATTTTGTTTTTTTTTGGTGACGGATAAAAAATTAGGTAAAAGTTACTGATTTTTATTACTTTACTTTTTTTTTTTACTAATTTAAATTTTATTTTTGAAAAATCACTGTGTTATTATTCGAAGAAACGACTAAAGAATTACAGCTAGAATAATTCGAAGATTGAGTTGTTCGAACAGTCGAATAATTTATTATGCTATAATTAACGGTCACTGCAACGTGAAAAGATAATTTGCGACCGTCTATTGGTTAGCGTATCGACTTATGTCATAGCTGAACGGGAGATAACAGAAACAGTACAATACACTCGAAGCAACGCGAGATCGTTTCGACGTGAAAGTGCATACGGAACCAAATGACCCGAACTGCAGTTTCTCTGTGGGTAGAAATGAAAACTGAATCGTAGTCGTTCGGTAGTAGATATAAAATGCTCGCAGGAACAGGAATTTGGAAAGTGAGAGAGCAACGTGTACTCGGTTGTTTGGGCGTCTAGATCGCAGCAGAAACGCGGCTATTATTGAAAATAACGAGAGAACCAGCCCCTACTGCTTTTGACAGTATCGATCGATAGATTAACCGATAGGTCGAATTGCTGTAATTACGTTAGAACGTGCGATTGTTCATAGTGATCGATTTAGTTCGCTCGGAAATCATAAACTACTTTTTACCATTAAATAATATGGTTATGAATAGGGAATAATGGGGTTATCATAGTGAACAAATTTAGTGTAACGATTTCAGTACGAAAAATCAAATTTTCATTTATGGTTGATTGTTGCTTGGATATAAGAAATCTGAAATCGAATTAGACATCTTAAAATTCCTCTGTACAATAATATAACGTTGTTAATAGAACAAATTGTAACAATAACGATAAAATAATCTAATATTTAATTATAAAATTAATATAGACAGGAATTGGCCATAGAAATTCCGTTGTATTGAAAGCAACAATGCGTGTTTTTTATTTATTTAGTCAGACCCGCATAATTCCCTGTGCAAGTTGCAGCATTATTACATCAGATTGCACAGAATTGGTAAAAGCGTATGTTAAGAGAATTTAATGCAGCTATCACGGATCCAATTTACTTAAATGTTGAAAGATTGTTTTTTCAAGCGATGGTGCAACTGTTTGGTCTACAACTCTGTACAAAGGCAACAATGTGTTTTTAATTGTTAGGACCTCGGAAGGTTTTTAAACGGTCCTATAATTGAGATTTGAATAATTAAAAAATTTAAACTTTGCTTTTTTTTTTTAAATTGAAGTACTATATTTTTCCATTTATGCAAGAAAGACCTGTGTCCATTCACCCTGTGCGGTGAGAACGAATTCATCCGAGACAATTGAGCTAGAGATCCGCACAAGGCTCGCCGACAGCTCATAATAGCGATTCATCCAGTTCTTCCGCTGCGAATTAGCGTTCATAGCCTACACTAGACACTAGATACTAGACACTAGACACTAGACACTAGACACTAGACACTCTAATTAAAGATCTCGTAGCACGCGGCCGGAGACCAGTCACTCTCTTCCGGAGAAAGACTGGCGATATGACGTCATCCCAGTCACTGAACCACTCGGGCAGAGCACGCGTCATGCAAATTGACGCCGAGAACTCACGGATGTGCCGAGTGATTAATGATTATCACTCGAATCTTGTATTACACTGTCAGAAAGAGAAAACGAAAATTTGCAAATTTGCAAATTTTCAAATGTTTTTCTCATACAAATCTATCCTGTACTATTATGTGGACATTATTTAATCAATATTTTAATTTAGGGAACCATGTTTGAACAATGGTCAAACTGAAGAATTTTATTTCTCAATTGATTTCAAAAAATAAATATGTAGAAAACGTAACTACGTCACGTGTTAGGGCGAATCTTAAATGTGCGGATGACGTTGATAGTTATCAAATCACGTTTCGTCCTCAAAATACCATTGATAGAGTGTCGCAAACGGCGTCACTCGGAAAAATATTTCCGCTCATTAGCACGTTTCTGACGCCATTTTCACTTTAATTGAAAATAATATTTCATTGTTTAAGCACGTTTCTGTGGTTCTCACAGATAATCCATAGACTACTACGGTGCACGTTATAACTAGATAACAATTAATTGTTATTATTAAAGCATAAAATGTATTCAAAGTTGATAATTTATCATTTTCCAAAATCAATATTCTCGAGAACTGTACAAGACAATAGAAAAGAAATTTGCACACATTTATGTGAAACAATTAAAATTTGTTGCACAACATAATACTTGTAAGAAAATTATAGAATATGACTCGACAAAGTTTTTAAAAAATATGTACGAATTTAAATTGTTAAAATGGCTACGATTTCCAGAGGATAAATTGTTTATTGTCACACGTGCGGCACACGTGACTACCAAGAGAACGTGGGTGGTCGATGCATATAAATCCTGCTCTGGAAATACATGATCCAAGTCTGGGAAAATAGAAATCTATTTTTCACGTGAAGTTCACAATGACACGAACTGATATTAATGATCATTTTTTTCGCGCTATTTTTAATTTGTGAAGATTAGAGTTGTCACTCTCCCACACGTGGTTAGTAAAATTGTAAAAAATTTTTAAATTGTAATCTGTAAAAAAAACCTTTTTTTATAATTTAATATGGGCGAAAAATCATTTTGAAATACCGTTCGATATCTTCTATCATCTAATTGTCAATGTTCAATTTAACATTTTTGGAATGTCAGAACAACATTCTAATGTTATTTATTTTTTGTTTCAGGTAAGATCTATCCGTCGAGGATGCCAGTTTATTTATGGATTTTAGTCTACGCTTCGAAGGTAATTTTAAAAAATCGTGTAGTCGTGGTGAGAGCACGACGCATTTTTCAATTCAACGTTTTCCGAAATTCACAGGAGTCAATTTATCTTAAATATATAGACAATAAAATCGTATATTTCATCAACTTACTGTTCTTTCAATATTTAAATTTTGTCACTTCGTTAGTCGCAGTGAGTTTTCAGTTCATGCGATTTAAAAAAAAATTATTTTGCACCATCTTTTTATGAAGAGTATTAGTCACCTGTTTTCAGTATACCGTAACTTGGTAACATCTCAATAAATGATTAACAAATCTGATTTTTCTGCAAAATTTGCAAAATATTGTTGTATAGTTTATGCACAAAAAAATATTGTTGTATAGCTTATGCACAACGAAATATTGTTGTATAGCTTATGCACACCGAAATATTGTTGTACAGCTTATGCACAACAAAATATTGTTGTATAGCTTATGCATAACGAAATATTGTTGCATAGCTTATGCACAACGAAATATTGTTGTATAACTTATGCACAACGAAATATTGTTGTATAGCTTATGCACACCGAAATATTGTTGTACAGCTTATGCACAACAAAATATTGTTGTATAGCTTATGCACAACGAAATATTGTTGTATAGCTTATGCACAACAAAATATTGTATAGCTTATGCACAACACAATATCGTTGTATAGTTTATGCACAACAAAATAATGTTGTATAAAATATATGCATAGCTTGCGTACGCTGAATTTTGCGAGTAACTGTATATCCGCCGAAAAATTCACGTTCACAATGTCAACGACAGATATCCTGTGAGAAGATAACGACCATGTGTGATAAAGCTGAGGCTCGTTTCTGCACGTTCTTGCCGAACATGTCTAGAACATCCACCAGAAGTATAATCGACAGATGCACTCACCGAGCAGAGCAACGTCCATATAATTCACCATGTCTCTTCCTGAATCCTTTCCTCGATCATTTCCTGGCTCACTCACCCCGTTCGGCACAGATCACATAATATCCTCTCTGTTGCGTAGCGTTTTTGAAATTTCACGCGCGAAACTGGCCCGCAACGAGACATCAACGACGAACCGATCGATTAGCGATTTATCGATGAAGAAGCGGGAGAGAGATAATGGCAGATTTTTCGGTAGGCGAAAGCCGTTCTAAACGAGTGCAAGACAGCAGGCGAAGATACGCGGTCACGCGTTCGACTCCTCGGCCGGGCCGACCAGCGAAAAGTGACGACGACGCGACGCCGAGCAGAGAGCCGAAAAAGATGCAACGCTCCAGGACGAGGCGAGTTCGCGGCCGGGGAACGCGAATCGGCGAATTGCAGCGAGGTGTTCACGGTTTCACTCGCGCCAGCCTCGAAAGTGGGTCCTTAATTGACCGGGCTACGGTTTCTGCGATAGAAAACACGCGTTAGCACGAATGGACCTCTATTCGCGTCAAAGCGATTCTTCAATTTGATGATAATGTTGTCAATTATACGTGTGCAGAGTGTTCACGCTAACACTAGTGTTTTTCTTGAGAATAGTAAACAGACAGAAATGAAAGAGGAAAAAGTTATTCTGTTTTCTGCAAGCAATGGGGTTTGTAATTTGTTTTGATCGTCAAGGTCACGCAAGGTCACAAATGTCAATACGTGTGTCATTTCACATGTATTTAAATATGCAGGTGTGCTGTTTCACATATATTCAGTACACGTGCATTAATATATCATTTTCATTCATGTTTTGATCTTGATACAATTCAATGAACAGATTGATTTATTTCGAAGTAATTTGGAAAGCATCTTTCGAGAGCAACTGATGTTGTTGATATGTATATTTAAAAATGTTTTATATTATTTTCTGGACAATATTGAGACATAGGTATGCTTTATTTTGGTACGAGATTTTATTTTTCTTGCAAAAGACTTTTTGGTGGCTAAACAAAATTTATTCTCTGATTTTTATAAAATCATTTGAGTAAATAGAAATGTAGGTATGCCAAAAACTGATAATAACATGGAAAATGTATTTTTATATAAAATTGCACGTGGCTTTGGTACGAAAATATTTACATATGAAATTAAAGTGAATTACAAGTTCTTAACAATTTTTTAATACAAATTATGTAGATAAAATAATAAAATACTAGTATGAGTTAATATTGCATTGAATTTGATAAAATAACAATAATGAGAAGTAAATAATAAGAAAATAAAAAGTTTATGCAAGTATAGTTTTCATCTACTTTCTACAGATTTATATAAATGAAATTTATTTACCATAAATTATACACTGTGTGTGTGTGTGTGTGTGTGATCATGATCACCGTGATGACCAATGTTCTATCGACATGACTACATTCGATCGAACGAAATAATTGCCAGAAAACAAGATTAATTAAACAGATCTGTACAAAAAAAAACGATCGATTATTTCGTCATCGTTTTATGTCGAGTACAATCCACAAAGAGCTGCACGAGCAATCACTATATTACTTCTCGTACTTTTACTTTACATTTAACTTATATAAGCAGAGTTGTATCGCCTATTCTTTGTATTTTATTATAATTATCGAAGGCCGCTCTGGCATACTAACTTACCAAGAAATTCAATTACCTTTGCAAATTAACTATCTATACACAAATTGAACGACCTGCACTGTGGATATTACTACCACTTTCTATTTACTCAATTGATTTTATAAATATCAGAGCATACATTTTATTTAGCCACCAAAAAATCTTTTGCAAAAAAGAACAAAATCTCGTACGAAAATAAAAAAATAATAATAATTTTTAAGAATATTTACGTTTCCTTGTTTCAACAATTTTCATGTTTTGTAAGAGCATTTCTTAATTTTGTCATTTATATCTATGTGCAAAATTCTAAATTATACTGAAATAATAGATCAATTAAATTGTGCATTTAGCAATTTCAAAATACTGATAGAATCTTAAAATTTTGAATATAGGATAAATGCATAAAAATGCACAATTCGCAAAAATCAAACTTGACGATGAATGTTGCATGAATCAAAGGTATCTCGCGGTGCAATATAATGCACCGTGCAAGGTAAACGATAGGTTCCCGATTGCAAAATGAATCTGCCACAGAGTTTGTTTCGTGATTGTATACGATTAGATAGTTCCTAACTGGAGGTCTTATATAATTGTGGTAGATGAAAATGTTAAAAAGTTTATGGGACATAAAATCATACTATATTGTAGTTTTAATGAGTCTTGGTTGAGATCCTTAATTTTTGGTTTGAGATTCTTAATGGAGATCTCTATGAGATTTAGGTTTTGAAATTTGTCTACAATTACAGCTTGCCAAAATTTATGCAAAAATCCATTAAAATACTTTCAAGTGTGTATTTCGAGGTTGTCAAGTTCAAACTATCTAGCTTTTACCACGTGAACCAATATTAAATAAAATATTGTTCGAGGACGTAAAGTGTAGTGTTAATAGACTGTAAATGAAAAAGAATGATGCATTGTAATTTCTCCTTTAGAACATGCCAAAAATTCTACAACAATTCAGTAAAGATATTCAGTCATATTTTTTACTATTTACTATATGATTTAACATTAAACAAAATATTCATCAAAGACTTAAAAACCGAGCCTTAATGATTGAAATTGTCTTTACCACGTAACCTAATATTAATTTAAATCATTGTTCAAATACTTGAAAACTGTGAATAAAAAAATTCGTCTAATTTTCCCTAGTTGAGAAGCCTTAAAAAATTCTGCAAAAAGTTACCAAAAAATACCGTATAAGTATGTCATGTTCAAACGTTTTAATTTTTACCAAGTGAACTTATAATTTGATCTATCATTCTATATGCATCCTTCAAGGTCATCAAGTTCAACTGCTCTAATTTCTACCACGTGGTCTGACACTAAAATATCGCCGAGAGGTTCGTGCGATGGATTTTTGATGCACCGGCACAATTTGTTTACTGAGAGTCTTTCAAGAATTCTGCAGAAATTCACGAAAATATTTTCAACTATACCCTTCAAGGTTACTGAGGTCAAGTGGTCTAATTTCTACCACGTGGTCTAACACTTAAATATAGAGGTTCGTGCGATGGATTTTTGATGCACCGGCACAATTTGTTTACTAAGGGTCTTTCAAGAATTCTGCAGAAATTCACGAAGATACTTTCAAGTATATCCTTCAAGGATAACAGAGAGTTTAGCTGGTCTTTTCACCATGTGGTTTAATTGAAAAAATATTGTCTAGACGCATAGACAAGGAAAAAGTATGATCCGTCACCAAATGAAATGCACTTCCCTGTGGTTTACCTGGCACTGTAACAATCCACCGTTGTTATATAATTACAACACTAGTCCCACTCTCGATCTTAGACACCAACCACTTTGGCTACCCGAGCAACAACGTGTGCTAGTTTAACCGGGGAAGTGAAGCATATCGGCAGTTCACATTTCAGATATATGTATGTGGCTGAGCACCGAGGCGATTGCGTGGTGGAAGAAAGTCCCGTGGCATTAGGGGATCGTGATACCATTCTGTTATGCATATATTCAACAATGTCAAACACTTGCGCGCAGGTAACCGGCCAGTTAACACAGTCCTCGCTCTTTGTTTTCCAAGGAGTTCTGACTCACGGTATCATATACTTATATTATTTTAACGGAAAACACTAATTTATTCAGACGCACGTTATTGTACGTTATTTCCATACACATGTCGCTCAAGCGTAGATAATATTGTTTCATTTCCACGTATTATTAAAAAAACAAAGTATTCACTGGTGACATTTAAAAAAAATCATTAAAATACAAAATATTCACTGGTGTTGTTGAAAAACAAATTGTTAAACTACTTATTGAAATACAAATTTTTCACTGTGTTATTGAGAAGTGAATTATTAAATCGATTAAAAGAGTGCAAACAATTAAGAACACACATTACTAAATGGGTTACCACAGACTGTATGTATTATTGAGCTACAACTTATGTTTATAATGTATTCTTAAAATACCAAAGGTTGAAGAAAAATGAAAAAAAAAATGGAAATTTTCAAATCTGACATCTTGTGCCTCAACAGCGACAGTTACAGAATTCCATCTTGCACAGTTGCATTCTGTAGACTCTCTGTAGAACTCTGATCGACAGATGGTGCTGATAAAACTTTCGAATCTCCTTTCGTTGTGAAAATATAAATTGAATATACGTGATAAAATATAAATATAATTTATATATTAAGCGGTAATGTCGCATGTAAGATTATGACAAAAGTAATGTCGCATGTACATCGTGTATACGTCACGATCGAAATGAATTCATAGCGGTAATGACGTACAACGAATTTTTTCTGTATCTCATTGTTTATGTTAGATACAGTACGTTGACTTGCGAGGCTATGGTGTAATGATTCTTGAGATGACTCATCGCATTAACCGATTTGCTTTTTTTATCGTCGCAGTCTCCTAGATTCTGAATACAACAACACTATAAATTGTTATGAAATTTGCAGGGAATTGGCAGGTAGAAAATGGTGATTAAGTTTCACATTTCGGAGAAGGAATTGTAAAAAAAAAGTATACTTATAGGAGAGATATCAATTTACGAACATTTCGAACAAAACTTTCTAAATTATTATTTAAAAAAAAAAACATTTTCTTAAATTCTATGTTATCAGAACAGCACTCTACTTCACAGCATAAAACATTATTATAAAATAAAAATTCCTTGAATTTTCAGATTTTTTAAATAACAAATTCGCTTTATTTCTATTTTGCAGAATATGCCCGTGTACATTATATTTGTAACTACGATTGTTATGAAGTCGACGTACCACCACCTTTTACTCATAAATTATTTATTCTATAAAAAAATATTCGAACCGGTTAAACATGATTCCGAGCCCATAATTTAATTATTAGGCTATGTCATTTTATTCAAGAAATTCTCCCGAGTACTTCTGTCGAGGTTAGACCTAGATTAAGCCTTGTCTCTCCACCCCACTTTCCCCCTCTACAACGGTACTCCCCTCGGCTTCCGGCACGGTCCGGTCACGTGACTAATCCGGTACCGGCAGAGAGGGGGTAACTTTCCCCCCTCAAGTCGTGCTCCCTCTTCCCTGATCTAGCGATTCCGGTTAAAACCGTGTAATTCTTTTACTGTCGCAGTACAGAACCTTTTCAAAGAAAATTTATGTATTCTTTTAAAATCGATTTTCTGGAAAATTGTATTCGGAGAATGGTATCGTAAGCCTCTATTCAAAGTTAAAAATCCGAGAACAAATTAAAATGCGTTCTACAATATTATCGTAATTGTATGCAACGCTGCCTGAAGAAGCGCTTCACTTTAATTTAAATACGACACTGTTTCCTCCTTCTGATTTCGTTCCGGAAAGTGCGTAAAGTTCCTTGAAACAATAGAGATAAGGGGATTCCCGTAACTTGAGGAAAACGCAATTTAGAACTACCCTGAACGAGGCTGTTTGAGGTTAGTCCATGGCAGCGTATACAGTGTATTCATATATTTCCTAGACTATCTACTATAATCACAATATCTAAATTCATAAGTGTCACATAGAGGAAACCGTAATTGCTTTCTATGCATTGCAAATTTTCGTGTTTACCATAAATTATCAGTTAACATACAATATCTGACAAATGTATATATGTAATGACGTATTACAATTTTCTAGGGACGTGTATCGTTACATTATTTACCAAAAAATACATTGGCAACATTTTAGTCGATATTCAAGTTATTTACCGTGTGTATAATACGTAATATTATTTTCAAAAATATCTCGATGACAATAATCAGTTACGCATTCCTTGCATCTCGCATTAATATTCATTTCAAGTTTAAATTGAACATTTTATAAAGCGCCGGAAGGTTTCCTAAATGTCATACGGTTTCTCAAAACATACTGTGCAATCAATCAAATATAAAGAAACTGAAAGTTTCTTCTTTTTTACTGGCACCTGTTGAAAAGATTTCACAGTCAGTGGAACGAGGAAACTATGCAAAAGATAATTGAAGCCTATCGTGATAAAGCATGTACGGCCTCAATGTATTTTACACAATATTTCAAATATCTGACCTTACTTAACCCCGCCTTCAAATACTTAACATTTCAAAAATAGCTTCATATCACCTTTAAATTGTTTTACTTAAAAAAGAATTCATTTCCTAATATTTTCGATGTTTTATTATACCCGGACCAAATTTTAAAAATTTTCGTTCCAGGTTCAATTAAAAAAGTTTTAAAAAGTGCCGTTTTTATTTTTTTATGTGATTTTTTAAAAATCTTGCACCCCATTTAGCAAACCAATGCTTCCAATTGCTCGAAAAAAGTCAACTCGATCGGTACAATTTTGAAAAAGTTATTCCGATTTAAAGGGCGTTCGAATATGTTCGTGGGTCACAGACCTGTCACGTGACGTCATGCACGCATCCAATTCGCTGTCTAACCCGGTTATGGTAGAGTGTGGGGGTAACTTTATTCCCTTCATTCATGTATTTCAATAATTTGCCTTGGAATTGAAAATTTCAAATCAACTTCAAATCAAAAGATTAAAAAGAAATATTTTTTAATCTTTTAAACGGAAAAAAGTATAATTACGGTTTATATGAAAAGTTATGGTGTATATATTGTTTATAATATCACTGGAAATTGGCACAACCAATAAACGAATCCAGAAGAAATCATATGAAAAAATTTCCAAATTGTTCGATTACGAATTCGAAAATTTTTCCTCGTCAGAATTTTTATGTCGGCGGTGGATGTGCAAGAACAAAATCGGAACGATGAAATCGATGATACGGTTGCAGTTTTGCGCAACACGTTAGTCTGTAGAAATTCTGACAAAAGTAATGCAATAACGTTGTTAGAACGTGTCAAGACAAATGATGTGACGACAAGATTTTTTTTAAATAATAAAGAAATATCAGACAACCATTCGGATATGTCAATAAATGGCTTGAAATAATTACCATAAATAAAAGAAGTTTGATCTATTTGCAACTTTTACCAACAAAATTCGTTTGCGTTTCGATTTTCCACTTGCAGTGACTCCTACTTATATTCGCACACTCTTAAAAAGACGATAACTTTTTTAATATTCGACCATACAACTTGGATTTTTTTGAGAAGTTAGAACAATCGGTTTTGTTAGGTAACGTGAAAAGAATTTTTGAAAAAATTGCAATTGGTCGGAATTGCAGAGAAAATACTAAAAGTTATGTTTTACAACATTATTATGTGGGCTCATATTGAAAATGTAGAAAACACGTTTCGTAGATCTGTTTCAATTAAACATATTCTGAAAATTTCATTAAAATCGATCAACGTTGCAATGAGCTACAAACGTTTAAAGATGGTAAAAATTGCAATTTTTCACGATTTTCGGACTCTAACTGCAATAAATCTAAGGATTCATATATCTTTCAATGCCTGTCGTTTTTTTCCCACATCAACCGATTTCGATGAAACTTTTACAATGCATATAATTGACACAGATCTACAAAACATATTTTTTAAATTTTCAATATAGACCCACATAAAAAATTTGTAAAATGCAACTTTTAGTATATTCTCTACAATTCCGACCAATTGCAATTTTTGAAAAAATTACTTTGCACATCAAGTAGTAAATGAATTGCTCTAATTTCTCAAAAAAGTTCAAATCGTATGGTGCAATATCAAAAAAGGTATCGTTTGTTAAAGAGCGTCCGAATATTAATGGGAGTCACTGTATACATATACATTCCCCGCAATATATTGTTAATATAGAAATTAAAAAAAAAAATTTTTAATCCATCGTGCTACATAAAATTTAAAGAATATTCCCAGTTCAATGTACAGCCTGTTACAAGGTCTCGGCAAAAGCGGATTGTCGGGGTACGTTATTTTGGTCAGGCGATTCTCGACCACAATCTCGTAGAAATCATCCTTCACGTTGAAGTCCCTCTTTACAAGAAAATCGCCGTCTGCATCGTCGGTTATGGTTGACGGTAAGACCTGTATATCAGGATTATCCTCTATCTTGTTTGCGTATCTGAAGCAAGATTTATTTGCAGTATTTAACTCTGACGCGAATTTAGATTAGTACCTCGCGATAAAGGACGTACAGGAATATTTCTGTAACTGTCGTATGGTCGGGTATTCTCAGCGACAGTTTTAATAGAGGCGCTATATTCTTTGTGCCGAGCGTAGAGAAGGATGGCGATAGAAAGAGAAAGAGTGACTAAGGGTTCGTGGCAGCTCAGCCATGTAGATCCCAAAATCGAAATTCCTTATTTTCGGTTTTACGACAATGAAACTTTTACCATCGTATTCGTCTCTTTTTTTCTAATTAAAATGACAACAAACACAATATAGTATGTCCCAAACGTTTTTCAAAAAAAATTCCAGAAATTTGTAAATTTTTGCTACACAAGGTCACGCGGAGGTCACGACATTATAGATAATTGGTTTCGTATTGGTTTCAGCTATCACGCCACAGTAATGAAAATATATAGTTACATACAAAAAATATCGATGACTTTGAAATCTCTAAAAGTAACCTTGAAGAAAAAATTATTCCCCACAGAATATGTATCCCGATTTGAAGTAGATACAGATGAATGCCTGTAATTATAAAAATTCATTCTTTATATTGAATCCTGTTCGGACTATCTCAGTCTGCGCTAAAATCGTCCGAAAAACAACCAGCAAAGAAAATCGCGATGCGTTTCAAGGACGTGGAGGGAAAGTCCTTCCCAGGATACGCATAGATTGCGTGGGCTCCTCCCTTGGCGACCAAAGCGAGACGCGGTTATTAATTAATTGAATAGCCAGCGCTCGAGATTGATTGCACACAGCGAGTACTTAAAAAAGGATAGTTTTAACGAATATAATTGAAAGTTGTCCTTAAAGAAGAATTTAATTTATTGTCAATGTTTTATTATCCGCCGGATCTTGTTTCACTATTTCCAATTAAATTCAGTACGATTTACGATGCCGATTAGCAAAATCGTTTTTCTTGGACAGCTACAAAATGTGGGGTAATAATTAAACAATAAGTCATTGTAAATCAATTATATTCTTGGAATATTAAAACAAGATATCATCCCATCATTTGACGTATGTATCTTTTTACAAAAGCATACTACGACTCCCTAGGTCTCAACATTTGTGAACTGGTAGGCCATTTACATTTTTCACCTAATTTCCAATACTTTATAGCAGGGCTTCGGAGTCGGAGTCGTGGAGTCGGAGTTTGGGAGTAATTACTGTTCATTGGAGTCGGAGCCGGAGTAAGAAAAAGCAATATATCGACTCCTGGAGTCGGAGTCAGAGTAGGGGAAAAATATATCGACTCCTGGCTCCAACTTTGGCTATTTTGTATATAAATCATTAATAAATTTCTCAAATTGATACGCATTTCCTAACTATTTCCTGAATGTGAGAAAGTAACAGTCGTGTTGCGTTGTATCAGAGTTATCTGTTCCATATAGTTAGACTTTAATACAATATTTCTACTATCTATTCAGTTTTATTACAACTTTTAATTATTTTGAGTACATATTTTTTCAATTTGGAGAGTCGGAGTCGGATTCGGAGTCGGAGGTAAAAAAAAAAGATGAGTTGGAGTCGGAGTCGGAGTTATGAATATTGTCTACCGACTCCGAAGCCCTGCTTTATAGCATTAAGAAATTCCGGCAGAGTAGTCAAAAACGATCATTAGATGGTAGCACCCCAATCTTCTTTGATCATATCTGCAGCCTTTTCAGCTATCATAACAGTTGGGGCATTTGTATTTCCAGATACGATATATGGCATAATCGATGCATCAACCACTCGCAGTCCCTTAATCCCGTGTACTCTAAGTCTGGCGTCCACGACGGCCATCTTATCGGACGCTGGACCCATCTTGCAAGTCCCACACGGATGATAAATCGTCATTGTGTAGAATCTTGCGAAGCATTTCCAGTAATCGATTGATGGAAATCCGAAAGACGAGCATTGTGGGATTAGATTCGGATTCGCTGTGGCATTCAGGCTTCTCATAGTTGGGGTCTGGCTGAACTTATACATGAAGTCCGCTCCTTCTGCCTATAATGATCAAGAAATCATTTTTGTTAATATACTATTGAATTGAAACTGCTCAATAAAAAATTGGTCCTTCAAAATATTCAGAAAGTGAACTGACAAGGTTGTAAGTAAAAAACAATACAATGAATGGAGATTACTTACCAAAACGTCAAGGTCATGTGGATCAGAAAAGTAATTGGGAACGATGATCGGATGGTCGTCGAAGTCTTTCGAGCGCAACTTCATGTACCCTTTGCTACGAGGCCTCAACAAAAGCGGAAAGCCGTAGTACGAAGTGTTGTACAGGATGTTCTCGTACATTTGCGCGTAGAACTCGTCCGCCATGTTGGTTATCTTTTTTAGGACAGTACCGCCATCGGAAGCGTCTGTTATACTTGCCAGGAATATCTGTACGTCAGGATAATCATCTGTCTTGTTGGCATACCTGAAACAACATTTATTTGTGGTATTAATAACGAACTCGTCCCTTTTTTTTTATTATTAATGACATATTTCATTCTATTGCTTTCGACAATAACTCATTACGGACATTATATAAAATTAGTATTTCTAAAACTTCTATGAGCAACATGCATTTCCTTCGGATTTTTGAAGATTAAAATTTTATTAAACAGAATCGCCTATTCTGAAAACTCCGTCAAAAATACTCGTTGATAACAATAATAAGACACAACTACCATAATAATATAAACGTGGGAGTCTGATACCTTCAATACAAAATCTGCAATTTTAAGTTTCTGGTATTTAAAAAAAATCGATTTTGCAGTCAAAAATTCAGAAAATATTAACAATCGTGTGGGGTGTTACGAAGAATTTTCATGAATATTTTCGTAATATTTTTATTAAGCAAAACGTACGAACTAGAGAATAATTGATTGAACCGTGCTCACCCTATAACTACCCTTGTGATAGGGGTAGCAACTTGAAACTTGCCACAGAAGGGTTTCTTTGGCGACCCCATCGAATGGTATGAAGTAAGATTAATTTGGTTTGGAGGCACCATTGACTACCTTAACCAGTTACACCGTTTACCAAAATATTTATTCGCTACTGCAAGAAGGTACGTACTTGGTTTTAATAAACGCCATAGCCTCACTAATAGGGTTCGCGTACAGTGATCCTGTGCGATTTATAGCGAATTCCTTGAGATTGTCCCGGGTCATCTCCTCCGGCATAATGAAGGTAAAGTGTTTTTTGTTCGGATAATCCTTTGGCGGATCTACTAAGTAAGTCATACCACCAAGCGCCACGTGATCCATAAGATTTTCACCAACGCCGGGTGCATCGTGCACTACATCCACCCCTATGTCATTTAAATGATCTTTTGGACCGACACCAGATAACATCAACAATTGTGGCGATTGTATAGCACCAGCGGATGAAATAACCTCGCGTTTTACTTTGACCGTGCGACGTTCTTTGCCCAATAGAAATTCGACACCATATGCTGTCTTTGTATCGGAGTCTGTAAAAATGATTCACAGTTACATTTTCTGCCAGATGTTTTTGCTAAAAGTAAAATTAATACATATACTGTTACGAGTGTCGATAAGTTGTTATCGATACGCCGCATAGTGTGCCATTTCGATGAATTTTGTGTCAAAATCAGAGATCTTTCGATAGAGCGATCATTTTTTTTTTTTTAATAAAGTTGAAACATTGCAGAATATGGGATAAATAGTAAGATAATGTTCTAACGTTTTTTAACCTTGAAAATATTTGTTAAACTTGCAGAATTTCAAGAAAATTGTGGTTTATCGAATACCACGCGCGGAAAGATTTTTTTTTACATGCCATATATCATTTCCCATAGATTTTGTCATGCTGATAGCAAATCTGGTCGAAAAATTTGTCTACTACCTCAGGATTTTGAAAAAAAATCGATTTTTGTGAAAAACTAATGAAATTTGAAAAGTGGTTACTAATATTGTTCTTGAGGTATAAATAGGGTCATGTCGTATACGCTCTGCTGGTATTGTTTTGAGACCAGCGGGATAGACAACTGATCATAATAGCCTAGTCTTGCCTCTACGTGAAACAGGGGTACACCGCGTCCTTTCCCAGCTCATTGTGACGCCAATTTTTAAGGGCTCATTGTGAAGGGGAAACTTCAGGGAATATAACCATATTTTTTTCAAAATTTTAATCATTCCGAACCCTCATCGAAAAAAGCGTAAAACAAGAATTTGTTTACATTTTTCGACATTATAAAGTTAATGTATCGGGTTTGAATAAATTATTTTATAATAGCCCAATACTTTCTGAATAAAAAAAAAATGCAGCTCAATCGGACAAACAGGTCCTGAGATAAAAATTCGTGGGTGAGGCCCGTTTTCGCCAAAATGGGCAAAAAATGCAAATTTCGAAAGTCTGTCATTTCTAAAAAAAATCGAAACCGGAAAAATGTTGACTTAAACCACCCCCCCCCCCCCCCCCAATTTCATATGGACTACAACATATTTTATTCAGAACAAAATCGTCGATGGTGACGTCAACAGGTGATCGATTTGGCATGGAATGATCCTTCATTATTTTTATAATTTTATTGTGTTCCATATATGAGAATTCAATATACCTTCAAACCAGTGGTTTATCAAATCATTTAAACGAAAAAATTATGATTTCATTAGTTTTTTCACAAAAATCTATTTTTTTCAAAATCTTGCGGTAGTAGACAAATTTTCGGACCGGATTTGAAATCAGCGTATGGGAAAAATCTCTCTATTTTTCCCACATTCTGCAATATCTCAGCTTTAATTTAAGAAAAAATCATCGCTCTATCTCGTTTCTATCGAAAGTTCTTTGATTTTGACAGAAAATTCATCGAAACGGTCCACTGTGCGTCGCGCCGAGACAAATACAAGAGATTATAAACGAAGAGGATCAAGGTGGGCACTGCCCAACAAAATTGAAAGGAATCCCCAATAAAAGCGAATCGGAAAATTAGTACTTTCAAACTTATTTAAAGAATTCCAAAATTACACGTCTGCACTCACCTATCAGTATCTTCTCCGCACGCGACATCAAGCTCACATGCAGATTTTCTCTTTTCGAGGCAGACCGAAGAAAAGCTTTCGCAGTGCTGCATCGCAAACCGTCTCTTATAGTACCGTGGGCATAAGTGAATCCGGTTTGAGTGGGTCCATTGATATCCACGACATTGTATCCTATCTCTTTACCTGCCTTCATCAGATACTCGCTTATAGGAGTTCGGTATTTGAAATACTCGACAGTCAAGTGTCCGCCGGTGTTATGATACGGAGAATTTTTGTACTCGTCGATCCTCATGTCTTCCGACTTCTTGAAATAAGGTAACACACTGGTGTAATTCCAGCCTGGGTTTCCCAGCTGTTCCCAGTGGTCGTAGTCTCTCTTGTTGCCACGAACGTACAGCATCGCGTTCAGCACAGTGCACCCTCCGAGAACCTAGAATATTTTCGAAAATTGCAAAGGTATTACTACATTAGAACTGTCTTTGTGTGAACGAAATGGTAGAGAAAACCCAATTATACAGGACGTCCCATTTTAAATTCCCAGGGCAAATCTCTGCTCGCCACATTATCAATTGTTTTACCTTGCCACGTGGCCAGTTGCACTGGTGGTCATTCATTGCTTGACAATAAACATCCGACGGCTCAGTTTTAAACTGCCAATCCACAGGAGTCAATTGCGTGACCGAAAACATCGAAGGTATGTCCGAAACAGTCGGTTCATCCGGGCCAGCTTCCAACAGTAGCACCGACCAGTTTCCATTCTCCGACAGTCGATTGGCCATCACTGAGCCAGCTGATCCAGATCCGATTACCACGAAATCGTACTCATCTTTCAAAGCATCCAATGTCACAGGTTTTACCCTGTTCTCTTCATCCACGATGTCTGGTCTGTAGATTGTGATCAACACTTGCACCGAAACTAGAAAAGCCAATTGAGGGAGGTAGTTGGCTGCTAACCTAGCCGTTGTGACCCCAGTACTTGCCATCTTGGTCGACACACTGTAAGAGAGTGGTTGGATGGCGTATGTGTCTGGATGGTTCTGTTAAATGAACATTCGCGCGGGGTGGTAATATTCGATGTTAATAATGTCGTAACAATACTTCTGTCGTCGGTGACTGTTCGAACACTTAGCTTCTGCTCGGTGTTGACTGTTTTTATAGGTGTCATGACCAGAGTTGGGAAAATGTTTATCCAAATAAGAATTTCGAATAATGAATGAAAGATAGAACAATTTTTTATTCGTTATTCGAGAGTTCGAATAAAAAAAAGTATCGAAGGTTTCGAATAAAATATAAAGATGAAAGATGAAAAAATTATTCAGAAGTTCGAATAAATCTGCTTCGTATAAAAAAAATTGTCTTTATTCGTCGGATAAATTCTCGTCCAATAAAAATACTTTTCTTATTCGAACTTTAGAATAACGAATGAAGATCTTTTATTCGAGTCGTTATTTAAATAATTGTTTATCTAAATAATGCCCAACTCTGGCGACGAGCAATTTATAGTTTATAGAATAAGCTTTTCTATTCTGTTGTTTGTAATGTTCTCGGAACAATTCATTTCTTTAAACATTTTTTTATGCGTAAATCGTTTTTTTTTACGAAGAAATTAATTACGGCACGGTGTTTGAATTTATCTTTTTCACTGCGAGTAGCGATGCAACTAACTTTTCTAGCTAACTACGCAACAGATCAAGTTCAACCTTTAGAAGTTAACCTCTTATTGTTAGAAGTTAGCTCGCCGCTTTTAGAATTATGCAATTTCAACAGTTGTGCTGAATTGTGCTATGTTTGTGCTACATTTTGCTCGAATATTAAAACTGTAATATCAAAAATGCGATAATAAATGGAGGAAATCGATTTTTAAGCAGCCCCCACTTTTAATATTTCACAATTTTCTCGATTGTGCTAAGATGTGCTAAATTGTGCTAACATTGTGATAAAGTATTACTTCGAAAAAACTACAAGGAAAAAAGTTATAGTAGATAATATTTTTGCACGTGCAAGTGATGTTTAAGATAGTATTTGTTATAGCACAAGTTAGCACAACTGTTAAAATTACGTAATTCTAAAAGTGGGGGGCTAACTTTTAGGAGGCTTAAAGTTATCTTGTCTTTCTATTATATGAAATAGTTTTGTCACGCAAAAACTCCGAACGACGCGGCGTGGCGATGCCTTCAGAGGGGAATCGAAAATTGAGCGAGGGAGAGAGAGAGGAGGAGAGAGGGAGACTTAAAATCAATGTAGCTTCAAAGTTTAACAATAACATTTAAAATGTTGCATCAGGACCCCCACACCAAATACGTATGGGGATTAGAAAAAACGGAGGAAGGTTACATGGGTGCGCGCGTTAAGGGGGGAGCCCTGTGTAAAATGAAATTTTTCAGCATTTTTTTTTTTTGCTTAAATCGATAGAAACTTTCCTTATGAATACGATAAATATAGAAAGCTATCAGAGATGTTCTTGTACGTTATTTTCAAAATAAAGTGAAGAGTTGTATTGAGCAGGAGCGACGTAGTCTTTATTGCACTAAAGAGGCTCGTGCTTCTCGAAACGAAGAAAAAACGGCTGAAATGCAATATTTTGATAAAGAGGAAGATCTGTTCTATGGCCCTGGAATCGCAGATTATCAAAAAACTGCGGTTTAAGTTAAAATGAATTACGATTTTTTCACAATTTTTCAAGCCGTGCAACGTAGCTTGTAAACTAATTACCGGATCTTTATAAAACTTAATATATATATATTCTATAAACAATTGTCCTTAGTATGACAAGCTCCGATTTTTTAATTTGTTATTAGAAAAATTTTATTATCAATTATTTCTATCAGAAACCACGTTTTTTTTCATACCATCTTTGCAATTTGCCAATTTTATAAAAAGAAAAACGAATAAATGATACTTGAAATTTCAAATCAATCCACGCACTCCATTTTTTTTTTAAATTCTTGAAAAACAGGACATTTACACAGGGCTCCCACCTTAAATGATCAGCTACCATCAGTGAGGTCACGGGGGTCGATTCGGTTCTATCCGTAATGACCTGTTAGAATGCTTGATCGACTCTGACTAAAGCGACTCTCGTTTCCTCGATCGTTGTCACTTTCTGTGACCGACCGTTTGCCCATTTTTCTATGAACTTAGGGATGACCAAGTCGCTTGTTGCTACCGATTTTTAATAATGACTATCTGACCATTCCGCCGTGGGACTTTACGATACAGCGTTTCGGACCTGAAAGGCTTAGGTGAACATGAGTCATATGACCTTCTAGTCATCCTTGTTGCTATGTGTCGCATGTTGGTAGCAGATCTGTCCACTAGCAAAATGACAACAGCTCGTTGCTAGAACAAACTGTTGAAAGACTCACAGATGGTCGATGGACAATAGAAAAACAAATATTGTGTTCATTGAAGGCCGAATGAATGTAATTAATTATTATTATTACAGCTGAACAAAAATGGAAGCACGCGTTCTACTGAAATATTGGAAACTGCAGTAAATTGCTCAACATACTCAAAGAAGGCAACCGCTTCATCTCTAACTTTCAAACTGACAATGCACACAGAAAAATCTCAGTTCTCAAACAACAATTTACTTAAATAGATAATCAATATAAAATTGCTTCAAAACACTGTACAGAATCGTTAAACTAAATTTACTATACAACTATGTACTGTTCGTACGCCACAAGAAGTCCCTCGAGACGGCTGAGGGGCAAAGAGGGTCCTCGCTCGCAGCCAATGGTTATCTTTGACTTTGGTTTTGAATATTTTTCTGGAAGCATGAAATATTTTAAAATACCGTTCCATATTTTTTATTACGTAATTTCCAATGTTTAATTGAACATTTTCGAAATGTAAGTTCAACATTGTAATGTTATCTATTTTTTGTTTCAGGTAAGATTTAACCGTCGAGGACGCCAATTTTGTTTGTGGATTTTTGTCTACGCTTCGAAGGTAATTTTAAAAATTCGTATAGTCGTTATGAGCACTGGACGCATTTTTGAATGCAATTTTTGCGATTTTATTTTTCAAATTATGTTTATTTAAAGTATTATTTTTTTAAGCCAAATAAAATCTACAATATCAAATAGTATTTGAAATAATTGTTTTCCAAAATATGTACTGTTTGCCAAATATTTCATATATTATATAATAATTTCAAGCATGCCTTTCAATACCGCCAAGTTCAGCTGGACTAATCGTTAGCATTCGATTTACAACTTACCACCAACGGTACCTGTAGGGCACTGTAGGTCAAAGGTACACTCTATCGCCTGGTGTAGATTTTTTCCAATATGTTTAGCTTTTTTAGTTTTTCTTCAGGCAAGAATAAAATAAAGCAGCACAATTTTTTATTTGCACGTATATTTAAACAATAAGTAAACAATAAGCTATTGTAAATCAATTATTTTCTTGGAATATTAAAGCAATATGTCATACTACGTCTTCCAAGGTCTCAACATTTGTGCACTGGTAGCACATTAACATTTTCCATCTAATTTCCAATACTTTATAGCATTAAGAAATTCCGGCAGAGTAGTCAAAAACGATCATTAGATGGTAGCACCCCAGTCTTCTTTGATCATATCAGCAGCCTTTTCACCTATCATAATAGTTGGGGCATTTGTATTTCCAGAGGGGATATTCGGCATAATCGATGCATCAACCACTCGCAGTCCCTTAATACCGTGTACTCTAAGTCTGGCGTCCACGACGGCCATCTTGTCGGACGCTGGACCCATCTTGCAAGTCCCACACGGATGATAAATCGTCATTGTGTAGAATCTTGCGAAGCATTTCCAGTAATCGATTGATGGAAATCCGAATGACGAGCATTGTGGGATTAGATTCGGATTCGCTGTGGCATTCAGGCTTCTCATAGTTGGGGTCTGGCTGTACTTGTACATGAACTCCGCTCCTTCTGCCTATAATGATCAAGAAATCATTTTTGTTAATATGCTATTGAATTGAAACTGTTCAATAAAAAATTCGTCCTTGTAAATATTCGGAAAGTGAACTGACAAGCTTGTAAGTAAAAAAACAATACAATGAATGGAGATTACTTACCAAAACGTCAAGGTCATGTGGATCAGAAAAGTAATTGGGAACGATCTTCGGATGCTCGTTAATGTCATTCGAAAGCAACTTAATGTACCCTCTGCTACGGGGCCTCAACAAAAGCGGAACGCCGTAGTACGAAGGCTTGTATTTGATGTTCTCGTACATATCCGCGTAGAACTGGTCCCCCACGTTGGTTATGTGCTTTAGGACAAGACCGCCATCGGAAGCGTCTGTTATACTTGACAGGAATATCTGCACGTCAGGATAATCATCTGACTTGTTGGCATACCTGAAACAACATTTATTTGTGGTATTAATAAAAAGCTCGACCCTTTTTTTTTATTATTAATGACATATTTCATTCTATTGCTTTCGACAATACCTCATTATGGACATTATATAAAATTGGTATTTCTAAAACTTCTATGAGCAACATGTATTTTTTTCGGGTTTTTGAAGATTAAAATTTTATTAAACAGATTCGCCTATTCTGAAAACTCCGTCAAAAATACTCGTTGATAACAATAATAAGACAACTACCATATTAATATAAACGTGGACGTCTGATAACTTCAATACAAAATCATCAATTTTAAGTTTCTGGTATTTTTATTATGGAAAATCGATTTTGCAGTAAAAAATTCAGAAAAAATTAACAGCCGTGTAGGGTGTTATGAAGAATTTTCATGAATATGTTCGTAATATTTTTATTAAGCAAAACGTACGAACTAGAGCATAATTGATTGAACCGTGCTCGCCCTACAACTACCCATGTAATAGGGGTAGCAACTTGAAACTTGCCACAGAAGGTTTTCTTTGGCGACACCATCGAATGGTATGAAGTAAGATTAATTTGGTATGGAGGCACCATTTGACTACCTTCTCCAGTTACACCCATTATCAAATTGTTTATTCGTTACTGCAAGAAGATACTTACTTGGTATTAATAAACGCCATAGCCTCACTAATAGGGTTCGAGTACATAACTCCTCTGCGATTTATAGCAAAATCCGTGATACTGTCCGTGGTCAACTCCTCCGGCGCAATGAAGGTAAAGTGGTTTTTGTCCGGATAATCCTGTGGCGGATCTATTAAGTAAGTCATACCACCAATCGCCACGTGATCCTGAAGATTTTCACCAACGCCCGGTGCATCGTGCACTACATCCACCCCTATGTCAGTTAAATGATCTTTTGGACCGATACCAGATACCATCAACAGTTGTGGCGATTGTATAGCACCAGCGGATAAAATAACCTCGCGTTTTGCTGTGACCTGGTAGGGGATAAAGCCGCTTCGAAATTCGACTCCATATGCTTTCTTTGAATCGGAGTCTGTAAAATTGATTCACAGTTACATTTTCTGCCACATATTTTTGCTAAAAGTAAAATTAAGAGTAAACTTTCTCTTGGGAACCCAGATATTTTCGATTATTATATGTCTTATCTTGTTGATTTATGCGAGAAAACTCCTATATGGAAGTCCCAGACCGCGGAAACCACTCGTTTTTAATTTATGAGCATGTAAAGTTGAGTAATTTAACACTAATTTTCATTGTTTCACGTCAGAAAGTCATAGGTATGGGCGCCGCCATATTGGTACGTAGGGAGCTCCATGCGTGTAGTGACTCAGTGGCGACACTAGATGGCGGCACTAGCCCCTAGACACCACATCACACACGTTACAAGTACATTATCGCGCAGCACGTAGCACCGCACATCGCGCCACAACTCTGCCATGCCGATAACATACCTTTACACACAATCAAGATATCTAAATTTTTCATGCTTACAATTACAAAATCAAAATACAACCTAACCGGAACTAACCCAGAACAAAAATTAAACTCTGCGGTAGCCATTTTGGTACACTGTAATACTACAAATTAGAATTCCCCCTTCGCATGCCCAGGCTACTATCAGGTTGCGCGCTAGTGCTGCCATCTAGCGTCGCCACTGAGTCACTACACTCAAGGAACCCCCTTCTTACCAATATGGCGGCACCCATACCTGTCATTTTCTGCGGTAAAACAATGAAAATTAGTGTTAAATTCCTCGAATTTACATGCTCATAAATTAAAAACGAGTGGTTTCCGCGGTCTGGGACTTCCATATAGGAGTTTTCTTGCAGAAATCAACAAGATAGGACATATAATAATCGAAAATTTCTGGGTTCCGAAGAGAAAGTTCAGCCAAAATTAATGTACTTTGTACTAAATAAAGGAATTGCAAGCCTTTATGGTACATTTCATAAAATGCATGGAAACTAAATTAAAATTAATAGTAAAATCAATACGAAAGGTTCTAAACGAAGAGGAGCAAGGTGGGCACAGCCCAACAAAATTGAAACGGATTCCCAGTAAAAACGAATCAGAAAATTAGTACTTTCAACCTTATTTAAAGATTTCCAAAATTACTTGTCTGCACTCACCTATCAGTATCTTCTCCACAAGCGAATTCACGCTCACATCCAGATTTTCTCTTTTCGAGGCAGACCGAAGAAAACCTTTCGCAGTGCTGCATCGCAAACCGTCTCTCACCGTACCGTGGGAATAAGTGAATCCGGTTTGAGTGGGTCCATTGGCATCCCCGACATTGTATCCTGCGTCTTTACCTGCCTGTATCAGATACTCGCTTATAGGAGTTCGGTATTTGAAATACTCGATAGTTAAGTCTCCGCCGGTGTGATGATACGGAGAATTTTTGTACTCGTCGATCCTCATGTCTTCTGACTTCTTGAAGTAAGGTAACACACTGGTGTAATTCCAGCCTGGGTTTCCCAGCTGTTCCCAGTGGTCGTAGTCTTTCTTGTTGCCACGAATGTACAGCATCACGTTCAGCACACTGCTCCCTCCGAGAACCTAGAATATTTTCAATAATTGCAACGGTATTAGTACATTAGAACTTTCTTTGTGTGAACGAAATGGTAGAGAAAACCCAATTATACAGGACGTCCCATTTTAAATACCCAGGGGAAATCTCTGCTCGCCACATTCTCAATTGTTTTACCTTGCCACGTGGCCAGTTGCACTGGTGGTTATTCATTGCTTGACAATAAACATCCGACGGCTCAGTTTTAAACTGCCAATCCACATCGTTCAATTCCAAACTCGCAAACAGTACAGGTACGTCCGCGTTATACGGTTCATCCGGGCCAGCTTCCAGCAGTAGCACCGACCAGTTTCCATTCTCTGACAGTCGGTTTGCTACCACTGCGCCAGCTGATCCAGCTCCGATCACCACGAAATCGTACTCATTTCTCAAATTGAACAATGAGACAGGATTTACCCTGTTCTCTTGATCCACGATATCTGGTCTGAATAGTACGATCGACTGATGCACCAAAAATAGAAAACCCAATAGAGGGACAGAGCTGGCTCCTACCCTTAACGCTGTGAGAAAAGCACTTGCCATCTCGGTCAACTCACTGTAAGAGAGTGGTTTGCGTATGTGTCTGGATTGTTCCCTTAAATGAACATTCGGGCGGGGTGGTAATATTCGATGTTAATAATGTCGTTACAATACTTCTGTCGTCGACGACTATGCGAACACTTAGCTGCTGCTCGGTGTTACCTGTTTTTATAAGTGTCATGAGCTTGAGCCGAGCGACTGCGCGCGTAACCGACGAGCACAGTTGGGCAAAATGTTTATCCAGGTGAAAATTTCGAATAACGAATAGAAGATAGATAAATTTGTATGCGTTATTCGAAGATTCGAGTAATAAAAGTATCGTTATTTGACGAATAACAATAAAAGATAAAGATAAAAGATGAAAAAATTATTCAAAATTCGAATAAATCCGCTTCGTATGAAAAAAATTATCTTTATTTATCGGATAAATTCTCGTCGAATAAAGATACTCTTTTTATTCGAACCTTCGAATAACGAATGAAGATAAAGCATCTTTTATTAGAATCGTCATTTAAATAATTTTTTATCTAAATAATGCCCAACTCTGCCGACGAGCAATTTATAGTTTATGCAATAAGCTTTTCTATTCTGTTGTTTGTAAGGTCTTCGGAACAATTCATTTCTTTAAACATTTTTTTATGCGTAAATCGTTTTTTTTACGGAGAAATTAATTACGGCACGGTGTTTGAATTTATCTTTTTCCAGCTAACTACGCAACAGATCAAGTTCAACCTTTAAAAGTTAGCCTTTTAGAAGTTAGCCCGCCAAATTTAGAATTATGTAATTTCAACAGCTGTGTTGAATCGTGCTATGTTTGTTCTACATGTTGCTCGAATATTAAGACTATAATATCAAAAATGCGATAATAAATAGAGGAAATTGATTTTTAGGGCAGCCCTCCACTTTTAATTTTTCGGAATTTTCTCTACTGCTCTAAGTTGCGGTAACATTATGCCAAAGTATAACTTTGAAAAAATATCAAGGAAGTGTCGTTGAAGATAGTACCAGTTATTCTAAGTAGCATATAATTGCCTACCTGAGTTGTGTTAATGTAACATAAATAAGCATGTTCCGTCGCGCAGGAACCGTGCACGTGTGTTTCCTTCGAAAATTATTTATGACACGTTCGTGACTGACGAGGATACCTGGCCAACCCATACACCCGGATCGTAACGAGTTTTTGTGCGAATATAGCTTAGGCACCCTCATGAACTATCCAATTAGTTTTAGCCCCGAATGCGAACCCGTTTTCGAGAAAATTGATATTGAATTGCGTCATGTGCGTTGTATCCCATGAGTGAAAGCCTCTTGTCATAGCGGTCGGTGGCCGAGCGGGTTGAGCGAATGTCTACCACGAGAATATCCTAGGTTCGCGCCCGGGTCGTGGAAATTTTTTTTCTATTTCTTTTTCAAAGTTTTTGCAATATTGTACGGTAAATATAGCTATGATGGGACCCACCTCGGATCACTTTGACTTTCACATATGTTATCAGGGACAACATTCTGAACAACTTTTGTCATTATATTTATCCTTCGCTCGATCATAGTTTTCGAGAAAATTGCTAAAAACTATTGCTAGTACTGAATTGAATTTTCTTTTTTGCGTACGCATATTTCCTATTTTCGTATGAGTGGTCGGGCCGGCCTGAAGACCGGCCCTCTCCGCCCCTCCACAAACCTAACCACAACTCATTCTATTCGCATAATCTTTGTATTTTAACTGTTATCTGGAATTTGATCTAGTAATTAAGACTAACCTAACCCAATCCTAACCACATCACGACTCATTCTATTTGCAAGATTTTTCCATTACTAGATCAAATTCTGGATGACAGCTACAATGCAAAGATTATGCGAATAGAATGAGTTGTGGTTAGGTTCTTGGAGGGGTTGGAGAGGGCCGTCCGTCAGACCGGCCCGACCACGCATACGAAAATCCAGGAGTAGTATCTCATTCTCGTTATACATATACGTATATGTATACATATAGGGTGAACTTAAAATAGTCAATAAGTATCCAAAATAATAATTTTAATTACATTCCTAGATTATTTAATGGATACACCGTGACCGCTAGATGTCGTATCGGGCAGAACTACCGTTAACATAAAGTGTAGTTGCAAC
This sequence comes from Lasioglossum lativentre, assembly GCA_916610255.1. Lineage (NCBI taxonomy): Eukaryota > Metazoa > Arthropoda > Insecta > Hymenoptera > Halictidae > Lasioglossum > Lasioglossum lativentre. The sequence goes on along the minus strand of OU744357.1, from coordinate 11,710,571 downwards.
CAAAATTTAACAAAGCTTTTTCGTAATTATCTCGGAAACTAAGTCCGAGCGACGGATAGTTATATTGACAAAAGTTATTCAGAATGTTGTCTTTGACAAACATATGTGACGGTCAAGGTGATCCGAGTTGTGTCCCCTCATAGCTATATTTGCCTAATGTACAATAATGTACTATAAATTTTTGAATAAAGATTTTCAAAACCTACAGTGTTGTGGAACAGAATAAATATGTAAGTAAAAGAAAAAGTATATATATAAATTACAAAATTACATATAAAAGAAATAAATTCAATACTATAAACAACTATGTTTACATTAATTAATGTTAATATAATTAATTATATTACAGAGACAAGAATACTGGATCAGAGAATAATTTACATATGTATAGGTAGATATATAATCAGCATTCAACAAATTTAAAATCGAAATGAATACATTATTGCTGTAGGGAAAAAAGTGACATAATATATAATATTTACTTATACAATAGAAATAGTTATAAAAGAAACAAATATCGTAAGAAAAATCAATCTTAATAACTGAAAATATTAATAAACATTTTGCATGGAAAAAATAATTTGTTCTTACTTTTAAGTCTTTTACAAAGAAGTGGAATGTAGCCTAAAAATGATAAACGCAATAGGTTTAAATACCTGCAAGATAATTTAATGTTAATTACACTTCCTACTACAGAATGGAGCTATTCTAATGGAAATGAATTATTTTTTGGTTTTCAAAAAGCGTAAAGTGATTATAATATAAGAAAAAGAATTGCTTTTCTGCAAAATGGACAGGTTAATATTTATATAGATAATAACATTAATTCTCTTTCAAAATTTATTGTAATTGGAAATATTGAGGAATTCAATGAATGCCAAGTTCAGCTGGACTAATCGTTAGCATTCGATTTGCAACTTACCACCAACGGTACCTGTAGGGCACTGTACGTCAAAGGTACACTCTATCGCCTGGTGTAGATTTTTTCCAATATGTTTAGCTTTTTCAGTTTTTCTTCAGGTAAGAATAAAATAAAGCAGCACAATTTTTTATTTGCATGTATATGTAAACAATAAGTAAACAATAAGACATTGTAAATCAATTATTTTCTTGGAATATTAAGACAATATGTCATACTACGTCTTCCAAGGTCTCAACATTTGTGCACTGGTAGCACATTAACATTTTTCATCTAATTTCCAATACTTTATAGCATTAACAAATTCCGGCAGAGTAGTCAAAAACGATCATTAGATGGTAGCACCCCAATCTTCTTTGATCATATCTGCAGCCTTTTCAGCTATCATAATAGTTGGGGCATTTGTATTTCCAGAGACGATATTCGGCATAATCGATGCATCAATCACTCGCAGTCGCTTAATCCCGTGTACTCTAAGTCTGGCGTCCACGACGGCCATCTTGTCGGACGCTGGACCCATCTTGCAAGTCCCACACGGATGATAAATCGTCATTGTGTAGTATCTTGCGAAGCATTTCCAGTAATCGATTGATGGAAATCCGAAAGACGAGCATTGTGGGATTAGATTCGGATTCGCTGTGGCATTCAGGCTTCTCATAGTTGGGGTCTGGCTGTACTTATACATGAAGGCCGCTCCTTCTGCCTATAATGATCAAGAAATCATTTTTGTTAATATACTATTGAATTGAAACTGCTCAATAAAAAATTGGTCCTTGAAAATATTCAGAAAGTGAACTGACAAGCTTGTAAGTAGAAAACAATACAATGAATGGAGATTACTTACCAAAACGTCAAGGTCATGTGGATGAGAAAAGTAATTGGGTACGATCTTCGGATGCACGTCAATGAGTTTCGAGACCAATTCCATGAACCCTCTGCTCAGGGGCCTCAACAAAAGCGGAAGGCCGCAGTACGAAGGCTTGTACACGTGGTCCTCGTACATGTCCGCGTAGAACTTGTCCCCCATGTTGGTTATCTGCTTTAGGACAAGACCGCCATCGGCAGGGTCTGTTACACTTGCCAGGAATATCTGCACGTCAGGATAATCATCTGTCTCGTTGGCATACCTGAAACAACATTTATTTTCAGTATTAATAACACGCTCTACCCTCTTTTTTTTGTTGTTAATGACATATTTTATTCTATTGCTTCCGGCCATACCTCATTACGAACTCTATATATAAAACTGGTACAGTAATGGCGCGATTTAAGCCTTTTCTCGGTTCTATGCGTGCGCTTAGATCGTGCCCGGATACTATTTTTTTATGACTGCGTTGACCGCGCCGAAAGTACAAAGGATGCCGAGCGTAGAAAAGGACAGCATGTAAACACGGACCGGGCGGCCGAAGGCGCAACTACAGAAAGCGTATCTGTGAGACAACACTAGAGTAATAATGAAACTTCTTTATTTTTTACTTATTTTTAATGAAATTTTACCAATATATCTGCGACATTTTTCTGCTTAAAATGTCACCAAACAAAATACAATTTGGCCCACTCGCTATCCTCTTCTATGCACTTCAATACAGTTGTAATTACATCATGTTTAGTGTAATTTTAATCAGAAAATTCCAGAAATAAGTTGGTGAATATCCCATAAAAAAGTAATGAAAAATAGAGAAGTTTTGTAATTGGATTAATAGTGGTTCACACCGATTTATCCGACCCGGTATCGGATTACGCCGCAAGTTCACACTGCTCGGAAAACGAAGCAGCTCGAGCTTCTTGGCCCCTCGCCGGGTATGCCCCTCAGTGGAATGGGTAGGCGAACGCGCTTACACCGCGCCATTACTGTATTTCTAAAACAACTATGAGCAACGTGCATTTTTTTCGGATTTTTGTAGATTAAAATTTTATTAAACAGATTCGCCTATTCTGAAAACTCCGTCAAAAATACTCGTTGATAACAATAATAAGACACAACTACCATATTAATATAAACGTGGTCATCTGATAACTCTTCAATACAAAATCAGCAATTTTAAGTTTCTGGTATTTTTAGAAAATCGATTTTGCAGTAAAAAATTCAGAAAATATCAACAATCGTGTGGGGTGTTAGGGGAGATTACGATTTCCGTGGTCCCTCGTTTTGAGGTTATATTTGTGTTCTTGGGGTTATTTTAAAACAAAAATGTATAATAACATGGTGTCGAATCAGCTTGGTTTAGCCGGTAAAGTAGATTTCTTGTTTTCTATAAATCTGCAAATATCTCGGTAACTATGCAAAATATGGTAAAATATCAAGGGACCTTTTTTGTAGAAAATTAAATTTTCAATTATTTATGTCGTATGACATTTTTCTAACAGCTGCGCAGTTTCCGAGTATATTTATATTTCGGTGAATTTGCAGAACAACTGCCTTTCCGCCGAAATAATGGTCGGGGGAACGTAAAGGCTCCGTTCTGAAAAGATCAAATTCTGGAAGACATGTACAATGGGAAGATTATGCGAACATAGTGAGTTATGGTTAGATTGTGAGAGGGGGCCGACCACTTCTACGAAAATCCAGGGGTAGTCTAGTAATAATTTCAAAGAAATTATTTTATTTTTAGTATATTTTTCGTGAAAAATTGAATTTTAACATCATTTTAACGTTTTTATAGGAAATTCAATTGCCTACAAAAAAAGGTCTCTTGATATTTTGCTATATTTCGCATAGTTTCCGAGATATTTGTAGGTTTCTAAAAAACAGGAAATCTACTTTACCGGCTAAACCAGGCCGATTTGACACCATGTTATGTATACATTTTTTTCTTGAAATAACCCCAAGAACACAAATATAACTTCAAAACGAGGGGCCACGGAAATCGTAATCGTGCCGGGTGTTACGAAGAATTTTCATGAATATTTGCGTAATATTTTTATTAAGCAAAACGTACGAACTAGAGCATAATTGATTGGACCGTGCTCACCCTATGACTACCCTAGTGATAGGGATAGCAACTTCAAACTTGACACCGAAGATTTTCTTTGGCGACCCCATTGAATGGTATGAAGTAAGATTAATTTGGTTTGGAGGCACCATTGACTACCTTAACCAGTTACACCCTTTACCAAAATATTTATTCGCTACTGCAAGAAGGTACTTACTTGGTATTAATAAACGCCATAGCCTCACTAATAGGGTTCAAGTACAAAACTCCACTGCGATTCATAGAGAATTTGTTGACATTTTCCACAGTCATCTCGTCCGGCAGAATGAAGGTAAAGTGTTTTTTCTCCTTATAATCCTGTGGCGGATCTACAAAGTAAGTCATACCACCAATCGCCACGTGATCCTGAAGATTTTGACCAACGCCGGGTGCATCGTGCACTACATCCACCCCTACGTCAGTTAAATGATCTTTTGGACCGATACCAGATACCATCAACAATTGTGGCGATTGTATAGCACCAGCGGATAAAATGACCTCGCGTTTTGCTGTGACCTTGTAGGGGATTATGCCCATTCGAAATTCGACTCCATATGCTGTCTTTGTATCGGAGTCTGTAAAAATGATTCACAGTTACATTTTCTGACACATCTTTTTGCTAAAAGTAAAATTAAGTGTAAACTTTCTCTTGGGAACCCAGAAATTTTCGATTATTATATGTCTTATCCTGTTGATTTCTGCGAGAAAACTCCTATATGGAAATCCTAAACCGCGGAAACCACTCGTTTTTAATTTATGAGCATGTAAAGTTGAGTAATGTAACACGAATTTTCATTGTTTCACCTCAGAAAGTGACAGGTATGGGCGCCGCCATATTGGTACGTAGGGAGCTCCTTGCGTGTAGTGACTCAGTGGCGGTACTAGCTAGCCCCTAGACAACCACATCACACATTTACACACAATCAAGATATCTAAATTTTTCATGCTTACAATTACAAAACCGATACACAATCTAACCAGAACTAACCCAGATCTAACCCAGACACAATCTCAAACAACTACAACTACTCTTTTTCCCAATTCTATAAAATTAATTACTACTATTTTTTATTCACAAAAGTTTCAAAGCTCTAATATTCACAACTCACACAACAAGATATCAAAATTTTTTAGAATTACAATTACAAAATCAAAATACAACCTAATCGGAACTAACCCAGAACTAACCCAGAACAAAAATTAAACTCTGCGGTAGCCATTTTGGTACACTGTAATACTATAAATTAGAATTCGCGCTTCACATGCCCAGGCTACTATCAGGTTGCGCGCTAGTGCTGCCATCTAGCGTCGCCACTCAGCCACTACACGCAAGGAGCTCCTTACTTACCAATATGGCGGCGCCCATTCCTGTCACTTTCTGAGGTAAAACAATGAAAATTAGTGTTAAATAACTCATCTTTACATTCTCATTACTTAAAAACGAGTGGTTTCCGCGGTCTGGGACTTCCATATAGGAGTTTTCTCGCAGATATCAACAAGATAAGGCATATCCCAATCAGCACAGAGACAGCTCAAAGATAGCTGAAAGATGTCTGCCGCAAAATATTCAAACGTCCGAAAGATGTCGGCGAATGTCTCCCGACCGTCTCTGGAGGGGCTCCGGAAGGTCGTTTGTTACAAATCTGTCTGTCTTAAAGTCGTCTTTAGAATGACTGTTGGTCCTTTTTCAGGCATTGTAGTGACGTCTAAAAAATCGAGTGAAAGACGTATCTTTAAGACGTCTTTTTGGGCATCTTTTAAAAAAAGTTATAACAAAAATTAGAAACTATCCATATACATATACATATACTTTTCTATGCACTTCTTGAGGAAATATTCCAATTTGTCTTCGAAAGGACCTTATTACAATTCAGAAATTTTTATGTAGTTGGCGGGATTCGAACTCTGGATTACCGTTTACTTGATGATGTGCTTCCTCGCTGAGCCATGTGAACCTATTGTTACGTTTATTACTTTTTATTCTTCTGTTCAAATCATATGAAATCGTATAATTAGAAGAGATAAACTTCTATTAAAAAATTAAATGACACGCACGAATTCAAAGTAAATTAAAAGTAAAAATTTTACTTCCAGTATTGAATAAAGATTTATTTTATATTTGAAACTAATATTTCATTCGTAATATGAAAGTTGTATGTCTTCCATATTCTGGAACAAATATTTTTCCATGATTAACATAAAGTATTTCCTGCATATTTAAAAAAAATATTCTATTTCTAATATTAAATAAAGATTCATTTTATAACGAGAAAAATATATTTTTTTCATAATATGAAATAAATATTATCTATATATTAGAAAAAAATATTCTGTTTCTAATATTAAATAAAGATTCATTTTATAATGAGAACAAATATTTTTTTCATAATACGAAATAACAATAAATAAATATTCCATTTCTAATATTAAATAAAGATTCATTTTAAATATAAATACTATCATATGAATATATAATGTTTTGAAAATTAATTTTGTTATTATTCCAAGAAATAGCAAAATTAAAAACCAGTATATTTTAGCCATTGTACTAAAAGACAGCTACCTTCAGCCGCAAAAACAACGTCTCCGGAAAAACGTCTCTCAGTCGCCAAAAAGATATCCTTTATGGAGACGTTGTTTTTACGACTGAAATGAGACAGCTAAAAGACGTTCACCCTCTGCCATGAAAACGACGTCTCCATAAAGATATCTTTTTGGCGACTAAAAGACGTATCTTTGAGACATACGACGTTCAGACGGGAAAACGACGTGAAACAGACATCTTTGAAACGACGTGTGCTGATTGGGATAATAATCGAAAATTTCTGAGTTCCGAAGAGAAAGTTCAGCCAAAATTAATGTACTTTGTGCTAAATAAAAGAATTGCAAGCCTTTATGGTATATTTCATAAAATGCATGGAAACTAAATTAAAATTAATAGTAAAATCAATACGAAAGATTCTAAACGAAGAGGAGCAAGATGGGCACAGCCCAACAAAATTGAAAAGGATTCCCAGTAAAAACGAATCAGAAAATTAGTACTTTCACTCACCTATCAGTATCTTCTGCACAAGCGAATTCACGCTCACATGCAGATTTTCTCTTTTCGACGCAGACCGAAGAAAACCTTTTGCAGTGCTGCATCGCAAACCGTCTCTCAGCGTACCGTGGGAATAAGTGAATCCAGTTTGAGTGGCTCCATTGACATCCACGACATTGTATCCTATCTCTTTACCTGCCTGTATCATAAACGCGCTTATAGGAGTTCGGTATTTGAAATTCTCGACAGTTAAGTGTCCGCCGGTGTTATGATACGGAGAATTTTTGTACTCGTCGATCCTCATGTCTTCTGACTTCTTGAAGTAAGGTAACACACTGGTGTAATTCCAGCCTGGGTTTCCCAGCTGTTCCCATTGGTCGTAGTCTTTCTTGTTGCCACGAACGTACAGCAACGCGTTCAGCACACTGCTCCCTCCGAGAACCTAGAATATTTTCAAAAAGTGCAAAGGTATTACTACATTAGAACTTTCTTTGTGTGAACGAAATGGTAGAGAAAACCCAATTATACAGGACATCCTATTTTAAATTCCCAGGCCAAATCTCTGCTCCCCACATTCTCAATTGTTTTACCTTGCCACGTGGCCAATTGCACCGGTGATCATTCATTGCTTGACAATAAACATCCGACGGCTCAGTTTTAAACTGCCAATCCACCTCTGTCAATTCCAAACTCCCAAACAGTAGAGGTACGTCCGCATTATACGGTTCATCTCCACCAGCTTCCAGCAGTAGCACCGACCAGCTTCCATTCTCTGACAGTCGGTTGGCTATCACTGAGCCAGCTGATCCAGCTCCGATCACCACGAAATCGTACTCATTTTTCAAATTGAGCAACGTGACAGGCTGTACCCTGTTCTCTTGATCCACGATATCTGGTCTGAATAGTACGATCGACTGATGCACCAAAAGTATAAAACCCAATAGAGGGACAGTGCTGGCTGCTATCCTTAACGCAGTGATCTCAGCACTCGCCATCTCGGTCAACTCACTGTAAGAGAGTGGTTTGCGTATGTGTCTGGATGGTTCCCTTAAATGAACATTCGCGAGGGGTGGTAATATTCGATGTTAATAATGTCGTTACAATACTTCTGTCGTCGATGACTGTGCGAACACTTAGCTCCTGCTCGGTGTTACCCGTTTTTATAGGTGTCATGAGCTTGAGCCGAGCGACTGCGCGCGTAACCGACGAGCAGAGTTGGGCACAATGTTTATCCAGATAAAAATTTCGAATAACGAATAATAGGTAGAAAAATTTTTATTCGTTATTCGAAGATTCGAGTAATAAAAGTATCGTTATTTGACGAATAATAATAAAAGATAAAGATAACAGATGAAAAAATTATTCAAAATTCGAATACATGCGCGTCGCATGAAAAAAATTATCTTTATTTATAGGATAAATTCTCGTCGAATAAAGATACTCTTTTTATTCGAACCTTCGACTAACGAATGAAGATAAAGCATCTTTTATTCGAATCGTCATTTAAATAATATTTTATCGAAATAATGCCCAACTCTGCCGACGAGCAATTTATAGTTTATAGAATAAGCTTTTCTATTCTGTTGTTTCTAAGGTCTTCGGAACAATTCATTTCTTTAAACATTTTCTTATGCGTAAATCGTTTTTTTTTTTACGCAGGTAGCAATGCAATTAACTTTCCCAGAAAACTACGCAACAGATCAAGTTCAACCTTTAAAAGTTACCCTAGTAGAAGTTAGCCCCCCACTTTTAGAATTATGTAATTTCAACAGTTGTGCTGAATTGTGCTATGTTTGTGCTACATTTTTCTCGAATATTAAGACTGTAATATCAAAAATGCGATAATAAATGGAGGAAATTGATTTTCAGGGCAGCCCTGCACTTTCAATTTTTCGGAATTTTCTCTATTGCTCTAATTTGCGCTAACATTATGCTAAAGTATGACTTTGTATGGTAATAGTACCAATTATTCTAAGTAGCATATAATTGCCTACTTCTTCGAAAATTTTTAATGCCACCTTCGTGACTGACCAGGAGACCTCGCCAACCCATACACTCGGATCACAACGAGTTTTTGTGCGAATATAGCTTAGGCACCATTATGAACTGTCCAATTAGTTTTAGCCCCGAATGCGAATCCGTTTTCGAGAAAATTGATATTGAAATGCGACATGTGCATTGTATCCCATGAGTGAAAGCCTCTTGTCACATTGGTCGGTGGCCGAGCGGGTTGAGCGAATGTCTACCACGACAATATCCTAGATTCGCGCCCCGGTCGGGGAAATTTTTTTTGTGTTTCTTTTTCGACGTTTTTGCAATAATGTACGGTAAATACAGGGTGTCCCAAAATGTCTTCAACTCCCGGAAATGGGAGGTTCCTGAGGTTATTTCAAGCGCCATTTTCCTTTTGCAAAATGTTGTCCGCGGCTTTGTTTAGGAGTTATTAACGAAAAACACTGACCAATCAGAGCGCGGGCTAGACGCTCGCTGGCACGTTCAGCGCGGCGAGCCGGCAGGCGGTTGGCTGAACATGCCAACGAGCGTCAAGCTCGCGCTCTGATTGGTCAGTGTTTTTCGTTAATAACTCCTAAACAAAGCCGCGGACAAAATTTTGCAAAAGGAAAATGGCGCTTGAAATAACCTCAGGAACCTCCCATTTCTGGGAGTTGAAGACATTTTGGGACACCATGTATAGCTATGAAGGGACCCACCTCAGATCACTTTGACCTTCACATATGTTGTCGAGGACAACATTCTGAACAACTTTTGTCATTACATTTATCCTTCGCTCGATCATATTTGCGAGAAAATTGCAAAAAACTGTTGCTAGTACTGAATTGAACTTTCTGTATTGCGTACGCATATTTCCGATTTTCGTATGAGTGGTCGGGCCGGCCCTCTCCGCCCCTCCACAAACCGCTAGATGTCGTATCGGGCAGAACTAGCGTTAACATAAAGCAGCGATGGGCACTGTAGGGGCCCCTGAGGGGCTGGCTTCCCCCACCAACTACTCTTTCACGCAGCGCGCACCTTCGCCGCGGAGCGGTGCCCCGCGCTCTTCGTTTCCCCCCTCGTACGAAAGAGTAGTTAGTGGGGGGAAAGCTTCTTGACTGCCGCAGTCATAGCTGCCCATCACTGACATAAAGTGTAGTTGCAACCAAAATTTAACAAAGCTTTTTCGTAATTATCTCGGAAACTAAGTCCGAGCGACGGATAGTTATATTGACAAAAGTTATTCAGAATGTTGTCTTTGACAAACATATGTGACGGTCAAGGTGATCCGAGTTGTGTCCCCTCATAGCTATATTTACCTAATGTACAATAATGTACTATAAATTTTTGAATAAAGATTTTCAAAACCTACAGTGTTGTGGAACAGATTAAAATTACATATAAAAGAAATAAATTCAATACTATAAACAACTCTATGTTTACATTAATTAATGTTAATATAATTAAATATATTACAGACACAAGAATACTGGACCAGAGAATAATTTACATATCTATAGCTAGATATATAATCAGTATTCAACAAATTCAAAATCGAAATGAATACATTATATTGCTGTAGGGAACAAAAGTGACATAATATATAATATTTATTTATACAATAGAAATAGTTATAAAAGAAACAAATATCGTAAGAAAAATGAATCTTAATCACTGAAAATATTAATAAACATATTACATAGAAAAAAATAATTTGTTAATACTTTTAAGTCTTTTACAAAGAAGTGGAATGTAGCCTAAAAATGATAAACGCAATAAGGTTTAAATACCTGCAAGATAATTTAAAGTTAATTACACTTCCTACTACAGAATGGAGCTATTCTAATGGAAATGAATTATTTTTTGGTTTTCAAAAAGTGGAAAGTGATTATAATATAAGAAAAAGAATTGCTTTTCTGCAAAATGGACAGGTTAATATTTATATAGATAATAACATTAATTCTCTTTCAAAATTTATTGTAATTGGAAATATTGAGGAATTGAATGAATTTTTAAAAACTGTTGATAAATTATAAAAGTAATGAAGTATTTATTAAGTCAGCAGCTTCAGTTTGATTGTACATGTTTTTTTTTTTAATTGAGCCACTGAAACCTTATTGTAGGTTTATTTCGGCTTTGGACCTACTGTTTATTAAGGTGGGTTCCGAACCACCCGAGCGGCTATAGTTTTATATCACTTGAGAAATATCTCAGAGGTGACGCGACGGCGCGGCGGAATTCGAACCCGGGACCACGAGATCGTAGCCGGCGGGCCTCATTCACTTGAGCCACTGCGCACATTGTAACGTTTCCGCAGTCTGGATAAGACCGAAACTACACGAGACAATAAAAACAATTGTACACATTTGCATTCGGAAATGTTTGCTGAACACTTAAAATGTAAAACAATGTTTATTGCCAGTAAACGTAGCAAAGAAAATTGTAGAATATTACTCGACAAAATATTCCTCGACAGTAGTTTTTAAAACCTGTATAACCGGAGATTACAGAACACTGTCCACCAGGTAAAAAACGTTTTGATTTTCTTTATGCGATTCTTATAGAGTTTCTTGCGCTGATTCCGAATCAGTCCTTCATTTTTTCCCCTAGACGTACAGATTTTGAAAAATTTAATTTTGAGAAAAAAAAACATATTTTACAACTTCGAACAAATATTGTGATGTTATTATAAAAGATATTGTATTCTTCTATGCAGCAAAGGATTCTGTAAACTTTCCCGAATACAGTGATATTTAATATTAATACATTATGAATGTTTAAACGTGTTTAAATAATCATTAAATATGGAGAGACACCACTTTCGCCCCAATTTTTCAGGGTATTTATCCGCTCGATAAAGCAGACTTTTATCTTGAAGAAACCCCCTTTGAAGTTTGCAATGTTGACGTTTTTATCTATCCAGAAATCAAAATATTTCCGCCCGAAATGAGTTGCCACCATTGGTGCTCGCCACTAGCGCGGTCGTTCGAGGAGATACGGCGCGGCCCGCAATTGTGTCTGTTTATGTAAATGTTATTTATTATTTATTACTATATTACCATTCTATTAGTATATTTATTCTGTATAAATTATTTTATGTATTTTTTAAATGTTGCTCTCTTGTTCAGACTAGACAATTTCATACTAAAAAGGCCTATTGTCACATAAAAATAATTTATTACAAAACTCTATTTAATATGGCTAATGTATAATATAATTTATTCTTAACACAAAAATCTTGCGTTTATAAAACTAACTAACGTCCATCTCTCTGGTATATGCAGAGTCATTTAAGCACACTTTACAGTAATCAACAATTTAATTCACTTACATCAGTATTATGTTTTCAGTTATCATTGAGTGTCGTCAAAGCATCGTACCAGAACGTTTCAATCCGAATTTTAAACAAACCAATGCGATTGTATTTAACATGCGAAGGCTCGATCCGTTAGTGTCAACGTGTTTTAAGTGGAGTCCAACGCGGTTAGTAACAAATAATAAATAAAAATAATAAGTATAATGTCATTATACTTTAAATAAAATTATTTTAAAAAATAAATAAAATGTCTTTACAATTTTTTATTTGCATGTATATTTAAACAATAAGTAAACAATAAGTGATTCTAAATCAATTATTTTCTTTGAATATTAAAACAATATGTCATACTACGTCTTCCAAGGTCTCAACATTTGTGCACTGGTAGCACATTAACATTTATCACCTAATTTCCAATACTTCATAGCATTAAGAAATTCCGGCAGAGTAGTCAAAAACGATCATTAGATGGTAGCACCCCAATCTTCTTTGATCATATCAGCAGCCTTTTCACCTATCATAATAGTTGGGGCATTTGTATTTCCAGAGGTGATATTCGGCATAATCGATGCATCAACCACTCGCAGTCCCTTAATACCGTGTACTCTAAGTCTGGCGTCCACGACGGCCATCTTGTCCGACGCTGGACCCATCTTGCAAGTCCCACACGGATGAAAAATCGACATTGTGTAGAATCTTGCGAAGCATTTCCAGTAATTGATTGATGGAAATCCGTAAGCCGCGCATTCTGGGATTAGATTCGGATTCGCTGTGGCATTCAGGCTTCTCATAGTTGGGGTCTGGCTGTACTTGTACATGAACTCCGCTCCTTCTGCCTATAATGATAAAGAAATCATTTCTGTTAATATACTATTGAATTGAAACTGCTCAATAAAAAATTGGTCCTTGAAAATATTCAGATAGTGAACTGATAAGCTTGTAAGTAGAAAACAATAGAATGAATGGAGATTACATACCAAGATGTCGAGGTCATGTGGATCAGAAAAGTAATTGGGAACGATGATCGGATGCTCGTCAAAGTGTTTCGAGCGCAACTTAATGTACCCTCTGCTACCGGGCCTCAACAAAAGAATAATGCCGTAGTACGAATTCTTGTATATGATGTTCTCGTACATTTCCGAGTAGAACTTGTCCGCCACGTTGGTTATCTTTTTTAGGACAACACCGCCATCGGAAGCGTCTGTTATACTTGACAGGAATAACTGTATGTCAGGATAATCATCTGACTTGTTGGCATACCTGAAACAACATTTATTTGTCGTATTAATAAAGAGCTCGACCCTTTTTTTATATTATTAATGACATATTACATTCTATTGCTTTCGAAAATACCTCATTATGGACATTAAATAAAACTGGTATTTCTAAAACTTCTATGAGCAACATGCATTTTTTTCGGATTTTTGAAGATTAAAGTTTTATTAAACAGATTCGCCTATTCTGAAAACTCCGACAAAAATACTCGTTGATAATAATAATAAGACACAACTACCGTAATAATATAAACGTAGGAGTCTGATACCTTCAACACAAAATCTGCAATTTTAAGTTTCTGGTATTTAAAAAAAATCGATTTGGAAGTCAAAAATTCAGAAAATATTAACAATCGTGTGGGGTGTTACGAAGAATTTTCATAAATATTTGCGGTAATATTTTTATTAAGCAAAACGTGCGAAGCATAATTGATTGAACCGTGCTCACCCTATAACTACCCTTGTGATAGGGGTAGCAACTTGAAACTTGCCACCAAAGATTTTCTTTGGCGACCCCATCGAATGGTATGAAGTAAGATTAATTTGGTTTGGAGGCACCATTGACTACCTTAACCAGTTACACCCTTTACCAAAATATTTATTCGCTACTGCAAGAAGGTACTTACTTGGTATTAATAAATCCCATAGCCTCACTAATAGGGTTCCCGTACAATGGTCCTCTGCGATTTATAGCGAATTCCTTGAGATTGTGCGGTGTCGTCTCCTCCGGCACAACGTAGGTAAAGTGTTTTTTGTCCGGATAATCCTGTGGCGGATCTATTAAGTAAGTCAAACCACCAATCGACACGTGATCCATAAGATTTTCACCAACGCCGGGTACATCGTGCACTACATCCACCCCTATGTCAACTAAATGATCTTTTGGACCGATACCAGATACCATCAACAATTGTGGCGATTGTATAGCACCAGCGGATAAAATGACCTCGTGTTTTGCTATGACCTTGCGGCGGATTTTGCCGAATCGAAATTCGACCCCATATGCCGTCTTTGATTCGGAGTCTGCAAAAATGATTCACAGTTACATTTTCTGCTAGATATTTTTGCTAAAAGTAAAATTAATATACTGTTAGGAGTGTCGATAAGTTGTTATTGATACGCTGTACAGTGAGGTAAACCGATGAAATCTGCGTCAAAATCTTATGCTTCGTACATACCTGAACATTTCGGCGAACATTGCGCCGCGCATTTCGCCGAACGGCGAAGGGAACAATAGTTTTAAATGCACGCGCCGTTCGTGGTCCCGTCAAAACTATTGTTCCCTTCGCCGTTCGGCGCAATGCGCGGCGAAATGTTCAGGTCTGTACGAAGCATGAGAACTTTCGATAGAAATGAGATAGAGCGATGATTTTGTTTTTTAATTAAAGCTGAAACATTGCAGAATATGGGATAAATAGAGAGATTATGGTTCGAACGTTTTTTAACCTTGACAATATTTGTTCAACTTGCAGAATTTCAATAAAATTGTGGTGTATCAAATATCACGCGCGGATAGATTTTTTTGAAATGATTTGAACTCACTGGTTTGAAGGTACATATATTGTATTCTCATATATGGAACACAATAAAATAAACGACTAAATGTTCCTATTTATACCACGAGAACAATATTAGTAACCACTCTTTACACTTCGTTAGTTTTTTTCACAAAAATCGTTTTTTTTTCAAAATTCTGAGGTGATAGACATATTTTTTGACCAGATTTGGAATCAGCGTGACAAAATCTGCGGGAAACGATGTATGGCATGTCAGAAAATAAAAATCTATCCGCAAGTGGTATTCGATAAACCACAATTTCATTGAAATTCTGCAAAGTTTAACAAATATTTTCACGGTTAAAAAACGTTCGTACCATAATATTTCTATTTTTCCCACTTTCTGCTATATCTCTACTTTAATTTAAGAAAAAATCATCGCTCTATCTCGTTTCTATCGAAAGTTCTTTGATTTTGAAAAATTCATCGAAATGGTCCACTGTGCGCCGCGCCGAGACAAATGTAACAGATTATAAACGAAGAGGACAGGGCTGTCTTAAAATATGTGGCGCCCGTGGGCTAGTAACAATAATGCGCCCCTTTTTATAAAAAAATAGGGAAAATGGGTGCGGGGTGACCGGTGAAGATTTACCAAAGATTCGGAACTACGAAAAGCCAATAAGTGTGTTACCAATAAACAAATAAAAATACAAAATTTCCGCCCCAAAAGGGTGGTGCCCCGGGGCTATAGCCCATTTAGCCCTGTGGTTAACCCCTTGCACTATGATCTATTTTACGGTTGCAGTGATTACAACTTATTTGTCGTCTCTAATTTCTTAGAAAGAAGGAAGTTTGTACGTAAATTATACCTATGCAGTCTCCAATGGTTCAACAACAACAAAAATATAATTTTGTTTCAATTTAAAGTTTGAAGGAAATTAATAGCATGAATATTTAGTATACTCTTTTCGAAATTTTCGTCACGAGTCCGACTCGGTATTATAGTGCAAGGGGTTAAGGCGGTCCTGGAAGAGGATCAAGGTGGGCACTGCCCAACAAAATTGAAAGAAATCCTCAATAAAAACGAATCAGAAAATTCGAACTTTCAAACTTATTTAAAGAATTCCAAAATTACTTGTCTGCAACTCACCTATCAGTATCTTCTCCGCGATCGAATGCACGCTCACATGCAGATTTTCTCTTTTCGAGGCAGACCGAAGAAAAGCTTTCGCAGTGCTGCATCGCAAACCGTCTCTTATAGTACCGTGGGAATAGGTGAATCCGGTTTGGGTGGGTCCATTGACATCCACGACATCGTATCCTGCGTCTTTACCTGCCTGTACCAGATAATCGCTTATAGGAGTTCGGTATTTGAAATACTCGACAGTTAAGTCTCCGCCGGTGTGATGATACGGAGAATTTTTGTACTCGTCGATTCTCATGTCTTCTGACTTCTTGAAGTAAGGTAACACGCTGGTGTAATTCCAGCCTGGGTTACCCAGCTCTTCCCAGTGGTCGTAGTCTTTCTTGTTGCCACGAATGTACAGCATCGCGTTCAGCACACTGGTCCCTCCGAGAACCTAGAATATTTTCAAAAATAGCAAAGGTATTAGTACATTAGAACTTGCTTTGTATGAACGAAATGGTAGAGAAAACCCAATTATACAGGACGTCCCATTTTAAATTCCCAGGACAAAAATCTCTGATCGCCGCATTATCAATTGTTTTACCTTGCCGCGTGGCCAGTCGCACCGGTGATCATTCATTGCTTGACAATAAACATCCGACGGCTCAGTTTTAAACTGCCAATCCACATCGGTCATTTCCGTAGCCGAAAATAACGAAGGTATGTCCGCTTTATACGGTTCATCTCCACCAGCTTCCAGCAGTAGCACCGACCAGTTTCCATTCTCTGACAGTCGGTTGGCTACCACTGCGCCAGCTGATCCAGCTCCGATCACCACGAAATCGTACTCATCTCTCAAATTGTCCAATGTCACAGGTTTTACCCTGTTCTCGCGATCCACGATATCTGGTCTCAATAGTACGATCGACTGATGCAGCAAAACTAGAAAACCCATTAGTCGGGACGACCTGGCTGCCAACCTTAACGTAGTCAACACAACACTTGCCATCTCGGTCAACTCGCAGTAAGAGAGTGGTTTGCGTATGTGTCTGGATGGTTCCCTTAAATGAACATTCGCGCGGGTTGGTGGTATTCGATCTCAACAATGTCGTTACAATACTTCTGTCGTCGACGACTGTGCGTAGACTTAGCTCCTGCTCGGGGTTCCCTGTTTTTATAAGTGTCATGAGCTTGAGTCTAGCGACTGTGCGCGTAACCGACGAGCAGAGTTGGGCAAAATGTTTATCCGGATAAAAATTTCGAATAACGAATAAAAGATAGAAAAATTTTTATTCGTTATTCGAAGATTCGAGTATTAAAAGTATCGTTATTCGACGAATAAGAATAAAAGATAAAGATAAACGATGAAAAAATTATTCAAAATTCGAATAAATCCGCTTCGTATGAAACAAATTATCTTTATTTATCGGATTAATCCTCGTCGAATAAAGATACTCTTTTTATTCGAACCTTCGAATAACGAATGAAGATAAAGTATCTTTTATTCGAGTCGTTATTTAAATAATTGTTTATCAAAATAATGCCCAACTCTGCCGACGAGCAATTTATAGTTTATAGAATAAGCTTTTCTATTCTGTTGTTTGTAATGTCCTCGGAACAATTCATTTCTTTAAACATTTTTTTATGCGTAAATCGTGTTTTTTACGAAGAAATTAATTACGGCACGGTGTTTGAATTTATCTTTTTCACTGCGAGTAGCGATGCAATTAACTTCTCCAGCAAACTACGCAACAGATCAAGTTCAACCTTTAAAAGTTAGCCTCTTAGAAGTTAGCCCGCCACATTTAGGATTATGTAATTTCAAAAGTTGTGTTGAATTGTGCTATGTTTGTGCTACATTTTTCTCGAATATTAAGACTGTAATATCAAAAATGCGATAATAAATGGAGGAAATTGATTTTCAGGGCAGCCCTGCACTTTCAATTTTTCGGAATTTTCTCTATTGCTCTAATTTGCGCTAACATCATGCTAAAGTATGACTTTGAAAAAATATCAAGGAGAGAAGTGTCGTTGAAGATAGTACCAGTTATTCTAAGTAGCATATAATTGCCTACCTGAGTTGTGCTAATGTAACATAAATAAGCATGTTCCGTCGCGCAGGAACCGTGCACGTGTGTTTCCTTCGAAAATTATTTATGACACGTTCGTGACTGACGAGTAGTGATGAGACCGATACCAAATCAATACTATCGATACCAATCCGCAAGTTATGATGCAGTATCGAATAGGTATCAAAAGTAAAGTATGAAAAACATTGATACCCGTTTGATACTTCTACGTAAGTATCGATACCCGTTTGATACCTTACGAGAGTATCGATACCTGTTTGATACTTAACGAAAGTATCGATAAATACCCGTTTGATACTTTACGAAAGTATTGATAGCGTTTTGATACTTCACGAATGTATCGATTACCATTTCGATACCCATTTAATATTTAGATAAATGTCAGATAAATATAAACTTTCCGGTGAAATGTTCGGTAAATAAGTATCAAAAATTTCAGAAGATTTGAAACGGTCATTGAAATTTGCATAGAAATATTAAATGGGTATCGAACTGGTAATCGATACATTCGTGAAGTATCAAAACGCTATCAATATTTTCGTAAAGAATCAAATGGGTATTTATCGATACTTTCGTTAAGTATCAAACGGGTATCGATACTTTCGTAAGGTATCAAACGGGTATCTATACTTACGTAGAAGTATCAAATGGGTATCGATTCATGAAGTATCAGTATCGAAAATTAATACCAAATACCTTACACTACAATACGCATCGATACTTCCCATTGAGTACTTTGGTATCGAATTGATTGAATATCATCAATAGTATCGGTATCGATCCGACCACTACTGACGAGGAGACCTCGCCAACCCATACACTCGGATCACAACGAGTTTTTGTGTGAATATAGCTTAGGCACCCTCATGAACTGTCCAATTAGAACTGTAAAATTGATATTGAAATGCGACATGTGCGTTATATCCCATGAGTGAAAGCCTATTGTCACAGCGGTCGGTGGCCGAGCGGGTTGAGCGAATGTCTACCACGAGAATATCCTAGGTTCGCGCCCCGGTTGGGGAAATGTTTTTTGTGCTTCTTTTTCGAAGGTTTGTAATAATGTACAATAAGTTTGCGAGAAATAAACAAAAAATTAAATATATTAACAAGACGATTCCCGCGTGCACGTAGTGGGATGATGGGCGTCGAAAAAGCACCCGAAACACAAGTAATTCCTGCACCACGAACACCGCACAAATGCTGTTGCATACTCGTTGCAGTTGCACTTTCCTTTTTTTTTAAATCTTCTGAAACCGCTACCTCGTTCACGTTGGCGAAGATTTCTTTATCCGCTCGCAATTTGGAAGCGTAACACGCGTCACATTCAGTAGAATCGTTTTGTAAGTCCATGAACTTTCCTCCATCAGTGAATTAATAATCTACATATTCGACAATACTTGTGCACTTTACACACTGCTTTTTCCACAAACGTAAAAGGTGTCAAACTGGCCGAAAGAGAACGCGTTAAGTTAAAATGTTGCGTTCTCAATTGCTGCGTCAGCTGTTTCGATCATATGTTTACAATCCATATGCATCGTATGCATTGTCCGATTGCATCTTTTACAGGCGTCGCATTGTGTTCAATGCTATGCGAAAATGTCGAATTTTCGTAATTGCATTTTGTAATATTGCAATTTTTACTAACTACATGAATTTATTGGTAAAACAGAGTTATACACTTCGTCAACGTAGAAACAGTTCTCATATAGTACGTTATTTAGACAGATATTTATCAATAGTAGGTGGTTTAAAAAAAAAAAGCAATATTTCATAAAATTAAAAAAGATTTTATTAACAATCGAAATCCTCTCTCATCCGTCAGTGGCAACACGCAAAAACAAATTACAAAGAGAGCAGCCCGTGACACACCACACAAAAGTCAATGATAGAGAGCTGTTTCACTCGTACCTACTAGTAGCTATTGCACTCGTAGCTGACAATGCACACACAAAAATCTCTTTCGCGATGCTCTGCCCGTGACATAATTTTCTAAAAATCCTATCAGTTCTTCAACAACAGTTTCCTTAAATAGATAATCAATTTATGAATTTCTTCTATTGTAAACATTTGTATAAAAGGACTTCGGTCCGTAAATAATTTAAAATTAACGAAAATTAACATGCGTGCTGATTACTTATTCTTATCCTGATAGTGCTAATAAAAATGTGCAACTGCAGAACCGAATATTCCTACAACAATAAAATCGTAAGTTGCTAGGAGATCTTCGGAGGGTATGTTAATAGGTGGAGCTTCCTTCTGAATAACTTCATATTGTAAAAATACGAGCACAGTCGCCAACATGGGGCTGAATCATGCAAGACCAGTCGTTGCCGAGGGTAGTAATTACACTTAGTAAGAACACTTAAAATGTAAAAACATGTTTTTTATTATTTAATTTAAGTTCAACATTGTAATGTTATCTATTTTTTGTTTCAGGTAAGATTTAACCGTCGAGGCCTCAATTTATTTGTGGATTTTTGTCTACTCTTCGAAGGTAATTTTAAAAATTCGTATAGTCATTATGAACACTGGACGCATTTTTGAATGCAATTTTTGCGAATTTATTTTTCAAATTACAGTAAACGCTTGATTCTTGTCCAACAGCCGTGTTTTTCATGGACAAGAATCGTGCCCCAGAAGTGCTTTTTTATTTATGTTTGCGTCTATTTATGACTGCAACTTCAATAGAGAGCCGAACATAAAGAAGAACAGAATGAAATACGGTTCGCGTGACTGTCCGCGTCTCTTTCTTTCCGATGCGCTGTTCGTCGTTGCCTTCGAAACTTTCATGGTCGATAAAACCACTTAATACAGTTCAAATTATATCGTGTTTGGTCTCATTTTAATCAGAAAAATGCCAGAAATAAGGTAGTGAAAGTCCCATAAACAAATAATGGAAATTAAGAGATTTGTAAAATCGATTCCTCGAGTCAATACCAGCACAATTTTTTAATTACATGTATATTTAAACAATTTGTAAACAATAAGTCACTGTAAACAAAATATATTCTCGAAATATTAAAACAAGATGTCATCTTATCATTTGACGTATACCCGTTTTTAAGACAGCTTACTACGTCTTCCAAGGTCTAAACATTTGTGAACTGGTAGGACATTTACATTTTTCACCTAATTTCCAATACTTTACTTTATAGCATTAAGAAATTCCGGCAGAGTAGTCAAAAACGATCATTAGATGGGAGCACCCCAGTCTTCTTTGATCATATCTGCAGTCTTTTCAGCTATCATAATAGTTGGAGCATTTAAATTTCCAGAGACGATATTCGGCATAATCGATGCATCAATCACTCGCAGTCTTCTAATCCCGTGTACTCTAAGTCTGTGGTCCACGACGGCCATCTTGTCGGACGCTGGACCCATCTTGCAAGTCCCACTCGGATGGTACATCGTCCTTGTGTAGAATCTTGCGAAGCATTTCCAGTAATCGATTGATGGAAACTCGAAAGAGGAGCATTGTGGGATTCGATTCGGATTCGTTGTGGCATTCAGGCTTCTCAAAATTGTGGTCTTGCTGAGCTTATACATGAAGTCCGCTCCTTCTGCCTATAATAATCAAGAAATTAATTTTGTTAATATACTATTGAATTGAAAATGCTCAATAAAAAATTGGTCCTTGAAAATATTCAGAAAATGAACTGACAAGCTTGTAAGTAAAAAGCAATACAATGAACGGAGATTACTTACCAAAACGTCAAGGTCATGTGGATCTTTAAAGTAATTGGGAACGAGGATCGGATGCTCGTCCAGGTTTTTTGAGCGCAACTTAAGGTATCCTCTGCTGCGAGGCCTCAACAAAAACGGAGTGCCCAGGTACGAAGTATTGTACATTATGTTCTTGTACATTTCCGCGTAGAAATCATTCGCCATGTTGGTGT
This sequence comes from Lasioglossum lativentre, assembly GCA_916610255.1. Classification (NCBI taxonomy): domain Eukaryota; kingdom Metazoa; phylum Arthropoda; class Insecta; order Hymenoptera; family Halictidae; genus Lasioglossum; species Lasioglossum lativentre. Next base: position 11,688,450 of record OU744357.1, on the reverse strand, counting down.
TGTTTATGGAACCGCCGCCGTTGGAAGCGTCTGTTACACTTGACAGGGATATCTGTATGTCTGGGTAATCATCTGTCTTGTTGGCATACCTGAAACAACATTTATTAGCCGTATTAATAACGAACTCTACCCTTTTGTTTTATTAATGACATATTTTATTCTGTTGCTTTCGACAATACCTCATTACGGACATTAAATAAAACTGGTATTTCTAAAACTTCTATGATCAACATGCATTTTTTTCGGTTTTTTTAAGATTAAAATTTTATTAAACGTGTTCACCTAATCTGAAAAATCCGACAAAAATACTCGTCGATAACAATAATAAGACACAACTACCATAATAGTATAAACGTGGTCATCTGATAACTCTTCAATACAAAATTAGCAATTCTAAGTTTCCGGTATTTTAAAACTATCGATGTTGCAGTGAAAAATTCAGAAAAAATTAACAGTCGTGTGGGGTGTTACGTAAAATGTTCATGAATTTTTTCCTAATATTTCGTTAAGCAAAACGTAAGAACTAGAGTATAATTGATTGAACCGTGCTCACCCTATAACTACCCTTGTCATAGGGGTAGCAACTTGAAACTTGTCACCGAAGGTTTTGTTTGGCGACCCTATCGAATAGTACGAAGTAAGATTAATTTGGTTTGGAGGCACCATTTCACCACCTTATCCAGTTACACCGTTTATCAAAATGTTTTTTCGTTACTGCAAGATGGTACTTACTTGGTATTAATAAACGCTAGAGCCTCACTAGCAGGGTTCGAGTACATGACTCCTGTGTGATTTATAGCGAATTCCAAGAGACTGTTCAGAGTCAACTCCTCCGGCGAAATGAACGTAAAGTGTTTTTTGTCCGGATCATTCTTTGGTGGATCTATTAAGTAAACCATACCACCAATCGCCACGTGATCCATAAGATTTTCACCAACGCCGGGTGCATCGTGCACTGTGTCGACCCCTATGTCTTTTAAATGATCTTTTGGACCGACACCAGATAACATCAACAATTGTGGCGATTGTATAGCACCAGCGGATAAAATTACCTCGCGTTTTACTGTAACCTTGCGGCGGTGTGTGCCGAATCGAAATTCGACTCCATATGCCGTCTTTGAATCGGAGTCTGCAAAAATGATTCACAGTTACATTTTCTGCTAGATATTTTTGCTAAAAGTAAAATTAATATACTGTTACGATTGTCGATATGTTGTTATCGATACGCCGCACAGTAAAAATCTAAGAACTTTCGATAGAAACGGGATTGAGCAATAACTTTTTTTTAAATTATAGATGAAATATTGCAGAATGTGGGAAAAATAGTGAGATTAAGGAACGAACGTTTTCTAACTTTGAAAATCTGCATTAATCTTGCAGAATTACAAGAAAATTGTGGTTTATCCAATACTATGTACAGATAGATTTTTTTCTTGACATGCCATGCATAATTTACATAATAATAAATACGGAAACGTTCTAATTCTTCATTATTTTCATTTTTATTGCGTTCCATAGATGAGAATACAATGTATCTTCAAACCAGTGGGTCACCAAATCATTTTAACGAAAAAATTATGATAATGTCAGTTTTCGCACAAACATCGATTTTTTTTCAAAATTCTATGGTAGTAGACAAATTTTTCGACCGGATTTGGAATCAGCGTGACAAAATCTACCGGAAATTATGTATGGCATGTCAAACCACAATTTTCTTGTAATTCTGCAAGCTTAACGCAGATTTTCAAAGTTAGAACACGTTTGTTCCATAATCTCTCTATTTTTCCCACATTCTGCATTATCTGAACTTTAATTTAAGAAAAAATCATCGCTCTATCTCGTTTCTATCCAAAGGAAAAGGAAAATGTCACTACAAATTACTTCAGGGAGTTGAAGGAATTTTTTGGGACATCCTGTATACGAATAAGATTAAGGTGGGTTCAGCCCAACAAAATTGAAAGGAATCCTCAATAAAAACGAATCTGAAAATTAGTACTTTCAACCTTATTTAACCCTTAAGTGGGCGCGCAATAGCACTGAGTGCTCCGTTTGTAGTTGCTCCATTTATTGACATAAAATTTCATAAGAAACTGATAATGAACAGTGATATACGTAGTTTTAAAGGATGGTGCACAAAGTGCTCCGCGCGCCCACTTATGTAACAAAAATAGGCGCGCCCACTTAAGGGTTAAAGAATTCCAAAATTACTTGTCTGCACTCACCTATCAGTATCTTCTCCGCACGCGAATGCTCGCTCACATGCAGATTTTTTCTATTCGAGGCAGACCGAAGAAAAGCTTTCGCAGTGCTGCATCGCAAACCGTCTCTTATAGTACCTTGGCCATAAGTGAATCCTGTTTGATTGGCTCCATTGATATCCACGACATTGTATCCTATCTCTTTACCTGCCTGTACCAGATAATCGATTACAGGAGTTCGGTATCTGAAATACTCGACAGTTAAGTCTCCGCCGGTGTGATGATACGGAGAATTTTTGTACTCGGCGATCCTCATGTCTTCTGACTTCTTGAAGTAAGGTAACACACTGGTGTAATTCCAGCCTGGGTTACCCAGCTGTTCCCAGTGGTCGTAGTCTTTCTTGTTGCCACGAACGTACATCATCGCGTTCAGCACACTGCACCCTCCGAGAACCTTGAATATTATCAAAAATTGCAAAGTTATTAGTACATCGGACCATTCTTTGTGTGAACGAAATGGTGGAGAATAACCAATTATACAGGGTGTCCCATTTTAAATTCCCAGGGCACATCTCTGCTCGCCACGTTATCAATTGTTTTACCTTGCCACGTGGCCAGTTGCACCGATGCCCATTCATCGCTTGACAATAAACATCCGACGGCTCAGTTTGAAACTGCCAATCGTAAGAGGACAATTGCAAATTGGCAGCCATTACAGGTACGTCCGAAATATCCGGTTCATCCGTGCCAGCTTCCAGCAGTAGCACCGACCAGTTTCCATTCTCCGACAGTCGGTTGGCTATCACTGAGCCAGCCGATCCAGCTCCGATCACCACGAAATCGTACTCTTCTCTCAAAGCTTGCAATGTCACTGGTTTTACCCTGTGTTGTACGTCCACGATATCTGGTCTGTAGAGTACGATCAACACATGCAAGAGAAGTAGAAAACCCGACTGAGGGAGGTAGGTGGCTGCTGTCCTAAACAGTGTGAGCCCAAAACCTGCCATCTTGGTCGATTCACAGTAAGAGGGTGGTTTGGAACCCGCGCGGAGTGGTAATATTCGGTTTTAATAATGTCGTTACAATACTTCTGTCGTCGATGACTGAGCAAACACTTGCTCCATCTCGGTGTTTACTGCTTTTATAGTTCTAACCAGCTTGACCTGAACGATAATGGGCGTAACTACGAGCAGATTAGGACAAAATATTAATAGAAATACATATTTCGAATAATGAATAAAAGATATGGAAAAATTTTAAAAAAGGTATCGTTGTTCGACGCATAATAATTATCTTTATCTTTTATTCGAAGGCTTCGGGCAAAACTACGTAACAGATTAGGTTCAATCTTTAAAGGTTAGCCCTGTAGAGGGTAACTCTCCACTTTTAGAATTATGTATGTAATTCCAACAGTTGTGCTGAATTGTGCCAAGTTTGTGCTACATTTTGCTCGAATATAAAAACTGTAATATCAAAAATGCGATAATAAATAGAGGAAATCGATTTTTAGAGCAGCCTCCCCCTCCCTTCTTTTAATTTTTCGTAATTTTCTCTATTGCGCTAAGTTGTGCTAAGTTGTGCTAAGTTGTGCTATCATTATGCTAAAGCAGATATGCACAGACTTGTTAAGATCAAGGGCCACATAGTTTCACTGTGACTTATGGGAGGGCCGCCAACAAAAAGACATGAAAGTAATTTATCACGTATTATTCATTTTGTTTATATGTAAATAAATTATTATGAAAAATGTGAGATGGACCGCCAGCAAATCAACGGAGGACCGCATGCGGACCACAGGCCGCGATTTGTGCATCCCCATGCTAAAGTATTAACAGTTTCGAGATTGCTTCGAAATAATTACAAGGAAAAATGTTATAGTAAATAATAGTTTTGCATATGCTAGCGACGTGTAAGATAGTACCAGTTATCTAAATAGCATATAATTGCATATCTTAGTTGTGCTGGCCTAGCAATAGCACAAATCCGCACAACCGCGGAAATTACGTAATTCTAAAAATGGGGGCCTAACTTCTTGGAGGCTAAAGGATATACAGTATAAAATGAATGTCGCTTCAAAGTGTAACGACAAAATTTTATATGTGGGATCAGGACCCCCTGACCAATTACGTATGGAGATTAGAAAAATCGGGGGAGGGTTACATGGGTGCGAGCGTTAAGGGGTTACACCACCTTGGCGCTCGGAAAAATAGGTATAAAAATAAACTTTTTTTTTGACGCTGCCATTAAGTATATAAAATTATCTTTATTTTACACATATATACAGTAGTTTTATGAACAATTTACAATATTAACGATTAACGAAAATCCGCTGACACTTACCAGTCGTGACTTGGTCGTAAAGCAATAAATTTGTTAAAGAGGCAGTAAGAGACTTTCTAAAAAATGACCTCAGCTAATGCGACCGTAGCGATTCTTGTAGAGTTTCTTGCGCTGATTCCGAATCTGTCCTTCATTTTTTCCCCTAGACGTACAGTATTTGAAAAATTTGATTTTGAAAAAAACTACATTCTTCAACTTTAAACAAATATTGTGATGTTATTATAAAAGATATTGTATTGTTCTTTGCAGCAAAAGATTCTGTAGACTTTCCCGAATACAGTGATATCCAATATTAATACATTCTGAATGTTTAAATGTGTTTGGACAATCATTAAATATGGAGAGACACCACTTTTGCCCCAATTTTTCAGGGTATTTTTCAGTTTATCTTAAAAAATAGGGGTCCAGCATAAAATCTAACAATACCGGGCGATAGAGCAGACTTTAATCTTGAAGAAACCCCCTTTGATGTTTGTTACGTCGACGTTTTTATCGATCCAGAAAGCAGAATATCTTCGCACGTCATCAGATGCCAGTAGTGGTGCTCGCCACTAGCGCGGTCGTTGGAGGGGATACGGCGCGGCGCGCAATTGTTTCTGTTTATTTAAATGTTATATTTACAATTGTTATTTACTATTTATTACTATATTCCCATTCTATTAGTATATTTATTTTTATATTATATTTATATTATTTAGTATATGTATTTTTTAAATGTTGCTCTTTTGTTCACACTAGACAATTTCATACTAGAAAGCCTATTGTAACAAAAAAATAATGTAGATTTTAGCGAGAAAATGCCAAAAATCGAAGTTTCAACCCGCAGAGATCAGTGGTTCAAAAGTTACTAGTAGACAGCGGATTTTATGCATTGATGACAAAAATGAGTACGTGAAACTGAAAACAGTGAAGACAACTTAAAAATTTTAAAACATGGAGACGTTATTTTCAATCAATTAAAATTATTTACACAAGAAATAAATCTTTATTTAGCTTTATTTCTATGCAAATGGTGTATAAACATTTTATTTTGCATAAAGATCCGCTGTCTAGTTATGAATGTTTAAAGTTAAGCGATTTTAACTGTTTTTGACAGGTAAGGGTGTCGCCATGTTGGTATGCAGTGACCGTCGTGCACCGCTTGTCGAGCGCAGCCGCTAGGTGGCAGCACAGGTTCTCGGTAATGCCGATAATTAAAATTATACAATTTCTCAAAGCCAAGGTATAGTCCAAGTTGGTTGGCGGTTTCCTGGGGTGGGGCGACTACGATTGCAAATCGACGTGACCGACATTAGTGCGTGCTTGTGGTGCCCCGTAGCGGCTGCGCTCGGTAAGTGGCGCGCGACCGTCACTGCATACCGACATGGCGGCACTCTAACCTGTCAAAAACACTGAAAATCGCTCAAACACTCATAATTTTTAAACCACTGATTTCCGTGGGATGAAACTTGGATTTTCGGGATTTTCTAGCTAAAGTCTACAGGATTACATAAGAAAAAGGCAAAAATTTTTGGGTATCTAAGCTAAAGTTTAACCAAATTATTTTCTTGGAATATTAAAAAATTAAAACAAGATGTCATCTTATCATTTGACGTATGCACTCTTATCGCGATTTGTGTGACATTCGTCTCCACGAATAGTGTTGCTTTTTTATTTCCAGTACTAGGGGGATACCCCTTGGGAGGTCGGTCATGCTGCAATGTAACCAGATCCCAGGCCGATTATCGACGAGGCAATACTAATGCAATGATGAAACTTCTTTATTTTTTACTTATTTTTAGTGAAATTTTACCAATATATTTGCAACATTTTACTGATTAAAATTTACTCCATACCGTCAATTGAACCACTGAATACAATTGCTATTATATCGTGATTAGTATAATTTTAATCAGAAAAATGTCAGAATTGGTGAAAGTCCCATAAAAAAATAATGAAAAATAATGAAGTTTTGTAATGGAATTAATAGTAGTCAATTCTTGACCTCTCGCCGGATATGCCCCTCAGTGGAATGGGTAGGCGAAGGGATAATGATCGTGCAGATCCTCAAGGAGCTAGATCGCGACTTTACTGTACATCTTCCTAGGTCTCAACATTTGTGAACTGGTAGAACATTTAAATTTTTCACCTAATTTCCAATACTTTATTCATTAAGAAATTCCGACTAAGAAGTCAAAAATCATCTTTAGATGGTAGCACCGCAATCTTCTTTGATCATGTCTGCAGCCTTTTCACCTATCATAATAGTTGCGGCATTTAAATTTCCAGAGACGATATTCGGCATAATCGATGCATCAACCACTCGCAGTCCCTTAATCCCGTGTACTCTAAGTCTGTGGTCCACGACGGCCATCTTGTCCGACGCTGGACCCATTTTGCAAGTCCCACTCGGATGGTACATCGTCCTCGTGTCGAATCTTGCGTAGCATTTCCAGTAATCGATTGATGGAAATTCGAAAGAGGAGCATTCTCGGAGTCGATTCGGATTCGCTGTGGCATTCAGGCTCCTCAAAATTGTGGTCTTGCTGAGCTTATACACGAAGTCCGCTCCTTCTGCCTATAACGATCAGGAAATTAATTTTCTTAATATACTTATGAATTGAAACTGCTCAATAAAAAATTCGTCCTTGAAAATATTCAGAAAGTGAACTGACAATCTTGTAAGTAAAATACAATTCAATAAATGGAGATAACTTACCAAAACGTCAAGGTCATGTGGATCAGAAAAGTAATTGGGAACGATGATCGGATGCTCGTGAATGACTTTTGAGCGCAACTTAATGTATCCTCTGCTGCGAGGCCTCAACAAAAACGGAGTGCTGAGGTACGAAATGTTGTACATTATGTTCTTGTACAGTTTCTCATAGTAATTATCCGCCATGTTGTCTGTCTTCATGGTACCACCGCCGTCGGTACCGTCTGTTTCACTTGCCAGAGATACCTGTATGTCTGGGTAATCATGTGTCTTGTTGGCATACCTGAAACAACATTTATTAGCCGAATTAACAACGAACTCTACCCTTTTGTTTTATTAATGACATATTTTATTCTATTGCTTCCGATAATACCTCATTACGGACTTTATATAAAATTGGTATTTCTAAAACTTCTATGAGCAACATGCATTTTTTTGGATTTATGAAAATTAAAATTTTATTAAACGTGTTCACCTAATCTGAAAAAGCCGACAACAATGACAAGACACAACTACCATATATGATAATATGATAATATAAACGTGGTCATCTGATAATTCTTCAATACAATTCAGCAATTTTAAGTTTCTGGTATTTTCAAACAATCGATTTTGCAGTCAAAAATTCAGAAAAAATTAACAGACGTGTGGGGCGTTACGTAAAATCTTCATGAATTTTTTCGTAATATTTCGTTAAGTAAAACGTAAGAACTAGAGTATAATTGATTGAACCGTGCTCGTCCTATAACTACCCTTGTCATAGGGGTAGCAACTTGAAACTAGTCAACGAAGGTTCTCTTTGGCGGCACCATTGAATGGTATGAAGTGAGATTAATTTGGTTTGGAGGCACCATTTCACTACCTTATCTCCTGTTACACCCTTTATCAAAATGTTTATTCGTTACTGCAAGAAGGTTCTTACTTGGTATTAATAAACGCTACAGCGTCAGTAGCAGAGTCCGCGTACAAGGGTCCTGTGTGATTTATTGCGAATTTCACGAGACTGTCCAGAGTGAGCTCCTCCGGTGAAATGAAAGTAAAGTGTTTTTTGTCCGGATAATTCTTTGGCGGATCTACTAAGTAAGTCATACCACCAATTGCCACGTGATCCTGAAGATTTTCACCAACGCCGGGTGCATCGTGCACTGTATCGATCCCTATGTCATTTAAATGATCTTTTGGACCGACACCAGATAACATCAACAATTGTGGCGATTGTATAGCACCAGCGGATAAAATGACCTCGCGTTTTGCTTTGACCTTGCGGCGGATTCGACCGTATCGAAATTCGACTCCACATGCCGTTTTTGAATCGGAGTCTGCAAAAATAATCCACAGTTACATTTTCTGCTACATATTTTTGCTAAAAGTAAAATTAATATTCTGTTACGAGTTTCGATATGTTGTTATCGATACGCTGCACAGTATGCTAAACCGATGACATCTGCGTCAAAATCTAAGAAATTTCGATCGAAACGGGATTGAGCGATAATTTTTTTTTTAATTACACATAAAATATTGCAGAATGTGGGAAAAATAGAGAGATTATGGAACTTAAAAATATTTGTTAAACTTGCAGAATTGCAAGAAAATTGTGGTTTATCCAATACCATGTATGGATAGATTTTTTTGTTGACATGCAAGGCATAATTTACTTAATAATAAATACGGAAACGTTCTAATTCTTCATTATTTTCATTTTTATTACGTTCCATATATCAGAATACAATATATCTTCAAACCAGTGGGATTCCAAATCATTTTAACGAATAAATTATGATATCGTCAGTTTTCACACAAACATCGATTTTTTTCAAAATTCTGTGGTGGTAGACAAATTTTTCGACCGGATTTGGAATCAGCGTGACAAAATCTACCGGAAATTATGTATGGCATGTCAACAAAAAAAATCTATCCATGCATGGTATTGGATAAATTCTCTTGTAATTCTGCAAGTTTAACGCAGATTTGCAAAGTTAAAAAACGTTCGTTCCATAATCTCTCTATTTTCCCACATTCTGCAATATTTCAGATTTAATTAAAAAAAAATATCATCGCTCTATCTCGTTTCTGTCGATAGTTCTTAGATTTTGACGCAGATTTCATAAAATGCATGAAAACTAAATTAAAATTAATATTAAAATCAGTTCAATTTGTTTACAACAAATACAACTTCGCGATCGAAGGTCTTCGCGCCAGCACGTGACTTTCTTATCGTGACTGAGGCACTGCTATTACCTCTTTCCTTCGCGACCGCGTCGCGTTATCTTGTCACATAATTGTATGTTGTTTCGTTTTGCTGGGGCCACCCGTTTGAGTCTGATTAATGATCCATCTACTAATCTAGTCAATTCAGTTCTCCGTATTCTACCCCTTCTTTCCGTATTCCGTCCTACGAAATAAGCGAAGGTCTCTCCGCGCTCAGCGCTGGGCAGATTCGGTGTCAAGCATATTTCGACCGCGGCGGTCAGTTGCCGAAACAAATACAACCGATTATACAGGGTGTCCCAAAACTCCTTCAACTCCCTGAAATGGGCGATTCCTGAGGTCATTCGAAGCGACATTTTCCTTTTCCGAAATGTCCGCCGCGGCTTAGTTTAGGAGTTATTAACGAAAAACACGGACCAATCAGAGCGCGACCTAGACGCGTCTTGGCAAAGATGGTCCAACGCGCCAGCAGAGTCGAAATACGACGAAAGCCGTGCCGATCCAACGCGGTATATCGAAAATTACTGTATTGTTTACACTAGTGTTTTTATGACTGATACGTTACGATGTATATCAACACTAGGGTGGACCTTAGCTCTATCTTGTGAAATTTGTTTTGCGAGATTTTTTCACGCACCCCCCCCCCCCCCCCCCAAATTGTGCTATTGGGTAAGAAAATAATTCCTGCAAAAGTTGAAGTTGATCGGATAACTTATCAGATCAACTACAACTTTTGCAGGAATTTTTCTCTTACCCAATAGCACAATTTGAAATTTTGGCGTGAAAAAAATCTTGCAAAAAAAATTTCACAAGATAGAGCTAAGGTCCACCCTAATCAACACACACGATTTCCCCGCATCTGCGATGACGAAAGTTCTCGTATCAAGGACATACAGACCCAGACACCTGCTGGTGCGTCGGACCTTCTTTGCCAACACGTGTCTAGGTCGCGCTCTGATTGGTCCGTGCTTTTCGTTAGTAACTCCTAAACAAAGCCGCGGCGGACATTTTGGAAAAGGAACAGCCCATTTCAGGGAGTTGAAGGAATTTTGGGACACCTCGTATACGAAAAGGATCAAGGTGGGCACAGCCCAACAAAATTGAAAGGAATCCTCAATAAAAACGAATCAGAAAATTAGTACTTTCAAACTAATTTAAAGAATTCCAAAATTACTTGTCTGCACTCACCTATCAGTATCTTCTCCGCACGCGAATGCTCGCTCACGTGCAGATTTTCTCTTTTCGAGGCAGACCGAAGAAAAGCTTTCGCAGTGCTGCATCGCAAACCGTCTCTTATAGTACCGTGGGCATAAGTGAATCCGGTTTGATTGGCTCCATTGACATCCACGACATTGTATCCTATCTCTTTACCTGCCTGTACCAGATAATCGATTACAGGAGATCGGTATTTGAAATACTCGATAGTTAAGTGTCCGCCGGTGTGATGATACGGAGAATTTTTGTACTCGTCGATCCTCATGTCTTCTGACTTCTTGAAGTAAGGTAACACACTCTCGTAATTCCAGCCTGGGTTTCCCAGCTGTTCCCAGTGGTCGTAGTCTTTCTTGTTGCCACGAACGTACACCATCGCGTTCAGCACACTGCTACCTCCGAGAACCTTGAATATTATCAAAAATTGCAATGTTATTAGTACATTGGAACATTCTTTGTGTGAACGAAATGGTAGAGAATAACCAATTATACAGGGTGTCCCATTTTTAATTCCCAGGGCAAATCTCTGCTCGCCACGTTATCAATTGTTTTACCTTGCCGCGTGGCCAGTTGCACCGGTGTCCATTCATCGCTTTACAATAAGCATCCGACGGCTCAGTTTTAAACTGCCAATCAAAAGGGGTCAATTGCAAACTCGCAAACATTGCAGGTACGTCCGAAGTATCCGGTTCATCCGTGCCAGCTTCCAGCAGTAGCACCGACCAGTTTCCATTCTCTGACAGTCGGTTGGCTACCACTGAGCCAGCTGATCCAGCTCCGATCACCACGAAATCGTACTCATCTCTCAAAGCTTCCAATGTCACTGGTTTTACCCTGTGTGGTTCGTCCACGATATCTGGTCTGTATAGTACGATCAACACATGCAAGAGAAATAGAAAACCCGACTGAGGGACGTAGTTGGCTGCTGTCCTAAACACTGTGAGCCCAACACCTGCCATCTTGGTCGATTCACTGTAAGAGGATGGTCTGGATGGTTCTCTAAAATGAACATTCGCGCGGGGTGGTAATATTCGATGTTAATAATGTCGGTACAATACTTCTGTCGTCGATGACTGAGCAAACATTTGCTCCAGTTCGGTATTTACCGCTTTTATAGGTTTAACGATCTTAAGCCGAACGATGACGGGCGTAACCGACGAGCTAAGTTGAGCAAAATGTTTATTTAAACAAATATTTGAAATAATGAATAAAACATAGAAAATTTTCATTCGTTATTCGAAGTTTCAAATGAAAAAAAGTATCGTTATTTGACAAGTAATAATTATCATTATCTTTTATTCCAAGGCTTCGAACAAAACTGCGCAACAGATGAAGTTCAATCTTTAAAGGTTGGCCCTTTCTAAGGTAACCTCCCACTTTTAGAATTATGTAATTTCAACAGTTGTTCTGAATTGTGCTAATTTTGTGCTACATTTTGCTCGAATATGAAAACTGTAATATCAAAAATGCGATAATAAATAGAGGAAATCGATTTTTCGTAATTTTCTCTATCGCGCTAAGTTATGCTAAGTTGTGCTAACATTGTGCTAAAGCAGATATGCACAGACTTGTTAAGATCAAGGGCCACATAGATTCACTGGGATTTACGGGAGGGCCGTCAACAAAAAGACATGAAAGTTATTTATCATATATTACTTATTTTGTATATGTATATGCATCATACATTGTTACAAAGGAAAGGAAAGCTACGCCCCCTTTTTCCGGCCGAGCGTCTCGCTCCCCGGGGCGGCCCACAGTGCTCGAAACTCCTCAGGCGCGTACGATAGGAGCTATTAGAGGTACTATTGTCAATGCTCATCTTTTTGTCAGTGGTATCCACTGTAAGCCTATTCCACTATGTCGCACGATAATTTCAAATAACAGTTACAGAAAATAAATTCGGAAGATAAAATTTTAAAAATAGTTTTTAATTGTATTGCCCAAATTGTATTAACATCTTTGATAACTTAATTTTCGCGCACGTTTACACGTGTTTGGCAAATTGGTAAGATCTACGGGAAGTTTGGACGTAGCTGTTCGTATTGCCGACACTTACATTGTAACAATCTATGGTACGCGCCTGAGCTGCCTGGAGAACTAGGGCCGCCACGGGGAGCGAGACGCGCGGCAAGGTCAACGGGGCGTTGCTTTCGAAAACCGGCCGCCCGCGCGCACATAATTGCACGGCCTGTACTATACTGTCGAATTGTAACGTTTCCGCAGTCTGGACTACACCGAAACTACACGAGACAATAACAACAATTGTACACATTTGCATTCGGAAATGTTTGCTGAACACTTAAAATGTAAAACAATGTTAATTGCCAGTGAACGTAGCAAAGAAGATTGTAAAATATTACTCGACAAAATATCTCTCGACAGTAGTTTTTAAAATCATATATAACCGGAGGTTACAGTACACTGTCCAACAGCCAAAAAACGTTTTTATTTTCTTCCATGTCCTAAAGTTACTCCATACCGTTAATTAAACCACTGAATACAATTGCAATTATATCGTGTTTAATGTAATTTTAATCAGAAAAATGCCAGAATTGGTGAAAGGCCCATAAAAAAATAATGAAAAATAATGAAGTTTTGCCCTCTCGCCGGGTATGCCGCTCAGTGGAATGGTTAGGCGAAGGGGTAGTGATCGTGGAGATCCTCAGGGAGCTAGATCGCGACTTTACTGTACATCTTCCTAGGTCTCAACATTCGTGAACTGGTAGAACATTTACATTTTTCACCTAATTTCCAATACTTTATATCATTAAGAATTTCCGGTTGCGTAGTCTCAAACGATCTTTAGGTGGTGATCTACTACCCCAATCTTCTTTGATCATGTCTGCAGCCTTTTCAGCTATCATAATAGTTGGGGCATTTGTATTTCCAGAGACGATATTCGGCATAATCGATGCATCAACCACTCGCAGTCCCTTAATCCCGTGTACCCTAAGTCTGGGGTCCACGACAGCCATCGGATCGGACGCTGGACCCATCTTGCAAGTCCCACACGGATGATAAATCGTCATTGTGTAGAATCTTGCGAAGCATTTCCAGTAATCGATTGATGGAAACTCGAAAGACGAGCATTCTGGAATTCGATTTGGATTCGCCGTGGCATTCAGGCTTCTCAAACTTGGGGTCTGGCTGAGCTTATACATGAAGTCTGCTCCTTCTGCCTATATTGATCAGGAAATCATTTTTGTCAATATACTAATGAATTGAAACCGCACAATAAAAAATTCGCCCTTGAAAATATTCAGATAGTGAACTGACAAGCTTGTAAGTAAAAAATAATATAATGAATGGGGATTACTTACCAAAACGTCAAGGTCATGTGGATCTTGAAAGTAATTGGGAACGATGATCGGATGCTCGCGCAGGTTTTTTGAGCGCAACTTAATGTACCCTTTGCTACGAGGCCTCAACAAAAGCGGAATGCCGGCGTATGAACTTCTGTATAGGATGTTCTCGTACATAACCGCGTAGAAATCATCCGCAACGTTGCAGGACCTCTTTTCGAAAAGACCGCCTTCGGAATCGTCTGTTACACTGCTAAGGAATATCTGTACATCAGGATAATCCTCTGTCTCGTTTGCATACCTGAAACAACAATTATTTGCCGTATTAACAACGAACTGTACCCTTTTTCTCGTTAATGAAATATCTTATTCTATAGCTTTCGACGATACCTCATTACGGAATTTATACAATAAGACTGGAATTTTTAAAACTTCTATGAGCAACATGCATTACTTTCGGATTTTTGAAGATTAAAATTTTATTAAACGTGTTCGTCTAATCTGAAAAATCCGACAAAAATACTCGTTGATAACAATAATAAGACACAACTACCATTATAATATACACGTAGTCGCCTGACAACTCTTCAATGCAATTCAGCAATTTTAAGTTTCTGGTATTTTTAAACAATCGATTTTGCAGTCAAAAATTCAGAAAAAATTAACAGTCGTGTGGGGTGTTACGTAAAATCTTCATGAATTTTTTCGTAATATTTTGTTAAGCGAAACGTAAGGACTAGAGTATAATTGATTGAACCGTGCCTACTCTATAAACTACCCTTGTCATAGGGGTAGCAACTTGAAACTAGTCAACAAAGGTTTTCTTTGGCGACCCCATCGAATGGTATGAAGTAAGATTAATTTGGTTTGGAAGCACCATTTGACCACCTTCTCCAGTTACACATTTTACCAAAATATTTATTCGTTACTGCAAGATAGTACTTACTTGGAATTGATAAATGCCATACCCTCACAAACAGGTAACGAGTACATGATTCCTGTACGATTTCTAGCGAATTCCTCGACAGTTTCCTCATCAAAGGAGTCCGGCAAATTAAAAATAAATGGTTGTTTCTTCGTGTAATTCGCTGGCGGGCTAATTAGGTAAACCATACCACCAATCGCAACGTGATCCTGAAGATTTTCACCCACACCGGGTACATCGTGCACGATATCCACCCCTATATCACTTAAATGATCTTTTGGACCGATACCAGATAACATCAACAATTGTGGCGATTGTATAGCACCAGCGGATAAAATGACCTCGCGTTTTGCTTTGACCTTGCGGCGGATTCGGCCGAATCGAAATTCGACTCCATATGCCGTCTTTGAATCGGAGTCTGCAAAAATGATTCACAGTTACATTTTCTGCTAGATATTTTTGCTAAAAGTAAAATTAATATACTTACAAGGGAACATATTCAGTTGATACACGCCGATTTTGGTGAAACTTATGTGGAATATAGTTCTTCGAAAAATATTTGAAACGTATTTTTTTTATCGGCAACCATCCACTCTGAGGGGGTGAAAACAGCCCTCAAAGTTAGTGATCAAAATCACATTTTTTGAGAAAAAAAAGTTTGTTAAAAAATTCTTGCGCGACTACATTTCCCATTGAAAAATACACATTTAAAAAAAATCAATTTTTTTCGACTTCTAGTTTTCCAGATAACTCAAAAAATGTGGTTTTGACCCCTGACTTCGAGGGCTATTTTCATCCCCTCAGAGTGGACGGTTGCTGATAAAAAAAAATACGTGTCAAATATTTTTCGAAGAACTATATCTCACGTAAGTTTCATCAAAATCGGCGTGTATCAACTGAATATGTTCCCTTGTTAGTGCTAAATAGTAGAATTGACATGAAAACGAAATTAAAATAAATAGTAAAATCAATACAAAAGATTGTAAACGAAGAGGATCAAAGGTGGGCACAGCCCAACAAAATTGAAAAGAATTCCCAATAAACACGAATCAGAAAATTCGTATTTTCAAACTTATTTAAAGAATTCCAAAATTACTTGTCTGCACTGACCTATCAGTATCTTCTCCGCACGCGAATGCACGCTCACATGCAGATTTTCTCTATTCGAGGCAGACCGAAGAAAAGCTTTCGCTGTGCTGCATCGCAAACCGTCTCTCACAGTACCGTGGGAATAAGTGAATCCGGTTTGAGTGGCTCCATTGACATCCACGACATTGTATCCTATCTCTTTACCTGCCTGTATCAGATAATCGATCATAGGAGTTCGATATTTGAAATACTCGACAGTCAAGTGTCCGCCGGTGTTATGATACGGAGAATTTTTGTACTGATCGATCCTCATGTCTTCTGACTTCTTGAAGTAAGGTAACACACTCTCGTAATTCCAGCCTGGGTTTCCTAGCTTCTCCCAATTGTCGTAGTCTTTCTTGTTGCCACGAACGTACAGCATCGCGTTCAGCACACTGCTACCTCCGAGAACCTTGAATATTTTCAAAAATCGCAAAGTTATTAGTACATTAGAACATTTTTTGAGTGAACGAAATGGTAGTGAATACCCAATTATACAGGCTGTCCCATTTTAAATTCCCAGGGCAAATCTCTGCTCGCCACATTTATCAATTGTTTTACCTTGCCACGTGGCCAGTTGCACCGGTGCCCATTCATCGCTTGACAATAAACATCCGATGGCTCGGTTTTAAACTGCCAATCCAGAGGAGACAATTGCAAAATCGGAACCGTTATAGGTACGTCCGAAATATCTGGTTCATCTCCACCAGCTTCCAGCAGTAACACCGACCAGTTTCCATTCTCGGACAATCGGTTGGCTATCACTGAGCCAGCTGATCCAGCTCCGATCACCACGAAATCGTACTCGTTTCTCAAATTGAACAATAAGACAGGTTTTACCCTGTGTTGTCGATCCACGATATCTGGTCTGTATATTCCGATCAACACTTGCAATAAAACTAGAAAGCTCAATTCAGGTCCGTATGTTGCTGCTATCCTAAACGCTGTCTGCCTGGCACTTTCCATCTCGATCGACTCACTTTAATATCACTATTCACTGAAAATAAGAATTTGTATTGTATCTTATTTTCTGATATTCATTTTTGAACTGGAAAATATTGTCACGATTGGCCAGATCTTGTATACACACCCTGTATAAAAAGAAGAATTGACAATGGTGCGTATAAAAATTATTTTTAACCTACCTAGACTACTAATATGAGAAACAAAAGTTTCTATTATCTCAAATTTAATGATTGGGATTTACATAAAAACCCGCAGTGAATTAATAATGTACATATCAGACAATACTTGTGCACTTTGCACACTGCTTTTTCCACAAACGTAAGGTGTCAAACTGGCCGAAAGAGAACGCGTTAAATTGAAATGTTGCGTTCTCAATTGCTGCGTCAGCTGTTTCGATCATATGTTTACAATCCATATGCATCGTGTGCATTGTCCGATTGCATCTTTTACAGGCGTCGCATTGTGTTCAATGCTATGCGAAAATGTCGAATTTTCGGAGTATGGAATGTAAAAAAAATTTGTACTGAAAATATCAGTGATACAATGCATTTTGTAATATTGCCCACAATTTTTACTATCTACATGAATTTATGGTTGAAACAGAGTTATACACTACGTCAACATAGAAACAGTTCTCATATAATACGTTATTTAGACAGATATTTATCAATAGTAGGTGGTGTACAATTAAAAAAAAGCAATATTTCATAAAATTAAAAAAGATTTTATTAACAATTGGAATCCTCTCTCATCCGTCAGTAGCAACACGCAAAAACAAATTACAAAGAGAGCAGCCCGTGACACACCACACAAAAGTCAATGATAGAGAGCTGTTTCACTCGCACCTACTGGTAGCTATTGCACTCGTAGCTCACAATGCACACACAAAAATCTCTTTCGCGATGCTCTGCCCGTGACATCATTTTCTAAAAATCCTATCAGTTCTTCAACAACAGTTTCCTTAAATAGATAATCAATTTATAATTTATCTAAAAGACTGCACGCAACAGTTAAAGTACATTTACTATACAACTATGCACAAACTTGTATCTGTGTAAACAGAAACAGCACCAATAATCCACGTTATTTTTCAATAATTCGTTCACTGTCTTCAACATCCACCAAATTCACTTGGTGACTCACAAAAACCCCAAATGTCATCTTTAAGTCATCAATATTCACAAAATTTCCACTGTCACTATTTCAATACCGTCTACGTCTTCTATCTTCTCCAAATCAATCCAAGACCGTCCTAAACTCATCCTCTCCCTCTTCGTTTCATCCAGAACTCCTTTATCATATCAGATCCCTTCTCAGCAATCATTATAGCTGGTGCATTAGTGTTCCCACTGACCAGATTTGGCATAATAGATGCATCAATAACACGGAGGCCACTGACACCATAGACCCTTAATTGCGGATCAACGACAGCCTCGGAGTCCCAATAAGGTCCCATCTTGCAGGTGCCAACAGGATGATAAATAGTCGCTGAATAGTGTCTGATCATGCACTCCCAGTAGGGGTCAGTGTACATGGGAATATGTTTGCAACCAGGGAAGCGTTTCGAGTTTAGCTCGCTGCCAAATCTTCTGAAGGCAGCAGTTCTGCTAAGAGCAACGCCTATTTTCGCCCCTTCGACCAAGGCTGCTATATCTTCTGGCTCCTTAAAGTAATTAGGATAGATTAAGGGATGATCGTAGGGATTTTTGCTGCGGAGCTTGATGAATCCTTTACTCTTGGGTCGCAGGAGCATAGGTAGCACGCTCCAGACATCCTTGTCACTTATCGGGCCAAACACAGCATCGTAGAATCGTTTTGTAAGTCCATGAACTTTCCTGATGTGTCTTCCTCCATCAGAGTTAGTCGAACCGGATATGAAGTGTAGTTCGATGTCGGGAAAATCATCGGAGGCGTTAACATACTTTGTATTGACGAACGCCAGGCCCTCAACCCCGCCTAGTACTGTTAGCGGACCATCGCCGAGGACTGCATACTGCATTACTGCCTGGACGCTGTGTAATCGTTTCTCTACCATAGAGATTGGTTGATTTACCATAAATGTCAGGCCCCCTAAACCTACGTGATCTTGAAGATTGTGGCCGACTCTCAGGTCCTGGATCACTGGGATGCCATGCTGTTGCAGTTCTTCTCTGGGACCTAGGCCTGAAAGTGGAAATAGAATTTGATTGGTGTGCAAATATGGATCTGAACGAGAACATACGGAAAGATAATATACAAAATATGTTTCGCAGAAGACTACTGGAGAGTTAACACCATCTTTACCTGAAAGCATCAGCAATTGGGGAGAGTTCACCGATCCACCAGAGACGATGACTTCCTTCCTGGCTCGTATTCGGAACACCTTGTTATCTCGGACAAACTCCACCCCATAGGTTCTCTTGGACTTTGGGTCAATCAAGATTTTCGTCACATGGGAGTGCATGGCAACGTGTAGATTCTTACGCAGCCTCGCCGGCCTCAGGAATGCCTTGGCAGTCGAGCATCGACTTCCTCTTCTAATCGTTCCCTGGGCGATCATGAATCCAGTTTGATGCTCGCCGTTTATATCCCTATTCTCGTATCCCATTTCTTGACCTGCCTGCACAAAGGCGGCCGCCAAAGGAGTGTGCCATGGGGCCTCTTGCACCGTCAAATATCCACCAGTCGAGTGATAAGGGGTTTTCGTTAGGTAGGGATTCTGATTGTCCTCGGACTTCTTGAAGTAGTAGAGCACGTCTCTGGACCCCCAGCCTGGATTACCTTGTTGCTCCCAGATGTCGTAGTCCTTCTTGTTGCCCCGGAGGTAGAGCATGTAGTTCAGGACGCTGCTGCCACCGATTACTTTCCCGCGGGGCCAATTGCAGCGACTGCCTTCCATTGCTGGGGAAGAGATCATGTTGGTTTAATTGAGAGTGCAGTTGCTAAACTTGCTAGTACAGTAGGTTCTCGCTCATTGCACTCCAGATTAAATTCTGGTCTTTTATGTGAACCTCGTTCGTTGCATACCATAGTCGACGATTTATGTACTAATTTAAGAGGGTCATCCCATGTGAGAGCTACTTTCTCTTGCTTTTTTTAGGAATTTTTTTTGAAGGACCCTTAAAACATACAATCTTGAAATTTTTACCACACATTTATTGACATTTTAGCAGTCTCTCAGAATTTTTTCAAACCAAAATAACATGAAGTTCACTAATTAAACGAAAGCTTTTAAGATTAATCTATTTCTTTAATGCAAAATATACTCATGAATGGCTTTCATTGCCAATATATTGATAGATTTCGAATTTCTTGTACTTTTGTCTTCCATTGTACCTCCAGAACATCCTTAAGAGATGGTATTATAGGCGATAGACGTTCAGCGAAATAGGTAAATGGGAAAATTATGTCTCACAACTAGAATTCAGTTACTAACCTAGGCAAGCACCTTCCGCAGGTTCTGTCTTGTATTGCCAGTCGAGTTTGCTGAGCTGTAAGTAGCCAGCAAGGAGAGGAACATCCGAGATTTCGGTTTCGTCACCTCCAGCTTCCAGGAGAAGCACATTCCAATTTTCTATCTCGGAGAGTCGACTTGCGACGACAGCTCCTAGAAGGAAAGTTTATAAATAATCTATGCGAAAACCACACCTGAGGGAATATGCATGAAAATGCAATGAACATTGTCATGCTTGATTCTTGTCCGGAGCGTGGGCACGATTCCTGTCCAGTGCCTACCCACTCCACTGCCTGTCAACGCCGACTGCATGTCAACCAATCGCTCCGCAGGGCGGCGACGATTTTTTATCGATATTACAAATCTCTTAATTTTCATTATTTGTTTATGGGACTTTCACTACCTTATTTCTGGCATTTTTCTGATTAAAATGACACCAAACACGATATAGTTTCAATTGTATTTAGTGGTTTAATCGACGGTGAAAGTTTCGGTCGCAAGGAAGGACAGCGCATCGGAAAGAAAGAGACGCGGACAGTCACGCGAACCGTATTTCATTCTGTCCTTCTCTATGTTCGGCTCTCTATTGAAGTCTCGCTCGGCGCGGTCGGCGCGATATCTAGACGCAGTCATAAATCAAAACGCACTTCTGGGCACGAAATCTTGTCCATGAAAAACACGGCTGTTGGACAAGAATCAAGCGTTTACTGTAGTGTTAATAAAAATGTGCACCTGAAGAACCGGCTCCTATGATAATGAAATCGTAAGATGGCAAGAGTACTTCGGAAGGTATATTAATAGGCGGCGCTTCGTTGTCCATCACTTCATATTGGAAATATACGAGCGCGGCCGCCAACACCGGGAAGAACCATGAAAGACCCGTCGTCGCCGAGGTCAGGCCTCCCGCCAACACGCTCTCAATTCCCATTTTGTATTCCTCTGCTTTCCTTTCTCAGTCGCCTGTAATAATACATCAATAGAATTATAAATAAGCCCATTCGTTATGCGACGCAACAGGCAGTTATTCAAATATTCAAACATTTATTTTTCAAATGCGAACACCTAAAGTTGCGCTATTACTTATAGAGCCCCAGGTTGCCAAATGAACATTATGCTGAGCACCGACATGATTGTCGGAGCCTTGTAGCAACGCCTTCAAGGTTGTAAGTATCGGGGTAGGTCTGTAGCTAGGATGCTGAACCCTGAATCCTTCGTTTAGTAGCCCAACTACCATGAATCGCCTTCACTAACTCAACATTCATGTTTAGGCTCGTTATTATGCGACAAGGGGTTAATTTATTGATTATTATTAATTATCCGACACCTATTTTGCAGTTCAGTAATTATAAGTAACCTGACAGCAGGCGAATCTCATAGATTTTGATACATGGACTAATCTCAAAATTGCTACTTTCTATTGTTCTCAATTTTTTAAAAATTCAATTTTGAAATACAGTAAATGTTCGATAGACGCGAAAGCCTCGGGGGGATTTCTTCGCATCTATCGTATAGGGGAGCTATTTTTTTAACTTCAAAGGCCGAGCCGAACGTAGAGAAGGACAGCGCGTGTAAAACGAGACCACGCGCGGGCCTGTGAACTGTGCCGGCGACGGCAACTGTCCGCGTCTCTTTCTTTTCTATACGCGCTATCCTTCCTTGCGCCCGAAACTTCCATCGTCATTTAAACCACTACAATTTAAATTCCATCGAAGGAAAACCATCGAATTGAAATGATATCGTGTTTGGTATCATTTTGCATTAGAAAAATGCCAGGAATATGTTGCTGAAAATTCCATAAAAAAATAATGAAAAATAAAGAAGATTAAATATTGGTGTTACATTGTGATGACGCACGGGCGTTTGAACTGTGCCGACGACTGTGACTCTTGGCGTCGCGTTAGTAGTGGTGCACACCGATATACCGTGCCGAGATTAGATTACTAAGTTGGAGGGGATATTTTTTTCGCGTCTATCGAACATTTACTGTATAAGGTAAAATTTTTAGATTTGAGGATCTCTTCTGTAACTATGAGACCTACCTAAATGTGTCCGAAGGAAAACAATATTTTCGAAATATTCTAATGGTATCGGAGAACATGCCCAGTCATATTCATTAATTACGAACCTGTGCGGAACAATAAATATTTCTTTCCACTTGGAAAACTGCACCCTTGAAAACTCGATCGATTTCGCGCAGATGACGGAACTTGAGATCGTTTTCAATCGTTGTTGTAATTAATCGATTAGTCGTTATCCTGGGGTAGGACTGTCCGGTTCGAAGTGTCCTTCTACACTGTCGAATTAGAACGTCTTCGCGGTAGAAATCGGTCGAAGAAAAGTCAAAGAGGGCTACACGTGGTTCGGTTTTGTGCTACGAATATCAATGACCCGCGAAACTTTCAGCTGTTAAGTAATTTTCGATGAACGCCGGCAACCTGCCCGCGACTATCAGCACGTACGCACACGTACCGCATCGATCGCTGGATCACTCCGTAGATCGGGAGAATCGTGCACTGAATTTTGCGGAAATTGTGAAGAAATCTGGATTTCAATTTAATTGTTTCAACATTTAACCGTTTGCACTCGGAGCTATTTTAACTAAAAAACGAAAGATTTTTCCATTCTAGAATATTTCCACTCTATACCATTTTTTTTCATTTTTTGTATATGAAACTGATATAATATCTCATGTATATAATACGTAATATAATACGTAAATGTCTAGTAGTTTATTAAATATGAACAAAAATAATAATGTGAACAATATTTTTAAGAATGGCATAGCAATTTTCAGTGGTGCCTCAGAGTCGCCATCCCTAGTGCTAAGAGTTAAAATACAATTTTTAATCGATTCAATGTTTTATCTTCACAAGGTAGTATTTCCTCCATTTTCACTTTACATTTTAATCCCGAGCAATGAAAAAACACTATTTTTACATAAACCATTATTTATTACTTTTAATTGTATACAGGGAAGCGTATAAATTATTAGCCTACATGACAGAATTATTAAGTGATCTAATTTCTAAGTGACCCAATTTGTAATTTATTCACTTTTGAAGTGTTTCAATTCGTAATCGATTTAATGATTGGTCAACTCAATTTTTAATTAATTTTGTTTCCAATTTAATCAATGTATAATTGATTTAATCCGATTTATTAAATTTAGCTTACTCAATTTTGCTGATTCTATTACCACCTGTTGCTACATTTTTACAGTAACGAAAACTCATTTAAATAAAATGGCCAATAGTTGCTTCAGTGATACAGTAACAGTATTCGTAAAGGAAAGCAGTACTTTCTCACCTACTTCCTGGGAGACAGCAGATAACATGCAATCTAGAATCTTCGTCTCCTCTCAATCAATCGTTGCGGAGTCGACTATAATATTCTACACCCATATTTTTGACCAACAATCTCGACAAATCGAACAGTCGATTGTTCTCCATGTCCCAATTCCTCCACAAAACTCCCTTTGTAACTTCAGCTAGCTATCCTCTGTCAGATTCACAAATTCAACTTCCAGACTTCAACAACATTCAAACTGAACTTCTCTGGAAGCGTTCACACTGTTTATCCAAATTTGTGCACTTATAATTCCCGAACGGACAACAACGGTGTCTCGAGACACTTAGGGTATCCAGACGATGAAAGATGATAAAGAACAATATTCACCGAACGCTACCGGAAGCCACTGAAAATGTCACCGTCGACACAAAACGAAAACGTCCACCGAACATCCTTCTATTTTCGCAACACCTTTTGTCACGTTGTCCTACAAACGTTGTCAACGAAAGTGACCGGTCACGAGTCGACAGAGCAAAGAGCCGAGCTGGCGAGCGGATACCATCCTCCAGGCGTTGTCCCAGAAATCGTATGCCGCGATCGAGGTCACCGTCCGTCGATCTTTTCCACCATATGATAGACTCCTGTAACAGCCGTGTAGAGCTCGGCGCGGGACTGACCATGACCTTGCTCCTGGCCGAGTGTCGGCATGCTGGATCCATCGGGATAGGAGCGGGTTACGAACCTTTCGAAGTCAAGCACGCCCCATAACGGTCGTCGACTGCCCCCCCCCCCCCCCCTTCCTACGCGGACCCATTCTCAACTATCACAATCGCAGCCGCTAGGCCCCCTTCCGGGGCCCGTTGCCGTCGGCGGCTGTGAGCTCAGCTGTGGCCGCGGTGGGGTAAAGTGCCGTTTTCGGTGCTCGACAGCCACTCTTTCGGTACTTTGCTTTTCTTTACTTTCCGAGTTGAAACCGGTTCTTTAACACGGAAATTTACGAGGGCGGTGTATACGGGTCGAACAAATTAATTTTATTACGTTTTTTCGAGAGCATCTGGGTAATTATAAAAACGTTACTTTTTTTTTAATTTTTCAGGATAGTTTACACAATTCCGTACCACATTTTTTTCCACGAAATAAAGTTCCCCTACCAATTGCTCCTGATACGTGGAAAATAAATAACAGTTGCTTCCTCGATCACTAATTTAGTTGCCTCTCATACTGACAGTTCCTGAGGCTTCCTCGTGCATAAATGTGGTTATTTGCAGGGCTGAGTAAAATAGTATTTGAAATATCTATTTATTTTTGTATTAGTGGAAATACTATTTGAAATATTTATTTAATCTCCCAAGTATATGAAATATGTATTTCAATTATGTGTTCCTCAACACGAACTTAAATTAGTTATTTGAAATAAATATTTCTGGCATTATTAGTGGAATGAAACTTCAGCACTACCTTTCACCGAAATAAGCTATGGATATATTTAGACATTCATAACAATGCTTATACATTATAGAGTAATAATTATAAAAAAAATTAATATTTCAGATGACTATTGTAAGTAAAATATTATGAAATACTAGTTGACATAATTAATTTTCATATATCCTTAAAACAATATTATTTCAAATAATTATTTCTAAAACATCGCACAGCAAATATTACTTCAATTAATAGCTTCTATACATGTATAATAAATAGATATTTTCAACTATTCTTCTATGTAGAACTAAGAAATAAAATAAATGCTGAAATACTACTTTATTTGAATAAAAGTATTGTAATTACATACTATTTCCAATACTTTTTATTTGAATTGTACCCATTTTATATCGACTGTATTTTAAATATATTATTAATAATCTTTATGTATTCAGCCTCGGAATCGGACTCGGTTTACAGTATGCTCCAGCTTCTTTCTCCCTATATCTCCCATTTCTAATTACCTTATCTACATATGTATATTGCATACATTAATATTCTTTGGTTTTGCCTCCTTTTCAAATATTTAATTAATAATTTGAAGCAAATTTGTATGTATTCAATTGAAAAATTGTGTTCACAAGAATAATAATAATTGCTCGACTATTGAATAATTCTGTATGCTCTGTACTATCTGCTCAGTAAAAATTTGAATGCTAAATTTATTGAGGGAAAAGAATTCGAAAGAGTATCGTAAACGGTCTTAGGATTATCGTAACTCTCTACCTAAGATATTTGAGTGCTGAATACCATCATCAACCTGTTCGAACTTTTCAACTATTCTAAACACATCTAGCGTTTATAGCAGTAGTTAATCCTTTTCGCAATCTTCCTGATACGTAACGTCTAGTTACGACTACACCACCCTGAATTATAAAATTTGTATTTCTTATTATTATTATTATCTTTACACGTGGACTGAAATTCATTTTCTGGAATAAAATATACCAAATCCGTTCATTTTTGTTTATTAAACGTTACTTCTGATTTTCAACTATAATTACGTCAATGTTAGTTTTACAATATAATTTATACAGAGAAACATTCGATTAAAACATAATATTACTAAATTTTAAATATTTCCTTTATATCGATCGTAAATTGTTGGTAAAAAATGTGTTATTGCTATCGGCGCACGGGTTCGATCAATTGTCAATTGTTAATGGCAAATTTGCAACTTATTAAACTTCAACGTTTCGGTCAAGTTTCAGACCATTCTCAAGAAAACAATTGCGTCTGTAAATTAATTATTCGTTATATTAATACGCTGTAAGTTAACGATAGTAACACTTGCTATATGCATGATGAAACAAATTTATTTGATCGGAAAGAGGAAAAAATTTTGTTTAAGAAAAAGTGAAAACACTAACAATTGTTAATTAATCATTCACAATCGATCGAACCCGTGCGCCGATAGCATTAACACATTTTGTTATTATTCAATTTTATCCGGATTTAAATGTTGCTAAAATCAGTCTATAGAAACGTAAAGATGATTAACGAGGTAACAACGCAAAAACTTTCCATTCGTCGAAACATAGAAGCTAGTTGAAATGGACGTTTCCATGGTGCGTGATGCGTGATCGGCGTCACGTCCAGGAAGAGCGGCAGCCAGTATTCGAGGAGCCATTTCTTGACGTCATAGAACCAACTTACGGTAAAGAGCTCGGTTGGCCGTTATACGGCTACGACCTACTTACCGTTGCGACATCGTCGCTGTTATGTGTTGTTGTTAACGGCCGTTGAATCACAAATCGAACCGCGGCATTGTCATAAACAACCACGGTAACGCTTCGGCATCCGTTACGTCACGGTTTTTGTTTACCCTAACAAATAACGCATCGATTCGACAGACATTCATTTTTACTGCATTATTGTCACAAGTATGCTTTCGCATCATTTCCATGGACGAAAAACAACAATTATCCTGGAAACTTTTTCTAGAATGATCATTAACAAACATTTAATTTTTCTTTATAAGTACAATGCAAGACTATGAAAATGGTAAAAAATTGTAGGAATTGTAATTGTAAAATTACAAAAGGGGTATACTAAGTCTCGCATGTCGGTTCTTTTTTTTTCATCTCAATTCTGTTTTTACACTGATTTTTCAATTATGTTTACAGGAGGATGTTGCGGGTTAATGAAGAAGAGGACCATCGTGGGAGGCTACGCCTTCACATGGTGGTTCGTCACCGACGTTCAACGTCTATCCCTGGAGGTGATGACCTTGAACCCCGTCTGCGAGAGCGTGGAAACTGCTCAAGGTGTACCATTGACCGTCACGGGTGTCGCGCAATGCAAAATTATGAAGGCTGACGAGCTGTTGCACACTGCTAGCGAACAGTTTCTCGGGAAAAGCGTACACGAGATCAAATCGACGATCCTTTCAACCTTGGAGGGGCATCTTCGTGCCATATTAGGTGAGTGTACACAGCGTGAGATGTTCGAAAACATGTTAAAGGAAAAATATATACAGTGGGTGTAAAAAGTATTCGTATACCTTTTAAAAACAAATAACTTTTTCAAAATTCGACCCAACAGCTTGAGTTTTTTTGTGACGTTAGAAGGATTAGTTTACTAGCTTATGTGTAAATAATTTTTTTTTTAAATTGTTTATACTATTTTGGTAGATACGAAGGTGACCTTGAATTTTGTCTAGACGAATTCTTCATTCGTGTACTATGCAGTGACCTTCAAGGTCATGCAAGGTCAGAAATTGAACAAACATTTTTTATGCTTTCATACCAATGTGCTTACAAGTATTCCTTATTCATACGAATCAAATGTTTTGGTAATATGATTTGAAATATTCAAAATGTTTCTTCCATTTCTGACCTTGCATGATCTTGAAGGTCACTGTGCAGTCTAGACACAATCTTCCATGTGGTGTAAAAAAAATATATAGCATTGCATTTAAAAAATTGAAGGTCACCTTCGTATCTAACAAAATAGTATAAACACAAAAAAATTACATACGCCATTGTGTTGCGTATAAAAAACAGTGCTACTTTTTCCTCTTTCATTTTTTTCTAATATTTACTGATTACAAGAAAAACGCTAGCTAATAATATTGTGAACATGTATAATACATATGTATATTTTCTATTATATTCATAAAATTTCCTACACAACATAAAATACTATCTTTGGTTCACAACGCTCTCTTTGGTTCAGTGATATTGACGATTTCATAAAATCATACCACAGAAGTGTAATTTTAATTTCAGTTAATATTATTGATGAAAAACCATATGTATTCGGCGCTAGTTAGGAAAACTGCCCTTACATAATAATTTAAGCCCTCACTGTAAATATTTTGAATTTGCTAGGTACCCTCTCGGTGGAAGAGATATACAAGGATCGAGATCAATTCGCGACACTAGTAAGAGAGGTAGCAGCTCCAGATGTCGGCCGCATGGGTATCGAAATCCTGTCGTTTACGATAAAAGATGTCTACGACAACGTTCAATACTTGGCGTCTCTTGGCAAAGCTCAGACTGCGGCTGTTAAACGCGACGCCGACGTTGGCGTCGCCGAGGCGAACCGTGACGCCGGCATTCGAGTTAGTATATCCACGAAATTACCGATCATTACGCATTTAAAGTTTTACCTTCTCAGTACCGAATTTTCATTTCCATTATCCCATTGTATTCCACTTTATTTCCAACTTTGAATTGAAAAATACAAAGATAATGTAATTTGGATATTTGTTGCATAATCATGAGTTTTCTTTAGCACTTGAAACCTGTAAGAAATTAACATTATGTAGATATTGATAGAAAAATTCACTTTCAATCTATGTAATCTTATATTTTAAGTAAAAGAAGCGATTATTTCCTAATTTTCCGGACGTTTTAATAATATTTATTATCTTAGAACATTGAAAAATATTTAACATTTCTGTTAATTGTCGAGTAACTCATCTATATTCTAATTCAGGAAGCAGAATGCGAGAAAGCAGCTATGGACACGAAGTACAACACCGACACAAAGATCGAAGACAATGCTAGACTTTTCCAGCTGCAAAAAGCGAACTTCGATCAAGAAGTTAACACAGCGGTACGTTCATGCTTATTGTTAAAAGCATGATATTTGGAAAAAAAATATAATTGTGGTCTTCGTTAACTCTTCTCAAATACGATTTTCATTGAGACTAGCATAAGTTGCAGTATAACAATTAAAAGTGGTCGGTACTGCGCAATACCCCCTAATTGAGTTTATGTTTTATAGAAAGCTGAGGCTCAACTTGCCTACGAGCTTCAAGCAGCAAAGATAAGGCAACGAATACGAAACGAGGAAATACAAATAAAAATTGTTCAGAGGCGCAAGCAAATCGAGGTGGAGGAGCAAGAGGTTCGACGAAAAGAACATGAACTCCAGAGCACTGTACGTCTACCAGCGGAGGCTGAGCATTACAAAATTGGCAGAGTGGCCGAAGGAAAAAGGTACCAATACAGTAACTAATTGAAATTATTGTCAAAAACGGTGTGAAATCTGGTTATTATATTATACAGTTTAGAGGCAAGTTATATAGCTTCATGGCTACCAACGTCTGAAAAAGGACAATGTATCGTTTGATCATTATGTAAATCCCTGTCACCATGTTTAGACAATTCTAAACAATTATTTTGTCAGCATCTTGTGGTCACTATGGTTTAACTGATCGTACTATTTCTAGGACACAGACTGTGGATGCTGCCAAAGCTGAGGCTGAGAGGATTCGACTCATTGGAGAAGCTGAAGCTCAGGCTCTGGAGGCAATAGGAGTATCAGAGGCAGAACGTATGCGAATGAAGGCTGTTGTATACAAGAAATATGGAGAAGCAGCTATTTTGAACATCGCTCTTAATGCTTTACCAAAGGTGAGAAAATTATCTTCTCAATTCTCCTATCCTATATTATTCAATTAACTTCATAGTTCGAAATTGTCATTTTTTATTGCACGATAATAAAATGTGTGTAAGCCTGATTTTATGACAACCAGTAAGAAGTTAAATGGATATAAAGTTAACTATTGTTTGTACAATGATTATTTAAAATAATTTGTTTTATTTTTCAGATCGCAGCAGAGGTAGCAGCACCATTGGCCAGAACGGAGGAAATAGTTCTTCTGGGTGGAAATGATGCAACTAGTGGAGAAATTACGCGCCTTGTTGGGCAAGTACCTCCAGCTGTTCAAGCACTGACCGGTGTAGATCTTTCAAAAGTATGTTTATAAGGTCTTCGTTCATGTAAAATATGTATAACGTTCAGGAATTATTCTACAAAAATTCGAAACAATCACAATACTTTATAATAATCACTATTACTATTCAATATTAGTCCCAATATAAATTTAAATAATATTTTTTCGAAGAATTTGTTATAATTGAACTGCGATTATATTTTTAGACCAAAGCGTGTAATACAGATAAAATAAAAAGAATATTCTCAAGTTAATACATTTAGACAACCGCGTCTAGCTTTTACATTTTAACTATAAATGTTATCACAAGACACAGGTAGCGCCACTTTTATATTTTTTTATAACATAGTATAGCCTCTTCACTGAGTCTAGATCTTGCACTGTTTATCGCTGTGGAGCTGTCACGCTTTGTTACACGCTTTGATAGTATAGTAGAATGCCTATTATCCAAATGATTAAGTTAATAAAAAAAAAATTCATAAGATTGATAATGAGCAAAACTTCAAAATTGATTAAAAGTAATTTACATGAATGGCGTTTTCGTTACAGTAGTTTACAGAATTGACGTTTTACTACATTTTACACAATTTTAAAACATAGATTGTTATTTTATTGTCTTTTTTCTTAATTTTTAGGTATTAGCAAAAATACCAGGGGCAAAGTAATGGCGGACAGAGTAAGACAGAACGGCGACGAGGCGATCAGACATTCGGAATCAGCTGAGGAAAGGAACAAAACTTTCTACTGCCAAAGGTTTTTCTGCTATTCTTTTATCCACTCCAGTTCTTTCTCATTCCCAAATTACTCTACCTCAAACGTAGATGAAATCAAGTTGAACACAACCGATCGGATCAACCGTGTCTCCGCTACGAACGCGTTTAACGCATTCAGGACATAGTGATCGACAGATTCACTAAACTAAACGATCACCCCAACGAGCCATCTTTGCTACTGTTGGATAATTGTCTAATATTTTCCAGCTAATTCTGCTGCAATTCTTTAAAATCCAACATGGCATGGCCTGCTACCTGGCAATAACTATCTACTGTTTTTATCAAACCTGTTGGCAAATATAGTAACCCTTGGGCTATAGTGTTTGAATCTATTTTTACCTAACGTTTAAAAAATGTCAGCATTAAGTTGTTAGCTATTCAATCAAATGCAAGAAGAAGGTCATTAAAGATGTAATTAACACGTTGACAATATTAAAATGTTATTAGTAAATGAAACTAAGTTAGTGAATTGAGAAATTCAAATTGATTGCAATGAGTATGCATTTAACTCTTTTAATCCTGCTGCAATCCTTGATTAGCCTACATATTTAGAATAATGTTGAGGAAGGTGTATGTATACTGTTGTTACTCTCAGATATAAGACCATCCTTGAGAAGAAATTCAAATAGAAAGTAAAATGGGATTGAGTTGAACAAGATTCTCAGCAGGGTTAAATCGAATGCATCACAAGAAAAGTCTATTTTTAAAAACCTGGACAAGAGTTTGTGTCTCATGCATGAGCCACAATATAGTCAACGTGTTAAAAGTATTGATAAGTAAGGGTACAAATGGATGTCCAAGCATCGCCAGCTGCACAACAGTCAGAAATGACTGTTTTCCAAGAGAAAAATTTGTAGAGAAATTGAGTTGTCCTGAGTGTATTAACGTTGATCACATTAACCAACGCTCGTTCCACGCGTTACACATTGTCATGAAACGCACATTGCCCAGTCAATCTCTCTCACCGCCCTGCATAATGTTCTCCAACGCGTTCCACTCTTGCGACTATCAAGCCGTTTGACGAAGACTCTTTAAGGTCACAATTTCAGTGTGCAGGATCTTCTTTGTGCCCTCCAAGTTGGCGCTTAGGACGCAATAACTTCTGTTCAGTATCATTGTTGAAAGGTTACTCCACTGAACATGAAGAATTGAACAGATAGTTAACTAGAAATAAGTGTTTCCGACTTCGCTGGTAACTGTAAGACTTGTTTATATAAGGTCATCTATACAGTCAAGAAGAAACAAGAAGAATCTTCTGTAGTCTCAGTTTTTTATTATTATTCAGGTTTAGCCCTGGAAGGTGGACCTTTTCTGGAGACTTTGTGGATGGCTAAGTAAAGTGTAGGTGCATCACAGAGTCTTGAGTTCTTTCTGAAATTATGGAAAAAGGCCGCCTTCTAAGGATTCTGAAATCTTCAGGTTTTTAAATGTTTTCAAACGACTTTAAAAAACGGTAATTAACACGAGGAAAAGATGGCGACCAGTAACGGAAAGGCGCAAAATTCAAGGAACTTGCTGTAACGCGACGTAGCCGGGAATCGAATTATATAGGCGAATGCATGTAACATTCGCGTAAGTCTATTGTGATTGAAAACTTTTGATCATTGTGTTCATCATAACGTAAGTAACTTAACAAAGAGAAGAAAAAAGGGAAGAGCGAGAGAGAGAGAGAGAGAGAGAGAGAGAGAGAGAGAGAGAGAGAGAGCGAAAGAGAGGGAGAAAATGTAGATGTTTGAACGGAATAGGCGACGTGGAAGTCAACTGTCCGTAGTTGTACATACTCATAGTAACGTGTGTATAATAGAAGCTAAAGGCTTGACTGTCTTGCTTGTTAGAACGATAAGCGACGAATGTAGGTGTTCTGATAACTAATGGCACCCGTTTAGCTAATTATAGTCCTGCAGGTGACGTACGCCAGTTTAGGAAATTGTTTGATTCTTTTTCTAGTCAAGATTTTTTGAGAACGACAGAATTTATATGAACATACATTTTGTGACTTATAATTTTTCATTATCAATGAAATGAATTTATATACTAATTTATATTGGTAAAAGAAGGTTTCTGATTGATTGTACTGTCATTTCGAAAATGGTCAGTCGCCGTAAGGACAGATGACGTAAATGGGTGTCATCGGTCCTCGTTCGTCGCCACCGCGTCCGAAATTCTCTCGTTTGACCACGCATCGGAACCAACTCGCGCCACCGACAAGTGTGTATTACTAATTACACCAAACCGGAGAAAGTGCCAATTTGTAAATACAGTATCGTCTCGCCGTCGCAGCAAAGCAGTATGATATTTAATATTGCGTAACTAGCATTCCGTTGTACCGCACTTTATTATTCTGTTCGCAAGCTGACCGATTATGATTCGGTGAATACTTCAGACAGAGATTTTTTAACTTGTTTGAATTTCCGTTAATAGTTTTACGTTAGAGTATTATCGAGCAGTTGTCTAACAACCAATATAATCTAACTGTCGGTGGTTTGAAGACTTTACTGGAAGGTGTTGGCCACATTTATTTTTTAGACAGATTGGAAAATTACAGGTATATTGTTCTATTGTTTGTATGATGTATGTACTGATCAAAATTTTATTAGTCCCGCCTACATAGGCACGTCTAGGCAATTGGAGCTCAGCGAGTCGATAACGTAGAATCACGTACCCCCACCCGACCAGTCAGCGCGAGTCGGCCTGTCACGGCAGGTTCGGACAGGCAACCGGAGCGCGATAGTGGGGGTAGCCTACGTCATCGGCTCTGCCGTAAAGTAGATAAGGCGAGCTCGTGTTCCCCCTCGTGCCAGTGCAATTCGGCCTATGGTGCGGGGGGTGGCCGGATGGGGGATCGGAGCGTGATAGTGGGGGTAGCCGATTCTACGTCATCGACTCCCGGAGCATCAATTGCCCAGGCGTGGTACATAGCATGTGAGATTAATATAATTTCGATTATTAGAAAGTCTTTATTATTTTCTTCAATGATAACTTAATAGAACAAATGAATCTCGAAATGGAAATGCCTGTAAATTTAAATTACATGATCATAGCCATATTCTCTACTCTACTCTATTTTAAATATATCGTTTCAATACTTCCATTTACTGTTTACTCTAATATACATACATATTACTACAATACTTTAGTTTTACAATCGTTCAATCATCAATTATGTAGTATATCTGAATAGCTTTTTTACTTTAGTTCTACATATACAACTCAAAATTCGCTGTAATATTTTATCCTAATATTAAAATATTTTAGAGGCTACTGTGACGAAGCGGCCAAAGTCCTCGACTGCCGCAAAAGTATGTTAATTTTATAATTATAAAGTAAAGTTCATCGTAATATATTAAATTTAAATACAAAATAAAGTTTACCGCAATCGTTTGTGTTTACGATTAGTTCTACATTAATAAAGTAGAGTTCACTTTAATAATCTACTTCTACACTTAACAACTTTTAAGAAAGTAAAGTCTTCAAACCCCATCGCCGAGTAAAACGAATTCTTACTCTTTCCTTTGCAATCTCGTGGTACCCGTTAAATCCTAGAAAAGGGAAGTGCAAGAACGTGAAACTGTCAGCCATTATAGAAACGTCTTCCCCCTCCCCTCCACCCTCGAAGAGCATAACGCAAGCTACAAATAAGCAAGAAGTATAGTACATCTAGACCAGTACAAAAAGAAAAAAGAGAGAGAACTAATTTGCAAATGTGAGATTAATAATATTCCATGCGATCGTTGGAAGTGGTCATAATCCATACAACCTCTATATAATATTTTTAATATAAAACTATCGAATCTGTAAATGTCGATTATACCAAAGTAGAATGATCTATTGCTATATACAAAATGTAGAAGAGTTTCTAACAAAACCCGAAGGTGTGCGATCTATTCTGAAAAATTACAAAAACGAAAAATGTTAGGTTATGTGACAAATTCGTTCGCGTTTTTTTTTTGTGAAAGAGCATTTAAAATTTTGAAAATCAATATTCTGTTTACCTTCAAATGCTCTATACATACTTGTTTATTGTTAATTAATTAATTTATTTTAAATTGTAAATGTAGGTTTACCCATCACAGCTGACACGAACACGTAAGCTGTTTTTAATTTTTTTAAAAGTTCTACAAAAATAAATATTTTGCAAGATAATTAATCTTTTGATCTGTGTGTTTTAAAAACTTTTAGTCTGTAAGTAACATGTTTAAATTACTGGAATAATTACTGAAATAGTTTATGCTAACATTACTTTGACGTGAACGAATTTATTGTATAACCTAATAATTTTTCGGAACGGTCGGTTCTAAAACTATGTCTAATAACAAAGCTAAGCACAAATTATTTTAAATACTGCGTGGAAGATAATATTACGACCACTTTCTTATTTATGCACCATTTGTCCTGTGACACTGTTCAAGACATTCGAGATTTTTAACTTCGAGTAGACAAATGTGTAAATTTGATTGAATTTGCATATGTAGCTTTCGAGAAAATCAATTTCGAAGAAAAAATATAAATTTTCAAATCTGAAGACGTTTTGTATTTTAACAGTAGTAAACAGTATTAGACATTTCTAACTTGCGTCTTAGTATTTTGTGGATTGGGCCTAGAATATCTTTTGTCTATCTTAAAGTAACCGCAATTTGAATTTATCCATTAGTAAAAAATTCGTGGATATTGCTGAAATATGAGGAAAAGTGCACAGCAAAGTTTCATATTAATGGGTTTTATAATCTCGTGGTAAAACATTCTCAAAGTAGAACTCGAGTATTTAATTGCCTGGGCAATTAGTGCTCAGAAAGTCGATGACGTAGAATCGGCTAACCCCACCCGGCCGACCAGCGCCAGCTGTCACGGCAGGTTCGGACAGGCTCCGGAGCGCGATAGTGGGGGTAGCCTACGTCATCAACTCTCGGAGCACCAATTGTCCAGGCGTGATTTCCAGTCCTTTTCACTTTAATTATAATCTAAGCATGTTCATAATGCAATGGAAAACTATATTATTCAGAAGAGTCCACAGAATGCTATTATGCACGATACAATTATGTAACTATTATTATTAAAGACCAAAACGTTTACTCAAAGTTGCAAATTTGAAAAAAAGTCGAAACATGTTGTACAGTTGATGCAAAAATTTAAAGTTTCGATTGAATTTTCGGGACAAACGGTGCATCCTATATATATACATATATCTTGCGAATAGTGAATTTATTTTCTAGCGAAAAAGAAGATATTTTTGACTTTTCTCAGAAAGAATCTGCTATGTTAGTGATAAACTGATTCAGATCTTGTTTAAGCTACTTTTAGTAACGTTTAGTGCACCCCTTCCGATGGGTAGTCAATGCGAGAACGCGCCTGCGTGAGATCTCTGATATTTTCGAGAAGTTTCCTTTCTAAATCGTAGATCATCATAAATTATACATCAGAAGTTCAGATCCCTGCTCTGTAAAAACGACGAAACGGAAAATTAAGAGAATTGACGTCCACGTAGCTTTCGATTTTGGTTTGTAAATGATGGTGAAACGATTTTGAACGATCCACACATTCAGGAGGATGCGACCATAATCGATATTATGGTTTAACACTGCCAAAATTAGGGAAACGACCTGCTCGTTGAATAATCGTGGGACTTATTGTATAATTATTATACACTATCATTTTGTAATGATTATCATACTGCAACACTGTAGAACGTTAGAGTAGACAGTGTGAGTAGCATAATTTATCGATTCATTCTGTTCGTTCGAAATTATGTTCATGTTTAATATTAAATAAATTTAATGTGAGAAAAATAATTATCGATTGCAGATTTTTGAAATTTATCAACAAACAACGAACTTCTCAAAATCAACAATTTAAAATAAAATCGATATTTTAAAGTTTCAACAAAATTCGAAAATTTATATAAATTACAAAATGAAATTGTTTTATTCTGAAATAAAATTTGCATAGTCATCTGCAGCTACATAGTAGCCTGAATGTGTCCAAGTGCGTCGTTCATCGTCGAAAACCAAAAAAAAACGTGCTCGAATTTCCGGGGATGTCGAAGTGAATTGTAAACCAATATTTTTGAATGATTTTTTTCTCTCCTCGATCTTTTTAATTTGCACCTGTTCCGTTCCGCAAAATACAGTTTTTCGAGTTTTTATTCCAGATTAAAATATACGATATATACTGATACTGACGTTATGGATCATCAGTTTTTATATATTTATGATACTTATTTGATTATGAGATTTATAATGCTTTATCGTAGTTCTAAGGTTACGTAACTGTAAAATGTGATTCTCGTCACAGTCGAACACAATGTCGTAATTTAATGTTCTCGTGGGAGTATTTTTTCGAGAATCTCGAATGCGAGTAGATAACAGATAAACAGTTCGAATGTGTGTGTTTGGAGTATAGTTATCCACAAAAGTCTACATTCACCTAAAAATTTTAAATATTTAAAAAAAACAAGGAGGATTACTCGCATTTTATACACATTGGAAGAGTAATAATGTTTTTCGAGATTTTCTATCTAAATACGAAAAATAAAAATTTGACTTAAATCAATTTATTAATATAGAAAAATTATGAAATTTTTTATGATATTAATTCTATAGTATACTATACTATTTGTGATACTATAAATTCAGGAAATTCGAAGATTGTTATAATAATTTTTTATTTATTTATATAATTATTCACTCCTTGTAAACTGTAATAACAAATTTTATAATTATGTCCATTCACTTATACAATTCTGTAAATCATACTGTTTATTTATACTGAAATATGTAAACAAATATATAACCATTTTGAAATGGTTTCTCTGTTTCAAATATTCAAAATTTCGCGGGGAATAGACTTCTGTCGCTGACTGTACATGTCATTTGCAACCAATTGCTTTTTAATATCTAATCATTATGCTTTTATATTAATATATTAATAAACGTGAATTATATCACGTTGTTTTTTATAATGTAATTTTATAGTGAATTGTAATTGAAGTTTGATAACAATAAATTCTCAGAAATTATGTTGCAAACTTCAATAACAATTTGCTGCAATTTCTTTCTTCTTTCTTCTTTAATCTCAAAAGTGTTGTCAATCAACTTGAATGTTGTACAATTAAATGAATTGAATATTTGACTATTTTTATTTCAGTGAAAAAATTTGAAAGAAAGTTACAAAGTATTTTGTCAATATGGCTTTTATTGAACAATATAACGAGATTCAATTAACGAACAAACATAAGCTCTGCGTTTATTCGAGAATTTGTATTCAAATTTTTCTTGATCTGTATTTTTTTTAAATTTGTTGTTGTGTTAATATTTTACTAACAATGTATAATTACCAATACCATGTTAACGAACAAAAAATAATTATAATAATCGAGGAACATTGTGTCTTTTGTGATTATTTATTATTAATTAATGGATCTTAAGATTAATTTGCCAATATTATGATCAATTACGTTCGAGCAATCGACGTAATAGATGTATAAATGTTTTATAAATGTTTTATTGTATTCTATGTTGTTTTATTATATTTTTAGTGCATCAATGAGTAATTTGCTTCTTCCACATACTCCTCAAAATGTAATATTTGTTATTTATTAGTCTCGAACGTTATACTTATATTTTTACCAGGCAAAGTAGCCATTCCTTGAAAAATTACTTTATGCAGTAATTAAATATTTAATAAAACTCTTTAAATTATTTTTTATTAAATATTATTTAAATAGTTAAAAAAGTTTTAAAAAATATTTGCATTAGCAGTAGCATTTATAACTTTTGATAATAAAATCTTTCTAAATATACAGGATGTACCATGATAAATCGAAATATTTTTACATATAACAAATATGCAAATTTTTCTGGAGAAAACATTGAATCACTCATTGATGTGCATAGATACGTATATTTTTATTTGATCATGTTTTTATTTTTAAGATAATATTATCCCTGCTGTCATACACTGTTAATTCTAAGTATGTAGGTCTGTCACGATCGAAAGTTACCTCGTATGTAATTGGATTCAGATGGCAAATGTATTAATGTTATATCTGACTTGTGCGAAACATTATTCAAATTCTGTCTATACTAAGCTATATTACGATTAGTCGCTTGCTAATTGCCGTGGGAATGCTCATGGATCTAGTTCATGATCGATTTTTTATCCATTAAACAAAACAAATAATTAAGATAATGTTTATAATATTTATAGTATTTCAAATATTGCGATATTACAGACAGGTATATTTAAAATAATTACATTAAAAAAAATATATATATTTAGAACTTATCAAATTCATAAAAAGATAAGAAAATTAAGCCAACACTCAATTTTAATATTATTATTTATCTTATGACAATTTACATATGTTACATTACTGTAAATTATATTTTGTGTCTAGATAAATCATATTTATATAAATCATGGCAAAATTAAATGTAAATGAATTAGTGGAACATTTCATAATGTAGAAAAGAATATGTTTTCGTCAATTCTTACAGTAATGTTTAACTGATTATAATACTATTAAAAATGGATGATGAATGCTTTAAATGAGATCCATGAGCCACAACGGAAAATTTTAAGGATGTGTGGGTGTGCCCTCGTTTAAAAGCAACTCGAAATTGTAAATCTTCGCGAAACACATAGCTGTATATTCACCATAATTATATTAATATTTACCGAAGTGTCGATGCTAACTCGACTTGCTGGAATATCTCAGAAATGACAGCAAACATTAAAAGAAGTTTTTACACAAGTTTTCTGTTGTGAAAAGGGGAATAATGTGGTACAAATATTTTTTTATAGCCGATGTAGTAGAGGAGATTTCAAGGTCAAGTCAGTATGTACTTTTGAATGGAACACTATATTTTTTTATTCATAAAATGTAAGTGGATTTTGCGAGAAATTTAACGAGATTGAATGATATTTCATTTCAGAGAATGTTTGCCTTTGATCATGGCGTCCCCTCTTCATGTCAAACAACTTTTGTACAAATATTTTTTTGATATCTTCAATCCTCTCTAAAATGTTTCAGCGAGTCGAGTTAGCACGGACACACTCTATGTGTATATGTACGTATACACTGCCGGTCAAAACTATGTACGAGACCAGGATCCAACATTAACAAAAGAAGGTTGCATTATTCTATAATAATTAAACTGACGGTGATTATGCGTTTATAAAAAACATTAATAACACTTATATTTTTTTAGTCGACATTTTTCAATTCTTTAAAGTTTTCACTAATTAAAAATGTACATAAAATAAAATTTTTGTCTCTTCCTGTACTTCAGAAATGTATAAACAATTCACAGTCTGATTATTGTATAATAATCGAGGAACGAGAAACGACATCTTCCTTCTTCGTTAATGGCGACCTGGTCCCACAGGCGTAGCTTGAAGCGTGAGATAGGGACGCGAAGATCTTCGGGAAACAAGAATACCTGCGAAACCGACCAATCGAGTGGTAATGATGTTTATGCGAGAAGAATGGAATACCGTAAAAAAAAAAATGCGAACGATGTTCAAGATTCTAGTTAGAAATTCAAAATTTATTTACAATATATTTTGAGAACTACTAAGCTAGAAGTGTCTGAACGCGTAGATAGAGGACAATATTAACGATCGTGTCATACTTTACTCTAATTGAAAGTAATGAAATATACAAGTACACACACCAGAGAACACAACATACACGTACACCACTTTATGTGAATTAGTGCATATTTTTAATAAATGGATCACGAAAGGGAGCCCTCGTCATTGTGTAATCATTATTTCAAGCCCTAGCCCTTTCATACTGATCATGGAAATTTAAATGATACAAGAATCGATACGATTCATGCCAAAGTCGATACGATTTAGAGACAAACACATAAGGTACGTACAAAAATAAATTATAATAAATTGTATGTTTAATAATTTTTTTTATTTTGTGTACATGTAAAATATAAATATTTTATGTATGAATCAGCAATGAATAAATAAAGACAATGTAATCGAAAAACGTATCAGCATATTTGTTTCTTGAACCACCAATTTTTCCCGAACGTCCGATTTATCGTTGATTTATACTACTGATCTTCGCAAAAATTTACGCTCGTCTATCTTGTCATTGAGTTATACTACTGAATTCTAGAAAAATTTTCGCCCGGATAACTTGCCATTGATTTGCACTACTGAATTGTCGGCCGTCTGGCTTAGCGTTGAGTTGTACTACTGATCTTCGCAAAAATTTACGCTCGTCTATCTTGTCATTGAGTTATACTACTGAATTCTCGAAAAATTTTCACCCGGATAACTTGTCATTGATTTGCACTACTGAATTTTCGGCCGTCTGGCGTGGCGTTGAGTTGTACTACTGAATTTTCGAACATCTTCGATATCATATACAAAATTCGATTTTCGAGATTTCCGAAAAT
This sequence comes from Lasioglossum lativentre, assembly GCA_916610255.1. Taxonomy (NCBI): domain Eukaryota; kingdom Metazoa; phylum Arthropoda; class Insecta; order Hymenoptera; family Halictidae; genus Lasioglossum; species Lasioglossum lativentre. The sequence goes on along the minus strand of OU744357.1, from coordinate 11,646,894 downwards.
TTTCGGCTTTCTACTAGGAGAATATGATAGTGAAAGAGGTGGCACCTCGGTGTTTATAGGGATTGGATAAATGTTTATAATAATCAGACAACGAGACCACATGTTTACAAGATCACATTATTTCATTTTATTGTACGCATATACTCGAATATGCATCAATATCTAGGTACATTATCGTTTACGTCTAATTTATGCGCATCACAGCTACATGTGCAATGCATTATAAAAAAAAAAATGGTCGCTAATCATGATAATGACGTCTATGTCACTGCACCTAAGTCTACGCCATTTACATTGCTACAGTTGAATCTGTCAGTATCGAGCTAAATATTTTTCATTATTCCAGCAATCAAGCCTATAAATCTCAAAATATATCTGAATTTAAAATTATTTCAATAAAATTTATATATAAAGTTAAAATTATTTCAATGAAATATGTACGTAAGTCTTTCCGATTGACAATAACTTGAAAATGTAAAATTAATTTACCTTAGTAAATTACCTTACTATAAATTTTAATTCAGTAACAATAATTTCTATGATTTCTCTCTAAATATTTTTCTCAAATTAATCTTACATTTTCAAAACACTTTTACATAGCGCTTAATTAATTTGCATTACAATACACAATTCAGCAATAACATTTCTTCAGCATCGCGAGCGATCATTATTAATGGCATGGCTCACCATGTTACTGCACGCAGTGTACACATATTGAACATCGCAGGATACAGCAGTGCGACAGTAACAATTTTACAACGCTATTACAGTTTACCATAAATGTGTCAATGATTTAGCTTATTATACAACATATATGCACACGATTTATTACAACCTTGGCTTCTGCTAATACGACGTTTTCCTACAACAAGGTCGTCGAATGCTGCATTCCTCGATCTCGCAGTTTGACAGTTAGGCATCGCTATCACGTTTCATGACAGCTTAAATGACAATCTGCTTTCTTAGTCAAATTTACAATGATTATCATACTTTGACATCTCACAGAAAAATTTGCGATATGTGTAACCTGTTTCTAAATCAGTCCGCAAGTTCTTTATCTACAAATTGTTGATATACTGTTGACATAATTGTTAATATACAACAGGGTCCCATCTAACTTGAGCACCTCAAGATCTCACTTATTATTAATATTAATTTCTTTATTATAAATAATAAGTGAGATTTTCGAAAAGATACCTGAAATAAATTTATAGTCATAATAGATATGTTGTCCACCGAACTTCTGCATTACGTGTATGAAATAATATTTTCTTAAGCCACTAAATATAATTATATTTAATATTAAATTTTACTAAATACGTTTTACTATTCTGGAGTGGGGTGGACAGCTATTATGACTATGAGTTAATTTCAGTTTCTTTTTCGAAAAACAGGTTGGAAGCAATTTTTTTAGGAAAAGACGAAATTTTGGAATTGTTTTCAGAAAGCACTCTTTGAAAAAATTAGGCCTTCCTTGTTCGGAAACAATTTTGCCATTCGCCCAAACATTTTTTTTGGATAATTTTTACATATTTTCCAACGATTTCAAAATAAGAGAATAAACTTAAATTCAATTTTACATTAAAAATTTTCTTCACAAAGGAATTATTATAATTTCTTAAATTTACAACAAAGAAAATTAAATAAATCTCTGTGAAGGTTCTACAGCTTAGAAAACGCATAAACAATCTTTCCTCAGTCGGTAGAACATAAAACTACTATATCGATACATTCAGAAATTTAATTTTCTTCCTACAATATTTATAGAATTTTTTCTAACAAAAATTATAATATTTTGTTTTCATGCAGATAGACCCTAACTCTTACGATTGACACCAGTAATTCGCTAAATACAGCAATCGTTCGCTATTTTCAGCTCTGGTATTGTACACCTATATTCTAGCAGTAGATACATACATATATGTATATATGTGTATATCATATATTATTTGTTATTGCGTTCGTGATAAAATTATATTATTCGGTTATTTTATTGGAGGGTTGCCGGAATTTCAGATTGTCGAGCGAGAGCACGCATATTGACTAGAACTTTGACCGCAACAGAACAATTTTTGACGTAAATGAATGTTTCAAGTACAGTGGGTCTTCGTTTATTATAGAAAGTTTGAGGAAAAATAGATATTTTAATCACTTTGATACGTTGCGAGTAGACTGCGGATTGAGATCGAAAATTTAACCATTTTTTCATCAATAACAATCATAGTAAAGCAGAATGTGATATTTAACAATATTATTTATATTTGCATATTTAATGGGTTCTTGAATCTTTAATATTAAATGTGCGTATTAAATATGCACTTCAATATTAACTTTGCATATTAAATATGCAATCCGATACTAAAACTGTATATTGGATATACACTTCAACCTTCAATATTAGATATGATTATCAAATATCCACTCCAATTTTCAATATTAAGCACGTTTATTAAATATGGACTTCAATTTTGCATCTAAATATACACTTTAATATGAAGTTCACATATTAAATACTTATTTCAATGGCAAGTTTGAATAATAAAATATGCACTTCAATGTTAAATTTGCGTATTAGATTCAAAATGAATGTGAAATGTGCACTTCAATATTAAATTTGCACTTCACTATTCAATTTGCATATTAAATACTGAATGTCTCTGTACTTTTCGTATTTGACATAAAAACATGAAAACCCGCAGTCTAGTAATGAATAGGAAACATTTGCAATGGACAGTAAAGTAAATACAATTTCTTCTGCTGCATAAATTTTCATTCCTATGAAAAAAAAAATGGTGGACAGAAAGAACTACAATTTTAATCGAATCGAACATAAAATTCCGCACTAATGCATAATTGTTTGTAAAATTCCGAAAACTTCATGATAAAAAATTTGGATTGAGAATAAATTCAGATGATTATTAATAACAACAAGCTCACGAATAAAATCACTGTCAATTGCAAACCTGTTTGTCCACAGTTCGTTGACCCTTTCTCGAGTCGTTTTTATAAAGTTGTCCTAAAATTCGTCATACATACAATACATTGAATTGTTCATGAGAATAAATGTCCATATATGTATATGTCATACAAAAAAATGTATATAAAATAGAGTATCTGACGCAAATGATATCGGAGATACTATTGGTGCACGTATCGTTTAACACTAAAACCACCACAGCCTTTCAAATGGTAGATTTGACAATTTTTATTTCATAATTCTCGAAATTATAGGGAAACATCCATTGAAAATGAAAACACTTCTTTATATAAGTGCATATTATAATAAAACAAAATAAAATATTAGATATAAAGAATTCAATCTTGCCAGTCGTACCAGATGTTTTATTGTTCGGTAGCTTTAGTGTTAATATTTTATTAGTTGTGATGTTTTATGACGATAAGTGTTCTCAAAAGAATAAATAAAACGTTGCAGATATTAGGGGAAACTTGTCAATATCGTACTGCTTAAGACATTTTAGGTCCTCGTCTTTCTTTAAGAACGTACGTACAGAGTGTCACAAAATTGTTGGATTTCCTTAAAAAGGGTGATTCCCAAGGTCATTTGAGATAAGTTTTTCCTTTACAAAAATGTTCTCTGTGGCTCCGTTCAGGAGTTATTATTGAAAAATACGGGCCAATCAGAGTGTGGCTACAGGATACGCGTTCCGGCTCGGCCAATGCCAACGCCACGCTCAGCGCGTCCCGTAGTAGCCGCGCTCTGATTGGTCCGCGTATTTCGTTAATAACTCTTAAACGAAGCCGCGAAGAAGATTTTCGCAAACGAAAAAGTTACTTCAAATGAGTTCAAGAATCGCCCCTTTCAAGAAAGTAGAACATTTTTGGGACGCCCTGTATATGTGTCAAATAACTGGTGTAACATTTTGTTCGAATATTCCAAGAAATTTTTTTCGACATGTTCTAGTAAAAATGGGAAAAATTGACAGTTTTTAAAAAATTCAATTAAACAGTTAAATTGCACCGAATATTATAGAAACAACAGATTTTAGATGCTACGTTTGTAGATGCAATTACGTATTTGAAAAATTTCCCCTAATTAAGGAAATACATAGTAGAGTTAATCGAGACATTGTCTCGGAAATTGTTGCATGAATACGGGATGCACGTGGATGCAGTATCGCACAAATGAGCAATACTTTTTGTGGCGAATCAAGAATCGATTCACCGCATGACTCTCTCGTGCTTCTTTTTTCTATCGAGGTCGAGTTGCATATCTGGAGCGGGTTGCGTCTTCTTTTTGTCGAAAACAGGCAAAGTGCTGAAAGAAAAGTTGAATTCCATCATGTGTTCTAACTCCGCACCTCATTTTCGTCGGAAATACTAGGGCGCAACAGTCAAATGCATATTGTTCGAATCTGATGTTCGAGACACAAAACATTAAAATCCATTTCGACATTGTTCCAACATTTTTTTTTATACTATCACAAAAGAACATAATAAAACTTCCAATTTTCTCTTCAAAATTAATTTTCTATAAATTATATATTTCAGTAATGTTATTTAAACAAATAGACACCAATTTGCGAATAATTTGCCAATAATACCCAAAATTTGCAACCAAAACACATTCCTACGTTCTAAACAATATATAAATAATAATTGATGAAAAATATATATAAATAAACTTGGGGGACTGTTTTCATATATTCCATATAAAGAAATAAAATAATATTGTCTCTCACATGAGATTCGTCCTCTCACACGTGTACTTCGTCGTTGATTTGAAGTTGAAAGGAAGAAAGCTCGAACCACGTGACAAGATTAAATCTTCTTTCCATTTCCAAGCACAAAAGGACAGTAACCCGCTTCAAATACGTAACATCTGCCACGTACGTATTGTTTTGAGGTAGAAAGAATGAAATCCATCGAGGGACACGTCAACGGTTGGGAAATGGCGAGCACTTGGCGAGATCTTGGTTTTAATTACTGCTTGCGAACATTTTTTTCGATTCTTTCCCAATGTCTTATAGCTCGTTATGGTTAACCTTGTTTGTCTTTAATGGCTCTGCTTCATTGGTAGGCATTAATGAAGAACGACGATAATTTCGGAAAGAAGTACGGAGTGCTGGATACTTACCACCCCCCATAATCAATCGTCTAATTATCAGCTAGGTCCCATGCATGCCTACTAAGTGTATGTACGATTATTCTGTATGCGTTGCATTGGCCATTTATTATGACACATGTAGGTGTGTATGTACCATATATATTTCTTACGTGCTAAAGCCCATGGGTAATTTCCAACTTCGTGAGATGTTACGGTCGTGAATTGGAAATGTGTGCGATAAGGTAAGGTTTCTGATACCTACGAAAAGAAATATTTTACCTGATTTCCGACAGCAATATCTACGTCTTTTCAAGTACATTTGTAAATCAATCGTGTATACTTCGAAATCGTGCAAATCAATTGAATATTAATAAATTGAATTTGTTGAAATGTGTATTCAACTTAACATATCTATATTTCAATAGTAGTGTAAAATAAAGTATACCAGAAATTCCTTGAAATATTTGTAAATCAATAAATTTATGCATAAAAATATATTTTAAAATCAATATGCGGGCTTTAAAATATATTTCAAAATCTCGTAAAATAGAGTATATTATCCAAATGTTTGAAAATATATTTCAAAGTCAATAGCTTTTAAGATATATTGTATGTACAATCGCGTAAAATCATGTCTAGTGTTTAAATGTGTTATGTAAAATATCTTTTAAAATTGATATGCATATTTTCAGACACAATTTCAAATCAACATACGATTCTTTGAGTTCATTTAAAAATCAGTATATGTATATACACATATGTATACATATAATTTAAAATGGATTTTAAAATATATTTCAAAATTAATTCTATAATATTCTAAGATATATTTTAATATCGATATGTATATTTTCGAATACAGATTCAAATCAATATTTGTGAAATTTCGTATGTACGCGTAAAGTAAAATGTGCTATTTTATAAAATGAATACATATACACATTTTAAAACACATTTCAAAATAATAAGAATTTTGTTGTAATTCACGATCCACGTGCGAGCATTATGAACAATACAGCAGAAGCTAATGCTAGTGTCAATTATTATACATCGTGTGATACACATTTGTACACAGTGGATGAAGAGTGACCGTTAATTAATAAGACTTAAGATTCACGGCGGCCTTATAGTAAAGATAACGAAACGAGTAGGATGACTATCGCCATTGGCAGTGAAATTTTAAAAATATACAATTGACTCCGGGAAAAGGAGGTTTCTTTTTGATTCAAGAGTGAATTTCAGACCCGGAACCCACCTGACTGCGACCATATCACATAAAAAGCAAACTAAAATTTAATTAATTTCTAGTTGTAAATTAGGGACTGAATTGCGTATATCAATATCCCATAAATCACAGCATGAAAAAAAAGATTTTGGAAAAGGTTCGTTCATTGATCAGCGATTGTATCGAAAGCTCAATTAGCAATATTAAGGCTTACTCTCATTAAAAATACCGTCGCGACGCCATTTCGCGATCGGAGTCAGTGTTTTCAAAAATATATGTTTAAAAAGCATGCTCAGTCAAGATGGCATTATTTAAACATTATAAAATTGTTTAAAATGTACGAAAATTCAATACTTTCTTACGAAAGAAATATTATAATAATCAGTGTTTCGTATGTACACGCAAGTAAAGTTAAGAAAAATGCAATGAACCTGCTCTGCGGCGACAATGACGATTTAACCATTAGCACATAAACATTGTAGTAAACAACCAAAGTATTGATTATTTTAACAAAATGGTAAAATTTTTTACACCGTTCAACCATAATTTATCATATCAAAATTCAATTTTTATTGCAGAATTTGATAATATTGTGGACTGAAAATAGATTTTTACGATATAAATATTTATAATATATTTTCTCGAGGACCTACCTTTTTTTTAAATTAAACTTTCCATAAAAATCCCTCATTTGCAACTGCACCGCCATTGTCACTGCAATTTTATACAAATTACGAACAACTAAACAAACGTCCGTGCACTTCTTTTACGTGTTGCTGTAATTGACTTGTGCATGGTTGCAACGCTAACTCTTTCAGGAGCCATTTTTTCCAATTTGAACAGTCGAAAAATATTTTTCGCAATTTAATATAGCGTGCAACAAAAATTTGTGTAAAACTTTTATGTCCAAACATATTACAAAACGTCGTTGAAAACGACCATTTGCTAGATGATTTTTCAAATCTATTGAAATTAAGACACACCCGGTATATGGGGAGAAATATTTGCATATAGACACCGTAAAAGAGTCAACGAAGAATCTTTAACTTCGGTAATCCCCGCGCTTCCGGTTGTTTGCGACGACGGAAAGGCAGTAACGAAATGAAATTGCAATCCTGGATGAGAATCTTCATCTCTGCTTTTCATTATTGACACAGTGTCCACAGTGAATACCGTGTGTACACAGCATAATTAATTGCATGTAATGCCATGAACTCGTCATATCAGTCCACGATTTTTCTTCGCTTCCTTAAAACTTGGAATTCATCCAATTTACACAGTGCATCCAAATAGTAGCCAAACCGAATCTTTTTCAGGCGTACCAGTGTCACTATCCTCATTGCACCGATTGATCTAGTTAGTATGAACCATTCTCTGTCTCCTGTATTAGCTTTAGCCATTACCTTCGAGTCCTTTTCTTTCGTCACATTCTTGATGGCATAATAGGTAGTTTGTATTTTTAAGATTTTTTTCTTTTGGATTTTTCACAACCAGGATTCTCAACTTAAAGACAAAGGGTGTTCTGGTATTAGATATGTACTAGGTTTCATTCGAAAAATTTTGCGTGTGCTTGAATGGGGAAAATTAGGCCAAAAATGATGTTTCGATTTTACCCCATAACTATGCTTCCAATCCAGATACAGAGTGGTTTCGTGCAACGTATCTTGTCTTCTAGTAACTTATCGAATTGATGCACAGGAGGGTCGATGCAGCCCGACCACGGTAAAGAAATCTTTTTCTAGACTTGAAATTATACATTTAACTGTATTTGTTTATTCCATGTGGCAAGGATAAAAATGGATTTTTTAATTCAACTTTAATAGGTGACTGCAAAGATACCTTTCGGCACACATTCTGATTTTTCAGGTTGCTTTGGCCCCACTGTGCGATGGTTCAATTCGACTTCGGGTAGCTTTCAACCCCTATCAATAATACTCAATGTTTCAACTTACTGTTCACTTATCAACAAATCGTGTTGACTCTATCTCCCACCCACGCCCCCCCCCCCCCCTCTTCAAAAGATCCCGTCGCGTGAACTCTGGTCTCCCTTATCCCTAAATACCTATTCGCTTGTCCGGGGCGGTGCGTGCTTCCCCGCATCGGTAGCAAATACCCATACATATGTATACATTATATACACCGTTGAATGCGATCTAAAATTCTATGAACGCGACCTATCCTCTATATACACAAAAGCGCACAATACTGTGTATCGCGTCGTTTCACTACTTTTATTGTCCAGTTTCACCATCAACATGGCACAATGCATGAATTTCAAAATTATCTACGGAAGGCCTCCCACCGTCCCCGAGTGTCTTCCCATCATCCCTTTTACGTCATATGAAAGTCTCCTTTCAGTAGCCTCGTAAAGGTCTTCTTGAACTGCTGATTAGCCAATGCGTAACAAAAGGGGTTCATAGGGCTATTGGCGTAGCAGAGAAAGTACGAGAACATGAACAGATGTCCGTTGGTACATGGTGGATTGGAACAGAAGCCCTCCACCAGCGCCATGATGTGATAAGGCGTCCAACAGACAACGAAAGCTCCTAAGATAAACGAAATGGTCCTGAATGCCTTTCCAGCTCTATTCTCGGTCCTGGACTTCTGTCTGCCCATCATGGGATCCCTCCTCTGTGTCTTACTCTTCAACCTCTTCCCGAATGTCTTCACGAAGTCTCTCCTGGAGCTACCGTCTCTGCTTTCTCTCTTTCTGTGCTTTTTAGTGTCCTCGTTACCGGTGGTTCCAGAGATGGTAGGCACCATGCTGCCGCTAGAAGACGAGTTCTGAGGATGGCCAGCCTTGCTAGCCTCAGAAAACTGACTCATCACCATGCTGAAGCACTCCGGAGCACTAACAACCGTGGTCACAGGGTGCTGTTTAGCGTCCTGCACCTTCACGGTCACCTCTGTCTGCACTTTGCTGACTGGAGAGGTCTGCGACGCCACGTTCGTCTTCTGCGTGATGAAAACTCTAGGAGGATGGGTCTGGCTAGAAGCATTGGACATAGGCGGCTGATTATTTTTGCTCTGGGTGCCGATAGATTGCGCTTGCGTCGCCCTGATCAGCGCCGTCTGCAACAGGGTGGTGTTCGGCACGGTTGCCACGTTGCCAAGTATCGGCGAAGATGGTGCCGTGGACAGCGGATGGGCCAGGCTGCAGGAGAAGGAAGACGGTGGGCTCTCGCAGGAGGGGCTGGGTAGGATCACCGAGCTTTCGTCCATGAACCTCAAATCGGCGCTATCGAGTCCGGTGAGAATATCATAGGTCCTTTGAGTTCCCATCAGAGATTTAGGTCTGCCGGATGACGATGAGGTTAGAGGACTTTCCGAGATTGGTGGGCTGCTCTGGAACTGCGTAGGCGGGGGAATGATATTTTGTTGGCTGCCGCTGATGGACCTGGCAGGCTGCGTGGGTGGCGAGGTTTCGGCAGAGGCTATTGGCTGCTTGCTAGCTACTTCATCGTTCGAATTCAATGACTGTTCCGGCGTTAGAGTGTGGCTACTGGACCTGTCGGGATTGTCGGTGTCCAGGAGGCTGGTCTCCTGAATCCTGGGCAGTGCTTGCGCCCTCTGCATGTCGCAGGTGGGACTGGTAGGTAGCGTCTTCGCTGGGACGATGCCGTTTAGACAGCTGTTGGCGACGAAGACCTGCAACGCACCCGATTGCGCCACCAGGTCCGCTACCGATGAGCGTTTCCTGATGTGAGTTTGGTGCTGAGATTGGCCGCCAGTGCTCTCGTCGTCGGAGTCCACCATGGGGCTGCTGGAGCGCTCGGACCTCTCAGTCTCAGCGGGCAAAGTACTTGTTTGCTTGCCTGCGGAGTCGCTCAGACCGGTAGAGGTCTTCGAAGACGTCTTCTGGCCTGACCCATCACCATCGGCGCCATCTTCGGCCGCGGTGCTCATTTTCTGCTTATCTTGGCTCAGCAGTGTGCTTTGGGTCTTCGACATCCCTATGCTGGCCGCCATGCCAGACATAGCTCCAGCGCTCTGCGCCACCACGAACTGCATTTGCCGTTGTTTGATCTCGCTTTTTTTCTGCATGTCGTAAGCTGTCTTGAAGATGCAGCCGTAAAGTATGAATAGCACTGCCAGCGTCGTCCAGTAATAGCCTATGATCAAAGCGGTGTTGAATACAGGATCCTTCAAAAATTGCACCGCGCACTGGCCGGGGCTCAGGTCCCTGCGGCCCGTGAAGTGCTCCCAGCCGAAAATGCTGATGAAGAATAGTAGCGCCGGTATGATCCAGGTGATCGAGACCATCCAGATCACTCGGTTCTTCGTCCGCCAGCTGCGATAGCGAGCCGCGATTCTTACCGAACAGAACCGGTCAATCGTGATTAGAAGAACCGTGTACTGAGAGACCAGGCAGACCGTGTAGTCGACGGAGAGCCAGAGGTCGCAAAGCAACGAGCCCAGGTTCCAGTAGCCCATTAGAACGTATACTGTGTAGAACGGCATGGAGACTGTACCTGTGCAACAGAGTATTGGATTATTTTGTTTCGCTTTGGAGGTTAGGGTATAAAGATATTTTATTCAGCCGACACTCTGGGGGGTTCAAGGACTATTTGGGGATAAACGTTGTTGACTACCAATGCTCTATGTAGATGTAACTAGGATTAATTAGGTTAATGTAGGGTAGAAATGTATAGGCAAAGTTATAGTTTCTAGACACTCGGTTGGTAAGCTTGTTCTAATTAGTTTACAGATGCACAGTTGGTAAGCCTGAATTGAAAAAGATTGATAACTGGGTTTCTTTCTAGTCATGGTTATGGTTACTTTACAGACGCATAGTTGGTAAGCGTCATTAAGGATTTAATGTAACTATGACTTGAGGTTTTCACCTAAATTGACTTGAGGTTTTTCACCTAAATTGACTTGGTCATCTAGTCGCAAGGGGTGTCAACTATTGACATTTATCACCAGTGTAGGAATTATAGATAATTATTGGAAATGAAGAATCAAAAATGATAAAACTGTAATCATTGATGAAGTAGAAAAAGTTTATAAACAAGCATATATTTATTTAAATAATACAACTTATAATTTGTTCCTGAAAAATTTTCTTTTACTGTTACGCTATGATTAGCAATTTTCTATTTTAGAAAATGTTAAAAAAATATTACGACGTTATAATAAACGATAAACTTGTGAAAAATCTCACCAATAAGCACATCTGTGGCTGCTAATGATGCAATGAAGTAGTTGCTGGGTTGCCTGATAGTCCTATCTACGATAAACGCCAGAAGAACGAGAATGTTACCGCCGACAGTTAACAGTATACATAGTGCGAGGCAGACAGCAATCAGTATCGTTTGCCAGAGTTCGAAGGGTGGTTCAGGAGGTATGAAAGTTTCCGCTGTTGAATACACAGATATCTTGTCAGTAAATCGTCATGAAAACGTCGTCTCGTTTTCAACATTATTTTTTTTTCACGTGCCAGTAAAAACATTGATTTTCTTTTAACTTTAACGTCACTCGAATACATAAAAATGTATATACCAGCCCTAACAAAAAGGTCTTTCAATATTAATTTATTTATTTAAAAGACAAAATAAATGGGATAATAACTGTTACCATGTGACTCAAACAGAAAATTCTTTGCAATTACGTGTTCACATATAAAAATTCATTTTGTTGCTAAGTGCTGAAGTGTTATTTTAATTTTGCAAACAGAACACTGTAAACATTTATTTTGGTATCTAACATTATTGAATGTACCGAATTTAGTTAAGTTCTACTAGAATGTAATAAAAATAGTAATAAATGTTTTAAATTCTCATCTTTCAATTTTCATTTCATTAGATAAATACGTTCGATTTTATATTCTCTAGTATTTTTATAGTACATATATGTATATAGCTTTTAGTATTCGACGATGCTATTCAAGGGGGAATTCAACAGAATTACCGGTCGATAAAGCTGTTGTGGTGCCAGCTATCGAGCAACAGTTGGTATTATTTGTCGGGAACAGGTCTGACAGAACTTCCACATATTCACCACTGCTCCAGCGCGGATCATCCGGGTCTGGCCATGTTCCATTAAACTGGGTGCATTCCGTTAAAACCTGGTTGGACATGCGACAAAGACGTTCTCGTTCCCTCTCTCGTTTCCTGGGAACATAACAATTCACACCATTTTTCACTTGCATACTTTTCTGCACGAACAAACGACAGGTATTAACTTTTCATTATTCAACCCTCCAGTTCTCGTTCAGAAGAGATTTCTCCTTATACAAATGAGGATTGTTAAACAATATTTTATAATGATATTTTCACTTGGTTTGTTAAAAGTTGTATTTCGTTCACCATATTCAATGTGAGAATTCGAAAATACTTTTTATTGTCTTACCCCATTATTTTCGGTAAAAAAATATTTCGTTCAAATATTTTATGCACTTATGACAAAAATGGGTAAGTACAATTTAAAGCAGCGGACATATTATAATACATATGGTGTATTGGTACGACACCGGTGTATAGGTTTCAGCTTAGTATGACAATTAAAAGAATAAAGAAATTTTTATTCCGCTCCTGTGTCTTGCAATTAATGCAAATGGTTTTTACTTTGCATAAAGATTCGCAGTCTACTTATACATTTGTATACAGGGTGTTCAGAGATTTACTAGCCAGCGTTTTTCTCGTAAATGACTGGTATGAGAAACAAATGAAAGAGGAAAACAGTAGTACTGTTTTTTATACACAACACAATGGCGTATGTAATTTTGTTGTGTTTATACTATTTTGTTAGATATGAAGGTGACCTTCAATTTTTTAAATGAAATGCTGTATGTTTTTTTTATATCAGATGAAAGCGTGTGTCTAGACGAATTCATCCGTATACTGCACAGTGACCTTCAAGGTCCTGCAAGGTCAGAAATGGAAGAAACATTTTGTATGCTTTCATACCAATGTGTTTACAAGTATTCCTTATTCATACGAATCAGATGATGTTTTGTTATGAAATATTCAAAATGTTTCTTCCATTTTTGACCTTGCATGCTCTTGAAGGTCACTGTGCAGTATACGGATGAATTCGTCCAGAAACACACTTTCATCTGATATAAAAAAATATACAGTATTTCATTTAAAAAATTGAAGGTCACCTTCATATCTAACAAAATAGTATAAACACCAAAAAAATTACATACGCCATTGTGTTGCGTATAAAAAACAGTCCTAATTTTTCCTCTTTCATTATTTTCTCATACCAGTGATTTACGAGAAAAACGCTGGCTAGTAAATCTCTGAACACCCTGTATAGTAAATGAAGGGACAGCAAGCTGGTACATTTTGTAAATGAATTCAACAGATAGCACGGTGAATTTACGTCCAAAGTGTACCTTCGGAACAAATAGAAAAATAGTGGCCGACAATAAAAATTTGAAACTCCGAAAATCGAACAAAAATAGAGGGGGATAAAAGGAAAACCCATCGGGATTATGGGGATCAGTGGATAAAAGGTAGAAATAATAAAGTAGAGTACTCGAGAAAATATGGACTCGCGATACGTAACAAATGTGTCGTACGTGATGCACGGCAGGGTACCTTTAAATTCATTAAGAAGTAACGTGATACATGTACTGCATGAGTGCCATGAATAATACACTTTTCATTCTACAGGACATCGGTGACTCACGTGGCTTATCGATTTCCTATCAATCGCTATAGAATATTGTTCAGACTCTTTTGTAATCCATGTGAAAGGAGAAGAAACAGAAAAACAGACCAGAAAATGTGAAAAAAAAGGGTCGCATCGCGACGATATTAAAACTTCCCTTTAACCCGTTCATAGAAACTCGGCCATTTTCTGTTTGTAGATACAACAATGAAATTGTTTCTCGTCGTGTTCACTGTTGCAAAAATGAAAGTTAGCTTTTCTTCAAAAATTAATGTTAAGAGCAGAGTTGGACAGTAATTAATTACATGAGTATGTAATTACATCTTCAATTACATGAGCAAAAGTCGACTATAATTTCAATAAGAAAACGGTGAAATGGTCCAAAACATAAAAATTAGTGGTTTGAAGGAACAATTACACTGAAGTAATTGTTAGACTCAATTATAATTGGCCAATGTTGCAGTAAGCTACAAATGTTGAAACATTGTGAAAAATTGCAGTTTTTCACGGTTTTCAGCCTGATCTGAACCGGGACGGAACAAATGTATACTATCCGCAACGGCATGGCACCGACACGTACCGCACCCGTTCCGAACACGACAAAGTATGTATTCTTCGCGAGAATGTCGGACGGTCGGACCGGTGCCGGTAGTGTCTGTGCCATTCCGATGCGGTAGATATATGTATAAGGTACAGGGTGTATAAAAATTATATGTCACGAATACCATGGAGGGATTGTATACCTCTGGATCGGTGGAAATCTGTTAAAAAAATGGACCACAAAATTGACCTTGATCGTTTCTTTAATGGTCAAAAAATTTTTTATCGCATCTTATAGTATTCATCGCAAGGATCAAAAGTCTCATAGGAACAATGGTTCTCAAGTCAACCGTTCCCCTAAGAAACGACTTCGAAGTTTCGTAAACTAATTTCTTCCATATGTCTACAGGGTGTCCCAAAATGGTATAAGAGTGAAAGGAATGATTCTACATGAGATAATAAATTGAAAATATGGAATAAATTTTTTTCATTTGATGCCTCGTTTTCGAGAAATTAGAGTTTAAAAATTCAGCGAATATGCGTGCTCTTGAATAGGAATTGTCTGATGCGTCTGATCATGACCTACTAATTCTACTTCTTAAAATATTAGGCACGCGAACTTGACGGATTTTTAAAGCCAATTTTCTCGAAAACGATGCGTCAAATGACAAAAATGTGTTCTATACTTTCAATTTATTTTCTCATGTAGAATCATTCTCTCCACGCTTATACCATTTTGGGGCACCCTGTAGACATATGGAAGAAATTCGTTTACGAAACTTCAAAGTGGTTTTTTAAGAGAACGGTTGACTTGAGACCCATTGTTGCTTTGAGATTTTTTTTCCTTGCGATGACTAGTATACTATGCGATAAAATGTTTTTTGACCTTGAAAGAAAGGGTCAAGCTCAATTTTGCGGCCCATTTTTTTAACAGATTTCCACAGATCCAGAGGTATACAATCCCTCCGTGGTATTCGTGACATATAATTTTTATACACCCTGTACATGTACACTTCTACCCAAATGCATTGAAGAATATTTTTCTGGTCGGATACGTTACGTGTGTGTGCGGATAGTATACAGTGGGTGTACAAAATATTCGTACACCATTTAAAACTTTTTCAAAATTCGAACCCACCAGCTTGAGTTTTTTTGAGACGTTAGAAGAATTAATTTACTAGCTAATGTGTAAATAATTTTTTTTTTAAATTGTTATTGGTCACAATTGCGAAGGCAAAAGTAAATTTTTTATTTGTTAAATATGCTGGCTTTTAGCTAAGTGTGCCGCCTAAATTAAAAATGGTTGGATACAAAGACACCTGAAATATGGAATTTTTTCTTTTTACTTCACCATTCGAAGTCTATTTTGAGAATTTTTTTACCCCGATACTATTTGTAGAACTTGCTATTATAGGATTCTCGCATGAACTTCCGCCGATATTTTGACCACATACACGAATTATTAAATAATGAGAAAATCAATATTGAACTTGTAAGCGATCAAGTTCATGCGTGACGAGAGGGTATCCAAATGTCTGCTACGTTTCTATAGTAACAATAATCGATGATTGACCTACCGTCACTTCGTGAAAACAAATCGAATAACGGACTGTTTGGCCTCGTTTCGTAGATCGAAATCTCTGTTTTTCTTTTAAAAACACTCATCCATACTCATCCCAAAAATGCTGTACTTCCGTGCAGGGGGTGGTTCCGCAGGTCATTTGAAGTAACTTTTTCCTATGCGAAAATGTTCTCCGCGGCTTTGTTAAGGAATTACCAAGCAAAAACACGGACCAATCAGAGCGCGGCTACTGCGGACGAATTGCGACTCCGCCAATGCCAACGCCTGGCTCAGCGCGAGCCGCCAGTAGTCGCGCTCTGATTGGCCCGTGTTTTTCGTTAATAACTCCTGAACAAAGACGCGGAGAACATTATCGCAAAGGAAAAAATTGCTTCAAATAACCTCAGGAAACACTCCGTTCAAGGAAGTACAACATTTTGGACCACCCTGTATAGAAAACGTCTTATACAATTCTATCTAGCATATTAATATTGTGAAATAGAATAGCATAGTAGTAATTTGAAAAAGATATTCAAAATTAGATATTCACTCCAATCATTAGTTAAAGGCGTTTACGCACTCACAATTGAACATTGAACAATATCATTATGTACTTTTGCCGTTAAAACACAAAACATTGTCAAAGTTGAAGCAGTCCGTATGTTTTACAAAATTAAGAGGGAGTATATATATTTTGCCGAAACGAGTCGACTTGATCGAAACGAGTAATCGACTTGATGTAGTTTAATGGATGCGCTGCAATGTTTTTGTCAACGGAGACAAAGGGGATATTAAAGAAAAAAGAAAGGGGGCCGGAAGATAAGGCCCGTGCTTCTTCAGTAATGTTCGTTAGCGTCAAAGAAAATGTGACACTAGTATTTCCTGATTTTAGCTAGTGACACGTATGCCTCTTGCTCTCTATGAAACATTGCTGCAGTGGCAACACGAGAGGCAAGTCAAAGGCTGAATGCACCCGACGCACAATGAGCTTGAAATAAGCATGAATGGAACCACATCCATTTCCCGCTTGCGCGCTCCCGTCGCGTCGTCGCCGGCAGGGAAGAAACGACGCGACGACGGTCCCTACCTTAAAGAGGGTGACTCGTTTTTAAATAATTTAGCTGATCCAGTCGATCGTGACTCCTGCGGGTTAAACGTATCCTTTGTGCTGCACGATCTACAGGCCTCGCACACAATTAATCTAAATCGTTTGTCGATTGTACCGTCGGTAGAATGCTTTTTTAGGTTTTTTTTTTAAATTAGGTTGTTGCATATTCTGTCAATAAAAGAGAATCGATTATGCTGTAGTAAAAATTTTTTGATCGTTCACGTTTTCCATTTATCAGATTGTCATATCTGTGTTTTTGATTAAAAAAAAAATAATAAATCTTAATAACCCATGGAATAATTATTATTTTCCATATCTTGACTCCTGATGATTCTTCGTATGTTATTATTTTCATTCTTGATATAGCGTTACCATTTAGCAAATTGAATATTATTTTTAATATTGATTTTCGATATTTCACTCCATAATAACGTGTGGCATAAAACAATTTATATTTTTCGTTAATTTCTAGTAACTGTATGAATATGCATTTTCGATATTTCAACTTTTCAAATAATTTGATATTTCAACCGTCAACGTCATAGTGTCGCCATTTAATAGTTATTAATTTTTATTGCCACCCGTATAGACGCTTTTAATTTTTATTTCCGCCTTTATAGACACATTTTTATTTCCGCCTTTATAGATATTTTTAATTTTTATTATCTCTCTTAAATGCACAGTATTACTATTTAGCAATATACATTTTTTCCAATGCAGATATTATGAAAACTTTCTAATTTTTTCCGATATTTTAACTTTTTAAAGTCTTAAAGTACCCTGCCGTCCGACAATTGAAATACAGTTTTTAGCTTTTTTATTCGATATTTGAACAGTTAAAGTGTGGAAGTACTACCTGTATCTACTTGTAGAAACGGTACAAGTTTCGAGAGTATTAAGAGGACGCATTCGACTGCAGTTAAGATGGCTCCTTTAAAGTCGCCGTATCAGTGAATGAAGTTCGTAACAATGTGAATCTCTGTGGAAACTTCAGACATCTAGGTTAACCAATTTTGCTTTGAGGAATCGTTCCACATTTTTTACCAATTATTGAAGAAAGCACGTTCAAAGCGAAATATTGTACGAAATCGTCAAAACAGCATTACAATAAAAATTTTATTACATTCCTACTGATAAAATAAATGACCGTAAAATAATATTAAATCGAAATCACGATCGTTTTCGCAAAATTGCAAAAATTGTATGATGTAGGGGAATTTTCAGAAATAAAACTAGTGTACAATTTTAAACTTTTTGATCATATCTATTAAGCTCCAAATAAAAACAGCAACATTTTTTTATATCAAATTTTCGAAAAATAAAAGATAGCATCTTGAAACGAAATGCGCGATTATTGCAAAAAATTGACTAACTTTTTAACTCACAAAAATTCAATTTCGAATGCATTAGTCGACATCATTCCCTACAAAAAAGTACTAGGCCACTTACGGCGAAAAACCATTAATTTGAAAGCTATTTAAATTATTCCGATTAAATTATTTAATCAATACAAAATAAAATATCTTTGGAACTAATGGATTTTTACCATAGATCCCTTACTACATTTTTTTCATTGATCGGTGCATTTAAAGAAATTTGATTCAATTTAAAAAATAAATAAATTGACCTTCATATGACCTCAACGTACTCCTCTACAAGGGTGTTTCATATAACATAAGTATTTTGAATACTTCACTTATAAATTATATACAGGATGTCCCACGTAACACTTTTCACGATTTTTCAAGAATTTTCGATAATCTGACAAATAAATATTTTAAACAAAAGTTGATCAGTTTTCGATTGGCTATACATTGCAATAAAAATGTTCGAAAATTTTCTTTTTTTGGTTATTGAGAAGGCTACCTTCATTGTTGACATTTTCATTTCTTTCCCTTCAAGGTCTTGATACGGGCTATAATAATGTTAAGTGAAAAATATGATGTGCCATTTAAAAAAATTATGATGGCCTTGACAATAATAAAAAAAAATTTCGAACTTCTTTTGCAATGTATATTGAAAAGTGTTACGTGGGACTCCCTGTATGTTATAAAATTGTATAAAATTGCAGAAAGAAATCGCCTTTTCGTAGTTGTCGAGGTAGGAGAAATGGTTCGATGGATTGCCGAAGCTTTCGCGGTTTGTCGATGAATAACGGTGTGTTTTGATTTCGATGAGGACATTAGCAAGTCGATGAGGATCGTTCTAAGATTATTAGAACAGGCCGCTACAACCACGGACAATGAAGCCACGCGAATAAAAGATAGAGAGATGAGATCCATTGTTTCAATGGTCTCGAGGGTAAATACTTGTCCTCGTTATAGCGGGCTTTCTCTTGGAGCCGCCGCCTGCGTCATCGTGAAATGATTCGTAAATACCTGACCTCGTTATGGCGACAATACTTTTTTGCGACTCTGTCGGGCAAGTGAAATGATTCGTAACGGAGGGCCAACTATCTGTAATTAGCTAACGACAGTATGCCACCGATACTGTTCAAATCACGAGTGACAGTGATATACATATCGTGTCTCCGAATTCATAGTAGAAACAGGTGGTGATCCTACATGCACAAATAAGTCAAAAAAACATTTTTTCATTTAGGGTCTCGTTTTTTAGAAAAGTGAGTTTAAAGATCTATCAGGCGGTGCACTAATTGCAAGTTTCCAGTAGGCAAGTTTTATTTGAATTAAAAATAAGAAATAATTTATTTTGCACAATTGTCTTCGATACTGTTATTTGAAAATAAAAATATGATAATTTCTGTTTTAGTTCAAATTTGACGCAAGAAATAATCCTCCCAATAATATACAATAATGGATGTCCGTATAAGACTGACTCAAAGATGATACGAGTCAGATCATCAGACATTCTTTCGAATAATAATTTTATAATTGTCTTGAATAATTATAAAACAACATGTTTATTCGAGAGAAGTTAGAACACTTTACTACATGACGTGAAAAAAATTACAATTGGTAACATCTTTAAAAAATTCCAATTGGTCTAACATCTTAAAAAAATTTCAATTGGTCCAACGTCTTTAAAAAATTGCAGCTGGTCTAACATCTTTAAAAAATTGCAATTGGTCTAACATCTTTAAAAAATTGCAATTGGTCTAACATCTTAAAAAAATTTCAATTGGTCCAACATCTTTAAAAAATTGCAATTGGTAACATATTTAAAAAATTGCAATTGGTTTAACATCTTTAAAAAATTGCAATTTGTCTAACATCTTAAAAAAATTGCAATTGGTCTAACATATTTAAAAAATTGCAATTGGTTTAACATCTTTAAAAAATTGCAAGTGTCTAACATCTTAAAAAAATTGCAATTGGTAACATCTTAAAAACATAGCAATTGGTCTAACATCTTTAAAAAATTGCAGCTGGTCGAACATCTTTAAAAAATTGCAATTGGTCTAACATCTTTAAAAAATTGCAATTGGTAACATCTTTAAAAAATTGCAATTGGTCTAACATCTTAAAAAAATTGCAGCTGGTCGAACATCTTTAAAAAATTGCAATTGGTCTAACATCTTTAAGAAATTGCAATTGGTCGAACATCTTAAAAAAATTTCAAATTCGTCTAACATCTTTAAAAAATTGCAATTGGTCTAACATCTTTAAGAAATTGCAATTGGTCGAACATCTTAAAAAAATTTCAAATTCGTCTAACATCTTTAGAAAATTGCAATCGGTCTAACATCTTAAAACAATTGTAGTTGTCTGGTCTACATTTAAAAAGTTGTCCGGTTTTGAAGGGTGTACGAACACTTTGTACACTGACTGTATGTAGTTCCGGTCCCCGAGGACCCCCATGGCATTGAACGTGTTAAAATTTCCGGTATTCTTCGAAATTGATTTTATTGAAAACTGCCTAGGCATAAAAGTTGAGAAGAATGTGGATATTCGCATTCGGTTGAGGAAAATGTATCAGAATGTCGAAACGGAAGGGAACGGTAAGGTTGTAGCGTTTAGGCGAGGGTGCTCGAGGGATCGTCGCAATTTGCGCATCGAAACAAGGGTGAAGCGCCGGTTTTGTCTAATGAGTTGTGATGCCTGCTCATCAAGGTCGTTCAACCGTGGTTCGAGCAGCCACAGACACCCTTGTGAGGGAGGACTCCCGCAACTTTCCATGCCCCTGCGTTTCTATATTCTACATATATCCTTCGGCCGTTGCAGAAACGCTCGAAAACTATTCGACGACGACGCTACGATAAAACTGAAACACAGCGAATCAATACCGCTTACAACGAACTCTGAAATTCTATCGGAGTCTCTGACATTTATAATAACGATATTTATAGAACTTATGTGGACAAAGTTGGCTTATTGGCTATAAATTGGCACAAAGTCGGCGCGCTCCCCGTCGAGTCGCTATAGTGCGACACACAGGTGACCAGACATATTTTTCCATCGAAAAACCTAAAGGCGAATTCACAATGTTTCACTTTCGATGTACAGGGGGTTCCAAAATTGTTGTACTCCCATGAGAGGTGTGATTCCTGAGATCATTTGAAATTACTTTTGCGGAAATGTTCTCCGCGGGTTCGTTAATTTACTGATTGAATGGTAATAAAAATATTTAGGAAAAATTATTAATTTAATAATGTAAATGTGTGAGTATGAGAAAGAAACATAATGAGTGAGAGACAAAATGTATAAAGTGAATTACGAAATGAGTGTGCATTGAATGAGTGTGCAATGGATAAAAGAAGAATGTTTTTGTTTAAAAGATTTGCTAGTCGTTATTTACATGTCAAAGAGTGAACATCGTCTGTATTCGTTGTTATATTAAATATTATATTTATGAATCTATCCACTGCTTCTACAGTAAATTCGTTGGACCCGAATGGGTTAAACAATTCTAAAAATCCATTCTTTGTGTTCCAGAAATATTTTTATAAAAGTTACCACGTTCGATGTTTTTTTTAGGAACACGAAAAAAGATTTTCAAAGGATTCTTTTACATTTCAATGTATTCATGTACTTTAGCTCGTACGTTGTTTTTTTAAATTTCATTTGATTTTGATTTTTCGTGCAAAATGTAATAATAAACTGTTGTTCGGAAAAATGGAAATTCGTGTTCGTAAAAGTAAGAACGATAGGCGATGGACGAACACGTCGGCCAAGTTTTTCCAGCTATGTATTCGAATAATTTTACCACCCCTCGTTTTGCATCAACAGTTCAGAGATACTCTGTGTAAATATAACTATGTTTATAATAGCGCTGCCCCTGTAAACAATCCCATTGCGCAAGCTTCATGCAAAAGTTTGTTTAAATTGCCGTCGGTTTCGATTATCGATACGCATTCATTGTCACAAAATGATTAAATATATTCGCATCTCTATTGGAATTTATTACAGACAACATATTATGGTTGTAATTTTATTCTTACGATATTATCGGTATTTTTGAAACATCGATTACATTTTGACGTACGTATTTCGATACATCGAAATACTGATTGCATTACGATATTGTTAATATATCTATTACACTTCGATATTTATCGATATATCGATTACACTTCGATATTTGTCGATATATCACTAACATGCTTTGATATTTTAACGGGTATGACAATGGGAAAAAAGGTCAACGAGAAAAAGTCTTGAAATCTGTGCAATATTTAATAAAAGAACTCAGCGTACCCATTGATGAACTTTTTGATGAAATCAGACACTTAAAACTGGTTCGCAGTGGAGAGAAACGGATGAATTGGATGAATGAAGTACCTGAATTACAGAATCGTTGGCCAGAAATAATCCAACATTTTGAGAGTCAATCTGTTCTTTTAAAAATTCGAAGATAATTGTCGAATTTTTAGTAGGCCATCCCGGAATATTTGCAGACACTAAAACGTTTTTTTCACCAATAAATTCACTGTCATATCTTTTTCAATACCCCAAAGGAAAACAATGAAATTCTAAAAAGGGTTCATCCAGGAGAACAATATTTCGAGTTTAAATAAGAAATGATTAAATGAGTCGAATTGATACACTTCAATAATTTCCCATGAGAAATCGATTTTTTAAACCGTTTATGCCCTAGCTATTTTATGAAACTGTATTTTCAGAAAAAAAATCTGGTCGTCCTAGTTCTGTAAAATGAAAAGTGCTAAAAATCTGAATAAATACTTGTTATTTATTTTTTTTTGAGTAATATAAAATAGTCACTTTTAGCACTCCGTAGATCTGGTGCTAAGTATTATAAATCGCAAGTATTACAAGAGTTAGTTGGATATCTGTGTGGAGAATCGGCGAAATAAATATTACTCGACACACGGTGGTATTTCTTTCAGCGACGGAGCCGCCTCAGTCCAATTCGACGGTGCATAGTGTACATTTCTGCGCTGAGGATTTACGCAAGAGTCTCTCTTCCGAATGAATGGCACTCGTGTGGCAGATATTCAGTTCCCCTCGAATACCTCGCGATGAAAAAAGAATCTGACGAGGAGAAGTTTCAAAGAACCGAAATAGACAGGGAGCACATTTCAACCCACTCACTGTTTGAGTGTATCAAAAATATCATGTTATCGAAGAACAATATATTTACCTTCGTCACGGAAAACATTCGAAGCAATATCAATGTTAAATCTCATCGGCAAGTTGTAATTGAATTATTTCTTGAAACCAACAGGTATTCATTTCAATATCAAACTCCCAACTACATAGCCCTTTGCAGTAACATTTATACAATAAAAATTTCATTTATATTTGACTTTAAACTACATTTATATTTAAACATTTTGAGAAACTGTTAACGAATTTTCTTGTTCGACGTTTGATCTAAAATAATGTGACTAAGCTCACCTCGCCTGGCGAGGGGAGGGAGCACGAATCGAGGGGAAAAAGTTACCCCCTCTCTGCCAGTACCGTGACGCGCGCACGACAGTTACGGAACGCGTCACGTGACCGGGCGGAAGCGTGGGGGAATAGCGTCGAAGGAAACGGTAGACAGAGTGGGGACACAGTCTCGATCTGGGGACACTGGGTATAATAGTCTCGTTTAGTAACATTCGGCGGGTACCAACGAGTGTAGCATAAAAAGAATGTGATAATTTTCCAAGTACAGATCGAAAACTAGAAATACAAAGACTGATTTTATAAATATTCACTTACAACAGTATGTGGAACATATATATACATATAATGATGAAAAAAAGTGTTCGTTCGGATATTCGAGGCTGGGGCCAGTTGAGAATAGATAGTAAGAGGTGCTCGAATCTGATCGGAAGTTTTTTCACCGAAGACACGAGATAGTCAGCGGGCAGCTTTGTCCGAATGCAACATCCGTTCTTCGATGGATGCACGTGTTCCGAGGACGGCGAAGTGATAGCTGATACATAAGCCCTGTTGAGCCGAGGATCATCGCCGTGGAATGGCACGATCATACGGACAGATAGAGGGGTGACGACGATGGAGAGAGAGAGAGAGGGGGGAGGGAGGGAGGGAGCGTGAGAGAGAGAGAGGGAGCGAGCGAGGTGATCCGATACGGGGGTGGCAGGGCGGAGGGGCGAGAATCGGAGAGTTGAAACGAACGACGAGGGAAAAATTGCAAGGAAAAGGGAAGCCAAGGGTGGAATCCACGATGCACAGCGGCAGTGGCAACAAGTATACCCGTTGTCGTTGTCGGCATCGTTCCAACATTCTCTCAATACCGGCGAGAGGTTGCTCTGCCAGCTAGGAACGAAAACGCCACGGTGCTGGTTCCTCTCCCTCTCTCTCTCTCTCTCTCTCTCTCTCTCTCTCTCTCTCTCTCTCTCTCTCTTGCTTTCTCTCTCTTTCTCCCTCTCTCTCTTGTTTTCTCTCTGTCTCTCTATCTCTCTCGCTCTCTCTTTATCATTGTATAGAGGAACAATGAATGACGTCAAACACATAAGGCGGAATCGTCATTTCACCTTATGGCCGCCATTTTCCCGCGACCCTGTTCGAATCCGCTGATTCCGCGATGCACTTTTCGACGCCAGAAAATTAGAAAGTCCGCGATTCGGGATCAGTGGAGTACTTGAAATGAACGAAGATAACGAGATTTATTCAGATATTATTTAGACGACACCCTTTATAAAATTAATAACTTTTTAAAAATTCAGCCATTTTCTCGCGACCCATGTCGACGCTAGCAAATTAGAAAGTCCGCGATTCGGGATCAGTGGAGTACTTGAAATGAACGTAGATGACGAGATTTATTCAGATATTATTTAGACGACACCCTTTATAAAATTAATAACTTTTTAAAAATTCAGCCATTTTCTCGCGACCCATGTCGACGCTAGTAAATTAGAAAGTCCGCGATCAGTGGACTACTTGAAATGAACGAAGATGACGAGATTTATTCAGATGTTATTTAGACGACACCCTTTATAAAATTAATAACTTTTTAATAATTCAGCCATTTTCCCGCGACCCATGTCGACGTAGAAAATTAGAAAGTCCGCGAGTACTTGAAATGAACGAAGATGTTGAGATTTATTCAGATATTATTTAGACGACACCCTTTATAAAATTAATAACTTTGTGAAAATTCAACCGAACGACTTGAGATTTTTTTCAGACGTTAGAAGAATTAGTTCACTACGCAATATGTCAAAAATATTTTTAAAATTGCTGTACTATTGATGTCTCCAGCAAAGTCTTTTTTTAGAATGCCAAAGGTTCGTAAAGTTGAAAAGTCTTCGTCCACGTGAAGTTCGCGGTAACTTCATTATTATTCGAACGACATCTCAGTAGATGTAAAAATAGCTTCGGGGATACTTTTCATCAATCTTTCACACTCGATAGACCAATTTAAGTCGATCCTGTTGACCATCTAGCATTTCAACCTAAAAAGATTGATATGGTTACCATATCTCGATTATAGCTCCGACGCCTGCTGCCAAAACGTTCGGTTGATTTATCGAGAGGACGGGGCATTTTTAATTCCAAAATCATGATTACACGGGTCACCCTAACTTTCTCTACAACCATCAATCATTCACTTATAAAGATATAAAAATATACTTAGACAAAAATAACTGCATCATGACAGACTTGTCACATTATAATTATTAAAATACAATATTATTAAACATTGCATTCTAGCATTCATTTAATACTTATTACACCTGCACCACACTTATTATATTTCAATACTCATACAGGGTGGTACATTTGAATGGGAACACCTAAATATTTCTGTTATTAATGTTTTTATTCAAAAAATGTCCAGGACAAAGTTATAATATTTTAGGAGATAAATGCAGCAGTAATGTTATTTTTTCCAATGTCATTTTTATAGTGATTTTAAATGGAATGACATACCTTCTTGCATATTCTTTCAGAGCACAAAAAAACAAAATCATCTACCTGTATAAACATTTGATTTCGATTATTGTGTTTCAAGATATTTAAATCAACATTTCCTAACATTGTCGAACTGTTATTAGCGCCCAAATCACCGATTTGCTTTTTGTTTATTATGGTAGAAAATTTTCTTTGAATGCCTAATTTTACACAATCGCATTGATTGATAATTCAATGAAAACGATTGATAATAATTGACGAAAGTTTCAAAGTGAAAATAAGCCGAGGAAATTGAACATGCTTGAGCTTTTAAATTATTCAAAGAGAGTTAATAATGTTCAATCGTACGTTCCGTGGATAAGTGAACGGGCCGGAATGACAGAGAATTATTTAACTAGAGGCGCAGTTGAAGCAGTTCATAAGCATCTTGCTGAGAAAGGATCCCTATTACCTATTTAGCGGCCGGAGGTGCGGAGCCCGACTTGTCCAAACAGATGAAGTGGATGGTGAAGTGTTTGGAACTACTCGGAGACATTTATGACACAAATTGCTCCTCGAGCGCTCCTTTAATTTTGAAATTAGATATGTAACTCCTCCGGCAACATTCTAGATCAAACCTTATGCAAACAGAGCTCAATCGCATCTACGCCGCTCAAAATAATTATTACTTTATCTTCATGTATTTTACTTTTACTATTGGAAACAATTACATATTAACATTATTATTTTAAAATCAGGGAAAATGCTTATGCTCTCGGCGCAACGGTTCGTTCAATTTTAAACAAAATAAAGCAATTGTGCTAGTTAAATTAAACTTTCAACGTTTCGACCCTTATGTGGGTCTTTTTCAAGAAAGAAGAAAACTGCGTCTGAAAATTTTTAATTATATTCTAATGACAACAAAATTAAATACATAATCCAAACACCATACTATTATTTTAGTTTCATCTATTCTACTTGTTGTTGTTGACACAATTGCTACACAGGTTGTCCCACTTGAAGTGAACCTTTGTAATTCTATGTTAATGGTGTTTTCATAGGTGGAGCAGTAGAGGGCATATGAAGGTCAACGACAAGACTAAAATTTACCCTTCGCAAACACGATTTTTATATCTCGATAAAAAATCAAAATAGAAAAATACTAATTATCACATTGCTACTGTTCAAACCATGCAACTTTCAACTATTTATTCATATTCAAATTGTTCACCAGTAATTTAGGTGGCAAACTTAGCTGGATCACCCAGTATATTTCAATATTATCGAAATATCTATCGATTTTTAAATTTTCGATACATTGAAATAATAATAATGCCTTAATATCATTAACTTAATTAAAAGCAGAATGAAATAAACTTGTGCATTAAAGTACATGTAAATGGTGGTGTAAAGAGAAATTAATATGAATAAAATATGAAGAATCTCTGCAATAAATTATTCAAATTCAAAAATTTACTTGAATGAAAAATATGTAAAATTGCAGAATTTTCATGCTGGAAATAATTTAAAGAGGTACCTAATGATTCTTCTGAATTTCGACTCGATCGATTGGCTATCTCGAATGATCGTGTACATTCAGAAAATTCGTTAGTATATTACTCGAGCAGGCTCGAAGATTATCAGGATAGTAAATCCCCACTGAGAGGCAGCGACGACGAGAGGAAGTAATGACATAGAATGAGGCAGGGGACAATGTCGGCCAGATTAGAATGAAAACATGAAGCTCCCTCGGGCCTGGTATTTGTCTTTTTTTTCGTTGGTGCTCGTGTTTGGCCGTATTGCCCATTTAGACTCTATTTGCTGTCTGCAAATTAGAAATCCGTGGTCCCCTCGACGGAAAATGTTACTCTCTTGCGGAGCAGTAAGATGACAACAACGGTTTACATAACCACGGTAACCTATATACAAAATAGCAAGACTTTCCTAATTCCTCGAAACTTAAAAACGTCGAAACAGTCGGTTTTTATTTTCTTAATTATGACGCACTGTACTAAAAAAATCAAAGGCAATATTTATAATAACTGGGCATGTTTATGCAAAATAAGACTTGCCTTAATATTTCTGTTCGATCAAATTGCACCTAGTAATTTTTTTATAACGAGCTTAATAAAAATATGTAGTAGTGTAAAAATATAAATGATGTAATAAAAAAAATAACTGTTTCTACGATATTTCTGTAAGTTTTGCTGTAACCAGGATTTTCAACTTGGAAGTCGTAAATGAATATACAGGGTGTCCCAAAAATGTTGTGCTTCTTCGAAAGGGGTGGTTCCCAAGGTCATTTTAAGTAACTTTTTCCTTTGCGAAAATGTTCTCCGCGGCTTCGTTAAGGAGTTATTAACGAAATACGCCTACCAATCAGAGCGCGGCTACTACGGCTCGCGTTTAGTCTGGCGTTGGCATTGGCCGAGCCGGGCTCCGTCCGCCGTAGCCGCGCTCTGGTAGGCCCAGTGTTTTTCGTTAATAACTCCTGAACAAAACCATGGAGAGCAAAAATTGTATTTATTTTATCTCATAACTACCTTGTCGATGGAAGATAAGGGGTTGAAATTTTGCAAGATATACGTCTCGTCTTGATACTCTATTCAATTTTCAGAGAATATTAGACGCAGGGCCTTGGGATCGCCAAATGGAACCGATATTTCCCATATAAACGGGGAAAGACCGTGCGCCGTGTAATTAATGGAAATTAATACGCATACTCCCGCGAAACAGAGACAATGCGTAGCCATATACGGCTGGCTTGTTTCATCTGAGCGATGACAGCGTAATGTTCCCTGTCAGAAACGTTTCTGCGCATCACTTAATTATCGGCCTTTGTCTCGTCACGAAACGCAGAGATCGAGGAAGACAAATAGCGATAGACAGAAGCGAGAACGGTGCACAAAGAGACAGAGATGCGCGAAACGTTGGTTAATTGCCTGTCTACGGATCCCAGAAATCACTGATTGACACATTGCGGTCTGAGCCGAAGGGCAGATCCACATTCACCTTGAAAATCAAGGTCCGAGGGTATGGCTGAATAAAAATTGATCAAAAAGTGAAATTTAGTAATATTTCCGTAACTGTCGCAACCGTCTCTTCCGTAACTGTCAATATTCTATCCCCAACACTTGCGGGCGTCCCCCTTGGAACCAGTCGAGCCGTAAACACGCTCGACGACCAAGTCAGGTAGTGGATAAAGATTTCGTGCCAATACTTGCCTGTTTGAAAGTTGTAACAATAAATTTCTAGCCGACACGTCAATGTCTGTTAACGTTATGTAGATTCGAGAACTTCGGTTACAATTATTAGTATTATTATGTTTATGCCAGGATGTCAGTAATAAACTTAATATTAAGTTCAGATTCGTATCTAAGTTCATTTCAAAGGAAATAGTGGGTATTAGACGAAGATTTATCGAACACGATAATTTCACCGGTGGATATAAAAGACTCGGAGAAGAGGAGAATTAATATATATTAAAATGCTAGAATATTCATAATATTTGTCACCTTATATAAAAATAAAATAGGA
Organism: Lasioglossum lativentre; assembly: GCA_916610255.1. Taxonomy (NCBI): domain Eukaryota; kingdom Metazoa; phylum Arthropoda; class Insecta; order Hymenoptera; family Halictidae; genus Lasioglossum; species Lasioglossum lativentre. Next base: position 11,616,975 of record OU744357.1, on the reverse strand, counting down.
AAACGATAACGAAATAAACTTAAGGATATTTAAAAAATGCTTTTATATAAAGAACAGTAAAAATTTTTCTGGGTGTCTATTATTAACTTGAATTCATTCACAGTTAAAAACGTAATGAAATTAACAGTATCTTCCATATTCCAATGTATTAAATTAACTTCATAGTTCAAGTTCATTTCATAGACGAAAATGGTAATTAGAGTGGGGGATAAAAACTGAATAACAATTTGATTGTTATTCGTTCTCTTGCTATTTAGAAGAGCAAAAGTAGTCGCACGCTTTAGTGTCGACTAGATAAATAAGGGACGCTATTACCAAAGTAATAGGCTCCTGATAAGGAGTTTAATACCCTGGCATTATAAGTCGTGGAAGCTTGTAAGAGCTGAGTAATGGACAAAACTAGGAGCGGAAGACTATGCAGAAGCTCATGTTGAAAAATATTTATGCTCGGCCTTGCACCTGTTTTAAACGATTGATGTCAATTTACTGTTATTTGCCCACCCTATCTGTGTATTAATTGATAATAAAATAAAAATGGTAAAAATGTCCTTTATCTTACGTATGGGCTTAACAATTAATGTTATAATTAAAAATTAAGATGTCGATGTAGAAAATGGTGGCGCAATCGAATTGTACGTTTTCGAGAACACGATTTACGGATTGCCGGTAGCTCGACATGGGCGGAGATCAATTTGAGTTTACACTTGAACGGAGGGCAGGCGTGTTCCATAAATATCAACATTACGGTGATGTAGGTGGTGATGTAGCAGACTTTGCGGAGGGAAAGCTCAATCGCTCGGGGGAAGTGAACGAACACGTTTAATAACTCTGCTGGCATACGATCGCCCACGGCGTGACACTGAAACCATCCACCGACTGGAGATGCGGAGGATCCTCCGGGAAAGTCGAGGAGAAATTCCCGACAATGTTGCTCCGGCTGGATCACCTACCACTGATTACTCGAATCGCGCAATCGTTGCTAAACGATCGCGATTCAGTGGAAAACCTGCTCCGAGACTCTCACACGCAACCGGTAGAAATTATTACTAAATTGTACTTTTCGTCGGATTATCAATTTTGATAACGTTGTATGCTCTAATAGTAGCACAGTATCAGTCAAAATCGTAAACCTACACTGCAATCCATAACTATAGCGCCTCCGGTATTTAAAAAATTTTTGAACTTTCGAAAAACGACTGGGAGAAAACCAAGTGCACGATTCTAAGAAACCATGATAAATAAACTTATAAATAATATTCAAGTTGGCTTTAAAAATATGTCGGTGTAATTTCAGGAATGACAAGAAGAAAAAAGTTAGTACAGGGCGTTCCAAAAATGTTGTATTTCCTTCAAAGGGGAGATTCTTGAGCTTAATTGAAGTAACTTTTTCCTTTGCGAAAATGTTCTCCGCGGCTTGGTTCACGAGTTATAAACGACAAACACAGACCAATCAGAGCGCGGCTACAGCGATTCGCCCTGAGCCAGCCGTTGGAATTGGCCGAGCTAGAATCCGTCTACGGTAGCCGCGCTCTGATTCGCCCGTGTTTTTCGTTAATAACTGCTGAACGAAGCCACGGAGAAAATTTTTGTAAAGGAGAAAGTTATTTGAAATGACCTTAGGAACCACCCTTTCCAAGGAATCTTCTCATTCGTTCAAAACTACAACATTGTTTACTGGTGTGTTGCAAACCAAAGATTTTGTAGCTAAAAGAATTACCGAAAGACAAACGTAATAAACTTTAAACAAGTTTCATGTATTTTCATAGTATTGCTTGTACAGAAAATTAAAAATTATTCGTTATTACGAATTGGAGAGAAAACGACATTTCACAGCTAAACGAGTAGGCGCGCAATCGTGCAACACAACACTCTGTCACATTTTGCACAAAGGATGCCGCATGCGGCACACTCTGCAGATATGGTCCCAACAGACTGTCATCTGTTCTGGTCCCTCTAACACAATTTGTCCGGGGAACATTACAATTCCATCGAAAAGGTCAACAAATGCATCGATGACTCCAAAGCCCGGAAATCACCGACGATTTTCCTCAAAAACATTCACAGTGGATGCAACAGTAATCGTACAAATTAAAAAAGAATAACTATTTTAATAATTGGACCAAAAAAATCGAGTTTTTGATAGATGTTAGGATTAGTTTACTAGATAATGTGAAAATTATTATTTTTTTTATTGCTATTGATCGCAAGTGCGAAGAAATTGAAGGTCAAGATTTTTATGTTTTTTATGTTGCTTCGGAAGTTAAAAGAAAACGGTATTCCTTTATATAATCGTTAATCGTCACACATGTAATATAAGATCGTATACGTGTACTATCTTTGCCAGGGGACAGAACTAGAACTTTATACTTTTCGAACTTTCTACGCCTATGGGTTCGAACTTCTGAAGAAGGCTGTTCTCGCGACAATGGTCCATTTTTCTCGAGGATACATCACAGAATTTGAGGAAACGACGCGACGGTGCTGATACCAGCCCAAAGCTGTGGGTTACGTATTTCATGCATGGCGCGAAACCTTTTGAGACGCTTCATCCACTGGCGTAGGAGGAAAATAAGAATGAGATTCCCCTCGGGGGGATCGCGAGGGCACATCGAAGCAAGTATTGCGTGACCTGGGAATTCATTGCGTTCCGTGCCAATTCTTTCGGTCCTTGCATTACATTTTGCAGCAAACAATTTTTTCGGTAAATACTTACAGACAATAATTAATGGCACACACTTTAAATAAGAAAAACTTTTTATAAATGAACCAAACCACTTCAGCTTTTCTACCAAGCTAGATTAGTTTACTAGAATATGAATGAAAATTTTAGAAATATTACGTTTTCATTAATTCACAACATTTTTATTTGGGCTTGTAATGAAAATTTCAAAAATGTGTTTTGCAGATTCATATTATAGGTTATGTACATGACACTGAAAATCCAATTTCACACCTGTGACTATTTTGAAATAACATTACTTGAAATGTTGTTTCAAATAACATGTTATTTTGTAATTATTTGGTGTAATTATGTCAGATGAAATTGTTGTTCAAAATTATATCAGCTGACCTGATTATCAGGTTCGAGTCCAATTTATACTGATACCCCTCGTTGCATGGAGGATTATTTATTTTAACAAACTTGAAATATCAAAATAAATATTGGAAATAAACTATTTCTTATTTTCGTTTCAAATAAAATTTGCTCAGGTCTGGAAACTAGACAGATCCTGAAAAAATAACGATATCTCGCGTTGATAAGAAAATATAAATAATACGAAAACGGTAACAACAATTTCTCTCTTAAAAGTATGTAAATTTTATGTTTTCTTGTCTCTGATTTATTCACATCTCTAACAAGCGAGACTTCCTGTTTTCATAAATATAGATTGGATACGTGATTTGCTACTGTGCTCCAGGGACTAAATGACGTATGCCACTGTTGGAAGTTTAGGGGAGTAATTCGATATATTAATGAGATAATTTTGTCGCTCTTCCTGAGAATGAACAATTCGTTCGTTGAATAGGAACAAATACACGGCTCATCTATTTGTTTACAAACTTTCCGAATCCGGGTCTGTCAAAAATATTGTACTTCCACAATATAAAAAATAACTATTTTACATGATGAAATATTCCAAATAATTAATTATTTTTATCTTAGAAATGACTAGGACAATTAAAAGAAAAAATGATTCTTCAATTATTTAATTATTATTTAACCACCGAGTGAAATAACTTTTAATATCGTATTTAAATCAGTTTCTGTCCGTGTGATTTAATGGACTCAAATAAGAGATTATTACTAAAAATTATTTCGAATTTAATTTGATTTAATAAATATTAATTTGTCAAGTAATATGGACATTTTGCCCTAAGCAATTCGAGTTGACTATCATTTTGTATCATAACTCAACAATAAATAAAAATAAAAATATGTGTCAAAGTACGATTTATGTCATAATTGACAAGTCATAATTTATGCAAAAAAAGAAGTATATCTCTAGGTCGTTACTACTAAATGTTAGATCGTTTTATATGAAAAATGGAGCATTTAGACTCACTCTACCCGTGAAATAATCTAATAAATTAGTTGAAATAATTCATAACTTGAAATTGGACTATTAAAGATGGCGGACGCTTTTAGCGAGACGAGATACAATAAGACAGTTCTGGTTGGCGAAAGTTTTCCATTAAACCCAAGGAGCCGACAAAGAAGCGTGGCTCTGTTATTGAAGTTGCCGAATTCGCGGCAACTGGTGACCCTCGGTTACCGCCAATCTTTCTGACCACGGCACAGTCTAATCTCGGGAAAAATTCTTGCTAACTTCTCCTCGCGGATCTCGAAAGTTCCGCGATGCCGAATTTCATCCGCGCCGCGCCGGGGCTGTGTAAGACCAACATAAAACAAGGGCAAAGTCAAGGGGAAATAAACGGAAAAAATATAACCTCGTAAGCTGTTGCGGTTTCGACCGTTACTCGTTGCAAATGAGCAAAGTTTTCGGGAATCGAGCCTACGAGATGAACGCGGCGGCGGCGGCGGCGGCGGCTGCGCACGCTTCCGGTTATCGGATAATATGCAACGACGACGCGTAGAACTCGCGCAACTGGCTTCGTTATCGTCCAACTGCAGATCTGTATGCAAGATAAAAGTTGCTTGCACTAATTGAAGGACACAGAGCGCAAATAAAAATTTATCTGCAAAATCCCCGCGGATTCCAACTGATCTTTATACGTTCCAATAAAAGTGTTGCCTCTTCTTTTCAACATTTTCATAATATACCCATAATCAACCCACATTCAATCCAGGATAATACTAACAATCAAAAAGAAATCATTTATAACTGGGCTGCGGATCTTTATGCATTTATAGCAAAATTGAGTAGATGAATGTCAAAATTATAGGATTATTTTGAAAATTGAAGATGTCAATATATGATTTTTCATCTATACAAGTACTGTTTCCCAGTTTCTCTCAGGCCCAGATATTAAAGGCCGGAAAATTATTTTTGATTTTCTTAAGTTATGCTCGAATAAAATTTAATTTCAATTAGTAAAGTAATTTTAAGTTAGATATTAAGGCATATTGCAACGTATAAATTGTATAATTTGCAATGTATATGCTATATAAACCTTATATGGTTTAAAGCAATAATAAATAATAATAATAATTAAAATTATTAAGGGAAGAAACAACGTTCTATTTAGTTGCTATTCCTTGCAATCGATACAGGCAATATTTATTTTGCATAAAGATTGAAACAGTTATATTTTATGCTATTCTCGAATTTTATAGTATACGGTTGAAAATAATTATATTTAATATTATAGTTGTACTATAATGTGCACTGTACTAAAAAATAGTTGTACTTTATATTATAATTGAAATAAAACGTAGTTAAAAATATTTGTTTTTCATATTGTAATTAGGATATTATGTAATCGAAAGTAGTTGTATTTTATGTTATATTTAAAATCAACGTGATGATATGTTTTTTATTCTGATTTTAATATGATCTATTCTACGTTTTTGTTCTTACGTTTGACATTGCTATTACATCCACCACTAGCACTTAAAACCAGCAAGTGGTAGCCATAAAAAAGGGAAACCGGAAAAATTACAATGCACCGTGCGCATGTTAGATTCCCACTGCACGTATCGGTTGAGCAATTAATCATGTGCAGTTGCGGCGAGTTGCGAAGTGAATTTACGAGAAACTTTACCGAGGCTTGATTAAGAAAATATAGTGCGAGGTGTGGAATAATTGAGTTCGTGAAAAATGAGATACCCCTGACGTTTTTCTTTTTACGTACACACCTTACCGGGGAGACGAATTAATAAATAATAAAATATGATCCTTATACAGCGTAACGAGATTTTTTCGACGAAAGCATTGTGCACGACAGCATGAACTCTTGTTTTTTACGAGCATCTTGCGGGGTTTTTTCCAGCTATTAACATTGCGGTGGAAATGCTGGTATGCAACTGACAACGGAACAAGAAAGACATTTTAATTAATGGTTAATAGTTCTATATTTTTAGTTTAGGTTTTTAGTTTTATTAAATTACAACCATTTGGTTATGAAATAATTTTAATTATTGACTTTATTTGTTTTTAGGTGAGCCTTTAGTTTGTAAGATTGCATCTTTTATGTCAGGCTCGGGTAACTTCTTCCCCGCTGTCGCTTCAAGACTCCCACTACCGGTTCCCCCACTACCAGTGCACCGGTTCCCCCACTATCAACTATTTCGTATTGCCCCTACCGTGCTTTGCCTCGCGTGACTCCTCCGCTACCAGTGCACCGGTTCCCCCACTATCAACTATTTCATGATTCAACTATTTCAGTTGAACCAATTCCCGAATATTACCAAAATCTAAATCTCTTTTAATCAAAGTTGTACAGTATAATATTATTTTTTAAAAATTAGCCGAGGTACAATTCGAAGAAAATAATTAAAAATAATAAAAAAAAATGTTTTTATATTTCATCAAATAAAATATGAACACATAATCGTGGAACACATTGTAGAATACTTTCAAGTAATGCTTTATGTGGTTTGAACTTTAAGGAGATCGAATGGAAACATTCATTTTTACATAAGAAGCACTATAAAACTGTATCAGACCTCTCTACTGTGTTGCGCTGCATACGTAAACATTGAATAAGGGAGCCACACGGAGTCTTCTGTTCCGGGAATCAAATTCCATGTCTGCACACAGATATCAAACTATCCATCCACCGTAGTTAAATGAAATATTTCGTAGATTCCGGCGCATCCCCGGACCGCATCGAGTAAAATGCAATTCCTGAGATGATTTGAAAGGAGCGACTTCACCTCAGCGCGCGGAGAATACTTTTGTCTCGATACCGTCCTCGGAGCAATGAAAATTCGAAAATCAATATGCCCCGTATCGTCGCGGAGCGTGCACGATGCATTCTATCCAGTGTTCCACTTACTTTTCTAGACTGTGTCAGCGTTGTATCCCTAAATGCAATTTCGGATAAACATGTCAGAAATTCCCGAATAAAGGACAGAATGCAAAATTTTCAGTAGTATCCATCCTCTATGGTTCCGACGACCATTTTATGCAACATTTGTTTTTTGTTAGTGACAAGTCATATTTCAAACACCAAATGGCTTATACAGTCGTGGTCAAAATTTAGCGGGCAAGATAAGGCGGGCCATTTACCATACAAGAGCCCGTTATTTTTATATTATAACCTTAATATTTTTAATTTTTGATATCGAAATTATTTTAACTTTACCTATTTCAAATTTACTTAATAATCTTTCGCTTTTATCAATATTTATACATTTAATATATTTTTTTTCGATAGTTTGAATTCTCATGCAGTGTATGAATTGAATGATTTTGTAATTTATTTAAATGGATTCGCTAAATAATTTATATATAGTAAATACATTTAATTTCGACTTAGGGTATTATATATACCATATGTAATTAAAGAATATTAGTTAATAAATTTTATATCGTTTAATTGCAACCTTTACGGTAAATTATAGTCAATAACTTTTTTGAAAATAAATTTTCCAGTTGAAGAAGTATAACTAATTTTATATAAAATTAGTAATGTCCACTTGGTAAAATGAAGTTGTACAACCACAGGTAAGTTTCAAACTATGTATTATAAAGGAAAAATATGTCAAACATCTAGAAAAGCATTTCGACGTAACCTCGATGTGTCGAGTTGTTGATCGGTGCGCACTGCCACGCGTATTGTATTTGCTCAAAATTAGAAAAATCGAACAGTTTCGAGAATCGTTCCACCATTCGGCAGGTTCGATATATTAACAATTGAAAATCCGAGCTCCGATACACGAAGCGTGCAGTTTGAACTACAGTCATGGGAGCCCCACGCACATTGTCAAAAAAAAAAGAAAAACAAAGGACGATGCTCCCGACACAGCATTCCCTTTTCAGTTTGTTGCTATTGTTGCTCTGCAGCCTTGAGCGTGCTAAGGTGTCTAGACTTTATCAAAATGCAGTATACAATAAAGTTAGGAGTCAAATAGTTTTTAATATTTTATTAGTTATCTTCTTCAAATTTCAAAAATGTAAAGAAATTAAAAAGGCTGTTGCATTATTTTCAATCCATTAAAACTATTTAAGAAAGAAATAATGCAAAAATTCAATGATTCAATTAAATTATATTCAATATTTGTCTGGATCGAAATTGTAAATAGAAACGTAGTGAGGTAGTAAAATTTCATCTAATTCCACAAATAGTTATATTATTGATAATTAAACATTAAATAATGATTAGCATAAATATTAGTACGGCCGCATTGGCTCCAATAATTCAGTTAAGGGTGAAAATAGAAGGGAATATTTTTAGACACTGAACAATTGTTTACGGTAGATAAAAAATTACCAAGAATAGCGTACACAATATTATTGAAGGAAATAGTGAGAAATAGTTCAAAGGCTTTGGAAAAATTGGAAAGTGCTGAAGGGGAGAACTATGTAAGGGGAGTCCTGTGTAAGGAGAATCGCTCTTTGTGCTTTGATCGCGTACACGTGCACTTACACAGCCGTACACGTGCACTTACACAGCCATACACGTGTAACTCAGCTAACTGAGGTTCAAACCGTCGCGTCGATACGTCGATTTTCAACCGTTAACATTTCAGAATCTAAACCTCGTCAAAGTCTTACTCACAATTAACCAATTTCTATGAAATTAGCAGTATATAACTTATTCGAGGCTATACATTTCTTCAATTTTAAATACAGGCCCGCACAAAAATGTTCTAAAAATCAACAGTTACTATTTTATTCGCGATTCTGACCAAATGAAATATTTTCAAAATTTTACACTGAACTAATCCTTCTAGAAACAGGGTATCCCAAAAATGTACTTCCTTAGAATGGATGATTCCCGAGGTCATTTGAAGTAACTTTTTCCTTTGCGAAAATGTCCTCCGTGGCTTCGTTACGAAGTTATTAACGAAAAACACGGAACAATCAGAGCGCGGCTACAGCGACACGCCTTATCGTTGTCATTGGCCGAGCCGGAGTCGGCGCCCTGCAGTCGCGCTATGATTGGTCCGTGTTTTTCGTTAATAACTCTTTAACAAAGCCTCGGAGAACATTTTTGCAAAGGAAACAGTTACTTCAAATGACCTTGGGAACTCACTTTAAGAAAGTAGGACAGGGATCACTCCTTTCAAACAATAACACATTTTTGGGGCACCCTGTATACAGAAAAACTGAAGGTCCGTTTGTAAAAAAGTTATTCTGATTCAAAGTGTGTTTGATTATGAGTGTCACTGTATAATAAACTATTTTACAGTTCCCCCGATTAGAAATCCCAAACTTGTCAGGAGAATCACGGTGATTCATTTAGCCGAATTCAACTGAAACAGGATAATGGACTCATTATCGTATCCTTTTCATACTAAAACCTTTTCTCCATGAATTTCAGGTCAACTGATAAAATGACGCGAGTCCTTTCGTTCTGATCATATACAAGCGACGCAATCGAACATGGCTATTTGAGCATTACCATTTTATGTCTCGTATCATTTGCTATCACCGTGGCGTTTCTTCCACGGGTTATTGAAACTCGATGGAACAAAATACCCAGTCATTTACAACGCATAGGCGTCGAAGTTCGCACGGTCTTGCGCGATTTTCAAGAATTTAATTCGTCGACTTATCGATCAAATTTTATTAAACACATGTCATCAATGAAGTTATGATGCATGACATACGGTATAAAAACTAGTACATTTAACCCAGATTCTCATCCAGGTTAATTATTTCTCAATAATTAGTATACTTGAACGCTTTGCGCACGGCTCTAAAGTGTGTACCTATTTCTTTCACCTCCATTTACCTAGTCGACACGTACGGTAATATCTTTTACTCTAAAATTGAATTTAACAACGAAATATATATTTTTTTATTGTTGCCACAAGTAATTTACAGCTGTTTGAGTAGACGTAAAACGATTATATTTTACTTTACGCAAACATTTAATTTATATTTTAAATATACGTGCAGGGTGTTCCGCTTAAAACATGACACCTGAACTCGCCCTTTCCAAGGCCACTTATGCTTTTGATAATTAATAGTAATACATAATGAATTATTTGGAATTTAATAGATTAAGTTTGTTTGTATTTATTAAAGAATAGTATGTTGAATGTAAATATATGCAAGAAGGTCATTAAAATATTATCTGGTTTCGTTTACACAATCTTCGTTTTCAAAAAGGTATCAACTCTCCCCTATATTATCCATGAATAAATTTACTATGCATTCAAAATGTGAGGGTTCAAAAATTTAATAAAAAAAATTTGTAAAAAAATATGACACTATAATTAATATATCAATTTAACATCGTTTGGTATGTACATAATTTTATACTATGTCAGAATACATTATTCGTTTTAGCATAAAAGGGTGAAATGTAAAATTTCCGGTAATGTTATATTTTCAATTAATAAGACAATTTGACATTTTTTAAACAGAGCACAAGGTCGCGTTATCCAGGCGAGGGAAAACTTGTTTTATTTCCGTGTGTGTGTATGCGTGTGTGTGTGTGTGTGTGTTTCATGAAATCGGCATCCAAGCCGTCACGAGCCAGCAAAAGTCTTTGCAATTCCAATGTTATGCATACCATCTGCATACCACTTGTGACATACAAAATACAGTATGATTTTCTTGTGACAGCGTGTGTACCTCTCGTGAAACTGCTTCCAGCATCCCGTACGTAATTAAACTTTACGCGGAATAACACAATTTTAATACACGAGATTATATACGGAAGCAGCACGCCGAAAAAATACCCTGTATTTTCCGAATTTTATAGTATTCATAAAGTGAATCGATTTGAGCTAGATATATATCGAGCAGGATGTAAACCCGAGAATTTTGAACCGAATTCAATTCAGCCCGAGGCTCGATATAAAATCGAGGCTATTTCTGATTCAAGCGTTTTAAGTCAAGTGAGAGTTATTTATCATCTACTTTCGTGATACGAATAAGCTCAACATCGACATTTTATAACAATTTAACAATTATTTACACATGCGTGTACAGCATAATTTAGATATTCTGACCAATAATTTTTGTTAAATATTGTACTACATTAAATATTGCTCATAATTTTGCAAAAATTGTTTTGTACTTTTTTTATATATTTAATTTCGTTACATGGTTAAAGAAACAGGCTCATTGTATTAGAAAGTGTTTTTAGCATTCTACTTAGTTTTGTTTACCCTCCCCACAAGTTGAAAACGATTAAAAATGGTGAAAATCGCCGAAGGGTAGAATAAAAAGGCAAAAATAGATTGAAAATCGTGAAAACTAATTTTTACGATTTTTAATCGTTTACAACTCAAAAACCAATTAACCAATTTTGATGAAATTTCCGGCATGTGTATAACTCGTGCGAATCTACAGAAAACATTTTTTAAATTTCCGTTACAAACTCAAATAAAAATATTTTTTTCCAAATTCCGATTAAACGCAATTTTACCAAAATTTTCGTTACGTCATCTAGTAAACTAATTCTTTCAGTTTGGCAGAAAAAGGAAATTCTTTTATAAAAAAAATTATTCCGATTTGTGTGTCATCAATTATATGAATGCCGTAAGTATAATTATAATAATTCCAAGGGTAGTATAACACATCCACTTTACTTTAACTATGCGGTAGCTTGTTGTCAGTAGGCAAAGTGTTAATAATACTGGCTCCACATGTGAGAATAAAAAGGCAAAAATAGATTGAAAATCGTGAAAACTAATTTTTACCATTTTTAATCGTTTACAACTCAAAAACCAATTAACCAATTTTGATGAAATTTCCGGCATGTGTATAACTCGTGCGAATCTACAGAAAACATTTTTTAAATTTCCGTTACAAACTCAAATAAAAATATTTTTTTCCTAATTCCGATTAATCGCAATTTTACCAAAATTTTCGTTACGTCATCTAGTAAACTAATTCTTTCAGTTTGGCAGAAAAAGGAAATTCTTTTATAAAAAAAATTATTCCGATTTGTGTGTCATCAATTATATGAATGCCGTAAGTATAATTATAATAATTCCAAGGGTAGTATAACACATCCACTTTACTTTAACTATGCGGTAGCTTGTTGTCAGTAGGCAAAGTGTTAATAATACTGGCTCCACATGTGCTGGCAACCTTAACAACGCGTTCTAAGCTCGCGTGTCCCCAAAGGCCTCGAAGAATGGCGAAATTGGCCCCGGGCCCGGTTAATGAAGCAAAGCAAAGCGCTTTGTCCATTCGATTTGCGGCTCTGTTAAAACATTGAAAAGCGACCTACACCGCCCGAACGCACATTGAGCGGTGCTGCTGTCTAACCAGAAAAATCCTCCATTGTTCGGACTGCGTTTGCTTGGGCGATTTGTGCCTTGCCGTCATCAAAAATACACGCTCCACGGAAACATTCGGAAGAACAATTTTGACATTTTAGCGAACCATTGTGCGTCATTATGACGCGGTAATCGCGTAGCCACGTCGTTCCATCGATCGGGGACTACTCGTGTATTATAGGTTAGTTATAGTTGCATGTTTACCTCCTCCATTTTTAAGTCTCTTCTTTTTTTTTTCTTCTTTTCTGATGGTGTACTAATAGCTGTCGATCGGCTTCGAACAAATAAATAAGCTCGAAGAACGTGAACGCAAATCGTTCTTAGGGAGACGCGGATACTTTTTTTATGGAAAAACATTTTATAAAGACTGTTATTTATGTCCGACGAGTTCCACAATTTCGTTTATTTATGGACAAATCGCTTCGATATTGGGTTCTTTATTGTTTTATAAAATCGAGATTTTTATTACAAGACTGAATTTATTTATGTGTCTCAATATGTAAGTGAACGTAGAAATTTATTTATGAACTTCTACTGGACGCGTCTTTGTAATTGCTATAATTATTAAATAAACATTGCGAAACCGATCCCGGTACGGTTAGTGTTAAACAATATCGTGAACTTTATTTTAGCTTCTACTGTATATTACAGTAATAATTTTCTTTTTCTTTTATTGTTTATTAATATTGAATTTTTATTCAAATGATAAGAGTTTTTTACTCAACACTATTTTTTCCTGTGTGAATATTTATTTCTTTGAATATTCATTCAAATTGTTAACGTTGTACAGTATAGCAGATATAATAGTAGTACATACATACTGGTAGTCTACTTTGTATATTAATAATGTTCAAATAGAAGAAGTTTTGGTGTATTTTGGAACGTGCTGTATTTCTACTATTATAGATACGTAAAGTACTCTGTTGTAGTAAAATAAGCGATACAATACAATATTCGATCAGAGAACTCGAACGCCTCTTCCCTTTATTGCAGAAGCTAAATGCGACTCGTTCGCAGCCGCACAAGTGGATTATGACACTTTAGTCGGACAAGTAGAACGAGGTCTGCATTCAGTCAGACGAGTAGAACGAGGTCCATCTCTCTGGCGTGATAAATCGAATGTTACCAATTTATTACAATTGAATTAATCTGTTTCAGCACGAAACATTCAAATTAATGTTAATATAAATAGATAAAGTAAATGTTTATAATTTTACAAAAGTATATATCATTGTATTTGAGAGAGTCTGCACAATTTGTTTACTTGAAGAACACTTGTACAGCTTTTATTGATGAAGCAAAAAAGATTCCTAAAGTCAAAAATTTATATTTCTTGTTATTATATTTTTCAAAACGCTGACTTTGGAATTTTTTTGGTACGAAACTGCGGAACCGTTTTCCATTGAAGTCCACTGTACACTTTCATTTACGTTTTGACAGCATCCATAAATTTTTAGATGGCAGGAAAAATAAAAATTGAGACTGTTATTGACAATGAGTAGATAAATTCTTGGAGAAAGGTGTCCAAAGGATCTGTTATAACTTTACAATTTTCTATGACATACTACAAAACGATTTCTGATGAGCTTTAGCGTAAATTTTTTATTATATTATATTTTATTTTTATCGGTATTTTTCATAACATCCTATGTTATGCAATTGAGAATATCGTCGAAAAGAATTTATTTTGAGAATTTCCTATGTAATTATGTTTTCGATCAGAATAGATTCTTTAAAAATGTGTCGGTATAATTGAGCCACAATCGATGCTTTACCACATCAACAAGAAAATGATTTGACGAAGCGATTTGATTTTGCGAGCTGCACGCGAACGGCAAAGGTGGCGATTTAATTAACAAATTTGCAAAACGAAATTAAATACTTCAAACGACCTATCGACTGTCCATTTCCAATATAGAGGATGTGTGTTCGTATACGTATAGCGTTCAATGCTGATTGATTTTTAAATCACTCAGTTTTTGTATCGATGTTGCTATGACCTAGTTCGTCATTCTCGCTGCACGAAATAATCTGTATTCTTGATCTTCAAAACTTAGGATAATAAATAAATCAAAATCCGTAAAACATTAAGCGAAAAAAGTTGAACTCTATATTTTTGTAAATTGTTATCTAACGTGACCTTTATATCAAGTTTATATCAAGCAAAAATGGTCAATTCCATAAGTAATAAATTTTCTGAAATCTCATCCTCAAATTATGTAAAATTAATAAATTCCACTCCCACCTTCGTTCTTTCCGCTAAAATAACAATTTAATTTTATAGAAATTTTACAGAAAAATCCAATTATTACGTTGTATGCTACTTTCAAAACTATACAACTTTCATTTCAACCATTTTTTAATATACCAGAATAGTTTACATGTAATTTAGGTGACACAATTACAATAGCTGAATCACCCTGTACACAATAAATGAACCTACAATTTCGATACGGAACAATATTTACTAAAATACCGTCCGTTATTGCATTTTTCCATTCGATAGAATATCCACTCGAATTTTTTTGAAATTGACAAATCGAATGTTTGCAATCAATGCGTGCGAAATCTGATTTTACAGAATGCACAAACATTTCGAGGGCTGACTCACGCCATGCGCACGTATAGTCGACATTCCGGGACGTTAATATTCATCATCATTATAATCGAGTGTGGAATAGAACTTGTCACACTAGGAAGTGGAAATGGTGTATACTTACGAAGTAATCAGCTTCGGTGAATTACTTGGCTTACTATATAACTGTATACGAAATAGACGGGTGTTACATGGAGCACGCGAAATTTTCAGCTGATGGCTGCAATGTTACGAAGTAGCTCAGCCAACTATAAAACGTATTTACTATTTAATGTACATAATAATTTAGAATAGAAACAATAAAGTTAATGTACAAAATAAATTCTTTGGTCAAGACAACTCATTGGAAATTAAATTCCTATAAATTATAAGTAAATTAAAGAAATGTACATAATAATTTTGAAAGAAATAATAATGTACAAAATTAATTCTCTGGTCAAGCAAACTCATGGATATTAAATTGCTAAAAATTATAAGTAAACTAAATAAAAAAAACACATGTATTTTATTAATATTAAAAATATTTGACTTCAGAAATCGTCAGAATTCCATGATTTTTTGTGTTGAACATTATAAATTTAAAAATTAATAAAAATTATATCTAAGCAGGCAAATGCAATATTTTACTAATAACCCGTACAAGTGGTTGATGCGGCCATAAATAATTTAGGAGAAAGCAAAGAAAAATTGAGTGTATAAATTAATACTAATTATATGAAAAATATTATGCATAAAAAATCTTCATTTAGAGCAAAAACTCTTCAGATTGTTTGACGATATTTGATACGATTAACTCGCGGCAGATTTCATAAATTGCTATAATGAGGTGACATCAGATGTTCCCTCCCAGTATTTCCATGGCAGCGTTCAAACTGCAGGAACGCTGACGGAAATGAACCTTCACAGGGGCCAAAACTCAGACAAAAATTTCTGGGGGACTTGTTCCTCTTCGAGACAGCATTGTTCTTCTAGCCGCGCTTAATGAACGCCGCTATACACGCAGTAAATAGATGTTCGCTTGTGTCTCGTAAGCTGCTGAGGGAAATACTCTGAAGCATCCAGTATTCAAATTAACTTGAAATCGTTCGAATAAAGGAATCTATGTTGTGAAGATATTATTTCGCTGAATGGAACAACAACCGATTTGCGAGAAACGTGTACTTGGTTAATTATTATATTTAGTTATATATTAATTTAATCTTTAATTTATTGACATACTTTTAATAATCATTTTAGTCTACCTTGCTGCTACCAATTTTCATTTACTTAATGAATTTAATTAGTTAATTAAATTAATATTATATGTTTCATTATGGGGCTGCAATAAGCGTGTAAAATTAATTAATGTGTGATGGTACGAAGGCCTCAAAGGTGTTTACATTTTCATAATCAAGAATTTCATCGGTAAATATCGACATCACAAAGAATACATAATATATATTACAATTTTTTTTTTATCAAGATTATTTTATATTCCTTAATATTAAACGTGAAGGTATATAAAACAATAAATAACTTTTTGAGAATTTTTTACCGAAAGTAAATGACACAACATTTTTCAACCTGTGGGTTGGAAGAAGTCACCCCCATCCCCTAGTATTCGTAGGGTTGTGTTAATATGCTAGCTTTGTGTAGAATGTCGTCACGATAGTAACGAGAGCATCGATACTTTTCCGAGCCCCAGTAACCGAGCGGGTTTGGTACAATTCCCGAAAACCCGACTATTACTGCTCGAGACAGCGAGGTTTTTCAAGAAAAAGTACCTACAGTGATGTTGGCAGCAGACGTAGCGAGCAAGCATCAGGAACAACCAATCTGGGGGAAATTGCACCCTTGACCCAGCCATGTTAATTCGCGTATCCCGTTCGGTTTCGTTCCGTTCCGTTCCGTTCCGTTCTATTCCGTTCCGTTCCACCAAGGTATATAGGTGAGTAGGTGAGTTTCGGTTGTTGCGGCTAGTTGTTCCAATACGACTACAAGAGTCAGTACACGCTCGCGGCGGCTTCATTATTTCATAAAAAGCAGAAGCAGATGTCGTGCGGAAGTAGTGAAACACGCGAGCCACGTTAGAGTGTTGATCGAAATAGCACGCGATCACCCGACGAAAAATCCTCGATTTTTCCGTGCGACTATCGATAAACTGAACGCACGAATGTGTGCGTATCTGGCGAAACTAACCGACTTATTAGTCTCGCTTGACTTCTTCTTTCTTTTCCAGTTATATTGAAATTAACTGTTTTGTTAAATAACTTTTTGTTTGTGGTAATTCATACGTTCTCCAAATTGAAATAAAAGTGTATTTGTAACTGAAATTCTCTCATGGCATATTGTCCTTTCTCATACGGGGTGTCCCAAAAAAATCGGAAACTTTTGTAGGGGTGGTGGTTTCTGAGGTCATTTGAAGTAACTTTTTCCTTTGCGGAAATGTTCTCCGTGGTGTGGTTCAGGAGTTATTAATGAAAAACACGAACCAATCAGAGCGCGGTTACAGCGGCTCGCGTTGAGTCTGGCGTTGGCATTGGCCGAGCCAGATCCCGTCCACGGTAGCGGCGCTCCTATTGGTCCGTGTTTTTCGTTAATAACTCCTTAACAAAGTCACGGAGAACATTTTCGCAAAGGAAAAAGATGCATCAAATGTGCTCAGGAACCACCCCTTTCAAAAGTTTTCGACATTTTTCGGACACCCCGAAAATATTTCTAAAATTTATATTTTCCTATAAGTATCAATTATTTACTCTTATATTGCCTTATAAAAATGGCAAGGTCGGATTTACCAAAACTTAATTTTGTATTAATAGTATAGTTTCCAATAATAATTTCCTCCAAAAGCAGCACAGTTTTGATAATTTTGGTATTACAAGTTTCACACCACTGTTTCCATAAGCAATACAATTTCCTGAAATTTTAAAGGGCATTCCTTGAAATGGCCCCCCAAGTAAACCGCAAGTCGAAGAATAAATTAGTATTACAAGTTTCGTTATTCCATTCGCATTCAGTATAAAGTAGAAATTGGTATAAGTTACTTACAGAAAGTAATTTAAAACTGTCCAAGAAACGGGAAGAATAATTTCCACCGGTGCATTATCGGAAATCATTAATCATGCACACACTCTGCATAAGTAATCGAGAATTTATTATAGTCACACGAATGTAAAGTGATACTTGTTAGCGATGTAAATAAATATTTATGCAGAATGTAGAGAAATATTTATGAAGAATGTAGAAAAATAGTTATGAAGAATGTAGAAAAATATTTATGAAGAATGTTGAAAAATATTTATGAAGAATGTGGAGAAATATTTATAAAGAATATAGAGAAATATTTATGAATATTGTGAGAATTAAATAGAATGAAAAAAAATTAAATAAAGCCAACATTATTTATGAAATCAAGAAATGTAGATCAGAATGAATTGAGAATACATTCGAAGTCAATGTTAATCGAAATCGAAGCACAGAAGTCGATGTAAATTGAAAATCACTTTTAGGCGAAATCATAAATACATTACCAGAAAGTGGTTTGAACTGATGTCGAGTACTTTGAAGTGTTCCACTTAATGGATTGATTCCATTATCCATCTCTTGTCGTCGAAAAAAAACCCAATTATTCTTCCCGAGTAGAAGAGACTTGTTCCTCTTAAAATGCGATACAAATAAATTCGATTATTTGCCAGTCAATGTGTAATTGAAGTCAGCCACAAAGACGCTGAACCGCGGAGAAAGCTCTCTTTTATTGGAGCATGGTAATTCAATATTAGAAAGTGAAACATATTCTTCAGAATTAATTACTATGTAGCATATACAGGGTGTCTCACTTGAGTGTGACCCCCAGGAATATCTTCTTTAATTTTTACAAAGTGAAGAATATTTTTTATGTGTAATTTGAATGGTATCAAGTGGTCGTCTAACCCATGACCTTTAAATGACCTTGAACTCCGAAGACGAAGGTCAAACTTAAATTTCGATTGTAAAGAGAATTGTTTACTTTGTCAAAATTAAAGTTGATATTCACGCTTAAGTGAGACAACTCGTATATTCAAATATCTACGAAATTATCAATTGTAAAATTCAAATCGAATTTTCTGTGAAGAAAACACACCGAAGCGTGAGCGCAGGAATATACTGTATTCTTAAATAACAATTCTGTCCAAATACGTCCCTTTGAATGCAACAAACGGAATTTCCATACTCTTCAATGAGGGTTGTTTTGTGTGCCTGCGGGTAGCCCCGTACATGCGGGTGGTTACTTTGCCCTATCTGAATCGAACACTTGTGAACATATAAATACGGTGACGGGCGTCTGCTCTTATTGAGAATTGCGACAATTGAGGGTGACTGGTTTCAACCTTTAGAGGGCCGGGCATTTTTCCACTGAACATTTTTTTTTATAAATATACAGAGTGAGGCACCTAACACCTGAATAACTTAATTGTTGGTGGTAGAAAAAAATGTATCGGCCGAAACTTACGTTAACAGCTTTTTTGTAGGTGGACGCGTCGAGGACATATGAAGGTCAACTCCGTTTTTTTAAATTAGATTGATATACTTTTCTATGTACTATCTAATAGGGCGTTTTAAGACGCGTACAGTGACCTACGGCTCAAGGTCACGCAAGGTCGTTGAAGGTCACGCAAGGTCGTTGAAGGTCAACTGCGATGGAAAATATTTTACGCGAAATACATTTACGTAGCTTTTATAATTACAGCACAAAACAGAATGACAACTAAAATATAAATTTACTCACCATTGCGTCATGTAATGAGTGCTAATGATGTAAACAGGCGATGACGTGCGATTACTTTCGGTGCCGTTCAGGCCAATTTCCGTTCCGTTCAGCTCCATTCCACCGAGTGAAGATTGCGGTGGCAGTAACTTTGCAGAGTCACTGACACCTTCCTCTTAATGTTCGATCATCTCTCGAGCATTCTGTAAACAATGCAACAACGCACCGTTATAATGCATTATGCAGCTAAACATATTCAGCGAAACGCCGTTTACATGAATCCCTCGTGTAACAAGCATTTCGCATAACTAGGTCGTTCATATACGTTCACCTAATTCTCCCCTCTACCGATAATATTCTTTACAAGTAGACAGCGCGGAGGTTATGCATTTATGGTAAAAATGGATAGGTTGAATTTGACGCAAGAAACAGATGAAAAAAAGTTTAAAGGATTTCAATGTATTGGTATCAAATTAGTAAACTTATTAAAGGAACAAAGAAATTTCTGTTTGAATCCAGTTGATTGTAATTGTTGAAAACAATTTTTAAACATAACTTTTGAACGAGTGGTTTCCTAACATTACCACTTGGATTTTCGGCATATTCTCGCAAAAATCTACAGGATCACATTAAAAAAGTTTTTATATTTTTGGTGTCCCAAGGTGAAGTTTAACCAAGTTTTATAATTTCACCGTCAAAAAATCGGAAAGTGGTCCTGGAATATCTAAGTAAAGTAGTTGCAGCAAACATTATCATATTTCAGGTGTCTGTGCAACCTCAACCTATAATTAATCATGTTTCTGTATTTGTATTGTAATATTAGACTATACCATATTGTTCAGGAGAACCACCTTTGTTGCTGTTGAAGCGCAAACCGTCCGAATGACTGAATAAGCAGATTCCAAACTACTGTCCCCGAAAGTCTCGATAAAAAAGTCGTATTAATGACAAACTAAATTGTCCGTATTTTAATCATTGCGGCCAATTAAGAGTAGACAATCGCGAAATTATATTTCAAGAACAAACGTGCCGTGCGTATGTGCATCAACGTATTGATTGGGCATCCAGCAATTACGAATATTAACGAAATTGGCTTTCCATTAAAATGATGAATAGGAAAGTGTTATAGATTACGTATAATCCCGCGACGGTAGACGTGAGTCGAATTGGAACTTCTTGTGCGGGTCGTAATACATATTACATACTCGACAAAATTATGATAAAAATTAAAATATTACAAGAAATAATAAATAATAAAATAGAATTATATAAAAATAAAATATTCCTAAAATATTAGAAGAATTTTTCTGGATATAATTTTTCTTTATTGTTCTGGACTGAAAAAAGAACTGTCGTAATACATATTACATACTAGACAAAATTATGATAAAAATAAAAATATTACAAGAAATAATAAATAATAAAATAGAATTATTATAAAAATAAAATATTGCTAAAATATTAGAAGAATTTTTTCTGGATATAATTTTTCTTTATTGTTCTGGACTGAAAAAAGAACTGTCGTAATACATATTACATACTAGACAAAATTATGATAAAAATAAAAATATTACAAGAAATAATAAATAATAAAATAGAATTATTATAAAAATAAAATATTGCTAAAATATTAGAAGAATTTTTGCTGGATATAATTTTGCTTTTTTGTCCTGGACTGAAAAAAGAACTGTTCGCTAGCTAGACTGAAAAATAGACGCAAAGAATGCAAGGATTACCACAGCGAGGAAACAAAGATTTTAGTCGCAGATTACCTGGTTTTCGCGAAATGGAACAAAAGAACGAACGAAACGAATGGAGAGAACGCAGGAATTGTTCAGAGATTTCGAATCTTGTTCAGAGTACGAACTACAGTCCGTATATCTCGGGGAACATCAAAAAACGTGACCGCTAATTGATTCGCTGGTTCGTTTACACATGTTTCGTTCGTTTAGTGCGATTTGCTACGCTCCGAAAACTCAATGGGTATGCTTTTTGCGCAGGTTTCCGGCACAGTTTTTATTTTTTGGATATTTTCGACACTGACAGCCTCGAACGCACCTTCCGACCCGTACTGCATCTTCCGTGTGTTTTATTGACCTCGAGCTTCTACCATTAGGTTGATGCAAAAATAATACCGGTTTTTATAAATATAAGTAATATTCGGCCATTTTTAAAAAGACGATAACTTTTCTAATATTCAACAATACGATATTAATTATATCAGTACAAGATTAACTATGCACAATAGGGTGGACTTAAGCTATACTTGGTGAAAAATTTTTATCGAGATACGATGCAGGACGCCACCCAGAATTTTGAAAATTTTGAAATTCACCTTAACCATGAAGTACGACACATCGCTGGATTTTTCTTTTTTTTTCTGAATAGGAATATGGCATATGAAAGTTCTTTATACGAAAATATGCCAGAGGAGAAAATTGCACTGTTCGATAATAGAATGGTAAAATAAAAAATTTTTTGGAAATCGAATTTTCGAAATTTCGGACGTCATCGTTATTTTTTTCAAAGGTCATAGAATTTTTCCATATTCCTATTCAGAAAAAAAAGACAAATCCAACGATGTCATGCTCCAATAGTTAAAGTGAATTTCAAAATTTTCAATTTAAATGCGCCACGCGATCCTTTTATCCAATCCATCTCAAACTTTGCACAAATTTTTTTCTCACGTAAAGGGACAATTCTGGGTGGCGTCGTGAAAAAAATTTGTTGGTCAAAAAATAAGGTCCACCCTGATGCACAAACAGATATTTAGTTTACCGTTTACTTCGCGTTTAGCGAAGTTATGGATTTTTCCAATATGTACTTACTTTTTCCGAAAATCGAAAATTTTATCCCCGACTGTTCGCCGGAAGATGGTTGCCGAATTCTTCTGTGTACGCAGCCAGTATATTGGGACGAACGTGCTGAATAGTTTCCGGTCGAATATCCGCAAGACCGACATTTAATTAAAATGTAGCGAGCGAACATAGCGAGTTGTTAGCATAATAGTTTGTTTGAAAGCTGAGGACGAAGCTATCTCAAACGCGATTGAATCGGCTTCGGGGTCTGAAACCCGACTGATTTCGTTCGCAAATGGAACGCAGCTGGACTGACACGTATTTTGGAGCTGTACTCACGTCTAGCAAATGCAAGAAAATCTGTTATAGGGAAAAATTCGGAAAAATTGAGTTTTTAAAAGTATCGAACCTGAAAACTAGTTTCACCAAATTTCATGCTAAAATTCATTGAAATGTTAGAAATGACCGAAAAAGAATGAAATTTCAGAATATGCGATTTAAACAATTGGAAAGAATTTACATTTTATTATATATTATATATTAGTATTATATATTATACATTTAATTATATATTATATTTATGCATTTACTCTATTTTGCCTCCGAGCGGCGGTAACGTGTATAGGAAAAAGTGTTCAGAATGATGACCTTGACTACATATTTCAAGGTCATTGAGATCAGAGAGGTCGCCCTTATTGCAAATTACCAAAAATTTTTAACTTTTTTTAATGTACATGGATGTACTGTTGTAAGAAAAAATAAATTCTTTTAATCACTACGAAAACAACGTTGTTATTAGCTCCTAACGAAAAAGGCGTGGCGTCTCTCCTACGTTTACCCTCTATATTAGTAATACCTCATTGTCAGGGAGTTTCAATTACTTGCGAAATCGATGCACGGAACAAAGAGTTCGGGATCTTCAGAAAATTCCTCATCGTTCCTGAACTTCCATATATCAGCGAGCAATGGACAGCAAAGTTACACCCCTTTCCATGAATTATGGACAGAAGATGGAAAGTTCCATCCCCTCCGAAAACATTTAGAATATATAGGAAGAACTTTCAGATTTGAGTGGCATTCGATCAAACCACAACGCCAACGTTTTCAAACTAATATATAGGGTGTCCCACAAATGTGAACCAAAAATACAGACCAATCAGAGCGCAGGTATAGCGGCGAGCGCCGAGCGTGGCGTTGGCATTGGCCGAGCCGGAATCGTTCTGCCGTAGCTGCGCTCTGATTGGTCCGCGTTCTTCGTTGGTAACTCCGTAACGAAGCCGCGGAGAACAATTTCGCAAAGGAAAAAGTTACTTCAAATGACCTCCGGAATCACCCACTTCAAGGAAGTACAACATTTTTGGGCACCCTGTCCTCTGATTAATGTTAAATTGCGGCCTCCATTCACATCAATCAAGACAAGTTTTCAAAAATGTCCAGCATTCATATTTTGAATATGGTATAGAATTTTAAAATCTCGTTTTTAAATTAACATATAGGGTGTCCCACAAATGTTAACCAAAAATACGGACCAATCAGAGCGCAGGTATAGCGGCGAGCGCCGAGCGTGGCGTTGGCATTGGCCGAGCCGGAATCGTTCTGCCGTAGCTGCGCTCTGATTGGTCCGCGTTCTTCGTTGGTAACTCCGTAACGAAGCCGCGGAGAACAATTTCGCAAATGAAAAAGTTACTTCAAATGACCTCCGGAATCACCCACTTCAAGTAAGTACAACATTTTTGGGCACCCTGTCCTCTGATTAATGTTAAATTGCGGCCTCCATTCACATCAATCAAGACAAGTTTTCAAAAATGTCCAGCTTTCATATTTTGAATATGGTATAGAATTTTAAAATCATGCGAACCTCCATTAATTTCGACACGTTGAGGTCTGCGGCATGGTTAAGATCATTATAGCGCTCGTTCCCCGAAATTTCCGACACGTCAATCTGCGCTCGCTTGCGCCACAGGAATTGTGTATTGTAGATCGGTCCTTTCCGCGTTCCATTTTCATTATCTCTCTTTCGTTTCGCATCGTCTGCACAGAGCGAGAGGGAACTGCGACACATGTCACGGAAGCTTGTTTAACCTTACCCCCCGAACGACGTCGCGATGATCTACACCACGGGGATGGGAAAAAATCCTGCAGCGAATGTGACATTGGCAACGATAAGACATATGTGACCTGTGACTGTGACGTCCGCGACATTTCCGGTGCACCGCTGACGTAGAATCGGACACGAAATGCAGAAGGGCAAATGCCAAGAAAAGGGGCCGAGAATGATAACGAAGTGAAACGGTGTCGCTGCGAAATTTTCAAAATACACAGTCGCGGACAATGGTTGCTTTTTGTTTATGTAAATACAACAATTTTTTATTTCTCCGCTTTTACCGCTCGGTGCAGCTGCCGAGGTTTTACCGGACACGGAGTTAGGTAATATTATTGTACAACTTTCTGTAATTTTATGTAACAAAAAAAAAAATGAAAATCGAGCTGGAATGTTGCTAAATGTTTCCTGAAAAAAACTTTTTCTTTACAATATCTCTCATTTTTTAAAATTAATTGAGGGTTAATTTTAATAAAAATTCTTATATATGCGACAAAAAAAATGTTAGATTTACTCAATTTTATTAGACTTACAGACTTGCCACCCCCTTAAGGGTGCGTGGTAGCCAATGTGGTGCCTCTATCGGCGTAGAGGTTGTCATTCTATGTATTTCATAACTTTGTGCGACATCCTTGTTTCTCCTACAGAGCTGAGACAGAGAGGAAGATATGTCACTCGCAGGAGAGACAAAGGCAGAGTAACCGCGCGGTTTCATTTTTCGATGAAGCTACTCCCATTTTTTGAAGCGATAATTTTTAATAATTTTTGTGTTGAAATATTCTTTATATTATTTCGGGTAACCGTACAGAGCGTTTTTTTGGAAAAAGTGTACAGAAAAAAATTTCTTCTACTAAAACGTACAGTTTTATTTTTTATAAAGTTTCAAGAGCCAAAATGCAAAAAAGGGCTCTGTACGGTTACCCGAAATAGAACGAAGAATATTTTAAAAAAAGAAACATGAGAAAATATGGTTTCTTCGCTTCAAAAAATGGGAGTAGCTTAATCGAAAAATCAAGCCGCGCGGTTACTCTGCCTTTGTCTCTCCTGCGAGTGACATATCTTCCTCTCTGTCTCAGCTCTGTAGGAGAAACAAGGATGTCGCACAAATTTATGAAATACATAGAATGACAACCTCTACGCCGATAGAGGCACCACATTGGCTCCCACGCATCCATAAGCGAAAGTCCTACGAAACGCAATAATAAACTAAATATCATTTAAATTAAAACTACGTGTTATTAAATCAATAACCTGACCAACTGTATGTAAGGTTATAAAACAAATTGATTATAAAATTATTCTTTCGGGAAACAACCTTCCGACGATGCTGTTAGGCTAATGAACATAATTTTGACTCGCTGATGGAGTAAACAGCTTGCAATGTTTCCACGAGATCAACAATCTTTGGTCAGTGGACGGTGGAATAATGGAACGCGCTAATTACTGGCACCGACACCGAATTGATTGATCGAAACGGTGAAACACCAATGATGCGGACTTGTCAGGAGGCGTTCGCCGCGTCATCGGTCAAATACAGGGCGGAGGTAAGGAGGAAAGATTCTGATTAATCGCTGGGAATCTTATTAAAGCCAACAGGAAGGGAAAAGGCGCTCCACCGGGTTTATTGGCAGCTTTTTCCCCGTGGGAAAATATAATTGTGTAGTTATATATCGATCTAATTCCAAACTGCAGCGACTTCCATCTCCGCTGCCGAGGGATATTCAATCAGCTGACTGGAAGTGGCAACTTCCCCGCTACTAACTAAATAATCAACACTTTTTACCGGTCGGGCAAAACAAAATTCCGCAGCGCAGAAACGTCTTGCTTATAAAGCAATAAGAAGAAAAGAGCCACATCCAATAAACCCATAAATACAACATAATATCATTAACCCTCTTGCTCATAAGCGAAATATTTCATTTTACAATCCTTTACACTAGTATAGAAGTACTGATTTATATGTATCGAGTGGTAGTTGATTTTACTGTCAAAAATTTTGAAAAAATTCACAGTCGTGTGTGCCATCGGGTAATTTTTTGTTCAGCAGAACCGAAGAATAATTCATTCAACCGTTCTGGTTGATGAAAAAAACAATTTTTATTTCAAATAAAAATCAACAGTCTAATGACGATCCATCCAGTAAGTGAGATTATTTCCACAAATACGTCTTGCTTATAAAGCAATAAGAAGAAAAGAGCCACATCCAATAAACCCATAAATACAACATAATATCATTAACCCTCTTGCTCATAAGCGAAATATTTCATTGTACAATCCTTTACACTAGTATAGGAGTACTGATTCATATGTATCGACTAGTAGTTGATTTTACTGTCAAAAATTTTGAAAAAATTCACAGTCGTGT
The DNA here is from genome assembly GCA_916610255.1 of Lasioglossum lativentre. Taxonomy (NCBI): domain Eukaryota; kingdom Metazoa; phylum Arthropoda; class Insecta; order Hymenoptera; family Halictidae; genus Lasioglossum; species Lasioglossum lativentre. Next base: position 11,590,022 of record OU744357.1, on the reverse strand, counting down.
GTGCCATCAGGTAGAATGTTCATGAATTTTATCCGTAATTTTTTGTTCAGCAGAACTGAAAAATAATTCATTGAACTGTGCTGAGCCGATATATTGTGCAACTGACGTAAACAATTTTTATTTCGAATAAAAATCAACAGTCTTATGACGATCCATCCAGTAAATGAGATTATACTTCCACAAATTCAAAGTTAAGATGAAATTGTTTAATTAACGATTTCCATATATATTCTACAATAGGCTGCGATAACGCGATCCAGTAAGAATGTAGGTTAATTAACTTAGCTCCCTGTAGATCTCCGAGAATCAAACTCGGATCTTTCGCTTTCCGGCAGGGAGCTCTGACTAATAAACTAGCCGAGCCAATGACGATCCTCTCTTGACTCGCGCAGACTACGACAATGGCTCTGCCATCTTCTGGTGCCCGTGCAGTTTTCTCATTAAAACCGTTTCCTAAAAATCTCCACCTTTTTCCTGCGCGCTCTATTCTTCATTTCGTTTAGGCGCGCTATCACGATTCGCGCGCGAAACCATTTTTAAAGAGTTCTCCGGGTTTCGATTAAGGGAACATTAAACTTAGCAAAATTTCACAATCTTCGATGAATTATTTCCAAATTAACTGTACGACATACGTTATGATGTTTTTTTTGTAACTGATTTAGTTGTTCTTTCACGATAAGGAACAATTTTTTTTTATTATTTAGTTACTTTTTTCTTGGTTTTAGGTTAGGTTTAGGCTACTGGATTTACTCTGTTTTTGTTTCAACTGCAAGAATATATCTTGGATAGAACAATTCTGTAGACCCTCTCAAATACAACAGTAAATTTGTAGTAACATTATAAGCAATTATTTATAGGCAGCGAAACGCATCAATCTGCTAATGGACAATTTCCTCGGAAGCTTTTCGATGTCTATTCAAAATTACAATCCACGAGACAAAATCTTTTTCTGCGGAAACAAGGCGGTATTATCATCGACTTGTTCAACGATGTTGACACAATTTCTTCTCTGCGCCGCGGTGGGGTATTTGCACCGAAAAGCCGGACACAAGTATCGCAAAATCCGACCCGTCTTCAAACTCTCATATCTTTACTGAAAATCGCACAAAACTGATAAAAAAAAACGCCATTTTATTGAAATGTCTACTTTTCGAACCTTCATGCCGATTTGATCTAGACGGATATCTGAGGAGTAAAGTTTACTATAAAAGCGAGAGTGTCAAATTAGGGTGGACCTTATTTTTTGACCAACGAATTTTTTTTACGACGCCCCCCCAGAATTGTTCCTTTAGGTGAGAAAAAAATTTGTGCAAAGTTTAAGATCGATCGGATGAAAGAATCACGTGGCGCATTTAAATTGAAAATTTTTTAAATTTTGAAATTCGCCTTAACTATGGAGTGTGACATATCGTTGGATTTGTCTTTTTTTCTAAATAGGAATATGGAAAAATTATATGATCTTTAAATAAAAATAACGATAATCCTGAAATTTCGAAAATTTGATTTCCAACAAATTTTTTTTTGCCATTATATTTACCTTATTGAACAGTGCAATTTTCTCCTCTGGCATTTTTTCGTATAACCACACATAACAGAGATATTTAAATACCTACATTAATATCTAACAAATTTTAATTGATGATAGCACATATTTATTATCCTGTATAAGTAAAATAACATATTAGCAGTTGTAGTTTTGTACTGAAGTCTATTTCTATTCGGTCTATTTTTATATTCTAAAGAACTTATATTTAATATTTACACATTTTTTGCTAAAGTAGCTTTCTTTACATCAGGATGTAATATAACGTCATATAATTTTTCCATATTCCTATTTAGAAAAAAAAGACAAATCCAACGATATGTCATACTTCATAGTTAAGGTGAATTTCAAAATTTTGAAAATTTTGAATTTAAATGCGCCACGTGATCCTTTTATCCGATCAATCTCAAACTTTGCACAAATTTTTTTCTCACCTAAAGGAACAATTCTGGGGGGCGTCGTGCTTTGTATCTCAATATAAATTTTTCTTCAAGTATAACTTAAGTCCACTCTAGTGCCAAATAGTAAACATAGTGCCATGGCAACAAGCAATATTTTTTATAATTTTTACGTATGCGACAGTCAAGGTAACTCACGTGGCAATTAACGTGTTAAGTTAAAGGTTGTTTAGGAAATAATTAGGGGTGGGCAGATACACGAAAATATCGAGTACCCGATTCAGCTTTTGATGACTCGAAAATTCGTGATACCCGGAAATTTCGGGTAGTGCTCGGGTCGGGTCGGGAGCCTATGGAAAATCTATGACATCTATGACAGGTACCCGAATATTATAAATTTTCGGGTCCCGATCCGAACCCGAAATTTTCGGGTACCCTCCCTTTACTATAAATAATAAAATATTACCAAACACCTAATCGTGCTGTTTGTGCATGATGCCTAACAATTTTAGAAAAGCCAAATATTTCACCGTTACGGAAGGAAGATAGATAGCTCTTTCGGTTTGGGTCATTATGCAACATAATCGACGCTCGACGAACAAACTCGCAGCGCTGAGAATGTATTCGCCGACGCGACGCTTATCCTGCAATGTGGGGCGTATCGGGGAATCGTTGAAATGCTGCAGACATGGACACACAGATATGCGGATGCATCTGTATCCGATCTACGCGGAGTATTTCCACTACGACGGCGACGTTGTCAAAAATTATGTTAACGAACATTGGACGCGTGGCGCCGACGGACGGAAACAATCCCGGTTATGCGTCCGAATGATAATCGAATGGATCGCATTATCAGACTGTAAAAGATTCAAAGCCATTGGGTAAAGGAGCGAATGGAACGTGCGCGATCATTTTATCGTTATCGGCGCGCACGTGCACACGAATTCGCGATGACCCCGGCATTGTTCGCGAAACAGAAACGTCGCGTTAACGTGACTTGCTTTCGGCGGTGTTGGTAAGTTACATCGACATTTGCTATTCGTCCATTCGTACACATTGCTACCTTTAACACCGATGGAAACTCGATATCCAATGAAACCAGCTGGATGAGGAGAATTTACTCGAATCGAGGGGAAAAAGTTACCCTCTCTATGCTAGTACTAGTCACGTGACATTGTGGCGCATGCGCGACAGATACGGAACGCGTCACGTGACCGGGCCCTGGCGGAAGCGTGGGGAAATAGCGTCGTAGAAGGAGAAGGGTGGGGGACTCTGCATAGTATCCTCGTAGTCACGCGAGTCTAAGCAGGGTAGGGGAAATATGAAACAGTTGAGAGTGGGGGAACCAGTAGTGGGGGAATCGTGAAGCGACGGAGGGGAAGAAGTTACCCGGGCCTGCTTCACACCATGTGGAGCAAACAAAATATCGTGCATCAAAGTAATAACTTTATGTTATCCATATTATTCAATGATTGAATCATACAAAGTGGCACGCGAATGAAAAGTTTGCAAAAGATTAATTTGTTATTTGTTTTAATAATAACGCCGGAGATCTAGCGATTCCTTTAAAAAAAGGTGCAGTAGGCAAACAACCAGTGTGCATTGATCACGATCTTTCCGTGACTTTCCATTCATGATACCTGTGACACGAAATTTTGCACGAGCATACCTAGCCTGTGTTTTAATTGTAGAACGTGCATGAAATAATTGATGTGACGATTGATATAAAGTCTTTGCGAAGTCAATCATACGTTCGTGTCGCTGGACTATAACTGTACTAAGCGATTAAAATGCTCGTGATATTTTGTAGATAAGCTGTAAATATTCGTACAAATGTCGATTTTATTTTTATCTACTACGCTTGTTTAACTGTTTATTCATACTACCGAAAGAAGAATATTCTCATATGCGTGTTAACACCTGGATGAAACGATATTAACACAAATGTTATTAACAAATCATTGTTCTTCTGTGTCAGCTTTCTTATCAACATAAAATCAAATTATTATTTGGATTTTATTTATATCCGATAAACTAAACAGATGAAATATGTTTCTAGAATATGCACCATCATTAGTAAACATAATTACATTAATTTCCCCACAAATTGCGATCGTTAACTTACTTTTCGAGGCAACTGTATGTATATGAGGTATACAGTATACAGACAGTATTCCTTGACCTCTTCCACGAACGTCCAACGTAGGAAATGATAGCGAGTAAACAAAACATCGACGTTAGCATATCGGCAAGATAACGCTTATCCAATGATATAACTTTTTTGTTACTAATGGTTTTCTTTTACAACATTTTTACCAACGTACTCGTGACATTTTTCTGATTGAAATAACACCAAACACGACACAATTTCGAACATTTTTACTTTTTTAAAAAAATCGATTTATTCTTACTTATTTGAGGTTTGAAATGTGTAAAATGCCATGCCAAAGTAATATTTCGATATATGAATGTTTGACGAAGCTGTAGCACTTTATACGTGAGCAAAGGCTTTCGGTGTGTCATTTTTTAATAAAATGACGTATGATAAATTCAACGTAAAAATATAATTTTGGTATCGTCGAGTGCTAGTAGTATGCGGAACAGCTTGTCAAAATTACAGAGCAGTCGGGTATGTAGTTTTTGAGATGCTACCAGAATGACCTTGAAATATGTTGTCAAGGTCATCATTCTGAACAACTTCAGTAAAAATATAATTTTTGTACTGGCGCGAGCTAGTAGTATGCGGAATATATTGTCAAAATTTCAGAGCAATCGGTCATGCAATATTTGAGATTTTTTTACGACAGGTGAAAAAAGTACGTTTCGAGAAAAACGCGTTGGAAGGTTTAATGACGTAAATCTCGAGCATTCTTTAAACGTTAATAGAGATTCTGTGTTGAACGTTATACGGTGGAAGTTTTATTGAAATTAGGGTCAATAACAATATATATATGTACATAGATAAAAAAGACTGATTGGATTAAATTAGTAAATTGAATGAAATAAATAAAATCTGTCTAATCGAGGACGCGTGGAAAACACAAAGATAACAGGAACTTTCCTCGAGATTTGAAATAAATACATACTTCAATAAAAGAGCCGGCGTTACAAACGCGAGAATAAACGAATACAATATTTCACTTATTGATTTAATACTTGACCGTGCACTTTCGTATTCGGTCTGAATAAAATTGAGAGTAAGAGAACTTGACTTATCGTGCTCATCTATTCCCTGCAGTTTATTTTGAGTCTTAAGTACTCTTCCTCGATCTAAATCATTCGTCTCCCAATGGAAGCATAAGACGAACTTTAACGTTTCATATCTACAAATTATTTCTTGTGAAATAATTGCAAACTATTCTTTTATGGTATTTTTGCAAAATGATACAGTAAATCAAGTCCATTTCAGGACTGTAAAACCGAAATAAATAAATATTATTATTATTCAATTATAAATGCACTGTTTATAAAATGGTTGAGTTACCATTACAATTTTATGAAAATCACTTGGTATTTTGCAAAAATTTGAGAATTAGATTTTTGTGACCTCACTGACCGCGTCGATCGTAGAAAAGGACAGCACGGCCGAAAACTTACTCCATACCATCAGTTAAACCACTAAATACAGTTCAAATTATACCGTGTTTAGTGTCATTTTAATCAGAAAAATGCCACAAATAGGTTGGCGAAAATCCCATGAAAAATAATGCAAAATAGAGAAGTTTTGTAATTGGATTGTTCACACCGATATACCGGATCCCGTATCGGATGACGCGGCATGTTTACACTTCGCACTGCTCGAGCTCCTCGGTCCCCTTGTGGGGTACCCCCCCCCCCCCAGTGGAGGGGGTACGCGAACCTACTAAGATCGTACAGCTTCGTCCTGCTTAGATCAAGATTTGACTGTACAATTTTTCCAATTTATAGATTTGGATTCACGTCAACAAAATTCATGAAAATCGGCCACCAGAGGTTGTAGATTCAAGCCACGTGTTCAATTGGTATATGTGCAAATACAACTGACTATTCAAGGCCACTCCACCGACAGTGAATGACATCGGTAACTGCTTCCTCTATTATGCTACCGCCACGTCCTTCTACACTCGACCGTAAAAGAACGCATGTGCCTGTAGGTTTGTTCGAAACGAGGGAGAAAACAGCAAAATCGACAGCAAAATCACATTTCGAAGATGGAATCTAATTTTTTTGAGGAAAAAAGAATTTCGAATCTCTAGTGCTTCGCTCTAACTAACCCAAAACTGACAAAATGTTTGAATATAAAAAATGTAAAATTAAACTTATTTTGATTCAGCCAATTTCTTTACTTGCTTCATTTGTTTCAAATAAACAATCAATTTTCTATCTCCTTTTGTGGTTTTCTCGTTTCCATTATTGTATAAGATGTGGATATTTATAAAAAAAAATTAATCACTGCTTGAATATAAAATTTCAGTTTGTAAAAATTATGGTAGGTATCGTATACATATACATTACTATTTAAACTATAATAATAATTATTATTAGACCAGGAATCTTCATGATATTATAATTAGTATAATATATCATGCAAAATAAAATTTCAAGACACGAGAGCTAAGTATAAATTTATATTTTTCACTAATAATTTTGATCGATTGAAAATAATATATTAATAGTCTTGAAGTCTTTCAATCTTTTCACTGTATTAAATTGCACCTATTTTGGTCATAAATGGATAAAATCCGGAGTCTGGTAATGTAATGTAATTGAAAGAAAGTTTGTAAAAGTTGCAGAAAATCGTAATAAGCTAGTGGAAAACGTTCCGATTGCAAAATCGACTGGAAACGTCGTTCGAAGGGGGTCAAAAGTATTTCAAGAGCGAAACACGCGCTTGATACTTGTTACTCAAGATGTTCGTGACGGTTTTCCAGTATTAGGTTAAACGCGGTTCACGAAGGGTGGCGTGTGCCCTCCTGTTCTCGTGCTCTTTATCAACTCTTTCACGAAACGTGCTTCGCCATGGTTCGCGATATACGTATACGCTATACACGTATGTGTGCTAGTAGTCACAAGTATTTATCTAGAGCTTTTTTCCTAGCGTGTGCGTCGAGTAAATCCGACTGGAACTCTCGATAAACTCTGAATCGAGTTATGCTTTTTCGAAAGATTTTTTCGCGTGTATTTGTTTATTGAATGGAAAAGCTCGTAAAACTTCCGCGCCAATTAAAATCAGTAATTACGGGCCGATAAACGCTATCGGTTTTCTATATACATGTAATTAATTAGCTTTAAGTAATTTGTTTTTTAACAGGCTGCATTAATCAAGATAATGCGATCAATTTTTATTAGTTTTTAATGTTTGTGTATTCACTTAATTTTATGAACACCATATTCTTTTGCATATAACATTAATACATAATGAACAAAATTTTATCATTAATTGTATGAATAAGGTAATATTATTCAAAAGTTCGAATATAAATAATATAATTTTGTGTGATTTCACGAGTTAAATATTGGACTATTTTTTTATTGAATTATTATTCAGTATGATTTTATTAAATTATACATATCGTATAATGTACAAATGTTTATTATTACCTTGTAAATATCTTAAAATATTATGAATATACTATGAGAATATACTATGGCAGAAAACTTGGTTGTAAAATATTTTATCTAATTTTTGCAAAATATAAATAGGTCACTAAACATGTACACAAAAAATATTTTAAATAATTTTTATTTCCTGTTCGTCAGCAGTCCTTGACTCGAGTATGCAGTGGACCCACAAACAAATTAAAGGACTGTTTACGTGCAAACTAAATAACGATAATTGGACCTATTTCGTTCCAGTATGATTTATTATTAATTTCGACCGAACGATGATACGAATTATTAATGTGTAATTTAGCTGCAATCGATTACACATCAAGATTTGTAACTATACACACGAGTTGTAAATTGACATTCATTAATTGAGTCCGCGTATCTTTGTAATCGAAAAACAAGTAAACCTATTTGATTAATGTATTAGCCATCATTAGCTGTTTAAATACAAAATTACAGTGCCTTTATTAGTTCATAGAGCATTAAGGGCTCTTTAAATAGAATTCGACTGTCTTTATTAATTTGTAAAGCATCATTTTAGTTTACTTACATGTATAATTGGACGGTAATATGCATATTGAATTATGATATTGTTCGAAATTTCTTATATTATGCATGAGGAAGATAAATATGTATATGTATATGTATATGAGTCTACCTTTGTGCCTACGCCGCTCTTCAAGCCTGTCTTTGCTTCAATGAAAAGGGATTACTCCGTGATTATGTTTGCAGAGCGCTCAATACGGCTCTGCTTAAAAGACCACAATGATACTTTTATTACGTGTAATGACATCATTATTTCATTAGTTTTTTAGTTGACAGTATGAGTACTACTACATGGAAACACAATTTCCGAAAATGATTAAATATTGTAATAATAAATTATTGACGATCAATTTTCTTCAAAGAATACATTAATCCCATTATTTAAGGCAAATAACGTCATTATTATTTGCGTTGACTATTAAAATTATGATATTAAAATTATGCAATATAATTCAATTAAAAATCTAATTTTTTACCATCTTTATAACAAAAAGACATTAAAGAAATTATTTCTAAAACATTTAATAATATCATAATACTTTTAATTACATGATAATATTATTAATATTTAATAATGTCATTTCTAAACTTCTTATATAATATGTAAACTTTCCGTCTCAAAAAAGCAATAAAGAAATTAGATATAATACTTTCAATATTGTTTTGTATAATCTACATCTACGGTATCGTAATAAACCACAATAATTTTTGAAAACGTGATAGAATTTATTGCAGTACCTAATATTTTATTAAAGTGGAAGTAGATATAAAAGTCAGTTGGTCGGACAATTGCAATCAATTTTAATGACAATACAAATTAATAGCAGTTCTATGAAGTTTTCATAAATGCTTGGACAGAATAGCATTTCGACATACTGCACCATTAAAATAATAAACCCAACTCTTGAATAACAAATTGCAATTACGTTCAGAAGTAAAAACAGTCGATCATGGGTTAAACGAGGAACATAATTACGGAAAGACTCTGTGCAAAGTCACTGCATACTAAACAGACCATCTGCTTAGGGAAAATTGCTCCAGAGAAAAAGTTGAATTGGTTAATTCATTTCTTTGGCGTATTTCTAAGCTAATACTAAATAGCTGTTAACTATTAAAAAACGTGAAAGAAACGGAAAAAGATAATTTTATAATAGCCACTATAAATAATGCTAAGAGTAACTACGTATATAGATTTTAAGTATTAATAAACCACTATAATACTTTAATTAATAATATAACAGATACCTGTTGGTTATTAATAAACTACAACACATTTTTATAGAAAATTTTTTAATAAAATTTTTATATTATATAAACAAATTATATGCAAATATTGCTGATCTATTTCAGCATTGTATCGCAGGAACCACGTCTGCTACCGTTTTCTTTGAATTCCGTATGTTTGTTTATAATTTTACAATAAAGCAAAATAAGCAATAACATATTTTTCTCATTTAAACTCATATATTGAGAAAGACATCCTAGGACATCTTGTGTGAACATTAATGATGGTGCTAAAGCGTACCTATTCATTATCAATAAAATTTAAAAAAAAATTAATTTTATACTTGATTGGAACAATTTACAATAAATTCAACAGTATAATGACGGTGGTATACCGTTTTTAATTATTACTTGTCAGAACACATAAATAACAATTGTATTCTGAATTATAGATTACGATATTAACACTACAATAGTTATTATATATTTATCAATATATTTAATGGTTTCTTGAAATATTCTACGGAGTACCCAATTGTAATGTAATCAAAGTTTCCGTTTATTTGATAAATTCAATGAAAGATCACTGTCTATTGTATCGCATTCAATTTTACATTAACAGTTATTTATGCTATCGAATTTAACGAATGTTCCGAACCATATCACCTATTGTACGATGAGTCCATAATAGGATAATACAAGTTTCTTCATGCACGAGGAGCCGACTAATCGATATTTATTGATTGTCCTTTGGAAACCTAGCACAAAACGCACGAACCAGAATCCTTTTGCATTCGAGACGTCGATTTATGACTGAAATTCTCACACAGTAACACCTAACTAATAATCCTTAACAAATGGAACCACAATTTACATTTACAGCCCAATAAAATGTGTAAACGCACAATTGCGCTACCATACATTTTTTATCGAAAAGACCGATATTAATTCTGTATATTACCAGGAACGTAATTGAGGTACTCCTCCTATTGCAGCTATAAAATTTCACGATTTATGCCATTTTGAGTGCACTGATGGATGCAGGTCGAAATTCAGGAGATATTTCAAAATAACTAGTGTATGCAATATTCAACAAAATATCTTCTATACTCATGGTTTCATCAATATAAGCGGCTCAGTAATAAATAAACAGTAATTCAATTAAATAAATGTAAAGTAATAACATTTTAACTTTTCAATATTTCAACATTTCGACAGCTCAACAGTCCAACATGTCAGCAGTTCAACGTTTCCACATGTGAACAATTCAACATTTGCAACTTTTCAATTTTTCAACATTCTAACATTTTCCAGACAAGTGTAGAAAATGGTGGCAACCATGTAATTCATTAACAAAACTGTTACGGTAAAATGTAACCGTATGTTAACCATAGTTATAATTCTATAATATTATATTAATATTTATTAAGCTGTTAAGAGTTTACGGTGTAACTACTCCGATACAATGCGTTTCACATTAACTGGGACCTAGCCAAATCTGCGGCTGCTATCTATTTATGTTTTCTTCCTGTGTTAGTTCAGAGAATCGACATTCTACTGTGATTCAATGTAGCTTGGTCGCATAAAATAAACGAAAATCCGTGGATATATGTACCATAGGGAAGCGACGTTCTTTTTCGCGACAACGGTCTTTCTACCTAACCCGTACCTGTCAATCATGGCCTCAGTACCGCCTGGTCGAGCAGAATAAATGGATCTAGGGTCCGTTTACGTCGGGGTTGGCACTAGTGATGGGACTGATACGATACACATCAATGCTACTCAAACAAAATCTTTTTCTCTACTTGGGACGGTTTCTTGTACCTTATTCTTTTAAACTTTAAATTTCACATTTTCGATTAACTTCTATTATTAAATTCCTCTTTAACCTTCTATTATTATCAGGTTATCTATTATTACATTTCATTAGAAAGAATATAGGCGTACAATAAACATCTTTCTGTTTCTTCTAAGAAATTATTGCTAAAAAAGTGCTAAAAAAATTGTTAACGAAGTTTGGAGGGTGGTTTCATCCCCTAAGCTTTAACCTGTTGTCCTACAATTTCTCTTACAGTTACAGTGATTAGATCTTTTTTATTGTTGGTAATTTCTTACAAGATACAGGAAAATGTTTGTTGTATGTCTATATTTTATGTTTTTAATAAGGACGTTGATCGAAAGTTTAAAGTTTAAAAGAATTTAACAAGGTACGGGTGCTTAAAACTACTGCAATATAATTTATTTATGTTCCATTAAATCGTGCAATTAAAAACTTTTAACTCATAATGCTTCATAAGACTTTAAAAAGTAGCAATTGTTAGTCAAAACACAGTTCTAAGCATTGTTGGTTCGGAATGGTATTTTCGAATATGTATGTGGCTACCGATCGGAATAATTATTCGGGCCCACAATGGCCAGTTAACGATTTTTCTGAACGAACCCCGGTTTTGTATTTTTCGTCCGTTGAATCAGACTCCATACATCCGTTTCTCTTTCATCCGTCGAATTTACATTTCATTCACCGCGCCATAATCGCTCGAATATGTACAGTCACTTGTAAAAGTATAGTTGATCGACTATAGTGAATTTTTTTCGAACACTTACAAGGGAGGTCACCCAATAATAACACGACGATTTTAATGGGATTTTTGTATGATATTGATCTGAAAAAAATATTTCATACTTATTTTTTTTTTAGGTGAAGACATTCCTCTTAAGGGGGTGAAAATAGCCCTCAAAGTAGGGGTTGAAAAGTCGATTTTATCGAATATCTCCGAAACTATTAGTACTAGACGAAATTTTCAAAATCTAATTTGCGCGTCTCTGAATGACGAATCTTTCAGTGTAAACTAATTTGTTTAAAAATATGCTAAAATATTTAATTTTCAGAACAAATGATCAGAATCTTCCAACTCGGAGCATTCAAATATTTTTGCGACTCACTGTACACGCAGAATTTTTTCGATAATATCCATAAACGCTATCTCCCGCACAATTTCAATCATTCGAGTGTTAAACAAATTGATAAAGATCTAGTCTCGAACATTCGAAACTCCAAAACCACCTGAGTTCGTACAGAGTTCGTAATTACTATCTCCGAGATCACCTCCCGTTAATCTCTCGCGAGCCTCCTTCATTAAACTGTATCTCGCAAGCCATTAAACACATTGTACGAACTCTCATAACACATCATATGTTCGGGTTTGTAACTTTGGATCTGGTAATATTCTTCCATTCCCATGGTATAATTTCTGAGAAAATAAATATTGAAGACGAAGCGTAGCTTTACAATTTGAAATACGTTGGCGATGCCTTGATAATTAAACAGTTCTAATTTGCGTTTAAGCTCTCTCTGTACATAGAGATAGTTTAATATTTAAGTACGGTAACGCGCGTTCGAGCAACAGTTGAAGCACGAAGAACAACCGAATCTGAATTTTTTAAGAAAATGGTCATGTTCACTTTGCCACCCGCTGACTAATACAACGGGAATCTTCATAAAAATGACTTACTTAGTGGTTTCAAGAGGGTAGGTGTCACCCTACAAGATGAGGTAGATCGTTGCCCGAGTTACAACAGGTTAAACATTTTGAGGGCATTTGAATTTCCATCAAGAAGAGCACCGTCCCCTCTTTGCCCTATTCTCGAGTGCAAACAGAGAAGAAAATAACTCGAATGCGTGAAAAGTAGAAGACCTACTCTTTGAAACGAGGCCGGATAGATCGTTGCCCGACTTTTTTACCCCACGAAGTTAGAACAGGCTCGACTCTCAAACTTCGTATAAATGTCTAAATTTACAATTTTTGAAACGAAGGATCATCGTCACTTTTCTCACCAATTTCGTTTACACAAACTTGTTGCTCAGTTTTGTGCTACACGGCAACCACAGAAAATCGTGGACCAAGTTCTAAACAGAGCTTCAATCTTCAACTCGGTCAATGATAATTTAATTTAAAAAAAAAAAATGTTTTAACGTTTTCACAGAATTGGGAGCATCGTCGACCAAAAAGGTGTCTGCAGATTCTCACCTGTCGCGTCATGCGAAAATATCCTGAAATTATCCTAGAAAAATATCGACAGAAAAACAAAATTTCTAGAATCACGGTAAAACCAGCTGACCTTGCGTGTCCTTCCGGCGAAGAGCTATGGCGAAGACAGCCGTGCGAGGTCCCAGAGAAGACTCAGTCTTCAATGTGCCACTCCGTCATGTTTGCAGTTCCATCTTCCACCGACTTGGAGTCCCATGATCAGTCTAGAAATCGTTTAAATACAATTCGACCATTCACGAGAAGCTGCTTTGCGATCCATGAGCTAGATAATCCATAGTCGCAGCGGGACAATCTTCGAATTCTTTGACTCGGCTGGAGGAGTAGCGCGGATCATCAAGGATTCACTTGGATCAATCCAATCGTTCCTCTTTAGCAAACTCGAACTCAGTACCTCAGCTTCCTACTGGCATCCCGATAGCCCGAACGTTCGCCAAGATTACTATAGTCGGTACGACGGAGTCCCAGTCACCGACTCTAACTCGATTTTACGCAGCTATTCTAGATCAATCACTAAAAACTTCTTACTCGTTACTAATTTCCCGTTGAGCCGAATGTCCTGCCAAGTCGCTATAGTTCTGCGACTCAGAGAACTCCATGGCACGCTCCTAGAACCCAATCGACCCGACGATCATGCTCGCAAAGAGTCCCCGGCTCTCGACAGGTCCACATCTCGAATGTACACGTTCTCTCTTCACTCGCGCACCACATAACTCAAGGTTACCGATGGGAAATCGATCAAATGTATTGTCCAGTGAGTCGCCGTCGATCTTCGAGCGAAACCACGCGACTTCCGGTTCAAAATTCCCGTCCCAGTTCGAGTCGGCCACGCGGCGAGGATTGAAGTAAGCGCCGTTCAGCGTCGCGACGCTGTGCACCGTCGTCAACCCCGTTCCAGAAGACGCTTGCGCAGCTCTGTTCGGCGCCCTTCGACGCGAACGGGGATGAATCGTTCCCCGTTGTTATCAATTCACCTAGTTTTCTCCATAATCGTCGGGTACCCGCGGCGTCGCGTCGGTTAGCCGTGTGAATTAACAATGAGTCACTCGATTGCGACGCGACGATGCCTCCGATTCGTCCGGACCGTTCTGTTGTGAGCGATACCTCATGGCGGTAATCACGTGGCGATGGGACCCGCGTGGTGCGGATCGGTAGTGTACCGATTCCGAACCCTTCTGCACTGCTGAGCATAGAGCGAACGTAGCAGGGACGCCATGCTTATTCATTAGGAGCTAATAACAAATTATTTTTTCTTGTAACAGTACGTCCATATACTTGAAAAAACAAATTTTAAATTTTGTTATGTAAGATTATATGAAATTAAAGGAAAAAGGTCAGTTGGTATAGTGGCGACTGTCCCGCATCTTGTAGGATTTATAAAAAGATTGAATATTGAATTTATAAAAAATGTACTACATATATTTCAGATAAACTTATTATTTTTTCTTGTAATAGTACATCCATATACTTCAAAAAACAAATTTTAAATTTTTTTTATGTAAGATTATATGAAATTAAAGAAAAAGGGTCAGTTGGTATAGTGGCGACTGTCCCACATCTTGTAGGATTTATAAAAAGATTGAATATTGAATTTATAAAAAATGTACTACATATATATTTCAGATAAACTTACTTTGTTTGTCGTATAAATCATGCACTATAAAACGCACACTGCTAAATAAATAATAACTTACTGTTAACTTGTAAAAATAAGTTTCCGCATAAAACATCTGGCTATTTTTAAGTAAAGCACTTCTGTCAATGATTTCTGTTAAATAAATAAGAAAAGTAGCTTCTTTTCGACCGGTGAACCACCGCAGTTAGTAACACATTCTTTGCAGACGTTGTGGAATAATCTTCCTGAAACATGTAGCTGCATTGTATATTAAAACAAACGCCCCTTAATTCTTTTTCCAATTGTCGTAACAAAGTAGATACGATTATACTAACATTTACTGAATAAATTCTGAGTTATTATTGTTTGGCATCTTCCCCCTAATTACCATTATGCATTCTTTGCAGAGTACATTAATATTCGTTTCGAGGTTAATCTAAACGTTTTATAAGATCTCGGAAAGTTTGCTAAATAAAAATACTACTACACTGTGCGACTAAATGAGTCAATATAGTCAATAAATGAGTTCCATATGTCATTACTGATTTTGGACATGGCTGTATGTATAACCTCAATCAACATTTACTTCAACAAAATGTCGTGACAAAAATTTTTGTCCAGGTCTCATTGATCTATTGTCTATAAAATGATATCTTACGTTTTTTAAAGATTTGTAGTAGAAACTGATAAAAATATATTTTTCATGTCATTAATTTTGGACATGCCTGTATGTATAATCTCAATATTGTCCACACATTCTCTTCGAAAAATGTCATGACAAAAATTTCTGTCCAGGTCCCTTTGATCTATTGTCTATAAAATGATATCTTACGTTTTTTAAATATTTGTAGTAGAAACTGATAAAAATATATTTTTCATGTCGTTAATTTTGGACATGCCTGTATGTATAATCTCAATGTAGTCCACACATTCTCTTCGAAAAATGTCATAACAAAAATTTCTGTCCAGGTCCCTTTGATCTATTGTCTATAAAAATATGCGAATATTGTGTAAAAAGTGCTCGAGGATCGAGCATGGAACGGGGCACGCGTGCGAATTGGCTCGATTAAATATCTTTTCGACCCAGTTCAAAAGACAAATCGTCGGCAGCGCACGCGGCAAAGGGGCGAATCAACTGGTTCCTGTGTTGTTCGTGACGCCACGTTGCTTCGCCGGTGGATCCTGTGGCGCGGTGTTAATTTTGGACTGTACTTGATCACACATCCTCGTCAAAGCAGAAGATTGGGATCACCGATAGAGCTTTGCATGCGCTGACCTACTGCTTGCTTGCTACTCGCTGCTGTACAGTTCGCGGCGTGTCGTGTATCTCCGAAACCTGTTCGCCGATCGACACGATCGCGCCGCCCTACCATGTAAACTCGCACAATTAGTTGGACTCCGTTACCGGACCAAATTCGCGGATCTATGCGAACCGTTTGCAAACACTGGACTATTTCTAATTACGAATTCGACAAATTTTAATCGACAACAATCGAAAACACATACTACATAATGGCACTACATTTTCAATAATATAGTTTTCATAAAATTTCATTTCATTTAATCCTCAATAAATAACAAACTTATTGTTAATTTACTAAGTAGGTTAAGCTTCTGTAAATACTCTCTATCTATACAGGGTGTCCCAGCTAACTTGACCACCTTGAATATCTCACTTAGTGTTAGTAATAGAAAAAAAACGGACAATATTAACCTAACCGAACGGGCAATATAATGATTCGGACAAAACTTTTGTCAAAGTCATTTTTTTCTAGATATCAAGGTCATCAATGTTTTTGTTAATGGAACTATATATTTTTTTTATCGCGATGTAATAGTAGGGGCGAAGACCTCTTCAATGACATAATATACAATGACCTTCGTGTGACCTTGGGTATGAAAAATCCAAAAAGCATTATAGGTATTATCAGTGATTAATTTACTACACTAATTGGTTTGATTGAACTACTCTATTTCAATAAATGTTCGAAATGATGACCATTGTTTGCAATACATTGTTGTATACGGAAAATAAATGATTCTCTGGCTCTTCTAAGGGTTTCATTGTTAATATTGGAACATATGATGTACAGTAAAAGTATATATATATATATATACCTATATCTATATATATATATATATATATATATATATATATATATATATATATATATACCTATATAGAGAGGTTATATATAGTATATATAGAGCGGTGTGAAGGGGAGCGAAGGGGAAATGTTGTAATGGAGCTGTAACCCTAAGGGGAATCAGTAATAAAATATATATATATATATAAATAACAAACTTATTATTAATATTAAAGATGCTGTGTCCATGTATATCGAGATAAAATTTAAAAAAGTCAAATGTTACGAAAGTGGTACGTAATTTTGTTTTTCTTATGAATGAAATGGGTGTTTAATATCTTCAATTTTTGAAAGTTCGTATTACATTATGTTAATTTTTCCGTCTTCTACACGACACGCTTGAAGCACCACAATTCTTCGTGACCCTAATGAAAACGGGAAATGCATTGGACCTATTTCTTCACCGTTATAATCATTTTTGTAATTGCCCCACAAAATAAATATTCTGTGTTAAAAATGCACAAAAAAAAAGGGGGGAAACGATACGTTGAAAATGAGAAACCAGAATAGCCCCTTAAATCGATTGATAAATTGAAAATAAGCTAATAATGATTTTTAGAGATGCTCTCTCCTGTTGTTAAGAGCTGGGAACGCTGTTTCCACTGGCGGAGTACAGAACGCTGCACAAAAGTCCCTTGTTCGAAGAAACCGGACCGTAAATTAGAGTACCTACCTTTTCCGCCATCTGCGGGCTTGCGATGCGTCAATTGCCATTGGGAACAGTGCAGCTGGACCATTTTCCTGGACAACATCGCTGATGCTTGCCAGCCGCGCTAAAACTTTCAAGAGACCGTATACAAACCAGAACGGAACGCTATTATATTTACATATGGAATAATTAAAAAAAATTTAACTCCGTTCAATTCAAGGTTGATCGACGAATGTTGATGGAAAAAAAAAAAATTAAACGCATGATTCAGAAAAGGATTTAGAATCGCCCGGGGTGATCCGGTTAAAAAAAAAACGATCCGCGCTAAAACTTTGAAGAGACCGTATACAAACCAGAACGGAACGCTATTATATGTACATTTGGAATAATTAAAAAAAATTTAACTCCGTTCAATTCAAAAGATTGATCGACGAATGTTGATGAAAAAAAAAATTAAACGCATGATTCAGAAAAGGATTTAGAATCGCCCGGGGTGATCCGGTTACAAAAAAAACGATCCCCTCGAAACGCAGTGAAAAGTTCGAGGTTGGCCGCGTTTGAATAAAGGCCGGTATCAGAGAGACGTCTTCGGTGATGTTTGAAAGCGTGTCTTCAGAGTGTCGTCGCGACGGCCGCTGGGATGTGTGCTCGCGGGGGATGGTCAACGGCTGGACAATAACGTGAAAAGGGGCAAGAGAAAGAAACTGGCGGCGGTGGGGGCGGCTCTCATCATCCTCCGCTAATATTTGCACGCGCGTGCACAAAGAGCCAAAAGAACGATCTCGTTTATGCTACACGATAAACATAAGGGAGGAGACCGGAAGACGGTGTAACCACCGCTTAATGCGCCACTGGATATCCGTCTGTTATCGCGATACACCACCTCCTACAAAGAAAACGGTGAATTAAATATACACAGGACCACGTTAACGGAAATGTATAGATAAATTTTCTTTTGGATATCACTAAATGTCCACTCCCAGATAAAAAGATAGCACAGCGGCAAGATTGGCGTGAATTTAATTCATTTTCACATTGCAACTAAAATTAGCTCCTTACACGTTATTGCAGATTTAAGCATGTAAGAGTGATGGAACAATTGAAGCGGATATAGAGGAGTGGTGTAAAAAAAAATTGTAACCCTAAGGGGAATTCAATAAAGTTATATATACGTTATTGCAGATTTGATAAACCTGTTCAGTTTGATTCGACGAAAATAACAGTTTTACCGACATCTAGCGGGACAAAATCATAGCAAGCGAATGACATTTCGTATTTTACACTTTGCTGCACCACCTTTACATATAACGACACTCGAATACGTATAACAACATATATTTGTTCTTATGGTTATTAAAATTCCCAAGTACGGTTTATTATCGTACCGAAAAATGTAAAGAAAATATTGAATTTTCTTTAATTTGAGATACAACTTCGAATAAAAGTCAGTGTAAAACATTCCGTCTCTATCTACCTAATGTCAACTTGATATCAGTAAAATTTCGCATTTTTCAAGTACGCGGTTCGAATAACGTGCTATTATCGAGGTTTTGACTGTTACAAATGTTTCTTGCCATAGGCATTGATCGCCGTGTACGGGTTGTATATCGTGATAAATGTGTTGATGTGAATACAGTTGGATGCTAGATATATATATATATATACATACACAATAGAACGATGTATACAAGGTGTTCTATTTAAATAACTCCCTTGAAATATGTCTCCGAAATTGTTGAGGATATCGAAAAATGTTGTAAATAAAAGTTAAATGTAGTGTCCCGTGAGAAATAATTTAACTTAAGTATCCGAATTTATTATACGAATTATCCTTGATATTATGTCTAATTATATCTGTTTATGACGTTTAAATCTCCGCACCATTTCCATTTTCTTATGTAAATTTACAGAATTATGTAAATCCCTGACCATAAGTATTAGAATATCGAACGGTATATTTTCAAAAATGTTTTTATAATTATATGTATATACATTTGAATATAGCGCCATTTGCATTTCTTAGCGTTAAGTTATATAAATTTCCGTCAACAAGTATTCATACATTTATTTAGTTAATAAGGTGTAAGTTGCACTGGTTGCTTAATTATGCAAATGATTCTTGCCGTTTTTCCCATAAGAATCAGTGCTAATTCCGGCAAGAATCATCTGCTCCGTTAAAATATTTGTATAGCGCCAATTCATGCAGCGGCAAAACGCTGAAACTGTTAGCCAAATGTTACCGATACAGCAACCGAGACACACGACACCAGCGACCCTAGCGGCGAAGCATCGGAGCTTGTGGTCAATTAGTACCACTAAGATCCGATAGATGCCGCAAGCAGTATCAATTGCACTGTCGGTAAATTTGGCGACAGGTTTCAGTGTTTTGCCGCTGCACGAATTGGCGCTGTTCAAACATTTTAACGGAGCAGACGATTCTTGCCGGAATTAGCACTGTTGTGAGTCTTATGGGAACAACAAAAAATTATATTTTAATACTTTCCTGTTGAAATTTTTTAATATTTAATAGCTTAAATTGAAGCTGGAAGAATGCACTTTATGATCATCCATCAGCGACGAGAATCAGTAGCTTAAATATTATTTTAGTAGAATTATATATTAATTCAGATAGTAGATCTGATAGTATTAGCAGAGTATTAGCACATTATTTAGCACAGACGAGATATATAGGAGTACTTTGAGAGCACATGGAAAAAACAATAAAATCCTATCGTCAGCTTGAACAATATCGATAAAATTTTTTAACTGAAATAGGACCAAAAAGTTTGAAATCATTTAAATTGTAAAAGGAAACTACATTTTTATTACAATATAAGATCATGTCCTATAATTCCAATAACACTCCCATACTCAATGATATTGAAACAGAAACTAATGGTACTCAATCTGCCCAACAAAACAAAGAATTCAATTTTGATTCTGTCCTAAAAGAAAAATGGAAAGAAGCTCAAAATAAAGGGACATTTCGTTATATACTAACCATTAAGAATTCAAAACTCTTAAGTGGAAAGTATCAGTTCTTAGCTCAGGTACTATTATAACAATTATGAAAATGCTTTTGTATATATCTAAAATCAATATATTGAACCCACTTTAAAAGAATTTTTAATTTCAAGAAACAACAATGCTCAATACACAGTTTTACTTTTAAACAATAAAATGACGTATTTTTTTGTGTATTTCTAAAGCTTGAAAAATATTCAAATACAAACATAAAATCGATATTATCAAATCAGATAAGATCATCAGAAATGTAAACAATCTTTTAAAAATTATAATTGTATAATTACTTAATGACTTTAGCTGAATGTTGATCGTGGTCATAATAGAAGATCTCCTGAATATGTTACTTCAATGACACAGCCTTTTGATGTAAAACGTTTCAATTTTACGCAAATTTCTTCAGAAGAGAAAATAATGTATTTAGATGGAAATGAAGAAGACGTAATTGCAATTAATATTAGTCCACTAGAATACTGTCACTCCTTATTGTTATCTGAGAGATGTAAACAGTTGCCTCAGGTTGTAACAAAGTATAGTTTGTATAAAGCACTGCGTATATTTGCATTAAGTCA
Organism: Lasioglossum lativentre; assembly: GCA_916610255.1. Taxonomy (NCBI): domain Eukaryota; kingdom Metazoa; phylum Arthropoda; class Insecta; order Hymenoptera; family Halictidae; genus Lasioglossum; species Lasioglossum lativentre. Next base: position 11,568,666 of record OU744357.1, on the reverse strand, counting down.
TGATCCGTAAGTATATTTAAATATTATCAACTTTTTATAAGATAAAATTTATATTATAATGTTTCCAACGAATTATTAATTACAAATTATACTATACGTTCTTAGATATATTCGAGTGGCATTTAATAGTCTCTGTGCTCACGCATCAGTAAACCATCTTCATTGGCATTTATATTACTTAAATCACAGAATGCTATTGGAACATATTGTAAATAAATTTTGCTATGTCTTCCTGTCTTATTAATTAAATACATGAATTGACTAAATTTTTATTTTTCAGGATCTTGACGACTTCGTGGGTCCTATACAAATTTTAAGAAAATATCCTGCAAATGGATTTTGTATAAAACGTTCAAATGTTCGACATTTAGATGAACTTATAAATTGGATATTTTTAATAATTGATTATTTGCAGAAATCAGAGATACCACACAATGTTTATATTACAAGAGCAAAAACAGACTCTGAAGAAGATTATCAAGATTTGAGAATTTACATTTGGGCTAGAAAACCCAGTATAGGCACAAAAGACACTAGTAGCTTTATTTGTGCAGTCTGTGAACTATTTGGTCACTTATCAATAAAATGTAAACAATTTTTTAATATACTAGGATACAGTTATAGAAAGTTACTGTATATAATTTTGGAATTCTTACATATATCCTTGGTAATAGAAATATTTTATACATTTTACAGCTGAGGAATTGTACGAAAATTTAACGGAAGAGTATGTAGCAAATATTTTGAAAGATGTAACGGAAGAACCCTTTCTACTCATTTTTAACAAAGTGAAAACTTTGATACAGAAACAGATGATAATATGAGACCTATCATCGTGTAAAATTTATTTATATATGAACCATCATTACATTATATTTATAACAATTATGAAATACTATAATTTATATAATGTACATCTTTTTCTCATCAGAATTACGTAAAAGGATTGATTACTTGTTCTTTACGGATTTTGATGATTGTTGTTGTAATTTAATAAATATATTTAATATTATAAGGTACTTTTATGTTGAAAGTTATTTTTCAAGTAGAAATGATATGTTAAAGAGTATGCATACGCAGTTTTATTTTTTTTCTCATTTCACCTAAAATTATTTACTGTATTCAATAATGGACTGTAAAAATTGATGACATAATATAAGAAAAATAAACTTTAATGTCAACAAAATACAGATACATAAGATTATATAAACTTAGTTTGTAAATAATGGGGACAATTATACAAGAATTATGTATGGAATAATTTATACTAAATTGAAAAACACTTCCTCAAACTGTAGTCTTTTTAGTTTAAACAATCTTTCCTTTGTTATTGATGTCAGTTTTTACAGATTAACAATCACTATTACAATTAATATTTTCATTATGTATTTAACAAAAAAATTTGGACTGTAATTAACAAACAAATCGTTGCGTATTGTTGTTAGTAATGTAAATATAATAAATATTCAAAATCTTTGTATACATAATTTAATTTATTGGCAATGACTATAAATGGTTTTATTAAACATCAAATTTCACATTAATTTAGGTTACTAAGATGTGAAACAATTACTATGCTTAATATATAATATTGGAAAATATTAGCATCGTGCGGCAATCACTCTTGCTCGTCGTTGATCCACGCAATTAGAAAATTCTTCAACTAAATTAGAACATTTCAGAATTTCTTTTGAATGTTCTTGGTAACACTTGAGTACCTTGGACGTGCTGTCTAAACATGGCTGTACACTATTGTGGACATCGAGCTTCTTCTTATCTACAGAAATTAACAATTCTTAGGTAACAGTTTGTTCTCTATTCTACATTCTGGCGTACATTTCTAGCAAACTTCCTATTTATTTCCATACCAATTAGCTCAGACATTTTTTAATTTATTTTAACAATTATGAATATGAGATACGTACCCTGATTTACATACAACTCTTCCGCAGCCTTTTTATATTCCTCGTCTATAATTTTATTAATTTTTAAGTGATGTTTCTCTAAATTGTCTAATCGCTTTTGCCAATATTGATCTTGAGTCAGAAGTTCTTGCTCTTTTTGTTGTTGTATTTCAAGAGCAGTTAATGTTAACTGCGGATAATAATACACAGGATATCCAGATGGTGCATCTTCGCTTTGAGGTGGCGGCGAAGATGCAGCTTTATTGGCAAACGGTTGTGTCATAGTAAAAGGTCTTACTTCGTTTCCTGATTGAACGTTAGGTTCGTTCACTTTTTGAGTCAATCGTTGTACAACTGAATTTGATAATTTAATTACATCTATTTCTTCTTCGTTATCAATGGTAAGTCTCCGAGTACTTTGTCCAGCACCCATTTTAACTGTTTCTATTTATCTTGAAGAGAAACAAAACATTTATTTTATACTTGTCTCAATACATAGAAAAATTTGTCTGAAAAATCAAGTAAAACTGTCAGAAAATACGTCTTGGTTCTTTTTATACACATACTCTAATCTTGATAACTTAAAAACCTCTACAGGACAATAATTTTCTTCATTTCCTTCTGTCCATCGATAAATCTGAATATAAACTTACTTTTACTTGAATTATTTGTCACACATTAATATTTATTTCATCTCCTCGAATTTAAAAGAAGCTTGACCTCTATAAATCGGAGTTTATTTCTATGAGTCAAAGTTTTATCAGTATTACTTGGAAACTGGGATTGGCATTAATTTATGGTAAATGTAATAATGCACGAATCTCAGCTGAATATAAGACCCATTTAAAGAAAAAGATTAATATGTTCTCTATTATTGCCACAAATATGTAATGACCACATTAATTAATCTTGTACACGTCATTATTTAAGATTATAATGAATCGCACGGTATTCACAGAATATGTAATTTATTTATGTTGGATTATATTTAATACTTGACGAAAAGCTACATAACCTTATTCTACCTGATCTTATTTTGTATCAAGAAATCAAGTAACTTTGTTATGTCATTCATACACTTTAATACTTCACAAAATAGAATCATATGTCTAAAAATTCCTTTGAGCACTTTTTATTAAAAGATATTAATAAAAAATAATACTAACATATCACACGTAGAAATTTTCATGAACATTGCCGTAACATCTAAAAAGTTGTGTTATGTTTCATTAGTATTTAGACACTGTTAGACATCTTTTTTGTCGTTTAAATTATTTCTACTCACCAATAGTATTAAGATACTAGTTAAAATGTTAAAATATAAAATTATTATATTAGGATGATTTCTTTTTAAAAACTGTACCTATATATATGTATATTACATAAAGTTATCCTTTTACATAATATACCGACCACTTCAGTTATACTTGCAAATTTATAGTGTATTGATTTTACGTTCGAAACATCCTAATTTCATAATATTTAATTAGAAAGAAATACCCGTATATGTAGAATTACATTACTTATCAGTGCATTGTGTAACATTCATTTAAATAATTGATGTTTCGCTTGAGTAGGAAACATAATACATATCATGTTTAATAAATCAAATTATAGCTTACTAATTTTGATTGTCACATATTTTACGATTACCCATCACAGGGTGGTCCAGAAAAGGTGTAATACCTTTTAAGGGGTGATTCCTGAGGTAAATAGGTTGAAACTTTGCTAATGAATTATTATCAAGAAATAGCGACCAATCAGAGACGGTAGAATACAGCAAACTAGCCTGGAACAGAACCGGTTTCAACTTTAGCCTGGAACAGAACCGGTTTCAATTTTAGCCTGGAACAGAACCGGTAACTACTATTCCCATCGGTGGTACAGCCCCTGTGGGCACAGGCACCGACGAGATACAGCCCATGTGCTATTGAGCGGCGCAAAAAGTGGGCACAGGTCACAGATGGGCGCGGGGATAAGTGGAACTTACAGTGATCTGAAATACCACATCGCTAAAAGATCCATAACCGACGAGATACTCGTCAGTGGTTCCGCGCTCTCTACCTAAATAGAACGTTTGTTCAAAAAACTACGTAAGACTGCGTCAGTAGCGTAGGTAAATGGATTTAGACCCGCTAATATTCAATAAAACTAGACCGGTGGTACTTTGTATAGGAGCACTTGTGAAAAGTGACAGAACAATAGTAGCTCGAAGTAATCTTATTCGCGTTAATTCAAAAATCAAATGAACCAGCTTGAATAATATATTTTGTTTCGAGGGAAGGTGATATTGCAAGATGTTATGGAAGGGAATATGTTTGAAATTTGTTATTGATTTTCAAGATCTTTATTGAAAATCTTTCCATACACAACTTTTTATATTTAGCAAATCTTAAATTCTACAATACAATGTCATCGGACATTCTAAATGTGCAGCTATTAGCTCGATATTATCCACTATTTGTAAGATACTAGAAGTTCTTACAAATAAAGGATAATACCGATTGCCCAGGTCTCACCACGAGGAGGTTGCTGCACAAGAGACCCGGAAAGGAAGTCAGAACGAATTCAATATTCCTTCTGGCTCCCTTTCCTAACAACGACGAACTTATATTAACGCAGTATGTCGAGTAATTATTGCGGAGCAAAAGGTGAGAATCGGAGAAGAAGTCTCCGATCCACGGGGGACAAAAGGCGAATCGGGCAGAAGGCTCTGATTCTTTCAAAGAGAGAAACAAGAGCGAACCAGAGCAGAGGGCTCTGGTTCGAGGGCGACGCGACGCGTACAATGCTTGCAGCCCAACTCCAGCCAGCACCGATACCCGACGTGTCCCCACCAAGAGCAATGGCCAAGAGACGTATTCAAACGATATCCCATTTACTCCTAAAACCACCTGCCACCAAACAACGAAACGTTGAGGTGGCTCGGGTGGTATTACAAAAGAGAGGATTTTTCACTTAACAGTGTAACACGATGAACACTGCCTCTCAACCACCCACTCTCAATGTATCTACGCCGAATACCGGTACTAACTGGTCTGGTACATACAAGCAAGGTCCGACACAGCAGAGGGCTGTGTCGGAGTCTAAAAAACGAGCCGAGCAAAGTGAAGTTACGGTAATAATTACTCGACATATTTACAACGACAATAGACAATCTTAATAATTAACGCACGCACGCAAGCCAAGCAAATATTGTCAGCAAATAAACTAAATCAGAAGGCTTTGATTCGTAAAGAGGAAACATGAACCAGAGCAGAAGGCTCTGGTTCGGGGGTGACGCTAAGACAATAATTGCTCAGCAAATATAATTAATTTAAAAATACGCCGCTGTCTTCGTTGGTGTGTCGTCTTCATTTGATGTATCCTCTTCGTTCGATGTATGTTCTTCGATCGATGTATGTTCTTCGATCGATGTATCCTCTTCGTCGACGTTAGAAATAAAAATGACGATAGTGAAGATGCGACGGGATGAAACTATGAACCCCGTACACAAGTACAGCCTACATACCTCGCACACGAGTGCAAATCTAACCAGCTCTCGAGAGCCAACCTAACACAAGCTCACGAGAGCCAAACTAACCCCGCATACCAAGAGGAACTTGTAAAAGTTCAGAACCAAATTTCAATTAGAAATCGAGAAACAAAAACGACGATACTGAAGATTTGATGAGAAGCAACTATAAACCCCGTACATGAGTACGGCCTACATACCTCGCACACGAGTGCGAATCTAACCAGCTCACGAGAGCCAACCTAACACCAGCTCACGAGAGCCAAACTAACCCCGCACACGAGTGCGGCCTATAGGCGCTTCGGGACCCCGGGGACGCGACACCCCGTGCTCACTCACGGTTTCACTATCCGCGAGTGAGCCCCTGAGGGATATCCATTCGAAGGAATACCAATTTTAAATCAGAAATATACATTTTTAGAAGATTGAAAGTTCCGGTGGAAATTTGAATTAGGTTATGAGAAATAATAATCGACGGTGTTCGTTGAATTGACAGTTGACGGAGAAAATTGTTGAAGGTGGGCCAAGGGTAATCAACAGAAGCATGTTAGAACCCTTGGCCCACCCTGTGCTGTAAAGCACATAACACTCACAAATAAAAATACAATTGTTGAGACTTACCATTGTTGAAAGTGGTGCAGGTGGAGTAGACTAGTCAGCAAGGCGAATAAACACTTGGCAGCCTCTGGTTAGTCACTGGTCAGCCAGGTGGTCAGTCACTGGTAAATCACGGGTCAGCCAGGTGGTCACTCGCAAATCACTCGTAAATCATTCGTATATCCATCGTAAATCACTCGTAAAACACTCGTAATTCACATGTAATTCACATGTAATTCACATGTAATTCACATGTAATTCACATGTAATTCACATGTAATTCACTTGTAATTCGCTTGTAATTCGCTTGTAATTCACTTGTAATTCACTTGTAATTCACTTGTAATTCACTTGTAATTCACTTGTAATTCACTTGTAATTCACTTGTAATTCACTTGTAATTCACTTGTAATTCACTTGTAATTCACTGTAATTCACTGTAATTCACTTGTAATTCACTTGTAATTCACTTGGAATTCACTTGGAATTCACTTGGAATTCACTTGTAATTCACTTGTAATTCACTTGGAATTCACTTGGAATTCACTTGGAATTCACTTGTAATTCACTTGGAATTCACTTGGAAATCAAGCACTGGTAAATCTCTGATCAGTCACTGGTCACTCCCAGGGCGGTCTCTGGTCAGGCTCTGGTCCTCCCCAAGTCCTCTTCTGGTCCCGGCGCCCGAGCGCTCCTGCCGGAATCCTTGGCCCGTCTGACTGACTGAGCGCGCTCGCCGAGTTCAGGCGCGCGCACCTTTGTAGCGATGCGCAACTCCCCCCGCTCCATCTAATATCGATCGATTTCGATCGTCGTGATAGTAATTATTGATAAATTTATTATTTCTGTCTGTTTAATGTTTATAACAATTCCTTTTGCCAACGATGTCGACAAGCACTCCCTTGACATTTTTTCCATGTAATTTTTTATAGTAAAGCCTTGATCTAACTCTTGATCTTACTCTGTTTTTCAATATATTTCCGTTCCCACAGATCGATTTTTGGAACAATTATGTATAAAAACAAGTGAAGGAAATAATGCTCGTTTATGAAATATTTTTATATTAAAAATTGAGGTATCTCATATGAAATTTGAAGTATTACGTACAATATTTCTTGAAATTTTTTGTCCTTCATATTAGTTTTGATTTTAATATTTTAAAAATCAACGCTAAAATATTGTCTGAAATATTTGAATACGTTCGTCGGAGAATTGTAGCATTTCATGATAACCGATATGGTTCCGTGATGATTCACCTTTTTACCGACAAGAAGATCAAACCCAAACGTGTGCGTCGAACAGCTACAGAAAATCGATCGATGCACGTGTTTGAGTTTGGTCGATGCTCTTGCCTCTTTCTTCTAAAGCGAAAAACAAGGAAACATATACCAAATCGCATCGTAGCAACGCAAACTTGTGCGTCCAAGGGAGTTACGACGAATGGAGTATGGATCGCAAAACGCGGCGTCAAAACGCACCTAGGAAATCCCACCTTTAGGCTGGCAGCAGTATCTCGTCGGTGACTTTTTCTACAGAGTCGGTAATTCAGAACCGTTGACAGAAAAATGCATTGCATGCAATGTCTGTACCACAGATCAGGTACGACTACATGCTTACTGAAATCTAATCCAGGGTGAGACACGTGCTATGTTGGCTTCTGCTAACCGTGTGAGGTTAGTTGGCTATTTATGGGGTTGATTGCTGTTTTTATTGAAAATTGTGTGAATACGTACAAAAATGATTTCATCTTTGAGATCAGCAGTATGTTCTCTTGCGAGAACGAAGGTTTCTTCTGTTGATAGTATGTCGAGAATACTGTACCCGAACTTGACAAATACAAGATGTATGCATATAACCTCTGTTGATTCGAAAGAAATTCGTATGGTTAATGTGAAAGTTCGAGTGAAAGACACGAGTAAACTTGGTGCTTTAGAAGGAGAGGTTCCCTCCGTTTCCATAGACTTTTCGTAAGTATATCGAACTGTAAATAGTTGTCTAGTGCAACCGTATGATAATAGCGAACAGTATGGTATTGTGATTTCATTAATCCTGTATACTATATATGTATGACTATTGTTTACAGTGGTAATGCAATGTTCCCGGATGAAACTACACCAAAAACAGAATTTAATGGATTATTATACAAACACTTACCAATTATTAATGTAAAGGCAACACCTAATAATACAATAATGACTATTACTGATCATGCAGGTAAATATTATTTTGTGAGCAATATTCTTAGACTCACATTATGTTTACTATAGTATTGCTATAGGCTTAGTATTAGGAATACACTCAGCTGGTATCGAAGGCTTTAAAAATGCTCGGAAGGGTACTAATATCGCAGGGCAACAGGCAGCCAATACGTTTGGACTTGTGAGAAAAATTATCTTATTGTTGTACAAATTTAATATTATTTTAATCATTTGTAGTTGAATAATGCGTTATGTTCTTTTTAAGCGTATTATTGAGAAAGGTATAAAAACTATTCGGCTAAGGATACAAGGTATTGGTCCAGGCAGAGCAGTAAGTATAGAAGTTTTGTGATCACATTTTTCTTGTACCTAATGATTTGTTATAAATAAATATATTTATATTCGTATAGGCAGCCATAAAAGGTTTCCAATTAGCAGGAATAGAGATTGTTTCTATCACAGATGACACTAGAGTATCGTGGTGTCCGCCAAGACCAAGGAAACAAAGGAGAATATAATATATAGGATGTATTGCAAAATACCAAATAAATCAATCTGTTTTGAAGAATATATGTAATTATTAGGTGTAAAATACAATTTGTTTTAAAATAGTTTACATATAAATAGTTCTTTTCACTTACTACGTACAATATATATTACAAAATCGTATAGGTAACATGAAATAATTCTCCATTACAAATACAAATGACTAGACTGAGAAATGTATGTCATAAATAACTTATACGTAATTAAAATAACTTAACAAGATATCTTACTTATTATCACATTTACTTATATAAGTAATTAATAATTATTCCGATCGAAAGCGCGTTATTTACATATTACTACAGTTCCATCATATTTTATACTTTTCTCAAGCATTAAGAATCTACTGTTTAATTTAATACTCTTATTCCTCTCTTTGTTATACTTTTCGTCAAATCGTATACTTTCTCTAAGAATTGGGAATAAATTTACGTTTGCATCCATAATTATAAGAAACAAAATTTTAAAAAAATGCATTTCTTCAATTAAATAATTCCTTATGGTAAACACGAAATAGTAATATCATTAATGTTTGTTAATGTAAATGTTTCCTTGTACTTAAAAAACTTGCAAACATCATAAATACATAAAGATCCGCATTTTAACAATGACTCTTTTTAACATGCTCCATAGGAGGGTAAATCAGCGGAATAACAAAGCTTTGAAATTTTCTTCATCGTATAAAAAGCGCATATCGTGTAATCCAAGGTATGTACTCCGAGACTCGTGTGTATATACCAGGAAGTCGTGCTCGGGCGCATCCTATTCCCCACGAGATTACACCTACGACCATCATGCTGCCGCCCGGATGATTTCCAATCATCAAAGGTCCGCCGCTGTCAGACTGAAACGAACGTTAAGTGTTTTGAACTCTTTTAAACAAATTAAATCGGTATACAATTTTCTTGATATTATGATTTTGGTAATTCCAAACTAATGAAACTTAGTGTTCTTCGTTAAACGATGTTATAATAAACGGCGAGTTTATCGTCACTGAAATCTTAAAATTATACGTATCTTTTAAAAGTATAGCTAAAGAAATTTTTTATAATTATCTAACATTTTTCGAATAGGAGATACAGTATATGTTATGATAAACGGTGTGTTTATAGTCATTCAAAAGTAAAAATTATATGTATGTATTTTGTGAAAGTATAGCCATTATATTTTTGATGATTTTCCAAAATTTTTCGAATAGGTGTTTTTAATTACAAAGAATATCCAGAACCATGCAATAGAATTTTCAAATAATAACAGCTTTAGAAATTTATTTTTCTAATCAACAATTTTATGTTCGGTATAGTTGCTTAAATTGTTGCTAATAAAAATTGTTTGCATTTTTTAATAATGTTCATAGGCTGCAACTAATATATCGATGTACTAAAATTGGTTAAATCTGTCTACTGTTTTAAATTGCAACGACTTATTTTTATCATAAATCCATAAAATCCGCGGTCTACTATATTCAATGTATAAATCAGTTTGAAATGTCTAATATTTACAATCGTGTGCACAAATCGGTATTTTGTAATCGTAATTGTACGATAACATTACAAAAAAAGCAAAAGAAGTGGTCAAAGAAATATGAAGATAGAAATGCCGGTTGCCGACACAAGTTAACGTTCCAGTTATCAGCTCTTGTTTGTACGACTCCACATTGTTTACACAATAGTCATGACCGACTAAACACGGAGCGCGTAGATCGTCAGAATTGTTCAACGTAGCAGAAGATCTCTCAAATGGTCTGCGAACGGAATCGCAAATAAGCGGATAAAACGTGTCGAGTCGGAAACGCATTCATATTCGCGAACCCTTCTCTCCCGATAATTACGTTAGTCCGGGATCATCATGTTTCGCCGATATATATTTTTCGGCCGGCTCTCGGGATATCGTGTAGTAGGTGTTTCTCCTCTTCTTTCGCTCTTTTTTTTTTCATTTTATTTCATATCGTTTTGTGGTCGAACAATTTGGTCCGCGAGCGAGCCACCCTCTCCGCGGACTCGCTGTTAATTCAACGTATGCGCGGCGGTCTACATGACCGCGGATATTTATTGAAATTCATGTCGCGGCCGTTCGACGGCGCGTGAATTTCGTGTATGAACGATTGACATGCAATGCGGCGCTAACTAGCGACATATGAATGGACGAGGAGGGATTGATACAGGGCATGGGGGTGACAATAGGTATATGTACATATGAAATTGCAACAATACGCTCCGGAATAAAAAGGTAGCGCATCTTACATTTTTTTCAAGTTTTGTAATAAAAGCTGTACAAAAAAAAATATACAGCCGGGTGTTCGATTGCAGGTGGGAGCTTTAAGGGATGGTTCTCCATGACAATATAAGACGACGCTGTACAAGCGGACAGGGGGTGATTCTACATGCAAATATAAATCGAAAAAAAGGAATAACATTTTTTCGTTACCCTTAGCACTTGGATGGCGCCTCTGAGGCACCACCGAAAATTTCTATGCCATTCTTAAACATATTGTTCACATTATTATTTGTGTTCGTATTTAATAAACTAGGGTAACTGCACCAGTGAATGAACATTTAAGAAATTGTTCAGGAAGATATTTTATTTAAAAAAAAAAATGTGAATTAAAGGAATCTCATATATGCCAAATGGCTCCCTATACTTCATTTGTCAAAAATAAATGAACACAAATAAAATGAAATTATTATTATTTGTCTTTATTAAACGTTAAATAAAAAATATAAAAAATACCAGTCAATGAACACTACATTCTAGTAATTGAACAATGATGGAAAAGCAAAAAATACAAAAATACAAAAACGTTCATTTACTGGTGCCCGTTTATTCACTGGTGCAGTTAGCCTACTAGACATTTACATATTACATGAGATAATGTATCAGTTTCATATGCAAAATATGAAAAAAAAATTGTATAGAATGAAAATATTCTACAATGGAAACATCTTTCGTTTTTTAGTTAAAATTGCTCCGAGTGCAAAGGGGCTACAAATCCGTCGGGTTTGCGTGCTTTAGTATATGCAGGAAGTAGAACTGGTTGGTCATGATCAGACGCGTCAGACGATTCCTATCGAAATCACACGAATTAGCTGAAATAATTTTATTCTGTATTTTTTTCTTATTTTCTTGGCCGGACCATGTATGCATAATGTTATTTGGCCGGACCATGTATGCATATCATATTGAAACTGCAAAATGAACAATATTCAATGGTACTAATATCAAGTCATATTTACGAACGAGAACAAATTCAATTTATAATTTGTTTGATGAACCTGACAGTCTCGTGTGTTATAGTGATTATTATTCCATCGCCAAATACTGCTGGAAATATAAATAGCAGAAAGTATTTAAAAATGATTAATGAACAAATAACACATATGCCACAATTGTTGCTGAAGATCAATTCATTTTCCAACACGAAAACGAAGTGGTTCATATTGCAAAGGTAGTGAACGAATACTTTTCTAAAAAAATTCTAAATTGGTCAACATGATCTCAACATTATTAAAAATAGCTAGAGGATACTGGTCAGGGTAGTATACGACATAGCGGACAATTTGAAACAACGTATTTTAAACAACGTATTCAATAGAACCGGAGAAGATTCACTCAGAAAAATATTAAAATATTAAAAAATTATATAAATCTTTACCCACAACCATTGCTATCATTAAATGTAAAGAAGGCGCATCAGAATATTGAACATATTCACTTTTACGAAGTCAAATAAATCCTGTTATACACGTGTTCAAGAACACTTGTACTTAAAGAAAATGCAAAAAAGGAATTTTTTTGTTTAAAGTCTAAAGCAAGAATATTCCATCTAATTTTATCTTACTCGACAAGTATGATTGTTTCGAAATAAGGAAACGCTATCCCCTCTTTTTCTTTGGAAGCTGTTCGCTCGACACCGTGTAGTACCAGAACTGAAACTCTCGACTCACTGAAGAACACTGTCAAGCAGAATACAGGGTGTCCCACGTAACAGTATTCACGATTTTTTAAGTATGTACTTGCGATAATCTGACAGAAAATATTTTAAACAAAAGCTGATCAGTTTTCGATTGGCTATATACATTCCAATAAAAAAACTGTTCGAAAATTTCTTTTTTATTATTGTCAAGGCGACCTTCATTTTTTTAAATCACACTTCAAGGTCATCCGAAGGTCATGGTCTTGACACGGGCTGCAATACTGTTAAGTCAAAAATACAAAGTGCCATTTAAAAAAATGAAGGTGACCTTGACATGATACTGTAAAAAAAATGTTTTTCGAACATTTCTTTTTATTGCAATATATAGCCAATCGAAAACTGATCAACTTTTGTCGAAAATATTTTTGTCAGAGTGAAAACTGTTACGTTGGACACCCTGTAGATCGTATTATATCGAAAGAACACTGTAGTTTGAAAGAGAGACTGATAGCACGATATCCTTTGCTGACCGTTAAACTTAAACGTGAATGTTTGCTTTCGTTGGATTTGCCACGTATACCACAACGGGTTTGTACTTATCGCGAACCGAGAAAGGGACAAATGATGCTAGCGATAGATTTCACTTACCCAGCAAGAGTCCCGGCCACCTGCTTCATGGCCGGCGCACATTTGCTTTGGCTCTACGCGTGCCGACTTGTTCTGGCTGGCGTACCATTCGCGACAAACGTGATTGTCAATCACGCGAACGTCCACTTTCTGCAGCACGTCTGCTCGTTTGTCTGGAAGATAGTAAATTAGCCTTAGTCGTTGAAAAAGGATCGATGTTATTTGATTTTATAATTATTTGAAATAATTATTTGAGATACTTATTACAGATAATAGTGAAATTGTTCTTCAAAATTATGACAGCTACCGGATTGTCAGGTTTGAGTCGAGATTATGCAGACAACTTTCGTTGCATATTATTTTGAGGATTATATTTTTTGACAAACTTTAAATAAAGAAATATCGAAATAATATACTATTTGAAATTACTTTATTTCAAATAAATCAATACTATTTTTATCTTCAAATAGCAGTATTGAAAATAACGGTGCGAAATAAATTATTTCAAATAGTTATTTCTTAGTTTTATTTCAAATAAAGTTCGCCCAGGTCTGCGGAGTAGAAAATTACGGCAGAAACAAGAGACCAGGGCAGCCAGAACGAATTTCGTCGACAGTAAAACGTGCCGTTTTACATGAAATATCGATAACTGGGGCTCCTTCCTCCAAAATCGTGACACAATTTAATTTAAACTGTGATCCTAGCCTTGTAAGCAAGTGGGTAACAGCTTCTGCTGAATTTAAATATCGAAAATCTCTGCGAAAAGTGGCGGTATAAAGGCATTACATCGAGGCTAGAGAGGTATTTACTAAAAAATTCATTTAACACTAACTATACCGAGCACGAAACGTGCTCCGAAGAAGAAATTTATTTATTACAGCAGACGAATTCGTGCTCGGCCAATGCCAACGCCGCGTTACGCTCGGCGGGGCCTGTAGCAGCGCTCTGATTGGTCCGTGTTTTTCGTTAATAACTCCTTACCGAAGCCGCGGAGAACATTTCCGTAAAGGAAAAAGTTATTTCGAATAACCTTAGGAATTACCCTTTTCAACGAACTGAAAAATTTTTTGGATATCCTATATTACTATTTAAAATTGTTTTCGGTATGGTGCATCGTAGAAAGGGATGCTACCGGTGGTCGCGAGCGCGAATTATCGTGAATCTAAAAGCATTCGGGTTTCGTCGGCTAGATTCGATTTTCCGGAAAACGTCTTTTGGCCAAAAGTTAAATTCGAACGCTAGCCCTAGTTCGTTCGAGTCGACCAAGCAAGCAAGAACTTTTGCAGAATGCAATTCCGACGGCGAATTCGGTTAGATACTTCGGGCCCATTGCTGCAAAACTTTACGGTACATGTTGATAACTTCACCGTGTCTTTACTTATTCACTTGAACGGCAACGATCCCGTCGTTAATAAAGCAAACTGCGCAAGAAGCGCCCTAACTTCCTCTTATCTTTCTTAATCCAACTTACTTTCGTCTGTAAACCGTCGTTCGTTCTTTCGTACTCGGGACTTGTTTTAAAACGTCCAACTCGCCGAGGAGCCTTTGTGAACATCGACGGACGTTCTGTTTTAATACCGTCCAATTAATTTGATCAAGGGCCGAATAATCAATGTTAACTCTTCTACAGCTTAATACCGGGGAATTTCAGACGAAGCAAAATGTCGAAATTCTTCTTTAGTCTACCTTCGCTGGATAATTAAAAGCTAATATAATACTATCGTTAAGTATTTATGTTGTAGATTCTATATTTCGTTCAAAGCAGTATTTCTTTTTATACTACCGACTGTTCCACACTAAGCGATCAACTAGACTGCTGATCTTTATGCATTTATACCTTATAAAACTCTTCGAAAAATCTTGAAAACAAAATTCGATACTATTACTACGATTTATATGAAATAAATACAATAAATAGTTCCAATATTTAATAAAACAGGTTCGAGGTTTATGAAAATACGGTTTCTATACCTTCGTGAATTTTTCAAGAGAATACAGATAATTTATCATCTAATTGAATGGAAGTAATTTATTAAATAATTAAGATAGTACTTGTACGTATGGCCATCACTGTACGTCTAAAAATGCAACAGCGTAGTTCCAGGATTACATCGAAATATAAAATAATCCATGAACATGAAGAAAGAGCAAAAAGATGAAAAGAGAAAAAATTCATCGTCCCATTAGATTGCAGGAGGGTTAACGATCCTCGTCCCTCGGTCGAATTACTTGCAAAGGGATCCAAGTATTATTTACTTACGTTGGGTCCTATTTTCACCGAGCCAACCCCATCCGGCCACCTTAGCTAGTTCCCCCCCAAAGGCACTGTATCCTGGTTTCCCTGTGGCCACAGGTAAACAGGCGGGTTTCACGCTTTCCGACCAACTGATTGGCCGAGCGAGTTCCAGGAGGGCAATATCGTCCACGAATTTTCCGCATTTGTGGCCGGGGTGTAAAATAGCGTTCGTCACTCTCTCCTCTGTCGACGGGGGCACTTCCGGTCCTCTCAGATTGTATTCCCCTAGACTGACTCGCAGCTGACCAATTGGCACCAACGATGTATATCTGTTTCAAGCAAAAATATACGCTCAGGTACACAGTGTTAAACAGATAATTTTTGTGATACAACTTTTAATAACTAACATCTGCATCCTTAATAATACAGATGACTAAGAATAACAGAATACTTCAAAAATGGCATCCAATTTAACAGCCCATTTTGTTCGACGCGTGCACATATGCCAGAAATACTAGAATATATAAGAATATATGTACAAGAACGTACTAGAAGTACTAGAATATACTAGAATGTACTAGAATATACTAGAATATACCAGAATATACCAGAATATACTAGAATGTACTAAAATATACCAGAATATACCAGAATATACCAGAATATACCAGAATATACTAGAATATACTAAGATATACCAGCATATACTACAATATATCAGAATATACTGAGATATACCAGAATATACTACAATATATCAGACTACACTAGAATATACTAAGATATACCAGAATATACTACAATATACTAGAATAGACTAGAATATACTAGAATACACTAGAATACTTGCGCAGTGACTTCTTTTTCTGTTCTAAAATTAGAATTTTTCAGAAGTTCATTTCTTTTTTGAGAATGTAAATAATATCAAGTTATGGCGAGAACTTTGTTATAAGCCATATTCACTATATCTATTTTTTACTTCAATATATAATAATAGACCACCCTGTATGAAAGTTCGACGTTCCGTAATGGGAAATTCAAGCTTATCGGCAATTATTTCATGTGTGCTTACAATTTTAATTAGAAGCACGTACAGTGGATCCAAAAAGTATTTGAACACTAAATTTCCGATTTGCGTGATATCGTCGGTATTTAAACTGTAATAATTTCGTAAAAAAGAATAGTATAACAATAAACCTGGTCTCATTTTTAAACGTGAAACTTCTACTTTTATAAACTATTGTTCATTTTTACCTAAGACGATTTTGCACGATGTAACGGATAGAAAACTTAAGAGATGTTTTCCTTCGAAAAAGCTGCTAATTGAAAAGCGTCTCTAAAAACATTAGAAAAATTTTTTCGCCCAAAAAAAACTTCACGTACAATTTTTTGGAGCCGGTTTATTACACTTTGAACGAAAACTGTACTGCTGTTGCAGTAATATCAAGTACACCATGAGGGTTTTACACGATCGAACTTGTTTCTCATTTTGTTCTATAAAACAGTGAAAAAAAAATCGTACAACAATTTTTAAGAGGACGTTGCAAAGGGGAAGCTTCAATCTTCCACTCTGTGGTGAATTCAGTCGCGAAACAAATTTTCCAATGTTTTTACAGAGGTTTCAATGCATAGCATTTTTGCAGAAAAATGGATCTTCAGGTTCCCACCGGATACATTATGCGAAAATATTTTGTAAGGAAATGAGCAATGTTCTTCGAAAGTTGAAGCTGCAAGCTTTACAATGAGTCGAAATTTATATTCGTACGAGATTACCACAGGTTAAATATATCGACAATCTTTCTAGAATCGGAAATTTAGCGTTCAAATACTTTTTGGGTCAGGTGTAGGTTCGAATAAAGGATTCAGTTATATTGGCTGGAAAGAAATGTGGAGAGGTTAAATCTTAACAAGAGCTAACGTATAAAAATTCCGACCGACTAGAAACAACAGAATCCGCTGGCAAAGCCGCTTGTTTATTCGAAACGCAAAGTCCAGAATAACTCGAATTAATCGTCAAGAGCATATTTTCTACGGCCAAACTCTTTAAGCTGTTGCTTTGTGCTCGGCTGTGTTACATTGAAAAATGTCCAAGTAAAACATGCACTTTATACGTATTAGAGATACATGTAGGCCAAGTAGAACAAATAGCCCTCTTTATTCTCTTGGCCTCTTTTAGCCCGCTAAGCAGTCAAAGTCTGGCGACAATGCCACGTGTCGCCGGTAACTAATCATCGTGGCAATTAAGTGCACTGACAACAAACTGTGCATGTGCGTGTCCACTATCGCCAAAAAACTATTTCATCTTCTTATTTAAGAAGACAGTCTCATGTGAACGCTGCAAAAAAATTTCACGAATTGTTTTCAAAGTGATCACGTTATAATTTATTTAAAATGAACGTCATAAATTATTTTAATCGTATTAGCTACTCTTTCGTCATACAGTTAACTCCCCTTTTTTTTAGTGAAAAAAATATGGGTAACAATCCTGTACCTATACTGTGTATATTTCATAGTTGTTTAATGTTGCCATTATTTAATGAAACTTGTTCATAATTATTATTCACTTTTGTTTCATCAAAGTCTTATTTATTTTGGCACACTTTTTAAAACACCATAGCTTTTTAATGTTGGATCATACGACTTGGATTTGTTTGAGAAGTTAGAATAATTAGTTTATCACATGACGTGAAACAGAAACTTTTAAAAAATTACAATTGGTCGGAATTGCAGGGGGATACTAAAAGTTATTGTTCACAACTTTTCCATATGGGCCTATATGTATTGAAAATTTAGAAAATACATTTTCTAGATCTGCATCAATTAATACAAATTCTGAAAATTTCATCATGATACTAATTCATAATGAATTAATACTATCAGTAATACTGCAACTATTTTTCTTTTTCTTATTATTATTTTTCTTAAATTAGGCTACTGTCTCTTAATATGAAACGTTGATTGTTAGCAAAGTACTGGAGAATTTTTTTGGGGAAGTCGAGAAAGAATAATTAATTTCTGATTAGTGAAGTAGCATGATCTCACTTTAATCGAATAAATGTCAGCGAACCATTCTTGAAGGTAAGGAAGAAAATGCTACCTCTAACAGTAGAAGTAGTATAAGATCGCACTAATCAGACGAGTATTGTGGAACACCTGCTGGAAAGGCAATTACCACATTCCATTACCACAATACCTTTCATTCTTTGCCAACTCTCTCGCTCTGATAAACGTCGAAAAATCACGTCGACAGTTTCTTCAACACAAGGTTGAAGTGTCAGTGTTTATAAAAAGTGATACGAATGTTACCAGAATGTTGGCAGAGTGTTAGAAAACGATGGTACTACTTGATCGACGGATTGATTAACTAAGTAATAAAGAGCAAATTAAAGATGACCCAACCCATAGCGTAAAAGCCATCTCCTGTCTCATTCTTGCAAGCAACGTTCCTTTCGTTACCCCAACCCCGGGCGTTTCTTCGTGGAAGCAGAGAAAAGCCAGTTCTTTCGCGAGCTTTGTGTTCGTTGGACGTCGGCAATTATTTAACCGGGATTTTTGTGTTCCGCCCTGTGGCGGTGCACACCTACCAACCCGTGGCGGTGTGGCTGCTGTTCGGTCTCGAGTGCAACGGGTTCGGTTAATTAATCGGTTGCTGCCGGTCCCGAATAACTAACAAAATTATGGCAGCGAGCCGGTTTCCCTCGTTTCTCTCGCATTAGAGGAGATTGTTTCGTGCCAGTTTCTTCGTTGCCGCGATTCTTCCACCGGCGGCCAAGGTGGCGCAATCATGCTCGAGTAGTCGCGACTCGTTTCCCCAAGTTTCGTGGTCTCTCCTTTGCGTCCTCCGCCGCCCCACAATTCGCCACGCTCCTTACGAAGCCCTCTATAATGGCCCTTTCTCAACCCTCGTCGGGACCCTTCCACCATTGTTCCACCGGTGGCCATGGATTATACGATTTAATCTGGACGCATCATCGCCACCACTCCTCCCTTCCTTTATCGTCGCACCCTTCCAATTAAAATGCACCGCTGGCTAAACGCTCGGATCGAACGAAAAGGGTGACTGTGACCGGTTTTTCTCTTCCCGCGTTTTTGTTACGGAAACGGGACTATTAATTGCACGTTAATCTAGTTGCGAATCTGCCGCGAGGAGCAACGACGCGACGTTGCTAATTATTTCCCGATTAAGCTGGTCCGTGTTCATTCGCGTTTTACACTCCCGAACAAAATGATGGCGCGTGTATCTTTAATTTTTTTTGGAAAACGACATACGGTATTCTCTCCGTAACTGTCGAAAAGATCTCTACCGTAACTGTCACAATTTTATCCCCACCACCGGGGGATCCCCTTGGAAGGTTAATGCAAGCGTAGCAAGAGATTGCAACATTTCTAATCTTTATGTTTTTTATGGAACTTTATTCGTCCCTTCTTTGTAGTTGAAATAATACCAAATCCGATATCTAGTTTCGGGCGTGAAACAGGGCGGTGAACGGAAAAGAAAGAGAGGCAGAGAGTCGCAGCATCGAATCTTAGTCACTCTCTCTAACTGTCGCTCGGCAGACCCGCCGACGCGACAGTTATGGAAAGAATGTAGAATTTTTAATGATACGCACGGTATCGTAATTGTCACGATGCAGAGAGAAGAAACCTGTTAGTGAATAAAGTTCACCTCGCTGGCTTTCTGAGCAAGTAGAAGATAAATAGAAATCTAGATGGTGAAATAATAGTGCACTCGAGTTTCGTGGTAATATCGTTCATTAGTTTCTGAGTTATCGTGCAGTTAATAACGTTTTTAAGCCCAAATGGCTTAACCTAAGTCAACATGGGCAGTAGCAACAAGTCAAGTGAAACCAAAATTATCAAAATTATTGAATTAAAAAATCGAAATTCCTGAAATTTCAAATATTGTAAAATAGTCACAAGGTATGTAATATGTAATTAGGCAAAGACTTATAGCGAGGTGAAAGCTGAGAAACGATGGAAATATTTTTTACAATTAAAATCAGAATTACAATTGGAAAATTATCTTCTTACAATTCCTACAAATGGATAATTTTTATATTACAAATATACAAAAATAATAGAAATCGAATAGATTAATCATATATTTTGTAATTAGAGTAAACAGAAGTTGGAAAAAAGAATGGAAACATTGTTAATGTTTATGCACTTCCTGGTTAGTTACTTAACACCAAATAGGACTTGTCACTTCGTAAAATTCAACAGCGGACACAAAATTATTTCAACTATATTTTTAAAAAATTCTTGAATCAACGAAAACAACTATTCTCTTACTTTGATTTTTATAAAGTAGTACTTAAATAGTTATTGTTAGAATTATTTACTAAAATAACCCGTTAGCTCTGATAAAGATCCTTACAAAAGCAACGCGATGGTCTCGTACTTCTGCGAGCGATGTAATTTCTGTAATCGTAATAATTCGTAAAGGCCGTGTCGCACCACTAACCGATAGTCGGTTCACGTACTTTTCAAACGTTGTTCCTCCTTCATTTTTCTGTCGCGATAGCTCTACAAATAATTCTGTTTCATGCTTGGGGCTGCATTAACGAAATTTATTTCGGTCGTTTCCGTGAACGATAAAGAAATCGCAGACAATGGCCGGCGAGTCGGATATATTTTCACGACCTCGCGTCTGGTGGCAACGTTTTGTCATGCGTTTTGCATGGCCGCTAGCAATTACCGAGTGGTCTGTAATCTACACGCAATCATGGTTTACAACGCCGAAGCTCCGCTGGATTCTCTCCCCAGCTACCCCTGTCCAGTTTTAACCCTCTCTAACTCCTTCCTCCCTCTGTCTTTCTCATTCTCGTCCATGTATGCATGCACGTACATTTGCTGACCGAGAGAGACACACGATGTCTACACGTTTCATCGCACAGCGTTACTGTCTCGCCGTTTAATTACACCTGCATGAACACGGTTCCACATAAATTTCTTCCCAATATCCAGCTGTGAAGAAATATTAAATACTTTCGAAGCTCTCTCTCTCTCTCGACTTAATAAATACTGTAACAATTTTTAATCCTCTGTAGATTAAACAGTAACGGACAAAAGAAAATTTAAAATTGGAATTTCAATATCTTTTAATATTAATCTTGACAGAAAATTTGATGTTTTTTAGAATTCAAAAGTATGGAGAACGTGTAAGTGATTTCTCACATTTTTTTTAAATATATAAAAATATCATTGAGTTTATAATTGTTAAAAGCACTGTAATACTCTGCAGTAGTCGAGTAAAACACATTTTACATGAACAAATAAAACAGAAACAATAAGAAGTGTTCAGTAATAATAAGCTATAGGAATGTTCCACTTTTCAATCTTTAAAGAACTAATAAAATTGCAATTCCTGTATACGAGTATTAATAATACTCGCAACTAGATGGTTTTTCAAATGATAATAGTATTCGTCTAATTCTATACTAATTTCATATTCTTAAATTTCCTTAACTAAAAAATATCTCATTACAAAAATGAAATAAAAATGGTATTGGTTCTTATTAATACATAGATTTTCTGGTATTTTAAAAATCTGCACATGCCATATATGCATAAATATCCGTGGACTAGTAATCATATTAACAACTGAATAATACACATACAATGTGGATATTTTACTTCATTCTTGTCAATACTTTCACTTTAAATTGCTATTGCGTTTGGATTATACAGAGTATTCCAAAAATGTTGTACCTCTTTAAAAGGAGCGATTCCTGAGGTAATTTGACATAACTTTTTCCTTTGCGAAAATGATCTCCGCGGCTTCGTTAAGGAACTATTAACGAAAAACACGGACCAATCACAGTGCGGCTACAGCGGACGGATTCCAGCCCGGCCAATGCCAACACCATGTTACGCTCGGCGGTGCCTGTAGCAGCGCTCTGATTGGTCCATGATTTTCGTTAATAACTCCTTAACGAAGCATCGGAGAAGATTTTCGCAAAGGAAAAAGTTACTCCAAATGACCTCAGGAATCACCCCTTTCAAGGAAGTACACCATTTTTGGGACAGCCTGTATCGTTCACATGACACGATATCAACGGTGGGTTAAAATGAGGGTTAAGTAATGTACTGGAAAAACATATCCTGACATGGATTATACAAACAAGCATAGTTTAATTTTATCGTTCGTTCTTATCTGCAGTCGTATCTTATTTCCAGCGATGATCGTTTCCAGCGTATAACACGAGCCGGACCCTTGACTCTATTTTCCGGTCATGTTTACCGGCGCGAACAGCATCGTGTGCAGTTTTTGCCCTGCCATAATGCCACTCGCGTTTCCGTACGATGAACGCCAGTGAAAAATACGCGCCCGAGGTTTCATTTAAAATGTAATCGTTGCTCCAATTAACATCAATATCGCGGGAAGCCGCGTACAATCGCGCGGAACGGGCACGCGCCAGTCGTTTTATATAATTTTCACGAAGCGATTAGCTGTTCATCCGCTTATTCGATAATTGCGAAACGGCTGCGAAAAGTCAGAGGAAACGTTTGTCAGTGGAACGCGGGGACTCGATTGCCGCGGACTGCATTTGCATGCATAAATTCATCACAACCGTGGAAATCGTGGCTTGACGTCTTTCTATACCCCCTCTACCCCTTTTTCGCCGCGCGTCCCATTTAGTTCATCATTTTCAGTCGCGGCGGGATTATGGTTGTCGTTGGTAAAAAGCAAGAAACGTTTCACCAGAATTTCCTTTAGCGCGCACTACGTACATACGGTCGGTGCTAAAATAAAGTGGACACCTTTTGAAAAGTATTTTAAAAGTGGTTTTACGTCTTGAGTTTTCGTTTTAGAAGGACTAGTTTGCCAGGTAATGTGTAGAAAACATTTTTCTAAGATTGCTCGAAAAAAGAAAAAAGTGATGTTCACGATTAGTAACTTTTTTATCTGTGCCTGTAATGAAAATCTAAAATATCCTTTTGTAGAAGTTATACAGGGTGTTCCACGTAACAGTTTTCATGATTTTTTTAAGTATGTACTTGCGATAATCTGACAAAAAATATTTTAAACAAAAGCTGATCAGCTTTCGATTGGCTATACATTCCAATAAGAAAAAATGTTCGAAAATTTCTTTTTTATTATTGTCAAGGCTACCATCAGTTTTTTAAATGGCACTTCAAGGTCATCCGAAGGTCATGCTATACTAGTTCGTTGAATTCGGGCTGAACACGGGCTGTAATACTGTTAAGTCAAAAATACAAAGTGCCATTTAAAGAAATGAAGGTGACCTTGACAATACTCATTGACAAGGTCATTTCAAGTAACTACTTCCGTTGCGAAAATGTTCTCCGCGGTTTTATTTAGGAGTTATTAACGAAAAACACGGACCAATCAGAGCGCGGCTATAGCAGCCGGAGTCCTCGTTAATAACTCCTCAACAAAGCTGCGTAGAAGATTTTTGAAAATTGAAAAAGTTATCCCAAATGACCCGAGGGTTTACCTCTTACAAGGAAATGCGACATTTTCGGGACACCCTGTATAGCTCCATGGCAGCCTCAATCGATATATCGGCAAGAACAAAATTTGATTTCGGTTTTAAGGATACTAAATAACAAACATATTTAGTATATTTTGTTCGAAATCTTCATTACGAATCGGACTCGACGTTATAATGCAAAGGGTTAAGGATTCGTAGTTTATGTTTCTAAATGACCCACTCCTGTCGTTGGACGTTCAACGAAAACATTTATTTACGTCGTCCACGGGAATATTTTTCCCGTGCGACACTTAACGCGTCCGATCAAATGTTTCTTGTCAAAGCTGGTGAAACACACTGACGAATTTTTATCAAACAATTCTCGATCGCCGTGCGCGCGTGTGCGTGTGCGTGTGCGCGCCATGTATACTCCACATGAGCGGACGTACAGTCTCGTTATACCGGTTCTCGAAAGGCTCAGCCGCGACAGTTAAAATAAAAATTTTCCGCGTGACTACGTGCTCGGATACAACGATTTCAGGCGTGCCAACTACCAGGCGGATGACTCCGTGACTGCGCCGGAATTTTGCACACCCAACTCTTTTATACGTCTTTCGTAATTTTTTTGGACACGGCACGTTAAACTTTTTATCCCTACGCGGGGCGTGATGATTTTTGCTGAACGGCCATCGTAGCAGTCCTCGCCACTTCTATGACGCGACGGGCCGCGCCGCGCCGCTCTGGTTTCCAGCTTTTAAACCAGGCACAGATTCGCGTGGATTGCACCGACGGATTAAGTGGATTACGACACAGTCACTTTGCCAGAGCCCTTTGAGGCAGCCGGATCTTAAAAAATTAAACCGGCCCGACCGTAGTTTAAACCGCTCCTCTGTGTGCGTGCGCTTCCTCGCCTCACCATTGCTGATTCGCCCGTTTAACTTTTGCCGAGTGGGAAGCGTTTCGAGCGCCTAATCGGCTCGTTTACGATGCACCAGTTTTTATTCGACGTGCCGAAAGCAGATTTATCAGCTACGCCAGGCCTCGGATTTATGTGCTCGCGACGGCCGGTTTTCGAAGGCAACGCCCCCTCGACCCGGCCGCGCGTCTCGCTCCCCGTGGCGGCCCTAGTTCTCGAGGCAGCTCAGACGCGTACCATAGAGTGTTACAATGTAAGTGTCGACTATGCGAATAGCTACGTCCAAACTTCCCGTATCCCACATGTTAATACAATTAGAAACTATTTTTAAAATTTATCTTCCGAATTTATTTTCCAAATTTATTTTCTGCAGCTGTTGTCCGAAATTATCCTGTGACATAGTAGAATAGGCTTACAGTGAATACCACTGACAAAGAAAGCGCATTGACAATAGTGTAATACCTCGACGGTAACGTGGAAACCTATTGATATGTCGCCCTAATGCACCACGAATAGCTCCTAATGGTACGTGCCTGAGGAGTTCCGAGCACTGTGGGCCGCCACGGGGAGCGAGACGCTCCGCCGGGGCAAGGGGGCGTAGCCTTCGAAAACCGGCCGTCGCGAGCACATAATTCCGAGACCTGAGCTACGCGATTAAAGAATGTATTCTGCGCGCCTCGCAAGAAGTTCCTTGGTAGGTGGCTGCGAGCCGCCCGATTGGGTCATTCCACACGAATTTTTGGTTCTAGGCGAATTATTGGCCAACGTGTGTGACGTCAAAGCCTAACCATCGGATGCGAGCGGAGACCCCTTTGCCCCTATGACGTCCCGCAATTGTCCTCTCCGTAACTGTCGCAACCAGATTTGTTAGCACAGCGCACTGGTTCTTAAATGGTGTTTCGCGAAATTATGAAAGCCAAATTTTTTAATATTGTATATTAAATATATTTAATAATATATTTTCTAGAATACTGTTGAATTGAATTGAATTGAGTTGAATTGAACTAGAACATTGTTTGGGTTTTTGGATCATTAATTTTGGTGTTCCGCAAATTTTTCATATAATCAAAAGTGCTCCTTGACTTCGAAAAGGTTAAGAACCACTGGCATAGACTCTTCACGCTCCCCCTCAACCATAAATTTCCCCTTCCGCGACTCTCCGCACAAGAGAGAACGTCACGCATCCCATCGTCCAGAGATGTAATATGTTATTTTATTTGAAATAATTATTTCAGCTAACCGGATTATCAGATTTGAGTCCAGTTTATACTGACACCCTTTGTTGCATATCATATTGATGATTATTTCGTTTGACAAACATGAAATAAAGAAATATTGAAATAATATACTATTTGAAATTACTTTATTTCAAATAAATGAATACTATTTTTATCTTCAAATAGCATTATTGAAAATAACGGTGCGAAATAAATTATTTCAAATAGTTATTTCTTATTTGCATTTCGAATAAAATTTGCCCTGGTCTGGTTGTTGCGCCCTAATGTAGATAGTTTTAAACACGGCTCCTATACATCACCATCGCTATAAATATAAATAAACGAACAAAAATACAAACATTCAAACGCCTTGTAGTACACCGAAGACATCAGAACACGTTCAACTTTCAAACAGTTATAGAGAAAATAGTCAAACTTTGTTATACAGGATTTAAAAATAAGTCGAAAACGTGGAATAAAATTTTGTAGTCCGAGGTTTCGTTTTTGAGAACATCGAATTTGACGATTCGATTCAACTTCTTGTAGATACTAATTCGTTCGAATTTATCGAGAACGTAGTCTTGTTCGAAAAAAATTTTATTCTATATTTTCAACTTACTTCTTTTAGTTGAATCATTCCCTTTCTGTAAAATCAACGATTTGTGTTACCAAACGAGCGCCAAACATACATCACCTCGCCCTAACTAGCTCCGCGATATTAAGCTATCAACGAACGTTTGGCTATCCGTGAGTAAGGAACAAAGCGCCCCAAACATCCCGATCGTGAGCTTCGTTATAACAATGGTCTCAGTGGATTAGAAGTTCGGCAGTTCGGTGATCATGAATTTAATCAGGGGTCTCGTCTTCATTTTGCATACTCTGTAAATTCGGAAATTTTGGAGATTCTCGAAGATCTTTGGCAATCTTGAACATTTTAAGATAATCGAATTCAAGAAGTTTTCATGAAACCCTAAATCTGACCGACTTCTTCGCGGTTTCCCATTACAGATTCTTCAGGCTTTTAAAGTTCTTGAGATCCACAAAATATTCAGATTTTTTTTTAAACCTTCCACGAACCTCATTATTTTTTCCAAGATGCTTGGATCTATTACTCCTGACAGAAAATATTCGATCAGAATCGTGAATACGATTTTGGGAAGAATTATTTTGGCGTATGTTAAATATGAGTAATAGATATTAGACAGATATGGTATGAAATATAATGATATTTTAGACAAATATTGTTGTGCAAATATGATCACGGGACGAATTATTGTGGTGTATATTAAATATGAACAATAATACTGTATAGATATAATATTAGAGTGGTATAGTATAAAAAGTAATGATATTTTAGACAAATATTGTTGTAAAAATATGATTATGGGACGAATTATTTTGAAGTATATTAAACATGAATAACAATACTGTATAGATATGGTCTAAAACGTAACGTAATGATATTTTAGAAAAATATAAAACTACGGATTGTTTTGCTGTTCACCAAATATAAAATATGGAACGAAAGTTAGTAGCGTTTCTAAATTAAAATTCAAAGATAAAGATATTTATTCATAGGTTTATTCGATGACAAGTTACCCTAAAAATGACAATAAGTAATAGAACAGAATGGAAATTATATATTATCGAATAAATCTATGTAGGGTAACTGCACCAGTGAATAAACAGACACCAGTGAATGAACGCTTTTGTATTTTTTGCTTTTCCATCATTGTTCAATGTATCCGTAGAATGTAGTGTTCATTGACTGGTATTTTTTATATTTTTTATTTAACGTTTAATAAAGACAAATAATAATAATTTCATTTTATTTGTGTTCATTTATTTTTGACAAATGAAGTATACGGAGCCATTTGGCATATATGAGATTCCTTTAATTCACATATTTTTTTAAAAATAAAATATCTTCCTGAACAATTTCTTAAATGTTCATTCACTGGTGCAGTTACCCTATAAATATTTTAATCTTTGAATTTTAATTTAGAAACGCTACGTATTTTCGTTCCGAGCCAATATTTTTAGTCGAACGCAATTAAGAAGGTGTCAGCATTCTTCTGAGCGGCAGTGTAGACTTAGCAGCCCTATAAGGGAAGACTGATGGTGTGACGGAGAGGGATTAAAATTGTTGGACCACCATAAAAATAGAATAACCCAATTCCTGCTAAACCGGGATTAACCGTGTCGTATTGGGCGTCATTTTTCAACCCTGCGCGATCGTATCAGAATAATTACGGGACGGTTTGTTGGACAAGGTGGTGGCTGCGTTGCGTTGACATTTACGAGGCAATACTGAAAGCGGTAGAAAATTTTGGCACAGTGGGCTCGTGCCGTGAATATCGTTTGCGATAAGATCTCTCTCGCACTCTCCCTCTGTCCTTCTCTTTTTGCACGCGTCCCTCCCCGCGCTCGCGCGCGCGCGCGCTTGTGTTTGTGTGTGTGTGTGTGTGTAAATTCGATTACGGGGAACAATGGGCAGCTTTCCATGAAGAAACAGTCGGTTTTCCGGCATGAATATTTTTGCAAGCAACCTGCATATTGATTACGAGAACACGCGTATACTAGCATCATTGTAAAGAACGGCGATATAAACTATGGCCGGGATCAATATTAACGTTATGGCGTAATGCTTTGAAATTTAGATGCCGGTTTTTCTGCCGATATTTTTCTCTCGCCTAATGCCGCGGAAACGAACTATCGAATTTAACGGCCGCGGTCGTTCCGGCACGAATTTATAAATACTATTTGATAGAATAGTATGGAAATTTGAAACTTCGCAGCGACGATAGTTTGCAGTTATATCTGGGAATATCGAACGTTCCCCCTTTTTTTATGAACATATTTTTGTCGGGAATAAAAAATTTCTGATTCCGTTCGATATCTTCCATTTTGGAAATGCAAATCGTGTTCCGTTCGAAATGATGCTAGATGCTGATTCGCAATTAATCATGATTTGCTGATACAAAAATTTAATTATGTATTTTATCGATGCTTGCAAGATTAAATGCACAAATCTCTCGGTAAATTAACGAGAAAATAGAAGTGGATTGGCAGACACGTAAAAATTTAGGAAATGAAATTTTAGCAATTCATGAAAAGAATAAAATTTTCACGGCTGAATATACCGGCTGTTATTGGTGATAGAGACAAATGTGTTAGTTAGAAGTTGCATGGTATCAAATAATTAGATGTAAATCATTTTATGATAGAGGCCATAACGGAGGGCAACTTCATTTTCTAAAATGGAATGACTAGGTGGCTTGTTTTAAGTGGCTCACCCTGTATATTACTATTTATCAGTACCATTTTAGCCCTTTGCACTATAATATCGAGTCAGACTCGTGATGAAAATTTCGAACAAGATCTACTAAACATGTAAGTTATTAATTTCCTACAAATAAAATTCATTGGATAATATATATAGGCACACAATAAATAGAAACTTCTGTTAAGAGCTTATAAATGACAAAGTAATAACTGCAATCGTAAAATAAATCGTACTGCAAGGGCAAATTGTGGAAAGTTTCGAAAGATTCCAAGACCAATATAAATACAGTAGCATATTCTCATTGCTTCGAGTACGTAATATTAGTTTCTGCAATTAAGTCTGGATATCAGTCTTAATGATAACAATTTGACATTGTCATCTTAGGATCTTATTGCCCGATGTAACAATGAAATATTATACATTGTAATATCATATACATAGGGAATAAACATGTAAAAACAAAATAATCATGGAAACAGTGTGATCCATCATTGTTAGTTCTCGAAGAGCAATGATATTTTGACAAAATTTTTCGAATACTAATTTCAACAGACATGCAGCTCGAATGTTCAATCATCGGACAGGTCACACATTCCCAAAATTAATGACATGAAAAATGTATATTTTCCAAATTTTGCTACAAAACTTTAAAAAAATTGAAGACGCGCTATCTTTCGGTCCTGGAGTGTATAAAGAGACACGGTAACCTAATGCTGAAGGGCATCGTTTTGAGTCGGAATAAACGCAGATGCAGTATACTTACGAGCATAGGCAATGCGCCGCAGTTAGAACGAATTTCGAGTTCAGAATGGTCCCGCCGCAGAAGTGTCCTCCTTTCCTGCTGATACTAACCATCCAAGGAAACTCGTGCGGTATCGAGTTTTGTCCTCCGACGAGTCTGGCTGCGCGTGTACCAATTGCTCCATGTCCGCAAGGTACATCTGCAACTGTTAACGAAACGTCTGTTTAACTAACGTCCGGCAACGTCCGAGAACATTTCCGCAAAGGAAAAAATTAGTTTAAACGATTTCAGGAATCTGTGAAAAAGAGAAACAACATTTCTGGGACACCGTATACAGGGTGGCCCGTTTAAATAAGAACACCTAAATATCTCTTCAAGTTATTGTGATGCAAAAATTATTTGTTACGTAATGTGCATGAGGTCAATGGACCAAATATTTGGCACGAATATTTTTTCCACCTAGGTAATTTTTTTCGGAGTTATCAAGGTCATCGGTGTTTTTTTGACTCATAACTGCATTTGTATTTTATTGCACCGTGTAGCTGAGCAAAAAATACAATCAGATATGTATAATAACGTGACCTTCAAATGACCTTAATCTTTGAAAATGAAAGTGAACACTCCGGAAAAGATAAACTTGAGAAAAAAAAATATTTGCAAAAAATTCACCTTGTGACACCATTTATATTGCATTAAAAACACTTGTTATGTCATCACAAATAAAGGAGATATTTAGGTGGCTACATTTAGGTGTACACATTTAGGTGGACCACCCTGTATACGCCAGCCATTACGATTGAAACGAAATGACTTGAATAGAGAAAATGGGTTCGGAAAAGTTGCAACCGCCCAGAGACCTCGTTCTCGTTACACACCTTTTCTCTGTTTTTTTTTCGGTTTTTATTTTTTTTTTTTTTTGTTTCATTAAACGAGCCCGCACGCCAAGAGCAGCGCCCTTGTACTCGTGCCAGGAAAGTTCGTTTTAACTTTTATCGGAAATAATCACTTAGCAAACAGGCGTGTTCATTAATGCCGAACGGGATTCCGTTTGGTTCGTACCGCGCCGCGAACAGCGTTCCTTTTTTTTTCTCCATCTGCACAAGTTGTACTAGAATAGGAACACATGAACACAAGATGCATTTCAAAAAGGTTGTTCTGGAGGTTGTAAAATGCTAAAGTATACTACCGAGCAATTGGAATGCACGGAATCGGGAGTTGGAGAAATTTACATTTTATGGATGATAATTTATGTAGAGTGGATCCGAAAAGTATTTGAAAACTAGATTTTGTGCATTTACGACAAACATGAGCAATTACAAAATAGTGAAAATATTTGAAGAATTTCAAAATGCTATTACTTTCAACTCATTGAAACTATTAAGAAAAGAAATAAATCTCTAAGTAGCTCCATTGTCTTGTAATTAATTCAGGAAAATTTTTATTTTGCATAAAAATCTGCAGTTTAGTGCTGTAACTTGTTGGACACCATCGCGTTTATTAATAGACTTTAAAAAATTGTTCCATTTATTTTGTCATGTTGCGCAGTACTGTGTAAAGGTCCAGTGAATACTTCAAAATCTCAAAATG
The DNA here is from genome assembly GCA_916610255.1 of Lasioglossum lativentre. Classification (NCBI taxonomy): domain Eukaryota; kingdom Metazoa; phylum Arthropoda; class Insecta; order Hymenoptera; family Halictidae; genus Lasioglossum; species Lasioglossum lativentre. The sequence continues at coordinate 11,536,945 of OU744357.1, read as the reverse complement.
AAAAATGTTTAAAGTGGTCCAGTAATTGATTTAATGAAAAGGTAAATTCATTTTTACAGTTAATGCTGTCGGTTTGAATCGCTGAGAGGATTTAAATGCTTTAAAAGAGAAACAACTATGTTTACAACAACATTTTGTTCGGCCCAGTGAAAACAGAATACATGTCCGAAATATCGACTATGCTATTTGATGTACTCTGTGCAACCTTTTTACAATTCAGCAACGTATCGCTGCCGACTATACTCGCCAAGGGTATTTACACCCTATAAACAACCGACCACGATATGAATACTTTTTCTCCATGCTTCTCCCCGAGGATAGCTGTGCAGATCAACGAGCGTACGAGTCCAATCTCAAAGGATTTGACGAAACAAGTTTCGTAAAACATTTTATTCGAATCTAAATAACGGTACGGGATTTCACTAACAAGAAGAAACAAAATAAATTGAAAAAAATATTAATTTTATATAAATGTGCTGAATAACAGCTAACACATACAGTCCTCTTTTGATATGAGACAAGAAAATCTCTATTCCCTCTTCATTTTTTGCAGTTGTCCGCTCGACACCGATTAGTACCACAACGAAAGGGTAACTCAAGAACAATGTAAAACCGAATAGGTACCCTCATTCACAATATGCCGAAAACCGTCCCGAGCTTTTATTTCTTCCTTACGAAAAGTTACCTAATACAAGGAATTTATTTAGGCGGTTCTTACACTATAACAAAAATCACGCAGAAAATACACGCATGCGTCTTGTTATTTTTATATAGTGTAGTATTTCACCTGTTCTATTTCAGGTGTGCTATTCCACGTGTGCTATTTCACATGTATTTAAATGCACGAGTACTATTTCACGTGTATTTAAATACACAAGTACTATTTCACGTGTGCTATTTCACGTGTGCTATTTCACGTGTGCTATTTCAGGTGTGCTATTCCACGTGTACTATTTCACATGTATTTAAATGCACGAGTACTATTTCACGTGTGCTATTTCACGTGTGCTATTTCACGTGTGCTATTTCACGTGTGCTATTTCACGTGTACTATTTCACGTGTGCTATTTCACGTGTGCTATTTCACGTGTGCTATTTCACGTATGCTATTTCACGTGTGCTATTTCACATGTATTTAAATGCACGAGTACTATTTCACGTGTATTTAAATACACAAGTACTATTTTACGTGTGCTATTTCACATGTATTTAAATGCACGAGTACTATTTCACGTGTATTTAAATACACAAGTACTATTTTACGTGTGCTATTTTACGTGTGCTATTTCACGTGTGCTACTTCACATGTATTTAGTCACACATTAATACATCCTGATTCATATCAATGTTCTCAAAATTATACGAATTAAAATAAGGACACATTTATACACGGGTGACTAAATGCAGGTGAAGTATTGCGCGTGAAATAATAAACATGAATACACATAAAATAATACACATGTGCCCTCCGTGTATCTACTAAAAATTACACGAACTGCTTTATGTACGTGCACGTAAAATAGGGATCCTTGCTATAAATCTCAATCGAGATTTTCTAAATAGAAAGAAAAATAGTAGTCCGAGGTTCGCATTAATTTGAACAGTACTGCAACTCTATCCGCGTGCCACGGGCAGTTGGAATCCCAACAAAAGGTTAAAAGAAGAGTCGTCCGTTCTGTCTACGCCCACCCGAAAAAGGAAGAATAGAAGAAGAACAGGACCGTGCGCAACCCTAGGGGTAAAATGGGGGTGGGTAAACGAGCGTGGAGGTGGTCCCGCGGTACGCCGCGCCGCACCGAAGGCATCAGCATATTATCATGACCATGTTCGGCCTGCTTTTGACATATCTATTACGCGTTTCCGAATAGAGGCGACTTCGAATTCTATGCCTGTTCCGCTGCCTCCTCCTCCTTCTCCTCCTGTTCCACCCCCTCGACTACCATCTATATCACTCTCTTTCTCTCTCTTCGTCGTTTCGGCTGGTGGCCCTCTCCGCCTTGCCAACATCGTTGTCAACGGGACCGAAGAGAAGAGAAACCAGAGGGCGGAAGTAGTGAAAGGGACTGGAAGGGGTTCGGTAGAGGGCGAGAGGGGCCCCGCGTAGCATGGGGCGAGCGCAGAATGGTGCAGACGTAGAGGTCCAATTAATCAGCCGGGGCGTGAAACGAGAGGGGGATTCGGTGTAGGGCGAAAGGGAGGCGAGGGGTTGTCGCAGGGATTGCGGTGACAGATCCGCCGTATCTATCCCTATCTACTCGGGGCATTAAATTCGTGCGATGCCAGTACCGACACCGGCACCAGGACCGGCACCGGCTCCGGATCCAGCACCGGCTCGGCGATCCTCTTGAATCGGTTAACATTCCGTTGTACGCGCCGCGCCGATTCAGGTTTCAATTAAACCGGTTCCACCGCGGACACTAGACCCCCTCGAGCGTGACCCGTCGATCGACGGAGCCCGGAAACATCCGAAGACCCGGCGATCTTTCCGCTGTTTTCTACTCGGCATCCTTTCTTTCGCATGAAAACGCTCGAAGGTCTGTTTGTACTATCGACGAGGCACGAGCACACTGCACAGGACAATGCTAAATAGTCTAGCTTACGAATGATGAATTCTAGATTTCAATTTTTACAATATGTATAAATTTATTGTTGAAACGTAAAATTGGATATGGAACTCGATATATTTTCGGAAACATGTGACATTTGCTAAATTTTATAATTCGATTAATTTTATTTCAACCAGTTATGTTTAGTATTATAAAGCCTTTCAAAACCCACGAGAACTTTTTTTAAATATTAACCTTTAGCAGTCGGATGGCGACTCTGAGGCACCACTGAAAATTGCTTTGCTATTCTTAAAAATATTGTTCACATTATTATTTTTGTTCGTATTTAATAAACTACAATATAGTTACATATCACATGAGATATTCTATCAATTCCATATGCAAAAAATGAAAAAAATTGTATAGAATGAAAACATTCTAGAATGGAGAAATCTTTCGTTTTTTAGTTAAAATAGCTCCGAGTGCAAAGGGTTAACAACGTGTCCCAATTTTTCTTCAACAAAGAATGAAATAAAATGTATCTAAGCTTGAAAATGTATTGATTTTTAATATAATAACTGTCAGGATATCTTAGTCTAAAAATATAGGCCAGCTGAAATTTATTATTGTAAATGCAGGATACTTTACGAGTCTTTTTCGGAGAAAAATCTGACACAAGTTTTACATGTATGCAGATTACACAATGGTCGTAAATAGACCATAGTGGCTGGACTAGTTTGCAAAAAGCAACGGCCAAATATAAATTTCGTTTCTACCTCGACAATTTTGATTAGTCGACAATAATACATCCATATTCATAATGGCTTTTAATCTTCTTACTGTTTTAAATCTCGCTCACTCATTCCTGTCGCAAACGTATAAAGTCCGCAGTCTAGTAACGACTGATCCATTTTATGCATTACTTTACGGGTTTTAAAAATTATTTTATGATATCCCGGCTTGTTTGTATATCCGTAAAACACGATAAAATGAAAAATTTTATTGAACCTACAGAGAAATTTTTATGTTATCATCCGAATCGCTTTATAAAGCGGTTACAGATCCATTCGGTGGTTGTTTTTTTTTCATAAAATCTGCGATCTATTCGAGCGTATAAAATAACTGAACAGAGAACGAAAATTCTTCTCTCGCGGCCGTTTCTCCGGAACGATCTTTAAAAATTTTTTAATTCGTATTAACATTCACGCGGTTTAGTTGGCACTACGAGAAAAAGCTTTCTTTGAAAATAACGCGATTAAAATCCAATTTCTCTGTGATGCAATTTCCGGGAACACTCGTCCACGCCTCGCAGTTTTATTAAGTATTTCATTTGGTGCGATTTTATTCCATAAAAAATGGCCTGTATTCGAATTTCAAGCGTTCCGCGGCGCGTTTCACGTGGACGCCGTGCGTCGCGCGCCGCGCCGTTCGTGCGTGGATTAAAAAGTACTCAGGGGAAAAAAATTACCAGTTAAAAAAATCGATTAAAAGTTGTCGCATCAAAACCTTGCCGCGCGGAATATATTTTTATCAGTGACGAGAGGACGCGGGGTAGCGCAATTTTCACGGGATTCCGAGCGGCGCGGCGCGAGCATGCTCGCGCGATCGTTCGCCCGTAAAATTCAGTAGTACAAAACACGGATGTCGCGGCGTATGAGATATGGGACTGTAAAGGATTAATCGAGGCTGTCTAGATTGATAGCAATTTATCTTGGTAATTAATTTATCTTGCCAGCCGATACGAGATGACATTATAACCGCCGTCGGTTATGAAAATGATTTACGTAATCGTAATAGAAATAATTCACTAACATTATATCCACAGAGAATGAAATTTCGAGCGGCTACACATCGAGCCCGTTTATCGATGTCGATTCAACGAGCCGAGGTTCAATTTTATCGGTGAAACACATTCTGTTGTAATCCATTGATTCTCTTCTTTAACGCTGCGGTGACCGATGACGCCACGGTTCCGTCATGGAGCAGTTTGTCATATAGATTTTGAGCACTTATTCAAAAAATTAGCAGCTGTAGTTGGAAACAGTGAAGCGATTGAAAGAACTTGTTCGTATATCACTTCCATCTTTTTAATATTGTTAAAGAAAGAATTTCCTCAGTAGCTCCTGTTTTTTTGCAATTGATGCAGACAATTTTTATTTTGATTCTGAATTTTATCGTCATTTTGATTCTATAAAACAATAAACAAAAAGTCGTACAACAATTTTTAAGAGGGTTCAATCTTTAAATTTGCAGTGGATTTAACTATGAAAACAAATTTTCCAATGTTTTTATATAGGTTTCGATTGATGGCATTGTTTATGAACAATGGATCCTCAGTTTCCCACCCACTAAGCTATACAAAAATATCTTAGGATAAAATGAACAATGTTGCTCGAAAGTAGAAGGTTCAAGCGTTGCAATGAGTCAGAATTTATTTCCTTAACTGGTAAATAACTATTATAACAAAGTGAAAGTGTTACTATAAAAAGTTAATTTAAAACAGAAAAGATGTGATTTACAAAAATTAACAAGTTAAATGTCGACAATTTTCCCTGAATTGGAGTGCTACAATAATTTATAGATCCATTGCAAATGATTTTCAGAACTTTTTAAATCGAAAATAATGTAACTGGTAAATAACTATTATAACAATGTTAAAGTGTTACTATAAAAAGTTAATTTAAAACAAAAAAAATTTACAAAAATTAACGGTCCTATTCGAGCTTTGCTTTTCAATAACGACAAGTACAGAAGGAATGTCGTTAATTATTGATATAAAAAGCTAGCCTGCCAGAAGTGAAAGTAGCTCACGAAACAATCATCGAATTGTGTTAATAGTCTACAGTAATTGTCCTTGCCATTTAGATATTCTTGGAATTCATGAAGCGTTAATGGAAGTCGATTCTCGGGGCTGATAAGATAACTGCCGGAAATAAGTTGAAGTGATTTTCAGCTCGATATCTCGGCACAAATGAATCCAAGCACGGGACGGCGCTGAGTGCGTCAGAAAGCCCATTTACTGGACAAAATTCCATATCTTAGTATAAGTGGTATAAAAAAATGTTTCAAAAGTTGTCGGGTGTAGAGAAGTGTATATGATTATATTTGTTTGATATTGTAATGACCTTGAGACGCTTTGTGAAGGTCACTTTTGAAATTCCATACGCAAATTCATGTTTTTGATTACGTATTTTTGCAGGTGAGATATTTTCAAAACACTACACACACATTATTATTGCATAAACCCTTGTCGAGATATAAGCGTTTAAAGTTTGCATGCCGACCATAGTGACTGTTTAGTTACATAATGATAGTTGCACTATAAAATCGAGTCAGACACGTGACGAAGAATTCCAACAGAATTTACTAAGTATTGTTATTAATTTCTATTAATCCAAAATGAAATTCTATCTTGTTGTCAATAGATATCCATTCTTCTCGTTCTAGGCAATTGTGAACGACAAAGCGAGGGGTTAAAGTTACAACAATTTACAATTTCACGATTCAATAAACGGGTCGATTCAAATCAATAACATAAAATATCTAATAATTATAAAAATCGTTGGGGTTTCAAAATGAACAGTATATACCGTGAATAAACTGATCCATCACAAATTGTTCAATACTTCGTTTTACAATACTTTCTTTCAAGTGCATAATTTAGGCAGGAGGAACGGCGACGAAGATAAATGAATTTCTTTTTAAATCGATGCTCAGTGATTTCTTCGTTTGTGAACGAATTTCTTTGAAAAACATATTGTTGTAAAAAAACATATATATCGGAAAAAATAATTTTTTTATTTTTCACCTCTTGGCTGACGTAGTGTACGGCGAGGTCATAGTCATCGGCATAATTACCGTTTCGTTATGCTATCGAATTGATTCCGAGGTGAAACCCCGAAGAATCATCTATTATCTATTTCAGTTGCGCGCGTTATCTTGAACATTTGGTCGAACGATAAACGTCCACGCCACGCAGTCGAACGAAAAGCGGACGCACTTCCGTTCTGTTAATTTACTGGCAATTATGCATGGCCATTAACGCGATTACGTTTCCGGCTGTACGCGGGCCATTAGTTTGAACGTGTGCGAGTGTCGAACGCGCGTAAGCCGACGTGAGAAATTCGGGGATAGCCGGCTGGCACCGCACCGGCGTCGGCGGTGATCAGATTTCTGACAATGTGTGACAGTGTTGGCGCAACCTTCGACAGGTGAAGAACCTTAACCATGGTCGCGACGCGACGGGGAACGCCGCGCCGCTCGAACCCGGTGTCAAAATCTCTTCGAGTCATCGGGCCGCACTCCCGAGGCCGTACACTTCCTAACTCACGGCCTTCGGTCAGGTTAACCACCTAATTCCCTATTCCGCTTGTGCCCGCCTTCCGCCTACGTAACACTCTCACCTATCTGACGAGAGACTGGGTCATCAGTCACTCTGCTAGATTTCCGCATAGTTTTTTCCTCTTCCATACCGATATGTTCTTCCATACTAATGTCCACAATTTCATTATTTTTAATCGAAAATTCAATCAGATTCGTATCATCACTAGACAGCGGATTTTTATGCAATATGAAAATGTTCTACCTCAATTTCAACAAATTCGAGTGAAATTTGATAGGATGAAAATCATAGAACAGAATTTGTTTTAATTCTTCTAATATTTTTTTGCTGCTTTAAATTGCACCTACTCGTTTTCGCCATAAATGCATAAAATACGCTGTCTAATCATTACTCTATGAACAAATTGTACTAATAAAAATTTGTTTGTAGATCTACAGCATACTAATTATAAATTATTCGGAATATGGGAATTCTCACCTATCTGACGAGAGACTGGGTCACCAGTCACTCTGCTAGATTTCCGCATAGTTTTTTCCTCTTCCATACCGATATGTTCTTCCATACTAATGTCCACAATTTCATTATTTTTAATCGAAAATTCAATCAGATTCGTATCATTACTAGACAGCGGATTTTTATACAATATGAAAATGTTCTACCTCAATTTCAACAAATTCGAGTGAAATTTGATAGGATGAAAATCATAGAACAGAATTTGTTTTAATTCTTCTAATATTTTTTTGCTGCTTTAATATTGCACCTACTCGTTTTCGCCATAAATGCATAAAATACGCTGTCTAATCATTACTCTATGAACAAATTGTACTAATAAAAATTTGTTTGTAGATCTACAGCATACTAATTATAAATTATCGGTAATTATTCGGTATATGGGAATCCTCACCGATTTCAATTATCTTGAAATATGCTGTTGGAGGCACGATTGCGAATAAATCTACTAACCTACAATGCTTCTCGTATGCTTTATATTATTCTCTTTCCTGTCATCACGAATCACGTTAGTTTAATCCGAAAAGTGGTGCTCGTACACAAATTATAGAATGGTTGAAGTCTTTACAATTTAATAATTTTAACATGAACTAGTAAATTTGATAGTTATCAAATTTAATTGTTAATTTATACAGTACTAAATCTTGCATATACAGTATTTATGAAAGCGTATTCTAGGACCGAATTGACCCTTTAGGGTGGGCCCCTCCGCAGCCTCTGCCCAAAGGACCTAACCTAGACCTAACCAAGATTCCTAGAGTGATTTTTAGCAACTCCAAAATTAAAATACTTAACCTAATTAAGGTTTTTATAGTCGTTTTGAACGTATTTTGAATAGGTCTGGGTTATATTATTGGGGAGGGGGTGCAGGTGTTGCCCTAAAAAGAGCAAAAGTAATATTGTATATCAATACTCGTAAACTATTTTAATTTTTCTACATTGTTAAATTTCACCTATCCAGTTTTGTCATAAATGCATGAAACCCGTAGTTTAATTATTACTGATGTTATGAAACATAGTTTAATGAATCATTCGTACTATGGACAACTATGTTTGTTATAAAGTGTTATATATAAAATGAGGAATTGCTTGCTGAAATATGGTACTCCAATTTACTTAATGTCGGTGTGTAAATTGTTAAATGCAGTGCTTTTATGAAAATTAACACTCCGTTTTGTCTCGCAATGATCAGGGTTGTGCATTTACGTTTGACATAAAGTGGCAAATTTGACTCATATAAACAAGCAACCATTGCCCTTTATTTTTTATCACTATTGACAAATACTATAATCCTATTCTGATCTATTGAACTGTACGTATCCGGGAATCACAAATTGATCTTATTCTTTACCAAGTATTTCATATATGCAAAACTGTATGCCCTAGAAAGTTAAACACACCCAAGCATAGGGTTTATTTAAATTTTCGTGCAACTTCATACATGGAATTATAGCACATGTTTGAACAGTGTTTATGTATTTATTAATGCTTTAAACCAAATGGTTTATTTAGCAGATACAGTAGTGTTACAACTTGTTTGAACATTGTGTTTAATATTCAACAAAAAAGCCCAGCAATTGAAATTAAAAGTTTCAAGGTACAAGAAATATGTTGTTTCTCTGCAAAATTTTATACAAATAAAAAACATGACAGGCTTGCTACTATTTATCTATTGCTATTACTATTTAGCTACTATTTATATATTAACTTTTTCAATAAAAACTATCTTCTCAAAATTTTAGTTGACCTATTTAATAAAGATTGTCTTATAGTTTTGTCGTGTTTAATATTAATTACAATATGCTATCGAAGAAAATCTTTTCAAGTAAGCTACAACACATAGTATACAAGAAAAAGAAATTCCTTTTTGCAACATAGATTTGTATGGTTATAACAAGCTTTGTTTTGGTCGAAGTTAAAAAATGTTACAGATAAAAGATGAAGGGTACCTAAATGGCTACAAGTTGGTGTCAATCGTTTTTCCCTAGCTGGAGGCGTAGCTGTCATACGAAGGTCATATGAAGGTCGTTGACATTTTTTTAAATGGACATCTACATTTATTGATACATATCGATTCTCCTTGCTATTCTACACAGAAAAGTACTAGGAGCACATGGCCGAAAAATTGACATTTAACAAGATATTTTGAAAATTGAACGGTTAGGGCATGTTAAAAAATGATTAATCGATGAGGTAACTATGATAACACACAACACTATGACCAGACAAGTACAAGGGATCCACCGTGTCTAGGTTATCGTCCGTTTAACGTTAATTTAAAGCAGAATAGTGAGCGAGGAGCGGAAATAAATGGAGAGCTCCAGTGTAGAAGCTAGTGGATTACGATAGACCATAGGAAGTTAATAAACCGAATTTAGTGTTTGCTATTAGCTTGTGCCGAGCTTTTGTACCGTCCCGAATCCAATACCCAAGAGTGTCTCGCACGAGAAAAAGGACGAAAATCATAAACGTAACGTATACGATAGCGGTTTTAGGGGGTGGTTACTAGGAGAGGGAGTTATATTGCAAAAACGCAGTAGTAACGGTCGGGAAATGCTAAATCTGTCAAGATGGAAAAACTATTTCGTGGTAGTCGGCCCATTTCGTATTTCGTTTGCGTTTCTATCGGTGGGCGTCGAATATTTCAACAATCCGCACACACGAGGTTCGCGAACGATCGGAAGCTGCGAGAGTGAGAGAGAGATGGAGAGTTTGGATTATCGTGAACAATTGCGTTCGCTGCGAACTTAAACATCAATGGATATTTATTAAACGTAACAATTTTCCAGCACATTAGTCCTCGTTGGTAATACCCGTGTCAGCGTAGGCGGGACCGGTCCGCGAATTCGAGTTACGGGAAATGACAAGCTTAACGTTGAATTTTCAGGTCATTCATTAACGATGAACGCAGCGGCGCAGTTGCGACCGGCCATGCATGATCAACCCTCGATGCGAATGGAATTCTAATATCTGCCAGCGGATATCGAAATAAATATGTCCCCGGGGGTATTATATTAAATACTCTCGAATTTGTTTCTTTTTCTTTATTACCATTAAATTGGCTCTGATTATGAAGAGAATATTCCGATACAGCCGTCGGATCGTAGAATTTGGAATGGAAAAACTTATTTTTTCATGCGAAGATAATTTCAGAATAATGTTGGACGATTACACATGTATGCAGCGAGTGTGAAAACGAACTTTGGAGATTTCGATTAAAGTTAACGTTATCGATGCATTTTCAGTTTTGTCAGGTGTACAAATTAATTCGTGACCCTCGTGACTAGTTAATTATAACCTCGTTAGTAGGATGGAGTAAGTGTACAAAAAATAATGGGGATTATTTTCAAATAAATCACTTTATGAATGAAGGACTACGAATTGATATGTAAGGTAATTTGTGTATTAATTGACTATTTTACATTACATTATAAAAATAACAAGAATGTTAGTTAGTTTGTTAAAATAAGAATGTGTTTATTCCTAACTTTTACCCATTTTTTTAATAATTCATACCCAAAGAAATAGTTGAGTAACTCTTCATGTTACTAAATATTAAATATTTTCTGGGATCTTTTACACTTCACTTTAAAGGAGCCGTGTCGTGTCATTAAAAGATTGTTTTTAAATATTTTCTATTTTAATAATATATTATGCTCGGCAGGATCGAAGCAGCCCACCCGAATGACCTTTAAGTGTTCATTGAATCTTTATAAAATGTGTCAAGTACGAGTTTTTGTTACGTAGAAAAATATAAATATAATATAGAATAATAAATTGATTTATGACCTTTTTCTCGAGTTCAAGTTATCAGTATAATTATGTAACGAATATATAATTACGTTACTTAGGAGTTGCATTTTAAACTTCATTGAAAAACTAACCAGGTATATTAAAAATTATTACTCGAGATTTTTAAATATACAATTAATTAACGTTTCAATATGTACCATTTTAATTCGCTTTTGTTTACAGTACATATTGGAAACATGCGAGTTTCATTAATTATACATATCAATTTATCGAGAATTGCACTGGATATTTTGCATATACATATCACTAAAGCGATCTATCATTCTACAGAAGCATTATAATCGAAGCTAACCAATTAAGATTCTTCCTATAACAGGATGGCATATGTCGCATTCATGTGTATTCCTGAAGAGAGTTACGTCTAATCAATTCCATCCAATCACTGTAGACTCCCTATTAATCAGTCTCTGCAGGATTAAACCTAAGGGTATGACTGATCGAATAATTAGAATACACGTGCACATTACTAATCACACAGGTTACAAATGAAATTAATAAATTAATAAAATCAAAATATTTTTTAGTTTACTCAAGTTTTAAAGTTATTTTGGAAGTATTTATTAAGTAAATTCATTTATTATCTAGTATACCGTAATGAAAATGGCGTTGAATCTCGACAAATGTGCTCGTTTCATATTAAAATCTATTCGCTTAAATAAAACTATTTCATCTGACGTTTTAACTATTTGTTGCTCGGTTCAGAAATGCGTACTTTGGAGGAACATGTGAATTTATCAAATTATAGCTTCTGTTAAAAAATATTACACAGAATGATATGCAAACCGTTATAATGCATGATCTACGTTAGGTTAACGGGCCCCGTCGAAGTGGCGGGTTCTTAATATTTTTAATCAACGATTAATGAAATTGTAAAGATACATCCATGCGAAATTACTCAAAAAATTAATTTCTTTTGGTAGAAATTATTTAAAAAAAAAGTGGCTAAGGATAGGTACATTCCTGTCATTTTTATAAGGTAATGTAAAATTTTTAGTAAACTTTCGGTACACTTTCGGTACAATTTTAGCAAAAACTAGTGTTAATTACACATTTTCTTTGCAATATATCTAGTGAGTTTTACTACATCCCACCTGAGCAACGAAGAGTCAAATACGGAGAATAAAATAATAACTCAAAAATAAAATAATTTGTTTCAAAGTGAATGTAACAATGTTAGTTCGCTATTACGTATGTTAATGTATGATGGAAAATTCAAGACGATGAAATTTGTGATACGAAACCCATGTCGTCTCTGAGACGTCATTTTAAGGCAAGGGGTTAAAATAGAAAGAAGGGTGGGTAAATTGCACGTGTTCTGGATTATTAATTTACTCACGATTAATGTACTCGCCAGAGGCGTGACCGGCAGCCGTGAGGAATAGAACGAAGAGTGGAATGGCGGAAGGAGATCGCGAGTTCATGGTGTTCCGGTTCCCGGTGAGGCTCCGTCGGAGGACAATGGAAAAGTGTCGCAGCTGGTTCGTGTATCGGTGGTTTTTTATACGGTGTCTGTAACGATCGCATCCTTCTCGGCGATCAGTCTCGATCCTTGTCTCTCGCCCACCACCACCACCACCACCAGAATCAGCGCGCGGGTTCGAGCTTCCTAACACCGGCGTTCCATGACCACCGATACGATTGCCGTGGGTCTCGCGCCGCGCCGGAAATCCAATGATAATGCGAGTACAAAGCCACGACCGTGATCTCGACCACGACCACGACCACGACCACGACCACGGCCCCGATGTGACTTCCAAGGTGATTGTTTCGTGCTGAATACGATGAGCGACGCGTGCTTCTCGACGGTGAGGATGTTCGGTCAAGGGCCTAGGGACAGATACGATCACGATCACTGGGTATCTCGCGACTAATTGTTACCGACTATAGATCCTACCGATCGCCCAAGGTCGTTCGGCGAACGCGCCGCGACAATACTTTAAGACACAACACCGAACCATACAAATCTATGTTTGCGAAATAAAGACATTTAGGGTGAACCGAGGAAAGACTTCCATTACTAGACAATAACAATTTTGTTATGTAAAGAAATTCGTTGTGTAAAGAAATGTTTGGTCTCGGCTGCCATAGACGTATTCTATATCTTCGGATCGATGAAGATCTGTAAAAAAAAGTTGCCGGAAAATTGTCCTTGATCTTGAATTTTAAGGTGAAATTTTTTTATCGCATAGTATTCTACGCATCATGCAACTAAAAAAATATTTGACTTTGAAATTCAAGGTGAAGGACAATTTTGCGGCCACTTTTTTTAACAGATCTTCATCGATCCATAGACGTAGAATACGCCTATGGCAGCCAAGACCAAACATTTCTTTACACCCTGTACAGTGGCTCTTATTAATATTCGGACATTCTTAAAAAGACGATAACTTTTCAAGTATTGGACTATAGTGGACGACTTGGATCTTTTTGAGAAGTTGGACCAGTTTACTAAATGACCTGAAAAAGAAATTTTTCGAAAAAATTGCAACTGGTCGGAATTTCAGGGGAAATGCTAACAGTTATTGTTTACAACTTTTTGATGTGAGCCTATGTGTCGTTTGTTTGCGAACAACAACTTTTAGTACTTTCTTGTACCGATTGCAATTTTTTCAAAATTTCTTTTTCACATAGTGTAATAAACTAATTGTTCTAACTTCTAAAAAAAAACCAAGACGTATGGTTCAATATTTAAAAAGTTGGTAAATATTTATATTAAGGGAGCCACCTCCGATTTCTAAGATTTTTTAATATGTGTTCAAGGTCATCACCGTGAGTAACGTTCTGAAGGTTATAGATGGGGGTCGCTGGGTTAGGTCTGGGTTCTTCTGACAAATTTCATTCTGTAGCAATTAATGTACTTACAATGTTACATACAAAGATAGTGAATCATGTTTAGCGTAATATCTGAAGCATTGTGTTCACTGTACCAGTACATTCTGTGATTCTCAGATGTAAGTGATATCTGGAAAATTATTAGAGTCTATTCCGAAGAAGAAACACATCTATTGTCTTGTGGGAGGGGTGGCAGCCCCTTCCCGCCAATAAATCTAACTCCAACCCTACTCCAATCACTCTTGCAATTATTGAAATGCTTTTCATTATTGAAATAATAAAAATTATTTCATAAGAAATTATTCTTCAGTAGTCTAAATAAAATCAATCTTGACATTTTTATGAGGGAACATGTTCCAGTTACTTTTAAGGCTCGGTTGGTTTAGTGTTAATACTACTAAACTATAGTACTAAACTTTTTTATAAACAACGACCCCCTCCAAAACGTTACTCAGAGTGATGACTTTGACAACGTATTAAAAAATGATCGAAATCGGAATTCTCATAACCGTATAATTGATTATGTTTAGGACTATTCACTGCTTCATTCATCAATTTTCTAAAACATTTCTTTGAAGGTACTTCTTGTTAACAGGTTCATCTTTCTATTGTTCATAATGCAGCAGCTGTCATTTAATTAATTCGTCCGAAATTGAGTAATTAAATGACGATTTTCATACTCTGGGTCAAAATAGACCCGGACTCTGCCATCGTAAATATGTTAAATATGTCGTATGGTAAATATTTAATAGAAAGTAATCGTCATTTTAATAGTATCCGAATATTATTACGAGTGAGTGTATACGACTTTCGAAGCTCACTTGCGTATTCTAGACGCAACACCTAATGAAACAAAGCGGTGATACTAAAGTCGCCGATTCGAAATTCGCTGAGCATTGTAGGCATATTTCGGTTGATGATAATGGGTCCGATAACAGTTCTGAAAAACACTAAAACGTTCCCACATTTCTTCCCGAGCTCGGCCGGTTCCCGTTCTTGCTATAATCCGAAGATTATTATTATTACGCGATCTCGTTGCGCAGTCGCGTTTTAATAAGATTGGCCCATTCTCAGATAAGACTATCCAATTACGTTTGACCGTTTTAGATGAGCGTTTTAGATAGCCGTGGTTTATTCCAAAAAGTTCGCTGGTTGCTGTATGAGGGAAACGTGACGGAAATCTTTTGATCTTCGCATCGATCCCGAACAACGGGAACAATTAAAGCTGGCCGTGACGCGTAATCGTGTTTCCTGCGCGCATACGTTCTCCGCGACGTTGTTATCATCGACAAACGGCAATCGGATTATGCACCTACGAATAATCACTGTGACAGGTGGTCAGGATAATCGTGGGACACCGAATCTGTTGATCGCGCGCGCGTGTATGTGTGTGTCTGTTGTGGAGAGCGTCGCGACATTAGTAGATACAATCTCGTCATTAGACCCTGCAAAATTGGGGAACACTTCTTGCAACCAACCACGTATTGTATGCGCAATGCACCGATAGTCGTAAGAAATTTCAGAAAACGATGGGACCAACAAAAACAAATGTAATGTGGGATTTACGGGTTCAGTTGTACAACGGTGGGCTAGAAATACGGATTAACCATTTCCGGTCCGAAAGATGATGGGACACTGTGACGTCACAAGATAAGTCTTAAGATAATTTCTTTCCATGTACTATGTACATGGCGCACCCGCTGACCCCCCTCTCCCCATGTAAGCCAAGTGTAAATAGGCACTGTCGATGGCATAGCTTGTACATCTTTTGAAAATGTGACGTCACAGTGTCTTTCAGCTGATTTCATCTTTCGGACACGGAAAATTATCTACGCCGTGTCTATAGGTATATATCAGTGATGGGCACGGTAGGGGCCCCTGAGTTGCTTACTTCTCTCACCAACCTCGTCAGCTATGGAGGGACGTATGAGGGGGGAAACGAAGGCACTGGAAGGCACGAGGCACCGATGCGCAGCAAAGGTGCGCGCTGCACAAAAGAGTAGTTAGTGGGGGAAGCTTCTTGACTGCGGCAGTCAAAGATGCCCATCACTGGTATATAAGGTCTAAGCTTACACTCCTAATCTTCTCAACCCCCTCCTACACTCCACAGCAGTTTGGTGGGGAGGACTAGGGGGAGTAGGGGGAGGAGTCGTCTGCGTGGCCTCTACGAAACACTATTTACTGTACTCTAGTACTTACTGTACTCTGTACTGGATCTCTACGAAACACTATTTACTGTATAAATTAATAAAGATTAAATCTAACACTGTAAGTAAGCAGCTGTTCTATCATTGGAAAACTTATGTTTAGTTCGGATAATCGAGGTTCTACTGTATTCCTGATTCATTTTAATTTAGTCAATGGCCACATTCGTTTTTCCACTTTCAATATTTAACTGGTGAAAAAATTGTTCGAAATTAGTATCGGTCATGGAACTGTCATGTCGTTTGAAGTACATTTTTAATAAAACACTTAAAGTGACAGGAAGTTATTGGGAACTAATAACTTGGGTTGGTATACTTTGGTGTCATCTATTGTACTAAACACTTTGAATACTCGATTACTTATTGTCCCAATGATAAATTATTCGTTTATTGTAATACTCGGCAAGACAGGGTAAGATTCGGTAGATGAAGTAAATCTGATTTCGTGACTTCATGAAAAGTGGCGTGCAGAACTTTATGATGTCGGGAAGAGGAAATTTAACTTCCTTTAAAGCTACTTGTTTGTATAATGAATACGAGTATAAATCATGAGAGTAACGAGAAATCGTGTTCTCAATCGAGGAACTTCTGTTTCTTGTAACTCGTTTATCTAATTCTTCTGTTTTAATTAAATAGAGAATTACGTGAAGTGTCGTGCTACGATTTAAGGAGGTACATATATTATGATCTATACATCATGATTAGCATGCTACGATGGAGCATTAATCTGTCAATAAAAGGAGTAAGATTTTTCCTGATTTTTTCATATTTCTCAATTACGTTCACAGTTTTATTATTCATACCTTCTACTAACTTTATCTCCCTTAAATTATTGTTTGCTATTATACTGTGATCTCGTATTAAATTCTTCGTAGTAAAATTAGTGCAAGATAATTTTAATATAAGGTTGGCTGTTCAATATGGTTCTAATATGAATTATAAACATTTCCAGTAAATCAAAGTTTTAAAAGTTTATATTTTACAACTCCTGGAATTGTAAAGATGCTTCTATGAAACAATTATGGTCGAGTTTACTTATTTGGACGTACCTAAAGATAGAAATCACGCAAGATCTAAATAACATTTGCTTTTTGGAAAATAATCCTGACGTATTTACATACACTAATGGTTAGAAAAGCTGACCACCCCACCTGTCTCACTTCAGACTTGCAACATAGGAGTGTAGTAGACAAGTATTATGACTTTGGAAACAGACCATATATATTTATATCAATGTTTGGTAGTTGTGGTATTGAAATTTATTTTCATATATAATTTTCAACACAGCCTTAGGGGTGACAGATTTCAGACAGTGATTTTGTTTCCTAAATTTTAATGTTTATAGGTACAAAGAAATATGCTTATTTTTTTGTCATTCTACACACCTGTGAAGATTCATAAAAATCGAGAGGGCACAGTTGCGTGATATAGGTAATAAATTTGAGCGACATATGGAGATGTTATAAAGTTGGTTGTAGAGTTTGTGGGGATATAAATGCTTTTGACCCTTTCATGGCAAAAATATAATCGCTGAGAGGACATTGCTATCGATTGCTGGCATTGTCGACGGATACTGGTGCCAGTTAAACCCGATGTCAATGAATTCTTGTCAGTCAAATCGGTGTCTCCGAAACTTCTGCTGGTAATTTCAATGCCATCCGATTAAGCCGTGACACAATCAAAACAGTAGTCTCAACAGCACATAATATGACAAATTTGGTAAAAGCATTTGTTACAAGAAATATATATTTTTTTGATTTAGCAACGTTGCAAACTTTCAAATGGAACTTTGTCCTTTAGGTATATTCTTCAGCTTTACCAACAATAGGCGAAAAATAAATACACTTTAAACAATTCTGTATGCCCCCTTCCTTTCATTTTTGGAAACCAATAGTTAAGTTTCATGAGACACATTATTAATCTAAAGTTGGCAACCTCTTGTTGCCAGTATCACACATTACACAAGTGTCGCCAGATCAGGGGAATTAACTCGAATTGAAGGAATACAGTTACCTCCTCTCTACCAGTATCGGATCGGTCACATGATATTGGGACACAGAGACGAAACGCGTCACGTGACCGGGCCGTGGCGGAAGCGTGGGGGAATAGCGTCGAAGGGAACGGTAAAGTGGGAGAGAAGTCTTAACCTCGCGACACTGCCTCTTCTTGAACTGTCGCATGACAGAACCGACCCCAATTCGACACACTTCTACGAATGCAAATGTAAATATTATTGTACGCAAACAGGACAAAATGAAAACACAAACACAAAATCTTCTTAGTTGTAAATACATGTGAATAACATCGAACATGAAACTGTAAGATGTGTAAGGGTTGACAATGCGTGATTAGATGAATTGATGATTAGTGTATTGTGTGATATTGGCAACAGGTAGGTAGGGCAGTGTCGTTAAATTAAGACTTGTCTACCACTCTATCTTACCTCTTCTACGACGCCATTCCCCTACCCCCGGCGGTGAGCATCCCCACGCTTCCTCCACGGCCCTGTCACGTGACGCGTTTCGTCTCTGCCGTGCATGTGTCACAATGTCACGTGACTGTCGCATTCTCCTTAATTTCTCAGGTTTGGCGACAACACTGCATCGAGTTTGACTGGTCCCAAGGGCCCCCAGTGGCGGGGATAAAATTTCACAGATACGGTAGAGATACGGCATCTTCAAGTCTATAGTATCTATTACGAAATATTATATGGTATTTTCAATTCTGCACCATATATTACGTTATAGTGAACTACAGGTTACATGAAATTATATGGTTTTTTCTATGATATACTAAATATTTCGTTATATTTTGTGACATTTTCAATTCTATACTATATATTACGAAATATTACATGGTATTTTCAATTCTGCACCAAATATTACGTTATAGTGAACAACAGGTTACATTAAATTATATGGTTTTTTCTATGATCTACTAAATATTTCGTTATATTATGTGGTATATTCAATTCTATACTATATATTACGTCATATTATATGGTATTTTCAATGCTGCACCATATATTACGTTATAGTGAACGGTGGAGACCAGTGCGACAGTTACGGAGAGAATATTGTAACGAGAAATGTACGTTTACCAGGATTTACACCAAAAATTTGAGAAAATGTAGAACGTGCTTTTAGTCCGGAAGCGTGCAAGCGAAGATGAATTGTCTGAGGCGGTCGGCTTTTTCGCGCCGGTTTCTTTGACCTTTGCATCGGACAAAGGGGTGATCAAGTGGACGAGAAAGCCTTGCGGATTCGCGATGTGCGCGAACACGCGTGCACGTGCATATGCGAGCGGTGCGCCACGGGGAATATGAAAGCGAGAGTCACTCGGCTGTTACTCCATCCACGTTCCGCTGAACTTGACCTACTCTTTGTCTTGTAGTACACCGCGTTCGGCTTCTCTCGCTCGCGCGCCCACGAAATCCTCCGCACTGCGCCGCGTCCTCTTTGTCTCTCGGCCGGGAGTTCACCTTCGCCGCGAGCAATCGGTTCGAGTTAACCTGCGCCTGACAGATACACCACGAAATATTTCTGCAGCTGCTTATCCGGGTCAAGTTCGTATCTAGACGCTCGGAGATCGGAACGCTACACCGCGCCGCCGGCGTCGTCGGCGTCGTCGTGGTCGTCGTCGTCGCGTTCCCCACGGACGCGGAACTGATAACGGGTTCTTTGCGGTTGATTCACCGTGTCGACGGTCTTTTCACCTGCGCCCGTATTTCTGGCTTCTTTTTCTCGGTTTAGTTGTGTGCGAACACCTCGGCTCTCGGCGAGGTCTGCACGGCGAAAGTGAATATTGATTATTTTCGCGGGAGGTTCAGTGAACCAGGTGCGCGGCAGATTGAGCTGAAAATGGAGATTGATCGGGGAAGGAAAATTGGGTTGCTCAGATTTTGTTAGAGATATTTGTGTCATTTATTTTCCACTCGGCTGGAGATTTTTTAACACTTTCTCGCTCCATGACACCGACGCACGGGGTATGTCCAAATGGCGAAATCGTCGTCGAAATCTGAAAAATGAACATTTCGTTGGGGAAGTAGAATTTTCGATTTTTTCATTTGTCGTACAGCAATCGTGTTATGAAGAACGGTGTGAAACTATAATGTTAGAAGTGCATAATTCTAAAACGGTTTGTAAGAATTCTGTAAAATGTTCCTGATATTTTATGTGCAGTAGTCTGTCTGTAATAGTTAATGTTGTATTATTATAAAACTTATTATAATTCATGATTTTATATTCTTGATAAAAAGCATACACCTTTACAGTATTAATAGCGGTGCATATTTCAAGCATTGTTATTTATTTAACTAATATTATCTTCATATGATTCAAGTGTAGACACTAACAATTACTAAACTATGAGAAGAATTGTATTTATATTTTCCATAAAGGTAGAACAATTTTGTAGAACAATTTTGAGATAGAGTTTTGATCTAGCATTATTTACAATTGAACAATTACCTACATTTATTTGACGGTTGTTGGCGCAGTGTCGCTACTATAAAAATTGAATCTTCTGACTAAGGAAGCAAAGAATAGTAAACGTTCTATCTACGTCGTTTCCAATCTCCAGTAACGAGAGTTTGGTCGTTGAGGCCGAAGTTCAAAGTTTGCGCAAGGTCTTCTCGTTGTTTGGCGTTAAATAATAGAAGGACGGTTAAATATTTGAACGGCCATAATTTCAGCCTGACATTGGTCGCTCACCTATACATGTTGTGAGGTCGAAGGCCCTGTCTCCGAACTAACGTGTCACTGACACCGCAAGGCCGGCCAACCGAAATTTCGTACAGTGCACTCGAGATAAGCGGCCTTGACGACCCACGGATAACCGACACCTATAATCGTTGACCTACACACGGAAATCTCTGTTCAAAATTCGTTTCGGAACCATGGCAACATTTATTCATTACCACGTTCGCCATCAGCGTCACGTGTTACGATTTCCACGATTTCATATTTTGCCCAAACTAAATCAAATCCGTTTTATGCACATTATTTAATTTAAAATTCCAAATGCAAATTAGGTCGTATAAAACGATTTGTGCAATTATTTAGTCAGAAATTAATATTTGCTATTAAATATTCTCTGTCTTCAATCACTGCGTACAGAGTATCTCGGAATTCGCGATAGAATAGAGAAAAAGATGATTTGTCATAAAATACAGAAAGTTACTAAATATTACAAGTTACTAAATATTATATAATATCTACACTTTATGGTGTGTATGTATAGGCCTGTTGTGGTATCTTAATTTGTAGAATTTGTATAAATATATTGATTTTTTCAGCGCAAAATATATTTGTGCTTTCAACAGTCATTTTCTCATTTTTAAAAATTATTTAAAAATCGTACGCTACATCGACTATAATCTATTTTTGTTTAAGTTGATCAACAATTTTTTATTTCTTATATTCCAGTCACTTTTACCACTGAGTGCAAGCTACTAAGGATTTGCTGGACATGGAGTTAGATATTACTATACAACTCCACCAATTTGTTATTTGATGTAATAAAAATAATATACAAATAAGACTGAAATGTTGCTTAATGTTCCCTAATAAAATCGTTTTTCTACAGTGTCTTTAAATGCGAAAAAAAATAGTTGAATTCATTCTATTACGCTTACAGGGTTACATACCCTCTTAATACCCTTTCCTTAAATCGTGAGAAAATGGCGAAATCTAATTTTTATAGGCTTGGAACAAGTTGTACAAAGTGCTTCTAAATATATGTGTAGAGTTATCTTACTGGAGTGCTAAATAGATCTTGATCGATGCGTTACCGAGAATAGGAATCGTTAACGATTCATCGTCCGGGAATTCCAACGCTTTCACTGGAGCCTGTCGAGACAATGCATCGAAACGAGCTGAGGTTGCAGTCTCGGGGAAATTTTCACATCATCACGGATATTTTCCGTGTTGGCAGGTCGCCGGAAATTTCTGTTTTCCGATAGGTTGTTTGATTCTGTTACGGAACAGAGAAAATCTTGGTCGAAGGGTCGCCTCTAACCGAAACCACGGAAAAACGTCGGCCTTGTGGCGAGAATCGAATTGGAAAAGTCGGAAAAGCTCGGCAGCTCAATAAAAAGTATCAATGGCGGGCATAGAGTGTCGTGAATCGTGTTACACCGTTGAACCAAGTGCCGAGTAAAACTTGTCTGGCTCACGACAGTATGGCTCGACCAATCACAGGCCGATTCATGCCAAAGAAAATTGAATTTCATTGAAGTCGACGGCAGTGTCGCACAGTGTCGCCCTTTGTTTATTTAGAATATTTTTCACCCCCGAATTGCTTTGACTGTTTCGAATTTGTTGATGGGAACTTCTCGTGCAACCAGTCGAATTTTTCTAGACGAATCCACAAAAATAACGAAGTTACAGTACTGTTAAAAAAATGGAGATGACCTTGAGATCTCCATAAAAATAACACAAAAACAAATGTCTTTATGGCATCGTGTGACCCCCATTGAACCATTCAACTTTGTCGTTAAGACAATTCACATATCTTTAAGAACAACAAAGATATTTGCGGTGCAAATACGTTAGGTGACTCACCCTGTATACAAGGGGTGATTCTACATGTGAAAAAAATCTAAAAACAACATTTTTTTGTTTAACGCCTCGTTTTCGAGATAATCGAGATTAAAAATCCGCCACGTTCACGTGCTTCAGTATAAGGAAGTAGAATTAGTCAGACAATTCTACGCGTGTTCGCTGCATTTTCGAATACGATTTTTCAAAAACGAAGCTTCGGATGAAAAATTTTATTCTACATTTTTCTCTTATTTTTTTATAAAGCATCAGCTCGTGCCCGCTTGTACATGTTATTCGGCTGCACCCTGTATAGCTTTTGTGTATGAATATTGTACTGAACAACTGTGTAACAATTTTTTTTCAAATTCCATCGCTATCCGTAAATGAATTCTCAGTTTCTGAAAAAGTATTTTTGTTAATTTAATCTTATTCCTAGTTGCATTTCACGACATTTAATACTGTAAGCCGTAAGGAGAGACATATATTACCTTAAAGAAAGAATTACTTTTTCACGAGGATTCTTTTATGACATACTGTAATACAATTCTAAATATGTAATAATTAGACTGCTGATATGTATGCAACATTCAAATTTCGAGGGAAAGGAACATGATAAAAATGTTTTTTTTTAATAATTTTCATAGACTGAAGATAATATATTGATGTTCATTTTTAGTTATCTATTAACTATTTTAAATTGTACCTACCCAGGTTTGCAATAAAATCCACAGTCTTATAATAATGTATAATTTATAAAATGTCAAGAATAGAAGTTAGAAATATGAAAATATTGCTAGTGACAGAACTGTAAGATAGCTAATATATTTTTTAAACAGTTAATACACAGAATTTATTTTTGTTATTTGAACAATTTGACAGAAACTAGTAAAATCGTTTTTTTCTAATTTCCTCTACATTTCTTGGAAGCCATAAATTGAATTCTTCACATTATGTATGCAAGGTGTTACGTCACCGGTTGTACAACATCTGTAAACAAGGTAGCTGTTTCGGTGTTCTCCTTCTTCCACTTATTTTCTCCATTCTGCATGCTTGACAGCAAATTATTTGAAATTGTTAGATTGCCCTCGACGCGACGCGACGTTGCGATTCTTACGCGCTGTGGCACGCGGTGGAACATCAGTAAACAAGATAATTTCGTGTTCAGTCTCAATTACTAACCAGAAAGAACTGGAAAGTAATTTCTGCTCCCGAAAGGGTTCATATCGGTGTCGACCTAATCGCACTCAGAAACTACGGTCCTCTGTAATCGCGTTACACGCGTATCCATTTCATTCCATCGCCGCGCGCCGCGCCGTTGCCCCGTACGTAAACGTAAAACGTATTATCGTCTAATTATAAGTTTCCATTAACTTCAGGGAAGTGTGCGAGAGAGCGATGCTAACGGAGTTCGGGAGCGGCGCACCGCGAGTCTGACGAAATAACAAGGCACGACACAGTGATACCATTATCAATAGAATCCATTTAATATGTAATTTGATTGTCGTCGCTCGCGGGCTCCTACTAGTCAGCCACGGTTCTATTTTATACCGGCGCATGACACGATTTCATTAAGTTCAGTTTCATATCAAAGCGATTCTCTGTGGACACATATATATTTGGTCACTGCAAAAGTCTTGATACGATTTTCGCCTGACCTTTCACTTGCTCGTTATTACAAAAAATGTTACAATCAGTCGATTAACCTTCAGACACCGGACCAGTTTGTAACAATATAATGGATGAAGTTTAAAAGCGTGCACTGCTTAATTTATCAATTTTTCAAACCATATTTTTCAAGCTACTCTTTGTGGACATTTTAATCTTTTTATCGTTCCTAATGCAGCAGCTGTTCATTTAATTAATTCATCAGAAATATTTAATGACGATTTTAATAGTCTGGGTCAAAATAGACCCGGTCTCCGCCGTCTGGTAGCATTGGTATGACTTTTTTTTTATAAACACTGGCTGCCATTTCTTAATTTTTCAAAGATTCTTATAACGCAAAATTTTGTACATTTAATCCGGCGATTCTGTCTAGGACTTGTGAAGGACTTATGAAGATCAAAGTGACCTTGAAATTTCCGGCTTCACGCACACAAAAAAATTTTACATCATAATATTTCTATATGAGAAAATAAGTCGAAAATATAGAATGAATCAGTAGTATAAACCCGTCATTAGTCGGACACGAGAATAAAAATATGACTTCCGATCAGAATATTATGTTCGATCAAGAAAGCATGCTAAATGTACATATTTCAAACAAAATGCTATGCTCGTCACGAACTTGACAGATTTTCAAAGTCGATTTGAATGTATTCGTTTCTCATCAGAGAGAAAAATGACACACGATTCGAGCGTTGCGACAGAATGTAGAATAATATACAAGCCCCGCGTTGTACATGCTCGTGGCAAAAATCGTGTTTCATGCGTTGTTGGTTACAATTTATTCATTGATTTCGGTCAATCGGTCCGTGAAAAAAAAACGACGCAAGAATTTTTTAACAAGCGAGTCGAGAGAAAGAGATCGAAAGCTTTTTGATAGTCCGTGCGCGGATACGAGCTTTTTGTCGGCGTCCCAGGGTATAGCAATCATGCGCTCGTGATTAACTGGGTATCCTAGATTTCCTGTGGATACCGGTTTATCTTGCCAACAATGTAGAGGCCACTAAAAAGTCGGATATCCGTGGGGTCGTTCTTATCAGTTTGTACGTACATTCTTTGTTCTAATTAGATAATACCGAATCTTGTGTTCCTGAGCCTTTATCAATATGTTGGAAATTCAATTTTCTTTGACACGGCGAGTATAACGTCAAATTGTAAGTAATGTCAAATTATGTAACTCTCGTTAGTCAGTCACACTTTTAACCCACGTTTTTAGCGCACTCGAAAAACAATATATCTGTTCAGTCTCTTATTATTTCACATTCCTCGTTAACCCATTTCATTTTGTTTCACGATTGCAATCTTTATTAGAAATCATTCTTGATGCATTTTCCAAGTCAATTATAAGGAGCGAAGATTAAATAAAATTCTTCTTTTAATAATTTCATGAAGACAAAAATAGTGTAATGCTGCATGACTTTTTTCATTTTTGAAAAAATTTTCCAAGTCAATTATAAGGAGCGAAGATTAAATAAAATTCTTCTTTTAACAATTTCATGAA
This sequence comes from Lasioglossum lativentre, assembly GCA_916610255.1. NCBI lineage: Eukaryota > Metazoa > Arthropoda > Insecta > Hymenoptera > Halictidae > Lasioglossum > Lasioglossum lativentre. Next base: position 11,510,990 of record OU744357.1, on the reverse strand, counting down.
GACAAAAATAGTGTAATGCTGCTCTTAAATTCTTTTAATGTCTTCACAGTTTTGTCGTAAATGCGGAAAATCCACGGTCTGGTTATAACAGTTGTGGCTCCTGGCTGAAATGAATTTTACCTGAGGTGCCAGGTGCTTGATAAAAAAGAAATTTACGGTATGTCCTGACATTTCATCTATGTACGTAATGGCACGTACCAGTCCATTCTCGGCCAGGATTGTACCTCCGCCGTTCTCTGTGTTCAAGGTAAACGCTTTTTGCCGCGCTCCAAGGCTGCGGTTCGCCGAGGGAAAAAAAAAGAATTTCCTCCAGGCTGAAAACTCGTGCAACGGCTAATTTCATTTACCCTTCTGACGACTCGACTTTTATCCGAGTAATTATTCGCCGCAACTCCCCCGTTGAAAGGCTTCCCGAGGATCCTTGGTGCATCAAGCGAATTGATTTCCTCAAAAAAAAAGAACGAAAAAAAGATGGGAATCTCGAATAACTTATTGGATTGAACGTATCGTAACGGGACAATATACAGGATCCAGAAATTCTTGTGAAAAATGTCACAGAATGCAGTTTATTTCCCTGAGGAAGAGAGAGTTCGATACCAAGATGACATTTCTTCGGAAAAATGTTACCGTTGCTTGTAACCGTTTTCCTGGAAAGATGTGTCGTTACATTTTAACGATGAACACTTGTTCGTGACAGTTTTCCAGCCTTCTATCGCGTACACCTAATCATTTATGTTGCTGTCAATAATTCGAAATTGTATCTCAAGTGAAAGAAATAATTAGAATAATTACTAATAATTGTATTTTAAAGTACATTTAAAAAAAGACATTTAGAATTTATCATACGGAAAATGTACTCTCTAATCTGCAGGGTTATTCATCGAATACAATTAGGACGTTAATTCAACTCATAGGTGAATTAATTTGATTATAAATGTAGTATATAGATATAAAAAAAATGAAATAAATAAAAAACTACGAATAACAATCTTTTTGATCGACACTTTATTTTTGAAAAATATATGTTTGAAAGTTTGATGGATTCTCGTGTCCTAGCAATCGAGGGAAGTAGAATTGGTTGGTCATGACCAAACGCGTCAGCCGATTCCTATTTATTGGATTTGCATTCTTTCACCTACAGTGGCGACCATACCTATAACGAAACTCGTCATCAACATGATAATTCAATGACTTTACTTTTTAACTTCAATCCTTTACTTTTTATAGGCTAGTTCAATCTCACATCTTATTTCGCGTTGATTGATAAAAAATATGGTGATTAAGATCTACAAAATTCAACAGTATCAAAGTTGCAGTATCTCTTAAATTAATAATTTTTCCACATACATAGATTAATACTTTCCTATAGAGAATAACGAGCTGCATCGAATAGTGTATATACAAAAACATATGTTTCCATTAAAAAAATGAAGATGACCTTGAAATCTCCGAGACTCTTTCACCTACAAAATAACTATTATTGCCATATTGTAGTTCTCTCTGTACTGAAAAACATTGGACCATCCTGTATATACAGTAGGTACTATTCTTCCTATTTAATATATGTATACACTGAAATAATTCTTGCACCAATCATTTTCACGATTTTGATCGAATATATCTTCTGCCAAGCATAGTACACATTTTCTGATAGAATGGTTCCATTGGTTCAATTTTGCTCGACACTGTACATGTATATCTTAAAAAAAGAATCTGCTCAGTTCTGTAACAATGACATTGGTATTGTCTGCTCATCAAACGAGCCGCGCCTGCACGTGCACAAAATATTTCACGCGATACCGTGACTTGTGCCGACTGAATCATTGCATACGAATGATAATGTGACATTGGTGTAGCGCCGCGATTACGAGTTCACTGCCGTCGAGATAAATTAGCAACCTGGTTTAACGTCGACCTAGTCCTCCTGCCCTGGAAATGCGATCGGTATTATCATTGTCGACGCCATGCTATCGACGCGCGAGACTCAATGATGAAAGGGGACCGTGAAAATGTGTACTTGATCTGTCACACGTTCCCTCGATCACATTGTCATCCGTTACACAGTCCGAAAATGTACGAAAAATTTGCATCCCCGTAGCTCCGGTGTTTGTCGGATTAGCAGTGACAGCTGAAAACCGATAAAATGTTGAATGAACGTTTTATTATTTTATGTCGAAAACCCGGTTGAAATTATGTCGTAATTTTTGATTGACAGTGTTCTATAACGTCGACGAGACAAATTGAAAATTTTCAACAGTTACCACATTCTTGCAATCGAGCTTTGTTTGTTATTCGCATTATTGCTTGCATCGCGTGTTCGTTCTGTTATAATCGTTAACTAGAAGTGAAAGGATTCGATAATTTTGTTAATCCCTCGAGTGACGCGAATAATGATGAACTGGTGACAATTATTTTACAAGAAAATAACTTTATTTTTATCAGCTTCCTTTTCACTGCAGCAGAATAATATCCATTTTTGTCACGTTACTTGTTAAATTCTAATTGATTAGGTATGCGATTATTTATAAAATAATCCACGTTCAAACGTAACAAAATTAGTTATAATTAGACTGCGGATCTTTATGCAAAATAAAAATTGTCTTCGTCAATTACAAGACGCAGGAAACGTATAAAAATTTCTTTCCATCTTTAAACATTTTCATAAACCGATAATAACATATGGAGGTTCTTAAATCTTCTTACTGTTTTAAATTACATCCAACCATTTTTGCGCAGTCTAGTTATAATTTATAGTGAACAAGAAGTCGTTAATTTCAAGTTTTAGTCAAATAATACGAGATTGCATCAACAGTTCGTAAAGTGTAGTACGTTGAAAATCAATTAAACTCTGGTTTTTGAAAGAAACTACTGAAGTAATAGGAGAGAATGGACTCCTATTACGACTTGAGCTATCTCTTATCTGGAAAACAGACCATATAATGAATTGTTCGATAGCCAATGGAGTTTAAAAGGTTCGTGCGGATTGACCGAAAGTTTATCGAATTCTAATTCAGCGTATCGATGATCTTCATCATCGTGTCAGCCAAGGTATACTGTTTAAACCTGAGGAAAAACAAACTCGTAAATGTTTCGAAGTGATGTAAAGTCTTACGTCACGACAATTGCTGTTGGGTGCAGAGTCGCCAGATTAAGATTTGTGTCCCCACTCTACCTTCCCCTTCTACGACGCTATTCCCCCACGCTTCTGCCGCGACCCGGTCACGTGACGAGTTCCGACTAATACGGTACTGGCGGAGAGAGAGAGAGGGGGGTAACTTTTCTCCTCAATTCGAGTAAATTCCCCTCATCTGGCGACTCTGATTGAGCGGCGGAACGTGTTTGAGAAATGATTGAAATTGGAATTTCTGTATACGAGTATTAATAACTAAAAATATAAAAATATCTGCATTAGTACTGCACTAGTCGAGTAAAACAGACAATGCATCAACAGAGAAAAAAATTATTGAACATTTCTGTTCAATAAGAAGCTATATGAATGTTTTATTTTTTCTGCTGTAGGAATGTTTTAATGTTTCATTTCCATTTAAATTACAAAGAGTGCATTAACCTTTTTATTTCAATTGTTATGAATAAATTTGAAGATTCTCCACATAAATGGAGATTTTAATTGTAGACAGCGGATGTGTATGCATTTTAGGTTTGCAAAAAGCATATGCAATTTATGCACGAAAAATATGCAAATATGCACGAAGTAATAGGCAAATATACACAAAACATGTGCACGGAAAATATGCAAAATAGTTATATACAGAGCGTTCCAAGTTTTTTCGCCCAGATAGTCTCATATTCTACGAGTCTGTGGACTGGTCTACAATTTTTTACAATAACAATAGCATTGCAATTATTCAGATACATTGTGGTTTGCATTGCAATAAATTACAAGCATTCTTTCCATATTTTCAATATAAATCTTCATATAATCTTCAGTATAATCTTAATAATGAAATATTTCACTATTACTACATTCATTCCTTAAAGTATTTACCCACGAATTAATAATTAGAATTACTCGTATAACATTATGCGAAGTCATTGCAACAGAGTTGGAAACTTGTATTTGTATGTAAACGGGAATAAGGAGAGATGACACATACAAAAGGTAAAATACATAAAATGTACAACGATGTACAATACAAATGTTTCCGATAATTCGAGCAATAAAATTCTGCATTCATTTTTTGCGCAGTTACGTTGTCAATAGATACGCTGCCCCGAGTGCCTCATTTGTATTCTCACGAATTTGCCTATAAAAGTATGAATTCCAAGGAAAATCGATAATCCATTAATTACACATTATCCTTTATAACCCTTTTAATTTTCGCAATTTTTCATCGTTTTTATGTCCTCCGCTTCTCTCGTTTGCACATTCATGCGTGCAAGTCACAGACCCAGTTTCAATCGACACAAATGCTTTTGTTCATCGATTTAATTGCACCTCGAAGCAACGCATTGTCGCAATATAGCTCGTAAGACAACATAAACTTAAATTGTAAAGTCTGACAAGGATAAAAATAACTTTAAAATATTAACTGTATTTACTCAAATATTACGATTTCAAACTCTTTATCAAAGACTTCTCTTCAATTTTGTTTCAGTTAAAGTTTGCGATAAGAGGAAACTATTTTTTACTCATTATTATTTTACAATGAAGAGTTGTGTAGAAAACAAAACTTTTTCACGATCTTCTTCTGTATCATATGAAATAGCATGTTTTCAAATTTTCAGAATTTGAAACGTTTGTTAGGTAATTTTCACCCAGACGATCGATTTTATATACTATTTGTTCGTATTCTTTACCTTACGTGCTTTTTCTTTCTACAAAATTAATTAGTAGACTGCGGATTTTAGATTGAAAAATCTAAAAATCCAATTGTACTACTTTCAATACGTTGAAATCATTACTGAAAGAAATAAATGTCTAAGTAGATCCTGTGTCTTGCAAATAATTAAAATAATTTTTATTTTGCATAAAAATCCACAGTCTATTGATTAGATAATCATGTAGATTAAGGATAACCGTACTGTTAGCGAGTGTATCGTTGGTCATGACCTTGACCTTGACTTTGACCTTGACTTATGTTGCCAAGGTCAACATTCTCTGGTTAAAGAGATTTGAACCCTGAATAAAAAACTGTAAGATTGAAAAAAACGAATAGTAAACGAGATATTCTCTATAAATGATATTGAATGCAAGTACTACTCAAAATGTTCTCCAATTCGAAGTGTGCAAAATAAAAAATGTTTACATTGATTGTAAGATATAGGAGGCGAAAAAAAATTTCTTTCTTCTTTTAATTATCTCAGTAAGCTGAAACTAATACACCGACGTCCTTAAATCTATTTAATATTATTGTCATAAATCTCTAATATAATAGAACAAATATATAATCTGTTATTTTTAAACTAGCACGGCAGTTCTAGCGTTAATTGGAACGAACAAAAATATCAGCGTAGACGAAACAATTACCGTTTACTCGGCAAAGCCGATTCCCTGTCACGTGTCGTACACGAGTGTTTCGTAAGGGGCAACTCGAGTTTTCGTCGATAGTATCGAGCACTCGGAGTCGTTTACAATTCAACGACTCACAATGACGCATGCTGCTGGCCGGCGGGACAAACTTCTCTGTTGACGACTCGAAGAGTTATGCCAGGAAATAGGAAATAAATTATAAGATTCTATCTGGGAACGGGCGAGTTGAAGAAGTAGCAAAAGAAGAGTTGAGAGGACCGCCGATGGTGGGAGAATATGATAGGGACGACGACGCGGAGAACACGCGATAACTCAATGTACAAATAGAAGATTCACCAAATACGTGTATCTCGAAAGCTGTCGTCGTGAGATAGCCGATCACGCGCAATCCAAGATATTGGTGTACGTGTCCGAGGATCGTTCGCGTTTTCCCTGTTTCTGTCAGGCTTTGTGCGCGTGTGTGAGTGCACTCGAAGGAAAAACCGGATGCCATGGGAGAGGAGAGAAAAGGAGAGGCCATGCATCGAATCCCGGTAGCATTATTTAGCTGGGAAAAGTGCTGCCGACACCATTAATCCGATTGGACGAACCTTCGCCCTTAGGCCTTAGGGATCCATTATGTATTAGGAGGATCGGTTTGCTCTATAGTCGAGGAGATTAAAGCTGGACCCGACAAGGAAATGCGCTGACTCGACACCGAAAATCACGGGTATAATTTTCTACGGACGATGTTAATCCCCTAAGAAAATATACCGGAATCTCGACGTGATTATCCCCCGAGAAGAGCAACGATAGAAATACTGTTTTTCTATTTTTTTAATTTATTTGTTCAACTCTCTGCGATCGTATTAGTCGAAGAGGCGTGTCTCTCTTTAACTGCATAGGATTCCAGAGTTAGTCTCTTAGGTAGTTCAAGTAAGTACCATTATCCTTATTTTTATAATTTTAGATCGTATTGATGGGAATATTTGGAGTGACCGATTCGCAACCTTATGTTTTTAGAATTTTTTGGATCTTCCTTGGTTCTGGAAATGCGGTGTTGGGAAAATAGACATTTTTCCGTATTTCGTGGAGCTTTGTACGTGTACTATTAGTCCAGTCATGATTTCATTTGTCTATGATTTTTATGCTTATAATTTTCGAAGTTACTTTCGAAGTTACCGAAACTTCAAATGATCGCAGCGATCACCATTTTTAAGGGAGCTCATTTTTGGGACACCGTGTGTAACGATTTTGTTACTTTTAAGTACATATCTCTTCTTTTTCAATCGTCTGTTATCATTTCCTAACCAACCATTATTTGTATTATCAGATTACTTAATATTTTTTTTATAGGAAACAGTAGTATTCTAATAGAAATTTCATCCACTGTTTTACTTGTTCAGTGAATAGATTATACTTGTATAACTAACGATTATCATCTAGTACTCACTAATCATTGACATACTCATACTACTTTCTGAAACAGTGACTGACTCATACTACTTAATTTACAACTAGCTACTAACCTGTACTATTTGTCCAACCAGTGACTGATATGCACTACTTGTATAACTAACGATGACGTATTCTACTTGACGAATCAATCATAAACTCATACTACTTGCTCAAATAGTGAGTGACACATACTACTTAATCTTACTTTAATATTCATTATCACTCTATATTGCCCGTACAATTAGTTACTACTCTAGATTTCTAGCGTTTCTAGATCTAGAGCGTGTTTTTCGAAATCATGTTTTTGGATCTAACTTCCATGATATCTCAAAACTGGATTAACCGAACTCTTTTAAATTTTACATGCATATAAAGTAGGTGTATCTCTATCGCTGGTTTCAAAATAATGTCAACATTTACGATAGTCTTTTTGTCAGGTTTGAAAAACTAATTATTACCAAAATCTAATATTACCACAATCAAAATGGTTTTTTATATATAGATTAACTATAAAATTATCTTTGATTTTTTCGTTTCAGATGAATACGATATCTCGAATTATGGAAGCCAATCTAAATTACACGTTACTGGCTTGTAATAACACGAATAAAAATGAAGATATATGCATAAAAATCACGTACTATCTTTTTCAAATATACTGTACTTTTAAATATACCTGACTTGTACTATAGGGCTGTAATGAAAGTTCGTAGTGTTATTAAATTAAAGTTCACAGATAAAATAACGATATTTGTTCATAGATTTATTCAATAACATATTTTCTATTCCTTTTCGTCATTTGTGAGGTAACTTATCATGTAATTCAATAAATATCTTAATTTTATTTTTGAAATGTAATTTAAAAACGCTGCCAACCTATCTCAATAAAATAATTCGATAAACTCCTCTCCTAAAAATCGCCCGAAAAAACGACGCGTCCAAGAATACCCTATATAATAAAACAAAACAGAGGTCTCTGTATCGATAGTTTCGCTGACCAATGGCGGTGGTCGCGTCAATAATTTTCAGGGACCTTTCAAACAAACACGGCGATACACAGCGTCGCGCCGTGTCGCGCGGCTGGCGTTTTCCGTTCTACATGGGACGAAATCATTTCGCTTGTACCGTCCAAGTAAATTGGTAAAGTTTCCACGTTTTAACGCTCGCAACTTACCGTACCAACGTCGCCAGGTATAATTTGATACCCGGAGCGACACAGTCCTCTCAGAGACCGGGGAAGGGACAGGTCTATTTTCAAGGGACAATCTTAGCACGCGGAGGTCTTCCGCGGATATCGCCGACGCGAGCCAGGAAAATGGACGAATTAACATTTAAAACGCGATTTTACTCCGTCGTATCCCCCCCCCCCCCCCTCTCTCTCTTCTTCCGTCTTTTTTGGACCAACGTCATTTTCGCTTGGTTCGTTCTTACCTCCGCTGCAGGAGGAGAGGAAAGGAAGAGAGAGAGAGAGAAAGAGAGAGAGAGAGAGAGAGAGCGAGAGAGAGAGAGAGAGCGGTCGAGCCAGCAACGGTAACGCATAGACCGGAAACTGCCCTCGATGGCTGCCGGTACGCGAAGAATAGAGATTTCCTTGATTAGAGAAGCTGATACCCGACGTTTCCTTCCAGGAAACTAATGAAACGTTTGTAATCGTAACTGGCGGGAAACGAGCAGTTCGCAGCGACATGAACACTTACCAGCTGGACGTTTATAGAATTCTGGGAACGCCGGTTAGTCTCAAGAACGGTTGGATGTAAATGCTCGGCCATGCACCTGTATATTAGGCTCATGTATATAGGGCATAGAAGGACGTATCTTGCGCTGCAGTCTTTCCGTATAATAGAACAGGTTTTGGAATGATTATTATAGAACATATTTCCAGTGTTCATGCGAATACGGATTTCCATAGACTACGTGGACAAATTATTATACTCGAACTCACATTTCGTTAGTTTAAGTGACAGAATAGAGCGACTGTCTTCGATCCAATGATATGATTGAAATTTTTTAATAATAATATGTGTATTTCAAAATACAGATCAACATGTTCACGACGAGGCCATATTTGCACCACCCGTAAATGTTGTGAACAAACACTTAGGTTGAAGACTATGTTCTGGAAAAAAAAATAAAACTATTCAATACTTCTTTATTTCTTAGCTTTTATGACAGAATACTACTGAATGCATAAAAATTTAGCACTCGCCGAGTATTATGTCGATTAAGTCAAATATATGTTACTAACACAATCACGAAACTAATTCTTAACATTAGGTTTATGGGATCCGTCAAAATGACGGGTTCTAATATTTTTAATTTACGATTATTTAGATTGTGAAAATGCATCCATAAGAAATTATTCCATAAATTTGTTTCTTTAGATATGTATTAGAAAAAAATGGCTAATTTAGACAGACACATTCTTGTCATGTTTATAAAGTAACGTAAAATAGTCGCTTTTAGTACTCGGTAAACATAGTGTTAACATGCATTTGCATTTGTGTTCTAATATTCTTAATTTACTATTATTGAGATTAGAAACATGCATCCTTGAAGAATTACTCAACAAATTTATTTCTTTGAGTGTACATGATAAAAAAAATGGCTAAAAGTTTGGATACACACATTCTTGTAATTTTTATATAGTAATGTAAAATAGTCACTCATCGTGCTTCGTAAACCTAGTGTTAAAAAAATGAGATTTATGTGTTAACATATTACTCACAGTGTTGCTAGATGTTGTTGCTAATCAATATATGAAGTGTAGAGGGTGGAAAAGTAACCAATATTGTTGATATTATTTGATGATATAATGTTTGTAACATGCGTCTGAACACTATTGGACGATAGTGTAGGCTACAAAAGGACATTGACTGATACCAAAACATTTTAGTTTGTAATATATCTTTGTATTAGATACTACCAAATGAGGTGCGACGTTCTGCATAGTAATGTGTCTTCCACAGTGATGTCAATATCTACGGAGTAAACTTCGACCATTCGTGAATACAATTGTGTATTATACAACTCCGCTAAAGTTAATATCGACAATGTATATTGTAATTGTAACTCATACAAACTCACTGAAGTCACTCAAACAAATGTTGAACTATGACGTGTCACAGTAGTTATTGTGTAGTTAAGTGTCCCTCCAATACCTTGTAGGTATATGAGTTTACGACAAAACACCACCCTTTCTAGATCCAAAATAAATATTTTCAAAAATAAATATTTTTCAAAATAGATATTTTGGATCTACAAAGGGTGTTGCCAGTAGAAATAAAATTTTATTTCATTCGATTTTCATAAAATTTGTCTACAATCATTTTAAACTGCATAATCATCACATTACTGGTGTTCACGGTCATTTGAAGGTCATAAACCAGGCATAGTTAAATGTACTTCCTTATCTACTACAAATTGCAATAGAGATGAATACACGTTTTTTTAATAAAAAAATGTGAGTGACCGTGGTAAAAACATGAAATATGACCTGAGAAAAAATTATTGATAGCATTAAAATTGTGCTACGGACATTTTTCATATCACAAAACACAGAGGAGATATTTAGGTGACTTTCGTCTTGAAAATTTACAGTTTTGCAGATAAATTCCCACAGAGCAATAACATTTTAGTTTCACCTACTGAACCGAATAACCAAAATCATTTATGTTATCTCCTAAATAGAAACTAACAAATTCACACGGTATCCTATCTTTTTGTCCCCGATTACAATATAATACCATAAAATCTCTAACAAATCGACTGTTGTTACATCTGAGAGATAGTGTAATACGAAACAGTCTCTTCCGCACGGTGCTCGATAAATCAAGCGTTAATGTACTGCGTATTCAAATGTGCCCAGGTGTGCGGATACATACAGACGATAGCGAGCATGAGCCGCGCTGGTAGTTGACGCGGAGACTACAAATCTATTCTGATGCGTCCCGATAGGAAACGCGAGATGCAAACGAGAGGAAACAATGAACCAAAAAATGCCGGACATCCCCATCGAATTCCATAAGGCGAAGAATTCCGTCGCGCAGCGTAAGGTTCGCGACGGGTGCAAAGAAACGAATATCGAAGGGGGGGGGGGGGGGTGTGAACACTCATACTGGCACGGGACACGAAAGGAATTCATTCACGCTAGCTGGTCTCTCCATCGAATCGTGCTATTCCGTCAATTCTAACGGGAAGTCTCTTTGTGCGGGGGTTCATTGTCCGACCGTCGTCGTCGCTTCGACGGTCGACGTCGTCGTCGTCTCGAGCTCGCGCCACGTGACACCGGAGTTATACAATAAAAATCGACAAAGAACTTTCTGATCTCGCGAATAACTTTAACAAGAAGAAACAAATAAATAAATCAAACAACGTCGGTAAATGTTTCGACTGTTATCTGTTCCGATTCTCGGGGAAGATATACACACCGTTCCTTTTATCCGGCGAAGGATCACCGCGTTGACCTCGCGATACACGCACGCGCGCGCACACACGGAGACAGTTTGCGATAGTTGTCCTCTCATAAATTCGTGAGCGTCAAGTCGATCGAACGGAAAAGCTTCGCCCCTTATCTTCTGACATATATGAAGGCTTATAGAGCGGAATTATAGGCAACCCCTGAATTGATCGAAAGATACCTTCGGGAAGTCGAATTGGATTTCTCCAAGAACGATTGATTCCTCTCGGATCCGAAGCAACGTTATCGACGAAAGAATCGTTCTTGAAGTGAGGAGACCAAGCAGAAGTTTCTCCTTATAAAGTGCTCCGCCATGAATGACGCTCGGGTATCCACTCGCGCGAAATACCCGGTAGAAATACATTGACGGCCATTTACTTACGTACAAGTCCTATTTTAAATATCAAGTGGCTCACAGTTTCCTGGGAACCACGCAAAAATGTCTACAAGTATATTTTTAACACGCAAAAATGTCTACAAGTATATTTTTAACACGCAAAAATGTCTACTAGCATATTTTTAACACGCAAAAATGTCTACTAGTATATTTTTAACACGCAAAAATGTCTACTAGTATATTTTTAACACGCAAAAATGTCTACTAGTAAACTAGTATATTTTTTTAGTATAGTTTCTGTTAATTCCAAGAATTCAAGGACATTTATGTTCACTTATGTTCACTTATATCAATATCGGTTGAAGTTTTTAGTTCACGTGGCAAGTTTTTTTTAAAGATTCCCTCAAAATACTCGGGAATAAGGTTTCGAGAAAAATGCATTAAATGTTTCGTCTATCAGTTATGCATGGTGTCCCAAAGTTGTACTTCCTTAGGATTCCTGAGGTCATTTGGAGTAACTTTTTCCTTTACGAAAATGTTCTCCGCGACTGCGTTCAGGAGTTATCAATGAAAAACACGGACCAATCAGCGCGCGGCTACAGCGGACGGAGTCCCCCTGCGCTGTGGCTGCGCTCTGATTGGTCCGTGTTTTTCGTTAATAACTCCTTAACAAAGCAACGGAGAGCATTTTCGCAAAGGAAAATGTTTCTTGAAATGACCTCAGGAATCAACCCTTTCAAGGGAGTACATTTTTTGAATACCCTGTATCCAGTGAAAGCTACGTTCATCGAAAATCCATAACTTCGATACTATTACGAATTTAATCGAATACTTTTGCAAACATATTTAGAACGGTTCTAGACCAGAATGAGGACCGGGTTAATTTTGATTTCGCGGAAAACATTTTTGCAACTGCGTGTATCGATCGCGCGATACGATATGTGCGCGCGCGCTCGCGAGGTGATACATTCACGGTTTCAGTTACCGTCATCGGCGACCGTATAACATTTATCGCGAACGAATAAAGCATCGAAACGCGGACGAGGCGTCATTCACCGATGTGGACGTGTCCCGCGTCGAGATTTTTTCCGCGTCGCCGTTGCGTTTACTTTCTCCGCGCCGCGCGCCGGCAAATCGAATCGAAATTAAACGAACTCTGCGATGGCTAAATGCAGCGAGGATAGACCATTGTCGTGCTTGCTCTCTCCGTTCTCTCTACTCTTATTTCTATTTTTTTCTCTTTTCTCCTATCTTCTGTTCCCATTGCTCTCTTTTTCTCGTCTCGCTTCTTCCTTTTGTCTCTCATTCACTCCTCTCACTCCACACACCTCCCCATTCCCCTCTGTTTCTCCATTTCTATTCTCACGGCCCCGCGCCACTGTAGGTCGGTCATGCCACTCGGTTGACGCGCACACCTTCCATTACGATCGTTTCCACAAATTTCATCCGGCTACTCGTATATTTACCGGCAATAGTGGTTGTAAACTGTGAATCGCATTACTCAATATATGTACATTAGGGTGGACGTTATTTTTCGACAAAAAAATTTTGGCCACGCCCCCTCCCCCAATATTGTTCCATGTCATGAAAAAATAATATATCCAAAATTTTAGATCAAGCGGACGTCGGGAAGGCGTGCCTAATCGAGCGCGAAGTTTTGAAATAGAAGTAACTGCGCGCTCGATGAGTATACTGAAAATTCAAGTTAAACATTTTAAACCTCCAAAAACATTATAATTCCTTACATGCACTCAAGTACAAGTGTACTTTGTACGAATTAAGATTATTTCATATTAATTAGCCTGTCTAATTTCTGTTGATTATTTCTTCAATATAATATTCGTTTATTCATTATTGTTTGCTGTCAGATTTTATTTTTAACGTGTTAACCTGCCTAATATAAAAGCTAATTTGCCCCTTGCATGCACATGTATATGCTTTTTGCATATTTTCTTTCATTATATTCACCTATTGTGATTTTGTGTTTTATTTACTTTATCCCGTATTTTCTACCTACCATACATTTGCATATTTACTTTGGTTTTACCCTTTATGATTTTGAGATTTTTTATGTAATCACCATGTACCTACAAATATTTTATATTTTGTATATATGTGTGTCTACTTGTGTAGAGGGTAGCTAACCCAATTTTGCTGAATTGAAAATATAGTCAATTAAATGGAACATGCAAACATGCACAGATAACAATTTACATTAACAATACAATTTCTATGACAATCACAAACTATTGAGTTGAAGTCGTGCGAGTCCTTTAAGTTTCTGCGTCACGAAACAGTGATCGAAAAGGTCCTATTCACTAAAAACGATAAAATCTGGTCAAATACAAATTATTGAATTGTGTCCGTGATATTATGACCATGTGTTCAAATTACATTTCATTATTTTGTTTCATTATTATATTTCAGTTCAAATTATAAGAAAAATCCTCGAGTCCGTGCCGTTTCTTAGATCTTACTTCTACTATTTTTTTATCACCTCGCGGATCGCGCCGAACGTAGAAAAGAACAGCGCGTGTAAACACGGACCGTGCGACCGAAAATTTACAGCACACCGTCAATTAAACCAATAAATGCAGTTCAAATTATATCGTGTCTAGTGTCATTTTAATCAGAAAAATGTCAGATATAAGTTGGTCAAAGTCTCATAAAAAAATAATGAAAAATAAAGAAGTTTTGTAATTGGATTAGTAGTGGTTCACACCGATATATCCGACCCGGTATCGGATTACGCGGAATGTTTACACTGCTCGGCGACCGAGGCAGCTAGAGCTTCTTGGAAAAAATAATAAAGTCCTCGGGACGTGACGTCATGTGTTGTGTCGGAATTTTTTTTGTACAGCACAGGTATGAATCCGCGTTCTCGACCTTGCGTGAGGCCCCCCACCATACAGTATTTTATCGATAATTGTCCCAACCACGGGACCGGCCAGGGACAATTATGTGTGAGGGATATACTATTGAGGAATACTATTCTTTCACTTTTGCCGAACGTAAAAACGAAAAGCGAAGCCCGAGAGGCCTCGGTCGCCGAGAAGTGTAACATAATACGGGTCGGGTATAACGGTGTGAGACCAGGAGACCACTACTAATCCAATAACAAAACTTCTTTATTTTTTATTATTTTTTTATGGAACTTTCACCAACATATTCTTGATATTTTTCTAATGAAATTGATACCAAAAATGATATAATTCCGATAGATATGTTTATTTTACATTTCCGTTTTAATTCGTTCGCAACAGGTTAATGAAATCCTTTTATTAAGAGGCAACCGGATAGCTACAAAATTATTAAATCGACATTCCGATTTGTTTCCGTTAATTTTTCCACGGTACTCGAAATGTTCTGTAAATTATTTTTGGGTGAAGTAGTCTGTTGTCGAAAACAAAATGAAAAATTACTAAAGAGTACCGTGTGTAAAAATTAACGGAAACAAATCGGAAAGTCGATTGAATAATTTTGTAGTTATCCGGTTGCCTCTTAATAAAAGGATTTCATTAACCCGTTGCGAACGAATTAAAACGGAAATGTAAAATAAACATATCTATCGGAATTATATCATTTTTGGTATCAATTTCATTAGAAAAATATCAAGAATATGTTGGTAAAAGTTCCATAAAAAAATAATAAAAAATAAAGAAGTTTTGTTATTGGATTAGTAGTGGTCTCCTGGTCTCACACCGATATACCCGACCCGTATCATGTTACACTTCTCGACGGGCGAGGCCTCTCGAATTTGATGGCCCCTCACGGGGTATACCCCGCAGGAGTGGGGATAGTTCTGGGACAATTATGTGTAATACATTTGGGACATTTATCGATAAAATACTGTATTTAATGGACGGGGTGACGCACAGTGCGGCATGCAATGGACACAAATCAAAATAATCGTGGTTCGATTCTAAACTAATTATCCAATAAAATCATCAGTCGGTAAGTAAGGAATGTATATGTAAAAGGTAGTTTCTAAAAAAATCAATACGGGATCAATAACAGTCAAGAGTTTATTGTAGTTTAAATGTTAAAAAGTTAGGTTACTCGTACCCTAATTGCTCTTTTAGGCTGGTTTTTGTTTTAAACTGTTTGTTGGAAGTATAGAGAAATTGACCAGAGGTATTCATAATTTTAACTAGCAATTTAGAAATAGCGCTTTTTCCTTAAGATGCAAATTACAAAAAAACGGTTCAAAACGTCCTGTCATTTTTGCTGTTTTGTATCAACAAGATGTAGTATATTGCTATATAATTTTTTTCTGCGATAAATTGCAACACTCAATGTTATTTAATTTTTGTTAGAGAAATGCATTCGTGATTTGCTTGAAGCTTGGATGTCCGAACACACTTATTCGGAGAAATTATCATTAAATTTATTCTCGAATCGTGTTGTCTTCTCGTGATAACTTACTCTTATGTCGTGAAGATCAATTGTATTTAAATTCGTGTCATGCGATAGAAATCAAAAATGAAATGAAACGAAGTTTCTATCATAAAACGCAAGAAAAACGGAATACAAATACAACTGTATAATTTAAATATGTTTGTTCAACACTAAACTTACCGGGCACTAAAAGTGACGGATAGTTGCTACCCTGTAAAAACTATGAGATTGAATTTATCCAAATTTTTTGCGGATGTTTATTTTAATACGTGATTCAATGAAAAATTGATTCATCATTCCTTATGGGCAAAGTTTTATGATTTTAATAATCGCAAAATAATATATACAAAACTCGTAAATTTGATCGATGATGGTAAGTTTAGCGTTCATTTATCACATAGAAAACTGGAAGAACTTCTGCGGATATCTAATATTGATAAATACCGTGGGAAAATATATTTTTTAATTGAATGTACGTTAATTAAACAGTGAGATAGCAGGAACAAAACGAGGAACGGTGCTTTCCTTTCTTAACCCAATTCTGTATCACAAACGACGAGGCAGGGATGCACCAGAAGGGGTGAAATGCCGAAGGAGATTCAAATCAACCCCCGTTATCCTAAGAAACATTCGTCCTCCGTTGTCCTTTATCTTGTCCGTGTCTCCAGTTACTCGTTTTCAGAATCACCGGTCCATTATTACCGTAGGCAGGGGGGTACCAACGGATGAAGCAGGACCCTGGGGACGTCACATCGTGTCCGAGAACAAGTAACTACCTATTTTCGTAACAATATTACTAACATTTATCTTGAGCCACCCTCCAGGTTTGCACTTTCGCGGAAAATCAAGTTCATCTTACGGTAGACAATTAACAACGGCCGGGGATCTTCAAGCTACCCTATTTCATGGGGGTCGGAGAGGATTGAAGGGAGGGGCGGGGGATGGTAGTGGGGTAGTGAGAACCGAATAACGCCTACGCGGAGCCAGTAAATTACTCTTAACTTCTCCGAGGGTAAAAATTACGGAGTTGTAAGGCCAGAAACCGAGGAGGGCTTAAAATGGCCCCCGTTTCCCTTCCTGCCCCCACACGGAACCATAATTCTCGCGCTATCTACAGAGAAACTGCTCGCCCTGCTCGGGGCTCGCGGGAATCGCTCGTCATTTATTTATTTTCTCGCGTCTGGTGGGACGCGAACCTCAGAATCCGCGGATGATGAACTAGAGGATGTTCGCGCCTTCCACTCTGAAATTTACAAACGATCTTAAGGTCGCCGCGTCAGGGAAAAACGCGCCACCATGGGACGCAGAACTCAACTTGCAGAAAGCTTGATAATATTGACGGAGAACAAATTTTTCAGAATACTAGAAGGTATCGTTACGCGTGTAGAATATATTTTAAAAAGTTATTAAAAATTTAGCTTGCCAGATTTCAGTTGTAGGAAGTTTGTCAAAGTTCAAATCTCCTGATTAGTTTAATTATTGTATGTTTAATTAGGATAAGAAATTACCTAAACAAATATTTATTATCAATCCAAATAAATGAAAGGAAGAATTATGCTTTTCACAATGGAAATGAATGTTGTAGTTGCTAATGACCCCTGTGAGGTTGACGCAACTTAAAAGATAAATGAAAAAAAAAGTTCAATATAGTTTGTTATAAATACGAGGGCCAGTGAAATATTGACCGGAGTTTGTATTGTGCAACAGTATAGTTGTTTTTATCTAGATAAGACAATGTTCAAATAGAATAGTTCTAACTTCTATTGTATAAAGTATAAGGTATTATTATTACGTTATGGCGCGTCGCAAGAAACCATTTTATTTATTTATAGTCAATGTTTTCGCAGAAATGAAAAGAAATATCGACAAAATGTGTACTATGTAGTTGTTAATATTGTTACAATGCGAAAAATCTTATCAGAATGGATAAAGTCGAGTAAACAAAAGAAGTTTGACGTATATTCGTATCAACATTTGAGAAACTAGTGGTAAAGTAATACTCATACACAGAAATTCCAACGTTAAACTTTCTTTCGTCCGCAACAGTATAATCAAAATATTATTATGATAATATATTTCTTTAAAAATTGAAAAATAAAAAATTCCTATAGCTTATTATTCAACATTACTTATTTTTTCTGTTTTATTTGATTGTGTATAATCTTTTTTACTAGTGCAGAGTATTACAGTGCTTCGAACAATTATAAACTGAAAGATAGTTTTATATTTTTTAGTTATTAATACTGGTATACAGAGATTCCAATTTTAAACTTACTTTCGTGCGCCACTGTACATCTTGCTGTTGTAGTCGCTAAACTTATAATTAAGAAGACAATTGAAATGGCAATTAATTAAGTGTCCGGTTTTCGTAAAGTGTTTACCAGGAGCGGTTAATACTTTAAGACTCGGTACTGCAGAGCGTCAAGCCCTTGAAGGTATCTTAAGTACTTGAGACTGTTGGACTGTTATTATTAAAGATGAAATATCCGCCGCTCACCCCTCCGAAAGATCGACGTATTAATTTCACCCGGAAGAAGTGGAGCACCGCGGCGGTTCGTGAATAAATAAACTCGTGGCCCATTTCGACATCTGCCGAGTTTATTACTCGAGGGAAGGTTTACGTGGAAGTGGATCGGCACTCACCAGTTTCCTTTTCCACTGTACCAAGTTCAAGTGATTCCTCTCCGCCCCGGCCCTCTTCTTCTTCTTCGGCTTTCTGAAATTTCGCGAGTTCGAAAATGGTGAAAAGAACAGTCTCGCTGTTCCGCAGCCGTTTTACGAGACAAAAGTCCACCACGTTCCGCGTTCCGTTTACGCGAAAGAAGCAGGCGGCTGCAAACTTCCGACTTCTTTCCCTCCTGGGAAGCCTTGTTGCGTTTAAGCAAAGAATACACGGGTTGCGTAACCGTCAGGCTTTCACAGCCACTTCGCGTGACTCTATTAGCATGTTTGCCACAGTCTACCGGGCCTCTCTATTTATATTACTCGCGCCGTTCTGCGTTTTACACCCTTCCGTTTCTCCTTTGCCTCGAAAACACACTTTCGCGGAGCTGCTTTGTTACATTGTATGTCCTTCCTTCGAGAATATTATTTCATACAATTTTAATAACCCTCGCCTGCCGTTCTGACCACTTCTGCGACTAGGGTTTCCATTTTATTTTAGGGGTATTTTTCGATAGAACGGGGTGTGATTGGAAGAAAACAAAATAATCATTTTTAATGTTCAAGGAAAACGACGGAAGCTCTAAGCACAAATGTTAAAAACATCGTTCTACCGAAAAAGGGTGCTGATTGCAAATTCCATGAATTCCATCGGTTTTCAAGGCCACGTATTTATCAATTTTTAGGAATTTAGAAGAACTATTAAAAACTTTGCATTATGATTTTGTGCACATATTTATGGTTGATTGAAGTACATACATGATTATTGTTAGGTAAACCAATCAAAATTACACGAGTTATATATTTTTCTTATAGAGTATGTTTTTTAAAAAAATATTATATTAGGAAGTAACTCTCTATCTCTGAAAATACAAAAAACGTTTCTGACGTAATCTAAATGGTTACAAAAGATGAATCAGATGGAAGAATCATTTCTTATAAATTGTAATTTTTTATAACCTCTCGTTATCGAACCGCTAGGCCAATAGACGGTCTATTCGCGGGGTCGATAATCGAACCGACGGTGACAGCCTATAGCGGGGCGATCTGCCGATCGATCATAGATCTCGCGACCACGCGAGAAGCAGCCAATAACAGGGCTGCGCGGTGGATCACACGTCACGGTCTTACGACAAGAGCAGCAAATCACAAACAGTGATTATTTACAAGTTCAAGTTCATGGTCGAATTTCTGTTACCGTTGAAATCTGATATGTCGCTGAAAGTATTCTGAAAATTCTGCATTAATTAGCAAATTTTAGAGCTCACGGTCATTTCAAGGTCGTGCTATTAAACATGGTTGAGTGCACAATAATGTTTACTACAACATACAACAACAAAACATGTGTGTATATACGTAAAAACACGAGTGACGTTTAAAAAACGATTAAAAAATTACAATTTATAATAAACGATTCTTCCATCTGATTCGTCTTTTGAAACCATTTAGATTACGTCAGAAACATTTTTTATATTTTAAGAGATAGAGGAGATATTGAGGTGTTCTGTTTTAAACGAAACACCCTGTATAACACAATTTTTCCTATGGGGTTATTTGAAAAGTCAAGTGGACGCCAATAAACCAGAAAACGTTCCAGATTTAAAAAATAACATGGAGGATCTAATACCACAATGTTTCAAAATGTCATACAAAATTATGTTGTTCGTATCGATGCCTGTAAACGGAGCCGTGGCGGACATTTAACTTTTTAATTCTAATTGATCACACCTTCATTTAAAATAAAGAAATCAGGTGTATTCCATGTTGTTGAGATTTGAATCTCGCGCGTTACCAATGTCGGGTGAAGTATGTTGCGATCGATACACGATCGATTCCCCCTCCTTGCTGCGTTCGGTCGCTGCCAGCGCTTGTTCAATCTCGTTTGATTTTTGCCACTTCCGTGCGGACAATCGATAAGTGTGCACTTCCATACGTCTCATCTTTATAATTTACGTTAGGTATATTAAACACATATAAATATATAAGTATATATGAGGGATACGGTAGTCGGGATACTACGATCGTGTGCGGTCGATCCGTTCGGGTTTCTCCGGCCGACGTCGGAAAGATGGCGGACCGTTTGGGACTGAATGCGGTGTGGCGTGCGCATGCGTGGGACGGGCAGTGTCGTCGGAAATTCTTTGTTTCGTTTATGTTAACTTATTGTTTGTTATTAGAGGTTATCTCTTAAATTTTCCTAGACCTGTTACTGAATACTATACAAGAAGACGATTTTATACAGAAGGTGAATTAAATAAGGTATTATAACCTATTTTGTCAATTAATAAACGCGTAAAGGGTTGTTCTCCTTCAATTACTTTAATATTGCTGTATTATGTTACTAACATTAGGGAAGTATTGAAGTAAATTAGATCGTAAAATAGATATTAAATATATCGATTTCTTCATTTTCCTAGATGAAATATTATGCCAATTATACGTTACTACGACAAATTTTACGGGATACGAAACTTCGTCGGACGAGTGGGCTATACTATTCCTCGTCTGTGATTCGATGGAACACCATAAGAAAGACGTTAGGGTACGAAAGTAATGGGAAACAGCGTGGTTCCCCAGAGTTCGGTCCGAGGCATCAGCAAGAACGATTAGGGAGGAAATGACTGTGAAACCGAGCACGTTGGCGGAAAGGAACCGCGTGATTTCTTTGTGAGAGCAATTTGTCTACTTTTCGTTCTCTTTCCGACTACTCACGGCGAGGCAAGGCCAGCAAGATTGATTTCTCTATCATTGCCGAAGACTTAATTCACATGACTCGAAGAAATTGTGGGAGTTGCTTCTACTCGCACGTTATGAATTCCCACTGATTTTTATGAGAATCGAACTTTTATCTGCATTATTACAATCGAAGTCTGATTGCGTTATCTATGGAAAAGCAATTACCGACGTAATTACTCCGTAATTGATGGTTAAATGGAATCGCGCGAGTTTAGTCTCTTATTTAAGGAGTTACCATACACTTGGAAACGATGAGAGTGGAATTATATTTTTAAATCTTTCTTTTCCATAAAATTATATTTTAAACTCCTTCGTTCGCGTAAAATTATATTTTAACATAGGTTGGCAATATTTGACGACATAAATATTTCAAATACTATTTACTATTCTAGATTTCGTTTGGCTGAAAAAAATAGTATTTTAAATGGGATACACAATAATTTCAGAAATAAAATATTTTTATTTTGATAATCTGTAACACAACATGAAATATTTTATTTCAACAGTCTGATATAAATATATAATATAAAATTGGGTTATCATTTTTTATATGAATTAGGAGTAATGATTAAAAAATTCTATGGGAAATCATATAGTAATATTTAATATCTAAATAATATCTACTATTTTTTAATTCTGTCTGTACTACGTAGTAAGGATATCTCGTTCGAGGGAAGGGCATTAATCGAGCTACAATAAATATACACAGTTATTGTAAATATCATTTATTGGACTTTTAGGCGTCATGGGGTACAACGATTACATCACGTTGCTTATTTGTAACACCTAAGCAATTCGACAAAAAAGTAAAAATAAAGAAAACCGACAGAAACTAACGATACATCTGATCGATCGTATACGCTAAAGTAAATCTCGAAAGGATCACCAGTTAATTTTCTCGCGTCTATTATTGAACAGCGATTACAATTTCGTTGCGAATTAGGCGAACCATCTTGAACGAACCTATACACATCTTAGTTGGCAGTGTCGGCACGTTTCGTTTATTTGCTTTATTTCATATTTTTTTTTTGTTTTTGTTCAGCTTACAAAAAAATTAGGAACCACTGCGTTTCGTAAACCCATTCACGCAACGATATCACTCGAAGGAACTGGAACGATCGAAACGAGACTCTATACGATTACTCAATGAATCACGGAGGACAACGATCTTATTCATTTCACATCGTTTCATCTCTCGTTCTGTTTCATTCACTCGCTCTTTTTCTCAACATTTCTTCTTATTACAACGACTGTAACGTCAATTTTTCGTCTTCTTACATTTCTGTTAGGACGTACGCAAGGAAAGGGATACAGAGCAGATTTTTTATTGTAACGATCCTCATTGAAACGTTCGAAATGAAATCCTTCGGCTCTTGTCTCGTCCGTTTTGGCAGTGAAACTAACGATGATCAATACACGACATCCAGAGGGGGAAGGCAAACGAGAACTTATGGCTAAATAAAACTTTATAAAAATATATCAACGAATAATAAATATATCTCTAACAGCGTCACTGTATAATTCGTCATACATAGCCGTCGGTGAATTCGATAGCCTATGCATTTACAATCACTATATACACGCTATTTAGTTTACTACTTACCTAAAATAATATACAACAATGTATTTTTTAATCTTCCTATTTCTTTTCGGAGTACTTAGTTTTTTCTTTTTCATACGTACCACGTTTCTTTTGTTCTATTCGGTGTCCTCGACCGTAAACATTCGTTCTTTTTCGTTCGATTATATCTCACGTATGATACAGGGAGCTCCAAAAATTGATATTCATTATTAAATGGCGGAGCTTCATGCAAATTAAAAATTGTGTGCATCGTTTGTAAGACATGGAAACTGCATATAAATATGGTTCTTCGCTTGACAATTTTAACAAATCGCAAATGATATAATTAGTTTCTGAAATTTTTCTAATGCTTTCACTGTTTCGTGTTTCGCCTACTGATTTTTTCCATAAATGCATAAAATCCGCAGACTATTCATTCTAACATGTATGTACACGCCCGAGCATAAGTCACGTGACAAAAACATTTTTATCTTTATTTTTTCAGGGTTATTTGAAGGTCACTTCGTGTTTTTTTTAAATGGAATGTCATATTTTTGTTTTAATATTATGATAAGTACAGAAAAACATAGCATACAGTATGTATGTATAGTATAGGCATATATTAGCATATATTAATCCAAAGTTGCAAAAATGAATTGCTAATCTGAGATTTGCCACGTGGAAGATGCGCGGCCAAGCATGTCCATAAGCTACTGGACATTTAATAAAATTGTTACTTTGTTAACGATTATAACTTATACTACGAAAAGAATATTGTCGATATCTTTACGAATTATTAAAATATTATTAAACAAAGTAGCACTGAATTACGGTAAAATTTTAATCGCGTGACCATCACAAGATGATTGAATTTGCCACTTAGTATTCAAAGTTCAATAGACTGGCTATAAAAATCGTACAGCCACTTTTGAGAGTTCATTTTAGAGGAAAAGCTTCTATCATCAAATATACGGTGGATTCAGGAACGAATAAAATTCTCCCATCCACGTGGAAATGTTTGAATTTGCTCCGACTTAGAAGAAACTAAGGGAAGATTCTGAAACTAGAAACTTCGTGATTTAGGATAAGCCTGAGAGTTTGTGTACGATTTTGTTTTACGAACATATAATAATTTAAATATCAGCACGTTCAGCAAAGATTGTCCGGTGACTTATGGACGGTGGTGTATATGTATAAATAAAGGAAGAAAACAACACAAATTTGACAAACTCGAAGTAATTTAAAGGGATAAGTAAAATACCAACCAATGAGTGATTAGAAGAATTTAAGAATATATATTATCTTCAATCCATTAAAACTATTAAGCAAAGAAATATATTTTTATTTCATTCCTGTTACGCGTAACAAGCGCAGAAATTTTCAATGATATTTTGGACATCCATGTTAACAGTATAAAAATTAGTAATTTTGTCATTAATATATAACTGACATGATAGTCAATGTGATAAAGAATAATAGATACGTTTTAAATACAGAAGATTAATAAAACTTGTGACAACTTCGGTTGCAGGAACTTTTTTTTTAGGTAATGAAATAATCATAATAAACACACCGCCAAATATTAAACGTTTTAACATAACTTTGGTTGGATAACTTTAGTTATTAATATTCCTTTCTAATTGTTAATATTCAATTCTAATGGGTACATGAATGAATATTCAAATGTGTGTTTAAAACCTTTGTTTTTTAAAAGTATTGTACGTGTATTTCAAATTTGGTAGGTGTATACACACCTTTGCAACTGTTTGTATCTATATCGATATTGTGGCACACTCAAATTGAATACCACCAATTTTGGAACGCCCAGTAGACCGTCGCGTTGCGCCATAATCGCACTAAAAAACAAATCATGTTCAAGTGAACAGTCTTCGATCAGTCTCACCGACTCACAGTGGATCGCAAAGTCGTTTTAGTCGTTCGAGAGTTCAATTTGTTCTACACAAAACCGGTTTGAACGGAATTAATTTAAGGGCAAATGACTTTAAATCGTTTAAACGTTGTTTTCACATGATTTTCGAAAACTGACTCATTTCTTTTCTTCATTTTGATAATGAAGTATAGACATAATCTGCAATATATTTCCTATCATACATTTAAAAAAATAAAAATTACATTTTGTTACTTTATCATTCATAATAATTAGACTGCGGATTCTATTATACAAAATAAAAATTTTTAATTACGAGATATAGGAGCTAACGATTTTAAGGAGTTGGAAATAATACGCCAGTGTATTTAAATGCATACAATCCGCAGTCTATTAATAACAATAAGGTATTTCGTGTGCATTTGAGACAGAAAATTTTTATTTTGCATAAAGATCCCCAGTCTATTTATCACACATCCTACTTTATTTTGAATCATGATTGCTAACATTACTAATAAACGATTAGACATCCGTAATGATATTTCTCCGAAAAATTCTATTAAATTAATTAATAATTATATAAAAGTTCTATTGATTCAGAACGGATAAATCTGAACTTGGAACCACTGTGCGACGTTCCGACTGAAAAATTGGTCTCCTGTTCGGTGCACACCGGCTCGACAACAATTTTTCCTTCCACGACACTTGTTTCACTTTCGGTGTATATGTGGATACAGTCAGTCTCATAATTGATGACACACGCTTTAAATCAGAATCACTTTTTCTATGGACCAAACGACTTCAGCTTTTCTGTTAAGCTAGATGGATTAGTTTACTAGACGACATCTAATGAACATTTTTGATAAATTGTATTTATTTGGAATTACGAAAAAATAGTAAACGTTGCTTTTTACAACTTTCTCATTAGAGCTTGAAACGAAAATTTAAAAAATGCATTTTGTAGATACATATAAGTGATATATATGCTGAAAATTTCATCGAAATTGGTAAATTGGTTAATGGGTTATAAACAATTGAAAATGGTAGAAATGACCGAATGATCTATCATTTTGTTTTATTCTAATATAACGGCAAAAAGTGGCTACAAATCGTAAAAACTTTTCAGCATTATTAATCGTATCATTCATGAACTAATTGACCAATTTCGATGAAATTTTCAGTATGCTTATACTTTTTGAAAATTTTCGGTACAAGCCGAAATAAAAAGTTGTAAAATGCAATCTTTACTATTTTTTTCGTGATTCCGACTAACAGCAATTTTTCCAAAATTTTCGTTACATGTCATCTAATAAACTGATCCATCCAGCTTGCAAGAAAAACTGAAGTCGTATGGGCCACTTATAAAAAAGGTTATTCTAATTTAAAGTGTGTGCCATCGATTACGAGACAGACTGTATATGTGTGTGTGTGTGTATGTTTTTCCCCTCGTCGTTTGCCTTACAAATAAACTATACAAATATTTACACGCGCCCTCCCCGCGCGTGACGGCGAAGAACCTCGTAATTCCCGGCGCGATCGGGTCGAGAGTTTCCGGAAATGGCTGGTGTCGAAGGGCCGCGAACTTAGTTTACAAACTTTCCCTACGCACCGATGCATCTTCCTTGAATAATGGCCGCGACGTTTCCCCGTTTAAGGCCCGCGAAAGATGTCGGCTATTCAATGCGCTCGAACAATAAACGCGTTCTCGTTTTTCGTTTCGCTTTTTTTTTTTATCTCCCCCTCTCGTATTTTCTTGTTTTTCTTCGGTCTCCATTACAGGAACAAATTGCTTCGACAAAAGGTAACCAAAAAAAAAACCCGTCGGAACAGAAAGCGAAAGAAAAGGAAGAAACAGAAAGGTACTGTGCTGCCGCCAATTCGATCATCTATACATGTCCATCTATCGCCTAGAAAATCCTAAACAGTATCGAAAACCTCTCGCGACGTGATCCACAATTAAGGAACGATGCGGCTGGATCATCGTCGTTTTCCGGATGCTACGATCATCGAAAGACGACCGCGTCGATAAAATGCTCTCCGTTTTAAACGCGTTCATCGTTTGCGTTCTTCGCGCGTGTGTGTGTGTGTAACTCGACAAAAAAAATCCGAAAAGAAATGCACGCGATCTCAAGCTTCCGTTGTAATTTTCGTCGATCGTCGACGTTCGCCTTACGAGAATAGTATTTTTCGATTTTTCATTTTAACTTGCTCTTACCACGTTCACTCGAACACACCCATTCTCATTTATCGTTCTCTCGCTCTGTCTCTTTCGTTCCCCCTGCTCTAGCTCGACTTTTATATATTATTTACAATTATCGAAGTCGCGAGAATACTAACGGAAACTCGCCCTCCCCCCTCGTCGCTCAGAAGGTAGTTGGGTTCGTTCGATTTTCTTATTCGTTTCTAAGAAATATTTCTCTCGTCGTTTTCAGATCGGAGACGCTGAAGGCTCGGCCCCTCCTCTGCTCAGCGACGGTGCTCCTGCAGAATGGCCAGCGCCAGACAAAGCGACAGGCAAGCGAGACTTGCTGACCGGAAGTGAGCGTGACTGTACTCGGAGGCTCGTGTCACGTTCAACAAAACGGAAGCGTCCGCGATTCCTTCCGACGAGCGTACCAGCAGCAACCATTCGCCGGCGTGCGACCATTGGATCGTGTCGAAGCTGAGCTTCGTCCGGTAACAGGACTCCGTGCCACCGTCCTGAAAGGTAAACAGAAATCTATGAATGCCCGTCGAATTTATTAGCTTGTTACATTTTAAATGTCCGAGTTTAGGAACTTGTTAGAACATTAGCACTCGAGTGGCGACTCAGATTCACCACAAACATTGCTGTATCATTGTTCAAAATATTTACATTATTAAATAAGTTGGTATCTAATCAATTACTAAACATTTCAGTATTTTACGAGGTGTTATATCAATTTCATATGCACAAAATAAAAAAAAAATCATATACAGGGTGTTCGACTACGGGTGGGAGAATATTTAAGGGGTGGTTCTCCATGACAATATAAATCGAAAATGAAGAATAAAGAAATTGCGATTCCGGCTTCGTTATTTAGTTATTAAATTTTATTATTAGTTATTAAATTTACTAAAAATTGCTGTGCCATTATTCGAAATATTGTTTACTTTATTAAATATGTTAGTATCTAATCAATTACTAAACATCTAAGTATTCTATGAGGTTCAATGAGGTTGAATTTCATATCCATCAAATTTAAAAAATCAGAGGGAATATCCAGGTCGGAAGAAATGCTTAACTTTCGAATTAAAATAGCTCCGAGAGTGCAAAGGGTAAACAATTAAAAATCCGCCTAAAATGCGGCAACCCATAACTAAATAACGAAGTCGAAATCGCAATTTTTTTATTCTCCATTTTCGACTTATATTGTCATGGAGTACCAGCCCTCAAATTTTCTCCCACCTGTAGTCGAACACCCTGTAGAATGGAATTATTCTAGGTCGGATGAAATGTTTAATTTTCGAGTTAAAATAGCCCCGAGTGCAAAGGTTAAACAGTTGAAAAAGCTGACTCTCACTTTCTCCTTCGGAATTCCCACCAACAGCAATTTTTCCGAAATTTTTTTCACACGTTAGTGAGTAAACCAATGCTTGCAAAATGTAGAAAAATTACAAATCATTTGGCGCTATTTTAAGAGAATTATGCAATTTTTAAATCTGATCGAATACTTCTTGCCATGACCGAACTTGTTCGATTTTTGTTTCATAAAATAGTGAACAAAAATATTGTACATCAGTTTTTAAGGAGTCGTTAGAGGAGGCTTCGATCTTCAAAACTATGGCAGTTTCATTTATGAGAAAAAGTTTCAAAAGTTTTTGGTTACAGGTTTCGTACTCCAGATTGACCCTTTTACTGACAAAATTCACATTTTTGCAAATCAAATTTTCCTACAGGTCTGTAGGAAATATATTTTGTCGAATATAATATTCTAGAAGTCTACTGCCTGCTGGGAAGTCATATTCCTGACTTGTTCACGTGTCTGACCAATGACGGGTTTATGCTACTTGCAGCGCTCCTCGTACAGTGAGTGAACTGCGATACGCTTCTACACGATAATTGTGCCACATACCAATAGTCATACAAATGGTAAACTTTTCATATTGTATTTAAAAAACTGACATTATCAGTGGAAAATTTGCAATTATAAAGTAGAAAGTGTGTTACACTTTCAGAAAGTGATCATTGGTTTTACGCTGTTAGTTTTAGAGGTGATTGTTCCAACCGAATGCAAAAGGACTTTGGGAATGCTACATCGAAGTTCTTCGGACTCAGTCAAGCATAGTTGGAGTTGAAATTTAATGCTTCAGAAGCACAATCTCGATGCTGCTCGAATTCCCGGAGGGCTGTTTTTATCGTATAATGCTCATTAACCCGCTACTCGATAACGTCGATTCGACCGCCTTTCTTATCTACCCTGATTCTGCTTTCGTTCTTACGTTTTAACTTCCGCGTGAAAGTTCTGCGGGCAAACTGAAAACTTCCTGCGTCACCCTATGTCCTCGCTTCAATTGTCCGTATCACAACTGATTTCCATCGCTTTTTCCTCCCGGACTTTTACTACTTACTTCTTCTTCTTCTCTCGCGAAACTTTATCCTCTAACGTATTTTTCTGCTCAACCTTCAATGCCACAATTAAAACTATCTGATGCTACTGTCTTGCCTAGTCTAGTATACAAAGAATGAGGATGTTACTTTTTAAAAAGTCTCTTTAAAAATAACTATTTTATAAAAATATATTGTTACTTTCTTAAAATTGTTTATTCGTTTGAATATTGCTGAATATTGAACTTATAAAAATCAATGATTGAAGAAACAAATGATCTGCCAATGGCACGCGATTGAAGGAATGATTTTCTGCATTAAACTTCAAGTTTAAATTTCAAGGACATATTATATTCAGCAAAAACTGTGGTACCTAGCTTTAAAAACTATACTTCGTGATTCAAGACCTTTCAGATCTTATAATTCGAATGTTTGACTTTTGTCGACTGGATCGAACACTGCTCGCCCCTCTGTCACTGTCTTTAGCTGAAAGAGGTTCAAGCATTCATTTCAACGGGATATACCCTTCATAGCAATCTAGTCAGCCACCGCCAGTATATCTTGACAGTTAAACTTCGGGACATCGTGTCGGCTCGAGTAGCAATAACACCGTTCCACGTGACTCGACGGTTTCAACAGCCCGGCGAATCGCATCTGAAGATGCACGCCAACGGTCTCCTTAATTCCAACAAAATGCAGGAATCGTCGTAACGACAACGGCCGGCCGGGGGCCCCAGGAATGAGACTCCGGTGAAATGGGGTCAACGAAGAAGCAGCACCGGCAGCCGTTGGGAAACGCAATTTAACTTGGAAAGAGCATCGAGCACGGTGCAGAGGCGGCCTCGACTCCTGTCGTTGACGAATTCGTGTTTTCCGGCAACAACGGTTTCCCTGCCCGATGCGGGAATTATACGTCCATCGGGACGAACCTGATTTCGAATTAACGGAACGGTGCGTGAAAAGACAACAAATGAATGTCGTCGATACAGCGAGACACGCCTGTTGCATGCTAAACCAGGTAACCATCGGATTAAACCCATCGCTATTTTGTTCAACACCCGTCGCATCTTCGCTTCAACCCATCGCTAATACCCGCAATCCTCACGACTTGTGTATCAAAGATAGCTCCACTACCAGGGGCAACTTCTTATCTCTATTCTTTTTCCTTCTTTTCTCCTTCCTTCTCATCTTTAAACGTACGCTTGCACATGACACTGATCCTTATACAGGGTGAGGCACCTGAAACAGCCCACCCGAATAACTCGGTTGCTGTTGATGATAGAAAAAATGTGTCAGACGAAACTTGCGTGGTTTCGACGGTGGCATAATTCCATGTTAATAGTTTTTGTTGTAGCTGGACGCGTAGAGGACGTATGAAGGTCAACTCCGTTTTTTAAATTAGAATGATCTACTTTTTTCCCGTGTACTAGCTAATGAGGCGTTTTAAGGCGCGTACAGTGACCTACGGCTCAAGGTCATTCAAGATCATTGGAGGTCAACTTTGATGGAAAATATTCTACGAAAAATATTCTTTCAATGGAAAATGGATAGAATATAACAGACCTTCTCGTTATGGCACTAAGCGGTGTCAAGCGGGCAACTTCGAGAAAAGAAGAGGGTATAGCGATTTTCTTATTTCGAAAGAAACATCATCGTCCCGTATCGAAAGGAAACTTACGCAAAAAAGTGACCAATCTTTTGGCCTATGTATTTCAAAAGTGAATTGACATACAATTGTGTATACAATGGCTGCTCGGCCGACCACTTTTTAGTTTGCCGCTATATTCGAGCCTCTCATACTTTTCATGTTTATTCTCGGCCCACTTGAGAATAAAGTCAGGCTGCGTAGGTATCTTCATCCGATATACGACGAAAGCCGCCCGAAGCTATCGTCTCATATAAAAAAAAGTGTACTCCTTTTTAGAATACCTCTATAATAACAAATGTAAATGTACAGACGAAAAAGTGATGCACGCGTGACGTATAATCCTACGACGGCGGAGACCGGGTCTATTTTGACCCAGACTATCAAAATCGTCATTGAATATTTCAGTGTCTGGTGAATTAATTAAATGAACAGCTGTTGCATTAGGAACGATAAAAAGATTAACATGTCCACAAAGAGTACCTTAAAAAATACGGTTTAAAAAATTGATAAATTAAACAATGAATGGGTTTAAACATCATCGATTATATTGTTACAAGAATAGAGTGGCCAGTGAATTAACATTATTCGTATTAAACGAAAACATAACATTTCTGATGCCCTGTTCATGTTGAAATTTATACAGCAATTGTATTTTGTAAATTCACAGATGTCTCGCTAAGGAGATCTAATTTATTTTCAGCAGTTGTTAACAGTTATTTGACTGGTATTCCACGTATTCAAATTGGTCACTGTTATCGTGAGGTCAGTTGTATTTTGAGATGGTTTAATGGTTGTATGGTATGTTTGTTTGTATAAGTATTCAATCTTATGCCAGATTTTTAATACAATTTATAACGAACAAATATTGTTAGAATTATGTTCCGGAATATATGCAATTTACAATTACACTTGAATTAATTACATTTGAAATTAAATAACCATTTCGAAATAATAATTTCAACAGGCATACAGCTTAAGCGTTCATGAACTGAAGAAGTCACCCGAGCTATATCATGCGCGATGTGAGAATACGCGAAGCGATGGAATAATACTGAAAATCGGATTCGAACGTGCATTCGCGCAGCTTATTTCATTTTCGTGGCGTTGCGTCGCGTCGATACGACTGTCTTCCTCTTCACCGCTACTTTTTATTTGATTCAGAGAACGCAGTCAGAGAAACGCCTGCACAAAAGGCGGATTAACAGATTCCTTTTTTCCCCCCCTCTTTCTTTTTTGTGTCGAGGAATCAGGAATAACGACGAAACACAGCGAACTGGGAAAAGGAGAAACCGGCGCGGCGGGACGCGTAAGAAAGAATCCAGAGCGTAGCTTTGGAAGGATTTGCTAATGCACCTGTGCCACGCGTTTGTTTTTATTAACTTTTAATCTTCTTTGTTTCGTGCGGCAGCGTTCTTAATTCCTTCAACCGGAGGAACTGATTGTCCCGCTCCCCGGAAATCCATCGAAATTTTATCAAGAAAATTACGGAATTCGACGGGCCGCCATTTCCACGGTGATGCGCGCGAAATAGCCTGCATTTTTCCCGGTTTTGCTACTGAAAGAAACACGATATGGGTCAGACCCGCACGGCGAACGATCGATTTTCTTTCGAATCGTCGCACAGTGTGACGAGCGATTGACAAAAGTTAAAAAAAGCGAAGTCTAACATTCATAAGTTATGATATTGTAAAATATCAATACAGAATTTTTACAGAATTTTTCAATTTTTTGTCAAAAAAAAAATGGTACTTGTTATTTTTTCCCAATTTTCAGTGCACTCGTTTAAACGCGTGTCATTTGTCAATGGTGTATTTGATTTTTATGCTATGCTTAATATTATAAGGCCTTCCAAGTTGCAGAATAATTTTTTAAGTTATCCCATATTTTACGTTAAATCTTTATCAACTTTGATTCGAGTTTTAAAAAAAGTACCTCCATGATTTTTATTGTACGTTATACAGTAGTATAATAAACTTGTAATATCCACCGAGTAGTTCTTAGGAAGTTTTACATCCGAAATACGAATCCGGAATACTTGCAAATTGTTATCAAAGTTTAAGAATGAGCTGACATGCGTATTTTCTATGCATTACTTCCGTACTTTTGCGGAAAGTTCTTTCTGTATTATAAATTCTGACAGTATCTCAGAGTTTGTATACATTTTTGAGAAAACCTAACTACAAAAAACAAAAGAAACAACGGGCAGGGAAAATACTTGTGAACAGAATTTTCTTGGCGACCCGCCTTTTCTTTGCTAAAATACATGAAACTTTTATTGGAGTCCGATTGACCCAAACCTAGCTCGTTTATATTACACATCACAAACGTTAGTTATTCTTCGAATACTTTCAGTAAAAGTCAAGTTTCGACTAAACAGAATTCGAATTAGAAACCGAACGGTGCCTGGTAGTTTATGGAATAAAGAAGGCTCAGGCAAGAGAATTAGGACAGTGTTCAATCAGAAAAGTGGAATAAGACTATAATTGGTCAGACATACACCCCAAGAGGTCGAAAAGTGAGGTTGACTTTGAGAATTTTTGTTATCTTAAAAAATGTTTATATTAAAAAAGATTTAGTACATATGTTGTATCACAGATTCATCTTACAAAATACTAAATTTGCATTAAAACATATCCAATAGAAGTGACTATTTAAACCTTGAAAAAACGCAACTAGAAACTCCAGTTTTTTTATATATAGTAAAAATTATGTAATTAATTATATTCAAAATTTATTAGGATTCACTAAACAGTTACAGAGCAAAAAATGATAAACTGTTACAAAACGTCAAATTGATCATGTTGTCACCTCAATAATAACCATGAATATTGGTTTCTGAAGTATTTTTAATTTATTTAAATATTTATTTTTAACTTTTTATTGCGTAATTATATATACTGGATATCACAAATTTATTATCTTGAAGTTCAAATCAGAGTAAAAAAATCAGATTCAAAAGTCACTTACAATTTTGTATAATATGAAGACAATTTGATTAAAAAATAAATATAACATGAAATTCACTAATTAAACGAAAGCTTTTTAAATTAATCTATTTTTTTAATGCAACATATATTCGTGAATGGCTTTCATTGCCAATGTAATGATGGATTTAGAATTTATTGGTCTCCTATCGTACCTCCAGAACATCCTTAAGTGTGGTTCATACAAGGTCTATTTTTTTGTCCCGGAGTGTACCAGAAAAGTTTGGAAAAAGTAGGATGCGCTATCACTTTGTCTCGGAGTGTATCGTCGTTAAGAAAACCTGGCGGGAGCTTATTAACTTTTGCCGGTGGAAGTTGCTGGGAACGGTTAGCGCAGCCATGTATCGACAGTGTGGCATTCAAAACAGAATCTGGGTCAAAATAACTACGGGCACCGCAACACGTGCACCGATCTGCGGCGCACCGGTTTCCCCGCCTAACTCTCGCCGAGGAGCTGCAATTCCACGAATTAATTACCCGGTGCTGCAGCCCCCGGATAACAAGGGATATAGAGAACGAGCAGGATAAATCACGTACTAACTACTATCAGTCGTGCTTTCGACGAAACGCCTCGGAAATTTCACTCGGACGACGCGACCGGGGAAACTTTCCGATGAAATTTCCGTGGATCGACGCCCCGAAGAACAAAAGTACCGCGCCACCGGTAGCAGCGCGACGCGACGCGGCGTGGGCAGGAGGCAGAATGGCGGGGGTGGTAGAGCGACGATGTCTTGATGTATTTGCACACGGCCAACAATGAGGTCGTTCGGGGAGATGCGACGAAAGCAAGCACAACACCGTGACGCGGAGCTTTTCCAACGAAGATTGTTTGTCCGCGAAGTGCACCGTCGCAAAAGAACTTTCCGACGTTCGACGATGAAGGGACAAAAGCCAAGCTTTGGTTTCGTCTGGTTTCTTCGCGGATTGTTTGGAGCACGTTGTCTCCTCGCCGCGACTAGTGATTGCTAGTTCATGCTCCTTATCCATCGGTTAAGAAAGTAATTACACTGAGTGTCGGATCAATTGGTCTCCCTTAATTGCTCAGGAATACAGTGCCTCGAGATATCTATACAGCTGACGTACGAGAAAATTCTTTTCTACATTTACCATACGTTTACTGCCACATAACATACATATACAGGGTCTTCCATTAAGAAGTGTTATTTTATAATTTTTTTACAATTTTTTACAATTTTTTACAATTTTTTACAATTTTAGTAACCTCGTGTCGAAGAGTGACAACTTTAGAGTTGTGAAATTTAGATTTCACATAAATGAAACCACTTAATGGAAGACCCTTTACTTTACAGCCACCTCGGAAAGTAACAATCAGTGAAGAAATTAATACAATTTGTTGTATGCACATATAGTCAGTCTCGCTCTCGATGGCACACAATTTTAATCAGAATAACTTTTGTATTAATAGGCCAAACTTTTCTGCCAAACTAGAAGGACTAGTTTACTAGATGACGTATAAAACAGATTTTTAAAACATTATAATTGGCAGGAATTTCGGAAAAGTAATGGAAATTTAAAAAATCCGATTTGTAGATTCGTGTCAGTTGTATATCATTACTGAATTTATATGAAATTGGTATCTCTAACACTTCTATGAGAAATATGCATTTTTTCGGATTTTCAATATTAAACATGTTGACGAATCCGAAAATACACCTTAATAATAATGATTGAATCTTAAGGATAAAGTTGAATGATTCGACGATGTTCACACGATGCAATGAAAATATTTGTTTTTATGTTATCTTTTTTAGAGATCCAAGGTCATCTTCACTTTTTTAAACGAGACCACCCCATTATAAACATCTACGATGATAGTCCCTTTCATTAGGAATTCAGTGAATATAATTACTCAAGGTTATTCAAGGTGACATACAGAGGAAACGTCTAAAAAAGAAAAATAACATAAAAACAAATATTTTTATGGCATCGTGCGAGTCCCATGGAACCATTCAACTTTGTTCTCAAGACATTTGACGAAAACAACAGAGATATGTGAGTTGCAAACGTTAAATGACTCGCCCTGAATAATTAAAAATCTTAAGGTTCTAGAATTTAAAAAAAATCGATTTTGAAGTAAAGAATCCGGATAAAATTCTAAGTCGTGTGTGCCATCGGGTAGAATGTACAAGAATTTTTTCGTAATTTTTCGACAAGTAGAACGGAAGAAATGAGCGTAATTCATTAAACTGTCACCCTGCAACTACCCTTGTGGTAGGGTTACCGATTGGTAATTTGCCACAGAGGGTTTTCTCTAGCGGCCCTATGGAATGGAGAAAGGTCAATTTGGTTTGGGAAACGGTTAAAAATAATGAAGTACTTTCTTAACAATTTTGCAAATCCGAATAAATAATTCCCTCTCCCATTTCTGGGAGACGCGGCACTCAAAGTGTAATTCGAGTGAAACCTCGAATTAAGAAAACTGTGTGGAAAGTTTTTTTATTGGACTCACCTCGACGGCGAGTGCTTGAATTCCGTCTTTGGGTGGCGCGCCAGGTACGTAGACGTTCTCCTCGGATATCCACATCACTTTGGTGTATCTTGGCTCCGCGCAAAACTCGACAACGATGCTCAAAGGTTCGCCTTCCTTCGCTGTCATCGTTTGACTAGGTGGTTGAACTATGGGTCGACCTGGAACAAAAATTCGCAAATAACCTGGTTAACCTCTGTCCAGCTAGCACGCACGGAAGCCTTCTTTGTTGGTCGCGGAGCCATCCTTGTGTGTTCCGTTGCCCGCAAATCCACTCGCCTCCTCGGCTTCCATGAGCTTGCAGAGAGCTTACGTCTTGTAACTACGTAAATATATCAGTGTGTACCTACACGAGACAGTCGTATTTCTTGTTAAATTACGGAGTAACTGTTCTCAAGTGGCTATCGAGCTTGTGCTCGGAACAGCATTTCGAATTAATTACACGGAATAAGTGAAAGTCAAATGAATTTCACGCACGG
Source organism: Lasioglossum lativentre (assembly GCA_916610255.1). Classification (NCBI taxonomy): domain Eukaryota; kingdom Metazoa; phylum Arthropoda; class Insecta; order Hymenoptera; family Halictidae; genus Lasioglossum; species Lasioglossum lativentre. The sequence goes on along the minus strand of OU744357.1, from coordinate 11,473,859 downwards.
TAATCTAATGATTCATAGGTTCTTTATCGTCAAGAGATTTCGATATGGAATTAGTAGACTGCGATGATCATCATGCAAAATAGAAAATGTTTACATTGATTGCAAGCCAGAGGAGCCAAATAAAACATTTGTTCTTCTTATAATTGTCTTATTAAACTGAAACTAATACACTGATGTCCTTATATTTTTTTAATATGACCACTGCTTTAAATTTTGCGCACACATTTTTATCAGAAAAGCATAAAATTCGCAGTCTAGTAATTAGTAGATTATGCATTTATGATAAAAATGAGTAGGTGCAATTTAAAACGGTAAAAATATTAGACAAAATTTAAAAATGCTATTATATTATTTTTAACCTACCTATTGAACATATTAAGAAAGAAAATACATATTTATTTCACTCCAGTGTGTTGCAATTCAGATAGAACATTTTTATTTTGCAGTAATTAGCATAAGGCATAAGTCATAAGAGAGAGCTGATCTCTTACGTGTCTGATCAATGGCCAACCAATTCTACTTCCTGCATGTACTAAACCACACGAACGTCAAAAACAGCGAATAACTCTGCCGTTTTTAAACATTTTGTTGTGAAAAAAATGGGGAATAAAGACAAGAGTTATATTAATATCACTGCAGAAAACCATAATTTTTCACTCGTTAATTCTCCTTGAACAATTTTCAGAAGACATCACTTATTTCTACATAGTCATTAGTTTTTACATAGTTTAGGTGGTCCACCCTGTTCAACTAAATTTTCTCAGTTCCAGATCATTAGGGGTTGGTACGGTGCTACATACTTTTCAGCTTTAAGAATGGCGTTTCGACTTCCAAAACCTCCTTAACAACTTATTAAAGATCCGCAACGATGGCGCGGAATAGATAAGCTGCGACGCGCGTTTACACGCCCATTTGTTAACCATTTTTTGAGCTATCGCCGGCGGACGCTGGACAGAACACCGGAGGGAAATTTATTTATATGCAGTCCGCGTAGCTTTTTTCGTTTTTTTTCATTTTTTTTTTTGGAAAAAAACGTATTTATGGTCTAGTTTTTTTTCGCGACGCGCCGGCCACGGTCGTATGGAAACATCGACAGGACCTTTTTTACGCGCGTCGCGCTGCGGTAAATGCGACGCTTTTGATTTACTCGTTTCACGGGGTGCGGCAGAGGGAAACGAAGGGTTGCACAATCTCTCGGCAAACACGAGCGACACTCGATGATCGAAACAAGTCTCGATCGCTTGACAATGTAGCCAGCTGGCTAGCTGGTTGTGCAGCCTACAGCGATGTTGCGTCGCGTCGCGTCGCGTCGCGTCGTTCTGCGTGCCTGTACAAATTGCAGTCACGGGGCTTCTCGATTTCAAAGCCTGAAGGCGATCGTGATTTCCGGAACAGCCTCAACCTAGTCTCGTCAAAGTATCCACTCGCTATCGGCGACGACGGCCGCGTGCTGTTTCACGTTCGCAGAATAGAAATACAACGAGAAAATGCTGGATCGATGAGAAATCGCAGCGAACGATAACGACACCACTGGCCGATTCTTGTTTCAACGTTATCGCGTCGACACCTTCGTGAACCCGATTCCTTCGCGTTCGCTTTTACTCGTTTATGTGAATCTCGCTAATCGACACCCACTTTGTCACATTCTCGTCTCCGGACCAATAAATTCTGTTATTCCGTGATTGCTACGACTTGGATTCTTCCTAGTGCTGCATAAAATAATAAGACACTGTAGTCAGACACACTACTACAATGTCGGAGTCAGATTCGTGATGAACATTTGGTACAAGATTATTAATTTCCATCGAATTGAAATAAAATTTTATTTTGTTGTTGTCATTATATATCCATTGGAGAATATACAGGCATACAATAAATAAAAACTTCTGTCTTCTTCTAAGAAATTATCGAAGACAAAGTAGGTCTGCAACTTTAAAATAAATCGTAGTGCAAGGGCTTAATGGCACACAATTTAAATCAGAATAACTTTTTTTTCTGCCAAACTAGATAATCTTATAATTAGAAGCTAGATAACTTTCGTGGATGAATCCACCACAGATTTGAAAACTGAATCCTCCCCTTGGTAACGATCTCTTAGAAATTATTTCATAATTTCTTTTTCGCTGTTTTATAGACTAAAGATGGGGCACAATACTATTACTGTAAATTAATAACTCTTTTACAAAGCAGCGGAGAACATTTCAGCAAAGGGAAAACTTACTTGAAATGGCTTCAGGGCTATTCCCTTTCAAGGAAGTACATTTTTGGGACACCCCGAAGCCAATTTTTGCAAAAGTGGTAAACGTCAATATGTCTCGTGTTTGGTTTAACACCGAAGGGTTTAACTATCATTAAATAAAATAATTTAAACGGGTAACATCTTTTGATATTATTATGATTTATAGAACTTAATTATTTCTGTCAAATCAAACTAAGCAGATTGGTAATATTCCAATTTGATTTTACTTTTGTTACTAAACATTTCCTGAAATCATTCTGAATCATTCACAAAGTGAATATTTCAAGTTCCTATTTTGGTAAAAATGTTATTTTTGCCAAATATAATTAACCAGTTTGGTAAAATCCAATTTAATTTTACTTTTACTGAACGTATCCTAAAAATCATTCTGAATCATTCACAAAGTGAATATTTCAAGTTTCTATTTAGGCAAAAATGTTATTTCTGTCAAATCAAACTAAGCAGTTTGGTAAAATCCAATTTGATTTTACTTTTACTGAACGTATCCTGAAAATAGTGTGTAGAAACTTTCGGTTACCACGAGAAAATAAATTTGAATTATGCAGATGTAAGTGCCATTGTTTTGTCTCGCAGAGTGTACGAAGCGATGCGATAGCGCGACTTCCCGTTTCAGCAGACCTGTCTGCAGACTTCGTGGCCACGAAAAGTCTTATCGAGGCTATGATTGGACAACTTGTCACTATGACGAACTGCTCGATGTCGCATCGGTAGCGTTGTTCCTGCACTTTAGCTAATTGAAGCGTGGATGTCGGACGGTTAGCTGCGACGATTCCGTCTCTTTTTCGCTACTACCCCCCTCCCCCGTTTCGCGTCTACCTCCACGCCACGCTACGCTCCTTTCAGCCGTTCTCATCTGCATGGATTTCCTGCTTCGTAAAGCAAGCTTTCTGACCCTGGTTGGCCCATCTGCAACGGTGAATAGGAGCGGAACAGTACACTCGGCCGTGGCTGCTCATGAATATTCCTACGACTGAAATTACTGGAATACCTTCGCTGTGCCTCTTGTTTCTGCGGCAAGGGTGAAAGCACAGACTGTCTGTCTCCTTTCCCCGTTACTCCTTCCATCAAACCTGCTCTCCCACCTGTACCCGTTTTCATCCGCCATGCGTTCCGATACAAGGAAAAACCTCGATGCAACATGACGGACCATATGATGCGCAACGTTTGTTTTTCTTTTCTTCCTTTTTTTTCGCCTTTTTCCGTGGGGTTCATCGGACTCTAGAATCCTTTATTCAACGGTGGAAATGTTTCCTTTTTTAGAAGGATTCTTCAATAATCGCAGAGTTTGCTGAAAGGTTTTAGATCATGTTAGAGGACATTAACAAGCCAGTTTGTATCAACTAGGGATAAGAGTTTTTATCAACTAGGGATAAAGTGTAATCCCTACTTTCGAGTATAATTTATTTACACATATTTCTTTATAGATGATTTCACATAGGGTTACTGCACCAGTGAATAAACGGGCATCAGTAAATGAACGCTTTTGTATATTTCAACAAATTAGTAGTAGTGTTGTAAATTGTAGTGTTCATTGACTGGTATTTTTTATATTTTTTATTTAACGTTTAATGAAGACAAATAATAATAATTTCATTTTATTTGTCTTCATTTATTTTTGGCAAATGAAGTATAGGGAGCCATTTGGCATATATGAGATTCCTTTAATTCACATATTTTTTTTTTAATAAAATATCTTCCTGAACAATTTCTTAAATGTTCATTCACTGGTGCAGTTACCCTACTATTAAAAGAAGAATTTTGTTATGTTCGTTTTTTCTCAAAGTCGACATGACCGGTTCCGATATTTTTAATTTACGAATCTTCAGATTGTGAAGATGCATCCATGAGGAATTATTCAACAAATTTATTTTTATTGGTATATATTGTAGGAGACGAGCTTAATAATTATGGAATGTTTCTTCCATTTCTGACCTTGCATGACCTTCAAGGTCACTGTGTAGTATACGGATGAATTCGTCCAGACACACACTTTCATGTGATATAAAAAATAAACAGCATTCCATTTAAAAAATTGAAGGTCACCTTCATATCTAACAAAATAGTATAAATACCAAAGAATTACATACGCCGTTGTGTTGCTTATGAAAAACAGTACTACATTTTCCTCTTTTATTTATTTATAATATTTACTATTTACAAGAAAAACGCTGGCTAGTAAATCTCTGAACATCCTGTATACGCTCCGTTCAAACTCATTCATACCAACGTTACACGGTAGATACAACCCAACATTTATGTAATAAAAGTCGACTCGAGCGAGTACCAGTAAAGCATACAGAAATCAAATGGAAGTGCAATAGTTCGGAAGAATGTCGGAAGATCGGTGTAACTAATCTTGTGCTCCGACACGTGACGGTAAGAATGCACTTTTTTGGAGTGCGTAACGTGTCATCCGAGGACTGTTTCAATGAAGACACACAAGAAGTCCAATTACATTAGCTTCTTTGATGTAAACGAGAAGGAGGTAAGTGTTACCGTTTGAAAATTTGAAGTGTACTCGATACTTGAAGATCAAGCTTCTACGCCGTTATCGCTATTTGCCCTCTAAGGAAATTAAAACAACTGTTTTTTAAGCGAACAAAAGGCACGAGTCACAGCATAGGCTGAAGGTAAACAAAGAAAAATCGTATTTATACAAATCTTCAAATCAATAGATTAATTATTGCTTGATGTTGCGAATAATCTGGATGGAATTCAATGTTTGCTAAGATGGTTTAATGTTATTCCCAAGAATCAATAAAAATTACGTTAGATGTCTACAATTTCAGTTTTTTAATTGAAGCTCGGTAACCTTAGTAGCATTCATTATCAATTATTAATAAAGTGTGAAACAGACATGAGCATTTCTGAAATAACATTATTTAAAATATTATGTTACTTTATTTTATAATTAACAGATTAAGGACTTTATTACGAAATTGGCTAGATAAAATACAAAACGAATTTAAGGATACTGTTACACTATTTTAGACTCATTGAAATTATTGAAAGAAAAAATTTGTTTTTGATATTAGTCTAGTTTATACCGACATTCTTTGTTGCATATTATTATCAGGATTATTTCTTTTGACAATCTTCAAATACAGAAATATCGAATTAATATACTATTTTTATTATTCCATTAAAATTTCTATTATTTTCTATTGAAAATATTTCTATTAATATTCTATTGAAATTTCTATTATTTCAAATAAATCAATATTATTTTTATCTCCAAATAACAGTATGGAAAATAACGGTGCGAAATAAATTATTCCAAATAGTTATTTTTTCTTTTCACTTCGAATAAAATTCGCCCAGGTCTCTGGTATGAAATTGATATTCTTGAAGGAGCGAAACACAATGATTCCATAAGACTGTATGCCTGCAACCACGTATTCTAAAAAGTAAAACAATTTGGAAATGGAAACGAAAGACGTTTACTTCCGAGTACACGTTCATTGATAAAACAGTTAGGCGAATCTTTTCTCGCAAAGAAAAAGACACTGCTCGACCGTCGCTTTGAAACGTGAATTTTCCATTGTTGCTTTTCTCCCACGGGACGGAAACATTGATTTCATAAAATAATATGTAAATAAAATGCACGTTTCAAATTTTTCGCTAGTTACAATTTTAAATCCACGCTTTGTGCGGAGCCAGACATCAATCGTAATTTTGAATACAATTTTTATGCAAAGCCAATTCTTCTCTGGCAGCTATGCAAAACAGTTTCCCTTGAAGTCTGTTGGCAAAGTCGCGCGACCAGGATTAATCTCGAAATCTCGGGTAAATTATTTGTCCTCCCTTTGAGACGTTCCCGGCGAGTCGTGAGCATAGATGAGGGCATAAAAGAAGCCCGAAGTAACCGTCGGTCGTTCTCGTGAATTTTTTACTCGGGTCCGCCACATGCGACGCACACGTCCGCTTGCATTATGTAAATTGCTGTTAAGCATGTGAAGAAATTCCAGATCTTCCGCGTCCGCATTATAATTTAAAATTCTCGCGGCTATGAATAAATGAACTCCAACAAGTAAACTGCGATCAACCGTGAAAACTGTTGATCCAGACACTACGGACGACCACCGCGACCGTTAAATCATTTTTTCATTCTTCTCGTGGATTCCGTAGAATTGTTATTTCATACACGTTCGATTTTTACAGAAAAACGTGTACCGGTGCTGGTTGTATTTGAAAGCAGAACGGAATTACACGTAGAATGCAACTTTTTGTTAGACTGTACCGTTTTCGTGAAAAACTTTTCGAAACGTTCAGAAACGTGATTTTTCGACTAAATGTAGATTGTCACGTGTTCACTCTTTTTCTTGCAATTGTAACTTGTTCTTATTGCAGGCAGCAAGCATGTGTACCCGGAGTACTTTACAAAATTGAACAGTTTTTTGAGAAACGGACTTTTTACCCTTTGCATTCGGAACTATTTTAACACGAACAATAAACATTTTTTCTGGCCTAAAATATTCTATAATTTCTTTCATTTTATATGCATATTAAACTGCTGGAATTCACTCATACAATACTCAAATGTTTAGTAATGTATTAAATATAAAGAAATTTAATAATATAAAAAATCATTTCAATAATGATATAGCTATTTTTAGTGGTGCCTTCAGACCTTCATATAACTATTTTACCATTCGGTGTTATTCTTCGTACGAAATCATTGTTCTCGAGCATGTATATGTTTGTTGCAAGCCAATGAGTATATCTAATCTAAAACACAGATAGTTCGAACAATTTTTAAAAAAGCTAGAGCGAATTCTTTAAAACAGTTCATTTTCGTGTATAATTTTCGATATTGTTTGTAAAACTGTGTAGGAAATAGCATCAAATTTTTACTAAATTATTACAAATGTCAAATTCCGATATAGTTTCTTATATTGGATCCTATCATAAATACATTCGAAATAAATAGTTTATAACGTAAAGTGTACAATTCTTCTAAATTTTTCAGTTTTCGTTCTTGTGTACATATTTCTCCACATCGATCGTCTGCATCTCAGTAGGGTTGAAGTATAGAGATTGTGTCGGCCGTTTCAAACTCCAAACAATCACTATTTTGACCTTCAGGGTCATGCAAGGTCAGAAATGGAAGAAACATTTTGTATGCTTTCATACCAGTGTGTTTACAATATATAAATATACAAAATGTTTCTTCCAGTTCTGACCTTGCATGACCCTGAAGGTCACTGTGCAGTATACGGATGAATTCGTCTAGACACAAGCTTTCATGTGATGAAAAAATATACAGCATTCCATTTAAAAAATTGAAGGTCACCTTCATATCTAACAAAACACAAAAAAATTAAATACGCCATTGTGTTGCGTATAAAAAACAGTACTACTCTTTCCTCTGTCATTTTTTCCTAATATTTACAATTTACAAGAAAAACGCTGGCTAGTAATAGTGTGAACACCCTGTATATTTGATTTCATAATATTGTAGCTGATGAAAATGTTATTAAAGATATCGATCGTACAATTGTTAACAACCAAAGATGTGTTAATGTTTTCGGCGCAAAGGTTCGATCTAGTAGAAAAAATAAAGCAGTTTTTCCTCTTTCTTGAAAAAGATCCACATCTGGATTGAAACGTCGAAAGTTTAAACAAACTAGCAAAATAGCTTTATTTTTTCTACTAGATCGAACCTTTGCGCCGAAAACATTAACACATCTTTGGTTATTGTAGCTGATGTCGAAAATCCAAGGACCTGTATTGTTATATCCGTAAACTTCGAAAATATTGCTAAAATCTAAATGAACTGCTAGATCGGCCGCCAGAACCACTGTGTTGAGGGTCCTCTGGAGACAAGGTATTGTGCCGCAAGTTCGGATCGCATAATTCGTCAAACAGCATGGCCGTCGGTTGTCGTCTCGAAGCTCGACTACAGGCCACGATCGACGAACCGGAAAAATTGTCTCGTCGATGGTTCCGCGGGAAGACGGGCACGGGCACGGGCACCACACCACGGAGTCACAGAGTCACGGATCGAACTTCCAGAGGCGGAAAGTGCAGCACGCGAGTCGAATCGTCCTCGCGGTCGTCGGCTACGAATAAGGGAGAGATCCGTTACTGTGACGCTCGTTCTTGTCGAAACTTTTTCCGTGCCGGCACCGAGGAATGAATCACTGTAGCCGTCGCAGCCATTGCCCACGGCTCATTTAACTTGCTAAGAGGCACTTTTCAGGAACGCGGCTCGTTCCGTCGTACCCGACGTCGTTCCGGACGCAGAAATTCGACCGGACGTATCCGTTTTTCTTCGGGCAAATTCTGACAATGCGCCCAACCCCGTCTCCCATTCTCCGGGAATCTCTTCCACACAGCCCGAGCGACGCGACGCGACGCGACGCGACGCAGTCACGTTCGCGCAACGTGCGTTAATAGGCTGATAATTAGCGACTCGGGCACTACCCGAGCCGGCAAAATTGCAATTCCCATGAACAAAAACGACGTCACCTAACCACGCTCTCTTCATCTCTCTTTCAATTCAACTCTTCGGGGGACGGCGCCCACAGTTGTCCGAATTTAGTCACTAATTATCTCACTAGAAAGTCAATTTTTTCGTTTCTAATAAACGTGTATCGTTTCCTAGATGTACAGTGACTACCACTAATATTCTGACACTCTTAAAAAGACGATAACTTTTTTAATATTCCACCATGCAACTTGGATTTTTTGGAGAAGTTAGAACAATCGGATTTGTTACGTAATGTGAAAAAAATTTTTGAAAAAATTGCAATTGGTCGGAATTGCAGAGAAAATACTAAAAGTTATATTTTACAACTTTTTTGTGTGGACTCATATGGAAAATGTAGAAAACACGTTTCGTAAATCTGTATCAATTAAACATATTCTGAAAATTTCATTAAAATCGGTCAACGTTGCAATGAGCTACAAACATTTAAAGATGGTAAAAATTTAATTTTTCATGATTCGGCCTCTAAGTACAATAAATCTAAGGATTCATATATTTTACAATGACTGTTGTTTTTTCCCATATAATAGCTTCGTTTTGTATTAAAAACTGTTTTCCAGAATGATTTTTGCCGATTAAAACAAATGACCTTCTTCCTAAAAAGCTAATTCAAGCCTGCAATCTCGGATATTGTAATTTCTGTCACCTAAGGAATACTTTATATTTAATTCTGGTTTAAATAGTGTTTCTGCTTAAATAGTGGTTATTTGTTTTAAAAAGGCCACCCATTATACTGCGTGTATCGGTAAAGTTAAAACAATTTTTCTTCCAATCGCCAAGAATCCTTCTCGCAAAATTTTTTTAATGCGAAATGTTTATGTTTATGCGAATTTTTTAAATACAGTGATTGCTTGTCATTTCGTAGGAAATTAAATGTCCTAAACAATATTGTTAAAGATTTATAGATAGTGCTAAGGGCGTAACCGACCAAATTAATTATAAAAACAGTTGAAAAGCTATATTTTTAAATAATCATCGTGTGAAATATTGATTTCACATTAGACAAATGTGTACGCCCATTGGAAACTTGTAAGAACTGACACATTTCTCGGGAGTAAAAACCTCCCGTAAAAACACGATGCAAATAAAGGAAAACGTTCGGGAAAATCCCCAATAATGGTAGGGTCGCCTGCATGAACGAGGCAAAGGTGAATATTTAAACCTCAGCTTTATGGCTGCCAGTTTTTATATTTCCTTTTATGGGATGAAAACCAGTCTAATTCCAATGTGAAGCTGTAAATGGTCCCGAAAGTGTTCGTTCACTGCAGAGAATGTGTGTATTAATGTCCTCCAATAAGAACAAATGGATTCAACATTTTATGAATGTAACAATATTTACATTCTAGCAAATATTTAACAGGAAGAATTCATTATTTGAGAAGACGTATCAAAATTAACCGTGTGCAGCGAAACATTGTTCTATTCTCCATATACTGGGTGTTGCGTTTAATATGAATTTGTCGATACGCAAAATCATGAATGGACAAAGTTGTTGAATTTAGAATGAGGCATATTGTGGTCAGTGATTTTTTTCTCAAGGTCGTTCTACCCTCCATTTTCCAGGTCATCGACATATTTTCGCAGATTAACACGTATTTCTCATAATGCAATATTGTAGTGGACATCAAGACGAATTCAACGGTATACAACGCTAAGACCTTGAAACGACCTTAAACGTATTCGAAAATGCTGCGAAGTCAATAAAAAAAGATTTTCCACGGAAAACAGGGAATGTTCACTTTTCAAATCTTTGTCGAGTTATTGTGAATCTATTCATTCAATACCTTTCTATTTCTGTTTCTTACAATTCGCCTAGAATATTTATTATTTTTCACAAAGATGCCCAGATCAAATTTCCAAAAAGCTGGGACTGCTTGACTATATGACAGAATGAGGTGGACGATCGAATACAAAAGTTCGTATTTTAAATACGCTATTTCTGTTGGCCATGTCCACAGACAATATTATATTGACCACTTCGAGAGGCTAATATTGAACAGAGGTTTCAAAGCGAAAATTCGATGAAAGCGTTCTGCGAGCAAAGTTCGAAAGATATTTTGTCCAACCATGTACACAGGACACTAGGTTTTCGAGTTGAATCACACGTTGTTTAACGCTGTTCCGAGCGTAATTCCGCGCGGCCCGTATCGATCGAAGAATCGCGCGTTTAATTGCGCGGTATTAATTGCAGAACGATTTCAGCGAATCACGATTAAGTCCCTCCCCCATTTTCATACGATTACCAGTAATTTTGCAAATTGCATCGCATTTTTACTGTCCCGCGTGCACCGCTGTACCTTGTTAAATATTCGTTTGATTAATCGCAACAGCTCGCGCGCGCGCTTGTGTAATAGGGCAATTTTTAAATTAGTCCCCTTACCTGCTCTTTGCACCAGGCATTACCGCTAATTAAATAGTTTTTACGTTGTCGTCGGTGCGAGAGATGCTTCTCTCATTAGCGTTTCCACGGTTCCGCGTGAACGAATGAAAATAAAAGAGGTTACGGGGTGCGCGTTCACCAAAACATTTAGATTAATCGATCGTTGCGATCTCTAGAACGCGGACGCGTTTGCTTGATCCCTGGCTCAGCCAATCGAAAAGTAAGGTTCGATGTCCGGTAGGAGACCGACGCGTTCCACTTTCGAAAACGCTGCCACTCGATTCAAAAGCAATCTGTGCGTGAAATTGCCAGCGAGAGAGCGACCGACGCAGATTGATGCTCGGACGAACCGACAGACGATGAAACGAATTACTTCTACGCCGGAGCGAGCACGCGTAACAGCTTGCTAATTAATCGATTAATTTCCAATCTCTCTGCGAGAGGATGACCGAGAGCCTGGTCCGCGTCCGCTCGCTTCGTATTATGATAAACGATGTCTTCGCGTTTCGCCTGGTCGTGTATCTCCTCGAAAGCTGCGAAATATTTTTCGAACTGATCGAATATGATCGTACCAACTCGAGTTGGTACTTAACATATTATCGACAAGCGATTATTCCATAATTTTTGGAAGTTTGTGCCTGAGGAGTGTTTATTAGATCCTTCAACAGCAACAAAAATTTTCAATCATAAACCTACAATTCATCCTGAATAACGTAATCTAATAATTTGGGATTATTTTATATAAGACGATTTTTAAACTATTCATTATTAAACTTTAATTTGGTACAGCAAAATTATTGAAAGGCCTATTGATAGTAACTCAAGTTGGTGCTTAACACATTATCGACAAGCGATTATTACATAATTTTTTGAAGTTTGTGACTGAGGAGTTTTTATTATATCCTTCAACAGCAACAAAAATTTTGAATCATAAACCTACAATTCATCCTGTATAACGTAATCTAATAATTTGGGATTATTTTATGTAAGACGATTTTTAAACTTTTCATTATTAAACTTTAATTTGGTACATCAAAATTATTGAAAAGCCTATTGATAGTAACTCAAGTTGGTACTTAACACATTATCGACAAGCGATTATTCCATAATTTGTGGAAGTTTGTGCCTGAGGAGTGTTTATTAGATCCTTCAACAGCAACAAAAACTTCAATCATATACCTACAATTCATCCTGAATAACGTAATCTAATAATTTGGGATTATTTTATATAAGACGATTTTTAAACTTTTCATTATTAAACTTTAATTTGGTACAGCAAAATTATTGAAAAGCCTATTGATAGTAACTCGAGTTGGTACTTATCGACAAGCGATTATTCCATAATTTGTGGAAGTTTGTGCCTGAGGAGTGTTTATTAGATCCTTCAACAGCAACAAAAACTTCAATCATATACCTACAATTCATCCTGAATAACGTAATCTAATAATTTGGGATTATTTTATACAAGACGATTTTTAAAATTTAATTTGGTACAGAAATATTATTGAAAAGCCTATTGATAGTACATAATAACCAGACTGCGCATTTTATGCATTTATGACACATTGAATGAATTGAATACCATCAATATATTATTTTCAACCTAACAAAATTATTAAAGAAAGGAAATGTTCTTAAGTGGCTCCTATATCTTGTAGATTAATCGTGTAGATTAATTGCAACACATAGGAACCAAATAGAATTTTATTTCTCTTTTTAGTGATTTTATCAAGTTGTAAAAAATGTATTGACACTCTTAAATTCTTCTAATTCTTTTATTGTTTGAAATTACACCCACCCATCTTTGCTATAACTGCATAAGATCCGCAGTCTACTTATAACAAATGCAGAAAATTTTTATTTCGCATAAAGATCCGCAGTCTAACAATAAGATAGTACATAAGGGAGATAGTAGTAGAAATAATAAAAGTACAATAAAAAAGGAAAAGATAAATTTAATTAATATACGGCAATAAGACCATGCAAAAATTTTTCGGATATTCCATTTCACCATTTACTTGTTAGATGATATTGATAAAAGATATTCTATGGTCCTGTTCATACAAGCCAAATAGTATTGAATTATTTTATAGAAGGGTTTGTTTGGAAAAAATTGATCATGAAGATTAAATGCACAGTGGTTCTAAAAAGTAATTGAACTGTGAATTTCTGATTTTTGAAAATTGTTGATATTTAGACAATTACAATTTCACACAAAAAGACCCTAGATACAAATTGGGGATATATTTTTTTACCAAACATGTTAAAATAGCCTGAAATGGCAAAAATACTTGCGAGACTGTCTTTCTACTGAATTGACGTAAAAGGTGTCATTTTTAAAGTTAAATATCAAGTCCGTATTTTTTCAAATATTTTCGTATTTTTTATTATTCACACTCAGAGTTTACAACTAAAAAATCGGGGAAAAATCCGTGGTATTTAGTTCGATTGCTTAAATGTGTCAGATTTTTCTCAGAATTCTTAGATGGTATTAAATGGAGAGATGAAGCAGGAACTGATTTCTAGATTTTTCTCTGTAACCATCCTTATTGATATGGTATATAGGGTTAAAGCAGAATGTGTTTTTTAGTGTTAAAAACGACTGAAACTATTGAAATATGAAGCTATTGAAATTCGCGGAAGATATCTATTTGTGGAATACTGAAAATGGCTACCCCTTCAGAAGAATAGAAAGATAGAAAATAAAATTTCAAAGTATTTAAAGACTTCAAAAAATCATCAATTTTAAAGTTCGAATAACAATTTTTGAATCCATATATTTCGGTAAATCTTTCTTTCTCTCTAACGCTGTAGAGGCTCTAATAGGACAAAAAAAAATCTTTTTAAACATAATTCTGACAAATTAGGAGAATCTGTACCTGTAGTATACACAACCATAATTTACAGTTATGTTTGTAGTTCAGTAGCAAGAACCTTCATAGTCCTGAATCTAGGATTCCAAAGATACAAGAACGATTTTAAAAAAAGAAAAGTAATAATAAAATGACCGCGCGCAAGTCGAAACAGTTCAAGGATTATAGGCGCGGCAAAATGTCTGTAAGTCGGAGAACTGGCATACTTTGTTGCTAAGATTCCGTATAAGAAACTATAATGCTTCGAGAGAACAGTATCGATGTCGACTTCGATCGAAAGAAAGTATAAACGGGAAACATGATGTTCCGTATTGCATCGGAATCTGCGGAAAAGCGACGAGGGCGAAGCAAGTTTTCGAGATTGTTCCACAGGGAAGAACGATATATCCCAGAAAGTTCTGACATTATCCGCGCGAGGATTCACTTGGTTACATGTACTTCAACGCGATAAGAATCAACGCCCATTCAAACGGTACGATAATGTTCGCAGGGCGACGCTATTGTTTCAAGGCGCTAGTCTAGACTGCAGTTATCTCCGCATTGTTCTCGATATTCATTAAAATACGGCGAATACACCTTTGGCCCCCGAAATTCTGCGGCGCCCGAGAGCGAAACAATTCTGCGTCTGTCAGGCCCAAGCGCTTGTGTGGTCCACTCAGCCGACCCCTTTTTTCGCCCCTGTGCAGAGGGCAATCTAATTATACGCCTTTTCGCCGAATAAATGCTCCCGTCGAAACGAAATATTACAATTCACCGGGAGCCCCGGCCTCTTTGAAACACGCTTCTCGTCGTGGGAAATGAAGTTGTGCCGAAAGTGGAGCAATTAGATCAAATCTCGACACACTTTCGCAGTAATTCGGTAACGCGATTCCATCAGAAAGGACACGAATATATTATTACTCGACTGCGGATCTTTATGCAAAATAACAATGGTTGGCATCAGTTGCAAGAAACAGTAACCACATACAGTCTCATAATTAATGGCACACACTTTAATTCAGAATAACTTTCTTAGAAATGGACTAAACGACTTCAATTTGTTTGTCAAACTAGATGGAGTTACTAGACGATGTATAATGACAATTTTGGAATAATTGTGTTTAGTCTGAATTACAGAAAAAATGGTACAAGTTGCTTTTGACAATTTTTTGTTTGAGCCTGTAACGAAAATTTAAAAAATGTCTTTTGTAGATTCATATAAGTACGTACTGAAAGTTTCATCGAAATTGGTCAATTGGTTTACGAGTTAGAAACGATTGGAAATGGTGAAAGTCGTTAAATAATAGAATAAAATATCAAAAACAGGCTAATAATTAGTTTCTTCTATTTTGCTTTTTTATCAAGATATAAAGGCCATCTTGAGTTTTCGTATTATCTAAAACGGTAAATTTTAATCTCGTGTCTGAAGAGAGAATTGTACCTTGAATAAAAAACTATGAGGATATATGTGGTGAAAAACTACTAGTTACCGAGATATTCTCTAAATGATTTTTAATGCAAGCACTTCTCAATTAATACTAATTTGTTTTTACCCTTGTGTGGACAACCCATTTCTATATTTCCTTTAGTAATTTTTAATATTCTCCACAAAATATTGCAAAATCGTCCCCATTGTTTGGGCCCATTAACCCCCACCATCTTAGAACCTACAGAATAACACATTTCGAGTATTTTTAGGTGTCTGAGCTACCCAAAATTTGGCCATTTTGTAACATCCTCCTTTTCAACCGTGTCAGTGACATCATGGTGAGGTCTTACTGTACTGTCCTGATGCCAACAGATGAACGACTGCCGGCACATCTGCAACATTTCTACAGAAATGAATAATTCTGTTCCGTTGGTAATGCGGCGTATTTATTTCATTCGACTAAATTTCATGATGCAATAGGAGTGTCCGGTCTGCGGTGAAGCAAGCGACCGCCGATGCTTCGCCCATCCCCTCGGGTAAACACAAGGGCACAGAAACGAGCAAGAAGACAAATTGGGGACTAGGTGGCCCCTCGAGCTTTCAATTTGTCCTAAGTTAACACGGACGCTGGTGGTCGCCTGTATCGCTGACCCGGTGTTCTGAATTTTCGTTTCTCTTTCTGCTAGCGGACTGGAACCATACGAACGAGACGAAGACATAACAGACTTTTGTTCGTGGAAAACCATTTACCTCGGAGGAACGATCCAGTTTGTAACTTCGTTGGATGCGCGAGTTTGGTTATATTCGAAGTTTTTTTTCATAGCGGTTGCCAGTGCTGAAATTGTTTTCGTTCTACCAGCGTCATCAAGAACACGTTCATACTACATTCCCAAGTAGCAATTGATTTATACTACTAGTCAGAGGCTGACTAATGATCTGATTGCTGACCGGTATGCAGGGTGCACCGAATAACGTGTAAATATAAATCGAAAAAATGAAATAACATTTTTTCGTTTGACGCCTCATTTTCGAGAAAATCCAGTTTAAAGATCCGTCGGATTCGCGTGTTTTAGTATATGCAGGAAGTAGAATTGGTTAGCCATGATCAGACGCGTCACACGATTCCTATCGAATAGCATGCGTGTTCGCTACATTTTCAAACTTTAATAAATAGACTGCGGATTTCATGCATTTCAAAATAGTGAAAACAATTAAAGAATTTAAAAATGTTGATGCATTATTTTCAACAGATTAAAGTTATTGAGGAAAGAAATGGATATCTATGTGGCTCCTGTATGCACACAATTTTTATTTTGCATAAAAATCCGAAATCTTCTAATAAATGAGGACGGTGAACGACCAAAAAATTAAATTTTTACCGTAGCATGTATAATCGAAGAAGTTGTAATTTTTTGGCAGAATATGGCAATTACAATGATGCTTATTTTAAGCAATAAGTTTTATGTAGGGAACATGATGTTTGTTTAATGTTGCTGTTACGATTAGGACATTTCACATGCAACGACCTAATCCTACTGGCCTGATTCATGCCTGACCTATATTAGTGGGCTGATCGATGGCTGACTTATCCTACTAGTTTGATCAGTAAGTGGCCTACATTTGGCCCAATTGGCGGTCAATTTGCACTATTGGCCTGATGGATGACTGACCTATGCTACTAGCACGTGGAGATTCGCAAACTGGCAATTCATTCAATTATGCATCTCTAGTGATATGTAAGGCATATTTATGTGTGCATACATTATGTAATATTTTTTATGTCCAAATTCATTCTGAAGGGTTAAAATTAAACTCTAAACATTTGTCTGAATAAAAAAAAACTTTTTTTTTTAAATAAGACGATTTATACAGGTTAGTCCATAATTCGATGTATAAGTTAGGTTAGGAAGGTTTTACAATATTAATTATTTTACTTTTTTGGTATACATATGTTGCATAGTTTATTCTAATAAATGGTAGAAGTTTTTCGTTTGTAGTGAAAGACACTTCAGCAAAACAATAACAACTGTATTAGTATTAACGGACTTAATTAAGTACTCAATTTGTGGCAATTAAACTAAATGAACAGTTGTGGCATTGGGGATATCGGTAAGACTAATGTGTCCATATGAAATATATGTTCATTTCTCACAGTGTATTTACAGAATAAAATTGAGAACTAGTTGAATTTTCAGAAATTAATTTCAGTTTCTAAACATGGATAACAAACAAGAATCAAACATAACAAACAAGTTAGTGGTTGATTTATGCTGTGTTCTGATTGGTCAATTTATACTATTGGTCTAACCTATACCTTGACTATACTACTGGTCTGATCGATGATTGACCTATATTGCCGATAAGTGGCTAACCTGTACTGTTGATCATGACAGCGATTAGCAAATACCGTTGATTTGTTGACGTGTATACTTAACACTCTGTACGGTTGCGTGTTTATACCGCGAACTGTTGACTGGGTCTACTTATTGATTGTCCGACTAGTTACATACCTATACTACTTGTCTTCTCGTTGAGCGACATACACGAGTGTTGGATAAATGTTATGTTCAATAACAAGTACGAATATAACGAATAATATTGATTGATTTGCCATTGCTATTGTTGAAAGTATTAAATAGCCTGAATTTATTCATTACTCCACGAATATTACTACATTAGTTGTACCAATCTATTTAGTTGTAAACAATCGATGGAGTCATTACTTGTTATTCAAATATAAATTTACTTGATTAACGCCAATCATTGTGGTCCAGCATGTTTACTCATTGTCAGAAATGTTCGTTCTGACACCTGTTAGCCTAGAATTGCTACCTGTAGAGTTACTAGGTTAAACGCATCTTTCGCAAGTGCCTTCGAATAGGAACTCTCTCTCTCTCTCTCTCTGCGCTTAATTTACTAAACGGAAAATGGTCTCCACTCTTTAGTTAAGCTTAGACATACATTTTCCCTTCCTTTGAAGCAATGAACCAATTTCGCGAATTCCACGTTGTACTCTTGAAACGCGGATGTTTAGCGAGTGAAAAATCTTGCACTAATTAAATTTGCAGTACCGCGTTGTAGCAGTAAATTTTTCCCCCTCTAAAGATAGCAGACCTTTGTCACAATCAGTTGCTCCACCGTGTTCAAGAAGAAGATTCCTCGTTTCTCTTTATTTTACTCTACCAGCGTCATTTTCTTCCTCTTCTAGTCGCTCCTGATTACGAGAGCTCGTCTCGTTTAGCGTCCTCGCAGTCTCGCAGTCTGGTTGTTCGTCGAACTATTCCGCTCGATTCACAATAAGAGAATCATGGCTAACGAAGTTCCCGTATTGTTACGCGGAATTGTTTTTTCTTCAGCAGTCGTGTCACGGCTCATGTCGCCCACCGACAAGTGCGTGGACGGCATCCCTTCCTCGTCGAGAAATGTTTTTTCCTCTTCGTTGCGCCACTATCAATTCCACTTCCGCCCGCTTCTTGAGAGTTGTTACCTCGTACATTTACAAAAGGTTGCCGTTTCTCTCTTCCGTGCCGTTGGCTTCTTTCTATTTCCCCTGCCGACTTTCCACTACCCCCACCCCTACCCCACCCTCCGCCCCCCCAACGCCGTGTCTCTTTCTCTATCGCTCGCGCTCCCGCCTCTTTTTCCTCATCGCGCCCGACGATTAATCGAAACCTCGCCAGTCAGACAAGTTCCGTACTGCGATGGTGTTTCACGGTTACAAAGAAAAATACTCGTGGACCTCGTTTTGCGCGCCGAGTCGTCGATTCGTATCGAACGAGCCACCTTTTTCTTGAGCAAGAGAAATTGCACATTTCACAAGCGATTGTCGTTCCTTCTTTAGCCCCGACCCGTTCGCGAATTTCATCCGGCGAATGGAATTGTTCAGACCCCTTCCCCCCCCCCCTCTTCGGACGCGGACGGTCGTTGTAATAATTTTATTTGCCAGTAAGAAGATCGCACAGATGTCTATCTGCCGCTTGAATTTATTGCGCGCGCCGACGCGACGCGACGCGTCGCTACGCTACGCGACCCGGAGACCACGGCTAAAAGCTACCGGTGCGATGTGCTGGCCCCAGACGCAATTTTCATGCACGACTGGTAACGCGTTATGAATGAGATTCTAATGTTACCGCACATTTAATATATACACTGGCCGTGTCTTGCATTCCAAAGTCCTTCTCGAAACATTCTCCAGTCGGTGATTTTATTTTCGATCGAGCAACCTCTCTTCTACACTAAATGATACACGTGCTATCTTTAATTTCTCGAACAGTGCCGGAGAAAATGATAGGACATTCGAATAATTAACACTTTAATTACCGGATATTTTTAATAGTCTCTTTAAAGTTGAAAATCAGAAGTCGAGAATTCTTCAATAAATTGTTTAAAAGAGACAGCAATTACATCCCTAATTTAACAAATTTTTAGAAAATTGTCGGAGAAAATGATAGGACATTCGAATAATTAACACTTTAATTACCGGATATTTTTAATAGTCTCTTTAAAGTTGAAAATCAGAAGTCGAGAATTCTTCAATAAATTGTTTAAAAGAAACAGCAATTATATCCCTAATTTAACAAATTTTTAGAAAATTGTCGGAGAAAATGATAGGACATTCGAATAATTAACACTTTAATTACCGGATATTCTTAATAGTCTCTTTAAAATTGAAAATCAGAAGTTGAGAATTCTTCAATAAATTGTTTAAAAGAGACAGCAATTTCATCCCTAATTTAACAAATTTTTACAATTTATAGAATGTAACAGTTTCTTCTGGACATTTTTATTAAAATTATCGAGCTTCTTTTAAATACAGTTTAGTCATTAAAAAGCCTATTAATAGGTTTCCGGTAGGTAAAAGGTTAAAAGAGGGCAAGGACCCTCCTCACCGATTTCGATGACCTTGAAATATGGTACCAAGGTCATCGTTCTGTACGACTTTTCCTTAAGTTTGTTGCTTTCGTTTTAAATTTTAGTTAGGTCTGGGTTAAGTTAATTATAAAAAATAAAACTGCACTTTTCATCAAATATTATTCTGAATTATTATTAATAGAAATTGAAAAATTATCAGCCATTACGTAGATAAATCCAGCTATTATTGTATTAAGAACCAAAATAAGAGTTAAGGTGTAAATATCTCGGCTATTGCCAACAACATTTCTGTCATCAACGCCAAAAGATGTAAGGTTAGTCATGAAATAAGAAATCGTTAAACGAACCGTACCGAAATCATTAGCTAGATCGGTACATGATTTTTACGTATTACGTATATGATGTTAACCATTATTCACAGAGAAAACAATACGCTACTAATTCAAAAGTACGAAAAAATATGACCTACATCCGCGGATTCACTATATTTTATTCGTTGTCACTTCCCGACAATGAGCGCATTCGTTTGCACAAGACTGGAATTAAATCACTTTCATCGCTTGAAATGTTCTGGCCGTCGTGTTCGTTCACTTCGAAAAATGTGGCCATAAAAGCGTCATCTGTGCCATAAATGTAAATTTCTAGAAATTTTTTCTTGAATAGGTGCATTGCACAGATTTAAATTTAAATGGACGTTAAATCAAAATAATTCGTATGAGAATAAAATTGGATCTCTTTATATAGGAAAGCTAAAGCGTTTCAATTAATAATTACGTATCTCATATATGTAGATATGTATAGAAGTGAACCAAATAAACTATTTGGTATACGAAAAAATAATTGTAACGAAAGTTGTATGGTTTCAAGAGCAGCATACAATCTATTAATTATTTTTTATTTATTTTGCTATTTTATCGAGATATAAAGGTCACCTTGAGTTTCTGTAACATAGATAAATTTTAGTCTTATGGTTGAAGAAAGTATTGAATTATGAATAGAAAACTAGACCATATATATAATTAAAATGTTCTCTATTACAATTAATATATTTTCATGTGTCAAATAGTTTATAAATAATTTCGGTGGCATTGTATAAATGTCTATCGAGATTTCCCATTCCCAGTATTATAAATTCGTTTACTAAACGAGATTTCAGTCACACAAAAATATAATAACAGTAAAAGATGGAGATACTATAAAAATATGAATGTTTTACCTGAATTGCAAGAAACTGGAGTGAAATAGAAATTAATTGTCTTTCTTAATATGTTTAGTAGTTTGAAAATAATACAACAGTATTTTTAAATCCATCTAATGTTTTCACTGTTTCACATCGCGCCTAATTTTTGTCATAAATGCATAAAATCCGCTGTCTAGAGACGACAGTAGATTTTTACAAGCACATCGCTCGAAAAGGCATCGGTTTTTAATCTTTCCGTCGCGTCGGTGGTCCATATTTTTCTTTCGATTCACGACGAAACAGTGAACGACAATGGCGGTGGATGATCAAAAAAAAAGAAAAAATGAACGAGAGAAAAGAACAAGAGAAAAGGGAGCGGTCGTAAAAATTCTGGCCGCTTTGTGGAGCAGTCGATTAATTCGGGAATCGCGTTGCTGTCTGCATACCTATCGGACCCAGCGTCCCTTTGCTCATCCGGTTCTCACAATGCGAAGAAAGATGAAAGGATAGGCGTCGCAGAGAAGACACGGAATGCCTGCAGTGCCTCTGGAAGAAGCCTTAACCGCATTTCCTGTCCCATTTTCGGTAGTGGCCCACATCGTCGAAAGCTACAAAAGCCGATTCCACGGAAATAAACCGCCAGAAGGCTGACTAAGCCGGCAGAAAGAAAGGTGAGGGAGACATAGCTCGGAAGAGAGAGAGAAAGGGAGAGAGAGAGCGAGAGAGAGAGAGAGAGAAAGAGAGAGGGAGAGAGAGAGAGAGAGAGAGAAAGAGGGAGAGAGAGAGAGGGAGAGAGAGAGCGAGAGAGAGAGAAAGAGGGAGAGAGAGAGAGTGAGTGAGAGAGGGAGAGAGAGCGAGATGCAGAGAGAAAGGGGAGAACTTTTTAACTTTACCACCGCCGCGAAAATCTGACCTCCTTTTTCTCCGCCGCTTTCCTCTCCCGTCCTCGTCCTCGTCCTCGTCCTCATCGCCTCACTCATCCCACGCTTACGCTCTTCTATTCCAACGCGCGGCAAATCTACCAGAAATCAATCGAACAGAGAACGGAGCACTTCATGATCGCACAGACGTATTAATCGCAAAAGCGACCTGACAAAGGGAACAGAGAACGGAGGCAGGCGTGAACAATTTTTATTAGAAACAAAGAATCAAGATTGCCGGATATATATATACCGGACGTTTGAAGCTCGAGAAATTTTCTCCGCGAGCTATATAGAGATCGAGTAATATCGAGTTCGCAGAATTCGCAGAATTCGCACGGAAACCGGACTATGGATTCGATCTCGTTTTCCCTTTTAGAAAAAACTTTGCCGGTGCTTTTACTTGTAAAGTATTTGAATTTTAATTGGTTGGATTTCTACTTCTTCGATTCGCATTTCACTGGACGAACAAATGGTTTGCATTGTTTAATATTACAATCGAGTCGGAAAATAAGTTAACGAATTAATCTTGAATCATGATAATGTATGTATTACTAACATATTTTGTTTATTTACTCACACCTTCTAAATAAAAACAATAATTTAATTTCATTCGTTATATTCATTTGCCTACATATCATCTTACTTTCATTTACTTTCTACTTACTAATAATTAGACTGTGGAACCTTATGCATTAATATAGTGCAGCAGGTATTGGGGGGGGGGGATCGAGGGGAAAATGTTTCCCTCTCTCTCTGTCAATACCGGATTAGTCACGTGGCATTGTGACACATGCACGGAGAGAGGACACGTGACAGAGGCGGAACGTGTCACGTGACCGGGCCGTGGCTGAAGCGTGGGGGAAGAGCGTCGTAGAAGGGGAAGGTAGAGTGGGGACACAATTCTTAATCTAGCGACTCTAAATGTACATCGCAAGAAGAAGCTGCAGGCTTTAAAATAAGACGAAATTTATTTTCCTACTGTTGTATTTGTACATAATTACCACAGGTTAAATATCGACAATTTTTTCTGTATTGGAGTGTTGAAATACTTTTTGGATCCACTGTGTGTTATCATAATAATATTTGCTCTTATATTTCAATTTTATCGAATGAGACATCAAAATTATTACAATGATAATTACTAAATGAAAATATGTAGTTCAATCTATTGAAACTATTATATAATGCTAAATCGCATTTTACATGTAAAATTTTTAACGGGAAAGACGAGCTTACAAAAGTTGATTTTTATTAAATAAGTTCACACATGTTCGATCATTGAATGTTTCAAAGGACTCTGCAAAAAAGATTTGCTTAAACAAATTTTGGTTATGCTCGAATGCAATACTGACGAAGTACAATATAAAAAGTAGAAAAAGATTGTTTTACACAGTGGCAAACGCGCGCGTTATTAAGCGTCATCGAAGGAAATTGACGAAATTAATTAACAAGAGAAGCTGTCACTACATTGAGTAGGATAGCAGATTGTAATATTTGCGGCAACAATGACGTGTAATGGACCGATTTCAGTGCGATAAAGACGATGGCCCTGGGGAAACCACATAATGATTAATTACTGTAATTAATTGCTCCGATAATTAGTTCTACGATCATAGTCTTGCTATTCCGCTGTTCAACATCAATTTGGCGTACCGATAACCAGTAGACGATTCTTATAGATTTTGATGCGTTGCCCACGTTAATTGTTAGGTTTTTGCATATGAAATGCTCAATTTTAGAAAGCAAATGTTATAACGCGTTTCGATCAACAAATGCTATACAGTCTACGGACTTACTATAGATCACTTTGAGCTGCGAAGCTGATTCTCGAGGTCCTGTCTCGAATTTTAATTTAGGTGACTGATATCATTCTTAAATAAATTTTAATCAATGCGCTTATCGCGCATTCTTTTCAAACGTGTGGAAAAACAACATATTGCTGAAAGCATTCTATAAGAAAAAGTAAGAAAAAGAATTCAATTTTTACCGTAATACAATTAATAATTTTTTAATTCAATGACAAAATACACTGTTTTTCAAAAATTAAAAAAAAAAAATGTAATGCGTGGATTGATTTGAAATTTCAGATATCATTTATTCATGTTATAGTATAATAAAAAATATTTTTTTAAAAGTTTAATTGTTAATAATAAACGTGGAATAACGGCTTGAAGATGGCATGCTGTATTTGCGTCGTGCAACGTGCAGTGCACACAAAAATAATCTTAAAAAAAAATCCAAATGGAATCGTTAGTTTATGCAAAAACGCTCAGCATGACGTTTTTCTTTTTTTAAATAAATATTATAGAATATAAAGTTTACGAGCTACGTTGCACGGCGTGCGAAATTTTGCGTTTCGAGAAAAACGCGTTTAAAGTTTGTGTAACAGAAAAATTGTGAAAAAAATCGTAATTCATTTTAACTTAAACCGCAGTTTTTTGCTAATCTGCGATTCTGGGGCCATAGAACAGATCTTCCTTTTTCTCAAAATATTGCATTTCAGCCGTTTTTTCTTCTTTTCGAGAAGCACGAGCCTCTTTAGTGCGATCAAGACTGCGTCGCTACTGCTCAATACAACATCGCTGATAGCTTTCTATCTTTTTTATCGTATTCATAACGAAAATTTCATTTTACACAGGGCTCCCCCCTTAAAATCGAACGTTTCCCATGCAACAATCTAATATAATTTGTATGTACCGGACAATGTAAAAGTAAGAAACATTTGACGGGCATCGCACAAATGTTAAAGGAAATTGTAATGCAGGAATAAAATGGTTAGAGGCGAGATCGAACGGGTTGTATAATACGAAAGAATAAGTGGAAGCTGGAGAATAAATTCCATGCCGAATATACACAACAATTACACGGAACATATTTCCTGGATTCGGTTCGGTCCCGCTGCGCTGGTTCGTTCGAGAACATAAATAATCTATCGCGAATTGCCAGGTTCGCGAGTGGGCCGGGCACTTTTGAAATATACACGTTCGCGTGTGGATGCCTATTCTTACGAATTCCCCTATTCGATCCCCTTATAATATATCGGATCGAGAGAACTGGCCAACTGCGTTCTACATCTCACAGTTCCCTCGACCCCAGGAGCCGCATATGTATCTCTCTCTCTCTCTCTCATTGGCCGGCGAAGCTGACCGAGCATATCGACGATATAAAAGTCCGATTGAACGATAGCAGCCAACGAACCGTGGCCGGCGCTGACTTATTTGATCTAAACTGCGTGATAAATCCCCGGGGGGCGCTCGTTAATTCATCGGTAATCACGCGGCAGAGAAATTCCAGGGGACCTGAGTTTCTTCTTTCCTTTCTTTTCTGTCTTCTTCTCTTTCTTCTTCGCCCCTTTACCTTTTACCTTTACCTTTACCTTTACCTCTCTTTTTTGCAGTGATATTCCGTCCGGAAATTCTTGCGCCCTCCTCGCATCGGCATTCCTCGCGACGCTTGAATTTACATCGGTTCATTAATTTGCCGGCGCGAAGAAAATGGAATAACGGCGAATTACCGTCGAACCTTCCGCTCGTACGGTATCCCGTTAAAGTCAATTCGCTTGAAAACATTCTGGAATACCAAAGGAGTGCTATAACATGGAGAATTTCAGCGGATAAAAATCATTTTCACGTAAGTACTGACGCTTTGCTTCGGTTGCCTCTCTCTTGTAGGCTAGCAGCTGTTTGTGATTGTATATAATTAGGTTATTGTATGTATTATACCGGGTGAGATCAGCTAACGTTTGCACCTCAACTATCTGTGTTGTGTTTAAAGATACGTAAAATGTGATAAGGGTGAAGTTAAATGGTTCAATGGGGCTCACACGACACCATAAAAATATTTGTTTTTAGAGATCTCAAAGTCACTTTCATTTTTTTAAAACAGGACCACACCCTTTTAAACACCTACGATGATAGTCCCTCTCATTAGGAATTCAGTGACTATAATTACTCAAGGTAATATACGTTTCCTCTGTCTGTGACCTTGAGTAATTATAGTCTAAATGATCTCAAGGTCACTTCCATTTTTTAAAACAGGACCACACCCTTTTAAACACCTACGATGATAGTCACTAAATTCCTAATGACAGGGACTATCATCGTAAGTGTTGAAAAAGGGCTGGTCCCGTTTAAAAAAAAATGAAGGTGATCTTGAGGTTTCTAAAAAAATTATATCAAAACAAATATTTTTATGGCATCGTGTGAGCCTCACTCAACCATTCTGTATATTGATCGAACGGCTTTATAACATTTGCATTCCGAAATCGGCCATTTCATATGCAACAACCACCCATTGTAATTGTATGCAACAATAAGATTATATTGTTCAGAAGCAATTATAGAAGTACAATTAATCAGTGACAAATAAAGAATGAGAAAAAGAGATTAATAGCGGTGGGGCGGGGGGGGGGGGGGGGAGGGTTGGAAGAGAGATGAATTGTATTCATGTGGCCGCATATTAAATGAAATTTTAACTTCAATGTATGTACCTTGTGTATCCTACATGCAAGTTGATTTCCTCGAGAACGAAACTTTATATGAAAAAATTTAATTCGGAATTTCCGAATGGTTTTCTCGTGCGGAAGCATTGCATATATCTGTTTGAATTAAAGTTACACGATACCTTGCACAGCGATGTTCATAGGGAAAACGTTATACCAGTTATACTTTCTGTAAAATGAAAGGAAGTTTTACTGTTCAATAGTGCCCGAAGCGGAGCAGATATCCATTCGATCATTAATCAGGTCAGTATGCGTATCGAGGTAAATCTGGTTCATACGTCGAAGCTCGTATATCAATGTTATATTTCTGCAACAATTTAATGAGGAACACAATCGAATTTATAATTCAATTTTTCATCGCTAATGTTGTTAATTAGCTTTCCGTGGCTCGAATTACGCTCTTCTGCGCCGATAATAATACACACACTTATTCAAATCTTTTTTCGAACTACGTGTTTTGGGAAAATTTTAATATAATGGTATCTGTAATTTTTTTATCAGCATTATTTTTTTAGAAATGAAGGTGACCTGCAATTTTTTAAATGGAATGCTATGTATTTTTTCATAGGTATACTACTTGAATTCATTGATATACGACACACTGATCTTCAAGGTCATACAAGGTCACAAATGGAATTTTATTTGTTAAATGAGATTGGGGTAAATTCATTTAGTATCGTGACATAGTTTTGTTCATACGACTAAAACAAAATAGTAAAAGTGAAATTGTTATAGTTATATCAGCAAGATGCTAATAGACGAAAACAATTGTTTTATTTTTTATGGGAATGCGAATGCTTGAAGGTAAGTGATAATTTTGTAGATACACAAATTAGGGGCAACCTTGCTTACTTCATTGATCTTGACATATGTTGTATGTTTGAGAGTATTTTTCATATTTTCTATCATATTGCTTAAAAATGTGGAATAGAATTGGATTAACTTTTTTCCAGTACATAACTGTAATATCATCTTTTAACTTGTAAAAAATTCAACTGAAAATAAAATAATTTCTGTAATTTTGCATAATTCAATTTACGTGAACATGACAACACGATTTTGACAGGTGTAACTCTCCAAATTTGTAGTAATAATAATACATCTGTATTACTAGGTTATTTGTTAAGTTTACGAAACACGTTTACGAATGAGCTGTAATGGACAATCTTTTGTAAAAGAAAAGGTACACAGAACTTTATCTTTCATAACATATTTTAAACTCCTTGCAATCGATAAAGTTTTCCCTAATATACATTGATTTACATAATAATTACCATATCTTGTAGACATATAATTATCTTGTATAGGAACTTAAAAA
The DNA here is from genome assembly GCA_916610255.1 of Lasioglossum lativentre. Taxonomy (NCBI): domain Eukaryota; kingdom Metazoa; phylum Arthropoda; class Insecta; order Hymenoptera; family Halictidae; genus Lasioglossum; species Lasioglossum lativentre. The sequence goes on along the minus strand of OU744357.1, from coordinate 11,445,654 downwards.
AGGAAGTTTACAAAGATGTTATAACGATGTCGACAACGTGCAATACTGAATTCCAAAATTATATTTTGGGAAACGTGCACGTACAAAGAAAAGAGTTCAGCTATCACTTATTTATTGATACATTGACGTATTGAAGTGGACGGATATCGTATTGATCATGTTTCGTGAGGAACGTACATCTTCAAATTCCTTTCTGCCAGGACGCCCTTTGCTATTTCCTTATTGCAGGAAAATAAACAAAATTTTCTACATTTTAATATTCTTCTCTTCCATACAATTTAAGAAGAAATTAATTTTTCATTTTAATAAAAAATATTGACATTTTAGTGTTCAGTACAGAAATACAAATAAAATTAGTTCATTCGACTTTTTATATGCTTTTATTATACTTTTATAAAATTGCTCCATTGACACATGATATTTTTTCTGAAAATGGGGATAATATACATATATATTTATTATTAAATCTAAATTAGGTTTTATTTTATACACGTAGAGTCATTGTATGGCCTACAAACAACAATAAAATTGTACGATTTTTTAGTTTTGAATTTGATCCTATTGCATCATACTGAGAGTAAAAGCGATCACGTTTGGTGATTCACGCTATATTCGAGGATTCGACTATATTGAACAAGAGATCCGTCGATGGTATCGTCGATATGATCGTTTTGAGGGTTGCGAAGATTTCGCTGGACAGAGACGAACGAAGGAAAGAAACAAGCCCCTTGAGGCAATATGTTCCTCCGACTGGTGCGTCCAACTTTCTTCAAGAACTTTTTCGGGGGAATGGAAGGGATACAGGTGGGACAGGCTAAGACGAATTATTCGAACGCTACAAATATTACTTCTGGGATTCGTTCTGCCCTTGGGGTGACACGTTTATCGGGGAGACATTAATTTCACACTATATACGTAGAAAGAAATGCGAAGACAATAGTAATACAGCTATAGTCTCAACAAAAAAGTCAGCACACGTGCTGTCTTCCATTTCTCAACGACAAATTGACAATTTTATGATTGTGACTTTTGTGTAGACCAAAAGTGAAGAGTCAATTAATGTAATTACAGGGTGATCGGTAAATGGTGATGCAACTGCAAAGTGGTAGATTCGAAATAAAAAAAAAATAAAATGTAGAATAAAATTTTTAATTCTTGTCTCTCTATTCTGTGTAAGTGAATTTTTTTTTTTTTTTACTAAATGTGACTACTGTATTTTCCTTAATTTAAAATCAAGTATTATTTTTCATTAGTCATTGTGTTTAATCTTTAAATGTAAGTTCCTCTAGTCTCTTCTAGAAAGTTTATTAGAAAGTGCGCTCACACTAATAGGGGTAGTTAGAAAATGTATCTCGGAGCAAAATACAAACACACTTTAGTGTATAGGTGTGTGAATACTTTTTTGTAAATATTTTCCTCATTTTTCAATTGCAGCTGTTTTAAAGATGCAGCTAGATTCAATTGCAGCTCATATCTAGCATATTATACTCGCTTGACAATCATTATGTTAATTATGTGACTACCGACTACAAACGTCGAGTGCTCCACTTGTCGAGCAAAGAAGGACAATTTCATCACTTGTCTAACTAAGGTAGTTATTACTCCACATGCCTGAATGGAAGCCAGCAAGAGTCCACGCGTATGATGAATGGTGGAGCACTTTCCACACATCTGTCGCCACGGCCGTTTAAATACTACTTCTCTAGCCAAGAACTACTTTATTCGTTTAACGTAAACTGCAGGAAATAGATAGCACGATATAACTGTCATTTCCATCGCTGTTCCATTATCATAGATTAGAATTTCCAATATCTCACTAATAGATTTCTCCTACCGTGTCGTTCTTCTTATCGTGACATGTTCAATGGTTATATTTGATTTTTATTGTTAATATTGCTTATAATATGACAGAAAACCGATGGTTAGTTATGAATAGACTGAGGATCTTCATGCAAAAAAAATGTTGTACCGGAATTGCAACAAATTGGAGTGGAATAGAAAGTTATTTTCTTTTTTAATATGTTTAATACGCTGAAAATGATATTTTTCAATTCTTCTAATGCGTTCATTGTTTTAAATCACACCTGCTCATTTTTGTCATAACTGCATACAATCCAGAGTTTAGTTATGAACTATCATAATTGAAATATATCTATCCTATATTTATATTTAGGAAGAGCTACCGTGAATCCAAAAAGTATTTCGTTTTTCATTGTATTTATGAAATAATATAATTATTATTTTAACTATACTTATACTTTACAAAAATAGTATGGAATTATACGAAAAATTACAAGATATTGTCAAGCAAAATGATGAAGCTATTATTAAATAAAATTTGTTTTCATTAAAATATCCATAATAATGACAATCAATCAAAACAAATCCATCGGTCCAGTATTTACACGAACAAACAAATGTAGTTAAGAATTTTCAATACAGGCACTATTATAATTCAATTAATTGTGCAATAATTTAAATATTCACTTTTAATAAATCTAGCAATTCTGGCAGTAAAATTTGTTGTTCTCAAAATTAATCTCAAATCACCCTTATTTAATCTTTCTTTATCTAATCTGGATTGTAAAGCAAAATCTCTCTTCCTCCATTTTTATTGAATGTATTAAATTAACAATATGTAACTCCGCAGGATTTTGCTTTTAATAATTATTGTAAAATTTTCATATCGTTATTATTATAGACAATCACTAGCAGTCAAACCATACATGTCCAGACTTTTGCAACTATACTTCCCCTTAAACGTATATAAGGATTAGCTGGCACCACGTGTTACTTAAAATTTGTTATAGTAAACTAAATTCTAATGTTGAGTCACTACTCCTTTCCTGCCTTTTACATCTATTGCATCTATTAAACTTAAGGCTTAGAGGATCTAACCCTAAGGTCTGTAGTTGCTGACGAGGATTAACTAACAACATATCGCACCAGAAATTCTATCTCTCCAAGTTTCTGGATCTACTGCTACTATTAAACTTAGGATACAAATGACATTAGGGTCTAAAGTTTTAAGGTCAGTACTTCCTGGTGAAAGTTGCGCGAGCTTTATCTAGTATCTGAAGTGTGCCAGAACAAGATAAGCCTAACTGTTGCATGTGATTACCTTTCTAGGCTTGATAACTCTTGTTTTACAGTTTCAATCTGATGTTTAAAACCCTTGAACTACCTTAAGCTGATATTCGATCACCTTTTCTTAACGATATGAGATTTAACTTCTGTTCCTCGATTACACTATTTTTTAGTATCGCAAATGTTAACATTTTACCTGCTGGCGAATTTGTCATAGTTCTTAAACAATCGACCATCAATGGCCAAGGGTGTTTTCATAAAATTTTAATAACGATACCAAATGCATTTTTGAACACTTTCAATGATGTGATTTAATAACTTTTTAAAAATAAATATCTGTCGAAAAATATTTCTTTTACATATTTTACATTACATAAAAAATTATCCGAACACTATTAGTGTAAGTTTTTATGAACCCCCATAGGAGGGCTATAGTAGGACTACAATTAATAGCATAATATGTTCAATTTTCAATGTTTCTATTATTCTGTACATTATATAAAAACAAAATATTCAAAGAGGTTATTTTTGTTCTTTTATTCTATATTCTTTCGTTTTTGTTCTCTTTATTTAGGGCCAGCCACAACCACGATATATCATTTAATTTTCTGAAAAGCGTTATACCAATTAAGGGTTTTTCGTTCTATTTCGATCGAAAAGATTTAAATAACTTTGTTTTTCTTAGTTTCTTCGCTTCATTGTCTGATAGCTGTGAATCTGCCATGAGTAGATTAAATTTAGTTATTCTCGAAAAGAGAAGAATCCATGAGGTCATCGTGAATTTTGTATAACGAGCTCTCTGGTGAAACCCGTGTCCTGATTTCTAGGTAAATTTAAATGTGCTTACAAGGAACCCATGTCAACACGACTTTCCTTTTACGGGGACACATCGCAATTTTATATGAGAAATTTAAAAGTTTAAGTACCACTCTGGCAGCTTCAAGAATATCAAACAATCAGTGTAACTTATTTTATAAAAGTGAAAGTAGAACATCAGAACTTGTCACAATCATTGCTTTTTATCTATTTCCATTTCATAGGTTTAAACAAATTTTGTATCTTATCATAAACATTAATCATAAAATATAGATAAGTAACTGCACTCCTCACATACGAATTAAACATTTAAAATTAAATTTAGAGTATGTACAAAAAAACGACCCTCCTGATTATATTTTCTATTTTCTTAAATTTAAAAACCGGTTTAATCGACGTTTTGTGAACACTGTAATTCGGTAATCTGTTGTCTCAAAAATCGAATTTTCTACAAAAATGTGAATATACATAAGTTAGATGAACGCTTTTCAAGCATAATTATTTATTTTTATTTTATTTTACATAATTTATTCTGCATTTATATTGGATCATATTCTTATTGTTTCTATTTACTTTATTAAAGATTTTCGCATGGATATATAAATAAATTAACGATCTAGTTATTCAGGTGGCGCAGTCGTGCATAAGGGTTGCATACAAAATGCAAACTTATAATCTTCTTCAGAACAATAATGTTGTGTCATATGTAAAATGATGAATACTACTTCAAATCAAGATTTTTTAAAGATTTCACTGCATAAATATAACAATTCCTGTTTTTAACCATAAGTAGACTGCGGATCTTTATGCAAAATAAAAATTTTCTGCGTCGATTTTGGGAAACAGGAGTTATATAAAAATTCATTTCATCGCTAATAGTTTTTTTCACATCGAGAACAACGGAATAATATTCATAGATTTTTTAAATCTTTCACCGTTTCATATTTCATCCAGCCAATTTCAAAATCGGCAATCTATTCATAGCTTACTAAAATAATCATTTAACGTTATATTTTCAAGAATTTCGCGTTGATTATGCACATGAAGTAATTTTTTTCTGTTCTTATTTTCTTATAAATACTGTTATGTGCGCCACCGCTCTCAGGTAGCGAACGACTCTAATACATCGACTTCGGTATTTCACGGAGCGAGGTTTCACCGGGATCTCTTTGACAGCTCGTATTCTCCGTGCGAGAAGCTGCAGCTTCCGGCGTGTAAGAACCGGCAACTTGTCGACGAAGTTTCCGGTTGATCTGATGGCACGGATGCTAATTAAACAGCTGCCGTTGAGCGAATTAAACCGGGTCACGCTTAGCGCTGTGCGCCATCCGTTATCGTCTGATAATTAACAGGATCCTTCCTCTCGTTGTCTCGTGTTATTTTCTTTTCGTTTCTTTTTCATCCGACTAATAAACTGTGTGTCATTAATCAAACGTGTACTTAGCGCGATTCCTCGTTTAACCCGTTACACTCGATCCTGTATCAACACTGGAACCTAGCAGTAAATATATCATCTAACTTGGACTTATAATCTTCGAAAATAACTTTTGTGATCTTATGGCTGTTTTTCAAACATTATTCACTTTTTTTTACAGCAGATGAAAGTAGTGAAAAATATAATCGTTATAAAATCACTGGTTTTAATTGAAGTCTTGATAATGATTTGAATATTTATAGCCACCAATTTTAAATAGTGTACAGGGTGTCCCAAAAATGTTGTACTTCAAAGGGGCGATTCCTGAGGTCATTTGAAATAACTTTTTCCTTTGCGAAAATGTTCTGCGTGGCTTTGTTAAGAAGTTATTAACGAAAAACACGGACCAATCAGAGCGCGACCTAGACGCTCGCTGGCACGTTCAGCGCGGCGAGCCGGCAGGCGGTTGGTTGAACGTACCAGCGAGCGTCTAGGTCGCGCTCTGATTGGTCCGTGTTTTTCGTTAATAACTCCTAAAAAAAGCCGCGGACGCCATTTTTGTTAAGGAAAATGTTGCTTCAAATGACCCAAGGAACCTCCCAGTTCCCGCTTACGCAGTCGTTTTGGGACACCCTGTATAATGATTTAAATGGGGAAATCACGTTCTGATATTGACTACAGACACGGTCTTACGGGAACACAATACAATATATGAAGCGCACTATGGTCTTCAAAATATTTATTTATTTATATACAGCCTAAATCTAATTCAGTCTGTAACAGTCGGCATTGCGAAATCACCTAGTTTCCTCCGCCACCCCGTTTACGATAATTGTCAGCTACGGGAGACCGGTACGCATTGGAAATTATTTCACGTTTTATACGATCGTTGCGACCCCTGAATTATCATCATCGAAATACAATTACAGTCCTGGGGCGGCGAGGGGGTGGGCGCGGAGGATTGCGGAACGATGTTACGCGAATTTTTATGAGAAACCCGCGACATGTCGACAGGATGGCCAGTTTCGATTGGAACTGGATTTTAACGTCGCGCCACCGGTACGGGCCGGGCCGGGCCGGGCCGACCCGATTTGCATTCGTCGCGTAACCCTCAACCCTGTGTTTGCCCTCTCGTTGGCGGAAGTGATGCCACGCGACGGCCCCGCTGGATCAATTCCGGGTTTATTGTCTACCAGAGAATGACAGTCCAATAATATTTAAAAATTTCAGGAAACCAGGGTCATTGCAAAAGTCTTATTTTCGGTTCATCTTCAATTAGGCCGCAGAAGCCTAACCCAGACCTAACCAAAATTCATTTAAAATGGCGTAGTTCCCTGCAGTGAACCTAACAGTTTATCTTAGACATACAGTGAATCACAGTAATATTTGGGCACTTTTAAAAGTGACGAAATTTTCAAAATAATCGACACAGATCTACAAAATGTATTTTTGAAATTTCAATATAAGCTCACATAAAAAAGTTGCGAACAACACTTTCAGTATTTTCTCCGTACTTCCGACCAATTGCAATTTTTCCAAAAACTTTTTTTCCCGTCTTGAAGTAAACTAATTGCTCTTCTCAAAAAAATTCTAATCGTATGATACGATGTTAAACAAGTGTCTTTTTAAAACCGTCCGAATATTATTGTGTTTCACATATCTTGGAAACTAGGCGGTGGTAATGTGTATAGGGAAAAATTGTTCAGGGTCACACCTAACCCCAGCTTATATATTTCGAGCTCATTAAAATCGTTAAGGAACCCCGTGTCCAGATTGCTGCCCCACGGGGGTTAGGTTTCTACAGCTTTTAAATCAATTTTGGTTAGGTCTGGGTTAGATAGGAACCTCCCCCGCCATAATTAACGAATTCGGTCATTGGGACATGGCAGAGTTCGCTATAGTCATGCTAACAGTTTTTAGGGAATATTTGAAAAAACCAAGGCCGAGCGGTGATAACGTAAAGAGGAAAAAGTTGTTCGGATGACCTTGGAAACACATTTAAAGGTCACCGAAATCGGTGAGGAATCGCTACAGTAAATAGAAATTTGTGGTAATTATTTACTTTAATCGAGGTTTTTGATTACGATGTCCAAGGTTCCAGGCTTGGATTAGCTTTTTAGGAAGATGGTTATTTGTTTTTAATCGGCAAAAATCATTCTGGAAAACAGTTTTTAATACAAAACGAAGCTATTTATAAAATGTTCAGCTCAATCAGGTTTGACCGCCGGAAGTATAATTTGAATGAAATTGTATTATAATTGAATTGTATTTTTTGCTTTTTCAACGTGAACATACAGTGACTCCCATTAATATTCGGACGCTCTTAAAAAAAACGATAACTTTTTTGATATTGGACCACACGATTTGAACTGTTGTGAGAAGTTAGAGCAATTAGTTGACTACATGATGTGAAACGAAATTTTTTTAAAAATTGCAGTTGGTCGGAATTGTAGGGAAAATATACTAAAAGTTGTATTTTACGAGTTTTTTATGTGGGTCTATATTGAAAATTTAAAAAAATATGTTTTGTAGATCTGCGTCAATTATATGCACTGTAAAAGTTTCATCGAAATCGGTTGATGTGGGAAATAACAACAGTCATTGAAAACTATATGAATCCTTAGATTTATTGCAGTTAATGAAATTTTCAGAATATGTTTAATTGATACAGATCTACGAAACGTGTTTTCTACATTTTCAATATGAGCCCACACAAAAAAATTGTAAAACATAACTTTTAGTATTTTCTCTGCAATTCCGAGCAATTGCAATTTTTTCAAAAATTCTTTTCGTAACAAAACCGAGTGTTCTAACTTCTCAAAAAAAATCCACGTCGTATGGTCGAATATTAAAAAAGTTATCGTCTTTTTAAGATTGTCCGAATATTAGTGGGAGTCATTGTAAATCGCTCGAAAAAAAGGGAAATGTTAAATTTGTGGAACAGTGTAATCGTTGCGATCAGAGTGTTTCCCGATAGAAACTGCAACCAACAGCTTCGCCCAGTCGTTGAACCGTAAACGGTCGAGGCAAGCCAAGCCACGCCAAGCCAAGGCAAGGGAAGGGCGAGGGAAGGGCGAACAGGGATCTTCACGCAACTCGATTCATTACCGATGATCCTTAGCGAGCCGGAGGTTTCTTGCGGTGCGCAGTTAAACACACGGCCCCGGTCAAAGGCGTGATCTGTAATTGGAGCGTTTTCCGTGCCGTCGACCATGGTACCGCTGGTCAACGCAACTGCTAGCCTGAGGTTGCTCTCCTCGTGTTCCCCCAGATATCGATCACCACGGCCACGGCTCTCGGACATTGCTTACGATGCCCTCGGACCCTTCGGCGTACTTGACATTACGAGTTCAATAGTCCGTGATCTAGGTTACTCTCTTGGATAATGTACGTAGCGCCCCGGACGATTCATCGAGGCACCCCGGCTACCGTTTAGTTAAACAGAGATACAACAGCCGATATTCGAACTGGATATTGCCGGCGGGTAAATAGCCGGAGAGCCGCGCGAGCGACTCGCCCTCCGGTTAATGAGAAACTTCCGAGCTTGAAGAACAACGGAATAATTGGTGAACAAGAGCGGTGTAATTGTCCGAGGGAAAAAATCAGAAGCTTGCTTGCACCCTCAACTCTCTACCTCGACGTCCGTTTGATTATTTGTTTCAGGTATTCCCCTTTGTTACGGATAATCGGATTAATTTGCAGCCTCGACCCTTTGGATCGAGCCTGCCGGACCACCCCCGCCGAGGAGAAAAAAACTTTCGCCTCTCTGCTTTTCGCCTCTTTCCTCATCGAAAATATTTTATTAAGCAAGGTTCACTGGGACCCGGTCTTTGACGATATTTAAACTGGTATTAACGAAGAACAAAAACATAGCGCAATCCACATACTATTTTAATGAGCGGCAAACGGAAATGTTAACATTAATTCTCTGTAGCCAACCTGGATCGTTTATGTCCTATGCGAAATTTCACTCATGAAGTTCATTCTTTGCAATATTTATTTTTTCCCATTAACCCCTTGCACTATAATACCGAGTCGGACTCGTGACAAAGATTTCGAAGATAGTCTACTAAATATTCATGCTACTAATTTCCTTTGAACTTTAAATTGAAACAAAATTATATTTTCTTGTTGTTGAAACCATTGGAGACTGCATAGGTCTAAATTACATACAAACGTCTTTTTTTCTAAGAAATTATAAACGACAAATAAGTTCTAATCACTGCAACCGTAAAATGAATCGTAGTGCAAGGGGTTAATGCTTTAAACATTCGACTTTCCAACGATTACATATTGAAATAGGGACTCTAGAATTTTTTTTTAGATTTCTTGAAAGTCTAGAACAATAATAAAAATTGTCCTGGTCATAAACAATCCAGATTTTCCACGGATAAGTTCAGCACATGCGATACACTTAATAATTATTACTACTTCTGTTAATAATCGTATGCAGCTAGTTTTGCAATAGAATTATTTTTCTTTTTAAATTGTTAAATAATTTCTAATTCCATTTCATAGTTTCCAATTAGTTTTAGCACAAGTATTATTTACTTGTTTACTTGGTAACAGTCCATTTAATAATGTTTGATAATTTTGAGGAATATATTATAACAAATCTATTGATTTCAGTGGTTTGCATGTGAATATGTCCAATATGGGTCCTCACTTTGTCCGTACTGAAAATCACAGTATTTGCATTTAAACAGAATTTAATCATACGAAACTCCATTAACGATTAAAAACTATTTTTGCGTACAGCCTGTGCGACAATAATTGTACAAGAAGTACTACAGTTCTAAACATATTTGTTGGTGAATAAATAAAACGAAGCAATTTGTTATCAATATTTTGTTACTACATTTTTTCTTGTCTTCTATTTTCTGTTGTGCACAATTTACTTGCGAACATATTAATAAAGTTTTACGTCCCGTCTGCAATGTCGAAAATTCACGAATATTTTTGAACATCACCTATTTATGGAATTTCGTGGAATCGATTCAGCCTCACTTCGTGTTCAGTGATGTCCGTCCGGGCTCTGGATTTGAAAGAATTTTAGTGTTCGATATCGAAATATAAATCTTATAGATTATACGTAACGAAATTAAATTTTGTCTTCGTATAAATCGCCCAGTCTATTTTAAATAAATGTTTCACAATTGTCCACAATAGAGATATATAGAACACTATTGGACAGATATTAATTTTCAATGGGAAATGAAAAATTTAAGTGTATGCACTGTACTAATGAATATGTTTCTAAATTGATTACACACAATCAGCAATTATTGCTTACATTCTAGAATTTTATCACAGCTAGAATAGACATCAAGAGTCTAAATCACATACAGATTATGTTAACGTTACACCGAAAGAAATCTGGAACTGAGCATCGTCCCTGAAGGGTTAATTCGTGACGTAGCACTCGACTATAGAATTCTCTCCGTAACTGTCGCAAAGGTCTCTACCGTAACTGTTTTATCCGCACCACTCAGTCCCTCTTTCTTTTTCATTCGCTATCCTTCTCTGCGTTTGGCACACTAGAAAGAATGTAGCACCTCTACTGGAACTGTTGCTCGACCTACGATGCGACAGTTACGGAGAGACTGCTGTACTTTCGGATAGTAGTGCGAGTGTTCGACGACTCACGTTCGCAAAATCGGACCAGTTTAATCGGGATTCGGTCTTTATAGGTCACGGGCTGAGAAAATCGACATTTCCGAGTAATACAATCTCGTGAAATAACTTGCGCCCATAGTTGGTCGTGGCATCGAATAGATTTCCTCGATATCGTGTGTTCAGTATCGAAATAATGCCTCGGCCAAGCGAACCGTCCCTCGGATTATCTAAATAACCGGAGTTACTGCTTAATAATCCGCGTGCTGATTGCTTAACGCGCGCATTCAAGTAGTCTATACACGCTATTCGAATGCCTGTTCCGCTAATCTCCGGCTGGTAGGATGATCGTGGAGCGGAGATGAGCGTGTTCGGGGTGTCAAACGCACGACGCCGTTCCCCCGAAACACTTATGTCACGAGTTCGCGACCCTGCATTTGACCATTTGCGAAATTACACGAGCCGGCGCGGCGTGACGGTCGGGCGCGCTGGCCCACGCGTGTAATCGATACCGCGACAATACGCGCCGCGCGGCAACAGCGAATTGTTTCGGTCTAACTTTCGAATATATTTGCAGTATTTCCGACGCGTCGTTTGCTCTACTACGGCAACGCCAAGTGTCCTTCCGAATGAGGGCCCGTTTACGTTTCAGCTGCGAATTGTTTCGGTCTAACTTTCGAATATATTTCCACGGTTTGCTCTACACCAACGTTAAGAGTCCTTGCGAATAAGGGTGCGTTTACGTTTCTGTTGCGATAAACGATCGGGCCGCGGTACGACCGTCCACGACAAAAGTCGAAATAGCCATTGTTCTCCTTCACAATGTTCGAACTCTTGCGGCAGAAAATTAATAACTTCTAAACTGATCCGTTTTCGAACTGAGACGTTTAATACTTTTTTTAAAGAGAACGTAAACGTACATGGATTAATGAAAAAAAATATAATGTTGCTGAAATAAATTGAAGTGATTCTTATACTTTTTGTTAATTTTTACTAGCCGATAGCTAGATCCAATTTTGACGTGTCTATTAGGTTGCCCTAAAAGGTTCCCTCGCAGTTTGTATGCTTGACAGATATTGCTAGGTAACACGAGTATATGCAAACAACATTATTATCTATTTGTTAATGTTTGATTACTTCTCAAGATTTATTTCCATGTTTTATTATAACCTTTTACAAAACTAGATTGAATTTACATTGTACGTATTCAACAAGACCACTAGTTAACGATTCGAACTGGCTGGGTCCAAATGGACCCAAGTTTCGCCATCTAAGGGCTGAGGTAGTTATGGAGAAGATGTCTAGGGTTTTATAATAAATGTATAAAAAATGTAATATGTATATTTCTACCAAATTAACAAATTCAATTTGTAATTTAATCCATATTATTATATATTAGGATAAACCTAAACTAACAACCATTGTTGTTTTACACACTCTAGCATCGTATCTGCATGCATTGGGGTACATTTGCAATATAAGGAAAAGTTATTATAAAATTCACAATTTTATTTTATTTTAGCCACGAGGAATCTTTTAGTTGTTGAAGTAAAATTTTTTATCCTGGTTTTTATAAAATGGGAATTTACACAAACTCTACTTAATAATGGAGTTCAGGTAATTGTAATCAGACTGTTTCCACCGACCTATATCAGATTGGCCGTACTTGTCTCATTCATAAGGGTCGGTTACCCTTGCCCCAGATGGAACCTTGTTTGTTTAGCAACGATTTAATCCTAGCCCATATGTCTGACGAGATACGATCCCTATTCTACTTATCCAACTAGATGTGTATGTACTCCTGTTATGTGTTCAGATGCACTGCCCACTCTACTTCTCCAACTAACAAGTACACTTGGAATATTATGTGCATGATTAGTTACAGTCTAACACTATGTACTCGCGTAGGTACTGTCGCCGTTACAATTGTCTGGTCAGTAATAGAACCGCACTACTTAAACATTTCGACATAATCCTGGCCTTTAAGTGCCAATTACCGTGGATCTATTTTGCTTGTCTGGACACGCAATGCCTCATTCTATGCGTTTCCATACTCCACGTTTGCTAACAGTTGCGACATTGTTTAATAAGCAGCGGTCCGAACTTTGTGGATTTGATCAGCAACAGACTCTCTGTACTTATTGGTCTAGAAATGTTGGTAACTTTAATTGTCTAAGCTGGTCTAGTACCGTTCAACTTTGATTCTCTACAGAAGTTCGTAAGTTCATTTGCCTCTACTTGCAGCAATTTAGGAAGTTGTAACCGCGTTCGTCTGACCATTAAAATACCTATTCTACTTATATCTCTCGTTTCAGTCAGAACTCTTATAGGCCCTAGGGGATAGAATTCATTTGATTAATTACATATTCTACGGGAATAGTTAACTTCTACTATACATCTTGATTCTACCAATTTCAGTCTAGTATTTCAACAATTTTCCCGATTTGCAATAATTTTCCATTTCCAGAAATAATGGAAAGTACTAAATCCGTAACAGTTACTTAAATCATACTCCGTGAATTCGTTCGAGACAATGTAAAATTTAATTAACATTAATTTGGTGTCACTGAAAATATCGATTTTGCAAATAATATTTTATTTAATTTCTACTTCTGTCAATTTCCTGTAAAATTCCTATGTTTGTAAAGATGTAAATGTATTCAATTTACGTGAATTCTTTAACTGATGCGAACCCAATATTATTTGCATTTGTCCAGCTCAATTTAAATGTTTCATTGCGTCTGTGTCTGACTTACCACAATGCAGCAAGAAATTAAATCTCATATAGTTTCTATACCTGTATACAGTATTTTCTCCATAACTGTCGCGAAGGTCTCTACCGTAACTGTTTTATCCCTACCACTAGGGGTCCCCTAATGCAAGTGACGCAAAAGATTTCAACTTCTATAACTTTTGATTTTTTTAATGAAACTTTTACCTTTTACTTTTTTAAAATGACACCATATAGTTATGATCATAATTACGTGATCGTAATAAGTGATTAAAGTTTCAAGCGTGGAAGAGGTGGGCGAACGGAAAAGAAAGAGAGGTAGAGAGAAACGTCGAACCCAGTCCCTCTTTCCTTTTCAATCGCTATCCTTCTCTACGTTCGGAACGCTACAAAGAACGTAGCACCTCTTCTATAACTGTACTGAACATGATTTTTCAGGCAGTTCCGTTAATGAGACAAAAAAATGTTTTAAACAAAAGTTAATCAACACTAAGCGGTCTACAAATATCAATATAAAAAATTGAAAAAAAAAGTTTATTCTACAAAAAATCAAGGTCACCTGTAATTGTTAAAGATGAATATACATTTTTTATATCATAGCATTGTAGCTGATGTCAAAACGAAACCAACGACCTACATTGTTAAACCCTTATACTTCCAAATAGTGCTAAAATCTTAATGAACTGCTAGATCGGCCGTCCGGATCACTATGGCGACGGTGCGACAGTTACGGAGAGACTATTGTATTACAAATAATATCCAGTCAAATGGAGCATGCGAATATCTGATACTGGAGATTTTAAACCTGCGAAATCCGGTTCATAATTCGCAGGAGGAACAATGCATCGACAGCGAGACGTATAAATATAGCGGGAACAATGCAGCTTTTGATATTTATCCCTGCCAGAGGTCCGTCTACGCGCGATAAATATACCAATTATTGTTCCTATAAATGTCAACGGCAGTGCAACAGACTAACCGGCCGTACTTCGCCAGCATTATCTGGCACTTGTCTCGTTATTTTCTCGACTACGTTGCAACATTAATGTGGTGCGCCTCGTGCAGCTGGCGTTGATTAGAAAGGTTGCCGATGCCTCTATCTACATCGTACCGTGCCCCGGAGTTACCTCGGTACAGTTATTGGCCCCCAGGCACCCGTTAGACACCCCATTGATTTCAAGGGGTCGGGTATGGGGTGGCTGCTCTATTACACGCTGGTCATCGAGATTACTAGGAGGTTCGAGTACCAATGAAAAATAGCTCTACATTAATTATTCCCGCAATTCTCGGTACACGGAATCGACCACGTCGTTTGATGTGTCCCCATTGAAAGCCGAATGCGATACATTCACCGCCACAGTGATTTATGAATCACGGCGCGATCGCAACTGTACTTATGTTCCTTCTAACTCGTGCGTTTTGCACGTTTCAAGAAAGTGTGCCGCGTACAGCGCCGTAGCTGCTCGGCATGTTTGTTCTAAGCATGTATCGGGAAAAATGGTTTATCATATTCGTTCTAAAAAACAATAAAATATTTTCCACTTACATTTTTCCTAATACGTACTTGGAACAAAAATGCTGGACAGTTACTAACATATTTATAATAATTATATTTTTCAAGAAAAGAAAACGACCTGCTTCAAATATGTTGTCGACATTATTCTGAATAATTTTTCCCTGTACAGGGAGTTACAAAATTTAGTGTCATGGTTTTGGCAGATGGTTCTACACCTTCGGATCGGTGGAGATTGATTGATATTCAGGGTCAATTTTTTTTATTTTTCTTTTTTTTTTAGTAGAACGTGATTCAAGCAGAAAAAATTTGACCTTGACTTTCAAAACCATGACACTAAATTTTGTTAAACCCTGTACATGTTAGAGCCTCTCAATGGTTAATAAGTTTCCAACCTGCGTATAAAGCATGTTTTGTTATACTGTTCGAAATTTTTAAGTGGGTAGAACTTATTTATGTCGAAGTTGACTTGAAAACGAATCTGAACGAATTTGGAAACATCAAAAATGTAATAAAGTATTTTAACACCTACAATCCACTATTTCTAATTATTCACATACGGTTAATTCTTGCCAAGGATTTCGTGACGTAACACAGTACAATAAAAAAAAAGGGCGAAAATTTTATTCAATTTTGCTGTAAACGAATATTTCAACATTCTTCCAAGCGAGACTCGCAAAATATCCTCGAGTCTACTCTATGAAATATTAATAAAATCTTAATCGAGGACTCGAATAGTCTTTCCCTCTTCCCGGGTCGTGTCTGTAATAACTTTCCCGTTTATGAGTATTTAACTTTTGTGTTCTTTGAAGTTCCCATCGATTGATGTTACGTCGTTTCTACGGGGGCGAGCTAAGTTTTTAACAGGAATTCTTGCAACTTAGATTACAAAGAGTTACCCTTCTCGCGGGAGCGAAGCCCGTTCGCCTCTAAAGAACATTCCGGAGGCGAAGTTCATCATCGAGGAAAGAGTATCGCAATGACAGACTCCAGATGCGAAGTCGAACTCGAACTTCGATAAGCTACTTGGCCATACGGCAGGTTTACGTAAATTGACGCCGACGACTTCACCTCCGCGAAACTTTACCAAGTTTCGTGCTGCAGCGTAACACTTCTGTTAATGACACTTTGATAGTGTCTTATTCGTCGATTACGCCCGATCGTGACAATCTCCAAGAACGTTGCGCAACGTGACTCGAGTACGGTACGACCTCGATTATCCGGACCTCCGATATCTTCGGTATTGCAACATGTTTCAACATTGTCACAATATTTCTAAAGATAATTTAAATTAACTTTCAATTTTATTGGTAATATCTTCGAGACTGGGAAAACGAAAGAGGGGGGTTTCGTCAGCAGTGGTCGCCAGATCAGGGGAATTGACTCGAAGTGGGGGGAATACCCTCTCTCTGCCATTACAAGATTAGTTACGGCGCAGGCGCGGCTGTAACGCGAATTGGGTGCGTGCACCACGTCACGTGACCGTTCCGCGGCGGAAGGGTGGGGATCCTCGCCGACGGAAAGTAGGGGAATAAGGTTGTAGAAGGGGAAGGGTAGAGTGGGAGACAAGTGTTAATCAGGGGACAGCCAGGACTCCTCTAAACAAAAGTTATTATAGAAGAGCTGTTCAATTTGCTTATTGACTGGCTCCCCTATGTTACAAAGTAGGATGGATGCACCAATGAATGAACACTTAAGGAATTTGTTCACTTTCTTGAAAATTAATGTTAAATTACTCAACTTTACGTGCTCATAACTCAAAAACGAGTGGTATCCGCGGTCTGAGACATCGTATTTAGTATTTTCTCGACGAAATGTACAGGATAAGATATGTAACAATCGAAAATCTGTGGGTTCGGGAGGAAAAGTTCAGCCAAAAAATGTATGACCTTGATACCTAGAAAAAAATGACCTTGAAAAAAGTTTTTTCCGAATCATTATATTGTCCCTTCTGTTAGGTTAATATTGTCCTATAACGTTTTTTTCTATTACTAACATTACACCCTGTACACCAGATTGCACCAACTTTTGCATACCAAAAAATATCGAAGAAACAAATGAAACAAATTTTCCGCAGGTGCGCTTTCCTTCTCAACAAATAATAAGCTAATCCAGCGAACGCCGTGCTGCATTTTCCGAACTGCCGAGTGACGAAACTGGATAACGGTAAAATTTGTATCGCGGATATATCCGGCCGGTGAGTCGTCGCGTCGTCGTTATTCCGTCAAGTCGAATCTACCCGGAACATCGACGTCGTTCAGTCCAAGAAATCCGACGAATAAACAAGGATTAGCATAATCTAGAGAGCTCAAGGAATTCGATACTCCCTCGGAGCGGGTAAAATTTCTTGAATGGGAGAGTCAGCGCCACTGTCGTATTTGATGAATACACAATGGGAGCCGCACGATAAAAAAAGGGTATAGGACTGGAGTCATTGTTAACGGTGACTCGAAGCCGTTCCGTTTCCCAGTCGCGTTCATCGAAACGTTATTGTATGCAGTCTTATATTGAAATATACCTTTCTCGACGCCACGACTCGTCCGATTTATTGCTTCTCGTTTTTCTTCCCTTTTTTTAATTCGCGGCAACCCCTGGCAGAGGCAGAGCGAACGGCGGCCGGGCCGAATAGAGATTCTCATTCAACGATATCCACCCGCTAATAATGCCAATGAACCAGCGCAGCGTCCCGTCATTGTTCGGCATTGTACGCGACGAATTGTGCACGTTTACCGCGAGCCTCCGTGCGTCACTTTTCCCAGCTTCGAACAGTTCACCGGCGTGCAGAAAATTTGATCAGCGGCCAGCCTCGACAACCTCCGGCCCGTTTTTGTTTTAGTTTTCAATAATCCGCGGACCGGTGCTGCGCGCACACGCGAGTTTCAAATTCGATGAACTATGGCTCGCATCGGCGAGTACAAAATTTCAAACGGACGTGAGTTTATAATGGGAAGAGATGCAGTATGATATTCGCGGGAACAATAGGACGCGCACCGTACATTGTCGTCACCGGTTTAAAAAGTCTGCAGGTCTGTTAACAAAGATCTTTGGATTTCGTTTCGGAACTTTTTTTTTGCGAAACTATCATTCCATCGGCGCGGCGGCGATGAGTTTTGCGTTTTGAATTGATTTACCACGAGCGAGTATCGAAGGGTGATTGACATTCTATCGGACGCAGGTTTCTTTGACAGATTTGGGTCGACTCATTTGCGGTCGAATGAAACGCGTGTATCGAGACAATCCGTGAATTAGGAAAATCATCTGTTTCGCGAAAGCAAAACTGATTTGTTGGTGTGCTCGGTCTAACTGTTTTAGAGCTGTTTCGCACGGCGCCACAGTGGAGTATTTGGCCGCAAAAGCTGGCCAAAAGTCGATTAAAAAATTATGTTTGAAATATAAAATTTTTGCTTCTTGAGATAGTTGAATATATAGAAAATGATATTAAAATACCTTTTCTTTTCTTTTATTCACTCATGAAGTGTTATGCTTTGTTGAAGTTGAAGCAAAAAATGTTTCCAACAAAAGTTAAACAGTGTTCAAACATCTATAAACTTCGATATATAATATTTTGAAAATATTGTTTTTGCAACAAACAATCAATGTCACTTTGATTTTTTAATTGTTAAAATGTATTTTTTATGTCATAATATTGTAGCTGATCTTAAGACGAATTCAACGATATATAATATTATGACCTTGTATGATGGATGTTACTTTGTTCCTTATGGAAACGTTCACATAACGATTCTTGTGTCGCGATACTTAGTTACTGGGATACTTTGAAGGGTTCATCCCATGTGGCAGATCTAAAAAATCGGAAAAAATTTTTTTTGCACAAATTGCTTCTATAACATTCCTACAATATGCAGGTAAAAGGATATTTCGATATTCGAAGTCGTTCGACTGTTACAAACGTAGAACGGATATTAATTTGTGCTGGAAAAAAGTGCATTCGATTCAACGTGTACTTCGGAGCATCGAGCCAAGACAATTTCTCAACACACAGCAGACTAATGGTGAGTTTACATATTCTTTGTGTAAATCGTACTTGAAACTTTAAACGCGTTTTCCTCAAAACTGTATTTTTCATATTGGCGACCATGATATCTCAAAAACTACTGAACGGATTTCGCAAAAATTTTTATGTTATTGTACCAAAATATTTCTGATATCTGCTATAGTTTTTTTTTAAGCTGAAAAAGACGAAAAACAATGACGAAACTTGGAACTTAACGTTTAAAACCGTGCCAAAATTTCAATTTTCGATATTTTTATATTATTTTGGTACCGGCGACAGCCGCAGGTCTACAAATTAAAATGTCGTTTGATTTTTTAATTTCAGATGATCGAAACCTCCGGTATCATGGTCGCCATCAACCTACTTTTTTTACACGTGCGTGTCTTCCGAACGGTATAAAGTCGATCCAACTCGTTATTTTGGTTTGAAAAAATTCTGAGAGACTATTAAAATGTCAGTAAATGTGTGGCATAAATTTCAAGATTGTATGTTTTAAGGGTCGTCCAAAAAACATTCCTAAAAAAAGCAAGAAAAAGTAGCGTGTGGTAAAAATTTCAAGATTGTATGTTTTAAGGGTCCTTAAAAAAAAAAATTCTCCAAAAAAGCAAGAAAAAGTAGCTCTCACATAGGATGACCCCCTTAACACTAAACCTACCACGGTCAAATGACCGGCGTTTATTATTGCAATTATTGAAAGTATAAAAATTTATTTGTGGAAACCAGTGGAATAAATTTCCTTCTCCAAGCATTCATTTTATATGGAAAATTATGGGCAATCTGAATAAAAGGGTTTACATTTTTATATGGCAACATTTACAGTATTTATCATTTCATTTCAAGTATTTGTGATATTTGTATCGTGAGATGCTATACACGTTCATAGTCACATTCATATGATGAAAAAAAAAATCTGTATTACATTGCAACTCTCAGTGAAAAAAAATGTAAACAAAAGTAAGTGTAGTTATTCATATATTTTACTCTTTCAGCGATAGGAATAATCTATTTTTCGTTTTCGCACACATTTACATATACACGTCGAATTCATTCAAAGGCGAGCAAACTGATAGAAGAGAACAATAATTCCTCGAATCGCCGATGATGATGTGTACAGGTCCGTGAATACGTATGCGTGAGTACTCCAAAGCTAGTGGTGATCGATATTGTTTTCAATTAATGCTGACGTCGGTGAATCCTTGTCGGTCAAAACACTGTCGGTAAAACCTGTGTCAGCAACTTCCATGTAACCCATTTACACAATGGTCGAGGTAAAAAAGACACCCAAAACGCATTCACTTTAGCGGATATTTTCTATTGATTTTTAAAAACTGGGAATGCACAGGAAAATAAAATTACGCCACGGTATAAAAGGGACTTTCTTGCAAAAAGCGTTGAAAACGTTATAAATCAAATTTTGTTTTCAGAACAATACCACAGATTTTCGGTACGGGGATTTTGTTCATTTTACGTGAAATCTACAAAACCATGTCTGAACGAAATAGTTCTTAAATAAATGTTTAGTAATATATAGAATAATGGTACAAGTTTTTGTTATTAACACATTATCTACCGACGATTATTCCATAATTTTTGGAAGTACTACGGCTGAGGATTTTTTAATAGATCCTTCAACACAAACAGAAACATCAATCATAAATCAATAATTCTACCTTCCCCTTCCACGACGCTATTCCCCACGCTTCCGTCACGGCTCGGTCACGTGATACGCTTCGTAGAGACGACAGAGGTGCATGCGTCACGTGACTAATCCGGTACTGGCAGAGAGAGAGGGTAACTTTTCCCCTCAATTCGAGTTAATTCCCCTGATCTAATAATTTCGTTTGGAATTTATTACGTAAAAGAAAATTTTTAACCATCCATTTAGCACAATTATTTCAAAGCGTATGAATAGGCTTCCGGTAGATAAAGTATTAATATTTCAACAATTTTACGTCATTATAAAATACATAGATCATTAGCGAATTTGTAATGACGGCGAAACAATTTTTACGAACGGATGGAGTACAGTGTTCGAAGCGTGGATTATTTACGATGCTGGAAGTAACTAGAACTACGCCAGGAAATGGAAAGCGGTCCGTTTGACAAAAATAAATCGTTACTTGGGAAAGAAGAACGACACGTTTAGTCGGTGTAAATGTCCCATTTGATAGATAGTTGTTTCCCTGTAGAAAGTAAAGTAACTTCTTTCGATACTGTTCCACGCGAATGTTATTCAACAAGTTCGCCGAGAGGTTCGTCCTGTGCAATGGTATTAATACATCTTGAGGCGTTCATCCGGATTTATTCCATGAATAACTTTGAAGTGAATGTCGTTTATATAGAATACAAAGTTTATTAACTAAAATCGTCAACTTTTTGGTATCAACTACTGGGTTGCCTTACGACACTTTAACTCTCGAAAGTCTTTGTCTGCTAATGTTTTAATATTTCCGTTAGGCAAAAAAATTCCGAAAAGGCAAATATTATAATTGTAAACATATCGATCACTTGCATTAAAAATCATTTATAGAGGAAATCTCAGCAGCTGATAGTTTTTCATCCCATATCTCTTATTAGTTTTTAATTCAGTATTTAATTTTCTCATCAATCGCAACATTAAAACTTACTCATTACGATAAAGAATCTTAAAGTGATTTTTATATCTCGATAAAAAAAACTTATTATTATATCGTACGCTACAACTTTCGTTCCAACCATTTTTTTTTTTCATATGCCAAATAGTTTACATGTAATTCAGGTGGCACACTTAGCCGAATCATAGTGGAGATAAAAATCTGGACCCGCGAACGATGAAATTAGGTAAGTTCGACGAAACATGTCGCATAGAATACAAATGGCGGCCGTGGGAGCTCGATGCCGGCTCAGAAAATGAAACGTCACAGTCTTCCAGAGACAATTTCTCCACGTCCAAACCGGTCGACATGTTCGACAGTAATCTCAGCGAGCTTTGCACGGTTGTTTCTTCCTTTCCGCCACATACACAGCGCCCGTGGGTACACCTTATGATGTAACCAATCATGAGCAAATCCTATTTCTCGCCTGGAAAACTTGTCTCGGTTGGGTCACGTTCATTCCGCGTCGATCGACTCTAAATCGACACATTGGGGGAGGCTGAACCTCATTCGTAACGTGTAACACCTATCCTCCTTGAACGTCACTAATCATTGGGCCTCGGATATTTCAGACATATAATATTGTTTTTAGTTCTCGAAGCGTAAAGTTACAAATAAGTGAAAAAAGTTTATGCCGATTGATGAATCGCAATTGTACAGTAATCTCTCCGTAACTGTCGTGTCGTCGGGTCTGCCGAGCGACAGTTCTGGTAGAGACAGTTCTGGTAGAGACAGTTCTGGTAGAGACAGTTCTGGTAGAGATAGTTCTGGTAAATACAGTTCTGGTAGAGATAGTTCTGGTAGAGATAGTTCTGGTAAATACAGTTCTGGTAGAGACAGTTCTGGTAGAGATAGTTCTGGTAAATACAGTTCTGGTAGAGATAGTTCTGGTAAATACAGTTCTGGTAGAGACAGTTCTGGTAGAGATAGTTCTGGTAGAGACAGTTCTGGTAGAGACAGTTCTGGTAGATACAGTTCTGGTAGAGACAGTTCTGGTAGAGACAGTTCTGCTAGAGACACTTCCGGTAGAGACAGTTCTGGTAGAGACAGTTCTGGTAGAGACAGTTCTGGTAGAGACAGTTCTGGTAGAGACAGACTCGCCAGTTTAAGACTTGTCTCCCCACTCTACCTTCCCCTTTTACAACGATATACCCCTGTTACCACGTGTCACAATGTCGCGTGACTAATCCGGTACTGGCAGAGAGGGGGTAACAACTTCTCCCCTGAATTCGAGTCAATTCCCCTGATCTGGTGATCCTCAGTAGAGGTTCTACATTCTTTGTAGTGTACCTAACATACAGAAGGATAGCGGTTGAGAATGGGGGATAAAAATATCACAGTTACGGTAGAGACCATTGCGACAGTTACAGAGAGAATACTTTGGAGGGACAGGTCTCGAGTAACATGCACTTTATCGACGTAGGGAACGAACGTGGTTTCAAATTTTTTGACGAAAAAAAATGGCAGTCGTTACACCACGAGTTTGAAAATTCGATAGGAATCGGGGCTGATGCGTTTGACATGATGGATTTTGAAACTCGTTTTTCTCGAAAACGTGGCGTCGAACAAAAAAATTTCATTCTTCCTTTTCGACTCACTTTTGCGTGTAGAATTACTTCCCGATTTGTCCGCGGAACGCGAGACGCCGTGTATATTACTTCTCGATCCTTCTATCGTAAAAAGTCGCTCGTTAAACTAGCACATCTCGGAGAAGCAAGCTTCTTACGACGAAATTTCGATTTCTAATCTGTAGTGGAATCTTTGGAAAGAGAGGAATCACTTTTCGTTGCCGAAACTTTCGATCGCATAAAAAGGATAGACCAGCTCAACAGAAATAGATGGGTATCGGGCCGATGGGTAGGATCAACATCGTCGATCGCGTCTCGCCGGCCTTTAAATGAAATTCAACCGGGGGCTGGATCCCGTGCCGCCAATCTTCGGTTATTACCGTGTTACCCTCTCAAACAAAGTAACAACTCTCCCATCATTTGCTCTGGCTCGTCGCGGCGCTGCGGCTCGGCCCGGCTCGGCCCGAATCAGAAGTTCCCGCGCTCGTAAATTCATCGTTCTGCGATCGAGTTACCGGGCCGAAGTCGAGAGGATGCCGTCCAAAACCCGTCGATCCGTACCAATCACCGTCTCCCCTCTAAACTCGGTCATCCTTCCTTCCTTCCTTCCTTCCTTCCTTCCTTCCTTCCTTCCTTTATCCTTCCTGTCTTGCTTCCTTGCTTCTCGGGGGTCTCTTTGCTTGCTACCTAGCTAGTGGACCGCCCTCGCTCGACCGTTCGAATATACGACGCCATATTTTAGCACTGCCGGGAGTCGTTTTGCATTTCGTATGCATGCGCTGTGTTCCAGGGCAGCAGCCGAGTAAGGAGGAACGGTTGACGGAAGACGAGCGTTATTGGGATAGAGGATGCGCGTAGACAGAACGCTCCCGGAGAGCTGACGCTCCACGAACGGGAACTCGCGCGTACGAGCTCTGTCGTTTCGCGCTGCATTCAAATTGTATTTTCTTCACGAAATAACCTCCATACCGATATTCGACTTTCCGGCCGTTGTTAGCCCACTTCCGCGCACGCATTACAAATTGACACCATTTTACGTGTGTCATCGATGGATCGGATGCAGACAAATAAGTGAATGCTTTCAGGTACTGAATTATTAGTAAAAGTGAATACCAGACTTCTTCGTACGCATTATCTTCTGAAGAGTGATATTTAACAAACACAATTTTTTTTTCAAATATACTTATTCATCTAAGCAAGCAGTATTGTAAGCATATTCTGTCAATGAATTGGAAGTATTACGGTCAAAATTGAGTTCTTTGGTCGTTCATGTTCCTCGTTTATAAGATTGTCATATCCATTTTGTAGTTTTTTTGTTTCAGCATCGTCGAATAGTGTATTGATTAATTACCACAATTTTTATTCTCAATCATGTAAAAAGAATGCTCTTGGTCCAATCTCGAGAACAAAGTCATGCCGCATAGGTGCCCTGATCCGAAATACGGCGAAAGCCGGTCCCGAGCCATCGCCTTATATCGAAACAATACTGTAATTCGGAAGAGCATATTGTTGAAATTTTCTTTATATTGGTAGATTCTTTGTTCATATACAGGGTGTCCGCGATGATTTGTACCAGCGGTTTTTTTTGTAAACGGAAAACATTAGAAAAAAACCGAAGAGGACGAGATTGTAGTATATTTTACTAACAATGTGATAACGTATCTCAATTTGTTTTAGAAATATATATATAGATATATAAAAAAAAATTTGAGTTTCTAGTTGCGTTTTTTTCAAGGTTTAAATAGGGTTTGAAGTGGAATTTTATGAATTCGCCATAAGAAGACGTGTTAAAATGTGCAAACTTTAAGTTGCTATAATTCTTAAACAGTGCAGTGAATCGAACCCAAACATTGGTAATAATTGCATTAATTTAGTAAGAATTATATCTTGTCAAATTTTCAAAAATTTTCTTGCGTTTTTATATACCTCCAGAACATCCTTAAGTAGTCGAACAGTCCACAGTTTTAGACTGAAGTGTACAACTAATTTCCTCGTGTATCTTACAATAAACGTATGCATGAGAGCTCTTTTTGGCTGTTCGAAGCAAGCATAGACAGAAAACTCCGCCGCGCCGCGCCGCGGAAAATGAGCTGATATAACTACGGCCAGCCAACAAATGTTGATGTTAATTTCCTGTTGCTGCGTCGAACAAATTCGATCTAGCGTGCAGCTTTGTCCGAGCTCTTAAAACGGAATCCCTCGACGCCCAGGCCGGCGTAGTTCGCGGTTCTGTTTCGGACGACCGCAAACTGGATTCCGGCTGTTTCCGGAACAGAAAACTACCAGCGACACAGGGTCGGTAAGTTTTAATAATACCTGGCGTGGCTTACAGGCGGCATCAAAATACAATGATGTTACCTACGTGACGCCCCCTGCGAAACTTCCGAAGCGACAGCGTTATCGCCGGCGGCCTGCGGGACACGCGACACGGAGTCCATACGGCCGGCAAACTTTAAATCAGAAAGTCTGATTGCGTGAGTGCCGCGCGAGATACCAATGTCCCCCGCAGTTTCTCGTCTGAGACGGATGTCCTTTGCTGCAGCTGCGCCGGGACGCATCGCTCTGACAACCGTTAATGTTCCACTCACCGTTTTCGATTTCAACTTTCGTCTCTTTTGATTATTCCCGTATTTTTTACATCCAGGATTACGCGCCACCTATAGCAAACCCCGTCTTTTTCATTGCGAATGACCAGATGCGTTGCCACTGACACGGTTGTTCATATAACATCCTTAACCATTCACGATTGCATCTGTTTTCTTTTTTTTTATTATTATCTTTTTTCATCGAGGGCGACGCACAGTGGTTTAAAAAAAGCTGGTCTGGGTTATCTGATCTGGGAATACATATTCTGCTCTCATATTTTAACTATTATACGTTTTCTCTGTCTATGACCTTGAATGACCTTGAGTAATTATTGTCACTGAATTCCTAATGAAAAGAACCATCATAGTGGGTATTTAGAAAAGCGGGTGGTCTGGGTTAGGTATTCTGCTCTCATATTTTAAATCTTATAAGTTTCCTCTGTCTGTGACCTTGAATGACCTTGAGTAATTATAGTCACTGAATTCCTAATGAAAAGAACCATCATAGTGGGTATTTAGAAAAGGGTGGTCTGGGTTAGGTATTCTGCCCTCATATTTTAAATCTTATAAGTTTCCTCTGTCTGTGACCTTGAATGACCTTGAGTAATTATAGTCTCTGAATTCCTAATGAAAGGGACTATCATCGTAGGTGTTTACAAAATTGTTTTAAACCCTGTTTAAAAAAATGGAGGTGGCCTTGAAATCTCCGGTGAAGATCACTCTGTATATGTAAGGGTAAAAATGCAGTGCACGAAAAAAAAAGTTGTGTGCTGTTTACGGAGAAGATGTACCGTCGGATTACCATTTTGTTCGTTTATTTTCAACACTCTTTGGGTGGCGTAAATTTAATTTCAAATAAAATTGTCAAAAGTTATATAACTCAATTTTTTGCTAATAAAAAAGCAAGAATTCAACGGTTATGGGATCGCCATGTTTCCAGAAAGATTGCAAAAGATCATAGCACAAAATGGTATAAAATTCTAAATGGTAAAAAATTATCTTTCATTTTCCCTTGGAAAAACGAAATTACTTTCCGAAGAACCTCATAGTTCGAATATGGGATTTTTTAGGTACTACGTTCATGGTAGTATAAGCACCACGCTCCACGTTTTTTACGCACATGCATTAATGCTATTCATTAGAATGGCGTGTCTCGGCGTCGCTACGCGAAGCCGCAGCCTAATTTTCACACGATGTGTCGAGCTTATTAATTTTCTCTTCCATCAACGAGCGACAATTAAGAAACACGCTCGCAAGCCGACGCGCGACGCGACGCGACGCAACGAAATGCGCCACGCGTAATTCGCCGCCGCGCGAATGAAGCTGCTCAACCGATTTATCCTCCGAATATAATTTTCGAAGAAAAGGATGACGGTGGCACGAGTGCGAGGCGGTTAGAGACGGAAAGGTACCCACGGTTTAAATTCGACCCGGTCGCCGAGAAAATGAGATACGAGACCTTTGGAGATATTCGATCGATTCAATATCCCGCGGATAATTCACATATCTCACGGAAAATACGACGGACCCGTCGTCTTTTGCCGAGGAAATTACGGTTAAATATTCCCGCCGTTACGTCTCGTGTAATATATTCGAAAATAATCGACGTCGATTCGCGATTTCGCCGGCTTTAATGCATAAATTGCGCTCCAGAATGCCTTCCGCGTCGCTTAACACGCCCTCTTGTCCCGCGAACCGTGAGATTGGTATAGAGGATCCTTCAAGACAGCTCCGAAGATTTAATGG
Organism: Lasioglossum lativentre; assembly: GCA_916610255.1. Classification (NCBI taxonomy): domain Eukaryota; kingdom Metazoa; phylum Arthropoda; class Insecta; order Hymenoptera; family Halictidae; genus Lasioglossum; species Lasioglossum lativentre. The sequence continues at coordinate 11,417,933 of OU744357.1, read as the reverse complement.
AATAGTTAATTATCAGAGGTAATTATCGATAGTAGCGAATGTTGCCTGTCGTCGTTAATATTCTTTGTTCCGTCGATTTTTACCCTTTTGCGAAGAAGGCACACTCCAATGCTAATGTCCGTTGTGATCTTACTGTTTCAATAATTACCGTCGGAATGGTCTTAATAGAAGTAATAATACATTGCAAGTAATTATTACTAGACAGATGAAATACAAAACAGTGATCGTTTTAGAGCAATTAATGAACACTGTGGTTTCTAACGAATTAAAATTATTAAAAGAGGAAACAAATTTTTATTAGAATTGATCTAGACAATTTTTATTTTCCATAAAGATCCGCTGCCTTATTGTTACATTGCGAATTCTTATGCAAATTGTTTTTATGCTCGCAATCGAACACATTAAGATTAAATAAAATTCTATTTCTTTATGGAAAATAATTTGACATATATGTAGTTATATTGAAGTTTTTCAAACATTTTCACTCGACTGCTTATGCATTTATGATGAAACTAACCGAGTGAAATATAAAACAGTGAAAAGTTTCAAAAATCTAAGGATATTACGTATTTTCAACATAAAAAGACTATTAAAGGGTGAAATGAATTTTTATTTAACTACTGCTTCTCACAATCGATAAGTATATTTTTATTTGGCTTAAAGATACGCAGTTTCTTTATCGCTTGCAATTCTATTTCAATATAACATACATATAATCCTAACAGAGTACGTCATAAATCATTCTACAAATGTGGCCAGGGAGATTTTGTAGCTCAAAGCAAGATCAATATTAAGAATGAGGGTATTTCGCTGGAGGCTTCATTTTGGAAAAGACACTTAAATATACATCACGAAACTTAAGAGATAGTTAAATAGTTAAATCTTCATTAGAGGATTGTTCGCATAATTTCTAGATAAAACTGACACGTTTATCAAATATTGATATCACAATTTTCAAAAATTTTGAAAATTTTATAGTAAGCTGAAAATTAAGTCCATTTAAATAACATTGAAATACAAATAAAATTCCATTCTTCTGTTATTAATATTAAATGCAGCGATACAATAAATATAAATTTTCTAATCACTATAAATACCAAGAAAATCATACTGCAAAGGGTTAATTCAAATATTTTCAGAGGTATGCCTGGTACACATTGTTCTATTAAAAATTACACTACTAAATTTATTTAGGTTCTCCGCATTTTCCATAACAATATGTGCTTGTATTATTTATTTAATAATTTCTAATGGAAGCAGTTTTGTAATCTCAATAATTATGCAATAAAAAATGTGAATCCGATCATTTGACCTTGTGGCAGTGTTAAGAATATAAACCTAATTGTGGATCTTCGGTAAAAATGAAAACTTAATTATAAAAGGACTGCAATTATAATACAAAAGAACTTCAGAGTGTACAAATACCTTTTTCATTTACTAAAGAAAAAGAAAATCCCCATTTCAGAATTACAGTTGAAAATTCCCTTGGCAATGAATGAAAGTAACGAAGGCCGGCTGCAGAACACTTTCGAGAAGAATCTTAATATTCAGAGTAGCAGAAAAGTGACGCCAGCATCGTAAACCTGATCCAAACCGGGGTATCTCAGACGATGTTCAAATGAGGCTCGCAGTAAAAAGTAGTTTAATATCCGAGATAAAAAAACTGATCGTCGTGAAGCAGCGTCGACCGGGTGTCTATCGCTTCACAATGACACCCCCCGAAGTCTGGCGAAAGAAAATCTACTCGCGAAGAACACCGTCGAAGAAACGAGAGACGGCGACGCGTTACAGCCACTATTATTCAAGCTCCCGCGACGAGCCGTCGCAGTCATTAGTTTCTTGTTGGCGTTTCGCGATTATCGTGATCCGAGGAGTTGCTCGCGAATCACCAACAGTAAAAGAAGCCCCTCGCTAGCAAAAACCGGCGCGATCGTTTCTCGAATTCGCGGGCCCGGTTTTTTGCTCGGCCCCTTCCTTTGTCACATCGACGTCGTGTCGCGCGATACTTTTTACAACGACGACGCCGAACCACCATCTATCGAGCGTTCACGGCCGATAAACAATAATCGCGATGACTCGCGTTTTCTCTGCAGATAAACCGAACGAACATATTAGGTTGTTAATTTATTTTATTTTTGTTGATCGCACATTGTTTAAAATAAACTTGGAATAATAATATTGGCGCGCTGGATCGATCAAATTCTACCCTATATATAGCTAATTTGTTGTAAACTCAAACGTTTCGATTCGGATATGAATCTGTGCGTCATAAGACCACGTTTGGTCTTAGGTTGTTGTGTATGAAAGGTCCGATTTTATAATGAAAATCTTATTCGGTTAATCACTGTAATATTTTCTGACACTTTTAAAAAGACGATAACTTTTTTTAACACTTTATCATAAGGATGGTGAGAAACCTTTTATACTGTAATCCCAAACGAAAGTATTAGATTACGTTCTTGAGGGTAAGTTGGTAGTTTACGATTGAAGTTGCTCTTGAAGGATCTATTAAAAAATCCTTAGCCATGGACAGCAGACTTCCAAAAATTATAGAATAATCGCCGTTAAGAAGGTTTTTCATTAAGAGGGGTCATTTTTAATTTCGTGCTGTTTTTTTATTTGCGAAGATTTGAGTTGTCACTCTTCTACGCGTGGTTAATAAAATTGTAAAAACAACACAGCGATTTTTATAATTTAAAATAGCACTTATCAATGGATGAATCTGTATGTTCATATTGGACCATATGATTTGGACTATTTTGAGAAGTTTGAACAATTACTACAAGACGTGGAAAAAATTTTGAAAATATTCCAATTGGTCAGTATTACAGAGAAACTAAAAATTCTATTTCACAACTTCTTTATGTATATTGAAGATTCAAAAATATGTTTTGCAAATCTGTGTCAATTATACATATTCTGAAAATTTTGTTGAAATAGTTAATAGGCAACGAAGTTATAGATGACAATTCAATTCATTTTTCTTTATACATAGTTTATGGATATAATTATATTGTGCCATATAGTTTTCATCATGTTTTTAATTACAAAATAATTTCGTTCTTTTAGAAAGATTTATATACAAACATGAATACATAAAAGTTATCACATTATTAAATACTTGTTTCATGGAGAATAACAGTCAATTCTTAAACATGAAGAGTTATAAAATAAGTAGGACAGATAAAATACTGACAAGAACCTCCAAGCCCATTTAGTGATACCATTCGTAAATTATCAATACACTGCGGATCTTTATACAAAATAAAAATTTTCTGCATCATTTTCTAGAAACAGGAGATAAATAGACAATTTTTTCCTTCTTTAATGATCATAATAAATTGAAAATAGTAAATTGATATTCTTAAGTTTATTTACTATGTTCACTGTTTTCTTACCGTCTCGATTTTGTCATAAATCCATCAAATCCGCAGTTTAATTATTAATGACTAAAAATATGAATACAAGAATGAAAATATGAATACAATAAATTCTAGTACGATTAAGTATGTAAACGTATGTTTGCATTTATTAAAGGAATCTCGTTAGAGTTTCTTCGCGATTAATAAAAATAAATAGTGGATGCCATGTAATCCACTTTGGTGACCAAAAATAAAGCTATCACAAGTGCTCGACCGAAGGTAGATTTCTTTTACTTGTTCGCCGAGAGATTCGGTATCTGGTCTGACCAAAGACAGATTTATTTCACTTGTACGATCAATTAGACAATCATTCTACTCCCGGGCTAAAACCGGTATCCATTTCAGCTGTCGCAAAACAGAGTGTTCTAATTCTTTCGTCTGTCCTCGATCACTTTCATTCTACTTATTCCGAAGAAAGACATTTACGTTATTCACTCGACCAAAAGTAACTATACTAATTAAATTAGATGCATTCAATGCCTCCTGAATCTCTGACACATTAAACAACTAACTCATTTATCTCGTTCATTACTATTATATCGATATCTTCAGTGATTTTGAAGAAAGCTGGTTGTAAAATCTACATTGTTTTATATTGAAATATGAATCAGGAGAGAAACTCAATAATAAAGAATACTATATTATATATCAGTTCTGCTAACAATTACGTTGTGATATAAGAAGCTCGATAAGCAGATAAACATTTTATGAAGTGAATTTTGGTCACTGATTACCATTTAATGTTAATATGATCAAAATAAGATTTTGATTTATTTAAAAAATTTTCATAGCTCCACTGTACGTCGCGACAGAATACCGCATTAATTGGGCGTTTACAATTATTACAACCAACAATAAATTAACTGAAAATCACTAACTGTTCATTAGTAGTTCTCAATGCTGTAAATGAGGTAGCTAGACGCTGAAAACGATGTGGGCGGGAATAGAAACATTTACCTTATTCATTGAAAACTATGGCGCGTTGGAAGTCCATGAATTTCATTCGGACAATGCCTCCTCGGTGAAAGCAACGAAGGACCTTGCACAACCGTAGTATTCAAGTAGAAAATATAACCGTGACATTTATGTCTATTTCCGTTGAACAGTTTTCATCGTGAAGCACGCTGGTCCCGTAGTAATTAAACGGTCTGAAAAAACCGTTATTTCTGTCCCAGCAGGATATGATTATTTAACAAACGTTCGCTAACGAGAAACACAGCCCAGCCTCGCTTCGTCCCATCGCGGGCCAAGTTTATTTTTCTCGTTGCAAGCATCGCTCATTTCTATGCCACAATGAAATTATACACGCGGCGTTAAAAACGTAACGTCGCATTAAAACAGCATTTCTATATGTTATTCCGTTGCGTGTCCACACCGAAAAGTACGCGAAACGTTACCACCGTTTTTGCATAATTCCATAACGGTCCTGTATAATTCAAGCTCGTGCCGCCGTTTCCGCGCTCTGAAAATTTCGACTTCGATTCATCGACCTCGCGAACTTCACGCGTTACCGAACACGACTTTCCGAGCTTCGGAACCACTGATATCGACTTTTGAATGCGTCATTTACGGAGAAAAGATGTTATTAAGGGTGCATGGTAGTCATCCATTTTCAAAAAATCGATTTTTCTTTTTTTGTTGTTTCTTTAAGCTGTTCTTTGAAATCGTAAAATTAACAGTAGTTATCATCTTCAACACATACACACTTATCGTATGCGTTTCCTCTGCCTGTGACCTTGAATGACCTTGAGTAATTATAGTCACTGAATTCCTAATGAAAAGAACCATCATAGTGGGTATTTAGAAAAGGTATTCTGCTCTCATATTTTAAATCTTATACGTTTCCTCCGCCTGTGACCTTGAATGACCTTGAGTAATTATAGTCACTAAATTCCTAATGAAAAGAACCATCATAGTGGGTATTTAGAAAAGGTATTCTGCTCTCATATTTTAAATCTTATACGTTTCCTCCGCCTGTGACCTTGAATGACCTTGAGTAATTATAGTCACTGAATTCCTAATGAAAAGAACCATCATAGTGGGTATTTAGAAAAGGGTGGTCTGGGTTAGGTATTCTGCCCTCATATTTTAAATCTTATAAGTTTCCTCTGTCTGTGACCTTGAATGACCTTGAGTAATTATAGTCACTGAATTCCTAATGAAAAGGACTGTAGGTGTTTAAAAAGTATTTTAAACCCCGTTTAAAAAAATAGAGGTGACCTTGAGATCTCTAAAAGAAAAAACACAAAAACAAATATATTTATGGCATCGAGTGAGCCCCATTCCACTTTGTCCTTAAGACATTTGAAGTACCTCTAAAAACAACAAACGATATTTGAGACGCAAACGTTAGGTGACTCACACTGTATAAAACCTGTTACAATTTTATGTTACAGTTACTCATGCCAATGTCAATATTGATTGTATTCCATTGTACAAATTGCATGTAAAATGCGATATAGCCAAGTGTACAGTAAGCCAGGTGGAGGCTAATAACCTCGCAGTTGATGGTAAAATAAACAATTAATAAAAAAAAATAAAATTGGTAGTATTCTGAAAATATCCGAGATAATGAAGGGCTTCATGGAAATTTCGGTATGGAGAAATTTATCCGCAGAATTGTTTGAAGCAAGTTCGAAAGCTGCGCGCGAGCTTGCTCAATAGTTGGATTGGGTTAAGTCCGGAGGGTGATTCGAGCGAAAAATGCGTTCGAAATTGGAATGAATTATTTGCCGGTATTTTTGCGGTAACGCAAGTTACACAGAGAACTCCGACGTCGAACTGTTTTTAAGAAAAAGGTCGGTTCGCGTGGCCTCAATGCATCCTGACGGTGAAAGAAACGCGGAAGCCGGGGAGATTGCTGCTAGCCCCCTGCATTGGGAGAAATCCAAAGAAACTTAGTTTTCCCGTGAAGAAACAACGCGCGTGAAAAACACATGGAGGATCTACATGGTGCCTTGGTATCCCGATGGGACCACTTCTGTATCCTTCTTGCCAGATAAGCAGACGTCGGGCACGCTGGCAAAATAAATAGGTTGCGAACGTGTGGTACCTTACATATGAAAAAGGGCGTCCCGTGAATTCCCATCTGGATGCAAAGTCTACCAACGCGCACGTTAGCTACGTGTGGAGGTGAGGATGCTTCATAATTAAACGAACGTTCGTTCCTTTTCCCTTAGGCTATGGTTTACTGTAAATTAATATACAGGGTGGTTCAGCTAAGTGCGCCATATAAATTATTATTTGGTAAGTATTTGGAAAAGTGGTTGAAACGAAAGTAGTATGATTTCAACAGTAGCAAACAGTGTAATAATTGGTTTTTTTTTTTTAAATCGCGATACGGGGTCTTTCATTAAGAAGTGTTATTTTATATTGTAAAAAACACTGTGTTTTTAACCAATTTTTTACAATTTACTCTTAATAAAAGATAACGCGAAATTTAAAATGATTCCTCTTGAATCTTGAGGGTCTGACAATTGTTTAAATAATTTCTCGAATGAACATTCCTTTTTCCTATGAATTACCAAATTTTTTCATTTGTTCATAAGGACCTGTATATAAAACAAATATACTCTGAACGATTAGCACAGATACTCCATAATTTTTGAAAAAAAAACGTTACAAACTTTTATTTGCATCTGAACTCGTCGATTGCACTGCAAAATGGAACTTCAAAAATAATAGATACTTAAAAAATAATGGATACTTCTATCTACAGGGTGTCCCAAAACAACTGCGTTAAATTGAAATGTCGCTTCAAATGACCCAAGGAACCTTCCATTTCAATTTAACGCAGTAGTTTTGGGACACCCTGTATATTTGAAAAGTATCAGTATTAACAAAAAGATAAATGTTTAAATTAAATATATGAATGCTGTACCTGCCAAATGTCGAAAGATTGTAATACATATTTTGAAAAATTATTTTCCGGAATGGTTGCTATGATATTTCGAGATTTATTTATTTTATTAATCTTGCTGTACATTCTCAGAACAATTGATATCATGGCTTTGTCGAGGCACTGTTTTTTTCAATTTTCAAATTGATGCTAGTCTTGCTATTTTTTATATCTTCCATTGTGGTAACGGCTATAGTCACATTTTACACGACATACAAAATTAAACCTTATTTTTTATTCGTTAAAAGTTTGTGGATTTTGGGGAAAAAACGAAAAAGTAAAAAGTTTTGTGGTCAAAATGTCCAACGGCTGTAAATATGACAATTTAAAAACAAAGGCACTGCGACATTAAAGCAGAAAAAACATAATTTCGAGATTTATTTAAAAGAAGTTTCATAAAGGTATCAATATAAAGTCTTGCTAATCTATTAACATTCTAAACTTCAGGAATATGCAATATTCACTTTAAACTAAAAATATTGATGTACCCTGCAGTTATAGCAGTTCTGCACAAAGCCTGTAAAAGATTTGTCTCTATTTGCGACACGAAAGCGGCAGCTGCGGTTGTATGAAACAAAAAACCAAAAAGTATCTTAATTTGTACGACTATGGTTATTGTCTATACTACAATAAAAACAATTCTACCAGACAAAAAACTGGTCTAAAAGGAATAGTTTCAAGTTTTAAAAGAGAGGATGTCTATGCTTTAATTCGCAAAGCTCTTTTTTAAACGTTAACCTTTATTCAATATCGAGATTTAGTTTCAACAATAAAGAGACATTTGCTAAAAGTATGTATAAAATCGCGAGCAACTGGTTCAGTTACGTGTCGTGTCAGTTACGTAATTAGAAAAATGTCAGTTCATGAACTGTAGGTGGATTTACCTCTCATATCGCGAAAACTGAGTCACTTTTAAAACAGGATTTAAAAATGCTCATGAATGTGTAATGTTTATCACGTTTCTAAAAATACTGTTTGCCACCGCTTGCGTCATATAAAGTATATGTAATATGTATGTAGTTTCCCAACCTCTTTTAACTCATGACTTTTCATCAACTGCCCCTATCATCAATATTTTCAACTTTATAATTAACGCAATATTATAATGAAAATAAAATATTAAAACATCTATAATGACTGGGCGATTAATAAAGTAGGTATGTGAATCCTCTTTATTTTAAGGTTTGCGAAATCTTCAATTTTTTTAATATAGTAGAACCTCGATTATCCGAACTAATTGGGACCGGGGTGGTTCGGAAAATAGAACAGTTTTAAAATTATTTATTAAATACAAAAGTACTACTGCTGAAACTAGTTATGTACAAATACGTATATGATACATAGAAATTATATACAGTTAACAAAACTTATTTGTCAAAGTAATCTTTAATTTTTTTTTTTTAACCATCGAAGACTGTCTTTTTAGGCAGTATATTGATGAAGTATAAAACTACAGGGAAATACAAAAAATCGACATATTGTGTTACAGCTAAAGCTGAGCTAACCCAGTAAGAAGCTCCTTGAAGGATTAGATTATTCATCTTATCGGATAATGGAGTCTCGTATTATATACCATATATTCTACATGTTCTTTATCACATATTGACCTTATTCTACATGTTGGATTACATACGAATTTGATCTACTTGGCTGAATGTGGCAGCTTCTATTTTATTAGTCCTATAATAGCTAAACTTAGATTGGTTGGTACTTACATGAATGGAAAAGTTCACCTTTAAGGAAATTAGTAGAATAACCCATTTTACAGAAACGATCTCGTTTCACTGGCTCGCCTTAGGATGCAACTTACCGAAGTGACATGGAAGGATCTTAATTAAATTTTGGGAGAAAGTAGTTCTTATAATATATCGCCGAATATTTTAGAGACTATTACAGTTTGAATGACCGTGTAAATGGCAAAGTTGTTCTTTTAAATAAGGAATCGCGAAAGCGATCTGACAGATCTTCATTTATTTAAACAATACATTAAAAAATGGCACTTTTTAGCAATTTATCAAATCTTGATCCATATTATTGAGTATGTATGACTGAAGTTAAATACAAAATACATACATTTAATAAAAAAACATCAATAAAAAATGCTGTTTGTAATGCATCATTTAAAAGCGATTAATATATAATCAGAAAACATGAATAAAAAATGCTGTTTGTAATGCATCATTTAAAAGTGATTAATATATAATCGAAAAACATGAATAAAAAATGCTATTTGTAATGCATCATTTAAATAAACCGCTTATTCTGAAATTTTCGCACAACCAGATTTCTTGTTAAATAATAAACTTGTAATGAAGAACAAAGGTCGTTTTACAAAATATTAAATAAAATATCAAAGTAATTTGCTGTTTTGACATTGTTTTATGAATAATCAAACAGTTGAACCTACATTTATTCACAGCAAAACGGAATGGATTTATGGTAAATAATTAACTACTTTTTATAGATATACGGGACCAGGGAATGGAATTTTACATAAGTCAAAGTACATTCTAAGAGCTGCACAAAATAATTTATCTTTAATAAATCATCCTTATAATCATAGAAATTTGTAGAAATTACTTTGAACCTATAATTATTCATAGCACTGTACGACGTTACACACAGCAGCGTGTGTGTTACCTTGTACGTTTCTGCCAGAATCCTTTTTCCAACTCTACTTTCCGTACAAGATAAAGTTTCTAATTCCAAATGAATTTTTGCGTGCAGCTACAAGAATGACATTTGCCACGCACTATTATACCATGCACCTTCTACGGCACGGCGAAGAGTAATGCTTTAACTGCTCCAATTAATTAAGTGCTGCGATCTTAAATAGCAAACTAGTTGTAACTACACAATATGGAGTCCCCTCGATTTACTTTTCCGCTGGCTTCGAACGCAACCGTAGTAGTACAGGGTGTTATTATGCCCCTTAGAATTCGTCTTAACGGGACTTTGGAAGTTCGTATCTTTGACGTAGCCTTACGGCGAGTTTGCAGTTCGCTAGGACCGCGCAGCTTGTTCACGGTGGAGCGCGCGGGGAAGCAAGAAACTGAGAACGTGGTGAAATTTACGAAGAGCCTCTGTTTAATTAGTCTCTACCGGTGTTGCAAGTGCACCTTTTCCAATGCGGGTACTTCAAAACGAGCCATCGTCCTGAAGAAATACCTCGAAGAGGTTCCACCTCACGATGTGTATTTACTAAACATTATACACACGTTACTTTTGTCCGGAGTTGGGGACAGTCGCTAAGACTCGTCTCCCCACTCTACCGTTCCCCTACTACGACGCTATTCCCCCACGCTTCCGCCGCGGTCACGTGACGTGTTCCGTTTCTGTCATGCATGTGTCACAATGTCACGTGACTAATCCGGTACCGGCAGAGAGAGGGTAACTGTATTCCCCTGAATCCCCCTAGTCTGGCGACGCTGCTGGTCTCCCATTCTATCGTTCCCCTACTACGACGCTATTCCCCCACGCTTCTGCCGCGGTCACGTGACGCGTTCCGTTTCTGTGTGCATGTGTCACAATGTCACGTGACTAATCCGGTACCGGCAGAGAGAGGGTAACTGTATTCCCCTGAATCCCCCTATTCTGGCGACGCTGCTGGTCTCCCATTCTATCGTTCCCCTACTACGACGCTATTCCCCCACGCTTCTGCCGCGGTCACGTGACGTGTTCCGTTTCTGTCATGCATGTGTCACAATGTCACGTGACTAATCCGGTACCGGCAGAGAGAGGGGAACTGTATTCCCCTGAATCCCCCTGGTCTGGCAACACTGCTTGTCTCCCATTCTACCGTTCCGCTTCTACGACGCTATTCCCCCACGCTTCCGCCGCGGCTCGGTCACGTGACGCGTTTCTTCTCTGTCGTACGTGTTATATCGGTGAACAGTTTATTTTATTATGTCGTATTAAATGTGGATTCGATCATAAGAAAAATTTTCTTATGTATTTTAATATGTAGTATTTTCGACAAAACTGTACCTTCAGTTTTCCGTCCGCTGTACCATGAAACAAAATCGTAGAGGAGAATGAATGATCGTGAAAGTAGAGGTTTCAAGCTTTAAAACGAGCCCAAGCTTAATGTTATGTTATTATTTTTTTTAAACATAACGATCACAGTTTTGGATCTTTCATTGTTTGTCTATAGTATTTGAAATAGTTTCAGTTTAAATCGTGCCCATCTCTGGTCCTCGTCTACTTCAGAAGCGTTACAGTTTTTCTTTGAAGTGCTCATAAAATGTTATGGAACTATCCAATCAGATGGGAGGACACTTGCGATTCCACTTGATTCCATCTGAACTGGCAACCACCGCGCAAGCAAGTCGACGCTCGAGGAAGTAAGGATCGATTTAATGAAGTCATGATTTTACTTGACAATGTAAATCGGCCGTGCCACGCGAAGAATTCAATATCCTAACAATAGCATGGTCGGATCGATAAGTGGTATATATCGATAAGGGAGGAAGAGGACTAGGAAGTCCCAGAGTCTCGTCGGATTTCCCTGTACAGGCGGTAACGCTTGTTTGTCGCTCGTCCTGAAAAACTACCTCCGGAACCAGAAAGTCACGAATTTCGCTTCCGCTACCGCCGACATTTGTCCGTCCATGAATCGTCCTGGCTTTTGTTCTATTGACAATGAAACGCAGAACTGATTGGAAGCTGGCACCCACTCCGTGATCAATACACGTCACTCTTTTGACTAATATGGATACTGAATATCAGCAAATGGGTTCTCCTCCTCTATCGATAATTCGTACCATGGCTATCGACTTTTCTTCTACAGTTAGAACTCCGTTTATGCGAAATTTTAGCGAGTGCCCGAGTATACATACAGGGTGTCTCCTAACATGACGACCTCAAATAACTCGTAAGGTATTCGTTGTACGAAAAAATGTTTCTAACAAAACTTGCATGGTATCTAGGGGGACATACAGTGCTCTAATCTGTTTTTTTATTACCTCACTTTTTTATTAAGATATTAGGGTCACCTTCAGTTTTTTTAAATAGAATGCCCAATATTTTTTCTCGAACTTGGATAAAAATTTGAACAATCCTTGTTAACCAAAGTATTTCAGTTTAAAGAGGACTACAGTATGGCAGCAACAGTTTTTTCGTAGATTTCAAGAACACATTCATTTTTTCAAACAGAAACATATTTTTTTAACGCACTATTCGATGCAGCTCGTCAAGGTCTGTAAAAATGTATTAAGCTGTGTATGTCGAAAGATTGATAATTTAAGAGATATTTCAACTTTAATTTTGTTTATTGTTTGAGCAATTCAGTAAGTACAATAAATAAATATAAAAAGAAATGATGTCCACATATATGGTCTTTGTGCGTTATTGGTACATTACGAATGAAAGGATTTTATACAGGCTCTTTAAAATTTTCGCAAATGTGACAAATTCTTCTTACACAATTTTTGTTACGATACCGTGGGGGATTTTTAAGTTTCATTTTTTAGTGTAGCGACTTATACAGTCCATCATGATTTCAGGAACAATTTTCGTCCAGCTTTTGGTTTTCTTGGATGGTGGCTCGTATCCAAAACTTGATCTAGGTCTGTTCACCCATTTTATTTATGAAATATTAAATATTAATCTTGAAATAATCAAAAAACCCTTTAAGACATCAAAGGAAACGTTACAAATTTTCCAAACAGTGATTGTCAAGTAGAATAATATATAATCAATACTATCATACGACAAATTTTTTGTTTTTATTGTTGAGAGATTCTGTGGTGAACAGTTCGCCGATTTGAATTTTTCTCTCACTCAGAATAATCCGGCACGAACACGTTTAAGAACCATTCGTGTTGCGATAAATTAACGTAAGATAACAGCCAACATTATTCGAATGTTACATCTTGGTAGACCTACTTCTTTCATTAAGGAATTTCTCCTTTATTTATCTGGTCACGTACTGTTCCTGCTTTACTCGTCCAACCACGTACGACTTCTATTCTACATGGAAACTGTATGTATGTGATCCATATCTACTTGTTTCATCAGATACAATGTCTGTTCTCGTATTGTAATTATACTTGTATAGGGTATATTCTACAGTTTAATTATACAGAAGTCATGTTCCGTTCCATCGATAAACCGCTATATTTACTTCCGTTATCTAAATCAACAAATCGCGCTGCTTTTAACATTATGTACCTATTGCCAGACAACAAGAATATTAATAGCTTTTGGTCAGGCAAGAACAGTGGGGCAGACCTTGTGCAAATACATGATACTAACATGGTGTGTAGTCATACAAACAAAACAAGTGATCGATCCTGTAAAAATAGAATTAAACATTCTTTTAAATAAAATAAGGTATAGGTTATATCAGAATATTATAAAATACAAGATTCGCCAAGAGAAAGAGAGATGAACATGTAGTTTATTTAGTTTACGCATTCGGAATATCAATCTAATCTTAAATAATTAATTAATTTGATATTTGAAGCATTTGATGGATCATCGGATGTCACAAGATTCGAATATCCCATTTGTCATTGTTATGAAAGCTTATCTAGAGTCAAAGTTTAATATTGTTGTAATCCTATTTATTAAATAGTATTCGATATTTGTTATAGTGTTTGATAGCGTTTATCATATTGACAAACAAAATGTATGTGATCCTACTGCAGAGAAACTTCAATGTTTATATATTATTAGTTCTATTCGAAGCAAAACTTTCAAGAATAATTCTTTATCTGTTCACATCGAAGCTTATGAGTATTTTTTTCCCACAAAGTTCTACATGTAGTAAATTTGAATATAGCTTATTAGAAAGTTCCAAAATTCTTTTAGGCCTCGCTCTAAACGTATTTGTGCCAGTAATGATGAAAGTGGTGTGACGTTACACCACAAATAAACGTAACGTGAAATTGGTTCGAAAATGATTAATTTCGGTAACTACACAATTTGTGAACGTTTGAAAAAAAGCTCAAAAGTTCATGATAATAAGAAGAATTTAACTGAAAACAAAAAAACACTTGTACTATCTCTTTCGAGAATAAGAAATACCATTTTGATTTCTCGATAATTCTTGAAAAATCTCTCTTGAAAAATTATATGTATAATAAAAGAAAAAAACATGAAAATGAATGTATTGTAATGTATATATATAAATTTTATACATTTAGTAATTAGGAAATAAAATACATATACAACTTGATACAACTTTCTAAAAAAAAACCTTTACAAAGAACATTTTCAACCTGTAAGATAAAACATAAAAAATATCAATGTTCTTTCATATACTGTGAACAATTAAAATAAAAAAATTTTAATGTTTTATTTATTTTCTTTTTTTTCAATTACATCTATGATTTAAAATAGTTTTGTTTTTAACACAAAGCATCTAGCGTTGCGTCTGCCAGTCGAGATCTTTTCTTTGTAACAAAATCGTTGACAATTGAAAAATTGCGCTCATTTGATTCGCAAACTCCAAATTCAAAAATTTTTACATGTTAAAATGCCCATAGCTTTTTTATGCGTCAACCGGTATCAATGAAACTTTGTACATGTCTATAACTTACTTAGATTCACAAAATACATGCTTGAAATGTTCACTACAGTCACACATAAAAAATTCAAAAATCGTCACCTTTACTTTTTCCTTCGCAATTGCGACCAATAATAATAATAAAAAAAAAATTATTTACACATCAGCTAGTAAACGAACCCTTCTAACGTCACAAAAAAACTCAATCTATTGGGTGGAATTTTGAAAAAGTAATTCGTTTTTAAAAGGTGTACGAATACTTCGTACACCCGCTGTAAACAGATTCATACTCGGGCCACGGACTAATTAACCCGTTAAAACAGCTTGACCAGATTCAATCAATCTTACGCGGTCCACCGTACAAGTTCTCACGCCGAGTAGATACCGCCAGATGAATTTTCCCCAGATACGTTTTCATATAAAGTTCCGAACAATCCATTTAAAAAAGTTGCCCGAACTTTTCCACCGTTCTTCGAGTTCTAAACTCTATAGCCTTAAATCTTGACGCCGAGAAACATGGCGCTGCGTTACACGCCGACAAGAGGCAATTAACTTCTACAAGCCCGGATGAAGGTTGGATGGACGAGGAGAAGGCGGCGGAACAACCGCTAACGAGTATTTAGAGGAAACGGACAATTGCAAGCGATCAAGGGGTTAGGTTGTGACGAAGCCGTGTCACGTTCTCTCGTTTTGAAACAATGACGTTCCAGCGGCTGCGGCCGCGGGGTAGGTATCAGATATCGTCACTATGTGACGCGCGCGGCCGCGGATGTATTTATTTGGAGGGGTTGCGGAAAGCCCTTAAGGGCTGCCTTTATTGCGGCCCGCTCTCTCGCTTTATTCCCTCTACGTGCCGGTTACCCGGACTTCTGATAGGGCCTCTGAGAACAGGCATTTCTTTAAGGCGCCCTCCGCGCCGCGCCGCGCGCTCGAATAGCCAATAAAAGAGTAGTAACGGATACCGTGTCTGCGATCAACGCGCTCCAGCCAGAAATTATCTCGAGACGTGCTACATTTATTACTCGTTGCTTACCGTACGGTACAGTGACTCGCAAATTTCTCTACAACCTAAAATATTTCTGCAAACCGCCCTAGTTATTCTCGCAAGGGACGTCGCTAATTCGAAGTTGCTGATTCTAACGAAACTTGACACGAACGTGGAATATCCAATATTATTCTACACACGTATTTTCTCGTACAGGGTGCACGAGTGCAAAGTTAGTGTGATTCTACACGTAAAAAATAGTCAGTGTAAAAATGACCTTGACCGTCATTTTGAAGGTCAAACTTTTGTTTCCTATGCATTATGTAGTACTCGTAACGAGGAGCAAAAGTCTCAAAGGAACCATGTGTCTCAAATCAACCGTTCACTTGTAAAACGATTTCAAAGTTTCGTAAACTATTTTGTTCCATATGTCTACAAGGGGTCCCAAAATAGTGTAAAATATAGAATAACTTTTTTCATTTAAAAATTAACGTTCCTTTTAAATGAGAAAAACTTGTTATTTGGAATCAGTCGAACTAATTGTTTTAGGAACAATTTGACACTGTAACGATAGTAGTTCTTGCATTCGATGGCTTCACGTTACGTCAATTATGAACAAAGTTTATTTAGAATCGTTTGGTTATTACTCCGCTACAGAATAAAAAGAATCTTGCTTTATCATACACGCTGGATGGATATTCGATATTGACCAACTAACCACAGCGATTCCCTTTTTTATTACCGAATAAACCGAGGATATCAATGCCATGGAGTCCATTAAACCGAGTAACATTTGAATTGATACGATCCAAGGGCACTGCAAGTTTTCAAATAACTAGAGCATGCCATCATTTTCTAGAGGTTAGATTCAGTATACATGCATGTTTATGATACTCAAATAGACAGGGCATTCTTATACAAATGTACAATCCCTCACAAAAGTATACATATAATTGTTTGTAAAAAATCCTAGAAATTTTTTGTTGATCAAGTCATTTTCCAACACCTTTAGTTGTCACTAACTGACAATGTTGCTCTAATTAAAAATGAAGATTATGCATCGATGAAGAAACATGAAGTAAGGAAACATTCTTTTTATTTTAAAGAATGTATTTGTAAAACGAGCAACCATTATGAAACATTGCATAAATATTTATTACACCTATCTAATAAGATAGCTGTAATTAGTTCGTGCCCGTTTTTCACTTTAAGGGAGATATCAACCATTTTATCCGAACCGCTCTTTTAATATACATACGTGCTTATAAGTCGTGAACAACAAAAGATATAAAAAAATGGTTGCAATGAAAGTTATATCGTTTCTTGAGATCTATAAAGCTGCGTGTAAATATTTTTGATAATATCATTCTTTTTGGAAAATTGATTTGAAAAATGATTTATTTTTAAGTATTTACATGCAGGTTTAAAGATATCAAGAAACGGTATAACTTATAATGCAACCACTTTTTGATAACTTTTGTTGTTCACGACACATAAGGACGTATGTAGAAAGAGCGGTTCGGATAAAAGGGTTGGGTATCTCCCTGCAAGTGAATAACGAGCACGAACGAATTACAGCTATCTTCTCAAATACGTCTAATAAATATTTCTGCAAAGTTTCGAAGTGGTGTCGAGCGGACAACGTTAAAAGAAAAAGAGGGGTAGAGATTTTCCTATTTCGAACCATCGTCTTATATCGAAAGAAATCTGTACGAATTTTCGTAATGAATATAATCAAATTCGGAAAGGACAACAGTTGGAACTGCATCGAGGGAAGAATATTTCCGGCTGGGTCTGCCAATATCTCCGTTTCGCCATGGAGGTGTTTAAATTTTAGCAACACCATAGCTGGGTGTCCCGAGGCCTCCGAGATTACCGTTATCTGAACGACGCCGTTGAAACTCAACACCCGCGCAATATATCTAACTGGCCAGTCCCTCACCTTTGACCCTGCAACCGTGTATAACCGGTAAGACCTCACCTACACACAAGTCAGAAGTACGAGTGCACCCGCGCGTACACCGAGCGCAGAAACGAGAAAGGCGAAAACGCGCGTGTGCACGCACACATAGATATGCGCAGGACGCAAGACATAGATATGCGCAGGACGCACACCAAAGGGGGTACCCTCTTTTATACTGGATTCAGGGGTTAACCGTCTCGCCCCCGACCCTCTTACCTGCTTCGCATGGAAAATAGCTGCTTCTTTGTCCTTACGTTCTCGCGCCAGTTATATATGCGTACAGGATGTTTCATAAAGTGCCACGTGTGTCTGGGGGTGAGGGAAAGGCCGAGGAATTCGTTGGAAAAATAACACGCTATCGCCGAGATGCGCCCAGAACTCTCTGGCTTTCTCTCGGATAGGATTAGGACCGGCGAAATGAGGAATTTTGTATGCCGCTGAAATTGTGCGCTTCTTTGTCTCGTAATATACGAGGGAGTTACGGGGATTTACGGTTTCGCTAATATATTACATCGACTGGCCTTCTCCAGCCATTCCGGAACATTTTTAAAGGAACTTTTCGGTCTGGACGAACGCCCAATTCTGTTTTCACCGGACTTTCATTCAACGCGAATTAAAAAACAAATTTCGGTATTGTGTTCGCGCGAGTTGTTTAATACTCCGAGTGCCGCATCTCCAAATACAATGGGCGAAAGAAAGTTTAAAATTTGAAATTTCTGCATTTAAATATTAATTACTATAAATGGGTTTTCAAATGTTTATAACATAATAATTGGTCAACAATCCATTTTGTTTGATACGTGCAACAGACATGTTTTCTTTGCAATATTTCAATTACAATATCTGCTAAACTAATTATTTTTCGACATGGGTTAATACGTTTTTTTTAGAGAGAATAAAAGACTGCATGGATTGGTGCATAAAAAATTTACGGCAATCTAATTAAAATATAAAAATCGTGAACATATAAATTTGTTCGTTAAGTAATACACGCCAACGTGTATCACCAAAAAGTGACAATGCATACAATTTTGTTATGCGTTATTCATATTATTTTACCCAATTTTTGCATTTATGAATTAATGACACTTTCTTTTCAAATGATAATTTACTATACATTTTTACTACACGTGTAAACTTCAGGAAATAAAATGTGCAAGCATGTAAAAATAAAAAGATTCTAATTGTATTTTTATCGATTTTTGAAGTCCGTAACCAATATTTCACTTTTCCATGGATACAGTATATTTTTTTATGTGTACTCTTTGAGAACGTATCTATTGTGTAAAAACAAAACTCGTTACTATCTTTTTACTTTTTCAACGGAACTCTAAAATGTTTTGTAATGCCGTTTCTACGTATTATTTGCTGTTCGGCGTTAGTTTAATATTGTTTGGAAATATAAAAAATGTGCAAATATTTCAGAATAAATAGCAATAGAATGTACTTGAATGTTTCGCTAATTTTCAGTAGTTCAAAATTAAAAAATTAAAACCTAGCATTTTTAGATACAACCGAACTATTACTTCGATTTACTCGAAACTAGTATTGTTATTTATGCTCAGCTAATTTCTTAATGTTTCATACTTGGAGATGGTGTGAAAATTAATCTATAATTTTGGGATGTCTGGAATATTTTTATTCACAAGTAACTGTGACGCATTAAAATGAATCGTTTGCATTTTTTTATAAAAATTTCAAGATATCTAAGTGAGTTAAATTTTTAGATATCTGAAATTGGTCACTTTGATTAATTGGATAATTCCGACAGATTTTTCTCTTGAAAACGACTAAATATAAAAATTTAAATGCAACGTCAATAAGTCTACGAATTTGAAATTATGAAGAAAATCTTAGCTATGATATTGTTTTTAAATGATACTAGATTATAAAATCAATGCTATCGACAACGAATATACAAAATTGTTTAATTGCATTTTACAGCTGCGATTCACTGATTGGATATTTCAAAGGCCACTTTGTAATTAAAAATACACAAAGAAAGTCGAATTTTTGCCCATAGAACAGAAGATCCTCTTTAAGAGAGATAATGGAATAAATGTAACGCGTTTCACGGTTTAAATTTTATCACGGATGAATTGTCGGCTGTGCGGCATTTAATTATATAATTTAAATTAAAATATGAAATTAGAAAGATGGAAAAGAATTTGACTAAATGTGATTTAAATTACTGATAGAACTGTCCGAGGGAAAATGAATCCAATTATAAATGTGTATACATGTATATATAAATGCATATATGATTATTACTTACATATTAATATAATAATATACGACTTATTTATTAGTATTTTAAGAAGGGCGTTTTCGACTGGTCTTTAGTTCCAATTCGCACAGAAACTGATTTTTCAATCAAACATGTTTACCATTGGTTGCACGTAACGAACTCCCCGTATCATGTGTAACATTTAATTCCGAAAGTTACTTACTGATCTGACGCCGCAGTAATTAATTATCATCGAATATTTCCATCGAGAATTCCACTGTTTTAATGCGTTTGGTGGTCCCGATAAAACAGCACAAGCCATGAATCAATAAATATTTTCTTTCTCGAATGCTTTCCACAGCGAAATGAATTCTCATTGACGATTGGAGAATTATACTCGCGGTGGAACGCAAGAAGCATTGGTCCAATATAAATAAAAACCACTAGATCATTTTTAGGAAAGAACAGTGTAAAATAAATAAAATATCGGAAAAGTAATTGTTATAAAGTACTGTGTTTTTATAGTATTGTGTTTTCCTCTAATGGCTCACGTTGTGTGCTATTACAAAACAGTGTGAGCACATTAAAAGTTAATTTATACAATATGTAACATCGAAACGTTGAAGTAAAATGATATATCGTCTGAGTTATCGTCATCACCTTCTACAATCCTGCGAAATGTTTTCATTAAAGGAAAAAACAATAATTTTAAAATACAAAAAATAACTTCGAGAAAAATCTACAATCTCGTTTTGAACACTTTCTCTATGCAATCGTAAATATCGGAGATATTTGAATGTCTAACTCTGTATAAAGGATATTCCATTATTTTGGCCATTGTTCATTTTTTTAACACGAGAGATATTTCGAATAAAAGTTATACATGAAAAACATTGCTTTCTGGTTTTTCGTTACAACTTTTTCAAATTTCTATTTTGATTTATTTTACAATTGCTTTTTTTTCTATGTCCGCATTAATTCATTTCACCGAAGAGAGACAGCGTTCTCAATACTTATTTTGGTACGAGGAGCAAGTTGAATGGTAAATTTCGTGAATATGATTTGTTCTACGAATTTTCGCGAGTTTATCGCGTCAACCCGCTTCCACCGGAAAATAGACGAGATGAAATAAGTTCCGTTCAATGGAAATTCCAATGTTGACGGCGGCTAGAGCAGATATGAAATTTCCCGGGCAAACTCCTAGCTTCAATTATTTTATTGCCGCTTGCCGAGCATCCCAAACTTTCGGAACGAGAATTGGTTAGGAGACCGCGCAACATTAATAAATGTTTATATAAAACTGAGTTCACGAAAAATGCCGAAAAAATCACCCGATACAGAGTTTTGTAATTTCGTGCACTATATATAAATCAACCGTGTACAGCCATTAGTTAAGTGAAAGTATTTGGATGTTTTCAATAAAAACAGAGTTATAACGTAACGCGTTTCTCCGGGTTTAATATAAATATCAATGGGCACGATGAAACTGGGAGAAATCAAATTATTAATAATAAATGACTGCGGATCTTTATGCGTTAATAGTATGCGCACAATTTTAAAATACAAGAATGAGGTAATGTGTGGTAAAAAACATTAATTAAATAAAGGGATTTTATAGTTGGCAAATCGAACCTGTTCCTCATTCTAATTTTAAAACATTTTTTTCCTGAACTTACCATTTTTTAACGATACCATGATAAATGTTGCAAAGCTTGAATAATGGCATACAACATGTATTGTGAATCTTCATCTAGTAGGCGGCAATAAGCAACATTTATCATGGTATCGTTAAAAAATGGTAAGTTCAGGAGAAAAATGTTTTATACGAAATATTATTATTTTTCGATGTAGAATAAGAATATGAAATAAAAAAATATGGGTTTCCATTTGAAAAAATGAAGTTGCCCTTCATCTGACCCTTGAAGGACCATTATGGAAAAATGTGCATAGCGCCATTGAATGTGCCCCTTCATATGAAGAATATTTTATATAAAACATTTTTTCATATTCCTGCGCTGGTTTCCGTAATAATTGACTGTCTCAAGATAAATGGACCACCCTGTATATGTTATCTCGGTGAAATATCTTTATATCAAATCAGACACGAAAGTCAAAATATCTCGAAGAAAGAAGACACGACCCAGTTCATTTCGATAATCCCCCGACACAATTAAAGGAAATTAATCAATGCGCCTCATTAGTCGACTAGCCCCGGTCTTCCTTATTAGAAAGCCTCGGTACATGTCTCCTGGTAGCGCTTTGAATCAGCAGGAATTATACAGGGTGAGTCCGAAGAAACAGAACACCTAAATATCTCCGTTACATTTCGTTGTACAAACAAACTTCTTAGGACAAAGTTACACTGTTTGAAGGGCCACATGTAACGGTGTAAGGGAAGATATTTTCAAGGTCATTTTTTTAACTGGAATGATATATCTTCGTTATCATCCATGTAACACAATATGACCTACAAATGACCTTCCACCCAGAAAAATGGAATAAATAAAATTCAACGTGTAAGATTCATTTGCGTTATTTCTGTTACGCAAAATATTCAAAAATATTCCCTTGAGCTGCTATACATTCAAATGTATCGCAATACACAAAATAATAACAGATTCGGTGTTGACAGGAAGACATTTATGATATACCTTCACCTATGCATTCGTACAGAATCGTGTTTATCAACTACTAATTACTCTGAAAACCTTCTTGCTATCAGATTTCCACTGTCTCTAAGATTTCTAATCTATCAGTTTATCGATGAACGTTTCACAATGCGTTACTCGAAGGAAGATAAGATTGATATGATTTTCATTTATGGAGAAAGTCTACAGTGTTTGAGAGAAGCAGTGCGGTTGTACCAGGAATATTTTTGAACATTTTGCGTAACAGAAATATAGTAAATGAATCTTACACGTTGAATTTTATTTATTCAATTTTTCTGGGTTGAAGGTCATTTGTAGGTCATATTGTGTTACATGGACGAGTTCGTTATTTTGTCAGCTACAACATTACGTTAACGAAGACATATCATTCCATTTAAAAAAACATCGACGACCTTGAAATCTCATAAAAAAAATGACCTTAAAAATTTTTTCCCTTACACCGTTACATGTGGCCCTTTGAACAGTGTAACTTTGTCCTAAGAAGTTTGTACAACGAAAAGTAACGGAGATATTTAGGTGTTCCGTTTCTTCGGAATGTATAGCAGCTCAAGGGAATATTTTTGAACATTTTGCGTAACAGAAATATAGCAAATGAATCTTACACGTAGAATTTTATTTATTCCATTTTTCTGGGTTGAAGGTCATTTGTAGGTCATATTGTGATACATAGATGAGTTCGTTATTTTGTCAGCTACAACATTACGTTAACGAAGACATATCATTCCATTAAAAAAACATCGATGACCTTGAAATCTCATAAAAAAATGACCTTGACAATTTTTTCCCTTACACCGTTACATGTGGCCCTTCAAACAGTGTAACTTTGTCCTAAGAAGTTTGTTTGTACAACGAAATGTAACGGAGATATTTAGGTGTTCTGCTTCTTCGAACTCACTCTGTATACAGCGTGGGCTCGAAGCAGAGGCCATATTTTCATCGGAATCGGAGCGCTCGCGTCGCGTCGCGTCGCGTCGATGGAATGAATAGTCACCGGTGCAGGGGCGGCCGATAATTCCACAAATCGCGGTAACGAGGAGCGACACCGTGGACGTCGAAGTGGCGCTCGTAACAGCGGGAAATCCGAGCGGAAGAGCATAAACTCGCAATCAACGGAGACCGAAGACGTTCTCGTATGCAGGTCGAAGTCCGGACGGTTAAACCGGGGTAGCCGCCTGCGTTCGGGTTCCGGCTATGGGTTCTGGGCTCTCTCGGTTCTGGATTCTGGGTTGCGGGCTCGGGGTTTCGAGTTCGGCCCGTGCCCGTAGTCGGGGCCGCGTGTTCGACTTGCTGAGTAAGCAAACATTTGCATCGTGACACACACGGATCACCTCGCGCCGCGCTGAGTTTACTTTCCAGATTCGCGTGTATATGCGCGCAGACAGCTTACCCCGGGGAAATCGGATTATAAGCGGATGCATGGTCCGGCGAGCCGATTGCCGCACCTCCCACCCCCCACCCACCCTCTCCTCCACTATCACCACTCCCCTCCCCTCCCCCCAACCGTTGCACCAGACGGAAGTTCCATGTCTATCAATTAAGACCGATCTGCCGGTTGGTCGGACACCCGGTCCGCGGCTTGGTCAATTTTCCGCAATTATTTCTCGACGTTGCCCTCATCCATATTTATCTGCTTATTTGTTCGGCGTCGGGTGCTGATGGACGAAGCGGATGTAATTCCCCCGGACGACATGGATCTCGATGAGCCGGCCCCGTCCGATTCGATTATTCGTCTCGAGCATCGTTCTTCAAGTTCTATCAATCATTTTTTTGGGAGTGTAGCTTATTTGCAGGGAACGCGAGTTTCGACTAATTTTCAGAGCGGAACGTACCTGCGAGATACTCGTTTATCGTTCCACACGATTAATTGCTAATCGGAGCCCTCAAAATTCAAGCAAGAATGCAGAGTCGACAGATTGATACTTGTCTCCCCACTCTACCTTCCCCTTCTACGACGCTACTCCCCTACGCATGTCGTCACGACCCGGTCACGTGACGCGCTTCGTCTATGTCGTGTACGCGTCATAATGTCAGGTGACCAATCCGGTACTGGCAGAGGGGGGCGGGTCTATCATTTTACATATCCATAAAAGACCTCTTTATCTTGTCATAACAATAATTGCATAAAAATTGCACTGTTACTTTGAAGTATAGTTAAACATGTATAAGAAATTTTTAAAAACCTGATTAACCATTTTTCATCTCCTAAATTGTCTACAATTGACGGCACTGAATGGGGAATATACATATACAGGGTGTTCACACTATTACTAGCCAGCATTTTCCTTGTAAATAGTAAATATTAGAAAAAAATGAAAGAGAAAAAAGTAGTACTGTTTTTTATACTTAACACAATGGCGTATGTAATTTCTTTATGTTTATACTATTTTGATAGATATGAAGGTGACCTTCCATTTTTTAAATGGAATGCTGTATATTTCTTTATATCATGTGAAAGCGTGTGTCTAGACGAATTCATCCGTATAACGCACAATGACCTTCAAGGTCCTGCAAGGTCAGAAATCGAAGTAACATTTTGTATGCTTTCATACCAATGTGTTTACAAGTATGCCTGTTTTGGTATGAAATATACAAAATGTTTCTTCCATTTCTGATCTTGCAGGAAAAAAAGCTCAAGCTATTGGGTCGAATTTTGAAAAAGTTATTCGTTTATAAAAGGTGTACGAATACTTTTTACACCCACTGTACGTATCATTAATAATCGTTACTGTGTGCTTCGCGTACTTAAAAAATGTGTAATTACGAGTCTAACGAGTCTAATTATTTCCGAATTTGCCTCTATTCTTAATGGAAACGTCAACGTTGAAAATATAAATGATTACAATAATAGCCACTTGATTGATTTGATCGAATCTGTTTTTGCCAGGGGCAGGTCCGGGTGAAAGGTTACGAGTTTAGTTGACTGGCGCAGTTACACCGGAAGGGCGTTCTCTAATTTTTTCGATAAAAGTATACAGAACGATATTCTACGGGGAAACGGAAACATTCCGATTTTAATAGCTCTTTGAAAGGTAAACACGCGGTACGTGTTAAAAGCGACTGTTAAACAGAAAATGAAAACCGACGGGCGCGGGCGACGCGCGGGCAGACACGTTAAAGCCTGTATCAATATATCTGATGCCTGGGTTTAATCAGCGCGCCGATATTCATCCGTGAACGAGACCAATGCGCACACACGTCGGTCACAACACATAATGCAAACATTTAAATCGCCAATATTTCGCGTTTGTTCCCCCGCAAAATATGCCGGAACACGCGTCAACGTCGATCCCGATCGCATAATACAATAAAGGGTGGTATACGGCGCCACGGCTCGGCGGCGTCGGCGGCGATCGTAAAAATTGAATCCGCGGCACGTAAAGGATTTGAAACGCCTAAATTGTTTAACAACCGCGCGTCCCGGTACCGATGAAAACTCGAACCCGATTAATTTAACGTTCGTAATCCTTTGTGGAACGGTAAACCACGAACGAGCGCCGGTGTCTCTTGTATGCATTGTAACCGGATAAAACGTTCCAGGGGGGGAGGCGGGGGCGGGAGGGGGGTGGTGCAATCTCGCGTCGGTTCTTCATTTCGCCGGGGACTCTGCCACGAGAATCAGAAACGAAATTAATTAACCCGCCGAAATTCAATTAACAGCAGTCGCCGCCGGTAAACCTCCGCGAGCTGAATCCGCTGAAATGATCGCGGAACGAAGAAAAGTAGCGACCGACCTCGGACGAAGAGGCACAGTAGGAAAAAAGGGCGGACCGAGTGGAAAAGAGAACGGTCGCCAGAGAGGCCGGTACCCCGATTTCAATTATATTTTTCGCCGATTAAATTAGACCAATGATCGCAGATAATACGCGGTCGGTACGTGTTCGACGACGATCGATTAACGCTCCGTCGTTATTAACTGAAAAACGACGAACCACTGTGTACCAGCGGCCCGATCCGATTGTTTGTTCGGGAAAATGAAGAAACAGTAAATCGGCGCGGTGGTAGAACGCGAGGAACCGGAAACACGATTACACCGCCGCACGAGATTGATCTGTTCATTTTCAATTCTGCAATGACACTTCCCGCGAAATGAAGTTTCAAATAACTTCTGGCAAACTTTGTTATTCATATCTAGTTACAGTGGGTGGTAAAAAGTATTCGTACACGTTTTAAAAACGAATAACTTTTTCAAAATTTGACCCAACAGCTTGAGCTTTTTTTGAGACGTTAGAAGAGTTAGTTTACTAGCTAATGTGTAAATAATTTTTTTTTATTGTTATTGGTCGCAATTGCGAAGACAAAAGTAAATGTCACGATTTTTAAATTTTTTATCTGTGACTGTAGTAAAAATTTCAAACATGTATTTTGTAAATCTAAGTAAGTTATAAACACGTACAAAGTTTCATCGAATGACCTCAGGAACCGGTCATTTCAGGGAGTTGAAGCAATTTTGGGACACCCTGTAGAATAACTATTACCATTTTTACAAACTGAAATTCTGTTGTAAAGCAGTAATGAATTTTTTTTATAAATATCTTCATCTAATTAGGTCGTTGCATATGAAATGTTCGATTTATGAATGCAATCTTATGAAGTGTTTTAATCAAGAAATAGTATTATAATCTACAGGTTTATTATTTATTGTTACAAAGCTATTCTTTTAAGTCATATCTTCAGTTGCCATGGGGTTCAATTAAGATATTTATTCATAGATTTATTCAATAACATATTTTCTGTTCTATTACTTTTTTCCATTCTGGAGGTAATTTATCATGTCATTTAATAAACCTATGAATAAATATCTGCATTTTCGTTGTTAACCTATGAACATTCGTTCCAACCCAATACATATGCAACATAATTTTTAAAGAAAGTTTATTTCAATATCAATCGACGAGGAAATAAACATACCTATTGACGAGAACATTATGTGATGTTTAGCCAAAATGTAATTTAGCCTAATATAAAATAATAATATAAAAAATTGATAGTTTGAGAGTTGATAGGTCTCGGATGACGCCTAATCAGAGTTACCACCCCTTCTACAACGCTATGCCCCCACGCTTCCGCCGCGACCCGCTCACGCGACGTGTTTCGTCACAATGTCACAATGTGACTAATCCGGTACTTTCAGAGAGAGGGTATCTTTTTCCCCTCAATTCGAGCTCCCTCCCCTCTTCTGACGACTCTGCGCTTTACCCTTATCCGAGGACAAAAGAAACTGTCTTGAACAACGAATTTCGGTGGCAAGTTTATTTTACAAATCACTGTTTGTTGAGACACGAAGTTCTCGGAGGCAATTGCTCCGGTGTTTCGCGGCCTTACATGGTGATTTAACTTCGTGTGAATATTTAATGAACATTTGCATTTTCACAAAGGACTGCATTTATTAAAGGACTGATGTAAAATACCAGATGTAGCTAACTCGGCGGTTCGTTCTGTTCCACTGTGTAAACCTTTAACTTCGTGTAAAGTTTGCTGGTTGGTGGAACATTTCGAGTAGACGTGTTTTTGTTCTTGATATGATGAAGCGAGTTGATGTACCTGGCTTACAAATACTTTCTTAGAGGCGCGTTCCCGAAGTTACGTTGTTTGCTGGTATGTGCTCGATGATGGACCTTGTGAACATTTCTTGCAATACTAACTAAGACGTGATACGTGGGTTGAGAATAACGCATCCTGACAAGTCTATTTCGAAAACGATGGAGAGGATAATCATGACTTTCACGCTGAGAACGTGATAATCCATAATGTATTCGTACGGTTATGAATCCCGAACTGAATCACAGGCACGTAACGCTAGGTAGCAAGGAAGGAAAAGAGAAGGAAAAGGATATAATGAAACGAGGTAGCTAGCAGGGAAATCAAAAGGAATGACGTATGGGAAAACTCAGGGTCTGTAGTAAATCCCTATAGAGAGTA
The DNA here is from genome assembly GCA_916610255.1 of Lasioglossum lativentre. Taxonomy (NCBI): domain Eukaryota; kingdom Metazoa; phylum Arthropoda; class Insecta; order Hymenoptera; family Halictidae; genus Lasioglossum; species Lasioglossum lativentre. Next base: position 11,389,340 of record OU744357.1, on the reverse strand, counting down.
TTAGAGAGAGATTCGAGGGGCTCGTGTAAGTTTTATCGGCAAATGTAGGTACGTCATGGGAAATTGGTGACGCTCTGACGTGACACTCTGATAATGAGAGGAAAAGTTAGGAACAAGAAATATTGTAGAGCATGTCTGGCCAACCGATTGTTGCAGGCCTCTTGTAGAAAAGAAATAAGTGAAGTGCTTAAATAAAAAAAATTAGGAAAGAAAGGATAGAATTGAATTTATAACGATGCGTTGACAGTATTATCGCTGCCATAATGTCTACAATGGGCATGCTTTCTTAACACTTTATACTTTGTATTATATAAACTTGGAATAATAATATCGGCGCTACGGTTCGATCAAATTCTACCCTATACATATAGCTAATTTGTAGTAAACTCAATGTTCAAATAAACTTCGAATAATAATATCGGCGCTATTATAATATCTGATCGAACCGTAGCGCCGATATTATTATTCCAAGTTTATTTAAACACTTTACGATCGATAAAAATAAAAATTTCTGACTTTATTGTATTATACTTTGTAATATTCTATTGGGGAATGAGTAAATCAGGCTTTTTCTCCAATTTTGTCTGTGTGAGAAATTTTCTAGAAATACTGACGAGTTATTTCACGACCATGTATTTCACGCTAAAATGTATATATTATCTGTTGTCCATCGGATTGGTACTTCATGAATTCCAATTTTATAGAAAATAGAGTATTAAACCTTTGTGAACGAGTGTTATGTATTCTACTGTAATGGAATATATTCTAGTATATTCTAGTATATTCTACTATATTCTACTATACTGTAATATATTCCAGTAAATTCTACTGTACTCTGGTATTCCAGTATATTTTACTATATTGTAATATATTCCAGTATATTCTACTATATTCCAGTATATTGTAATATATTCTACTATACTGTAATATATTAAAGTAAATTCTTCTATATTGTGGTATATTTCAGTATATTTTACTATATTGTAATATATTCCAGTATGTTCTACTATATTCTAGTATATTGTAATATATTCTACTATACTGTAATATATTCCAGAAAATTCTACTATATTGTGGTATATTCCAGTATATTTTACTATATTGTAATATATTCCAGTATATTCTACTATATTCCAGTATATTGTAATATATTCTACTATACTGTAATATATTCCAGTAAATTCTACTATATTGTGGTATATTCCAGTATATTTTACTATATTGTAATATATTCCAGTATATTCTACTATATTCTAGTATATTGTAGTATATTCTAGCGATTCTAGCGAGCGACATATGTAATTTCTAATATTGGATACTAGTAATTTAACTTCTTCAATACCAAAGGATCACTGCATTGTTTTCATTCTTCCTAATATTTTAGATTTTTATACACAATTTAGGTCCTCAAAAGGATTTTCAATGCTTTAAAGGTCTTCATTTGAAAAGGGTTGAGCCAATTGCACACGATCCATCACTATGTTACTATTGAAACGATCACATCCTTTCAATATCTGCTTATGTGGTCCACATAAATGATAATCGCAAGATGGTAAATGTGGGCATCAAAGGTCTTGAGGCCTCATAGATAGATTTTGTATATGTTCACGATCACTGGCGAACAATCATGCCAACCAAACACTTTTCTTCGGAACAATGTTTCACCCCTCCAACTGTTGACCGTATTGTATAGAACATTTCAGTGGGTTCTGTTTCTACAATAGTTGCAACCTGATAATAATACGTTGTGCAGTGGGAATTGGTACTATCTGCTCACTGATTGTTACAGCTATTGAGTAAACGGCTAACCAGAGTATCACGTGACGCGATCCGAGCGTGAGACAGTCTACTTGAATTTCCACTTGGTCTCATGTAGATAAGGACGACTGTGCAGTTCTACATTACAAAGTTCTGTTAATATTTAGCTGTGACCCTCGCTCGTGTATTATAGTGCTTACGATGCAGTTGAATAGTAACATAATTTAGGGCTTGAAAGGTCAAGGGACTATTCTATTATGCGCATTTCGTACGAATAAATAAATGATACTTATCTAGAACGGGGACGACCTCGCTGTATTCAATGACCTTGAACTGTATTTTCAAGGTCAACATCGTGAACCACTTCGAAATATTCTCCAACATATACAGTAGTCCAAATGATGGATTTCAGATTCTTTATTTAAATGTCGTGATTGAAAAAATGTTTTCATGGCCATACACACTTATTTATTCAGACGTATTTAGAAAAAACAATCGTGCAACGTCTTGTTAAATACAGTCTTACTATTTTTAAAAGGCAACACACCAATTAGTAAGTTTTAGCGTTCGGTTCTTTCAGCGTTAACATCATAAATCTTCTCGGTTCTTGTTTACCAAAACAAATTGCTTCGACTTGACCTAATTTTCGCGGTAACCGAGTCAGCGGTCAACGCGTTAAACGCTGTTGAAACGCGCGCACGTACCGTTTAATAAAATAATATAGTCTTTGCTGTACGTGTGGTATGTAGAACGTAACATCTCCCGAGTGGACTGACGCGGTAAACTACAAACGGTCATTAATCACCTGTCGACTATTACCAATCTACGATCAGCAGTCACGTGTGTGCACGAACATGTTGCGTGTGTGCGAAGCAACGAGGTAAGCAGCGTTGCGTGTTATCGATCAATTTCGGGATGACAGGGAGCCGTAGAACTTCGGGTTGCATCTCACGAGCCGGAAGACGCGTCACCCCGAAACGGAAGCGGAGGCGTCGAAGAATCCCAGCGGCATTGTTGCGCTCGCGCAAAAAGATTTCTGTCGTTCGCTCGGCTCCGACGAACACCGATCAAATATTGACTGCCGTAATGACGTTTCCCCGTCGTTCTACCCTATCCCCCTACCCATCTGCCGCCCCTCTAGCGCGCGCGCGATCGTTCCGTTTCATTAATCCCAACCCGCGCCGAGAGCCGCACCGGAAAAATTCTTAGCGTGCACACACGAAGATACCCAGAGAGCATCGGTTACTCCTACACCTTCCGTTCCTCTGTTCCGTATCTATCGTTCGAACTTTGCTCCGTGAGACGGGTATACGCCGAGCAATTACCGCGATCGTTTCTTCTCCCTCGTCCACCCCCTCGGCGTTGCGACCGAGAACGAGTCGCGATGTTTAACCACAGAGAACGTACAGTTGCTCGCGAAAGTATTCGCACAGCCATTCGAAACCGACGGTTGCAACGTTTCACCTTTCACGTTATCAATTTTTCCTTTATAATTCTCGATAGAGATTTCTTATTTAGAAATTCTCGATAGAGATTTCTTATTTAGATATTCTCGATAGAGATTTCTTATTTAGAAATTCTTGATAGAGATTTCTTATTTAGAAATTCTCGATAGAGATTTCTTATATGTACAGTAAGGTGGACCTTATTTTTAGGTCAACGAATTTTTTTCACGACGCCACTCAGAATTGTTCCTTTAGGTGAGAAAAAAATTTGTGCACAGTTTGAGATCGATCGGATAAAAGGATCACGAGGCACGTTTAAATTGAAAATTTTGAAAATTTTGAAATTCGTCTTAACTATGGAGTGTGACATACCGTTGGATTTGTCTTTTTTTTCTAAATAGGAATATGGAAAAATTATATGACCTTCAATAACGATAACCCTAAAATTTCAAAAGGGTAAGGGTAAGCCGGATAAGATGGTCAAACATGCCCTTGAGCCGAATAATATCGGGGATGGGACATTCGATAGGGCAACAAAAAAAAACATACCGTGTAAAATTTTAACCCTCTATCTCGATCGGGAGGGTAGTTATGGGGTAAAATTGAAAAATCAGTTTTTGGCCTATTTTCCCTAGTTAATACATACTCTGCAATTCGTTTCAGATTTTTAAATTGAAAATCCTGCTTGTAAAACATCAAAAACCTAAAAAAAATCGATAAAATGTAGATTTCACATGGAAGTTCTAAAATGACCACCTCTATATTTTTACAGTACCGATATATTATTATAAGTGTCGTTCATGAATTTTTTCAGATTTTTAAGTGAGGTGCGCCTTTGTTAAAAAAATTGAAAATCTCCAAAAAATGCATATTTCTTTGTAAAGTTTTAAAGATACCAGTTTCATGGAGGTGACCTTCAGCTTTTTATGGCATATGAAAGCGTAGGACAAGGCGAATTCAATCGACAATGACTCCCAAGGTCATGCAATGTCAGAAATAAGAGATATATGCAGATCGAACATTTCGCAACAGAAAACAAAACTTTTTATTTTTCAATAAGAAATCCTGTACGAGAAACGAAATTCTGCGGGAGTCTGTGAAGCTGGAGAACGCTATTCAATATTAACGTAGTGTACATTCGATCGTTAAGACAGTTAATTAGAGCGACGGTGAAGCCTGTTGTACGTGGAACGCCGTTATTAAAGCGACGTCCACAAAAGAAAACACTTCCGATGATCGTAATTAATTCTTCTCCATTAAAGAAGCTCCGGCAACGTCGTAAACTGCAAAACGCCGTCGTTTTAGTAGCTTAAAGGTTAAAAATCGACGGTTTACGTACGATATGGCAGCAGCAGAAATTTGCACGATGACAATTTTCGCTCGGGCGCGCCATAACTCGGTTATAAGTCGTAAAGTTCGCGGGAGACCGTGAAGATTCGAGGACCGTGGACGATGCAAATGCGTCGAAAATTACAGCGACGCGCAAATTGTTGCGATAACAAGTTCCACGCGGAATTGCCGGGGGAGGGCGGTTGGTACGAAGATTCTCGACTTCCGGTTTATGCGTCCGGCTCGGTGGCCTCGTCCCCGTCGTTAAATTCCGCTTTTTCAACCACGTAAACGCTTTCTTTCGCGTCGGCCGCCCCTCCACCAGCGTAAAGCTAGTTCATTAACTCGATGCTTGATCGCGGATGATAATGCGCACCGCTTAAATTGATGCGCCGTCTTTATAATACAAATCCCTCTTTATTACGCATTTGTTACCAATCTTTATGCAAAATAAAAAAAGTTTGCATTGAAGGACGGTCAGAGGAGGCAAATCAAAAATTTATTCTTCTTTTAATTATTAAACTTGAGAATACACCGATGTCCTTGAATGTTTTTAATATGACCACTGATTTAAGTTATGAGTACCCAAAATCATAAATGCATTAAATTTGCAGACTATTTATTATCAAAAGTAATTATGTTTAGAGACTGATAAAATGATGCTGTGAATCAAGCGAATGTTCATTTTTCATTTTTTAATATACAGGGTGGGGGATTTTTAACCCCTTTGGTGATCTGCTGAAATAAAAAAAAACTGGTCGAAAAATTGTCTTCCTTCTTTCTAGAATATATATATTGTTCTAGAATACAAGAAGTTAATATTATTGGCAAATAATAGAGTTTTATTTAAACAAAGTAACAAAACAAGTAAAAAATGCGGTACAAAATATATGAATTTTATTTACAACAATTTTGTAATTTTCTTATATACAACACTAAGTAGTACATACGCTAAAAATAATTTTCAGCAAAATAAACCTTAATGCATCGCCCTTTTAATAATTTACAATGTTATTTCTTTTTGCCCTTAATGAAAATATATACATGTAACATGTACTCGAATTAGGTGACTCAAAAAAAGAGAAAATACAAAAAAAGTATCTAAAAGTTAGAATAAAAACATGATTTTTACGGTTAGGTTGATAAATTAATAGAACGGAATAACTTGGAAATAAACAAACTACAGACGCATGATTGGTATCGATATTTAAAAAAGACCCGAAATAGAATTGGAAGAAAAGAACCGAATCATCGCTTGAAGAAATACCTCCGTTGTTCGCTTCTATATCCAACGCATATACATAAGAAAATTAAACTTCCCCGCGGTGCATTAATTTTCTTTCAGTTGAAGCTGATTGAGTTAGCGAACTAAATGCAGGGCACCGAGATATTCTCGTCCTCCAGAATCACTTTCTAATAGCGTGTATTCCAAGATCCCAGAGCGTCTTAAGTTCTGATCCTCAGGAGGAAGAATGAAACTTCCTCTGAACTGTGAATTGATTAAACGCACAGATACGCTGCTACATCCCTAATCCATTAATAGTCCATGGAACCATCGCGTAGGCTGTAGAGCGTACATTGCCATAAATTGACGGGAAGGATACGTAATATGGTAACTAATAGAAACTTCAAATACTCTCAACCAGTTAATCAGAGAGGATTAATCATCATATCTATTCGTCCGTAATATCCGATCGTTTTTTAAGCAGAATATCAATTTTATAAATTTCCAAGTGATCTCGAAGAATTTAATTTTATATACCATTCAAACTATACTAAACTGTTTATGTCTGCAACATTCATTTAGATATACTCTAGAATCTAAGTACAGACTAGTCGAAGTACTGAGTCATGCTCGATGTTTTACCCTATGGAGAATTAGATGAGTTTTCTTGTTGTATTAGAACAATTGTTCTTTTTCAACTGGTAGAATAAAAACGAAATAACGCCATTATAAAACATGTTTCGTGTAAGTTCGTTTTATTTGTTTAACAATAATCTATTGCACTAAAAACTAAGTGATTAGGAACACGGCATTGCTGAAAATGTAAGTTTGAAATGATTTTTCTAAGCGTCCTTGACCAAATGATCTAGATACAGGCTACAAAACTAATTCGAAATGAGGGCTAGCCGACAAGAAAAGAAAGGGGATGGTGAGAAAACTAAGAAATTAAAAAATACTTGGGATTCGGTGACTACGAAAATTACGAGGAAAAAATACCAAAACATTCAAAAGAACAACACAAACAAGCAGAAGTCTTTCGAAATGGAAGCCACAGTCAAAAGATTCAAAGGATGCTGGTGCTCCAAATCCTGCTGTGGAAGATGATGACAGCGACCTTGAAATTCATTAGCGAGAGTACCCAGACGACAAGAATGCGAGTTGCATGTGCTGCAACGAACTTTTCTCTGAAGACTCGGAGGGAGAACTGAAGTGATTCGTAATATTGTACGTGGGCACACAGTGACTGCGCAGGTGTAGAGGAAGGTGGATACGTTTGTGACTTGAAAATTGATTGTAAATATTGTAAAAGTAGCATTTCAGTTGAAGTACATCAAGTAAGTTTAAGTATATTTCTTCTAAAAGTAAAGACTTTAGAAGAAGACTGTAGAAGAAAACATTTTAAAGTTCATTGGAACAATTCTTTTAAATTCGAGTCAATTTTGTTCATATTGACGATCGGGTATTATTGATTTTTGCATGTACCATTATGTTTGTTACTCCTATCGCAAAGTGTCACCATCCACCTTCAATTTAAGCCCTCAAGCGTCCCAAAATTCCAACGAGAATACGTTCTAAAATTTCTCTTAAAATCGAGCGAATATCCCGTTTCCCAATCATACGCAGAAACCACCTACAGTACGGATGGTGACGTCACGGGTCACCTAGCCTATTGGTACGTTGCGTTGCTGAGGCAGTTCTAGGAACGTGACGTCATGTGTTGTCTCGAAGGGACTTTTTCTGCAACGCTGAGTGTACCGCGTTCTCGAGTGTGCGCAGCCCCCCCCCCCCATATTTAGTGGTCCGAGTGACGTACCAATCGTCGAGCCCCCTCTTCGCGCCGATCCCAATTCGGGAGCAATCGCCGATCGTCGGAGACAATCATCGCCCGATGTTCTAGTATAGGCGTCCACTATTCGGGCTTCTTGCGCCCGAACGTGAGACAGAAAAATACATTGGGCGATTGGTCTACTCCAGAGGTGGGCATTATCTAAATAAAAAATTATTCGCATAAGTTGTAGATAAAATATGTAAGCTTTGTGTATGTGTCGGTGAGCCAAATATCCTCGAGAGAGGGCGGGACTTGAAAGGTTAGAGATAGTAATCAGATAGATATAGACAGAGTGACAATTAAACTCACAAATAAACTTCATTGATAATTCGTGAGTAAAACTAATAAATAAAAATCTTTAATTGATAAAAGCTACAAGTACAAGGTTCTATTAAGAGAATCTTGTGTTGAGATAATATAGGGAAGCACAGACATTTAATTGTTGATTCTCTATATTTTTAGGTTAGTGTAACACGTGGGAAGTAAGCAATAATTATTTATTATCTGGTGAATAATAAAGCTCTATATTTTTAGACGAGTCAACCTTGTGTTTTTGCTTAAAAAGTAACCCTTAACCATATTATAAATATACTACTTTTGTTTTTCATTCGAAGTCAGATGAAGCGCGAGAATTTATCTGTATCTTATGTATCTTTCAACTGTTTGGTTCGGAGAGTTTATTCGTCTGTCTCTCCGAGAATTTTCTAGTTATCTTCAACATTTATTTGACGGTCGAATACAGCGATGTATCTCACGGTTGGTATCTGTCGTTACTTGGTCGCAGAGTATCCGTCAGATTTTATTTGAAGAAATAGATTCGTAACCTTGGGGGTTATTTCATATTATTTTTATTTGTCTTCGAATAACTGAGATCTTGATCTGACTTTGCCACGTCGTAATACGTAGATAGTACGATTCGGAAACTCTTAGAAGAACGATAACTTTTGTAATATTGGACTGTACGACTTGAATTTTTATGAACAATATTGGAATATGGGTACAAGAAACCAGACTCTGTATAAACTGTAAAATAGAATTTATTCAGTTTAATACAGGGTGTTTCTTTTCCGGCAAGATTGTAGGAGAATGATCTACAAGTGAAGATACGAACAAAATTTTATATGAAATTTATTTATAAACGCTTTATTACAATTTTATAGGTGCGGAACAGCAGATTTAAAGCTGAATAATACGGAAGGTCGATTGTGTTTACTTTGCCTGTACTTACGAGATATTTCTTAACGCACGAGGATCGTTAAAAAATTTTAAATTATTGTTTCAAAATTACCACCTCCTGCATTGATACAAACTTGACATCGATGTAATATGGAATGTATTACATTTTGAATTTCCTGAGGATTTTGGTGCATCTCAGCAACTGAATTAGTAGTTACACGCAAGTACATTAGTTACATTAGCAAGTACAGGCAAAGTAAACACAATCGACCTTCCGTATTATTCAGCGTTAAATCTGCTGTTCCGCACCTATTCGGGCTATATTCAATATTTGCCTATAATATTGTAATGAAGCGTTTATAAATAAACTTCATGTAACATTTTTTTCGTATTTTCACTTGTAGATCATGCTCCTACAATCTTGCCGGAAATGTAGGAAACACCCTGTACATCTGAAAAACACGTTGCGAGGCACGTCTTTACTAAATATAGCAAAATATCAAGAGACCTTTTTTGTAGGAAATTGAATTTCCTATAAAAATCGTTAAAATGATGTTAAAATTCCATTTTTCGCGAAAAATATACTAAAAATAAAATAATTTTTTTGAAATTACTACTAGACTACCCCTGGATTTTCGTATGCGTGGTCGGCCCCCTCTCACGATCTAACCATAACTCACTCTGTTCACATAATCTTCCCATTGGCAGTTGTTCTGCAAATTCACCGAAATATAAATATACTCGGAAACTGCGCAGCTGATAGAAAAATGTCACACGACATAAATTATTGAAAATTTAATTTTCTACAAAAAAGGTCTCTTTATATTTTGCCATATTTTGCATAGTTACCGAGATATTTGCAGATTTATAAAAAACAAGAAATCTACTTTACCGGCTAAACCAGGCTGATTCGACACCATGTTATTATACATTTTTTTCTTAAAATAACCCCAACAACACAAATATAACCTCAAAACGAGGGGCCACGGAAATCGTAATCACCCCAAGAACTGCATAAATCAAATATTATTAATTAAACGATTGTTTAAACAAATAAATTTTGTTGGGGTATACTCTAGTCCTATACCTCGCCCTTGGCAGGACCGTCCTGCAAAGATGAAATGAATCGCCATAAGCTTGTGGCGGAGTGTCGCTTATTGTCATTACGACACGAAAATAGATCCAAACTGGTCTTCAGTTTTTCTGCATCGTCTATCTCGACACTGACAGAGCTGAGAGTCGTTCATCATCGAATCGCGGTTCGACGATACGTGCGCGCATACGTGTCAACCTCGCAGAAAGAAAACTTCGATCGGCGGCCACTCAATCTTGTTTTTTTCCGTCGCTGGGCTGGCTGGCATCGAGTGCTGTTTTTCGTCGGTTAATCGAAACTTCCAAGGAGTAAGAATGATCGGTCATATTCGACAGAGCGAACGACAACAGATGTCTCTATATTCGCTGAAAAAACCGTTCGACGATTGCATGCTGCGGTTTTTTCGAAGTCGTGGAAAAATCTCGACCAGTTGAGAAAGACGAAGGTCGCAGGATACTAATAAAAACGGTAAAAAGATATAGATCCGAGGCGGTTGAAAAGATCAAAAATAAAGGAAAAGTGGGCGAACCTGTCGACGAGCCTTCTCCTCGACGATTTCAACCGGGACTTTTTCGAATCACTTTCTTTTTTGACCTACAAATAAGAGTAGAGATAAAAATATTTTTTCGGTCGGACCGCGATGACCTTGAAAAAATAGCGAACACTGCGGAAATTTGTGTAAAAGCTTATCCTCTTGGATTTCAACCGGATCTTTTTTCTATTTGTTTTGTTGCGATGTATATCGCCAAAAAATAATAAAAAAATTGGAGGTTTGCACCCCAGTGACGTTGAGAAAAACAAATGCGAACTAGTCGAAAAGCTACGACCTCGCCGCGCAGGTTTGGAGTTGGTTGGAGTTAGGCAATCATGCATACCAAAATCCTGTATAATCGTTATTAACAAAGTTACTTTCATATGTGGATCATACTTTTTTGATAGTGTGTATACAGATTTGCTTTATTAACAAAAACGATTTGTTTCCAAAAGTAGAACTATTTCATCTTTTTCAATGTTTTTTATTTTTTCTGTTACATATGCATGAAACGAGAGTGATTAAAAGAAGTCCCGTTAAAATCGGAGAGGAGGAAGATCATGGACCAGCTCACCAAAAAGTGAAATCTATCTGTAAGGAGTGAGTTTTTAGTAATTTTAAATATATGTTTGTCGCAGTGGCTTTGTATCTTTTCATAGTCTTTCTAATTTTTCAAAAGTATTCTGTGTAAAATTTATACGTCTTTTAAAAATGTGTTTTTTCTCCCAATTGTTGTTTTTTCCCTTTCTGCAGACACGTTTGAAATAAATTTCTAAAATTATTCCAGCGTTTATGCATATTATTACATGGCTATTATGCATGTGTCTAATAAAATCAGGAGAATAGAATATTGTAGAAATGGCATTAATATTAGTTAGTGTAAACGTAGTATTTCGTTTTATAAATTTACAAATTCGTTATTTGCTTATCATGCATCAAAAAATATATATATATAAAATACAGGGTCCCATTTAAAAATACACGATATCATTTTAGTATTTATTTACAAAAGATTAAACCGGAACATACACAAATCTACAAACAGTTATCACGGACATATTAAAATGAATAAACCGAATGAACGAAAAAACTTTGTAAATATTAATATGTCCCTCCATGGTTTCGTAATTTTGATTTATTTACAGTTGTATAATAGGCGAATACAAAAAACATCGTCATTGTTTAAATAATTTTTTTCAAAAATTACTTGAAAAAAGTTAGTGAATGTCCGTTAAATATGTTAAATACTAATAGTGGCGGATTTCCTAATAGGCTAAGTAAATTGAAGTCTGCGACAGAAAATTTAGAAAATTTTTGACAACATATTTACCAAGGATTTAATGCATTTATGACAAAAACGAATAGGTGCAATTTAAAACAGTAGAAACATTAGAAGAATTTAAAAATACTATTATATTATTTTCAATCTATTAAATATATTAAGAAAGTAAATTTCTATTTCAATCCATTTCGCTGTAATTAAGGTAGAAAATTTTTATTCTACATGATGATCCGCTGTCTATTTATCAGAATCAGTTTCAATAGAGGTCCGGCAGAAAAATTTATACGGCATTTTTTCAAAATTTCTTTTTTAAGTCAGCTAGTACACTAAATCCTTCTAATTTCTCCAAAAAATTCAAGCCACTCGCACAAGAAAAATGTCAAGCCGAATAGGTACCCTCATCCGCAATACGTCATACAGTAAACGCTTGATTCTTGTCCAACAGCCGTGTTTTTCGTGGACAAGAATCGTGCCCCAGAAGTGCTTTTTGATTTATGACTGCGTCTAGATATCGCGCCGACCGCGCCGAGCGAGACTTCAATAGAGAGCCGAACATAGAGAAGGACAGAATGAAATACGGTTCGGGTGACTGTCCGCGTCTCTTTCTTTCCGATGCGCTGTCCTTCCTTGCGACCGAAACTTTCACCGTCGATTAAACCACTAAATACAATTGAAACTATATCGTGTTTGGTGTCATTTTAATCAGAAAAATGCCAGAAATAAGGTAGTGAAAGTCCCATAAACAAATAATGAAAATTAAGAGATTTGTAATATCGATTCCTCGAGTCAATGTTGTGGTGTTCACACGGCGTTGATAGGCAGTCGAGTGGGTTGGCACTGGACAGAAATCGTACCCTCGCTCCGGACTCAAGCGTTTACTGTATATCGAAAGAAAACTTAGACTGCACTTTGATGCATTTATAGCAAAAATGAAAAATTAAAAAATGTGACGTATTAAAATTATTGAAAGAAAAGATACAATTCTCCACTGATTTTGGTTTCGTACGATGGACTTGAAAAACGTTTATTTTGTAAAAAGATCCGCAGTCTACGTGTGACAGTGAATTTTCTATTCAATGGGAGAATGAGCGAACCGCATTGGTTCTCGAAGCGTGACGATGCGTTCCGGCGGAACGCAATCAACACGTTTCTCGGGGAGAATTATTAACACGTCGCAATCGGTCCGCGAGAAAATAAAAATCGACCGACTGGTTGTGCGGAGGCTCGTGCACACGCTCGTCGTCGGTTTTTCTACGTCAGAGAACGGTGGAACTTTCAGAAACGGGTATTTCGCGTCCGGGGCAAGTCATCGTTCCGTGTCGATCGCACGGTAAATTGCGTTTCGGACGAAAGCGCCATTAATCTCGACGCGCGACACCGATTCCCGTGGGCAGAAGCGGCGCACCGCGTTTCCCGTGTTTCATCGGCGCGGGACGGCGCGGCGCGGCGCGAGCTTTCCGCTGCGACGCCTTTGTTTTCGCCTGGTCCCGCTCGTTTCCGTAATTTGAAGAAACGTGACGCTTCCCCGTGTCGTCGCTCCAGGCATAACGCTACACCCAACTCCCCTCTCTCTCTCTCCACCTTCTCCTGAACGGAAGGTGCAATATGTGGCGCGGAAATTATCGCAATTTTTCATTTTGCGTACGTATGAAACATCGGTCGATCCATTTTTTCTCCCTTGTCAGTGTTGTTTCTAGCAACTTTGTTTTAAAGTCTCGTCGAGTTCATGCGTCATAATAAAACCCTTAATTATTCAAATTCTGAAAATTGTTTAAGAGGGGAGCCCTTTGTAAAATTAAATTTTTTAGCATTTTTTTTTTTGCTTAAATCACAATAATATTATGTACATGGTTGTTCTTAAATTATTCATACAGTGTGCACAAAGAAACATTAAATCTATTAAATCTGACGGGACTAAATGACAACGTCAAAATCACGTGACTAACATTTAGGGATTCCCTGTGAATTTTGTTTGCACTGTAACAATATACAGAGGATAAAAAAACAATGAAAAGGAAAGGAACTTCCATGTGGTATTTAAAGTACTTCTTTCATTTCTGACCTTGTGCGACCTTGAAAATCATTCTGTCACAAGCTTTCATCCGATATAAAAATATACAAAGCATTCCATTTGAAAAATTGGAGGTCACCTTCATTTCCAAAAAGAATAATGTAGTTAAAAAAGGTTACAAACACAACTACATTGCTTGCAAAAAACAGTATAACTTTTTCCTATTTTATTTTTGTCTAATGTTTAGACAAACGGCTAGTGTTAGCGTGAACACACTGTATAGTAAATTCGTGGATTCTTTTCAATCGTGGTAAAAACATTCAGATCAGTCTTCTAGAATTCAAAGCATCGATAGCCATCACAATAATAAAAATGCGTGAGTGAACAGATAAAAAACGAGGTATTCGTTGAATGTATCAAATCTTTTCGTTCGTAATTTACCAATAACGCTAAACACATGTAGATGTTATTTGTTTTCTGTATTTATTGTTTTTCCAATTTTTTCTTGCTTACTGAATTACTGTTAATAGAAAATTAATAAGAAGTAAGAAATTAAGTAATTCTTTTCACTTTAAGAAATTCGTCCCCGGTGAAATAGCGAAAATGGTAAAATAAAGAAATTGATTTTTCAAAAATGGTACTTCTGGAATACACTCATAAAATTTTATTTGGGTATTCGTAGCACTGACAGATTTATAGTTCCAAAAGTGCCATTATGGCCAATGTGACCAAAAGTCACATTGCATAGCGAGAACGTATAATTAAAATTTTAATTGCGTTTTTTCATGTTTTAAATTCTCTTCAAAACCAAGAAATTACCACTCCATATACCAACGTAAATATTAATTTTTCCTGGAAACGACGAATTGTACGAACGTGATGCAGGAGACCGCGAAGGTGATAGCAATTAATCTGACCGGACTCGCGAGAACAAATATCCACCGAGCAAATCGAAGTCTCGTCTCGACTGTTCTCTTCGTAACGAAAACATTCTGGGAATGTTCCGACTGGATCGCCTAGCCACACGAAAGAATAAACTGGATCTCTTTTAACAAGCGTTGCAATAATAAATTGCGATTGCTCGAGCGGAAGAGTAAATACCAGTGGAAAATTGAAGACAAATATATTTTTAACGCAACTTGCAACGTTCGTTACAACGCGTTAGAGAACGAGCTCGTGTATGCGAACTGCTCCTTTTTTTTCCTCTCTCAGAATTGCACCCTAGTGGGCAATAAGAGACATAGCAATCATCATCCTCCGTCCATACTGGCAAAAACAAACGCGTTACAATGATCGAGCTGCAAAACAGTGCTGAAGCGAGTTTCACAGTCGATGAGGTAAACGACTCTACCAACTATCAAACTAACAAACAATTGATACGTTCTTCCACTTTGTTACAAATAAGGTCACGTGTCATTTTGTAGCTTCCTCCAAAGAGTACATCCTCCTTATTTAATTTAAAAATATCACAGCTATACGTAGGATGCAAAATAAATAGTGTCCAAGTCAATTGTAACAAACAAAAGTTAAATGAAAGTGCATTTCCATTTTAAGAAGTATTTTTGACAAAGTCGTTTTTATCAGAAATACATAAAATCCACAGTCTACTTATATGAATGGTCCATCTTCCAAGGGTTTCGTTGTCGTCATGTAAAACACAAAATTATGGTCGTTACATACGTATCAGTCTAGTTCCTCCATTGAACATTACGTCAGATGCAGTTGTCATTTAATGCAAATTTCGATTGGTTAAAAAAACAAAAATTGTTAATTGTCATCACGCAAAACACAAAATTATGGTCCTTACATACGTATCAGCCTAATTCCTCCATGCAATATTACGTTAGATGCAGTTGTCATTTAGTGCAAATTTCAATTGGTTGAAAAAACAAAAATTGTTAATTGTCGTCACGTAAAATACAAAATTATGGTCGTTACATACGTATGATCCTAGTTCCTCCATGCAACATTACGTCAGATGCAGTTGTCATTTAATGCAAATTTCAATTGGTTTAAAAAAACAAAAATTGTTGTCGCGTGAAACACAAAATTATGGTAATTGCGTACGTGTGAGGCTAGTAGTGGACGTATTAAGGGAGTGTAAAGTGGATTTCTGAATTTTTTGGAAAAAGTGACTTGCACGTAAACGTTCACACATTTACTTTCAAAGTAACCGGTCCGTGTAGAAGTTTAGTCGTACTACTTATCGGCGAATCCCTGGAAAATACGAGTCGAAGGGCGGGATCTAATCATCGAGCCGCCCGAAGGGTCGAAGAGAGGAGGGAACAAGGTTTTCGGAGTCAATGACTCTCTGTCGCGTCTACCTCCCCTGGCGACTGGATACCTGTCAGCCGGGATTACCTTTTTTGTCATTCCTGTCACGTGTGCGTCTCTCTTTCAGACACCTCCACCCCTTTCGCTGCTATCTTTTCACCTACCCAGAGGCTTTTTCCGCGAGGGAAATATTCCAGAAAGAAAGGGAAAACGTTCCTCGAACTTCTGACGCTCGATTGCACACTGATCTGAGATCGAACGCGTTTTTACTGGCCGAAAGTCAATTTTCGATGTTCAATGTTTTGAAAAGCTTTCGCTGCAGTAACTGACCCATTTATATATTTTTTCAGTCAATTCGTAAGAAAAAGGTTATCGAACCTGGAAATTCAAAAAATTACGTACTTTGAACACATGTAGAATAGGTTATGTCTTATACAAATCTACTTTTTTCATGCTATTTCTCGCATTACAATCGGTCCTTGAAAAAAAGCAATTAAAACTATTTTTTAAACAATTTGGTAGACACAATAATAATAGCATGCAACTTTCGTTTCAACTTTTTTTAAGTATCATTTGTTCTTCTTGAGATGTTTCACGAAAAAGAAAATATTGAAATTTTTTCAATGGCTGATTTCACCCCTTTAACGCGAGAAGTACATATGATTAGGCTGTGGAGTTTTATGCAATTATGGCTTATAAAAGTTTTTAAAAAATACTGAAATATAAAGTTTGACAGAATTTAGCACGATTTTGATTTATTTTAGATCCACAAAGGCTATTACCATTGTAAATAAGACTTCAATTATGACTCAAATGCGAACGAACTTATGCTCTGACTTGATATTATTACAATTTCATAAAAATATGTTATTAAGCAATTATATAGTTGCGTGTGCAGCTAATTTTATTTCATTTGAATTGTCTAACGGCATATGAAGATCAACTTGATCCTTTTTCGTTCAATTTTCATTATTTACTATTTTTGATCGTGTATTGCACGCAGAGAACCAAATTAACTGCTGGAAGAAACAACTGTTTACAACTTTATTTTGCGAAACTATAATTCGCAGATGTGATAGCTTTATCCAATAAAGCAATAAAAAGAAAAATCTTTGATCCACAAGCTGCAGTGAATATGTTCACCTCTAATCCAAATTTTACAAAATGCATATAAACATGCGTCACTGTTAAGCCACTTTGTGCAGGCTCAACTGGGGGTACATTATTAATAAACTGCAGATTTTGTGTATTTATAACATGCACAGGCACGCCAATACAATAAATTTCGAATGTCCATATAGGTTCAATAAATATCCCACCATCTTTGTAACTAAATAATATCCTCGATGTAAAATATGAATTTTACACTAATTAATGTTGCAAGGCCAATATCTCGAAAAGTAAAAACTTGTATAAGTGTTCATAGTTTCATGACTAACAAGTACACATGAAAATGAAAACTCTAGATGAAAGTAGTTTATTTGTTAGTTTGAAGAATTAGTTGAAAGTTGCTTTAAGTGGTTTCCATACATGTATGTACATTAAAAACTTCTCTGAAGAATTTGTTAATACTTAGAAGGTATAAAAGAGTTAATTTGCACAACTCAAATTTTACAATAATCAAGTGGCAATGCATACGTACGAGAATAGAATAAAATAACATTATTACATTAGAATTACCAGACAGGTCAAAATGACTTATTTCTTACTTTTTCTTCTATAATTATTGTAATAAACTGCTTCATTTAATCATACATTATAATAAAAATCGTAGGAAATCTCAATAAATTCAATCATGTTATTATTATAAATATTATGCCTGATAATTCTAGTGTTAATCAAATTGGAATTTCACTGGTAGCATATCTTTTCGTAGTAGTTATATTGTAATTTCCTAGTAACATTAACCTTCTGTTTCGTATTATTTTCTAATCATCGATATTTAACATTCGAAGTGAATTGAAACTGATGAGGCACAAATTTTCTCATAGAATAAAATTCCCGAGGATAAGCAAAGCTCCGATGCACTCGAATGTGAACGGATTTATAAACGAAATGTGTTGAGAATTTTTAAATGACAATTAAGGTATAAACATATCGTTATCGTGTTCGTGCGACGTTCAATTGTTGTATTATTCCGCGATGCCACTTTGTTCTGACGTTTAACAAGGAATTTGTTCTGAAGTTTAACAGGAATTATCATCGATATTTAACATTCGAAGTGAATTGAAACTGATGAGGCACAAATTTTCACATAGAAAATTCCCGAGGATAAGCAAAGCTCCGATGCACTCGGTTATGAAAGGATTTACAAACACGAAATGTGTTGAGAATTTTTAAATGACAATTAAGGTATAAACATATCGTTATCGTGTCCGTGCGACGTTCAATTGTTGAATTATTCCGCGATGCCACTTTGTTCTGAAGTTTAACAGGGAATTATTTAATTATTTATTTGTTGCTTTAAACCAGGTATGGTTTATGTAGCATATACAATACAATACATGAACATATTAACGTAGTATATAATATCTTAATGCGCCACTTAACTTAGACTAGATTGTAGCTTCTGCTTGTTTACATTAATTTTATGAAATTAAATTTTTATTGCACATCGCTTAATAAAATCAAAGATGATTAGCAGGCCTTTAATATCTGGGCCGCATAAGAAAGTTTAACAGGGAATTTGTTCTGAAGTTTAACAAGAATTATCATCGATATTTAACATTCGAAGTGAATTGAAACTGATGAGGCACAAATTTTCTCATAGAATAAAATTCCCGAGGATAAGCAAAGCTCCGATGCACTCGGTTGCGAATGAATTTACAAGCGAAATGTGTTGAGAATTTTTAAATGACAATCAAGGTATAAACATATCGTTATCGTGTCCGTGCGACGTTCAATTGTTGAATTATTCCGCGATGCCACTTTGTTCTGAAGTTTAACAGGGAATCTCCGGGCCGGAAGCAGATTTCAATTTCGCATTAGCCCCCGGGGAGCTACATTTGCACGATATCGAATCGCGTGACGTCTACGGGAACGCGATACGCTCAAGGCTTGACAGATGTAGTGGGCATTAACTGTCTTTTGCTCCTGTTACTCCCCCATCCCACGCTTAGCTCCTTTTCGTTCCACTAGTTGGCCAGGAACGGGAAAGTTTCTTTTCAGGCCCGTTTCACGTCGACCGACGCGACGCGACGGCTGATCAATTTCGCCCCGATCGCGTCCCGTTAAAGTCGTTCCAGCGGCGAGTAAGTTTCGATTTCGATCATAATGGCCGCGAGACAAAGAAATCGTCGACCGGGGGGTCGCAAGTCGAAAGCCGTTCGACTTGCCAGAGATAAGATATCCGTTTTCTCGTACGGTTCTCGAGATGTTTCGGAACGTATCGCGTGCGGACTGTTGCTCGCGTTCAGTAGACTTTTCAAGCCTTTTCAAGAGGAAACTTCAAGGAATTTGACCATATTTTTCAATTAGACATTTTTGTTATAAATGCATAAAATCCGAAATCTAGTTAGAGTGGATGTACCAGTGAATAAACACATGCACATTCTATATAAAAACAAGCGAAATTAATTAATTAAAGAACTCAATGATTAAATATCGATTTTTTGTCCCGTGATCGATCATTTAACTAAAATAACCTAAATATTATCTATTAGTGCAGTGCACTATAAGTTCAGTCATAAATATCCTTGTAAAATTTATCGCAATACATTACAAATATGTGTATGAACAATATAACAATTGGTTTGACATAAAGTTTATTAGGTTTCTTACGTTTTTCAACCACTTATAGAGAAATCACTGGTGAAATTAGCCTTTTTCTATAACTTTTTGTTAAACTACTTATTTTTTGTTAAAGTTTCTATTTCTACATAAAGAATCTAATTTTAATCATGCGAATGCATATTAATATTATTAACTTTTAAAATTTAACCAAGAAAGTTAACAAATTCCTTAAGTGTTCATTCATTGGTGCATCCACCCTGTTAGCGACTATCAATGGACTTATGCATGCTGAATTAGAGACAACGATTTAGTCAATTTTATACGACACGTCTGAAATGTATATCATTTATGAATTAAATAATTGCAACTTGATGTTCTTCGTTGAGTGAGCTTTTTAATTCGATTGGAATTTTACATTTATTTCTAATGTTGTTAATATCTGGACACTCTTGAGGCCTGTGAATAAGTGTGAGTTTATGTCACTTTTCTAAATAGCACACATATCTAATGTGTTAATAGCTGGACACTCTTCAGGCCTATGAATAAGTGTGAGTTTATGCCACTTTTCTAAATAGCACACATATCTAATATTGTTAACCCCTTGCACTACGATATATTTTACGGTTGCAGTGATTAGAACTTATTTGTCGTTTCTAATTTCTTAGAAAAAAAGGAAGTTTGTATGTAATTTATACCTATGCAGTCTCCAATGGCTTCAACAACAAGAAAATATAATTTTGTTTCAATTTAAAGTTTAAAGGAAATTAGTAGCATGAATATTTAGTAGATTATCTTCGAAATCTTCGTCACGAGTCCGACTCGGTATTATAGTGCAAGGGGTTAATAGCTGGACACTCTTGAGGCCTATGAATAACTGTGAGTTTATGTCACTTTTCTAAATAGCACACATATCTAATGTTATTAATAGCTGGACACTCTTGAGGCCTACGAATAAGTGTGAGTTTATGCCACTTTTCTAAATAGCACGCATAACTGGGTAACACCTGAGATTGGAATTGTAATTACGTTGATTATGGATGCAGACCTATCATCGCGCCAAATTTCGTTGAAATCGTTGGGAGCTATATTCGGAATTCCCCTTGTAGGTTCCAAGCGGAAAAATACATTTTGAGCCCGTCACGCGAGAAACGAATTAATTTTTTTTTCCCCGATGGAGCGTGCAACGACACCCATTAACGGTGTACACCGCGCAGAAACGGCTGTATTGGCAGCCGTTTCAGTTCGGTAATGATCACGCCGGCAATTTAATAGCCGTGTAATTAACATGTGGAGCACATCCGGAATGCGCTGCGCCATTAATGAACGGAATCGAGGAAGATTAAACAAATTTCGGTCGAGTTATCGCGTACTTTGGCGCGTTGCTCGAAAATTCTTTTCCTGTATTCCCAGTTTTGATCAGCGTTGGGCAAGTTCCATGAAATCACCCAAAGAATACCACCATCGAACTGTACGATCGATAAACAATGAGAATCGAGTCTTCTGAACGACGACGAGAGCGGACAATGTTACAGAAATCTAAATGGAATGATTCGACTGCTGATTTTTATGCGGAATAAAAAGCTTTTTAATAGAAAATTATTCCTTGCCGTAATAATTTCAGTAAGTTGATAATAACATAGCAGTATTCTGAAATGTTTCCCACGCTTTCCCTATTTTACATTTCACCATTTCATTTTAGATGCATTAAATCTACAGTCTAGTAACAATAAAATAATAACCTGTTTCTACAGACTTCGCATCAACGTTATTGTTACGTATACTCCATCAAATAAGTACATATTGTACAATCTTCCATTAACCTAAAAGCATTCCATTTTCTTTTAATTACGTTTATCCCTATTTGCATCAATATTTAAGTCATTAGCGATTGTAAGGTATTTCAACTAATTATAACATTTCAATTCAGTATCTAACAACGATTACTAAAACATATTTTCATATAATATCTTTAAAAAATTGAATAGTAATGTTACCAATAATTTCTTTTAGATTACTGTTCTGGAATTGAAATGAAAAAAATACTGTTATATTAAGCGTACTCGAATAGAAACAATATAAAATAACTTGGACTTTACGAAATAATAATTTTACTTGTATCTGAAATAGAACTTTCCATTTTCATATAAATCGATGTTGAAAATTTGTTTATTAAATATTTTATAAAAACGAATTCAGAAGATGTTACAAATGCAGAAAAATCTACTGCATATTTTACTTTGTGCTTTCAACATTTTTCGCGTAGAATGAATGGTCTCCTTTCTAGTTAGGCTACCAGTCACGGGATACCCTGTACACGTATACGACGACTTACGGTGTGCCGCGTGTACACTGACAAAAGCACTCGTGTTCGAGGAGAATAGGCCATCGAAGGGTTCCGCGATAATAAGGCGGAATTGCGGTGGCTATTTTCGACGCATTAATTTTTCACCGCTTACGTATAGTCATGTTAGGCTAAGCATGAATTATGAACACATTACGGCCGGGATACAAATTGATTTATGGTCGCCGCGTCGCGCCGTGCATACCTAATATCCCTAGGCGATATTCTTCAGCCGTGGTGCAAGGCGGGCGGGTCAGGGAATACGATTAATCTGCATAGCAGATCGCGTCAGATTCGCTAATAGCGCTTTTATGATATTCCGTCGTGAGCTTTACTGTCTTTGGCATCGTCGCAAAAAAAAAATCACTTAAATCGAGAAAATTCGCCAACGATCTGGTAAAAGCGGTTCCTGTACTCAACGATTAATACAGTTTTCTTTCGTTACAAGTCGATGGCTCGGGCCGGCTTTCGACGAATTGCGAATGAGGGTAGGCTTCACTGTGTTCTCGAATGGGCTGAGATGTAGCAGCAAACAAAGTGGTCGACCGAGCAGCGATTGTATACTGTTTTATCTGCGGGGAATGAAAGAGAAAGAGGAAGATGGAAGCCTAGCTCAGACATTTAAATAAAAAATTAAACTTTGTTATTATTGGCGTTTCGTCGATGAAACTTTTACCATTGTATTCGTCTTCTTTTTCCGATTAAAACGATACCAAACACGATATAGTTACGATCGTAATTACTCGTATAATAAGCGAAGTTAAGAATTCGCTGTTCCTCCACCGTAAATGTGAAGTCCGACACTTTCGCTGTTATTCAAGTAATTATGATGTTCGGTGTCGTTTTAATCAGAAGAATAAGACGAATACGATGGTAAAAGTTTCATTGACGAAAACCCAAAAATAAGGAATTTTGATTTTCGAATTTAAAAGTCCTTTGGTGGTACTCGAAAAAGTGTCCGATTTCGCGTGGAATGACCCATTCCGATATAAGACGATGGCTCGGGACCGCCTTTCGTCGTATTTCGAATGCAAACTATAATGTGATCAGTCGAAAAGCGATATCTTTCGTTCTAAGCGGCATCGAGCGAACTTGAAAAGAAGAAGAGGGGATATTGAGTTTCTTATTTCGAAGGAAACATCGTCGTCTTGTATCGAAAGAAAATTGTACAATACGTATTTTCGTCGAATGATTAATTTTCGCTTTCACGAAAATATACAGGGTAACTGGCGATACAACCGGAAACAGGGATGATTTAGGGATTAACCGACACGCTGTCGACACAGTGTTAACATCTGGAGTCGAGTCCTGTTTGATTTCCTGTGGGCACACAGCTTTGCTCGGATCGCCGTCATCCGAATGTTAATCTCTGCTTGGCACGTGATTGGTTTTATCGCCGGACACTGACCAAACCTGTGCAAGCTGTTCTTCGAGATAGCAGTACCTACACCGCTCTACGTAAGATGGCGGTCGGTGGTTCTCTGTTATGAGAGCACACAGTGGAAATAGAACCCGCGCGAGAAACCACTCTGTTGTTTCGATTTCTGCGGGACTTGGCACGGACGAAATTAACAGCAAATCGTGACGGACATCTGTTCTCGGTGATCCTCCGTCTCCTGGCACGAATTATCCTGCGGACTGCGACGTGCCCATAACCGGACGAGGTATGAATAAAATGTACAACCCGGTTGTTTGCCTTCGACTAATTTGAATACCCTTCCCGTTGTTTGCCAATGGACTAGTTTCCTTGCAATTGCGTTCCGGCCCGAAACGACACGCAATTTCCTTATTTTGATAACCCACTTCCAATGTGGAGCATTCGAATATGCGACCGTCCGCGTGTGTTCGCGCCGCGCGCAACGCAAATTTTCATTAATACAAGATACTTCGGCGAAAAACTGTCCGACCGAAATTCCGCGTGTATACACGCGTGATTCCTATTCAGGTTACGGCCTCCATTAAATCGATTTTTAATACAATACAACCCGTGTACAGCGCAAATATACCTACATCGTATAAATGAAAAATAATGGAATCGTAAAAGGGGAGGGAAATGAATTTTAAATACGGAAAAATCACGTATCCCTGAATTTATTAACAACAAAAATTTAACGACGACGGTCGTTCGGTTTGTTTATATGAGACGTTTTGTTATGCAAATGGGCAACTCCACTTTTGTGAATTCAATTTCACCTTCTAGTTGACAAGAAATTATAATTCGTTATTAATTTGCCATCCTAATTTTCGACATTGTTGTTGAATTGATCGATGTAATATTGGTTGTCCATTATCAATATTTAAGCATTAAAATAGGTTTAGATATATGATAAATATTTTCTTCCAATAAAAAACTATTAAGGACAAGGAAATATCAATCATTGTTCTCGCTCCTGAACGTTGCATTGACTTCTACAACATAAATACATACCAACTTCTTTTTGCAAAAATAACTGTCTACTGAAGTTGCTTAAGAATACCTAAAGTACGAAGATAGAATATTTAATACAAAAACCGCTTTTCAAATTCCAGCATTACTAATTATTCTAGTTTGTGTATAAAAACGAAACATTGCAAATTTTAATTTCAGTCACATTTTCAGGACACGTGATATCACACAACATAAAATAACCAATAAATAGTAACTGGTCAAGCCTGTGCGCATAGGATAGCATAATCGAAAAATGAAAATCAGTTTTATCTCCAATATGCTTGTGCCCGAGGCGAGTTCGTTCGTATTTTCAACGCAAAAATTGATTAATTCTTCCATATTGCATGCAGTATTTAAAATCTATTTAAAATCGTATTTCCCACAGATTTACCCAAATAAATCTTCGACCAAGTTTTCGAAAAAACCGGCAAGCCCTGCTCATCCCAGTCGAATACAAGTTCTTCCGTCGGAATGTTCGTGCAAACAAAAATGATTTCGACCAAAACGAAATAGTTAGAAAGCGACAACTATTCCCAATGAAACTCGTCTACGCGAAACAGTAATTCCATATGCACCGCGAGCTAATGGAAACCGAGTACTCGACGCGAACGTTCCCGATAACGAAGTCACGGATCGAAACACAACAAAACGAAAGAAGAGAGAGGAAAAAAAAAACAGTTATTCCACACTTCCGACCAAGCGCAACGAAACATAGTTGTCTGTTTAGGCTCGCACGGTATGCCCATTGACATCCGGCAAATAATACCACTGTAAATATGAGAACGGTTCGTTAGAGCAGTTATTTAGTGCGGATTAACCGGGGAGAACGCAGCGAACAGAGACCGGCGGCGAGAACCAGAAGAGGAAAATAAGCGGGGAAAGAGAGGCTCTGTGTTTGTAGTAGGGACAAACAATAAAATACACATATCGACAGTCTTCGGTTGCATGGAACAGTGGGTCGTGGCGAGGAGGGTCGCGGGGGCAGGTGGCGGAGCGAAACGAAAAAAAAAAAAAAATAAAAAAAAGCGATTCCCCAGGCAGCGGAGCGTTCGCTCGTGTTTTTCGGAGTCAGTCTCGTTAGAAGGCCATTTTTATCGACAACGGGGGATTTTTACAGTCGCGGTCGCGCGCGAGCCAACATTTCGAGCGTGGCGCCGCCGCCGCCGCCGCGCTGGTCTCGTTTTAACGTAGCAGCTCCCGACGGGGTAGGAGCCGTGCGCCCGGCGTCATTGCCGGAATTACATTTCGTTACGTGCTCCGCGTTGCCCTTTTTCGCCCGCTCCGTAAACGTAATACGTGTCGCTATCTACTTCCACGCACCGACATTATACCGCCCACGTGTCCCGAGACGTGCGCCACCGCGCCATGCCATCGCGAAAAAGAACACGACGACGCCCAGCGAATAGTGATGCTTTTTGTTTTCGCGATTGTTTCCGCGATCCGATCGCGTCTGCACTGCAGTTGCGTTTCTGCGAGGAAAGTAGAACTTGAGGAAATTTTCAGGAGGAAACTAGAACTTGAGGAAATTTTCAGGGGTTAGGTATCGAGAGCGGGATCTGATGAGAGGGAAAGAAATTAGCATTTTCGTTGACTCTAATATTGTAAACTGCAGGCCATAATTAGGAGTTTATTTGTTTCTTGGCTTATTTGTTATCGTGGTTAGAACCGGGAACTTAAAGGGAGGCTTCTCGTGTTACGACAGGGAAAAAAGTGATTTTTAAGCATTTTTTTTTTTAGAACGTGTATTATTTATTTATTTATTGCGTTAAACCAAGTGGTTTGTATAGCAAGTAAATAGGTTTACATTGTTTCTAAATTCTAACGGAACATTGTTTGAGGAAATTGTAAATTATTTTCAGACCTTCTATATCAGGTTTACATAGAGGGAAATACTACTTGCCTTTGAGGAGCTTTGTTTCTAATGTATTACGTTCGTTTTCATAGTCTGGGCATTGCCATATAACATATGATTTAGGTCTTGTAGGATTTTATGCATTTACAGGGTGTCCCACCCGATTTTGACATCTTGATATTCTCGATATTGTTACTCGTAGCAAAAAATGTTTCAGAGGAGGCTCGAATGGTATCGAGTGGAGCATATTCTGTTGTTAGTAGTTTTTTCGTGAATGGACTTGTAAAGGTCATATAAAGGTTAATTTTGTTGTTTTTTTTTAATGGAATGAGGTACTTTTTAATACATCAATGGATGCAGCTGGACATTCGTTATAAAAAAGCACCTATGTATGTCGAAAAGTTAGTATTAAATAATTCTGAAACACCATTACTGTCAACAAAATTAAATTAAATTTCTTTAAACCATTAAAGTCTTACTTAGTACGACAGTAATGGTGTTTTAGAATTATTTAAATTGAAATATCTCCTCAACCATTAACTTTTCGACAAGCCTTATATGGTTTAAAGCAATAAATAAATAATAATACATAGGTTAGTACTTTTTTATAACGAATGTCCAGCTGCATCGATTGATGTATTAAAAAATACCTCATTTCATTTAACAAATCAACGTTGACCTTCATATGACCTTCACGTGCCCACTCACGAAAAAAACTAATACATAACATCAGAATATGCTCCACTCGATACCATTCAAGCCTCCGCTGAAACATTTTTTGCTACGAGTAACAATAGCGAGAAAATCAAGATGTCAAAATCGGGTGGGACACCCTGTACATCGAAATTGAGTCTAGGAAATTTAAAAGTCTAGGCCGATTAAAACAATTTAAAGATGTCAATATATTATTTTTCATCTATTAACGTTATTAAGGGAAGAAACAATGTTCTATTTGGTTTTCATCCGTAGTTTATCCGTTACATGTGTAGATAGTATAACAGAATAACATATACAAGCGGACAGTGGGCGATTCTACATGCAAATATAAATCGAAAAAAAGGAATAATATTTTTTCGTTTGACGCCTCGTTTTCGAGAAAATCGAGTTCAAATCGGCTTCCAGGAAGTAGAATAGGTCGGCCATGGTCAGACGCGTCACACGATTGCTATCGAATTGCACAAGTATTCGTTGTATTTTCAAACTCGATTTTCTCGAAAACGAAGCTTCGGATGAAAAACTTTTATTTCATATTTCCGACTTATTTTCTTATGTAGAATCAACCCCTCCACGACTGTACCATCAATAGTGGGATACTCTGTATATATGTCAAGCCGATTGAACCAATTTTAAAAAAGTTATTCGCTTTCAAATGGTGGCCGGATACTTTTATCATCACTGTATACGGAACTAGGCTTTTTTGGGATGTATACAGATAGTCTTGAAGTACAAGTGTTTTTTAAAAATTATTAGTTAATTATTGTTAAATTCTTATTATTTATTGTAAAATATACAAGACTTCTTAATGGCTTCGGTAGTGCAATTGTTTTGCTTTTTTTTGCTTCCTAAAATAGCATATAATACCGGTAGAAAAGTAATAAAGTAATAAAAATAATAATTTGTAATATTCACACATACAATTAAGAGTCTTTTTCTACAAACCATTTATGTATAAATTATTTATGATGAGCATTCTTTTTAACAATAGTAAGTAGCTGATCCATGGCGTTGAATATCTAGAAAAATTTTTGTTTTCATACTGCTTACTTATTTCTCTATCAATTGATCAATTTCTTCGCACATTTCTGAAATTGCTGCATTCAATTCCTCGGTTGCAAAATATTAATATTATTTCGATATATTCGTTTAACGAGTATTCTGTATAAATTATCGATTATATCCGGTTAAACAAGTTATAAAGAGTACCTACTATTATTTTCTGAACAATTCCGAATAATTTCTTAAAAGTTTTTCCTACGTACATTAGTGGAATTAGTGCACGACAAGTGGGATCAATAATGTCCATACATATATTTGATTTGAACAATAACTTGACCTTGTTGTTACTCGAAGAATGAGCGACACAGTTTTTGAAGGAGTATCACATATTACCCCAAAGTCCTGATAATAATAAAAACATTGTAGTAAGACAGATATAGGGACTCGATGTAACGTTTGTAAGAAGACAGATTCGAAACTGACTGAAGACTACTGTTATTGAAGATTTGTTGTGAAGACTAAAGACTCTCGTGGAGTTTTCCGATAAAAAGTTTCACCGCTCAAGTTACAAAAACAAATCAAGAAAGTTGGTATATCGATTCGGGGGCTACGGATCATATCACTCGAAACAAAAAATGGCTTCACGGTTTCAAAAGGGATCGGAAACAGACGATATCCGTTGCGGATATCACGATCCTCCATACGACAGCAAATGGGGATGCGAGCGCAAAATTTAAAGATCGGTCGGAATACAAAAATATTTCATACTTTTCACATATGTCAATATTAATAAAATTTTATAGTCACTTTTCAGAAAAGAAAACGTGAAATATATCAAGAAGATAATTATAGGATCACCAGACCTCTAGAAGCTACCGGTTCCACTAAAGAAAGGATACACAAGTTGGACAAACATTCAATAAATGCCTAAAAACTATCTCCAAAGTTAAGTTACTTAACTCAACAAGACATCCCAATATCGTAAGTGTGACGTAACTTCGAACAAGAATGGCAACAGAGGTTGATTATAATTAAACTGCGGATCTTTATGCAAAATAAAATTTTTTTTCGTCAATTATAAGACACATATAAAAATATCTTTCTATCTTCATCAATTTTAATAAATCGACAATAATATATGGACGTTCTTAAGTTGTCTTAATAACCATTTTAAATTACGTCCACATATTTTTTTCATAAATGCATAAAATCTACAGTCTAATTACAAGGATACAGAAAATACATCTTGTATCGATTACAAAAAACGGTGAACAAATAAAAGTGGCATTCAGTTGCACAGAAAGACGAAGAGCAACTGAAATTATAGCTTTTACATGAGACCTAATTAATAATCCCAACTGGTTATTGATAACCAATCAGCAATGATGTTTAGATATTTTCTGAAACAAAAAATCCAAACTACGAAGGCTTTCAGACAATTCAAAATCTGAGTGGAAAATGGAATACTAAATAGATCAAAATAGTAAGTAGTAAGGACCTACCATGGACCAGACGTCATAAATTGTATTCGTCATCAGACCACAATACACCTACACCCCTGAACAAAATGGAGTTGCAAAAAGGGCAACTCGAGCGATTGTCGTGAAAGCACGCTGCATGTTAAATGATGGGAAACTCAATCCCAGATTCTGGGAGGAAGCTATCACAACAGCGATCTATTTGAAGAATTGTCCGCCCACTAAAAGAGTCAGAGAAAGAACACCATACGAAGTCTGGTCTGGAAAGAAAGTGGATTTAAGACACTTCCGAGTGTTTGGTTGTAAGCCCTTCGTACACTTCTCCAAGTATAAACGTGGAAAATTTGATCCAAAAGGAAAAGAGTGCATCTTCATAGGATACTGCCCGGATTTAAAAGGGTACAGATTGGTCGATATAAGAAATCCACCATAAATTCTAAAAGCACGAGATGCTTTATCGAGGATCGATTTAAAGATGAAACAGTCACACTCAAACAGAAGGAAGAAGCTCAAGTAAATAATTTTGTTCAGCTGTTCGAGGACCAAAATGAATGAACATTCGTCAAGAAAATGTAGAAGAAAAATGTATTGAATATTTTTGCAAGAACTACAGTGACTCCCATTAATATTCGGACGCTCTTAAAAAAAATTATAATTTTTTTGATATTGCGCCATACGATTTGAACTTTTTTGCGAAGATAGAGCAATTAATTTACTACATGATGTGAATAGAAATTATTTCAAAAATTGCAATTGGTCGGAATTGTAGAAAATCTACTAAAAGTTGCATTTTACAACTTTTTTATGTGGGTCTATATTGAAAATTAAAAAAATATATGTTTTGTAGATCTGTGTCAATTATATGCATTGTAAAAGTTTCATCGAAATCGGTTGTTGTGGAAAAAAACGACAGGCATTGAAAGTTATATGAATCCTTAGATTTATTGCAGTTAGAGGCCGAATATCGTGAAAAATTGCAATTTCTACCATCTTTAAACGTTTGTAGCTCATGTGTCATTTTAAGTAGGACAGGTACACATGTATATGATTTCACATGTGCTATTTCACATGGATTTAGTTACATATTAAGTACATCCTCATTAATATCAATGTTTTAAAAATTACACGAATTAAAATATGGATATATTAATGCACGGGTGACTAAATACAGGTGAAGTATTACGAGTGAAATAATAAAAGTGAAATAGTACACGTAAAATAATACACGTGAAATAGGGATCTCTATACAAAAGTAGCTACGTAACTACTACTAGTTTTGTAGTTATTTACAGATTATTAAATTTTACCTGTCCCCTTTACGAAATATGCAAGACATTTAATGATAAAAAGTCGAAAAAGGGAAACCGAAAAAACTCGAAAAAATCCCGTTAATATTCGTTAAAATTGCCGTTAAAATTGCAATTTTTACCATCTTTAAACGTTTGTAGCTCATTGCAACGTTGACCGATTTTAATGAAATTTTCAGATTATGTTTAATTGATCCAGATCTACGAAACGTGTTTTCTACAAATTCAATATGAGCCCACATAAAAAGTTGTAAAATATAACTTTTAGTATTTTCTCTGCAAAAATTCTTTTCACGTTACTTAACAAAACCGAGTGTTCTAACTTCTCAAAAAAAAATCCAAGTTGTATGGTCGAATATTAAAAAAGTTATCGTCTTTTAAAAAGTGTTCCAATATTAGTGGGAGTCACTGTACGTCTTCAAAAGTGATACATTAAGAAACGCAGATGTCATTTTCAATACTGTACCCCTGAAAAGTGACAGATTAAAAATCGAAAAGACACACTGGAAATTCCTCGAAAAATCAGGATACTCGTCCGAGTATGTGTCTACCGAAATGTCTTATCATCAACAGTTCGCGACATCGAGCAATACGAATACAGAAACAGGTGACGTTTCGTGGTTTCGCGTATTGCCATCGGCGTCGATCACAGGAAATTTTCTTGATCCGTCGCGTCGCGTGCATTCGACATTGCTGTGAACGCAATCGTTCACACCGAGTACGCCGACGGAAACTTGGCGCAACAATCGATGGGAAGCCCGAGATTGCTGGGAGGGAAAATTGTTGAGAGGCTTCGCGACGGTTTCCACGAGGTATGTGCCCGCGCGTGTGCCTGAAAGCGAAATTCCGTTGGCAACCGCCGGAATCGCGACACTTCGAGAACGTCACCTTTGCGCGTTCAATTATAACGCCATAAGATACGTCTTTACCCCCGACTATGCGTCAATGCGGTCTTCATCGCGGTTTCGAAGATACTTGTTCCCATGTACACTGCGGTGCATAACTATACCGCCAGCCATGTTTTTCAGATATTCGAAGAATTATTCAGAAAGACGTATAACGAAGACGAAAATTCACGTATAAAAACTATTGATGTTGTCTGTATGTACAGGGTGTTCGATTGAACCGGCATAAACAGTAACTTTAAAACAAATAATAGAAGAGGAAAAAGTTATAGTATATATCCTTCTGGCAATATAACCTATGTCAATTTTTTATATTTACATTACTTTTCGAGAAGATGACCTTCAGTTCTTTTAAATGGAATGATATATGTTTATTAATGTCATATGAAAACATGAGACAAGACGAATTCACTCATATGTAACGCAATGACTTCCGAGGTCATTCAAGGTCAGAAACAAAAAAAATATGTAAATCGAACATTTCGTAACAAGTCGAAAAACTTTTATTTGAAACATTTTCACGTATTGTTACAACAATGTCGATCGTAAGTTGCTAAAGCAAAATTTAAATGTTTTCGGCGCATTTAAATTTTGCATTTTCACGTATTGTTTAAAATAACGATGGTGGACAGAGTTCGTATGACAAATTGTATTATTCTTGCAAATCACAATTACCAATTAACACGTTGACAACTACGTCGGTTAATGTGTGTGTGTGTGTGTGGGTGGCATTATTATTCAGCTAGCTTACAAAAATAATTTTGTTCATAATCGATGAGCTTAAGAAGCGATTTCCGCGATAAGCTTTAACTCTGCAATTTTGATTGCAACGACTAAATTACTTTTGAATTTATGGACGAAATCAATACAGGGTGGAAATTATAAAGCGTTACAGATGAATATCTCCAAAAATATTGATTACACGTAAAAACGTTTCATATGAAAGTTGTTCAGTACCGAGGGGGGCATAGTGTGGTGGGACTTTTATTTTTCCCGGTAGACACTCCAAGGTGAGGTGAAGGTCAACTTTCTTTTTTTAAATGGTATGTTTTTTTTATCCACCATCAAATAGTACATTCTAAGATAAGTTCAATGACCTATTACTCAAGATCATTCAAGGTCAGATAAAAATACATATCATTCCATTTAGAAAAAGAAAGTTGACCTTCACCTCACATAATCAATATTTTTGGAGACATTCGTCTGTAACGGTTTATAATGTCCACCCAGTATAAAATCACTTGAAATTTCCAAGCAAACTCGATGTTAAATGTACAAGAAATTCGAAATTCATCAATATATTGGCAATGAAAGCCATTCATGAGTATATTTTGCATTAAAAAAATAGATTAATTTAAAAAGCTATCGTTTAATTAGTGAATTTCGTGTTATATTTAAAAATACTTCAGAAAGCAATATTCATGGTTATTATTGATATGACAACACGATAAATTTGACGTTTCGTAACAGTTTATAATTTTTTGCTCTGTTTAGTGAATCCTAATAAATTTTGAACATAATTAATTACATAATTGTTACTATATATATTAAAAAAAACTGGAGTTTCTAGTTGCGTTTTTTCAAGGTTTAAATAGGGTTTGAAGTGGAATTTGATGAATTCTCCATAAGAAGACGTGTTAAAATGTGCAAACTTTAAGCTGCTATAATTCTTAAACGGTGCACCGAATCGAACCCAAACTTTGGTAATTCCATTAATTTAGTAAGAATTATATCATGTCAAATTTTCAAAAAATTTTGTTGCGTTTTTATATACCTTCAGAACATCCTTAAACATTCTTCCATGGCAATGTATCGGTAGCTCGGCGAGTAAAGTAAGGGTCGATGTTCGGAGCGAGCAGAATACGATTCATCTTCCCTTAATCGCATCGCGGTAACGAATCGGGCCACAAAGAGAGAGGCGGTTTAATTTACGCGCGCAAGCGGATTCATCTGAGAGAGTCACGGGAGCCGGAAACCCCATCCGCGAATGATACCCGCGACTGAAACTTCGAACTCGTTGAAAAATTTACAACACGCCGTAAGCTATTGGCGTCGGTTTGACTAGAAGGGGGGGGGGACGAGCTGGATCAGGTGGGGATAGGATGAGCTTTTCACAGGGAAACGTTATCCGCCCCCTTTTCTTCCTGCGCTTTGATCCCGTAATCAGTCCTTTGTTCTGGAACCACTCGGATACGTTTCCCTTGTAAATGAGTCGGTGATTCGAGCGTTCCTTTTATTAAGCATGCAAATATGAAATCGCGGGGGCATCGCTACGAGCGCGCGCTTGCGATTCCACTTTGTCAGCCGGAATACGGCGACGATAGGGTCGCACTGCGTCGCGTCGCGACGACGGAATTAACCCTCTTGCGGTTATCCGCATTACCCTCGAATACCGCTGCTTCGAGGAAAATTCACCCCGGGAAAGTTTCTTGCTCGCTCTAGGCCACCGATGCGCGCCGGGCCGCGGCCTCAAATTTACACAACGTCGCGAACTTTTACGAAAATCCGTAAGCGAAAGTTCGCACCACCCCGCGATGCAAACGCGCTCTCGAGCTCTTTGTTAATTCTTTCGAGGCGAGGTAAGGCGGATCCACGAGCCGGATGATGTTGTAGGGTAACAATTTTAGATTTAACACAACTTTCTGAAAGGCGATAACGAATTCCCACGACGACTTCACTCGTCATACCTTGGTTATTAGGTTATCAAAAGAATAACGGTTTTCCTTATTTCGATCGACAATGTTGAATAAATCTAATTAATGCTATTGGCGCACTGGTACGATCATTTGTTACTGATCTAAATTTAGATCGAAACGTCGAAAATTGGTTGATGTAACAATTTGCAAAAGTGCTTAATAGTAACAAATGATCGTACCAGTGCGCCAATAGAATTAATTAGATTTATCAAAAGAATGTTAATCAGAAGCTAATCAAAATAGTAAACACTTACAATGGAACTGAATTCGTAAATAATTAGATTGAAAGATTGCTGTAGACTTCCTTTTAACAATAAAAATTGAGTTCATAAGTTGGACATACATCAATAATTTTAGGTCCCAGGTAATTTTTGCAAATTTCTTTGCATATAAGAATTTTATTGAAGATAACTGACACTAACAATAAGTCATATTGTAACGTAATCATTAGCGGATTTTATGCATTTATAACAATTGGCTATGTGCAATCTAAAATAGAAGATCGATTAACAGAATGTAGGAATATCAATATATTATGTTCAATTCCTTAGAATGATTAAAAAAAAGAAATACCCTTATATTTGGCTCCTGTCACTTCTAATTGATGCAATTTTTATTTTGCATAAAGATCCGCAGTCTAATAATCATATATTGTATAATTTGTATATGGTATATAAATCTTATATGGTTTAAAGCAATAAATAAATAATAATTATTATTTTTACAACTCTTAGAATATTCTTTGACTTATGTAAATGTTTTGACCTCTGACTTCGAGGGCTGTTTTCACCCCCTCATAGTGGATGGTTGCCGTTAAAAAAAATACGTATCAAATATTTTTCGAAGAACTATATCTCACATAAGTTTCATCAAAATCGGCGTGTATCCACTGAATATGTTCAACTTGTAAGCCGGACATGTCTCATGCTAGTAGTTATGCAAGTAATTTTACGGACATGGGTTCGCAGCTAACAAGGGAACATATTCAGATTTTGATGAAACTTACGTGAGATATAGTTCTTTGAAAAATATTTGACACGTATTTTTTTTATCGGCAACCATCCACTCTGAGGGGGTGAAAACAGTCCTCGAAGTCAGGGGTCAAAACCACATTTTTTGAGAAAAAAAAAGTTTGTTAAAAAATTCTTGCGCGACTATATTTCCTATTGAAAACACACACAATTAAAAAAAAATTCAAATTTTTTCGACCTCTGGTTTCCGAGATGTCTCAAAAAATATGGTTTTGACTCCCAACTTTGAGGGCTGTTTTCACCCCTTCAAAGTGGATGGTTGCCGATAAAAAAAATATTTTTCGAAGAACTATAGCTCATATTAGTTTCATCAAAATCGGCCATTCTCATCCGAATATGTTCCCTTGTAAGAGAATTTTAAGGTGTCTAAAAGGTAAAGGATTTTCGACTTGTTGTAGCGGCCTGAAATTTACACAGCGACGCGAACTTTTACGAAAATCCGCAGCGGAAGTTCGCCACCCCGCGATGTAAACGCGCCCGAGCTCTTTGTTAATTCTTTGGTCGGCGAGGTCGTCGGATGCGCGAGTCGGATGATGTTAAAGGGTAACAATTTTAGATAGAAATCTGAGCGGGCGGAGAGCGTTTCTGGTTACTTAAATTTAGATCGTCGACGAAAGATACCGGTCGGAAGCGTTACGGTCGAGATACCGTGGCAGCGAAAAAGGAAAAGAAGGATTAATAAATTGTTCTTTGTGGTTGGTTATTCGCGGCTTCCTTCGTGGAGGTTGTTCATCTTGGATTTAATATTCGAAGGCAGGGAAACGATATTGGGATAATGGAGTGGTGACTGTTATTTTTGGACAATGTGTGTTAGTGACATGCTATTGTTATTCACGGTACTAATTAAACATTGATGAAACATTGCCACCTTATTCGTGGACTAATGGAATTCGTTAAATTTTAGTATCCATGTATCTGTAATTAATCAATCTATATTGAGTGTTAAATAAAATATTGTGAAATTGTATGCACATACAGGGTGACCGGTTTGAATCTACAAATGCAAATCCCTCGTACACTATGTACTATATAAAAAAAAATAGTTCAGATAATAAGCGAATAGTTTCAAGGACGCCACAATCTAGTGTAAATTATTTTTCTCTAGATGAACGCGTAGAAGTCACATGGATGTGACCTACATTTTTTAAAATGGAATCGTATATTTTTTAACACACTGATCGATGCAGCTCGTTATTCTCTACAAAACAGTATAAAGCTATGTCTGTTATTTACGTCTAGGAGATATAAATGTTATAAATGTAGCATATTAATTGTTTCTTTCATTCGTGACCTTGTATGACCTCGAAGACCATTGTGCCGTATACGAATGAATTCGTTGTGGCACACGCTTTCATGTGATATAAAAAGATGCATAGCATTCCATTTAAAAGATTGAAGGTCACCTTCGCTTCTAAAAGAATAATACAGATAAAAAGAATTACAGACACTATTACATCGCATGCAAAAAGCAATATAACTTTGTCCTCCTTCATTTTGAGAAACGCTGGGTATTATTAACACCCTGTATGTGTACACTTTCAGTACATAGTGCGTGAACCAATTTCGACATTAACGACAGAAGTTACTACGGGCGACCGTACAGTGTTATTAAATCGTGCAGAAAAGCTATTACCCTAACAGGCTTCAAAGAAGAAGATTACGGGCAGAAATCGTGTGAAATCGAAGCACGCTCGATTTCCCGACAGCCTCGTGTTTGCGTTTCAGCGTAGAGACCTCGGGCTGAGTCCAGGTGAAGCAAGATAATCCCCGGTGAAAGCCACTTACGGAGTGGTGTATGGTACTTTAACTTGTTATTATACAAGTTCTCGTGCCGGCGCTTAAATAAGCCAGCGGCCTGTTGAAAAGGGGGACGAAAAACGGGACACGCCTTAGCTCGGCGCAGCGTGAAGATTTAACGAACGCTTAACGAGCTGTTGGTAACTAAAGAAATAACCTCGACTGTCGAGCTAAGCAATCTAGTTATCATCTCTTCGTACCCCCGCAGGGAATAATAATTACAATGGGAAGACCGTGGCTGGATGGAGGAAACTTCGGCTCTGCTCCTGTATTTCTCCATTGTTTATTTTTTCGAAAGTTGGCTTGTTTATATTATTTAGTCAGGGGGGGGAGGATGGGCGACCGTTATCTTTATTAAACGGCGGAAAAACGAAGCTAACGATGACACAAGATCGACTTGAGAAATTCAGGAAGAAACTTTCCAGTGTCAGAGATTTAAAATCTCCACTGAATTGATTTAGGTAGCCTGGAATAGCTTTGTTCATTGTTTAACGAGCTGCTCATTATAATAAGCTTTATCGAGCCTGTTGCATTTGTCTGGTCCTTCCGGACTCGATACACAATTTCATTTCTTTCAAACTATTATCATTTTAATTATTTACTGGTAGCCTCCATATCTTGGAGATGGGAAATTCATTTTGTAAAATATCTTGAAAAGGCGACGAGATCGAAGAAAAATGTGAACATAATTTTCCGGAAGATTTCTAATATCATTTATACGAATATTTTCTATTGATAATTTGTTAATGTAGATTATGCATCGAAATAACGAATATAGTTTTTTCATATATTTATCATGTTTTATTTTATAATTATCTTCACAATATGCATTTAATCTTTATAACAGTTTATTAACACGTTCACTACCACCGTTACATGTACGTGACGTCTATAGTCTCGCAGTTTACTTAAAGATAGTCAAATTAATTTTATACGCTTTTTACGTCACAGTCCACAAGCATAATATTCAGAGAATACTTCAATTTCTTCTTGCAAATTATTTTAATATTTTATAAAGGTTGTTCGGTAATTTAGTGAACGTGTTAATGTTGTTCAGGTAAAAGCTTCTTATTTCTTATCAGAAATCGATTCTTGATACTCGCATTAATACTTCATCGTATTACCTTTCCGTGTTATAGAAAAACATAAAAAAATCTTTTTTTAAAAAACGTAGACAAGGTATATTTCCAAGACGTACAGTAATAATCATGTTTCCCCAAGTTATTAAAAACAGCTCAGAAACATGTCTAACGATTTCCCATTCAACGCGTCTGCAAATGAACATTTTTCATTAATTTGATTCTTCGAGAAACGCGGAATTGTTTCTAGCGCATCAGCAAGAATTCGTTTGTTCTTCTTGACAAAACAAGTTCAACAACAGCACACTTCCCGCAGACTTTAATTAACAACCGGTTGTTGATTTTTTATTGTTCACCGTGAAAACATTTAGCCAGAACTTTTCTTCCGTTTTATTTTTGTTTTCGGACCAGGAAAAAGCTTTAATTCTGAAACTCGTACCGCGGTGGGTAATGATAAACGACCACAACTGCGTGAAACCGTAAAGTGTATTTCATGCGTCGAGCAGTTCTGCCTGGAAATTATCGCGAATGTGTCGCGAACACTGCCGCCCCACTCCCACCCCCCTCCCGCCGTAAGAACCGCAAGCATAACGTAGTTTTATTGCAGTCACAATTTCGGCTGTGCGAACATCCAAGTGCTCCAAGTTTATCTAACTAAGTTCTTCCCGCCTTTACCGAGAAAACAGCTGTATTGCTCTTGGTAAGCGAATACAAAAAATGAACCAGCCCCGATGAATTTTTCGATCCGTTGCTAACACGCACCACTAAAAGTGAATATTTCATATTACTCGATAGGAAATGAGAAGAATGTATTTATTCCGATTTTTAGTGATTTTTGAAATAATCAGAATATTAAGAAATGCTGGAATATAAAATTCGATAGAATTTAGTACGATTTGTATTTGAGTCATTCCATGCCGAATCGATCACTTTTTCCGGTCACCATCTTCGATTTTGTTCAAATTGAAATATTTTATAGTCCATGTTATTTTAGAGGGGGTTTAAGTCATCATTTTACCGATTTCGATTTTTTTTAGAAATGGTAGGCCTTCAATGTTTGCGATTTATTTCACATCTTAGAAAGGCTGCTACCTATTGAAAATAACATTTTATTTAATTCCACTTTCTTAAAGTTTGCCTAGAAAAACTGAAAATTGCATAAACACCCGCGGTCTAATATTAATACATGTCCAAAGAAATACAGGGTCTTCCATTAAGAAGTATTATTTTAAATTACAAAAAAACGCCATTTTTTACAATTTTAATAATCACGTGTCGTGCAGTGACAACTCTAATCGGCATAAATGAAAAATTGGGCGAAATTTAAAATGACACCTCTACACGGAAGACCCTTTATTAGGTTGGTGCAAGAATAATTACGGTTTTCATCAGTTTCAATTTCAGCGGCTTTTCTGAAGCGACGTTTTATCTTGTTACTAGACTGCAGATTTGAAATTGCAAATTTGTCCAAATATTAAACTAATTGTTCTGCCGATATTGGGATAATGGATGAGAGGTGACTATTATTTTTCACAATGTTTTTTAATGGCATGCTATTGTTATTAGCGATACCCATAATTAATGTTATTTTACAGATTGATTTAATTAATCTATACTGAGTGTTATATAAAATAAATATTGTGAAATTGTGTGCATATACAGGGTGGCCCCGGATTGAAAATAAGAAGAATGAATTTATTCCGAGTTTTAGTGATTTTTATAATAATACATGTCCAAAGATATATTAGTTTGGTGCAAGAATAATTACGATCTCGCGTATAATGAAGTAGCTGACTCATTCATGACTTCGTATCGTTCGATGACGATGGAGTGGGACGCGACAGTTCGAAATTTCCTTGCTGACAATTTCGGAAAAGGAGCACGTTTGCCACATTCCTGACGTCACGGCGTAGGGAAGAAAACGTGGTCCACGGTTTCCGCGAACGAGTAACTCGGAAAAAGTCAAGAACTGCGAGGTTTCACGAAATATGTCAAACAGGGATGAGAAATATTGACTTCAATATTTATAGAGGCGAATCTTGGGATCCAAGTGCACCCTATCGGACGCATATATCTTCTTCGATCCGCGCACTCGGAAAGGGAAATCTTGTTACCTTCTGTCACATGCTGACTTCATACTGTGTCCAATTTGGGGAATGCATATAATACATTCTTCCATAAATGCATAATATTAATCAATTGCTCATAAGAGCACAATTCTATACAAAGTTTACTTTTCATTCGATTTGTTATATTAATTAACCGTATTTCACGATGCTATCCCAGAATAAATATTCACTAAATATGTATTTAATTCGACGAAGAGAAAATAAATCATATAAATTATTATCGCTTCATAAATATGTATCCCACATAATTTTAAACAGTGAAAACATTAGAAGAATTAAAAAGTGTTATAAAATTTCCATGCTACTAAACATGTTAAGAAAGAAAATAAATTGTTAGTTCACTCGAATTTATTGGAATTCAGATCCGCAGTCTAATGATGAGTTACTTGAAAAATGGCAAAAAGTAATAGAATACAATTAGAAAATATTGAATAAAGCCTAAATTTTATCTTTGAATTTTAATTTAATAATACTAAGAACTTTCGTTCCAACCCCATATACAGGGTGGGCAATAACTATGTCCAGTTTGAATATTGCCGTTATTTGTAATAATATGAAAAAATGTTATATAGAAAACTTACACGGTATAGAGGGGGACATATTGTGACACAAACATTTTCTGCGTGGGTGGAGGCATAGAGGATATTTCAAGGTCATCTCTATTTTTTTAAATGGAATGCTATGTTTTTTTTATAACGATGTGATAGCCAGTGCTGAGACGAATTCAGCGAGTTTACTTTACTACCATATTTGACCTTGCATGACCTTCAATGATAACTCGCTGAATTCGTCTCAACACTGGCTATCACATCGTGATAAAAAAACATAGCATTCCATTTAAAAAAATAGAGATGACCTTGAAATCTCCTCTATGCCTCCACCCACGCAGAAAATGTTTGTGTCACAATATGTCACCCTCTATACCGTGTAAGTTTTCTATATAACATTTTTTCATATGATTACAAATAACGGCAATATTCAAACTGGACATAGTTATTGCCCCACCCTGTATATTATTTTGATGAAACTCGCCAATACCGAATATAATCATTTCCGTTGCACAATTTATTTCCCAGCAAATATAATAGTTCTTGCGTCGAAGGTTAGAACACGTCGAATGAAAACGGCGCGGGATTACCAGAGAGACGAGCGAATATCCTTCGAAGGGGACAGGAAAGTTCGCGGACGTTTAACTTCTCTGCTCTTCTTCGGTATCTATGGCACTCGTAAAGTAGCTCCACGGGAACCGATCGTCTGCCGTTCTGACAGATTATAAGGGTGCGCCAACTGCGGGAACTGACGAACAGTCCGACGATATTAGAATCTGATTCAAAACTGAATCGGCCGCTAATGGAATTGACTATTATAAGTTTGTGTGCCGAGGCTAAAGCTTTGTGCCGCAACTCAGAAGGCTAAGCGAGAGCTGAAAACCATTGCTCAAGCGCAATGGAAACTCTGGTAATGGATACCTTCCTTTATTCAAACATCCCCACACCAATGTTTCTGATTGTTTGCCCTTGCGGTGGTTAATTGGGGTAATCTTTCGGATGGCGTGTAACAGTTCCCGGGGAACGGGAATATCAAATTCTGCAACTGATTCGTTGATGGATTGTTTGTTCCAAAATTCAAACCGTCCATATTTTTATTAAAATTTTATCGTTAGTATCTACAGTGGGTCCCACGAACTCTGAAATATCTTCGTTATTTCAAGCGGTACGCGAAAATGTTTAAAATAAGAGTTATAGCATTTAAAACGATTGATAATATTGTGATTGTTGGTTTTTTTACAAGTGGACGCGTAAAGAAGGTCACTTTCGTATTTTTTAAAAATTAAATTAGTTATTTTAAGTCATCTTAACATCTTAAAATATTGTTCAATGACCTTGACAACATATTTCAAGGTCATCAAAAGACGAGGAGCAATTTCTATGTAATTACTAAAATATCCTTGATATCTTCTTTACGTGTCCACTTGTCAGAAAACACCCTTGACTTTGACAGCATATTTCAAGGTCATCAGAATGACGAGGAACAATTTCTATGTAATTACAACAAAAAAAAGAAAGTAACCTTGATATCTCCTTGACACGTCCACTTGTCAAAAAACACCCTTGACTTTGACAACATATTTCAGGGTCATCAGAGTGACGAGGATCAATTTCTATGTAATTATAAAAAAAAAGAAAGTAACCTTGATATCTCCTTGTCACGTCCACTTGTCAAAAAACACCCTTGACTTGGACAACATATTTCAAGGTCATCAAAATGACGAGGATCAATTT
The DNA here is from genome assembly GCA_916610255.1 of Lasioglossum lativentre. Lineage (NCBI taxonomy): Eukaryota > Metazoa > Arthropoda > Insecta > Hymenoptera > Halictidae > Lasioglossum > Lasioglossum lativentre. The sequence goes on along the minus strand of OU744357.1, from coordinate 11,346,614 downwards.
GTATGTAATTACAAAACAAATAGAAACTAAGGTAACCTTGATATCTCCTTGACGCGTCCACTTGTCAAAAAACTGCTATTACCATATTATCTATTGCTTGAAATCCTGTAACTTTTGTTTGAAAAATATTTGAGTATTGTTTAAAATAACAAGGACATTTCGGGTGGATAGAGTTCGCGGGACACACTGTATTTCACCGCATTGCTTACACGCCAATGATAAATGCAGATTCTTCTCCGTGCCGCAATCGCTAGCCTCTTCTCGTTCGTCGGCCTCGAACCCCTGCTATCCAGCCCGAGGCAATCGCTGAAGCAATCTCGACTTCTTATTGATTGCAGCTCAAGCAACTCGTGCGTGTAAGGGGCTGAAGCCAGTCGAACGCTATCCTTGGGATTTTAAAATGGTTCCCTCGAATTGAACAAGGGGACGCCAACGGAAATTATTCCACCGAGGATTGTTTTGATTCCTGTGACTTTTTCTTCCCTACCACATTCTCTATCCCATATGAATCGACGTTTTCAAGATTCAGGTAATCTTCGGTTACTAACATTGCTGACAGTAATAGTAGATTTACGGGACCTGTCGAAATGGCGGATTCTAAATTTTTAAATTTATGATTCTTTACATTCTATACATATTAGTAAACATCAGTAATTTAAAACAGTAAAAACAGAAGAATTAAAAAAAATACTGTTATATTATCTTCAAGCTATTAAACATATTAAGAAAGAAAATAATTTTCTATTTCACTCCAGTTTGTAGCAATTCAGGTAGAAAATTTTTATTTTTCATAAAGATCCGCTGTCTACATATTATAGTCAAAATCGCTAACATTCTAAATAAATACATACTTGTCATTTTTATAAAGGAATGCAAAATAATAGTCACTTTTAATGTTCCGCAAACCTAGTGTTAAAAAAGAACACCGAAGGCAATCAATAGAATTTTGGAATTGCTAAAGCAGTGTTTTTTACCAAATGTTTATATTACGTACATGTGCAAAAGTTTTTGTTTTTTTCATAATGTACAATATTCATAATGTACAATAAGTTTAGGCGAGCCCTTTGACTTTTCAAAAAAAGAAACTTATGTGCTAACATATTACTCACAGTGTTGTCAGATGTTTTAGCTAATCAATACACGAAATAACAATAATATTCGTGCACTATTAAATTAATTAAAATCACGATCATCGCATATGCTGAGGAAAATTCTTTTCAGTATAATAATTTGGCCACCCAGTGTACGTTCTTGAAAACCGTTCAATGTATCCATGCAAGGAGGTCGCCTATATGTAACCCCATATTTTTTCCCATGATGTACAATAAGTTTAGGCGAGCCCTTCGACTTTCAAGTGTTCTGGAATATCAGCGGAGATAGACAAGGGAGAAAGTCGAGGATACAAAAGGGTCTTCGTTGCTGCGGGACGATTCCGTTTGATCTACGAAAGAGCCGTAGTTGGGTGTGTACGTGCACACGCGTGGAAATGTTTCCCCCGGTACGGGCGGCACGCAAAGGGTGGCGGAAAACAAGTTTATGACGCGGAATGGGAATTGATGTCTCGTAAAGCTTGCTCAGCACATAGTGGTTTCGATGTGATATAGCTTGTTAATGTATTTAGATCTGCCTCTGTGCGGGTAAATCTCTGTACAGACAAATTCGATCCGGTTGCAGGTGGACTGTCTTGGTATTGCATATCATTACTGCCTCTTAATGGTCCTGGCAACAACTATAATTACGGATAATATAACTTGGACCCAACTGAAACGCCATTAAGGCACGTTATAGACGCCGTATATACGGTCTAAACATCGCTGCTGCGTAGACAGGAATGGAGGAAAAGGGTCGACCCCATGGTAACTTCGATTTGACGCTATCGAGTCAGAGAAGCTCGAGCAAAATTCAAATTGCCAAGTCAAAGGTTTTCAATTTTCAGTTATGCAGTTATCGAACTGTAATTAATAGACAGCGGATGTTTATGCAATTTCCAATATTTTTAGACAAATTTCAAGGGCCCAGATGCATATTGTCATATAATCGTCTGTTGTATGATTTGTATTGTATGTGCTGTACAAGCCTTATATGGTTTAAAGCAATAAATAAATAATAATAATAGTGAAATTAAATAAAATCCTATTTTCAATGGGAAAAGCCTTCGTAGATCGAAAACAAATAAAAACCGTACTAAATGCTATCAAATTTTGTATTCTGTGCTGTATAAGCCTTATATGGTTTAAAGCAATAAATGAATAATAATAATAGTGAAATTAAATAAAATCCTATTTTCAATGGGAAAAGCCTTCGTAGATGGAAAACAAATAAAAACCGTACGAAATTCTATCAAATTTTGTATTCTAGCATTTTTTGAAAATTTTCATGAGCCATAGATGCATAAAAATTCGCAGTCTAGTAAGACAGCGGATTTTATGCATTTATGAAAAAGATGAGTAAGTGTAATTTAAAACATTAAAAACATCAGAAGAATTTAATAATACTGTTATATTATTTTCAACCTATTAAACATATTAAGAGACAAGATAAATTTCTATTTTATTCCAGATTGTTGCAATTTAGGTAGAAAATTTTTATTTTGCATACAGTGTCTAGTAATTAGACTGGGGACATTTATGCAAGTACAGTGGGTGTACAAAGTACTCCTTCTAAAAATGAAAAACGTTTTTATAATTGGACCAAATGATTTCAATTTTTTTTTAGATGTTCGAAGAATTAATTTACTCGGTAATATGTAATTTTAATACATCATTTTAAATTGTTATTTGTCGGATATGCGAAGAAAAAAGTAAAGGTCAAAATTTTAACTTCTTTATTTGTGCCTTTAATAAAAATTAGAAAGGTGCCTTTTGTAGATCTACATTATGTACATGGTGTGAGCCATATATGATTAAAAATATCAAAAATCGTGAGAAACTACGATTAACAGTTAATCAAAATCGTCATGTTGTAAACTAATTGTTCTAACTTTTCAAAAAAATCCAAGTAGTATGGTCCACAATAAAAGAGCTATAGTCCTTTAAAAAATGTGCTAATATTATTTTGATTCACTGTAGATGAATCCGAAAAACCTAAACTCGAAGATTTTTGCAACTTATAAGACCTATAGCTCTTTTATGCGTCATCCGATTTCAATGAAACTTTGTGCATAAACATAACATACTTAGATCTACAAAAGGTATCTTTTAAATTTTCATTACAGGCACAGATAAAACAATTAAAAGTTGCGATCTTTGTTTTTTTATTCACAATTCCGGTCAATAGCAACTGAAAAATATTATTTTCAGTTTACCTAGTAAACTAATCGTTCTAGCATCTAAAAAAAAACGTCCTTTGGTCCAATTTTGAAAAACTTATTTGCTTTTTTCTTCAAAGAATCTTCAAAGAATAATTCAAAATAGGACGACTTCAATATTGAATTAACCGATAAATTTAATGAATTAAGCGTTTATACGTGGGATAAAAGTTCCTGGAATGAAATAAAGTGCAAACTAATGGGAGTTATACTATGTTTGTAATGGGAGTCATATAGTAATAATACTTTGAACTTGAAATATTCGAGGAAATTGATGAAACTTTTGTCACTGACCATACTTTACCAGTCACGATATGTATTACTGAACTAGCATAGTCATCAAGGAACTATTGACCACTTTATCGCAGTGATAATGGAAAACCGTAGCTGCAGAGAAAATTCGGGCACCCATTTTTCAACGAGGATTAAAACGTCTCAATTGAATGGTCAACGCAGATTTCGTAGGATTCTAAACTGTGCTGTTACGTCATCGTGGTATAACAAAAGTGAATATATTTACAGCATCCTATAATTCGTAAAATTTCCATAAAACGAAAGCATTCTTACAAAGCTATTTCCGCAAAAAATCGAGAAAATATTTCACCGAATTTTTTTTATGGTGATATATTGTATATCTACGGGACGCGATAAAATTCATAATTCCATTTCGCGTATAATATTCTATCGCGTTTCATTATTCGATATAGCTTTTGATACTTCCTTTATGCGCGAAATGTAACAGGAACATACCTGTATTGCGCGTCCGCAAACGTTTTCAGTACGGAAGCGCGGTTTAATTGGTTCAACGATTAATTGACCACGGGCCGCGAATAATTTAATAAACATTAAACACGCGCCGATTCCGTGCTAATAAATATTGAATCGAGCGAGCAGACGAAAACCAATGTATTCGTGGCTAATGGATATGTCACACCGAATTAGAGGTCACAAAGTGGATTCGATGCTGAAAAGTTAGTGGAACGTGCGAGCCTTAGTTTCTATAAAAAAAGGAGAAAAGAACAATTGGTGTAGAAGTTTTGGATGACTCACCGGTGACCTTGATTTGGTAGGGCAACTGGGCGCGCCACGTGTCCTGCATTTTCCGATCAGGTGCGACGCATCGATATTCCCCAGCTTCTTGAAAAACGACCCGACTCAGAGCCAGTGGACCGGGACCACCAACTGGATCCATTCCAGGACCATGTCCCCAGCAACCCCCGTCGCACTCCAAAGTCACAGCGCCGCCGATCTGCACTTCCATCTTCCGGGACTCGGTCGCCTCGCCGTTCAAGGCTTCCGCTTCCGTTTCCATGTCTGGGTCATCTGCGTGTGTTATTGATTTCGATAAATACACTCGATCAAATCTACGCTGCTGAATATACAGTTTTGAATCCGATATAAGACGATAGCTGGGGGTCTGTTATCGCCGTATTTCGGATCAGGGCAGACACAGCGAAGCGATAGTATACACAATTTTATGTCAATTTTATTTTGATATGATAGCTCCGAAGAATGCCACTTTTGTCGTGTTTTGAATCAGGGTACCCATTCGGCTTGACTTGGTTCTCGAGTGGGATCAGGGGAATTGACTCGAATTGAGGGGAATACCCTCTATCTGAAAAAATCTACGCAGCTGAATATACAGTTTTGAATCCGATATAAGACGATAGCTAATGGGCAGCTCTCACCTTATTTCGGATCAGGGTAGACATAGCGAAGCGATAGTATAACACAATTTTATGTCAATTTAATTTTTATATGATGGCTTGGAAGAATTCCGCTTTTGTCGTATTTTGAATCAGGGTACCTATTTGGCTTGACTTAATTCTCGAGTGGGATCAGGGGAATTGATACGAATTGAGGAGAATACCCTCTCTGTGGTCAAATCTACGCTGCTGAATATACAGTTTTGATCCGATATAAGACGATAGCTGGGGGTCGGTCATCGCCGTATTTCGGATCAGGGTAGACACAGCGAAGCGATAGTATAACATAATTTCATGTCAATTTAATTTTGATATGATGGCTCGGAAGAATTCCGCTTTTGTCGTATTTTGAATCAGGGTACCTATTTGGCTTGACTTAATTCTCGAATGAGATCAGGGGAATCGACTCGAATTGAGGAGAATACCCTCTGTCTGTCATTACCGGATTAGTTACGTGACATTGTCGCACATGCACGACAGAGGCGGAACACGTGACCGGACCGTGGCGGAAGGGTGGGGGAATAGCGTCGTAGAAGAGGAACGGTAGAGTGGGAGACAAGCAGTTTCGTCAGGCTAGGAGAATCGAGGAGAATACGGTTACCTTCTCTGTGGCATTATCGGATTAGTCACGTGATATCGTGACGCATGCACAACATAGACAAAGCGGGGCGTCACGTGACCGAAGCGTGGGGATCCTCATCGCCGGAAAATGGGAGAATAGCGTCGTAGGAACGGTGGGAGGCAAGTCTTAATCTGGCGAGACTTTTTTGTAGTCATCGGAGACGCTATAAATTTCCCCGGTATCGGGTATCGCTGTAAATTAAAAATTTCAATTTTTCTTCGAACCGGAGTCCTCGCGATCACGATTTTCGAGCACGCGACGTACATACTTATCCGCGGGTATCTTAAAGCGATCTCGGTATCCGACGGCGTTGTCATCGATATCAAGGAAGGAGCGGCGCATCAAGAATCAGACGCACGTACGGAGGATAAAGTTAGGGGTATAAGTGGCGGTACCACGTGTGGGGGTTTTGCGAAATCTTTTCTCGGAGTCAGCGGAGCCGCGACGCACAGTGATCGATAATTACGAAAACTGAGACAAGAGTCTGACACGTATTTTCGATTGAATTTCATTTATAATTAAGAAAATTCAAATTATTCAAAGTTATTTCGGTTTTAATACCTAATCATATTTCTCTTCTGCCGAACTGAAAATACGGTTTCAATATTAACCCCTTGCACTACGATTCATTTTACTGTTGCAGTGATTAGAACTTATTTGTCGTTTCTAATTTCATAGAAAAAAAAGAAGTTTGTATGTAATTTATACCTATGCAGTCTCCAATGGTTTCAACAATAAGAAAACATAATTTTGTTTCAATTTAAAGTTTAAAGGAAATTAGTAGCATGAACATTTAGTAGACTATCTTCGAAATCTTCGTCATGAGTCCGACTCGGTATTATAGTGCAAGGGGTTAAACCAACTAGGTCAAAATGACCGGTGAAAGATTTTTAATTCTTCAATTATTGAAATTAGAGAGATGCTTCCGTGGGAGATGAATTTAATTGGAAAATCCCATTATAATCAACGGTGATGTTGAGCGATTACTTGACGAGAATGATACGTCTATCTACGAAGCTTAACAGGCATATTAAATTATATTATTCCGCGAATAAATAAAATTTTCAAGTCACACTGATTTTTCTCCCACTTCTTCCGGTTCTGCTCCAATTCCACCTACGGAATTATACGGCCGCGATCGTTTGCTCTCGAGCTAACGCTGTGTCCACAATTACGAAGGGAAAGGGTGTGGACGGAGGTGGTGGATGTCGTGCCGGGGGTATCTCTTCGCCGAGGAATTAGAGTCGGAAGGCCAGGGGGGGGGGTAGATTTCGTTCCCCGTGGAGCGGAAACAAGGACGGAATGAAAAGAAGACGAAGAAAACGGGTCTCGTGGTGGGAGATGGTGGAGGCGGGAGGGAGGGGGGGGGCGGGTTTAAAAAAAAGGGGATGCGGCTCGGAGAGTAGGAGGGTCGGAGAAAGAGCAGTCCTTTGAGTTAGCAAGCTGATCCTCCGGCTCATCCTATAACAAAACAAAGGGATCAAAGTGGTGGATGCGACGATAGGAGGCTTTTACACCCACCCCCACCTCCGAACCACCCCCGACTCTAGTACCTCGGCGGTCCGCCTGCAGCCCGACTATACCTCGTTTGTCTTGTAGTTTGTTCGGAATTTTAACGGCAAACACAGTCCCGACGCTATAACAAACACCACCCCTGGTCCGGCACCAGGGAACTTCCACTTTTTCTTCGTTACACTCGCCTATACTGTTCCTGCTTTTTAATGGTGATTCTCGTTACTCACGAATTTGATCTATCGTTGAGCCGGGAATCCCAAACCGACCCGACGCAACGCGCACTCTTTGATCCTTCACATATCGTCCCCGTTTTTACCTCTGTTCATCAACCTGTTCGACACGCGAATTCGAATTTGTGACAAGTCCCGAGGAATCCAATTTGTTTAACAAGAGAAACGGGAAAGCGGAGAATTCGAATTTCAACGATTCGGAGTTACAAGTAATTCGAAGCGGTTCAAATCAAGGAACATCTTTCGTTTGTTTAAAAACTTGAATTTACATTTACAAACGGGAATTTTATTTCAAAGCGGCGGTTCATTTTTTTTATAAATATCTGTCATGTGCAAAATTATGGAAGCGAGAAAACTACAAAAGGGGATAGAACAATGAAACAGGTAAAGAAAGTGGATGGACAAAAGTAAATTTAACTTTACAATTTTTGTATTCAAACATTTTGTTAGCTTTATTACTTTGCAGGACCTCCGTTGCTTTTCAGACACAATACAATATACAGCAATTAGAACTTCGTTATCTGTAATAATTTCACAGAGGCGGGAAGAAAATTTATATTTGTTGCCTGTCTATATTAACTGTAATGCTTAAATATTGCTTACGAAAGAATAAAATTTTGTTTCGTTTTACAGGAAACTACATTCGTATGTAGTAAATTTTGTTTGAAGGGTTTCCAAAATAATACTTTCTAGCACATGATAATCACTGTAGTCTTTCTTAATCACCGGCACATGTGACAAAGATTTTTGGATGTGTCATGATTCTTAGGAAAATTAGTTGGGTGAAATATAAAACAGTACAATTGATACGTGGAGGGAATGATTCTACATGAGATAATAAATTGAAAATATGGAATAAATTTTTTTTATTTGACGCCTCGTTTTCGAGAAATTAGAATTTAAAAATTCAGCGAACATGCGTGCTCTTGAATAGGGATTGTCTGATGCGTCTGATCATGACCTGCTAATTCTACTTCGTAAAATATTAGGCATGCGAACTTGACGGATTTTTAAAGCCAATTTTCTCGAAAACGAGGCGTCAAATGAAAAAAAATGTGTTCCATACTTTCAATTTACTTTCTCATGTAGAATCATTCCCTCCACACTTATACCATTTTGGGACACCCTGTAGACAAATGGAAGAAATTCGTTTACTAAACTTCAAAGTCGTTTTTTAAGAGAACGGTTGACTTGAGACCCATTGTTCCTTTGAGATTTTTGTTCCTTGCGATGACTACCATACGATGTGATAAAATGTTTTTTGACCTTGAAAGAAAGGGTCATGCTCAAATTTGCGGTCCATTTTTTTAACAGATCTCCACCGATCCAGAGGTATACAATCCCTCCGTGGTATTCGTGACATATAATTTTTATACACCCAGTACAACAGATTAAAGAAAGTAAAGAATATTGTAATATTGTTTTTACTGTAACAAAGTCATTAAGGGATGAATATTGTAGTATTGTTTTTACTGTAACAAAGTCATTAAGGGATGAAATCAATTTTACTTCGGCTTCCCACGATCAATGCAAAATATTTTAATTTTGCATAAAGATCCCCAGTTTAGTCATGATTTTGGACACTTTTGCGCGCTAGCTTATTAACAGACAGAGAGAAATCGATCGAACAGACAAACTAAAATCATTAAAAATCAATTTCCGACTGGACCCCGGTCAATGGATTCCCTCTTCACACTGGTGTGTTCAATTTCCCAACAATCGGAAGGTATTGCCGCACCGTTTAAAACCCGACCCGACGTTATCCGTGGATAAGTAATCCGACCGGGAGATTCGAACAGGACGTGGTAGCGCTGTAATCGATAATTCCTACAGAGGATGGTTGGTTTATAGGTACTCTCGAGCCATCTAAATTGCGTAGAGATTAGGTGCTCGGAAACCCGTATCCAGGATCGTCGGTTGAGGGTGCAAACGGAAACTGGGAGGACAGGGGACGGATAGAGAAACTGAAGAGGGGAGCAGAGGGTCGAGCGAGATGGCGACGAAGGGACGAAGGGACGAAGGGACGATGGGGTTCGAGAGTTTCGTAGAGATGGGGGGAGGGCCGACCGTCCTACCCGTTGGTTATAATGGCAAGATGGAAGGACTGGGGGCCATCGTAGGAAATTTGCAAATTTTCACGACAGGGCACGGATAATTTCCGGTTGGCTCGGTGGCTTCCGCTCTTGACAAATGACTGTGGTTTCCGGTTATCGGCTGCGACGACGACCCCCTTCGCATTCCGAATTAGCAGGAATGTCTGGCCCGCTATCGCTCCCCGGAGAACGGATAGACAATACTCTTTCGGATGCAGCACGCGCAATCGGTTGTTGCTTTTTGCGACGATTCGAAGCGAATCGCGGTTCGATCCGGAGTCAATGACCTTACTTTGATACCAACGAGATTACCATTCTATTTACATTTGTTAGAATACAGAAGCGTGGAAATTACTCGGCTCGGAATCCATCTATTCACAATTTATTTACAGCGACTCCCATTAATATTCGGACGCTCGTAAAAAAAAGACGATAACTTTTTTGATATTGGACCACGCGATTTGAACTTTTGTGAGAAGTTGGAGCAATTAGTTTACTGCATGATGTGAAAAGAAATTTTTTTAAAAATTGCAATTGGTCGGATTTGTAATTGCAATTCCATTTCATTCCAGGAATTGCAATTGAACGGATCGTCGATGAATGACAGCGGTATATAGACGATTTTTCATCCGTTCGATGAATTCGTGCTTGCAAAAACTCAAAAAAGTATTTAAGAATGTCTCGACCCTCGCGAGCCGGATGTTTTTCACGATTTCTTTCTTTCTTTTGAACCCATTTCTCGAAAATGAACGTTCGTCTTCTATTTTATCTTAGAACTAACTAGACTTTAACTAGAATGATGTGACAATTAAGGTAGAGTAAGTTCGGGAGTTATGGCATATTTCTTATTCAAGAAAACGACTTTGTAAATATAATCAATATCTACAATAAAGACATACAGTGGGTGTACAAAGTATTCGTACACCTTTCAAAAACGAATAACTTTTTCAAAATTCGACCCAACAGCTTAATTTTTTTTTATTATTGTTCGCAATTGCGAAGGAAAAAGTAAACGTTACGATTTTTAAATGTTTTATCTGTGCCTGTAATGAAAATTTATAAGGTGAATTTTGTAGGTATAAGTAAGTTATATACATGTACAAAGTTTCATCGAAATCAATCAAGGTTGTTATGAAATATAAATGATTGAAAATAGCAAAAATTATAATAATCCTCGATTTAAATGATTCGCAAACCGTAAATTCAAAGATTTTTATATGTGACAATGCCCCATAGCTTTTTTATGCGTCAACCGATTTCAATGAAACTTTGTACATGTATATAATTTACTTAGATTAAAAAATACACATTTCAAATTTTCATTACAGGCACAGATAAAAAATTTAAAAATCGTGATCTTTACTTTTTCCTTCGTAATTGCGACCAATAACAATAAAAAAATAAAATTATTTACGCATTAGCTAGTAAACTAATCTTTCTAAAGTGGCAAAAAAACTCAAGCTGTAAGGTCGAATTTTGAAAAAGTTATTCGTTTTTAAAAGATGTACGAATACTTTGTATACCCACTGTATGTTTGTAAAAGAACAATAAAAGTATAAATACAGATGTTTGGACGAAAGGAAAGAAAGTGCTATGCACAAGGCCTTCGTTTTGCCCGTCATTGCAACCTGTTATAAAAATATATTTTTTTCTTCTCTAGCTCTAGTTAAAAAAATGCAATCCTGTTCTTGGTAACATTAAAATAGATTAATCTGATTGAAAAAAGAAATAGTTAGTTTATTTATTTGTTCAAGTCAAGTATTACTGTTTATTAAAATACGAAAGCACACTAATCGGGACAGGCTCACTAATAGGAACACTATATATCTTTCGGCGGTAGCAATGAAAGGGTTAAAACGAGGCCGCGGCAAGCGACGATTGGACTATCGATCTACTCACAGCGCACGTTGAGAAAATAACCGATGCTGGTGAATATGCCGAGCATGTGCCTGGTGTAACATTTGTACCAGCCGCTCTCGGCGCGGCTGATTTTTGTGAAGTTCAGCCATCCGTCGTCGCTCTGCTCGACGGGCGGTCCATTGTCTGAAACACAAACGTGGAGGCTGGTGGGTATACGCGAATTAACTCGCTGGAAACATCGCGCGGTGAAACGTCGTCGTCCGAGCGAGCCGCGAGCCGCTCTCTCCTCTCCCGGCCTCTTCTCCGCGTGTTCCCGCGTGTTCCCGGTGGGCTCCCGCGGGTTCCCGCGGGTTTCCCGCGGGTTCGCGCAGCTAGCTGGCTACCGATTAAGCGGCTGGAATTACGCGGTCGACACTGGCCCGACGCCAGAACGACGCGGGCACCGGAGAAAGAGGACACGCGGCCCGCTCCCGTTATTGTCCTTTGAAAAATTCCGCTACGCGCAAAATTACGCACCGTCGCGTCGCGTCCGCTCAGAATAAATACCAGCGTGTCAGCTTGTTATAATAATGTATTATCTCGACGCGCTCCACCGTCTTCCGCGACCGAAAGGATTCGTACGATCGAAATTGTTTCGTCGTACCGTTCGCAGGATATTATTCTTTTTGAAAATTCATTCCCGGCTCCTGAAATTATTCGATTGTAACTTTATGTTAAAATTGGATCTTGCACCCACCACATTCGATACTTATTTGACGGTATGATCAAAACTGTTGTATTGGTTTAGTGACACCAGCATATGCTACCATCTTTCAGTAACGATTAACGTTCTACGTCAGTCAACGCTGTCTGTAAATAAATGATGACTTGAAGATCAGAAAAAGAGTATTAACTCAAATATCCAGAATTTGGACTCACTACTATAGTAGAATATACGTGAAAATACTATAGTATACTGGAATATACGTGAATATACTAGAATATACTAGAATATACTATAGTATACTGGAATATACGTGAATATACTAGAATATACTAGAAAATACTATAGTATACTGGAATATACGTGAATATATTAGAATATACTAGAAAATACTATAGTATACTAGAAAATACTATAGTATACTGGAATATACGTGAATATACTAGAATATACTAGAATACACTAAAATATAGCATAGTATACTAGAATATACGTGACTATACTAGAATATACTAGAATATACTAGAATATACTAGAATATACTAGAAAATACTGGAATATAGGTGAATATACTAGAATATACTAGAATATACTAGAATATGTTAGAATCTGGTATACCAGAATGAAGAGAATCACTATGATTCTCTGCCCGCCAGTAATTACTACTGTGAAATGTAGTAATGTTGGAGATTATTTTGGAGAGTACGTAGATGTAATTGTGGTCGTTTGTGAATAACCAACATCAACATATTTGTGAAGAAAAGCCTACACATTAATTTATTCATCTAACACAATTCTGTACAGCTTGTTGCATGAGTTTAGTTAATTTTAAAGTGAACCACATACAATGATAATATACCATTCATCGAATCAACTGAAAAGTATTGTAAAATACATCTATCAAAATAATGTGATTCCTATAAACACTCCCTTGTACTATTACTCCCCAGGTTAAATAGAAACTGAAGAGAAAAGTACTATTTACAATACATCTTTTTATGACTAGACAGCGGATCTCCATGCAAAATAAAAATTTGCTACGTGAATTGCAACAAACTGGAGTGAAATAGAAATTTATTTTATTTCATAATACGTTTAACAGGTTGAAAATAATATAACAGTATTTTTAAATTCTTCTAATATTTTTCTGTTTTAAATTACACCTACTCATTTTTCTCATAAATGCATAAAATCCGCTGTCTATTTGTGACACAAATAAATGCAAAATTTCGATCATATGTAATTAAAAGTTCCGATACAGTTCACAGGTTAATTCTACGACTGATCGTTAACTTAGCCAATTCTGCTCTCGCGCGTCTCTATAAACATTTCAGAAGATCCACTAACTGGATCGATTTGTTTATTTGAGTTTTTTCCACCTAGAACGCTTATTTGTTGCACCGCGTTATGTACGTGTGCTTCATGCGAAGGTGGTGAATATCGGTAAATAATTTAATTTACGAAACAGTCGTAGCTGTGGCAAAAGCATTGCAATAAATCCTAGGGTTAACGACGTTCCGGTAATCCGAGCTAGAGATCGTATCGATTTTATTCCGTTTAATCAAATTAGCGCACGCGATCCCGTCTCTCTATCCTGTGAAACTTCTTACTCTCTCTCTCTCTCTCTCTCTCTCTCTCTCTCTCTCTCTCTCTCTCTCTCTCTCTCTCTTTTTCTCTCGCGAGCCAAGGAAGAGCCGAAGAAACAAATAAAAGCGGAAGGAAAAAAGCGGGCGCTGCGCGGCAGGAAAAGGGATACTTGGTCGAGATACCCGTATAGAAAAGAGAGAGAGAGAGAAAGAGAGAGCAGGAAGTTTCTATCCTCGAGAGGACAGAGAGGGGCGAGAGGGAAGGATCGCGTTTCATCAAAGTCGTCCGCGAAACTTTCATTCGGTTGTAAGCTTTTTTCGTGATCGCTGTTTTAGCTTATCTGCCGATGTGATTTGACGGAAAGCAGGCTTCAGCAGAACTGTCCGATCGACTAATTCGAAACTACGCGCAGAGTACTGTTCCAGCAATTCAGCTTTGCCTCGTTCGAAAGTCACAGGTCTCTACAGGGTGTCCCAAAATGTCTTCAACTCCCGGAAATGCGAGGTTCCTGAGTTCATTTCAAGCACCATTTTCCTTTTGCAAAATGTTGTCCGCGGCTTTGTTTAGGAGTTATTAACGAAAAACACGGACCAATCAGAGCGCGATCTAGACGCTCGTTGGCACGTTCAGTGCGGCGAGCCGGCAGGCGGTTGGAAGTGCAGTTGGAAGAGAAATTTATTGACATTTTCAATTTTCAAAATTTTCCTACAATTTGGAATTTCATCTACTCAATTTTGCTATAAATGCATAAAGATCCGCAGTCCAGTAATGACATTAAACAACAATAGTGTTGACAATTCCAGTAGTATCAGTGCATGCTATTTCTATAGGTTAGTAAACATGTTTAATGACAATACTATCCTGATATAGAATAACATGCTGCCACTCAAAGGATTACATTGCAACTCCGAGAGAAATTGTATTTCTGCTAAATCATAGTAGTCGATCACTAATTCCTCGGATTTGAACAAGAACAATTAAGCTGACACCGTAGTCAAACTAATCCGAAATATTTTACATTAAAGTTAATTCACTAGACATTGTCCCTAATTGAAACAGTGATAGATAAAGAAGCTTGTTTATCCCAATAGTTCAGCTGATAATTTTATAATAGAATGATGTTTTAATAAAATAAAAATTGTATGTCGCAGCATCATGTTGCTTAAACAAATTGGAAATGAATATTGTGAAATTATAATATAACAACTCCAGTATGGATGTATGTAATTGCTACGTTGAAATTGTTACAATTTGTTTTTAATTGTACATTACAAAAAAAATTTCAAAACATTTCACAATGTGAAGACAAGACTACAAGAGTTAAAGTAACTTTAAAGCTACTGAACAACATTAAATTATTAAGAAATATTAATTAGGATCGCTCTGTTCTATGGATTAGATCAGTAAATATATTTATATTTTCATAAATTGGCAAAGAAATCAAATGTTTAAGATTAAAATGCAAAGTTATTACGAACAAAATCTATGTAACCAAGCGAACTTTCATCATCAATTTCTAAGGGAACAGTTGCTCTGTTAAAAGTTCCTCTGAGGGTTCCTTTAAAACTTTTCACGGCGAAGGCCAGTTTTGTAAAAAGTTTTTTTAAACACATTTTCGCCGAAGAGTATGAAGTCACGAAACAACATTTGTTTGTATTATATACAGCGTGTATGAAGGCCTACTTTTTGAAATGTTCTTTGGTCCGTCACAGTGCATTCCGAAAGACACGATCATTATGAACTTGAGAAGCTGCCAATAGGAGACTGCGTTCCGGTGAATCAGTTTAATAAATCCCTTTTGAGGATGATCCAGACATTGCCCTCGATGCGATTCGACGAGCAGCAATATTTATCTGTCGGATTTAGTAGTTTGAAGGTACATATCGCTCTCTCACTCTCCACATATCTCTCACTGACGATTTAGCTGTACACACCTATTTTAGCGTTATTTAAAAACTTAAAGACCACGGTAAGTAGGTCGTTGGATTCGTCTTGGCGTCAGCTATAATATTAATAAATAAAAAATATATAGTGATAAATAAATAATCAAGGTGACCTCGATTTTTTATTAAAAAAAAATAATTCTTTAAATTTTTTATATAGAAATTTGTAGAAGACTGACTACTGATTACTTTTTGTAGGTAACATTTTATTTGTCACACCACCGGAAACGTCTGAAAAATCGTGTGAATAATGAATAATAATTGAAAACTGGCAGTTCAGGCTTTCAAACAAGAGTAACCCATAATTTTTGAATCGAGGAATTTTATTACAATTAATGAAATAACAAAAACGTGTTATTACTGTCTTATTTAAAAAATTACAAATATTTAAGCAAAAATAAGTATTACATTTTAGACAGTTACCAACTATAATCAATTAATCATACGGATTTGCGGCTTATAATTATATTTACCTATTAATAAACAAAAATCTATACAATAATTCTATTTAACAAAGATAAAATACAGGAAAACTACTGTGATGCTATGCTGCGATGTTGATGCTATGCTCTCTCAAATACAAATTATCCAACTGAGCTAGCAAGAAGTTCGATTGTTTATAAATGGTTGTATAATATAAAAAAATTCATAAGATAGATCTGGGTTAGGTCTTTCCACTCTTTAGAGCCGCTGAGTGGTCGTCAATGCGTCACGTGCGCCGCGACTCGCTACGGAATTGCGTGTCACGCGACACTTTAAACTATCATAATTTAAAAGTTGGTTTGAGTTGGGACGTGAATTTTGCAGGATCTTTTATAGGAGATGTTGCTGAAAATATTCCACTTTGTTAGAACGTGAACTTTTTAAAACTTTTTAACTTATCCCTTGTCAAAGATGAAAAACTTTCACGGATCTCTTCTGTTCACAGAGTATTTTTTTTTTTAAAGTTATTAACAAAAATTTTTAATTCCAAGTGCGTCGTAAATATAGACGCATATACTATCCATAAAAAATGGGCCCATAATGTTGCTGAAAATGTTCCACTTTGTTAGAACTTGAACTTTTTAAAACTTTTTAACGTATCCCTTGTCAAAGATGAAAAACTTTGACGGATCTCTTCAGTTCCCGGAGTATTTTTTTTTTTTAAAGTTATTAACAAAAATTTTTAATTCCAAGTGCGTCGTAAACATAGACGCATATACTATCCATAAAAAAGGGCCCATAATGTTCACAAGATTTTCCAGGACATCGTTACGAAAAAAAGGAATTTTTTCGGTGAAAAACGGTATCTGAAAAAGTTTGATCTTTGAACGCTTATTGTGACAAGAGTTTTTAATAACTTTAATTAATATTATCGTTTCCGAATGTAATGGACATTTATGAAACAATGTACATTCGTTAAAAATCGATACGAGGACTTTTGATTTTTTAGCTCATGAAGATCTGGCCCACTGTGTTTTCCCTGCGCTGCGGGAAGAAAGCGAGCCGAAGAGGAAAATGAGAATGAACAAGGCGGATGAAACGTTCGCTGCCGTGTGTATTCCCTGTCGACGGAATTTTCGAGCGAAACTTTTATGCGTCCCCGCATAACGGTCCCTGGGGGATGACGGGATAGGGTGGCCGGGGGTGCTCGACTAAAGAGCGAACTGGCCGAGGGCTGCGACGCTGCCAAAACACGGCCGATTGTGTTAACGATATCTATAGCCGTGGAGACCAACAAGATGCCTCGGTATTTTCTATGAAATAGGAGAGCGGCTCGTGACTTGGCCCGAAAAACACGAGATTTTCCGGATAGCTCATGCAGGATTTCGGCTATTTGGCCGGAAAACAAACGAACCCGGCTGAAACCGAATCTAGGGAACACTAATTGTAAGAAGACACACGATCCACAGCAAGACGAGTTGCGTGCGACATCCCCGGATTAAACAGCGCGGAACAATTGCGCTCCGAGGTTTCTAATTTTCGGTGAGCTTGAATATGTCAGGGAAATCGCTGCATCGGAGGTGTTTTACCGTTCGCCGTGCGATTCCTCGACGGCCTTGCTGGATTTAGGTCATTTTTAATAGCAACGGTCTTACGTAAATTTATCTAGAATACTATATGCACCGGTCGTAGTTAAGTCACGAGTTATTTCACTGGAGATCCCACTTTACGAGCAAATGCAGGGTATTACTGCACAGGGTGTCTGGTTTAAGTTTGCCACCCGTTATAACTTTTTTATCCGTACAGATACAGGAAAATGTTCGGTGCAATATAATTCGATTCAGAAAGTAGCTCATTCCGTTTTAAAAGACATTGCTGTTCGTAAGGAAAGTATGACCTTGAGATGACCTTCAGAGATGTATGTCCCCCTCGGAGGACTAAACTGCGGATCTTTATGAATTTATGAAGAAATTGGTTGGATGGAATATGAAACAGTGAAAGACTAGACTTTATGAATATTGTAATATTGTTTTTAATGTAACAAAGTCATTAAGGGATGAAATCCACTTTCATTTTATTCCTGCTTCCCACAATCAATACAGAACATTTTTATTTTGCACGAAGATCCGCAGTCTAGTTATGGTATTTGGCGAGGGACATGTGTGGGTGAAGGTCATCCCAAGGTCATATTTTCCTTACGAACAGCAATGACCTACCTCTTGCATCGAACTGTTGCACAATTTTATGAATTCTCTCTTAAGTTCTTAATTTTAAGTTGCTATAATTCGTAATAAACTTAATCTTAAGTTGCTATGATTCGTAAACGGTGCAGTGAATCGAACCCAAACTTTGGTAATTGCATTAATTCAGTAAGAATTATATCTTGTCAAATTTTCAAAAATTATCTTGCGTTTTTATATACACCTCCAGAACATCCTTAATGCGTGTCCGTCTGTTTGAGTGTAAAGGGTTGATTGAAAAATTAACATGAAATTTTCCATCGGCGGTACAAGCACAGATAACAAGACTCTCCCCCTCGTGTTAAATGGCGCCCTAATCCTGTGGCACCCCCATGCTCGCGGCAACCAATGATCAGGCGACGATAACACGCTACGAATGAATTTATCCAGCCAATTTGTTCCTCGTCGCATTACGAGCGACGAGAGATTGTTCAGGAAATTGGCCGGCAAATCTTGCTCGCGGTAGAAAAACCTTTCCTGGGTTCCCGGTTAATGAGGAACGGCAACATTCGATAAATCGTGTTCGAGATGAAGGGAGCGGCGTTCTGGCAGGTGCGCGCCAGTTATCCTATTAAATATTCAATTATTTCTGGCTTCCACTCCTGACGTCGAGGATCCGGGACGATTGCGGCGCGTCGGGTTCCAGGCGGAGGAGAAGGAGGAGGAGAGGGAGCTTAATCCCTATTCATAGACTGAATCCAGTGATTTCGAATAAATTCTTTCGGCGTTGCGCGAAATCTGCTGCAATTAAAATACTTTAATATCCTTTGAAGCACGTACCCGCTCCAGGCGATGCTTCCTTCCGACCACATCTCCTATCCAGCCCGGCTCGCCTTGCCGCGTTTTTCGTCCCGGAGTTTCAGCCCCCTCCCCTCCCTTCGCCCCCTCCCCTCCATTCCTCCGACTCGATTCAGCCCGTCGCGTCCCTATGCCCCCTTCAGCCGATCCCAATTTCTTTTTGGAACACGGTGCTCTTATTAAACGTCCCAATCCGGATGCCTCGAGGTATCGGGGGAGCACGTTCGTTTTCCTTCAAAGCGCCCTTTATCACCGGCGAACTCGCAGATATTTTGACCATTCTTCTTCCGGCGATATATCATACGTCCCGGGTAACTGCAGTTTTTCCCCCCCGGAGAGCGTGTAATGTTACTGCTAGTTCGAGAATCATGTCGATAGTTCGCGAACGGCCCCCTTTCGCTTCGTTTTTTTCTCCAGCCCGTGGATATAAATGAGGACAAGAAATGGGCGATGATGATAAACTTGAAAACTGAGGAACCCATTTATTTGCATTCACTCGACAGCGGTGGGTAAAAAGTGTTTAAAAAAATATATTCGAATGACGAATACATTGCCGACTCGTCATTTTCTATCACAAATACAGGGTGTTCCAGCTAACTTGACCACCTTGAATATCTCGCTTAGTGTTAGTAATGGAAAAAAACGTTATAGGACAATATTAACCTAACCGAAGGAGCAATATAATGAATCGGAAAAACTGTTTTCGAGGTCATTTTTTTCTAGATATCAAGGTCATCAATTTTTTTTGAATGGAACTATATATTTTTTTTATCGCGATGTAATAGCAGGCGTGAAGATCTCTTCAATGACATATTATACAATGACCTTCGTGTGACCTTTGGTATGAAAAATCCGAAAAGCATTACAGGTATTATTAGTGATTAATTTACTACACTAATTGGTTTGGTTGAACTACTTTATTTCAATAAATGTTTGAAATGATGACCATGGTTTGCAATACATGTCTCTGGCTCTTCTAATAGTTTCATTGATAATATTGGAACATCCAGTTCTAATACGCATCTTCATATCTTCGTTGCGACCTCTAACTGCAATAAATCTAAGGATTCATATATCTTTCAATGCCTGTCGTTTTTTCCCAGATCAACCGATTTCGATGAAACTTTTACAATGCATATAATTGACACAGATCTACAAAACACATTTTTTTAATTATCAATATAGACCAACATAAAAAAGTTGTAAAATGCAACTTTTAGTGTTTTCTCTACAATTACGACCAATTGCAATTTTTGAAAAAATTTCTTTTGACATTATGTAGTAAATTAATTGCTCTAACTTCTCACAAAAGTTCAAATCGTATGGTGCGATATCAAAAAAGTCATTTTTTTAAGAGCGTCCGAATATTAATGGGAGTCACTGTAATTACGTTGTGCATATACAGGGTGTCCCACCTAATTTTAGCATCCTGAATGTCTCACTTATTTTGTATGATAGGGCAAAATGTCAGAGGAAACCATTATTTTGTTCGAAGGTGCAAATATTGTGATTGGATAAAAGTTTCTCTCGTGGTCATATTTTTCGAGAGTTCAAGGTCATCGGAGCTTTTTAAATGGATCGAACCACCTGCAATACTATGACCTTCGCGTGAACTCCAAAAAATTCGTAAAATATAGGCAATTGATGGAAATAGTGAAAGAACTCTGATAGAAGGATTAATGAATGAAATTTTAATGAAATTTAGGAAATGAATGAAACAAATTTTACTTGGTGGCCTAAGACTTTTGCACAATACTCTATGTGAGATTTAGCTAAATTATAAAAAAAATTGTATAGTAACCAGTTCGAATCATTAAGCCATTATTTTTATAAGATAAAATAGAAGACGAACTTTTCGAGAAATGGTTTCAAAAGAAAATGTGAAGCCATGCCTGCCCCGAATTCGTAAAAAACATCCGGCTCGCGAGGGTCGAGACGTTCTTAAATACTTTTTTGAGTGTTGCTGCAAGCACGAGTTCATCGAACGGATGAAAAATCGTCTATAGACCGCTGTCATTCATCGACGATCCGATCAATATGTAATGATCGCTATAAAGTGCGTCGGCCGGGGCCGAGGATATTTTAAATGAAAGGAAGGATAAATTTATCACGGGCCCGTCGAACGATTTATCACGACGATACATTCGAGCTACGGACGTTCCGGAGAACGTACGAGGGCGTCAGCTGCGGGAAACCGCTCTAGGGGAAGTATACCCCCATCCGATCATTGTTCATACGAAGCTAGCATATAATGCGACGCCACCCGGAGTCAAATATATATCTATTATATGCAGAGTGCGATCCCATTTCAGTTTTTCCCGTGATCCAACGACGAATTCCGTCGACGGACCCTACGTGTTCGTGTACCCAGGAGAGGAAAAAGTGACAACAACGTCTGTTCCTCGTAATGTTGAGTAAAGAGAATGGTTTTATCTTGTTCACCACCGGCCGAAAGCTTTAAATCACACCGCGAATTCATATAAATACTTGTAGCAAATAAATGATCGAGGACAGTGATTGTTTTTTCAATATTGAAAAAAAATTGTTACAGTATTTTTGAAAGGGAACAAATTTTTGAAAACTGGGTCATACGATTTGGATTTTATTTAGAAAAGAATTATTTCACTCGACGTGAAAACGAAATTTTGTAAAAATTTCGAATGGTCAAACTTTCGACTCTTTACAACTTTTTATGTGAGATTGTATCAAAAATGTTAAAAAATTTTAAATTGTCAATTCTATACACACTAAAAATTTCATCGAAATCAGTTAACGTTGCCAAGAATTGTTAAACGTGAAGATTGCAGATTGTCACTATGGAATTTTCATAATATAAACAGGGTTTTCCGGCGTTGATGGTACAACCGTGGAGGGGATGATTCAACATGAGAAAATAAGTCGAAAATATGAAATGCGTTTTTTTCATTTGACGGCTCGTATTTGAGAAAATTGAGTTTGAAAATTCGGTGAACATGCGGGCTATTGAATAGGAATCGTCTGGCGTGTCTGATCATGACCTACTGATTCTACTTCTTACAAATGCTAGCCACGAAAACTTGACGGATCTTCAAAGTCGATTTTCTCGAAAACAAAGTCTCAAACGAATAAAATTTATTTCGTAGTTTCGAATTCCTATCTCCTGTAGAATCACCCATTCTACGGTTGTACCATCAATACTGGGACACCCTGTAGAATTGACGCATATTTGCCACGAATCTCCACGATATCTCAAGTTCTAGTTAACCAATTCTTCAGCACATATTTTGTTATTGGATGAACTAAAATTTTAAAAATCCGTTATTTTCATCTAATTTTTTTTTTAATGTGCAAATCAAGCTTTCCAATTTAATTTGGTCCTAACCATAGCCACATTCATACTGGTTAAGATAGTTCCCCATTTTTTGTTTTTGATCACCAAAAAGTCCGGAATCATAGCAACATCCAACATATACTCCACAAAAATATATATAACTCGTGTAATTTTTATTCTATATACTTAAAAAAAATCATGTATATACTTCCAATACCCATAAATGTGTGTGGAAAGTTTTAATGCAAAAAGTTCAATAGTTTTTCTGAAAAAAAATCCTGAAAGTGGTGAAAAAATAACAAAATTAGAATATCGTCTCAAGTGTTGTTTTGGAAATACAAATTCAAGTGTCATTTATTAAAATGAAAGTTTTTTTTAATGACCCAGTCTACTTATAAAGATTATTTATTTGTTGGACAATTGCACTCTTTGTGCACAATTTAAGAAACGATCTGCTAACGATATCCTTTTCGAACGATATTTTTGCAATGTTAAGAATTTTTCTGTTTACCGTTTTTATCGACAATAATCCTCCGAGCCGGATGTACAGTAATAACAGGTCGTTCATCATATTTCTTATCACTCTCACCTAGCTGATCATGGCGGAAAGTGACGGGTGCAGCTGCTCTCAGCATTTCGTGTAACTCAATAACGAAACTAACGAGGCTTGTACGATTAACTCGGAGTTCGATAAATTTCATCGCTTTCACTCCGGGAAATGGAATTCTTCCGAAGAGAATGCGCGCTACCTTCAATTTTGATTATCGAACGCGACGTGAACTTTCTCCCTCTATTACGAGCACTTCCGACAGCGTTCCACCGAAGAAAGATCGAATTACGGTCGGATCATCTTCGCTCTCGTCTAGCTCGATATAAATGATCCAATCATTCAAATTATCGAGCACGGAGAGAGATATTGTTCATTGCATCACATAGAAACTATTTCAATTACAACTACAGGGAACTTGCCTAGTTACGGACTCTTTTTCTTAGATAAATTAACCAAATTAGAAACCAAAATGTAATGAAAAATAATCAACATTTCCGTAATAATTAACTGAAATTAACATCATAGTTTGGTGATATGATTCGTAAGAATTCGTAAAGTGTCCCTTCGTACCGGACACAGTAAAAATTGCTAATAATAATTTGCAACGATCGCAAAGCTTCGTGAGCCCATTTTTGGCAGCCTGAACATTTAATCCAATAAACAAATAACACAGATTGTCCATTGATGCGTCTGTCTCGGTTCTAAAATTCTAGCATTCTGAAACTTAATAACAAACAATGTAGTATTAATTCGGCTCGTTGAAATTACTAATAAAATAAAGCAATGTTTATATAGTTCTCCTACCATATTTATATTATATCGATTATAATTGATACAGACAACGTTTATTGTGCACAAAAATCCACAGTCTACTCACAATGTTTATAATAAAAAGGACAGTCCATGAACTTAAAAATATATGTTTTGCGTCAAGTATGACAGTACATGAAGTTATTTTTATTAACTCTAACTATAATAGCAGAATTATGTATTTGTAAACATGTTTTAACTTCAAATACATAAATTGAAATAAAAAAATGTTATAGTCAACCGATTCGAGAAAAAAGATTTTTTCATTTAATCTAGAAATGTTTATTTTATGATATGGTGTACATTACAAAGAAATTATTAAAAATGAAATATGTAGCTTCATATTACGTAACACGTCTGAATATGTATATTATAATATGTCTAAAATATACTGCAAATGTAGGAATTCGTACGTCTAGCTGCATTATACGTCATAGAAGAGAGACATATTGTTCTCATCCATCCTAGTGCATATTTAACATTTCATGTCCATTTAATATGACTCTACTATGGCCCCTTTCGGTACTATAAAACGATACTGAATTATCACTCTGTTCATTTCGTATTTTTCTAAGTACGTATACATGTCCAATAATTAAAAATTTTTTAAATAGCACAAAAATAAATTACAATATAAAAAGTATTACTGTTTGTTGTATTTATATTTGTCCTTTTCAATTGAACTGTCGAAAAAACTGTACACAGTTTAATTATAATTTTGCGATTGATATTCCTTAAAGATATTAAATTGGGCTTGTAACAAGGGTTATCTGTACATACTAATTGAAGGCAGAATTATGCTTGATTATTTCAACAAACTTTATAATAACTAACCACGATCTTCTGAAATCTGTTATGATTAACAAGACAAATTCTGATGTTCACTTTTATAGTTTATTTTATAGGAATCAAGCTTAGAGACCAAGAACAATTTTTATTGTAAAAGTAACTGCGGATCTTTAAAGTTTTGTGAAACTATTGATATTATTAAAATATAACAACATCTTTAGTTTTGTCTTTCTTCACAGAATTTAATTTTTAAAAAGTGAATTATAACAAATATTTCTCTTAAGTTGTGTCGACTGTCTTTGAGACTACAGCCAATTTGTATTTATCCGTATTAAATAATCCACAATAAATATTAGTGACCTCAAAAATTTTCTGTTATTTTTATGTAAGTATCAACGTCTATAATATTTTTTAAGAATAAATTAAATGAATAATTCTATTGAAAGGGAATGAAAACTACGCTGTACTATATTTAATAACCCAAGGAATAACAGAGCGTACACAAATAAACTTGCTATACTTTGTGTCCGCAGGCATTAATTTTAACTTTATTAAGTTCGAACTCCCACAGATTGAAATATCTAACATCCGGGAAATGCAACGTCGTTATTATTAATCAGTAGATGAACAACAACATGAACGAACAATTTATAAAAATGGTTATTATGGCTCTTTATTAACAACTCGGAGAGGTACATTATTTACAAAACTCAATTTTCTCGTTAAGGACCAATTACCAACTTGCCCTCGATTTTAATAAAAATATCACTTTTGAGACATTTGCTTTAAATTTTTCAGAATAAAGTGCAGAATATTTAATAATTAATAACAATTTTTTCATAATTCTTGTATGGGTTAGTAAGATTACATAAACATTATCACAAATAAAAATGATGTTCTAAAAGATTTATTAATCGCTGTATTGATATCTACATGTTTTTTTCATTTCTCTATCACGTATAATGTTAACAACAAAAACATGTTTACTGAAATAATAATGACTTTGCACGACACATTTTTGTCACAAATGCATAAAATCCGTACTCATATATAATCATCAATAAATAATCATTTTGCAACGATTGATAGAAATCAAAACTTTTGCATATCTACTACTAATCCTTCTAACGTCACAAAAAAACTCAAGCTGTTGGGTCGAATTTTGAAAAAGTTATTTGTTTTTAAAAGGTGTACGAATACTTTTTACACCCACTATAAGTGAAATATTTCCTCTTTTCTAAACCAAGCAGATCTACAATATCGTCTGTTCGTTGATCGAACACACGAACCTCGATCATTCAAGTAGAGTGTATCAAGTTTCGAAAGTTCAGCCTATTCTTCCCCAAACACCCTGTAGATCAATTTTATTATGTTCGCCGTATGGAAGCTCGCAACGGGATCAAGAACCGGTGCTATCGTAACTTTAATGGATACTTCGAGCTCCGGAAGAGACACGGTCGAACACCGGCGAATTCGAAAAAACGGTAGTGCCGTAAAAAGTTCGCCGGGGCAGCCGATGCGTTTAACGAATGTAATGGCTTCGCCTCGCTTAAACCGCGCTCGGTCTAATCAAGAAAGTGGTCTCCGAGGGTTTTCGCGAGCCTGAAAATCCTCGCCTCGTCCTCGCCTTTCCGTCCACGCTATCGCCCTTTCCTCTTCTATCGCGTCTCATTCTTTCACCTTCACAGTGTACGAGTTAGCCTGATTGACGACGAATAAAGGAAATTATACCGCGGCGAACTTTTATTTGCCGCCTTACAGCCAGCCAGAATTGTGAAATGGGTAGACAAAAATCCAACAAAATTTCATGTCATGGAATGTCTTACAATTAGGTTTACTAAATTAGGTTTATACTGGTCTGATAATATCTCGTGCAATCGCACGTTGAACGATACATGTCTTAGAGCACACGATAAATAGACACTTCGGCACAGAGTCGCCAGATCAGGGGAATACAGTTACCCTCTCTCTCCCAGTACCGGATTAGTCACGTGACACTGTGACTCATGCACGACAGAGGCGGAACACGTCACGTGACCGGGTGGCGGAAGGGTGGGGGAATAGCGTCGTTAAAGGGGAAGGGTAGAGTGGGAGACAAGTTTTAATCTGGCTACTTATGTTAGTTAATAATAAATTTCTTTAAATTTGCAATTTAATATTTTAAATAAACTATATAAATAAAGATTTTAAGTCATTGTTTCGTCGCTAGCTCGAGTATCAGGTGATACTACTAAGCGAATTCTGCTTCAAATCGACAATGGATTCTTATAATACAGGTAGTTAACTACATTTAAAAATTTTTCAGATTTGTTTATTATCTATAAAAAAAATATTATACGTTTTCTTGTTCCTAATATCATCCATTCTGTATATCAAATAGCCACATCATAAAATAAAAGTAACAACATATTTATATTTGTATGTCTTCTAGTATTGTCGTGAAGTGTAACTACAGTGACCCTAATATTCGGGCACTCCTAAGAAGACGATAATTGATTTTTTCTGAGAAGTTAGAACAATTATTTCACTGCATGAAGTGAAAAACAAAATCTTTTAAAAAATTGCAATTATGTTTGCAACTTTTTAAGTGGGCCTATATTGAAAATATAAAAAATACGGTTTTGTAGATCTGCATCAATTATACATATTCTGATAATTTCATCAAAATCGGTTGATGTGGGGGAAAAAACTGTTGGCATAAAAAGATGCAAGAATCCTTAGCTAAATCCACGCTAAATCGTGAGTCTTCTAATCGTAAATAATCGTAAAACTTCAAATCGTAAATCTTTAAACGTTCGTAGCTTATTGCAACGTTGACCGATGTTGATCAAATTTTCAGAATATGTATAATCGACACTGATCTACAAAATGTATGTCTAAAATTTTCAATATATAGGCTCACATAAAAAAAAGTTGTAAACAACAACTTTTAGTATTTTCTCTGTAATTCCAACCAATAAGCAATTTTTTCAAAATTTCTTTTACACGTAACTCGGTATAACTTCTCAAAAAAAATCTCCGTCAATATTAAAAAAAAGTTACCGTCTTATTAGGAGTGTCCGAATATTAATAAGAGTCACAGTATGTAGCAAATAGGGGATGCGGTAGCCCCAACGTTTCCTCCCTTATTTGCTCCGTCCGAGCAGCGTGATCCTTCTGGGCGCGAGCGTTTCCCAGCAGCTCGATACATCAGAAAGGAAATCGAAAAACCGTCAGCAGCGTTCGTATCGAGCGTCTCGTTCGCCTATCGGCGGCCGGGGTTACAGAATCGAGCAATCAAGTTGCAAATCACGCGGTCCGACCCTGAATCGTTATCGCCGACGCCGTTCGTAGCGCGAATCGAGCCCAAAAACACGGTGCAGGGGGCTCGTGCATCACACTCAGGAGAGAATGAATCTGCAGTAGCCGGTCCGGGAGCGCCGTTACACGCCGACTTGGCCGTCGAAAAGTACGTCCATTAAAACAAACGTTAATTCCCCGGGCTGGACGCGTAATAGCTCGCGGCGCGGCCATTACGTAAAGCTACATGTACAATCCCAGCCGTAAGTACTGAAACTGTTTTTGGGAGAGCAGTAACGCTGAACAATCATTGCGGAATTATTAAAGATTCTCGAAACATCGTCCGGTAAACATGTATCCAATAAATAATGTTTCCACTACAAAGCGAAAGCAGAAATTATCAAAAATGTACATTTACTAGTAGTTACCGAAACTAAACGTACATTGGTGCTCGGTGAAGTTTTACATATTTTTATACAGGCCTACCAAATATTACTACCTTGATTTATATAATTATTATGAGAGATTAAATTATTTCAAAAGAGGCACATACTATGGTGTTATTAGTTTTTTGTAGGTGGACGCTGAAGGTCAACGATGAAGGTCAACATTGATTTTTTAAACGGAACCGTATGTTGGAAAGTGTTTAGTTCAGTATATATTTTAATTTAAATATCACAAAGAAAACCTTGTATAAAGAATAAAGTTTAAGCAGGAGCTTTGACTACACTGCTCGAATGTATTCTTCTTAGACCTGACTTGCATGGTATTTCCTGTGTTAAAGGTTACAAGAAACATGAAAATCTTGCTTACGATTGGAATTTTTGAATATTGTTCTTTCTCCTTCAGAAAAGATTTTCGAGAGAATGTATTCTGAAATATATCTAATCAGTTATCAACTGTGCAGACACAGCAATTCGAATAAAATTCATTTGACAAAACCTGGTAAAAAGAATATTTTTATGTTTCTTGCAATCCTATATTTTTGGGCATTTGTATGTTTGTATTACACAAAGCACGAAAATGTAAGATGAACGATAACAATTGTTTTACTAAAATTTACACTCTGAAAAAGATTATAAGTTTTTGAAATAATCAAAAATCTGTGACATGCAAGTTGCATTAGAATGACAAATTCCATCGAGCTTTTGATTTTTAAAAATGAATTATGTTACTTTTCCTCGCATGTTCTGCAGATTAAATGTGCAGTTTTAGTCAAGAATGTGAAATTCGTTTTGAAACAGTAAAACTTGTTTGCGTCTTCTCCCATTGGAATTCTCATACTTCTGGTCGGCAATGTACTCGCATGGACATTTCGTACAGTCTGTACAGATATAGGGGTCGTGGGACACATAACGCTGAATCTGGGTTAATGTCGTCCCTGGACAAGGTTACACCAACGCGAACCGGAAATCCTTTGGATGGTCGATTACGTTTTATCGACTATTGAGCTTTTGTTAAATCCGGAATTGCCTTGTGCCTATTTCGTGCAATATGCATTGTCTGTATGACTGTATGAACTACAGTTACATAATCACATTGTATCGTGGACTATTTCAACGTCGTACGATGACTACGCATGTTTCAGTGGTAAATACGAGTTTATGTAGCTTTTGTTCTGCCAATTTTAAGTTTCTTTATCCTCTTCAAGAACAGATCGAGATCCTTTTCCAATAAAATAACGTTCACGTGTATGAGCTTTGAGCATTCGTATTAAACTAACATTAAAAGGCCAAGCTGGCTAAGGGGATGAAAAAAACACCCTTATGCCGATTTTGACCGGAAATGACTCGTTCGATAGCTTACCAATAAAGAACCCCTTCTGCCAAGTTTCAGCCCTATACCTTGCCCGTAGGGGTTGTTACAGGGAAAAAACTAGTTTTTGTCCCATTTTTCCAATAAAATAGCATTTTTAAATTCTAAAAAAAATTTGACACATCTAGCATATCGAACCATACATTCCAGAATTTTTTCCGATTTTTTATTGGCAAACTCTGGTTGCAAAAATTAAAAACACAAAACAATTCGACAACAACACACATGTCATATTGAAGCTTAAAAGCGACCTCTCTGGGAATTAATTTAATAATAAGGTATTGTTATCAACACTACCTCTAATTTTTTTCACATTTTTTGCTAGGTTCAGTTCTAGTTCAACGAAATAAAAGCCAACGTTTATTCAGCGAGAATACAGTCGATCATAAAAATATGAAGACGGAGTTATAGTAGTGTACAAAGGCAAAGGTAGAGATCAATTTCGTGCGAAGATTTTTATGACAACATATTTTCGACGTACGTCGATATCTTGACTGCCATACGTCGATATCTTGACTGCCATACGTCGACCATATATATTCTTTTCGTAAGCCAAACTTTATTAAATGAATATATTGACGATAACATTTTTACCGTAGTATAATAAAAAAAATATTCTTCAAGAATATGAAGATTGCAATGGTGCTTTCTTTAATGAATAAGTTTTATTTAGAGAGAATCATGTTTGTTTAACCCTCCGTATGCAATGCCGGAGTGGCCCGTGATACATCGTGGAGATATGCTCGAGCGACCGTCAATATGTACAGTTTTATTCCGATATTGGACGACACTGTATATTTAAAAATAAGGAACTCGCTATCCCCTCTTTTTCTTTTAAAGTTGTCCGCTCGATACCGCTTAGAACGAGAGGGTATGTCATATTCTACCCTTTTCCAACGAAAGATATCGTTGTCCGACTGGCCACTTCATAGTTTGCCGCTACATTCGAAATACGACGAAAGGCAGTCCCGAACCATCGTCTTATATCGGAATGGGTCATTCCATGCGAAATCGGACACTTTTTAGAGTATTGTTTCGGATTTTGTTCAAATTTGATTATTTTGTAGTCTTTAATGACCTATGAACAAATCTCAAAGGATTTGTCAATATCTTAAAAATTGTTGATTTTACAGAAGGTGTAAAAAAAAGTGACACCCTTTTTCATTAAATCATAAGACTCGAACTAACAAACAGATGAAAATGAGTTTTTGGGAGCTTACAGTGAAAACATAAGAGTATCTACTAAGAATGTTGTTATTTGAAAAAAATGTTTTTCTTCACCATTTATTTTGCATTTGTTTCAAACAAATGCAATGTTTGCATAGCAGGGGACTTTTTTAAAATTTGAAAAATATTGTAGCCACAAGTGTCTCCCTTTTATGGAAATGTTTTTAAAAACATGAATATTTGAAAATTTACATCCGGATGAAATTTGCACTAAAATTCATTAAAAAAATATTCCTATCTACTGATAACTATCGTAATAAATATATATCTTTTGTAATGATTTCATAATTAATTATTTACATTTTTCATCATAAAGTAATATTTAAAATTGTTACCTATTTAGTAATTTTTCCAGATAATTTATATCACCGATGTCTTTTCTTATAAATTTCTTTGTATTTCTTGACACTTTTATTCTTTATATTATTAATATGTACAACTGTATTAGTGAAATATCAGTGTGAGTCAAAAATGACTCCGGCGCGGCGTGTGCCTAGAACTCGAAGGAGTCCGACGGTTAAAGATTATTTATAGAGTGACATTTCATATGCAACGACCTTAATAACTTGGATTTATGAGTACCTATCGATCTCGGTGGCATCCCTAAAGATCACTGAAGTTGCGGTTAACCGTACTTACAGGCGCCGCAGTTAACAGTACAAGCGGCAATATTTTGGCGTTCGTTAGGAACGTGCCTTGAGCGAAAATCCTGTTACACAGAGAAGTGCAATGGAATTCACGGATCCGCTAGGAGACTCAAAGGCGCAGAAAGAGGAAAAGAGACCACGTCTGGGACCGCTTAAAGGGGGGAAATTATAGGAGGGCTTTAAATATTTATCAAGCCGTCGGCCAGTCTACTGTCACCGAGCTTGACAAAGAACAAGAGACTGCTAATGAATCCAGTCGGCCGGCAATAATTTCTTTGTTCCTGTTCTCCTTGGCGAATCGAATGGAATTTAAGGGACGGTGACGCGGCCCTGAAACTTTCCCATTTACGGTATTCATTAAATTTCCACCGGAAATTTTCCGGATCGATTTACCTCGAAACCAATCATCAAACAAATTGTTAAATTGTCAGAGTTAACAGAAAACCAATGACCAGAGAAACCTGGGAACCTTGCTCTCGGAATTAGTTAATGATTACCCAAATTAACAAATATACACCGATGGCTCAAAGTCCAAAGAAGGGACAGATAAACACTTGCTCAAATTGTATATACTGGACTCAAATTTTATATACTGGAGGTATATAAAAACGCAAGAAAATTTTTGAAAATTTGACAAGATATAATACTTACTAAATTAATGCAATTATCAAAGTTTGGGTTCGATTCACAGCACCGTTTATGAATTATAGCAACTTAAAGTTTGCACATTTTAACACGTCTTATTATGGAGAATTCATCAAATTCCACTTCAAACCCTATTTAAACCTTGAAAAAACGCAACTAGAAACTCCAGTCTTTTTTTATATATAGTAAAAATTATGTAAATAATTATGTTCAAAATTTGTCAGGATTCACTAAACAGTTACAGAGCAAAAAATTATAAACTGTTACAAAACGTCAAATTTATCGTGTTTTCATCTCAATAATAACCATGAATATTGCTTTCTGAAGTATTTTTAATTTATTTAAATATTTATTTTTAACTTTTTATTGCGTAATTATATATATTGAATATCACAAAATTATCTTGAAGTTCAAATCAGAGGGTACAAAAGTCACTTACAATTTTTTATAATATGAAGACAATTTGATTAAAAAATAAATATAACATGAAATTCACTAATTAAACGAAAGCTTTTTAAATTAATCTATTTTTTAATGCAAAATATACTCATGAACGGCGTTTATTGCCAATATATTGATGGATTTCGAATTTTTTGTCCCTTTGTGTCCCATTGTACCTCCAGAACATCCTTAATGTACAAGCAGGCACGAGACGATTCTTTATGGGGAAATAAGAAAAAAATATAGAAAAAAATGTTTTCATGCGAAGCTCCGTATTCGAGAAAACCGAATTTGGAAATGCAGCGAATACGCGTTCTATTGGATAGGAATCGACCGACCTATTCTACTTCCTGCGTATACTAGAGCACGCAAACTCGACGGAAGACGATGCGTTAAACGAAAAAATGTTATTCCTTTTTTTTCAATTAATATTTACATGTAGAATCAACCCCCTGCCCGCTTGATGTTATTCGGCTGCACACTGTACACAGGATGGAGTCACCTAATGATTGCCCCTCAAATATCTTTGTTGTTTTTAAAGATACGTCAAATGTCATCAGGACAAAGTTGAATGGTTCAACAATGCCATAAAAATATATGTTTTTATATTGTTTTTATAGAGATCTCAAGGATTTGTTAAAACTCGCATTTGTTAAAACGGGACCACCTCCTTTTGAACACCTACGACGACAGTCCCTGTCATTAGAAATTCAGTGATTATAATTACTCAAGGTCATTCGAGGTCAGAGACGGAGGAAACGTGTAAGATTTAAAATATAGGGGCAGAATACTTAATTCATACCTAACCCAGACAGCCACGATGATAGTTCCTGTCATTAGGAATTCGGCGACTATAATTACTCAAGGTCATTCAAGGTCACAGGCTGAGGAAACGTATAAGATTTAAAATATAGGGGCAGAATACTTAATTCATACCTAACACAGACACCCACGATGATAGTTCCTGTCATTAGAAATTCGGCGACTATAATTACTCAAGGTCATTCAGGGTCACAGACTGAGGAAACGCATAACTTAGAAAAAAAAACGCTACAAAATGAAAATTCTTGTGCTAAAACATTATCATTGCCGTAGAACATCGGACTTCATCGTCTAATTTAGAACCATCACGGTTACACATACACCGTGGTCACTAATTACCCGAGAACGGGCATGTGACCTAAATAAATCAATAAAAAACAAATTATTTGCGGATACGACGTACCAAGATCTTTTCTAGCCTTGTCCTACCTCCTTCTCTCTCTCTGTCTCTTTTTTCGTCCTTTTTCATCCTGAAAGTTCGTTTCGTTCTTGAAAGGCCGGGCGCATCGTTGTACCGACCACTTCAGCGTCGCGATATCGATTACTGTGGGTTCGTGGACGAGGATGGGTGGAAAAATGCGACGAACGAATTCGAGCGAGCCAACGACGTTTGCGTTGGTACAAGGAGATTTCCAATTATCGAAAATAAGTCGGTGAAACGCTTCGAAAGCGAAATCTCGACGGAGTTTCATTGATTTCGGTTGAAAAAGATAAAGAGTGGGGGAGAGAGAGAGAGAGAGAAAGAGAGAGAGAGGGGGGAGATAGGAGCGATAGGAGAAAGAAGCGAACGTAGAGCGTAGAATTTTAATCTTGACGAAGCATTCACAACACGGGATTAGAGAGAAGAAAGCCATGCTCCGGCTGCCTTCCCTTGCGAAAGAAAATATCTGCCGCGCGTACTTATCTTCGATGAGAGGGTTCGCGGAGAAGAGGGTCGATTATTTATTGTTCCGAGCTGCCTCTACGCCGGCGCGGCGTTGGTGCTACTCTATCAATTGCCAGGGCAGAATAATATAACTACGCGATTTATCGTTTTGTTTGCTGATGAGTGGAAAGTTACCCCCGGGGGAGGGGGTTGGGGCAGTAATCGGCCGGAAATTAATATTAAGATAGCCGGAATCGAAGCGGAACGAAGAAAATTAAGAAGTACGGTCTGACTTTGAGCGTAGCCTTGCTTAACTTTCTAACTAGCCCATTTGGTAAATGAAGTGCAGTTTCCACCGAACGTATCGGATAATTTGATAATAGTGAACATTGCTCATTAAAATTGTAACAAGAGCTCGCTCTGATTGGTGGAGCAACCGAGCGGTAGGTAATTCCTTGTGCGGATACTAATTGGCTGAATAACAAGAATTTTCAACATGCGGTGCTTCGTTTTTAACCGCCGATGGACATTTAACCATTACAATTTGTTTGCGTTCATATGGGCTTTTAGTTGATACGATACCAACAGAAAGTTTCCTACTTTTGTTGTGGCGGCTTTATATTTATATACTTGGTAGAGGAACTTGTTTATTCAAATGATATACCGCGATTTTTATATATTATAATATAGGTATATATATATTATAATATAGGTATATATATATTATAATAATAGTTCAAATTAAAATTTAATTTATTTAAGATATTATGAGTTACATTACATATTTTCTAATAAAGACAGGATTTAAAAAATTTTCTCAATTAGTAATATCGAAATTAGTTTTAAGTGAACAAATTGCCCGTCACTTTCGTTAGAAATGAAAATTAATACTGCAGAACGTTGAATAGGTAAAGCACAATTTGCTTATTTTGTAATATTTCCTACATTAGGAATATGAATAATTACTAGACTGCGGATTTCATGCACTTATGACAGAATTAAGTAGATGAAGCATGCCAGTACATTATTTTCAATCTATTACAATATTATTGAAGAGATGAGCCATTTATTATTTGGTTTCTATTTCTTGCAATTGACGAAGAAAATGTTGTATTTTGCATAAAGATCCGCAAATCTAATGATTACAATGCTGAACACTTGAGATGTTCGATCGAGTAATTTTAAAGTGGAATTTTAATGACCGCGATCTCGGAAGGGTTAAACATTAGATTCGGAACGATCGAGTGAAATATTAGCAATATTTGAAATATTTTACGGTTTTGATTCGTTCGAAATGGAGCCGGGTTTTTTCCTCGTGTGTAACGCAGCGACGCGTCGCGAAATATTTTTCGTGATACAGAGAGAACGAAACATCGAATCAGGCGTCATTGTTGTCACTTACCACGCTGCCAGATCGGCGTGCTGGCCGGATTGCTGTCCACCTCGCATTTCAGGCTGACGGACATCCCCTCGACGATCGGAATTCCAAAACCAGGTAAACGCGTTATCGCGAACGACGGAGTATCTGAAACAGGTATTAAGCAATTACTGTCAGCGCCTACGATATCGATGGCTATGCCGATTGCATTGAGATGATCAACGATAAGAGTATTATGTATTCTATTTCCAAGAGACAATCAAATACCGGAGAAACTCTCTTTTTAATGTAATTGCGAATTGTACACTAAACTGCGGATCTTCATGCAAGATCGCATTTTCGCATATTACTTTATAAAAACTAATACACACAAGTAAGTGTGTAAAACTAATATACACGAGTAAGTGTGTAAAACTAATATACACGAGTAAGTGTGTGAAACTAATATACACAAGTAAGTGTGTAGAACTAATAATCACAAGTAAGTGAATTAGTTAAAATCGATTTACTTATATGAATGTTATTAACTTTAACTACTGCATACGTTTCCTTGTACTTTTTCAATTTACGTGTGACGTAACAAGACATAATTACGATACCCTTTTCATGTCGGAATTTATGAAGTAATTATTTTAGAGATTTTCTTTTTTTATAATCTATACGGCACAAGATTAATTTATCAATTAGTTTTTCGAACGACATCCCGCGTATTAAAAGTGAGAATTAAAGAGCTTAATGGATGAACATGTTGAGTAACAATTGTTTTTTTCATTTTATGTGGTGGGATTCTTATGTAGAAGTTTTTAAGCTTCCATTTGGTGCAGCACAATTATTGACAATCCTATTAACATAAGCTTCAGATGGATTTATACTCTTTTTTACTAACAAGGGAGGCTATTCGTAAATTCAAAAAGATTATGAAATTTTGCACACAAGTCGAGTGAGCTACGCCTAACGCAACCCTATTTTTTCGTGCTATTTCTCGCATTAAAGGGGTGAAATCAGCCCTTGAAAAAATTTCAATATTTTCTTTTTTGTGAAATATCTCAAGAATAACAAGTGATATTACAAAAAGATTAAATGAAAGATGCATGGTGTATACCAAACTGTGTGAAAAAATTTTTTAATGAATTTCTGAGAAACAATAAGAAATAATTCATTTAAAAAATTTCTTTTTTTAATTTTTCTGGTTTGATAACTTCCTTTGTTAGTAAAAATTATTCATCGAGTTTAGTATCTTCCTCTATGGTTATTATCCTCTAAAACTCTGAATTAGCATTAGTTTAGTCGCGATTGGTTTAGTTTAAAAATTAAGAACGAATAAA
Organism: Lasioglossum lativentre; assembly: GCA_916610255.1. Classification (NCBI taxonomy): domain Eukaryota; kingdom Metazoa; phylum Arthropoda; class Insecta; order Hymenoptera; family Halictidae; genus Lasioglossum; species Lasioglossum lativentre. The sequence continues at coordinate 11,309,684 of OU744357.1, read as the reverse complement.
TGGAAGATAAATTAAGGTTACGGGAACATAACAGAAAGCGGAGTACACAATCGGGCGTCGGTGTGAAGCTTTTGAAGCAACCTTCGCGTTCACCCGGGGACACGACACGAGTGGCAGAAGTCGTTTGTGACTGAAAGGTTTCAGTCACTATCTCCGCATGCTTCGGAGAGAATACACGGGTGTTCGAAAAGCGAGTTCGAAAAATGCAGGACGAGTTCTCGGAGCCCCCGTCTTTTTCACATGAATCTGTACACGTGCAGATTGGATAACAGAGGAAAACAACGAGGAAACTCGAGAGCATGGGCAACGAGTTTTTTGAGAGCCGCGAATTCGCTGACACAGGAACGCGGCACGTAATTTGATAGATGGCAAGACATTTCTGTAGCTGTGCGCAGGATTAGTCAACAGCGTTTTATATCAGGACTTGTTAACACAACGAGCTGTCCGTGGGAATGGACGCGTTCCTATTTTAGAGAGGCGCGCGGCCGTGACGAACAATGGAAAATATCTACACGTTTAAACAGTTTATGATATGCAACGAACAAGGATTTTTACGAGACGCGATCAAGTTTATGCGTTATTTTTATGTTGGAAAGCCGTCAGATCGATTTTGCGTTTTTCTGGTTTCGATGAAATAGCAGACCTGGTATGGTTGTCACGAATGTTACAATACAGTAGAAGGTGAAAATTTATTAGTAGTTCAGCATTATGCGTGGTGAACCAAGAGATTCGTGTGATTTAATTCAATGATTTTGATTATTGTTGCTGACTTATTAATCAACCTCAGTATTTAATAAGATTTTGTCCAACTATTTTCATTTGATTTTAACGATTGTTTCAAATCATTTATAACTAGACAGCGGATTTTTATGCGAAATAGAAATTTTCTACCTTAATCACAACAAACTGGAGTGAAAGAGAAATTTATTTTCTTTCATAATATGTTTAATAGGTTGAAAAAAATAACAGTATTTTTAAATTCCTCTAATGTTTTTACAATTTAAATCCGTTGTCTATTTATAACCAAAGAATTTCTAAAGTTTCTAATTATGTTACAATAAGCATATCAATATTTAATTTTATGAGAGATGCATAATCATATCAACAATATTCCTAATAGATTTTCTTGTAAATGGTCGCAAGTTTGATTTTGTGTTCAAAGCTGTGTGTAACATTTATAATAGCCACGTATGTAATATCGTAGATAATAAACATAATATTTTGATAATTATATCGACTTTTCAATAATAAACTTAGTTATTTAAAATTTGTGACAATCAATTCCAGACACTGTGACAACCAAGCCAAACTCGAGGTACATAATATCATTCCTAAAGATAATTAATATTAATTTTCAATCTTATTGACAATATCGATGTAACTAATTTTTTTAATAAAGACATGTAGTTTGTATTAGACTTGTGACCATTCGGTAGCTTGTAGAAAAATTTAATTTTGTGAATTGAGGTTGAGATGAAGTGAACGTTCATTTTGTGAGTTGAGGTTGAGTTGAAGTTGAGATGAAGTGAACGTTCATTTTGTGAGTTGAGGTTGAGTTGAAGTTGAGTTGAAGTGAACGTTCATTTTGTGAGTTGAGGTTGAGTTGACGTTGAGTTGAAGTGAACGATCATTTTGTGAGTTGAGTTGAGGTTGAGTTGAAGTCAACGTTCATTTTGTAAGTTGAGGATGAGTTAAAGTTGAGTTGAAGTGAACGATCATTTTGTGAGTTAAGTTGAAGTTGAGTTGAAGTTGAGTTGAAGTCAACGTTCATTTTGTGAGTTGAGGTTGAGGTGAAGTCAACGTTCATTTTGTGAGTTGAGGTTGAGTTCAAGTCAACGTTAATTTTGTGAGTTCTGGTTGAATTGAAGTTGAGTTGAAGTTAATGTTCATTTTTTCAGTTGAAATTAAATAAGAAAATGCCAGTATTTCTGCGTACCCCATACTCGTGTATTGCGTAACGAATGATAGATTCTACCGAACTCCAACTCTCGTATATATGGTTATCATATTGTTTATCAAAGTGCGTAGGTATAGTAGTTTTGTTCTACAGTGTATGGCCAGGGCTTATAGCCTTAACGCAAATTGCATAATAATGTAGCATCGTTGAATTTCATTGTTAGTCAGCCTCGAACATAAACTCAAGGAAGAGGATTTGAAATGTGTTCTCTATAGAAACAAGTTTGGTACTCAAGTGTCCGAAACCCTCAAATTAGGCTTTCGAATAATACTGACATCAACACTATCAATTTATTGTATCAGACATTCGATCAAGCTTCTCACTTCAGGGATAAAATCGAAAATAATTTGGTTATTCATCTGCACAACACATACGTAATAAAATAAATTTTAACTTTCGCTAAGATTCTTATGTAGTATCAATATTTTGCATCGACATCTTTATTGTTATGAAAGTTCTTATTTTCACTGAAAATTTTTTTTTAAGTATTTAGAAATTTCGAGATAATTTAATTTTGAAAACTAATATTATATTTGTTCTCGTCTCGAAAGAATTACCAAAAATTACTTTCTTTTGCATTGTCTAGTATTAACGCCGAGAAGATTACTTCCTTCATAAAATTCTTATAAAGGAATATTACAGCAGTACTGTCTACAAACTCAGGAAGAGAAACCTCACGATCCTTTTTTTTTCTCCTCAGGATAATACCACAAGTTCTGAGGCTATACGTTTTTATTTATAAAACACAGATAATAAAGGTTATCCTAGAAAGAAATAAAAGGCTCCTTCATTTAAACAGTGGCTTACAAGCGTATTCAAACTTTACATTTGCAACTTTTAGAATGTGCCTGATTATGCCAAACTGAAATGTTCCAAATAGTGTTCGTATCAAGATTATACCAGGCCTTACATTTGGGAAATCACAGTAATATTCAAATGCATAATAGCAAGCAGGGTATGTATAATGTATCTACATAACAAATGGTATGATTATAATCAGTCGATATTAAAATCGTTTAACAAGTTTTACAACTGAAAGTCCAATATCTATCGAATCAATTTTAATTAAATATAAATATTTACACATATAAATGAACAAATTTTTTTAAAAGTACAAAAAATTGTGCCGTTTTGTGAAACGTTTATTTTCAGTAAAATAAAAATGCAGACATCTTGGATTGTAAAAGAATTAAAATTAGATAACACACTCGAATGGCGACTCTGAGGCATCACTGAATTTGCTATGCCATTCTTAAAAATATTGTTCACATTATTATTTTTGTTCGTATTTAATAAACGACTAGACATTTACATATTACATGAGGTAGTATATTAGTTTCATATGAAAAAAATGTAAAAAAATTGTATAGAATGGAAATATTCTAGAATTGAAAAATCTTACGTTTTTGAGTTGAAATAGCTGCGAGTGCAAAGGGTTAAAAATAAATATTTAAATAAATTAAAAATACTTTAGAAAGCAATATTCATGGTGATTATTGAGATGACAACACGATAAATTTGACGTTTTGTAACAGATTATAATTTTTTCCTCTGTAACTGTTTAGTGAATCCTAACTTTTGCACATAATAAATTACATAATTTTTACTATTATATATAAAAAAAAACTGGAGTTTCTAGTTGCGTTTTTTCAAGGTTTAAATAGGCTTTGAAGTGGAATTTTATGAATTCTCCATAAGAAGACGTGTTAAAATGTGCAAACTTAGACAATTATATCTTGTCAAATTTTCAAAAATTTTGTTGCGTTTTTATATACCTCCAGAAGATCCTTAACAGTTTGATGTTAGATCTCCGTCGAAGTGATTTACCCAGTACCGAATTACCCGTCCGCCGAAACAAGAATAGCATTCGCCAGTGTAAACGGTTTCCGCGGTGGTTGTAAAAGTGAGCAGGAGAAAGGAGGAGAAATAAGAAGACGACGAAGAAGAAGGAGAAGACAAAATGGTAAAAATAAGAGGAATCGGGCGTCTCTGCAATAACCAGGACGATGACGACGACGGGAGCTTGGGCGTGGGAAACGAGGACGGCGACAGCCACGAACATCAAACCTACTAATCGAGCAAACGGAACTATGGCTCTGACGGACGACGAGCCATCCCTTCTCCGACACCCTCCTGTCCCGTGTACCAACTACCAACGACGTTCCTTCGCGTCATTAACGACCCGGCCTCGAACCGGGCGACAGAACCCGCTCATATCCAGATCGGCCCGACGTGTACCCGTTGTACACGTGTACGCGTAACAGGGATTCCTCCGCGAGAACGTCGCGTCGGGACCGATAGCGATTCGAGCGAGCGAACGAGCTTCGACCACAGTTTTGAGGCCGCGAGTAATTAACGAACGCTCGAGGACAGTGAAGATTTTACGATCGCTGGGTTCTCGTTAAAAACTCTCCCTCCTCTCCAACCCATTTCGTTGCGACGACACGCAACGGGACAGAGGCTGGCGCCTTCCCGCGCGAAATCAAAGCTACTGGCGCCGGCTGACCCCTTCGTCACCGCCGTTTTGTCGGTCGACTTGTTAAGGTGTGGCCTCGCTTCGATAGCTTGCAAACAATCAATCAATTAGGTCGACCCCAAAAATAATTACGGATTTCTGTCATTTCGGTTAGTTTGCATATTGAATTTATACGAAGAATTAATTTTACAGTAAAATTTAATATTATTGAGGGGATCTTATTTCAAAGTAGCTCAGATAATTATTTCTCAATGGATCTCGGGAAAAATTTTTAAAAAATTACCGTAGTTGGACTTACTTGTAAAATTGCAACTTACACGCTACTAGATTGAGCTTTCAGTTTAATGTTGCAATAAATCAATTCCACCCGTCAAGAAGTTTGGACCAAATTAAGATTTTTTTAAGCTCTTGAACATTTTAGATTTTCAGAATTTAGTCTTTTCGAATGTCACTATTCAAATGCAGGGTGGTCAATCAGAGTTCTATTAATAGAAGACAAGAAAAAAGAATATATTTTTATTGTTCCAATTATGTTATTTTTAAATTATTCAATTTAGTTAGTATATAAGAATGAAATAAAAATATAAATGGATAGAATAAAATTTTTAAAAAACTAAAATCCGTTGAAAATATGAATAATCGGTTTTTAAAACCGGAAAATGCTAGTCTTTTGTACGAAAAATTCAGGCACATATTAATGATGCTCATTTAGAGTCATAAAATGTATTCAAAGAGCTAGAATATAGAGTTTCGAAATTAATGGTTTAAAGCCGCAATTATCTTTGCGTTAACGTAATAGCCACGCACCTTTGAAAATTGAAATATTTCAGTGTACTTTTCTTGGTATAATTATGCAATAATCATTTCCTACTTCTTCATATTGCGCAAATTTTTACTATTCAAACTGTCGTGAACGGTGTAATTTAAAGTCGACTCTGTGAAGTACTCAGTCGTTCGAATTTTTTTTTACATTCCCACTCAAAACGCAAGGGATCCAATTTGAAATTTGCAAGAGGGTGCTGCGGTGGCTTAAACATGTAAAAAATTAATTTGTCGACTTCCAATTAGAATTCATTTATTTAAAGGGTTCGTGTCAGCATCTCTTTCCCATGATAAAATTATTTAAAAATTTTAATTCCAGACAGAAAAAATATTCTGCGGTAAATGAACCTTTTATTAAATCATCCTTTTTCGATAGATTGGTAAATTAACTGCAAAGTTCAAAATTGATGTGATTGTTAGATTTATTTTTGAAAATAAATCAAGAAAACATAATCAAATCATAACTGAATGAAAAACGAATCAAAACAATTTCGAATATCATACGCACTCCGTATTATTTATGGTGGAGCTGAAACAATCAGTGCGAAACGTGTCTAGAAATCAATTATATTGTTTTATAATAAAATTGTTTACTTTGAAGCAGCGAGCAGAATAACGTTTACTGCATGGCCAGCTTTTATTTCAGCTCTCATTAACGCTCTTGTAACCTGACGACAACATAAACGTATTCTCTGCTAATAAGATATTATTGTTGTTTACTTTAACCATACATAATGTGCAGATGTCCTCCAGTGTTCGAACAGTTAAGATCTGGTGTCCGGCAGTTATTTCGAATAAAGCTTCTGACAGCGTGCAAAATTTAATTAAACCACCAGTGAAATACAACAAAATAACGTTGTTCGTTAAATTAATTAACGGAACGGTCAACATACATACAAAATGGAACAATATCGCTCGGGTAAATTTGTTGGACTGCGTCGAGGCGGAAGAGATTTTTCCGTTAAAAAAAAATTCCAGCAATATGTCGGCACAAAGTGTGTCCGTTTTATCTGGAAAATATTAGGTGTGTAATAAAAACATTACATAACAATTTCTAAGAAAACGTGTCCCAACTAAAAATGAATAAAAAAATGATTTTTTTAATTGCATAAAATGCACGTATTACTTGCACTAATATTTTAACCACAGCTTGCAATTGCTTTTTATATCTCTCGGAACTGTAGTAAACACTTTCTGTTTTTAATTTTCATACTTGCTATCTGAAACATCTTGAACTTTGCTATGTATTTAGCAAGAAGTCACGTTTTCGACGTTACTGTTAAGAATACATTTCAAAAGGCATACTTTAAATGTTCGGTACAGGCACACATAAAAAAGTTAAAAGTCTCGAGTTACATTTTTTTATTTAAAATTCCGAGCAATAGCAATTTCAAAGAAAATTGTCACACATTACCCAGTAAGCTAATCCTTCTAACATCTCAAAGAAACTCAAATCGTTGGGTCAAATTACAAAAAGTTATTCAGGGGGTAGGACCCCCTCTAGAATATCCTAGAGGAAGGTTAAATTAAGGGGGCTTAACCCACGATAGCATCCAGAAAACTCATGCAATGGCATAAAAATGGCTTGGATTACATGGCTGAACATCATCAATTTTGGCTTACTTCTAATACTTATATTACCAAATATATGCATAATTTCGTGTAACAAAAGGGCTGAGCCCCCTTCAATGAACCTTCCTCTTTCGATTGCGCCCTTGCCCAGCGAAAAATATGCTCGACCAGATTTCTAGGGTATTCTAGGGTATTCTAGAGGGGGTCTTACCCCCTTAAGAGGGAACGGTAGTCACGTGACTTTCCCTAGAATACCCTAGAAATCTGGCCGAAACATGGTTTTGCGCCAGGCAACTGTTCTTCGTTATATGAGCATATTTTTCGCTGGACAAGGGCTCATTCGAAAGAGGAAGGTTCAATATTGTTGGCTCGACTCGTGATTTGATGAGATTATGCAGATGTTTTGTAATATAAGTGTTAGAAGTAGGCCAAAAATTGATGCCTACTTTGGCCTATATCTAACACTTATCATCGAATCACTAGTCGAGCCAACAATATTGAAGCTTCCTCTTTCGAATGAGCCCTTGCCTAAATAGTTACCTGGCGCAAAACCATGTTTCGTCCAGATTTCTAGGGTATTCTAGGGGAATTCTAGTGTGGGTTCTACCCCCGTAAGTCCACATCATTTTGATCAATTTTTAAAGGGAGTCCACACCATTTTATCTCCGACTATACACGTAGAAGTGTCGCATACTTTTCTCCAGCACTGTAAGTGGTGGTCCAGCATTCTTGCGATGTTCACGTGGACAATAGTTATTCCAAAACTGAGGAACCACGGCGTGCGACTCCTCGTAGATCAGGATGATGGAAAGACTGATCGTCACGTGGTGTCGAGGTCACGGAATAAATTGATGGCTGCAGGAAGAAGAGGTCGGGTCGGAACGAAGAAAGAGAAATGGAGACGAATCGGGCCAAGAGAAAGAGAGGACGAATCAATGGAGGAGTGGGTGGCGGAAGGAGAGAGAGAGAGGAGAAGCGAAACTGAGAGGAGAAAAAAGGGGAGCGAGAGGCTTTTCCTCGCTTCGACTACCGGATGGCTCCAAGTTATTCACTCGGCTATAATAGTGCGGTGCTGAGACAATGCAAGCTTAATGAAAGCCACCCTCCGTCCTCTTCTGAACCTATCGTTCCCTTCGGCCTCCTCGTCGTTGTCTCCCTCTGTCCCGGTCCCTTCGTGTCTCGGTGCGCGTCTCGGTGGCTGTTACTCGATGCCAACGCTAACGCCTGCCGCTACCGACGACGACGCGGCTGCAGCCTCGGCGCACTGGCGTAAACACCAAACAAAGCAAACAATGCGACACAGAAGTGTCCCACAGACCTCGATCGCTTAATGAGAACTTTAAAGCGCCTCCGCAAACTACCAGTCTGTCTGTTTCAGACAGGACCGCCGTTCATGGACTGCCACCACAGACATCCGACACTGCGAGTATACATGTATATGTGTACCCTGTGCATGTGCCCGTGCATTCGGCAATGGCCGATACATGTACAACAATCGTTAAAAGTTTGCGCTGGCTGTTCGACGATTCTTTCTAATCTTTCTGGATGGACAATAATACAGGCTCCGGCCGAATTAATATGTACAAGCAGGCTCGAGGTGATTAATTATGAGAATATAAGAAAAATATATGGAATAAAATTTTTTCATCCGAAGCTTCGTTTTCGAGAAATCAGAGTTTGAAAATCCAACGAATACGCGTGCTATTCGATAAGTGTCGTCTGACGCGTCTGATCATTACCAACCCATTCTACTTCCTGCATATACTATAGCACGCGAACCCGATGGATCTTTAAACTCGATTTTCTCGAAAACGAAGCGTCAAACGAAAAAATGGTATTCCTTTTTTTCGATTTATATTTACATGTAGAATCAACCCCTGCCTGCTTGTACATGTTATTCGGACGGACCCTGTATACTACTACATATTAAGTGTACAAATTCATCACAAAATGTGAGATGAAGTATATGTACATAAAGTGACGAATATACTTTAATTGTTTGCGAACCAACAACCATGTCATGAAGTATGAATTAGTTTGTGTACTTAATAATTATGACGAATGTGAGTAGATTGAATGTATAATAGGAAAAGATTAGAACATGTAACATAGAATATTATCTAATATATCTAATATATCTAATATATAGATAATATATCTATTATCTAAGCTAAGGAAGCAATATCATAATATATTATTATATCCGGACCATAAAAATTATTAAAAGAATGGTATGGTTATAATTTGGTCATATTTGTACAAACCAGAGAGAATGTCGCGGAGCAGTAATTGGAATAATAATATTAATGGCAATAACATCGTCTTCCATGCGCGCAACGGAACAAAGTAAAGGTAATACAAGCTAAAAAAGATTTAAAACTGGTAAAGCACGAATGAATAAAATTGGAATACGAGCAGATATAAAACAAATAAAGATTTAATTGGAGCGCAAGTAAAATAAATACTACATAATGACTACGGTAAATTAAATGCTGCGATATAAACGTAGAAAGACTAAAGCATGAATACTTGTGGTAGTATCACACCCATATCGTATTGTCATTATACATGGTGCTTTAACCGAAGGAGGTCACGGAAATGTCTCCTTTGTTTTCAATGACATGAAAAATGTTGCTTAACGGGTTATTTCTTTTTGAGTTCTTCGATGACGTCGCTATTTTTATCAGGCCAGTTTTATATTTTCTCATATGACCTTAAACACAAATAATGTAATTAAGACTCGTAAGTCATTGTTACGATGAAGTCAAATTACTGTATGTGGCAAACACTAATTATGAGATTCATCGTTATTTTTAGTAGGAGACTTTTTCCTTCAGTTTTTCACTAAAAACGTATAATCAATGGAAACAATTACAATTTTACAATTTCATTAGGTACATATTTGACGTTCAAGGTCATGTGTAGGTCATCAGGGTATTGATATTACAAAACGGAAAAAGAAGAAAAAAAAATAATACATACTATCGATTTTATTACAATCATTTATTTTGAGTATAATCCACAGTTTATTTATAATTAGCGAATTTTTATGACAGATAAAAATTTCTTATTTAAGAGGAATTTTCATTACGAAAAATTTGAGAATATTTGTATAATGTTGTCAAAAATTATTGAAATTATTAAGAGATGAAATATATTTTTATTTAAGCCTGTCCTGTTTGGTATTTCCTTACTTATTTTTCTCATAAATGCACAATATCTGCAGTCCGCTTACAATATTTGAATTGCCTAAATTCTGATAAAGACTAGCGCTTCAAAAAACTCAATCTCGAATTTTAATAAAGGTGTAATTACTTTGGGGATCTTCTCAGAAATTTTCAGGTGCACAAAATAATTTTCCAAAACAACCATCAAGGGGATTGTTAATCACAAAATAGCGTATAATCTTAATTGATCCTCATTAAAACTTGGTTCCTAAAATATCGGTAACATCCAGAGTGTAATTATAATATTTTCAAAGAAAAACAAATACGGGTTCGCCCGTATCTCTAATTTCTGCTAAGTAAGCAATTTAATATGTATTCACCATTAAATTTTCTGCTAACGATACGAAAATTTCTATTACGATGTTCAAGAACTTATAGTCTTGTTTCATAATTTTGTACAGTTATAGACGAAGACGCAACCCCTTCAAAAACTTGTGAAACTTGTAATTATAGCACGAACCTTTAGAGAATTAGACCATTAAATATGTATTAACATATTATGCATACAAGTAGACTGCGGAACTTTATGCAAAACAAAAATAATATACTTCAATTGATACACGAGGAAAATAGAAATTTATTTCCTCCCTTAAGAGACTAATAGATCGAAATAATAGTGTCTTAAAATTCTTTTTATTTTTTTTTTTATTGTTTTGTGCTTTAGCCAATAGATTACTGTAAATGTATTGACTCATCTTTTATCTATTCTTTATATTCTTATGTCTCCAAATACTAAAAGACCCGTACAAACTATTTCATTTTAACAAAATTCGATTCCTGAGATCATTTAAAGTAACTTTTTCCTTTGCGAAAATCTTCTTCGCAGCTTTGTTAAGGAGTTATCAACGAAAAACACGGACCAATCAGCGCGGGTACAGCGGACGGGCTCCGCCTCGGCGACAGGTCTCGCTGAGCGTGGCGTTGGCATTGGTGGAGCCGGAATGCGTCAGCTGTAGACGCGCTCTGATTGGTCCGCGTTTTTTGATAATAACTCCTTAACAAAGCCGCGGAGAACATTTTCGCAAAGGAAAAAGTTACTTCAAATGACCTTAGGAACCCCCTCGAAGGAAGAACAATATTTTTGGGACATCCTGTATTATATAATAAACAACAACAATATTGACCTCGCAAAAATAACCCTTAAAGTTCAAGACTAATGTAATAAAATTAGTAAAAAAAACCACTTCTGTTTATCGGTGTTACAATTTCCTCGAGAAAGAAACCCCATAGATTGCGGCAGCGCGACGGATAGATTACCATGTGAACAATCACAAATAAATCGATAGCTGCCGGCACAAAGTTTGTGGCATCGACCGGTCCGAAAACCCGTAGAACCGTAACACTGGGTGTGCGTGATTCGTTTCGACCCCGTGCGCTGGCTACCCCTTTCGGTCGATCGAAAAAAACAAAAAAAAAAAAAAAGAAACCGGAAAAGGGAAAAATATTTTAGATCAGAGGGATTCCCTTTGACCGCCGAAACGGTCGACGGGAACAGCTATCTCGGGGTACAAATTACAAGCATCTGCAAAGCTGTGGTCGAATTCGAAGGTTCGTTTCTGGTCCACGTAACGTAACCGACTCGGTTGGTGGTGTTGGTGGTGGATGGCGGGTGTGCGATGTCTCGCGGAGCCACCCCTTTTTATTTCCCCCTTCGCCGGTGTGTATAGGTCTGTTTAACGGCCCGTGTAAGGTTTACGACCGTTCCGGCTTGATCGGGAGGAAGAATTTCCTTTGAGGAAGAGACTCTTTTTCTTTGGGTAGCCGCGACGCGGCGCGGCGAGGCGCGGCGCGACGGGGTACCCGGCCCGCCTCCTTGTGTCGTTCGCGTGCAAAAATCTGCCATCCCGGTCTGTCTTACGTTAATTCACGGCGGGCGTGAAGGGAATTGCGCGAGACCATGCGGGGAAATAGAGCAGGAATTTCGCGTCGAACGAGTCCCAGACGTACGATTTATCGGGCACCGGGCAAACGAGAGACCGACGCTGCCGAATACCTTAGCTAACGCCGGCGATACCAATCCTGCGTGGCTCCGTGTGTCTATACACGGCGACCCAAACCTTCCTGCCAAATTATGTCGGCAATACCGCCACGACTCTAAAAAAGTTTATATTTAGTGCTTGCAGAAGTTTTCGCCGTTTGCTAATAGATGTCGGAACTAATACAGTTTTGGTGCGATATAAGACGATGGTCTTTGATCCGAAATAAGACAATCGCTATTCTTCTTTTGAATCTCTTCTTCGTTTAAATAGTACTGGCCCTATATAATGATTAATTGTTGTCTTAGATTACAGAACCTTTCAAGGTTTTAAAATTGATATACATAACAAATAAATTTCATATTTAGAAATAGAGCCGATGGAGTCAACAAAAATCGTGCAAGTTTGATTCGAAATAAGGAAATCGCTAGTCCCTCTTCTTCTTTTGAATCGCTTCTTCTATAAGTGGTACTAATCCTATAATGGCAAATTGTTGTCTTAGATTACAGAAATTTTCAAGGGTTTAAAATTGATGTACATAAAAAATATATATATTTAATATTTCAAAATAGAGCCGATGGAGTCAGCAAAAATGGTGCAAGTTTGATCCGAAATAAGGAAATCGCTAGCCCCACTTCTTCTTTTGAGTCTCTTCTATAAATGGTACTAATCCTATAATGGCAAATTGTTGTCTTAGATTACAGAAATTTTCAAGGGTTTAAAGTTGATGTACACAAAAAATTTAAATAAATTTAATATTTCAAAATAGAGCCGGTGGAGTCATCAAAAATCGTGCAAGTTTGATTCGATATAAGGAAATCGGTAGTCCCTCTTCTTCTTTTCAATCTCTTCTTCTATAAATGGTACTAACCCTATAATGGCAAATTGTTGTCTTAGATTACAGAACCTTTCAAGGTTTTAAAATTGATATACATAAAAAATTTTAATAAACATAATATTTAAAAATTAAGCCGGTCGAGCCAGCAAAAATGGTGCAAGTCGAAACAGTTGATCATTGGATAATGAAGAATTAAGTAAAAGTTCTATAAAACACTACATGGTATCCAAGCTTAGCTAAAATTTTATTACAATTATTTTCTGTAATGGCACGACGATTCAACCCTTGAGATGTGGTGTTAAATCATACACACGAATATTGACTTACACCACTTTTGCATTAAACTGCTCAATTATTCGGAGGTCCGATAAAAAAGCTGATATACAGTACGTATCATAGGGGTCATACGAGACCCTAGTGTGCTATTAAATTATAAAGAGCTAGTATTCATGACGTGGAAATAAAAATATGTTAATAGAAGCACAGACGAAGACATGGCACTTAAAGTTAACTATATTACTTCCAATTTCGTTGATACGACAGTGAATAAAAAATTAAACGACATTTGTATATTTAACACATATTTACATTTGAAGTTTGTCCGACTACGGTTTCAATCTGCCACAACTGTTATAGGAAATACTTATTATTATGGGAAGAATTTTGTTGTCTAATCGACGAAACTTAAACCAGTAAACAATCAAACATTTTTCATTCAGCGCATCTGTGCCTCCTCAAATTCGAAACTTTCTCGATGTTAGCTAAACACTAAGATACAGTTTGAAATCAGTTCGTACCATTATCTACAGCTGACTCGCGGAGCAATATCGTTATAAATATACCGTTAGAAACAGAAGTTGAAAACAGTTACAATATCGATTTCTGTTCTGGAAACAGCTTCAAAGAATCGTTGTTTTCTATAACAGTTCTGGAGAACCGAATTCCATAAAGATATTGGTTTCATATCTGTTCTACAGGGTGATCCACCTAAATGTGGCCACCTAAATATCTCCTTTATTTGCGATGACATAACAAATTAATGTAATATAAATGGTATCACAAGGTGAATTTTTTGCAAATGTTATTTTCTTCTCAAGGTTACTTTTTTGTTCACGTCAATTTTGAAAGCTCGAGGTCGTTTGAAGGTCATGTTATTATGCATGATTTGTTATTATACTCAGCTAGATGATGCAAAAAAAAATAAAGTTATGTATCAAAAAACACCGATGACCTTGATAACTCCGAAAAAAATTACCTTGGGGGAAAAAATCAATTGAAACCATGCACATTATGTAAGAAATAGTTTTTTCATCACAATAACCGGAAGAGATATTTAGGTGATCTTACTCAAATGGATCACGTGGTATATTATGTTCTAATGTTAACAATTTATTTGTGACTCATTGCAAATATAACTGTGATGAAATACAAGCTACTTATTTTCAACGATTTTATAATTGATTTATTCCAATTCTGTACATTGTTATTAATTGAGAAGAACGGTATTGAACATAGCCGAACGTATTGGAAGAACCTCAAATTAGTATGTATTTATTTAGTAATGGTTCAAACCAGATGATTTATTTAGAAAATACAATATTGTTACATGTAGCATAGGTATTACATAGTTTCTAAATTTTTAAGGGACATTGTTTAAGAAAGTTATTAATTTCACAACAGTATTAAAAATGATTACAAGTGGTTAGTCCTTCGTGTACATTTGACAAGTTAGATTGGTCATTCTATATGTTAACATACGGATCAACAAACATTCTTTTCCGTATCATTGTTCATTACAACAAAACGTTGTAACGATTTCCGTGTGTAGTTGAAAGAAGGCGATGAAAAGTTTACGTTTTACAAAATCGTGTAATTCGGACTTGTAAACAAGGTAAAAGTATAAAGTTTTTATTGAATCGCGTGGGGGACAGCCGTGGTGTGCGTTTTCATGGGAACGTGGATTACATTGGTGGCACGCAACGGTTACCTCGTAACCAACTTTAAGTTCTAGTTTATTGGATCAGTGTTGACCGCGGTTGGAAGACTAAGCCTCTGAAACGCGTACGACGAACAAAGGGTCTACGATTGTTGCCGTTTCGATTGTTTGCGCGAGACTGTCCGCTCGGTTGAATGAAATTTCTCACGAACGACTCATTTCGCGAGCATCACGTCCCGGTTCGTATGAAAATGTAAGGATTTATGCGGATCAACGCAACGTGGGTCGAGGTCAACTTGTACCGTAGGAAGTTTATGCCTGCAGTATCAGCGTGGCCGTGCATCTACGAGAAGATACACGGAATATGTAATACCGCCGCGAACTTTATGACGGATTAAATTAGTAATGATGCGGCGAGCATATTGTAACGCCTTGATTAGATGGAGGACAGTCTGTGTTGCGACTGTGACCAAAAAATCAAAATAAATGTTGATAAATATAGTGCGGATCTTTATGGAAAATAAAAATTTTCTGTATAAATTGCAAGAGTCAGGAGCCAAATAGAAGGGTCTTCCTTTTTTAATTATTCTAAACAGTTGAAAATAATGTATTGACTAAATTTTTTTATTTGTTCCTCTGTTTTAAATTGCACATACCAAATTTTGTCTGAGAAATGCATAAAATCTGCAGTCTATTGATGAAGAATAGGGTCCCCTGCTCCTGATTGGTCAAAAAATTAGGTATTTAGATTTCGATCTGTAAGAATTATAGTAATAGCCCCTGCAAGAACAGGTAAAGATAGAAGTAATAGAATAGTGATTTTAACTGATCATGGGAAAAGTGGGACTTGATCAAAATTAATTGAGATATTTTTTATTAATAAAATTGTCGCTTGCGCTATTGCAACAGCTTGTAGACAAACCGAAGCTAACATTCCCATTACTTTTGTAACTTATATTTTTATTTTAAATATCCATGGACACAATATTAATTTATCTATCACTTCCATTTTAAACATAAATATTCACTATTGTTTGAATATTTGTTTACTATTTCTTCGAATATATTTTTTTAATAAAACTGTTCTCTACAATGCATTTACAATAGTTAACATAAAATATATGTACTTTTACATACCGCGGTAATTGTGATTTATTAACACAAAGGTTTTATGGAACACTGCATTATATGAAAGGATTAACTTGTAAAAAGAAACAGACGTAAATTGTAAAAGCAGATGGACTTAAACAATTTAGCTTTTAGAACTAATAGGTATATGCAAAAGTTTTAGTCTTTTGTCAATTTTCTCTTATTAAATTTATACAGTTCATCAATAATGAAATTGTTTATTTAAACCCCGTCCAGACTGACAGACAATTGTCTGTCGATAACAAAGAAAGAATTGCACAAAAAAATCCGAAGATTATCATTATACTTATGACTCATTATGCATGGACCATTGAAAAAGACAATTAATTTTGCACACACCTACAACAAGAAATATTGAGTGTTCATATTGAGCATAATTGCGTAATATGTAACACATAATTATAAAAAATATTTCAGTACAGATAAATAAAGTAAAGGATTTTCCAACAATGTTTAGTTCTCGAAAGAAATATTAATGTCACAGAATGCAGGAATGTAACATAATACGGCAAGGTTGGAAGTACTCTGACAGGATATATCTTGAAAATGTAAGTGACTTCGAGCGAGTAGTAAATCGTAATCGAAAGTTCATGCTGTTTCTTGGTACTAACTTTGTAAGTATCCTCTAAGGTATTACCCGCTATGCGTCACGATAGTCGTGCTAGCTAGCTAAACATTCTCCTGTTTCTACCTAATTACCAAGTGTCAAGTAAGCTTCATAAAGCTTCTATTAATCTTACTCATGCGCGTTGTAAGACTGAAATTCATGGAGTGTGCAAGAGTGTTTTTAAATCTTGCAGAGATTTGATACAGATAACTTCATCCTCGAAGATTTTAAACTTATTATTCGTTGAATGTTGTGATTATACGTTGACTGAAATTAATTTTTACAGCCATATAGGAACTATGAAATTTTGTTAGTAAAAGAAAAATATAAAATGATTACAAGAATTACAAAAAATTTCATTTTCTGTTGTTGTAAGTATCATTTTCATAAATTGGGAATAAAATAGGGCTGTATAATGCATTACTAGAACAGTATTTGAAATGCATAAGGATCAGCAGTACTACAATCAATGCAATAATTTTACATATGTTATCCAATATATACATATAATACAACAATTTTCAGTTATTATGATATTAATTTAATAACTTTGATTTTGCAATTTCAATTTCAACTTAGATTGAACATCAAATAATGACGTTTGAATGGTAATTTTAGAAGTTTTAATTATTACCTATAGCTCATTAATCTAACACTAGATTTTTTCTTTTACAATTCGTGAAGTCATAGAAATATTTTCTTGAGAAATTTTTTGACTTCTTTATATAGAATAAATTCAATCCTGTTATTATTATAATAAAATATAAACCAGTCTCGTTCAGGGCTCGATAGTTCTAGTGTAAAAATATCAATTTCTATTATATTTCTAATAAATCTATTTCTAATATAAACATTGATTTTATTGCTGGAGAAATATATTTTCTTACAATTTAAAATAACCAGGTGTGTTATGAACATGTATAGCGAAACCACCTTATTACTGTAAACGAAACAGATCACTGCGGAGACCATTATCAGAATCATGCAACGTCATAGGAACAGGATATTGAGGTTTGATTGACATTCGAACCATCGATAAGCGAGGGACACCGCTTACGTTACAGAGATGGGCGCTTTCATCGGAAATCAATTGTTAGGAGTACAAGTCAACGACTTACGGGGCATGTAAGCGCTGCTGTTTGACTATGTATAGACCCGTACTACTAATTTTAGTGCACAGTAAACAGGCAGCTATAAGGATCGGTCTATGAGTCGGCCGTTCCAATTGCGATTGATATTATCCAGTAATTTCATAGTTCACAGATGACGATATTGATACCACCGCATCGATACTAATGACAAGTGTCATTACCTATAGTCAATTTCAGCTTGTTGTTAGCGTATTCTTCAAGTTTCACGAAGAAATTAATTAAAACTGTCAGTGATCTTATTTGGTACTTATTTTTGGACTTAACTTGCCCGAAGTATCATTTGTTCTTGTAGTAAATAATAAAATAAAGTGAAATGAATAGGCGAAAGGACTAAGACCTCCGCCGGACATAGATCAAAACTTTACTGTAGCTCCAAATCAAAATTATTTTTGTAAATATATCCGCAATAGCACATTATATACACGGTGTCCCACGTAACAGTTTTCATGATTTTTTATGTACTTGTGATAATCTGACAAAAAATATTTTAAACAAAAGCTGATCAGTTTTCGATTGGCTGTACATTCCAATAAAAAAAATGTTCGAAAATTTCTATTTTACTATTGTCAAGGCCACCTTCATTTTTTAAAACGGCACTTCAAGGTCATCCGAAGGTCATGGGATATATTAGATCGTTGAATTCGTCTAAACAAGGGCCATAATACTGTTAAGTCAAAAATACAAAGTGCCATTTAAAAAAATGAAGGTCACCTTGACAATACTATAAAAAAAATGTTTTTTGAACTTCTTTTGATTGCAATATACAGCCAATCGAAAACTGATCAACTTTTCTTGAAAATATTTTTTGTCAGATTATCGCAAGTACTTAAAAAATCGTGAAAACTGTTACGTGGGACACCATTCCGCAAAAGCACAACAAAATCGGAGTCGGACAATCCGTGCGATTCGCTTGTAAGTAGAGCCGAGTAATTAACAATTTAATTAACGCATCCGCATCGCAGACGGCGCGTGATAAAGATACGACGTAAGATTTTCCGCGGTATCTCAGCTCCCGTAGTCCCAGAGATCAAGCAGACACACCATAATAAGCGTATATGCATTCCCGTAGGCAAGCGCATCTGCATTCACCGCGTAGATTCGCCGGGGCCATAACAATTTTCATTAAACGACCTCAATGGCCAAGTTATACAGCTGAATGTGGCGTTCATCAGGGTGGAACCGTGTTATCGAGGGGGTCGCGGGGCACGCGCCGCAACTAGGCTAAACGGGGAGCCCGCAATATTATAGCGGCTTCGACTTGAATGGAGGGAGCGCCCCGCTATTTCATAAATTTCCAAGTTACTTTCGGTTTCGGGGCTTAGGACGTAGTCGGCTGCAACATCCCTGCTTCTCCTCACACTACCCCGTAACTTCGCCACGGAGTTTCGCTTGTAACTATGTTATTCAAACGCCACGCGGAAGGCGCATTCCGATTAGAATGATTTTGGGACCGTTGCGTCCGTCTCTAGCGCCGACTGGAACACTGTTGCTAACAGAACTAAAGTTTCCGTATCATCTCGGAAGATATTCGGTATCTTCGGCTGTTTTTAACCCTTCAACGATGACGTCTGTGCCCTAGGCTCTTATTTACTATTGTCGCAAACTTTTCTCAAAATTTCTTTTACGGCATCCCCCCCAGAATTGTTCCAAATAATTAAAAGAAAATCTGTGCAAAATTTGTGCTCCATCGGATAACGAGTAAACGTGCACCAAGGCTCTTAAACATTAAAATATTGATTTAAATGCTCAAATCGTTTATCTCGAATATCTTCTAAATTATTTACTGCATCGAAAAATATGTTAGACGAAACGTGTAGATCTGGACGGGCTGAGCCTTTTATGTCGTATTACTTGTTTTCGTAAAAGAAACGGTTTTCGAAAAAATTGAGAAAAATGTCGGACCAAAATCAAAAAATTTCTTCTGAAATTTGAAAATTGCAGTGTATTTTCATTATGTTTTACCAATAAACATTAACGAAAAATGTGTATTATATTTTTGTACTTGCGGACCTTACTTTTTTTAAATTGCATATATCTCTTTTATTAAAAATCATTAGAATGTAAATATATGTAC
Source organism: Lasioglossum lativentre (assembly GCA_916610255.1). NCBI lineage: Eukaryota > Metazoa > Arthropoda > Insecta > Hymenoptera > Halictidae > Lasioglossum > Lasioglossum lativentre. The sequence goes on along the minus strand of OU744357.1, from coordinate 11,289,899 downwards.
AACCGAAAAAGGGGTGATCATACATAAAAAAATGTAAGTCGAGAATGTAGAATAAAATTTTCTGATTTTAACTAATTTAATTTTCTAATTTCAACGATTTAGTTGTTGTCGCTAATTATAAATACATGTAGCTGTGACTAAACATTGTAGAAGCGAAATCTAGTCAACGATTTTATAATTGATTGATTGTAACCCTCTATTTTGTTAATAAATAAAAAACGATATTCGAGGTAACTGACCGTAATATGTTACAATATGCTGCCATGGAGAATAAAGTTACGAAAATTAAACTGATTTTTGCGAATCACCAAACCGTGGTTTTTTTATTCGGTTAATAAATTATACGTAATCGTAGCATTATTAAAGAAACGAAAATGTGAATGTATAAAAACTGGAAGAATGCATTAAACAGAAGGTGTAATGAAAGTTCGAAAAAGAAAAATTTTTTGCAACTCAAAACCAAATTGTCGTAGAATTTATCGAGATGGACAAGAAGAAGTGAGAAAACAGCGTTATACAAAAAGCTCGTCCGAGGATATAAGACTATCGAGAAACGATTAATCCCAGGAGCAGAAGCGGATGAAAAGCGATATCAGCCCTGAGGGACCACTAAGTCAGTCTAATTGCACGCTTATGCGAATCCCATGAAATATTTATGAAGCTTTATGAGAATTTTTCATGCCGACACACACCGTCCCCTTTGAAGAGTAACCGGAAGTTTCGACCCGCACGATCGATTACGGCGATATCAAAGGTATCCGGGGCTCATTCGATGCTGGGAAACCCGGGAAGAATCGCTCAAGTCCTTACGAAAATAGCACCGAGGCTCATCGGAGAAAGAAATTAAAGAATCGGAGGGGAATTGAATGAGATACGGGATGCTTGGAATTGGGTGAAATCGAAACAAAACGTATGTGGGGGCCTCGAAGCTTTCCCTTTTGTGGTCCCGTCTAACGTTGTGCTAACGGTGCGTACAAGTTCGTGAAACGAAGTTATGCAATAAAATATAGAGCGATCAGAAGCCAATGTACAGGGTGTAAAGAAATTATATGTCACAGATGATTTTACACCCTTCGTTTGGTGGAAATTGATGTGAAAAACACAAAATTAACCTTGACCTTGAACTTCAAGGTCAAAAGGTCATCAATTTTTGTTATTGTATCGTGTTCTACTTGTCACAAGGATAGAAAATGCAAAAAGAACCATGGGTCAAAAATGAATCGTTCTCTTAAAAAATTATAATAAAGTTTTTTCATTCTCAAACTGATTTTATTTATATTATATTTTCGATATATTTCACGAGCAAAGAAATAATTACCAACGGCTACATCAATAGCATATAAACTCTATCTGACTGAGGAATGAAAATGTATTACATATAAATAAAATCAATTTGATAATGAAAACACTTTCACATAATGTTTTAAGAGAACAATTGCGTTTTTTAATCTATGGTTCCTTTTACATTTTACAAAAACAAATTGTTGACCTTTTGAAATTCAGGGTCAAAGTTAATTTTTCGTCACTCAATAATTATGATAGGTTACACACAATGTGGCAGTAATACTAAATTCACCTCATGTTTTTTCTAATTTGTATTTCACCAACTCAGTTTTGCCATAAATTTGTCTAATGATAATACAATTATATTGGAAAAACAATAAAATAAAGTAAGTCATTTTTACTTATGCGCTCTTTTTCCAGGAACGTTTTCAATTGTGCAACATTGAATTTTTTGAAACTGTGTCCTCCAAAAGAAATAGCTTAATTAAATTAACAAGTGTTAAAAAATAGTGCAACATTTCTGCCTCATAAAATCGTTCATTCATTGCTACATTGGCTACTTAAGTATTCGTTGTCATTGTCGTAATAGAGTTTACCTAAATTTATAACCCGGCATAGTCGGTGTCTACAACTTCATCACAACCTCTGCCACAATAAACCAGGTTTTATTATATGCCAAAACTCTCGTTTGACTATATTACAACCTAGGTCGTATAATGTTTAAATTGTTTCAAGTACTCGTGACCACTTCAACCTTAAAACAAAAATTATAGTACGTACACAGTACTGCGTAGCATATAATAGGACTGTATAGTACTGCATTGCAGTACTATTTCAAGAATGACAACCACATAAAAGTGTATTGCTGCGTGTGTATAATTTATTTCATCGCACAGTATATGTACAAGAGATGATAATCGATGAAATTAAATTACAACTACAATTGCACATGAAAAGTTATAATTATATTACATGTGTATAATTCATATAATATATAATTTTTCTTATTTCCCAATATTTCAGAGTTTCTAAATTGCATATTCTGCTTTAAAAATGAGCAATTCCGCAGGAATACTAATCTGCAGGAGTTCTAATTATATGAATATTTCAAAATGCGTAAGAATATTACTTGGACGTGTACACTTCGCTTTTATTGCTTCCTTTGTTACAAGTTCCTTTGACTACCCCACATAATTTCTTCATTATTGACGCGATCCATTACATTATTTTCGCCACATTGGAATTTCACAGATAATATCGGTTTTGGATACTTCACCGCTGTCTTCAACATGCTTTATATCTCATAACAACCTACCCTTTCTTTACAAATATGTATAATTTTTAATCTCGTCCCGCGCTTCAGCCGCGAGATATACAGGTTAACGATCTAAAAAATGAAAACAGTGAACTTGAATGACCTCGAGTAATTATTCGAGTAAGCATCAGAAGTAAATATATTTTTGGTTATTATTACATGAGAGCAGTACTAAAAATATGCACAATGTACATTATGCAAAACATATTCTGTATGCAAAAAAAAAAAATTTTTAAACATCTATTTTTGTCCAGGTCCCATCTACTTATTTTCTATAAAAATATGCATTTCCATCCGCAGTCTAGTTCCAAATATTCGAACAACCGAGAATCTACGGAACTCAGAAACTGACTGAAAGAGATCGAAAAAACTGTGGTCGATTGCGACCAGAAGAAAGAATTTCTCTTCTCGGTTTCGATTAATTTTTTTCCACCAACCGTCTAGTTATTTATCCTCACCGCGAAGCGTTTCTTCCGCGCGAGGTGTTCACGGGGGTGCGTTTGATATATGTACAATACTCCGTTCGGCTGGTTTCCTTCGCTGTATTTCGCTGTACCTTCGCGTTAATATCAGTCCCTGTGAACCCATCCTACTTTTTTTCGGCGGCCAGTGTCGATCTATCGTCTGGCTTCTCGCTTTTTCGCAACGTACACGCGCGGCCAGGCCAGGGCCGTGTCGCCGCTCGGAAAACGCCTCTTTCACCGAGCAGAAGAGCTAACGTACGCGCAAAATGAACGTCCGACCCCGACGCGGACGACACTTCGTTAAAGCAACGCGCTGACGATTTTCTTTCTGTCCCGTACCGTCCCGTCCCGTCCCGTCCCGTCCCGTTCCGGCCCGCGTTCGTCTCGTTTCTGTTCCTGCGCCCGGACAGGTCGCGTCCCTCCTTTCTTCTGGTCCATTCGGAAATTGAAACGACGCGACGTGTCCTCGCTCGAGGCCAGCTCGTCTTGTTTCGTTACCGGAGGCATGAAAGACCCGCGACGCTTTGAACGTACACTTTTTAAAATTATTTCGTTCACTGCGAGCTTCGAATCAGACGGGAAAATGTTTCCTCGTATCCACTCTTGTTGCTCTCCATCGACATCGGCTGATATTGTTCGATTTATACACGCGCCATAATGATAGCACACAGGGAGACCTGTTCAGTGTTGGGCAAAAACTTAATCAACGATTGACGACTAAATTTCTACTTCAATCGTTAATCGCAATTAACAATTAATCTCCTAGTTTAGTCGTTAATTGCGGTTAACGATTTTTCTACTTTAGTCGTTAGTTGCGATTAACGATTATTAATCGTCAATCGGATAATTGATTAATGATTATTGCTGAAATTTCGAAATGAAATACGTAATCAGAACTGTATGAATACTGAAAAAAATGTAAACTCGATTTTTCGATGATTCCTTTTTTTAATCAACGATTGACGATTAAATCAATCAATTGAATCAATCGCCGATTTTTCGACGATTTCTCCATTTAATGAATCATTGACGATTAACTTCATCAATCGATTGAATCAATCGCCGATTTTTCAACGATTTCTTTTTTTAATCGTATACATTAATCAATCGATCATGATTACAATTTTAATCGATTAATGCCCAACTCTGGACCTGTCCAATGAATGGACAGTTAAGCTGCGTGTCTGTTGAAATTAGTATTCGAAAATTTTTATTTCCTGAGTGCTCTATCATAGGAACCACCTCATAATGCTGATTGTCAATTTATAACTTTTTCCCATTTTTGCGGATCATCGACGAATCCTGCTCATAAAGAATAAGCATATTTTTTAGTTTAAACGAAAATTTTTGGAACAAAATTAATTAGATTTTAGTCGGCTACAAAATGTAAAATAAATAAAAAAGATTCTTGTTCACGAGAAATGAAGGTCACCTTCATTTAGACACCACATATTTTTTAGTATATAATATTCTTGCTTATATCAAGACGAGTTCAACGGCCTGGTATACTATCACCTTGACATGACCTTAACACTATGATCATAACAATAAGGCAGGCTCGAGTTGTTGATATTTCTTTCGAGAGATCAATATCTTTAGTATATCAGCCTCACTGATAAGACCTCATTATTATGGTCATGTCAAGGTCATAGTATACTAGGCCGTTGAACTCGTCTTGACATAACCAATAATATTATGTACTAGAAAACATATGTAGTGCCATTTAAAAAAAATGAAGCTGACATTTTGTATCGAGTAAAAACTAATTAATTTTGTTCCAAACATTTCTCTTCTGATTACCAAAAGTGTTCAAAAAATCGTGTCGACGATTACGTGAGAGACGCTGTATTATTATACAATGTTTTTGTACTAAACAAAATATGTTCATACTGCTTCACTAACCAATAAAACACCCCGAAGTTTCAAGAGTGCGAATAGTTTATTAATAAAAAATTGTTAAAGTTCCCTCTAAGGACCCCCTCTAAAGTGTACTTTTCTAGCTGGTAAATTAGTGATGAAAATATTTGTCCTCTAAATGGTGTTCATCCGTGGCTGTGAATCGTAAGAATGTCACTGTTTCATTAGTCCTCATAGAAGACTGTTAAAGCAGCCGAACCGTGTTCGCGTTTAGTCGACGTAACCCGGCGATTACGTACACGTTGTAACAGAATTCCGATTGCACGGGGAAAGATTTTAACATTTTCACCAGTCGCTGTGACAAAAGGACACCCTCGCCTCGCCGCACGGTTCTCTCCCTCGTCAGGGATTCCGTGCGCGAAGGTGCCATAGCGCGGAAATTTGAAATTCAGATTAATACCGAATGCGGAATCGTTAACACTGCAAAGGTCCACATCCTGGCGTATTACCATATACATGCACCCTCACGCATCCGGATATACACCCACAAAGAGACCGGCCCCCGTCTACTTTGCACGCATATGATTCCGTCGCGATGTTTACCTGTCTCACGGCTGGTTGAAGAAACTTGGGAACCGGAGCGAGCACGTGGATTTCAATGAAGGCACGTTGATGCCAGCTACGGATCGTGCGGCGAACGTTCCCACAATAAATTCGTTGCCTCGAGCATTATTTTTCACTCGACGACGACTGGCTTCGCGTTGCTATGATTTTTATCGGTTCGAGAGAAAAAAAAAACAGGAATATTTCCGAGAATAATTTTCCGGGGCTTCCAGGAACTTCTCCATATCTTTGGATTGGTAGGAATCTACACTGGCTTGTATTCCGTACGTCTGCAATTTATGCGTATACTCTTTTTTTTTTTTTAATTTCAGTGCATCCTTCATGCAATTGTTACATCAACACCTTGCCTTGCAATATCGAGTCAGACTCGCGACGAAGATTCTGAACGGAGTCTAATAAATATGTTATTCGCTTCCTTTAAACAGAAATAAAATTTTATTTTGGCTTCGTTAATTTCTCCGTTTTGTTTAACGAAATTACGAACTGTAAAAAAGTTTTAATTACCGAAACCGTAAAATAAATCGTAGAGGTTAAGAAGTATTTTTTGTTTTAGAACCTTCGAATGCATCTTTTTCGTGGTTTCCTGGTAGAATATAAAAAGGCTTATAATTTATTTTATTATTTCATATTTAGGGTAGAATTTAATGTTTTTGATATTTGCCTGTATACTGTGTTTTTTATTTTTTAATACAGCGACTTCAATTTCAAGGTAGTTCCGATAACAAATACAAGATTGATTAAGACACTTTGCATCTTAATGCTTATGGCTGAAGTAATGAAGTGACGAATTAAATGTGTATAATAATGCAAATTGATGGTACCACCAGATGCTGGATAGACTTGACGAGATCAACAACAAAGGTGGAAGAAATATACAAACACATATATATCAATATATAAATTAATATATAAATATAACATTAGTTAGAATAATAATAAATTAATGTTATAGATAATGAATAAATGAAAAATAATAATAATAAGCCGATTAAAACGTAATATTATTTATTACTTTAACACAAACTTTATTATTACTATTAATTATTTATTATATGAGAGAACACTTTATTTATAGTTGGAACGGATATATGCTAGAAATCTAATTTTTCATTGTTCGGCTTACTTTAAATCTGCTTGTACAATAATGTAGACAATTATATTTTTATTCAAATTAATCATTTGGTTTCTGAATAAACATTTCTTCTATTCGCCTAGAATGATCTTGATTAGACGTCCCTTCTTACACAAGTGATATAACTGTACTATTTGTCTGATCAAGGGCTGATCTATCCTGTTTGCGTAACCAGTGATTGATCTATACTACTTGGCTGTCAAGTGGTAACCTCACGCTACTTGTCCGAGAAATTACTCGAGTATACTATTGTACTTGTCTGCTCTGTGGTTGACCTTACTACGCAATTTCACCACTGCTCGTCCAATACTACTCCTCTAATCAGTGACAAACTTGAACTGTTTATGCGATAAACAGAATTTGATTTTCATAATCCAAAAGTACGACGTTAACGCAAACTAATTATGTAACCTTTAATATTTCAATAGACACTTTAATGTTATTGTAACGAAAGTAAAATATACTGAAACACAAAATTTGACGGTAAGTACAAAATTTAAACAATAGCTTCCGAATAAAATTGGTTATGCGAAGCGCATATTCATCTCAGGTGGATCAATTAACTATTAAGAATTTTAATTTTGTCGTTCGTTTGACACAAATGAACAATTATACAGAAATTTTTTGTGATCATGCAGTAAAAGATAAAAATGTCAATTGTTTGTATAATTTTGTTAAATTTATTTCGCGGAAGTTGTACACACAGAATTGCAGAGCACATATTGACACGTAGAACTCCATCTTGTTTAACTTGGGGAAATGTTTATTTTAATTGATGTTCCGGATCGTTACAGGAAAAAATACATTCGAATCGAAATTCTCCCAGATCTATCATCTATTCGATCATACTACTTTAAGCGAACTTGTAGCAATTTTTAAAGCAAATGTATTAATATTGCTGTACTTTATTTTCAGAAGGCTTTTCTTTATCTTGTTTTGATAAATCATTGGTTTATACAGAATAAAACTCGACTTTAACTGAGACACTCTGTATACTTTTTTAATTAATGTATTCGATTCGTATCCCCAGCTTCACTTTAATTTAATTTTTGCTCTTCCAAAATGATCGCTTACGATGTCTCAAAAAACCGCCGAAAACCATAATAGTAACTGTTCTGGTTGAAACTATGACATGTGAGCTCACATAATATGCTTATAATATGTTACCAAAGAGAGGAAAATGGTAGCATTCGTTTTTGCATAAATACGAACATGGGTCAAAAAAGCTCCGAAAAACGAGAGTTAAACGTTCAGTATTTGTAATACTACTAAACTCGTTTCGCTTCGTACGGTTTCAATCCTTTTACATTAATTGCTCCCATAAAATGATTTTGTCGATTTTTCCGCGTAAAAACTCCGATGCGTATTTGAGCGTATCGAGTGTGCAGACGGAATTTCATAACAAATAAATGAAATTCTTGCGTTCTTAATATGCAATGTAACGAGCTCCGAAATTGAATCAACTTCCATGTATGAAAATTCCTACGCAAATTCAAACGGGCCAAACATTTCCCCATTTTCATTCCTCGCAATCGGCGCCGGTGTTCGGTATCGAATAGAACCTCGTATAAATATAAATAATTCGGTCGGTTTACTGGGAATGCGACGTCCCTCGAATTCCATCGGACCTTATCCGGGCCGAATGGAGGATCCTAATGGTTTCCTAGACGTCTTGTGGAATTATACGAGTCTAATCCTCAGGACGACCGGAGAAATCCTCTGAGCAGGATTCACGGGCCTTTGTAGCGAGAATATACGAGCCGGGATACCTCGAAAAACGGAAAACGAAAATCGGCGAGCGAGTATCGATCGTCAAATCGCCGAAGATCGCAAACGATCCTACCCGATTTCACTTTTAAGAGATCAAAGGAAAAAGGACCTGAATAATCCCGGTTAGACCAAGCTCCGTTCTAGTTTCGAATCTGAATATTTGCAAAAGAATACCTGTTAAACAATCTACAGACTACATTAAATATAGTACAGAAACATATCGCACTCACTTTTGCCTCAAAATGGTCGATTTTCATCATTTTGCGGTCAAAAAACCGTCGGTACAGTATTATCTCCGTAACTGTCGCAAAGGTCTCTACTGTAACTGTAAAAATTGATAGTCCTACCCCCGGGAAATTTTGATCATTTTACCCAATGATATCATTAGTTGGCAAGTAGTAACCAAGCAAGTAGTTATATTGTAACCTGGAAACTAAAAAATTTGCTTGCGTGTGTATTACTCTTTTTTGTGGTTTTTTCTTTTAAAGTGTTTGTTATACGTTCAATATGGAGAAAGCGGTTCAAATTATCCGGGAATTTTAGTTGTTCTGTATCAAGAATATGTTGTAATTTATTGCTATGTCATCTCTTCTGTTTCAAATTGCCACACTGGAAGTTATTTAATTTAATGAGTACATTATTGCTCACCTCGGGTCCCCTTGCATCAAGTGCCGGAAAAATAAAAAGAACTAAACAGAAGGAAGATAAGTCTGAAGAGTTTGATTTATTGTGTAATACGGAATTAGACGAGAACGACAGCTTATAAATACATATTTTGTCATTTTATGTTGTATTATTACTATTTTGTATTATATTACTTATTGTATAGTGTATATTAACTATTTTGTATTATTTTCATGATATATTGTTTATGTTTAATTTCCTTAGTTATATTTCTTTATGTAACAATTGCTATAATAGATATTTATATGTTTACATATGATATTGTAAATATAATTTTTTTATGCGATATCACTAAATTCACCGTTTTCAGTATAAAAATTATTTCCATGTTCTATGTATTTTTTTATTTTTGTCTCGTATCTCCAGTTAAATGTCAAACTGTGCTGTCGAGGAAACTTCTGTTGTAGAATTAGTTGTACGATAAATGGTATCGTCCGCAGGCCATTTGAAAGATCATAGGGGAAAAAGCTGGGTAATCCCGATTCAAGAAGGGTCCGCTCGATTTTCGAACTTGAACATCGGGAAAAGAATACCTGTAATGCGAGACTGTCCCGCAGAGAGAGAGAGAGAGAGAGAGAGAGAGAGAGAGAGAGAGAGAGAGCAAGTTCTTTTTCGATGATCGGGGAACCACCATCTTCGACGCACCGGTTTGGAATACTAATACTAAACTTCGGCCGTTAGACGTCAAATGACTTTTTGCATAGCCGAGACCCTGTACGTGAGCGAAATAAAAATGTTGACTTGTGTACGAGAAAAAATGTACGATGTGTCGTCGTCTGGAGAAGTAGAGATGATCTACGATGAGTCGAGGGGAATCGGACTTGGGAATAACTATAAATCATTAATAACACCGTCGTTTGCACATTAACGGAATCCAACGAAGTTCCACGAGATCAGCACGTTTCATTCATCATGACTCGCAGACATACTACAAGCTACTCAACTAACTAATCTCAATTATTGCTCTATTATTATTCGATTATTGGTTACTATTTTCTGAATAACATAAATTCGTTCGATCATCTCCAATATCTTCTTAAGAAAGTAGAGAATTGCAATTATAAAATTAATTATGAAATTGAATATTTATATTTGCAATCGAACGAATTTATGTTACCCAATAATTATGAACAAGTTAACTAATTACTGAATTACAAAAATATTCGGACACTTAACAAAAATTAATTATCCATATCCTAACTTTATTGTCTTTAAGAATCTACATATTAACTTTGTAAATAACCTATCTCGTTTATTATAGCATACAACTTTTCGAGATTTAAAACGATTTCTAATATATTAATTTTCTGACTTATCCAATAAGTGATGGAAGTTATTGACATTTAATATTGTGCGAGCGTGTCGGTTGAAAATTGACTTTATATGCAATTTGTTGTAAATAACTTAATTACCGATTAATGTAAAGCTTAATCTGTCCAGAAGTAGTATAAAAAAAATCAGGAAGGTACTCTGTGGTAACTTTTTTAAAAGTCTCTTTAAAGATGACAAATAATTTATATGAAAAATTATAAAAATATATTATTATTCTCATAAAATTACTCGTTTTAAAGGTTCTATAGTACAGAATTCACCTTATAAAAATCAGATTACAGACACGAACAACCTGCCAAAGCCACGTGATTAAACAATTATTTCTTCGAGTTTAAATGTCACCAACAAATTGGTATATTCAGCATAAACTGTGGGTAGTTTCAAAATCGATATTTCGTGATTCAAGACGTTTCAGAACCTACACTTTTTTATTTTTCTCCACTGGATCGAACGAAGTGTCTGACGTGTATACTCGTCATTAAACAAAAAATTGACGAGTATATTCGACATAAATATATTATATCATTAATTACTGAAGGGCGTAAAAACAAAAAAATATTTTTTGTACAGATTTCTAAAAATCCAGCTGTGCAGAAATTGAAATTGTTCCAAGATGTTCCCCTAACAAAATTGATCTTCGTTAACCAGTTTCCTCGCATGCGCTGGTCTTACACGAGCACAACAGAGGTAATTCGTCGGAAAATCTGATGAGCCGACAATCTTGAATTTCGTATGCGGCGACCAGACGAGAGGCGAAGACGAGGCATGAAATTTTAGAGGGCAGTTTCCCCTAAATTAACGCGTGCCACTCAGTCAAGCTATATACGAGGGATTAAGTGTTGATGAGATACTTGTGTCCCCATTTTTCCCTCCGCCGTTTAACTTTCATTTAGTTAATTACGTCATCCTTCCAGCCCTCCGTCTACTCGACGGTTCCTCTCCGTCTTCGGTTCAAAGAATTCTCGAGCGTGGGCGCCGCCGCCGACGATGACGAAGGATCAGTATCGAACGACTTACGTCCTGCAGGGCTTTCGCTGGAAACTTCAGATATGCTTGTTTACTTCGCCAACCGTCGGATCCTCTGTCTGATTGCCAAAGAAAAAGGACAACGGGAAGCTTCACTTCCATGGCTTCTTAACGGAGTATTCGCACTTCGGGAATATAAAAGATATCGCTTTGTTCGACGGTGAATTTAATGCCTATTTGTTTTTTCAGCATTCGCGTCGAAATCTGACGAAATAACGAAATTACAAAATTTATTAGAGCATCATTTGTGTACTTTTTTGTGAAACAAATTTTTAAATTATTACGCATTTTTACCTGTTTATTGCATAACTTCAGAACTTTTATAAACAATTTATTTCATTACCTCTTCGTCACCTCAGATTTTTATAAGAGAATCAATTATGTTATTTTTTATGAAACACATTTTAAAATTATTACGCATTTTTACCCGTTTATTGCATAATTTCACAACTTTTATAAACATTTTATATTATTACCTGTTCATCACCTCAGATTTTTATAAGAGAATCAATATTATGTTATTTTTTATGAAACTCATTTTAAAATTATTACGCATACCTGTTTATTGCATAATTTCACAACTTTTATAAACAATTTATTTCATTACCTGTTCATCAGCTCAGATTTTTATAAGAGAATCAATTATGTTATTTTTTATGAAACCCATTTTAAAATTATTACGCATTTTTACCTGTTTATTGCATAATTTCAAAACTTTTATAAACAATTTATTTCATTACCTGTTCATCAGCTCAGATTTTTATAAGAGAATCAATTATGTTATTTTTTATGAAACAAATTTTTTAATTATTACGCATTTTTACCTGTTTATTGCACAATTTCACAACTTTTATAAACAATTAATTTCATTACCTGTTCATCACTTCAGATTTTTATAAGAGAATCAATTATGTTATTTTTTATGAAACAGATTTTAAAATTATTACGCATTTTTACCTGTTTATTGCATAAAGTTTTATAAACAATTTATTTCATTACCTGTTCATCACCTCAGATTTTTATAAGAGAATCTGTTCTGTTATTTTTTATGAAAACAATTGTTTACTCAATATTACGTATTTTAAGCTGTTCATTGCATAATTTCATAACTTTTATAAACAATTACAATCATTACGACATTGCGTTAACTTTTCCAATCTTCTTGCCTTTCGCAGGTAGCAACCAAATTCGCTACAGTCAATAAAATAACGTGGAAATTGATTTACAAAGTACAAATAATTCTCTCTCCAATTTCTGGAGGACGTGGCACTAAAATCTGAATAGAAAATCAGATCTTATCATTATTATAAAGAAATATGCATCAGTGCTGGGTGATTCTAGTGCTATACATGATAAACAAGGACAAAAATTGGTAAATAACGAGTGTTCCAAACTGGGTGATGCTAGATGGAAGGATATGAATGGTTATTAAAAGACGGTAGCCCGGGGCAGCTGGGGTGTACTTATAAAACGCAAATGGGAATGTTTCATATGCTTTAACTGAGATCTCCCCGTCCTCTACGCCTTTGCAGTCCTTTATGCAACCACTTCGTTAGACCACCTACATCCTCTATAATCTTTTTTTAATCATAACCCTGGCGAGACGCAGTTCCTTTCCACCATTCATAGTGAAAAGATATTAGTTATCGAATTCCGATAATAACGCGTCAAAGATGACGGGTCCGGTGTAAATAAGCCAGGAAATTGTTATTCGCCGGAGTGAAATTGAAAGCACGCGTACTGTCGACGCGACGCGACGCGACGGTAAGGTAGACGGGATAATAGTAACTCCCATCAAGCCTTACTCTGGTTGACTTCTCGCTGCGACGTTCGAGGGGCGAGATTTTTCGTGCGGAGTTTTCTTTTTCCACCCTCTAGCTATCCCTTCGTCGAGACGAGTGCGTGCGTCGGGTCTCGGAAAGAGTGGATAGCATGGGGTGGAACGCAGAAGATGTATACTGATTGATTCCGAGTCTGGTTTAAAGAGAAAACATTCCCAGTTAGGAGAAACCATTTCGATTTCTATGAATCTTTCGATTGATTGAAAACATTTCTCTGTAGCAGGCGAAAGAAAGCTTAAAATTGAAAGCTTATAACTTAATAATAACTTTTGTTCCTCAATATACCACTATCCGTATCCATTAAAAAGTTTGTGTAAATATATTGTAATTTATAATAGTACATTTTATGATTGAATTAGATCCAAGTTACTAATTAATTGAGAACTGAATGTTACTTTTAACTGTTTTAGAATATACATACTGTTGGTACTAAATTATAATAATTGAAAATTACTATAGTGAGGATTACCATAAAAATTTCTTAATCGTTTTTCTATTGTTATATTAGAATGCAAATACAACTTAAATGGAAACAATAGATATTTGACAAATATTTTCCAACTACCACCGATTATGCTACACATACGTAATCAAAATGTCAAATTAATTTCTCCACATTTCGGAATACTCTAAATAATTGGTATATTGATATGAACCTGATCACCCTGATCAGTGATAGTCAATAATCATTGCAAGTCGCCCATTTACATTTCTGATCAGTTGTAAACGTATATACATTATATGGTCTCTACCTGGCCGATACTACCTGCTTGATCAATGATTGGTCTGTACTACTCGTTTGATCGGCGATTGACCTGTACAATTCTCCTGGTTAGCGAGTGGTTAACAGTGGTGTATAATTTGTAACTAATATGCACTATTGCATTGATGAAACGCATAATCTCAAGACCGTTCGTTTTCGAACCGTTGAAGCTAGGCTATATTTATGAAATTAGTAGACTGCGGATTTTTATGCATTTATGACAAAAGTGGATTGGTTAAATACAAATTGTAAGGCATTAGAATAATTGGAATGATGTTCTTACATTATTCGCTTCGCACAATTGATTTGGATCATTTTTATTTCGCATAGAGATCCGCAGTCTAGCAATGAGTATTAATTAAATTCTATTTATAATAACAATAACTCAACTGTGTTCTATGTTCTCTTTTTTACATTTTCATTTCTTCATCGATATTGCAATTGTATTGTATTGAGTTGGCTAATCAATAATTTCAGATTTCTCCATAACAGAAAATTTCTGTTCTTGTTAAAATAAATGACTATCCGTAACTTAGAAAACATACGTATAACCTAAGAATTCAGATTTTCAAACCGTACTAATTTTAATGGATACAATTGCAAAGAAGCCAGAAAATCTATTTTTAGGTGTACTTACTGAAGGGTTGGTTATATAGGGGTAGTGAGACATATATGTCCCACGGGATAACTATGGTGGGATGTATATGTCCCACTGGTATGAGAATTCATATAAGTATGTTACAGAAAATATTTATTATTCTAAGAACACAGCAAAATAAACAAAGTAATAGTAAATGTAACTATGTATGATAAGTAGTTAGGGTAGGTTCCTGCACGATACTACGGAAAAATTTGGGGAAAAATGTAATAGGCTGGTTGGTTGCCAGTGGGTCTGTGGATTTTTATGCAAAATAAAAACTTTCAATCTGAATTACAACAAACTGGGGTGAAATAGAAATTTAATTTCTTTCTTAATATGTTTAATAGATTGGAAATAATATGAGAGTATCTTGAAACTCTTTTACTATGTTTGCTGATTTAAATTACACCTTCTCATTTTTGTAATAAATGCATCAAATCCACAATCTATTAACCCCTTGCACCTACGATTCATTTTACGGTTGCAGTGATTAGAACTTATTTGTCGTTTCTAATTTCATAGAAAAAAAGAAGTTTGTATGTAATTTATACCTATGCAGTCTTCCAATGGTTTCAACAAGAAAATATAATTTTATTTCAATTTAAAGTTTAAAGGAAATTAGTAGCATGAATATTTAGTAGACTATCTTCGAAATCTTCGTCACGAGTCCGACTCGGTATTATAGTGCAAGGGGTTAATAACGTATACATATGGCACTGGGCATCTGAAACACAGTGTGTCACATATACCCTATTGGGAGTCAAAGGGTTAAAGAGGCACTAGGAGACTTTCTCAAAAATGACATCGACCGTAGCATAAGCCCATGCTGAAATTTGTAACTGGCGATGCAATATCGTAGTTGAGCCTAAAAGCATCTCCGAACAAGGGAGGTGGAGAGATGATGATGGAAAGATTGAACAAAGAACAATGAGCAAAGGCGTGGCGGAGGTTGAATGCTACGGCGAAAGACGTTTATACAAGCCAATTTTTCGTTCGATTGCCGACGCTATGCGATTTTCCATCGCAGTTCCCCGTTCGTGATATATTCCTTAGTCTGTCGGCTGTGCTCGCGCGTTACCCGACTTTTAGGAGGCGGCGTATCTTTCTAGCTCGTTCCGTATTCCTTGTATACTCTCCCTCGGAATTTCATTTTGATTCGAACTTCAAGACGCTCGGCCTCCACTTACCGGCTGCAAACTTTCATCCAGGCATGGAAGTAATGCGAAAGCAATTGATCGGAGGATACGAGGAGTAACATGTACGACGTCAGTAGTGGTATCCGTTCTACTCGACTGGCCACAGACGAGACGGACCAATCGCACTGGACCGACTATTGAACTTTCATACCACTTGTCTGACCATGTGTCGCCCTATTCCACTTACCAGTTATAACTTGATCATCTAAATTACATCTACTATTTCTCGGATTAATATCAATGCTCAATAAGCATTTTCTCAACGTTTCGATGATCAATGGTATTTTCTTTAAAAATTAGATGTTTATAAAAAATGAAAATTTCGTACCTGAATTGCAATAAACTGCAGAGAAATAGAAATTTGTGTTCTGTCTTAATATGTTTAATAGGTTGAAAATAATATAACCTGTACTATTTAATTCTTCTAATGTTTTTACTGTTTTGAACGAAACACTCATTTTTGTCATAAATGCATAAAATTCGCTGTACAATGATAAAGCTAATGAAATCGCAATAGTGTCTTATTATACACTTACAATAATTTTGTCAATCAGAATGTCTCGGAAAGTGATCGGAACAACAATAATTTTGGCAATGTCTGCAGCGAAATATTTTTACAATAACACTATTTCATTCCTTGCTTCCTGATGTCATTTGGAGTAACTTTTTCCTTTGTGAAAATGTTCTCCTTTTTTAAGGAGTTATTAACGAAAAACACGGACCAATCAGAGCGCGGCTACAGCGGACGGGATTGGTTCATGTTTTTCGTGGATAACTCCTTAAAAAAGCCAAGGAGAACATTTTCGCAAAGGAAAAAGTTACTTGAAATCACCTCGGGAACCAGCCCGTTCAAGATTTTCCGTAATTTTTTGGACACCCTGTATACTCCGGCTACGATAGTTTCTGTCGCACTTATTTGTCTCGAAGTGGTTTCAGTTGTATTTGTCTGGCCAGGGGCGAGGTCTATTGTACCCGTATGACCAATCTACTTTCCGCAAACTATTTGCTGCGGCAGTTTATCGTAGGAATTTATTTATATTTTCAGTCGTGCTCACGTAAAAACATCCTCCGCGTCGGTCAGAATTTCATTTTCAGGACGGAAGTCAAGATGGCCATTTCCGCGTGATAAAATCTTATCGGTATACGGAAATAATTTTGGAGGAATCGAGCGGAGGTGGCCGAATAAAAAACAAGAAGTAACACGTGTGGAGGTTAGTCGAAAGGAACAAAAATAAAGAAAAGAGGCGACACTACCGGCGCGGCGCGGCGCAGCGCGACGCGACGCGACGCTTCGGGAAAAAAGAGGACGTCCTGTAATTCCACGTGAGAAGGTGCAGGAGGGAAAACTTGCGGCGTTGTTTGTTGCCTTATTGCCCACGCTTAACTGCCGGCAACAAAAACATTGTATGCCGACCAGCGTTACGTTCTATTACCGTGGCTTGTCCTCCAGTTTCCTTCCTTCTCTTCGTGTCTGCCGCGTCCTCACCTTGTCCCACACCACCGCGCATGACGGAACGCTCGTTTATAAACTCCCAGAAAGAACACATTCCCCGCGTATTTGCATAGAAAGTATTTTATTGGACCTTGGAACACGGAACGTCTGTTTTTAGTAGCCCAAGTAGGAACAACGCGTCTTCTTTGTTATTCAGCGAGTTTTTGTTTGCATGAATTATGGAACCGAAAACTCTGCCTGCGACGTACTATAAGACGCTATATTATAGCGATTATACAGGGTGTTCGCGGTAAATTCGAACACCGTTTTTCTCGTAAATAGTAAGTATTTGAAGAAAATTTAAGAGGAAGAACTTATATCTTACTGGCAACAAGATGATCGATGTCAATTTTTTATTGAATAATTCGTGTCATCTTCTACTAAATTTAAGCAATTTTGCAATTAATTACTTCTCAACGTTTCGATCCCATTGTGGATCTTTATCAAACATACATTAACTTATACAACACTTTACAGACGCAAAATTCTCTTGATAATGATCCACAATGGGATCGAAACGTTGAAAAGTAATTAATTGAAGCATAACAGAATATTTATCAATTTTTTATATTTACATTGTTCTTCCGGAAACGAAGGTTCAGTTTTTTAAATGTTAATCGAGGTTTTTAATGTTATAGAAAAGCGTGGATCCAGACGAATTCACTCATATGTAACACAATGATTTCCAAGGTCATACAAGGTAAGAAATAAGAAATTCTTTTAGTTTCTTTTTTTTCTTACCTAAAAAGTTATAGCAATATTATAGAATGGTTATAATTTATTGAATAAATACATGAATCAATTTATGAGACAATTCAAGTTTGGTTTGCTTAATATGAGTGGGACTTAATATCAGGGACTTGATCATGTACATCGATCGATGTGAAATAGTTGTAGACTCAAGGCCAGTATATTAATATTATTTCGTATTCTATCATCGTAGAATGATTTAAACTAGTGGTCGATAAATCTTCACTTTCCTGCCATGCGTGATACAAAAGTTATTTTATCATTAGGATTATGTGCGTACTCAATATACGAGGACGAGGAGGCTTTGCTGTTTTATCTAATGCATTTTAGTGCATTGTGTTAGATTTTCAGAAATTTTGCAAATTTGTTAATGTGTATTTTAAAAAGATGGGATTTTTATTCTAGTATAAATACTGACATGGTACGAAGTTATGACAGTTATCTAGTCATTTTAGACGATACAGTATGCAATATCATCTACTTTCTACAAGAAAGAATTAAATTAAAATGAATAAAAAAAATATGTCAAATATTTGTACAAGAACAAGCAATAACTTTTTACGAATCATTTTGTTCAACCAAAGCGGCAATAAAAAACCGAAGATCACATACCACGTGACAAAATGTACAGAAACTGAACGATTTCTAGTGGCCTAATTAACTAGGCAAGTACCGTTCGGACAGTATCCTGCAACAATGGCGGTCTTCAAACGATCCGCATCACGAACTTAGTTAGTTCGCGAGCCCCGAGCATGATCAAAGCACAAAGTTCGCCGTCTGCATTATGAAATGTGTGACGTGTCTTGTTTGCTATTAGCGTCGGTAAGGGTTCAGTCTTTTCCCCATACCAAGATTAAGCGATTTCTTTGAAAACTCGTGAACCGAGGTAGCTACTCAAACCATTATACACTTAATTAAACGAAAAAGGAAGACTGAAAACAGTTTCCCCGATGCAGGCATCTATGATCGCGAAAACTTTCCTCTCAATCTGAAGATATCGAAGCCCGCAGCGATGCTCGGGATAATCACGAGTCTTCGCTCGATCAATTCCACGACGCGGAGATCTCGCAGGGGCTGCGGAAGAAGCCGCGATCCCGCCGCAGTTTCGAGAGTTTCGAAATTTTCCGAACCGGTTAAACTTCGGGATTACGAGTATCCAGCCGGCGTGCCGTGCCGCGCCGCGCCGCGCCGCGTTACGGCGAGTTTGTAATTTTTAATATGTTCGCCGATGGAAAAAGCTCACGGTTAACGCTCGAATTCCCGACGAAACTGATTCCCCGGGTTGGAACACAGTCAGCGCAAAAATTATCGCTCGCGTTTCTGGGTCGGTTCCGAACGACGATTTTTCTTTTTTTTTATGAAAAATGGCCGTGGTCTAAGGTGCGCTCGGTTTGGCAGCGGTTCACGGTAGACCTCTGTCCTTCGATATGCCGTAAAAATCCTTCTGAATTGGAAAAGATAAGGACAAGGAGGGAGAGAGATAGAACGAACGGAGAGAGGAGGACGGAAGGTAGACGGGATAGGTCGGGGAGAAGAGTGATGACTGCGGATCTTTATGCAAAATAAAAATTGTCCAAGCCAATTGGAAGAAACTGAAGCAGATTTAAAAAATTTAAAAGATTTAAAAGATTTGCGGAGCACTCACAGTGACTATTTCATATTTATAAACATAACAAGAATGTGTCTATCGAAATTTTTAGCCATTTTTTAAAGCTTTGCAATTGGGGCTATTTTAACTAAAAAACGAAAGATTTTTCCATTCTAGAATATTTCCATTCTATACCATTTTTTTTCTCTTTTTGCATATAATAATATGCCATAAATGGTTTATAACCATAAAAGGTTTGCGGAGCAACAACAGTGACCATTTCATATTTATAAACGTAACAAGAATGTGTCTATCGAAATTTTTAGCCATTTTTTAAAGCTTTGCAATTGGGGCTATTTTAACTCAAAAACGAAAGATTTTTCCATTCTAGAATATTTCCATTCTATACAATTTTTTCCTTTTTTGCATATGAAACTGATATAATATCTCATGTAATATGTAATTGTCTACTAGTTTATTAAATATGAACAAAAATAATAATGTGAACAATATTTTTAAGAATGGCATAGCAATTTTCAGTGGTGCCTCAGAGTCGCTATCCGAGTGCGAAGAGTTAAATCATATACACAGTGTACTCGGTAAGTTTTGTGACCATTTTTACGCATGTAGTGCAATTAAAATATGTTTCAGATAAAATTTTATCAGTGCTTGGTGGGCTACCGCATATTCATAAATCTCAGAAAATGTTTTTTACAACATCATATGTTTTGGACATCATACGATTGTCGCTGACGTCGAGACGAATTCCACAGTGCATTATGCTGTGACCTTGAAATGACCTTAAACTCGTAAAATTTTGTACAAACGTAATTGTAATGAAAATATATTTCTCACAAAATAATTTCGTTCGAAATCGTGAACTCTGATTTTGATCTTCCTTTGCCTCGTGGACCCGTCCCTTAAAATATTCGACACAGGTAGACAGGCACCCTGTATATGAGGATGTTAAAATTGACACGACACAGAAGTCTTTGTTAAATCTGCTAATTTTATCGTAGAAGGTGGTACGCGAGCAGACTAAATGGAAAAAAACTAGACGGGGGAAGACTGCTTTAGCATATCCTCTCATTCTACTCGCCGGGATCTTTCCTTCTCTGTTTCTCATTCTTATTCTCGCTTAGGATCTTCGATCTCGGGTTCCATTGAAAATTCATTTCATCCGCCGGATCCCATGGCCAATCTTCCCTTTCATTTAATCCCTAGATGCCGACTGCGATATCCTCTTTGCTGATTGTCAAAGTGAGGATTACGAAGACGTTTCAAGTTGGAAGTTAACTTGTTGGGGGATGGAGGACCCGAAGTGGCAGCTGACTGCATTAACCTGGTTAAGTGCGCTTGCGTTCGTCTTGGGATACGTTTACGATTCAATGAAGTATTACCGTCGCCCATAAATAGGTTGATTCAGTGGAAGAAATTGAATTTCAATCAACCACCAACCAATGATTTAAAATTATTCTTACAATAGTACCACGGATTTATCTCTTAAATGGTTTCAACATGAGCAACGCAAATCCAGAAGTGTATAAGTCGGGCTACACACGATAAATACACATACAGTGGGTGTACAAAGTATTCGTACACCTTTTTAAAACGAATAACTTTTTCAAAATTCGACCCAACAGCTTGAGTTTTTTTGTGACGTTATAGACGGATTACTTTACTAGCTAATGTGTAAATAACTGTTTTTTTTTTAATTGATATTGGTCGCAATTGCGAAGGAAAAAGTAAAGGTCACGATTTTTAAATTTTTTATCTGTGCCTGTAGTAAAAATTTCAAACATGTATTTTGTAAATCTAAGTAAGTTATATACAAGTACAAAGTTTCATTGAAATCGGTTGACGCATAAAAAAGCTATGGGCATTGTAACATGCATAATAATAATCATTGAAATTAGTTGAATAGTTGCTATTTTAAATCATTTATATTTCATAACAACCTTGATCGATTTCGATGAAACTTTGTACATGTTTATAACTTACTTATACCTACCAAATACACCCTATAAATTTTCACTACAGGCACAGATAAAAAATTTTAAAATCGTGACATTTACTTTTTTCTTCGCAATTGCGACCAAAAACAATGAAAAAAAAATTATTTACACATTAGTTAGTAAACTAATCCTTCTGACGTCACAAAAAAACTCAGCTGTTGAGTCGAATTTTCAAAAAGGGGTACGAATACTTTTTACACACAGTATACATATTTATGAAATTTATCCAAAAGTAATTGAACACCTACACGACCAATTGTCGACATACAGGGTGTCCCAGTATTGCCGGTGATTCTACATAAAAAAAATAAGTCGGAAATAGGTAATAAATCTTTTTCATTTGGCGTATTTTTTTCGAAAAAGTCGGGTTTGAACGTCCTTCAAGTCCGCATATCTAGTACGAGAAGTTTGTTCCTCTCGATGAGTAAAACATGCTATAATCATAAAAAAATGTTGACCTTGAAAAACTCGGTCAAGGTCAATTTTGCACCGAACCTTTTTAACAGATCTTCGCCGATCCTAAGTTGTATAATCACACGGTAATGGTGTTTACACATAATTTATTGACACCCTGTACATACCGATGGCTAATTGTAGTAAAATACAAAGTTGAGAACAGTTCTGTGAAACCTGGATCTGGGTTACAGACCTCTTGATTTGACTATATAAAACCGTATGCACACCTGTAATAAATACTTTTGGGACCGATTGTACATACTGATAGTTATACAAGGGCCATTGTACAGTTCTAGAGACTGTGTCCATAGTTGAAGTTGTAGTAAAATACAGAGTTGAGAACAGTTCTGTCAAACCTACATCTGGGTTACAGACATCTTGATTTCGCTATATAAAACCGTATGCCCAGATGTATGTCGAAATACGCGACTGTCCTATTCAGTGGTCAAAGTTCCCGACCGTTCGTAGACAAGTTCAAAGTAGTTCTGTGTGTTACCGAGTTCAAAGGTGATCTGACTTTGATTCTAATCCTTGCGCGACATGCAATCCCCTACTAAAACGTGTAATAAAAATTATTCTTTTAGTAAAGATAGACACCTTGCAACATCACCTGCTGCTCCTGTGATTTCATTTTATAAAGTAAATCTCTCGGGATACTGAAAAAAATTCCTCGTTTAAGGATCTTTGTTAATTGCTAACGAATGGATAGAGTACAGCGAGATTGTTTTTATTTCCAAACATTACACAGGGTGAGGCTTCCGCGAAAATGTTCGAACAGTTCCTCAAAGAAAAATCGCACTTGACCTTGAATGAACTTGACTGACCTTGAGTGACCTTGAGTGACCTTGATTCGTAGGTCACCGTGGGCGTCTTAAAACGCCTTACTAGATAGCACGTAGAAAAGTATATCATTCTAATTTAAAAAACGGAGTTGACCTTCATATGTCCTCTACGCGTCCACCAATAGCAATCGAGTTATTCAGGTGGCCTGGATTCATGTGTCTCGCCATTCAGAATGAAACTCTCGATTATCGTTCAGTGTCCGATCGAAATCATAAAAGCTCCACAGTCATAATGGCCATCAATATTACCAGCAGAAGTATTCCTACACGATCTAAGTGTATAAAGTTCTATACAGTCCATCTCTAAACGTTCATTTTTAGCGTCGGACCAGATGCGCTGTCCACGTGTTTGCGCGGCATGGGCCGTCAAACTTTTCAGATCGGTTGGTAAACTTTCGTTCGATAAGTTGTTTGGAGACGAGCATAATAAAGCCGCTCGTTATTATTATCAAATAAATTCGATTTTATGTTCCCAGTGGCGGAGACTCGGGCAGCTGTGCGCGACCGTATAACGCAAATTAAAGAAACTCTTCGTCCAATCACCGTAATGCCCGCCGGTTTGCGAGTAATGGCCTCTCTAAAGAGCGGCTTATAAATGCAAACTCTAGTGGATGTCCTCGGCCTCTCTTCGTCGCGCTCTTCTATTTTCCCTATTACTTACACTTTTCTATGAGGAGTCTCGTTGAATCGTCGATCGCTGGCATCCGCCGCCGTGCCATTGGCGCAGAGCGTGCCGCGCAGGGTATGAGAGGACAAAAGGAACCGGGAATAAAAGCATCCGGCCAGGATAAAAAGAAAGGGGTAAAGGGTAAGGAGGATCGGTCCGCCTGACGACGTAACGGGTATTGGCCTCTTTTGGCGCGGACACAACTCTCGCTAATCTCCCTTTATCCAAGGGTAACTTCGCGTTCCATTCGGGAATATCTTACGAGCCCGGTGCGTCGCGTCGCGGCACCAGTCCAAGACGTCTTGTTTTTCCACCCTCTCTGGCTAGCTGTCGGAGGAACCGTGCCGGGGGGGGGGGGGGGTCGAGTCGCGACTTTTAAACGGGCAAAGAATGTTGGCCAAGTCGAAAATCGAGCCGTGACTTCACGTGCACGAACCGATTCCTAACAAGTCCAGAAAAACTTTCAGTCGCAGAGGTATTCGTGTCTATTCAATTATATTGGCAGCCTCGAAGGATTGATATCTGTTTCCTGAAACAAAGACTATAGCCAAGTTAGGGGTCGAAATCACCCCCGGGCAAACTTTAATCGAACCTGAACCAGTCGATATCCCTATCAAAAAAGAAACCTTTCTGCCTTTCACAATTACAGAAAAAATTGAAGAACCAGTTTTTGTCCAACTTTCCCCATTTAATGACAATTAAAAATTCTGAAAAATCGGATCACATATGTATTAGAGAACGTTTCCCGATGTTTCTGTTACAAACTTTGGTTGCAAAGACCGGAGAAAATGGAGAAAAGGCAGATTTCATATAGAAGCTTTTGAGAGCGACACTTATGGAATTAATTCAGCATATTGTCATGAGAATTATACTTTTCAGATTCCTGGTGGGTGAAAGGAACGTGGAAGTGCGAATACGTTTTAGACACACTGTAGGTGGCTGCGGGCCGTGTTCGTTTCCGGTTTGAGGAAACCGACGATGAAGTGTGGCGATTTCTATCAATTCCTCTAACTTCTGAAATTTCCTTCCGCTGCGCTGGTACCGTGGGAAAAATAATGGTAGAAAAAAGTTTCGAAAATTTCCGTGGACCCTGACCGTAACATGTCGGATCGTAAAGCTACTCGATGCCCTGGCGAGTGCCGTTGAAACTCTTGTCCCCGTATCGAATCGAAGCGAAGCGAAGCGAGTCTGGGACACCTTGAAATATAGGTCGTATCGAGAATCTCTCGTCGACTTTGTAACGAGTGTAACGAAGGGCACTAGGAAATGGGGCATGCATATCCACCGAGGCTCTTTTTCCAATTTTACGAGACGGGACGCGCGGAGTTCTGCTATTTACGTGGCTACCGAGCAGCGTCGCGGTTTTCGGTAAATACTGCCATTCGTAAGGTGTCTAGTGACGTCAACGGGAAACTTTCAATCAGGAGAGTGTCTTATGTGCGTGCTGCTCGATAGGAATGGGATCGAATTCAATATGTGCTCGCGAATCCGAACCAATTCCGCTCGCTGCAACAGTTTCACTTCATAGAATTCGATTAGTACTCATAAGAGACTATCTTGTTGTCTGTGTTTGTCGAGTACTTCGATTACATGACACGGTTGCGCGACTCCGAAATTAATACTTGAATGCCTCGAGAATGTACAGGGTGTATAAAAATTATGTCACGATTACCATGGAGGGATTCAATACCTCTGGATCGGTGGAGATGTGTTAAAAAACAATATTTCAAGGTCAAACAATTTTTTTATCGCATCATATAGTATTCATCGCAAGGAACAAGAGTCTCAAAGGAACAACGGATCTGAAGTCAACCGATCTCTTAAAAAACGAGTTTGATGTTTTGTAAACTTATTCCTGTCATATGTTTACAGGGTGTCCCAAAATGGTATACACGCGGAGGGAGTGACTCAACACGAGAAAAATTTGAAAATATAGAATAAATTTTTTTCTTTTGAAGACTTGTTTTCGAAAAATTAGAGTTTACAAATTTAGTGAACACCTGTGCTCTTGAATAGGCATTGTCTGACACGTCTGTTGATGACCTACTAATTCTACTTCTTAAAACCGTTAGGAACGAAACCTGATGGATTTTTAAAGTCAATTTTCTCGACAACGAAGCGTCAAATGAAAAAATGTATTCTATATTTTCAATTTATTTTCACATGTAGCATCATTCCCTCCACGTGTATACCATTTTGGGACACTCTGTAAACATATGGAAGAATACTACATGACGCGATAAAAAAATGTTTTGACCTTGAAAGGAAGGATCAAGGTTAATTTTGCGGTCCATTTTTTCCCTCTATGGTAGTCGTGACATATAATTTTTATACACATTGTGCACTTGTAAATACAGCTTTCATTCGATATAAGACGATGCCTCGGGGTGGCTTTCGACGTATTACGGATGAGGCTATTCGGCTTGACATGGTTCTTAGGTGAGCTGAGAGTTTATGGGTCCCATAAAGTTGTTGGGCAGACCATAAAATGGTCGGCCAAGCAACGATATTCTATGGGGAATAGAAATTTTCTTGTTGCGAACAAAACATCGTCGTCTTATATCGAAAGAATAATCGGACTTTCAAAGACTCGAAACTATTATATGTAGATCCTGCACATATTACCTATCTAGATATAGATCTGAACTTGCAACAAATTGGAGTGATCTAACAGTTCATTTTCTTTCTTAATATTTTTAATAGGTTGGAAATAATCTAATATTATTTTTAAATTCTTCTGTTCTCACTGTTTTAAATTACACCCACTCATTTTTGTCATAAATGCATAAAATCCGCGGTCTAGTAATCACTATGTAATTTAACCAACGTTCCGCCTATACACGGTCCTTATACACCTTTCCTTTACATCCACTAATAGCACGTCATTTCATGTAATAATATAGTCCAACCTGTTCTACATTGATCTCAGATAACGCCTGAAGTGTCTATTAGCGGTATTAGTTGCATTGCATTGACTTGGAACTTGAAAGGTCAATTTTATTCTCTGTTCTTGAAATTGCACCAGTTTTATCGAATTATTATACAGTGTTGTACAAATGTCTTTTTCGTACATGTTCCTGTAAGAGGGATTTGAAGAATAATTTAATCCTGTAAGTGGAAAATTTTGCAGATGTCAGAACTTACGACTTGAATTGCCGATGTAATTACAAACCATTATATATTATAATAAAAAGCTATTTATTGTTGGTTTAGAAAGAACTGTGCCACAATACAAAAATTTTACTTACAATCTTTATAAATAGATAAAATTACATTGAAAATCTTTCACATCAATTTTATATGTTTTCAACAGTTTAAGGGATGTTCTAGCAAATTTTGGTTCTAACATTGCATTTATTTGATAACCTGACAGTATTTGCAACAGTATTTGCTGCATTTTCAAAATCGATTTTCTCGAAGCTTTGGATGAAAAAATTTAATTCTATTTTTTTTCATATTTTTCGTGCCCGCTTGTACATGTTATTCGACCGTACCCTATATTATTATACTTTGTTGAGAAACTGTTGCTAAACCACTTTGTCCCTTTATTCTACATAAGTGACTTATACGATGTGTGTATTTATTTAATATGTTTGTTAAGCACAATACTTTTAACGGTGTACTAGATCGAGAGAGCACGATATTTTACTGTAATCTGGAATAGTCGTTGGTCGACTATTCATTCCGTTTGAGTGACTACAAATGATGTCTGTACTACTGGTTTCCGTGGACCTGGATCTTTTATCTCCTTGTCTGACTAGACGTTGTCATGAATTCGCATTCTCCGACTACAGACAGTTTCCATTCTATATTACTGAAGAGTAATTGTGCACTTTCTTTTCGTCTAGATGCAGACAGTACTCATACTACTCCGTCCGATAATGCATGCTTCCTAAAAGGTGTCCCAGGAAGAGGAATCTGTTACGTTTTTCAAACAAGAGAGGACATCAAAAAAGAAATTTTGTTACGTTTACATACAATTCTTGTTGAGACTATGCTATACAAAATACAACACTACGTTCATTAAATGTTCAATTCGATTTCGGTGGCAAGTACGAACCCTTTCGTTAAAACTTTCTACTAATTTCAGGTCATGCACACAATGTTTATTTTACATAAAAATCCGCAGTGCAGTGATAAAGATTTCAAACAGAATTAACTAAATATGAATGTTATTCGTCCCTTCTAAATCGAAATAGAATTTGATTTTTTTGATCGATAAAAATCAATATTTATAAATAAATGTAAACATAAATGATTTATAGCAAAATCAACCTCATAATGATCAGTAGAAAGTTTTTTTTTTAACGTAGAGTTAATATCTTTCATTATGTGAGAAGAACGTTTATCATAACAGTCAGCTCCTATAATTCCTATTCACATCAACTTGTTTAGGAGACTTGAATTTATATTACAAAAGGCGTCTATTTATTACTTTTCTAATAAGCTTGGGCGATAAGAACGCGTCGTTGGTCACGCAACGTACTAGTATAAAATGATAAACTGAGCACGTGAGAGACGCCGACAACTTTAAATATCTTTCACTTCTATGTATATACCGACATAACTTGAGATAACTTGAGTTTGAAATTATGAATAGTTAAGCACGGCACTTAATACAGTGAAACTTTGTTATCGGCCCATTAGAGGAATAATAATCACTGATAATGGAAACAGTAGAGAATAAAAACTGAGTTTCAGAATTTTATTATGTCGTTGCATATGAAACGACTGGATTTCAGAATGCAAATTTTACGAAGTGTTTTAATGGAGAAATACAATTATAATCTAAAAGTTTATTATACGTATCATTTGAAGGTAAAAAGCTAATCTATCAGGGCCTATCGTCAGTTTCTAATTACATATACAACTTTACTTTAAAATCATGTTTATTTCGATATCTGTCGACGTGATCGTCGTGTATTATTTTTATATGAGTGAGAAAATGAACAAATTGATGAGAATATTATATTTAGTGAAAATTTGGTAGTGAATGAACGTACTGTTAGTCAATGATGGAAAAAGCTCAAAAATATAGATGACAATCTAATAAATGAGGAAGATGAGCGACGTAGTATAATCGAAAAGAATGTTGCTTACTTTATCCAATAAGTTTTATTTAGAGAAAATTATGTTTGTTTAAAGTTACGAATCGTTGTTATGAATCGGACGACTAAACAACGACCTAATAAATGCTAACGAAATTACTTATTTTTATTGATTGACCTGCACAAGGGTTAAATTTCCATGAAAATGATTACAAGATAAATTTTCCAATCGAACAATTATTATTGTAAGTATTCTTTGTAACTTATTAAAATTATCGAGGGAAGCAATAAATGTCTATGCAGTTTCTGTTTCTTGCAATCGATCCAAAACATTTTTATTGTAATATAAAGATCCGCAATTTAATCATTATGATTAGACTGCGGATTTTATGCATTTATGACAAAAATGAGTAGGTGCAATTTAAAATAGCAAAAATAGTAGAAAAATTTAAGCATACTATTCTATTATTTCCGACCTAGTAAACATAATAAGAAAGAAAATAAATTTCTATTTCACTCCAGTTTGTTGCAATTCAGGTAAGAAATGTTTATTTTGCATAAATATCCGTCTAATTATGATAAAACGAATCTTCTAAACCAAAATAAAAAATCGATTCAAGCTCCCCTAATTTTATGAACTCTATTCGGAACGGACACAAACAGCAAAAAGTGATCGATTTAGCAGGGGGTGATTCCCGTGTAAACCCTCCGAGTACGAAAATCAGGTGGTTGTCATCGTCCTATTTACAATGCGCAACTTTTTAAAGGGCTTCTCGAACCCCCTTATCAATCTTTCTAAACCCACATCGCCTCGCAGTACTTGTCAGCCCGTGAGTACCAAATAATCTCGAGATCCCATTAGAAGGCCGGTTCACTATCGGCGTCAGCTGTCCGTCAACCGGCAGACGCAATCTGAGCACGATGAACAGTCGCGAAGGAGCCAGGCAATCGGATCGCGATTTACGATTTCGCTATCTGGAAGGTACGTCGCCATCAATCGCTGAAACGGAGGGCGTCGCCTCGCGCCACACAGTGGTCGATAATAAAACATTAAATACACCGTAACCTCCGCGCGATGCATTCTTGGAAGTTCCGAAAGTTTAAACTTAAATTGCGGCTACGGAGATGGTTGAGATTTTTCAAACAGTGGTTCGGTATTACATCTTGCCAAAAGGATCAGTGCCAGGCCAAAGTGGAAGAAAAAGTTGACGGAATTGTTCGTGAAGATTTAAAAATTAATAAATTATTATTTATTGTTATTATTATTATTATTATTATCATTATTTATTATAAAATCATATGAAAATATATACGTTACTAAACAGTCGATTTTGACTTTTGACTTATGTTTCACTCGTAGTAATACATACATACATATGTATAATCAATACCACTATAGACGGTACGCCAACTTTGGATGCTTATATCTTGACAACAGTTTATGCAAAAATAATGTTTTTGTAGTTTTTTTGAAAATGTCTTAACCTCACCTATTAGAATACATAATCAAAAATATACATTAAAAGTGACCTTCATAGAGCTTCTCAAGGTTAAAACAGTATCAAATAAATAAAATCATCATATACTCTTCCCTATACCCTATAACTTTTATTTGAAACATTTTTTTATATCACGTATAGTTTTCAAGATATGGAATTTTGTCCAAAAAAACGGGCGTTCCGATGCACTGTGGCAGCGGTGCAAATAAATTTTTTATAATTTCGTTTTGACGGTGTTTTTTGCGTGTTTTCGTCGAAACGGCAGCATGGTGCGCCGTTCACCGAGAAGGGAGAGAATGGTCCCCTGAATGGAGCGTCGAAGGATGTCTCCTTAGTTTGTTCACGGACGGGTTCGGTGGAAATCCGTGTGCTGGTTCGGTCGGGCCCGATGCGAAGCCTGTAAATCAATTACAAGTAGCGTTGCGGCCGGGGCGTACTTGGCGAAACGGCACGTACCGAAGCCGTACAGTCAAGTTTCGGTGGGACGGTGACGTGATCGGGAAACTCATGCACGCGACCGAGAATCTTAGTTTGCGATTGCGAGGTAGCCGAGGCGAGCCCGGGAGACCGGCATGGCATCGCAGACAGACGGAGAAAGACGTCTCGCGCCGAGGAAAAGGGAGAAGCCTGAATTTTGCGAGGAGGGTTGAGACGGCGAGACTCGGTGGAAGGAAGGGGGGGGGGACGAGGGGGGTGGTGGTGACGCAGTCGATAATAGAAAGCTCGCCGCAGCATAGAGCTTCCGGTGTTCCTGATCGATGCTGCACGCCTCCGCCGCGGCTGAGTTCCTTCCGGTGGGTCACGTTTATGGGAACTCGTCACGCGGACGGATGAAAGCGGATCGTTAACGACGGTAACGAGGCTCGTTTCGTAATCCAAGGACGACCGTCTGCGGCTTCGACAGTTCGTAACCGAAATCCGTCGTCCCGGACAATTAGTTAAATTACTGCCTGGTGAAAATCATTGACGTCCTTGCGGCCGATTAGCCTCGTTAGATCCTTCCCTCGGCGAGGCGCAAACTCGTCGACGCGCCTTGCCTCGTCTTGCCTCGTCTCTTCCTCCGCCTCGCCCCGCCTCGCCCCGCCACCCAGCGGAGACTTGATTCGAGGGTGAAGTCGCCGGGGGTGCTGAGAACGGCTTTGTCCGTGGATCCAGCTGAACGTGTCACCGAGAGACTCGTTTGTAACGCGTTACTGTCGAAGAATTAGGTACTGCACCCTTCTCGATCAAGCAGGCCCGGCAATCAGGAGGAAAACCGTCGTGTCACGCGTATAACAGCGTAATAATGTAATTAAGCTCCGTTGTCGTTCATGCTAACGAGTAAAATTCATTCTCAATATAATAGAGTTCGTTTTCCGAAGAGCCGCCATTTTTCGAGCATTTTAATTGGTTGTAGAGTTCGTTAAGGCACCACCTAGTTCGACCAAGCGGACATAAGTCAAAAAGACGTGTCAGATTAGTGTCTAATTAGCAAATTGTAGAGTTCAAGGTCATTTCAAGGTCATTAAACATGGTAGAATGCACAATAATGTTTGCTACAGCATACTACAACAAAAAATGTGTGAATATACGTAAAAAACACGAGTGACCTTGAATAAACGATTAAAAAATTATAATTTATAAAAAACGATTCTTCCATCTGATTCGTCTTTTGAAACCATTTAAATTACATGGGAAACATTTTTTTTATTTTCAGAGATAGAGAAGATATTTCAAGATATTTCAAGATAAATTAATGACTCTTAAATCTAAATGTTGTTGTCGTCGAAAAATCCTACTTTGGCATTTGTTACAGTTTAATTTTTTTATTCTTTGATCCGGTACAGTGCCTCTTGTAATAGTATTGGGTTTTAGAGTTGGGGCATTATTTCCCAACGCGTACAAACATTTATGTATATCTTAAGAAAATAAAATATTAGTAAATACTTTATCATTTACCAAATATCAGATGACAATATAACGATATTTTATACGTATATACAAGTAATGACTTTTTTACCTTTTTAACGAAGTGTCCACACTTCCATGAGCGGTAGTGTAATTTTTAAAACTGGCCACAGTTTATGCCGATTATACCAATTTCTTTTATGCATCTTCAAGGCAGCGAATTTCGTAAACGTTCAAGACTATGTTTAACAGTAATGAACTTCAATTTAAAAAATATGCGAGTAATCTTCGAACGTTAAAAAATGCAAATGCAAATCTTGGCGTTATTCGATCTTTTCACAGAAATAATTTCTAAAGAATCGCTCGTTTTTCAAGCTTTCCAAATAAAAGGTGCGTTTGAATGCAATAAATCTTCTGCATGATATATTAAAAGCATGGAGCATAGCAGTCTCATTGATTTTACGAAGGTTCGTAACGCGTCGCGACTTCGAATAACAACGATTTTAATTGTAATGTTTATTTGCCATTCGTAGCGGAGAATACGAAATCATAATTTTATTGCAAGTGCATAAAAACGAACCTGTTAATTGTGAAACGTAACCTCGAACTTTCGCCTGGCCTCTTTCAAAACGTAATTCATATGTGAACTTTGAATCTTGTCCAACAATTAACGTAGCAAAAATCTTCAACAAAGGACTCCGAGTATGGATCTCGTTAAATATTTTACATACAGAAATAATGTAGACGCAGACATGGAAAGATAATTTCTGGAATCAAATACCCAGGGTATTCTAAAAATATGGGTTTAGAAGAAACAAACATATTTTTTAAGGTAGTTTTTAACCTGGGGGTGATGAATTAACAAGCTTGCAAAATCATGAAGGAATTTTTTATTAATATTTGCATCAAGAATATGGATGATTAGGGTTGTTCCGTATTTTTAGGTCACCCTGTAGAATATGGAGAATAGATTCCATTGAAACGAGGCTAGTGGAGCAGAGCATCTAACGATTGCTATGACAATGTAGAATAAGGACTATTCGATTAAATGGCCTGTCTAGTCACAGAATTGGAATGGATGTTTCTGTCAAACGAGTCGATAGACATTCCCTCTCGAACAAGTATAATGAGTCTATCTATAGTCGAGCCATTTAATCGAGGAGATTTTGTTGAA
Organism: Lasioglossum lativentre; assembly: GCA_916610255.1. Taxonomy (NCBI): domain Eukaryota; kingdom Metazoa; phylum Arthropoda; class Insecta; order Hymenoptera; family Halictidae; genus Lasioglossum; species Lasioglossum lativentre. Next base: position 11,256,553 of record OU744357.1, on the reverse strand, counting down.
ACGATATTCGTCTCTACGTTTCCTTCGTATGACATATGAGACAGTGTGATGGGTCATGATTATGGTAAACTGATTTCTCAATTCGGTGTAGTAATTGTAGAATTCGATCAGATATGGAGAATCCATTGCTAACTCTTAATTAAATGAATGAGTTTCTCGATTGAAATGCTTTTATTGTGTTAAGTCCATGCATAAGTCATTTATGTTTTAAACCTAATTTTATAGCATGACATATGAGACAGTGTATAATTCGATCAGATATGGAGAATCCATTGCTAACTTTCAATTAAATGAATGAGTTTCTCATTTGAAATGCTTTTCTTGTGTTAAGTCGATGCATAAGTCATTTATGTTTTAAGCCTAATTTTATCTCGAAGATAAATTGAAAAGACGAACTAGTTCCGTCATGTTCGTTTATTTCAGTATAATCAAGAAATTAAGGTAACGTTAAATATTAGTTGTAAGTACTAGTTATTTATCATTTTGTAAAAATATTTATTGTTAGTATTTGTTAAATATATTTCCATGACATGGTATTGTAACAAAAATTATTCGAAGTTATGTCTAATGTGTTAGAAAATTGTTCAAATATATAACAAAAGTTAATAACTTCACTACATGTTTTATGAGCAAAATATAGTGTTAATATTTTTTAAAGTCCTCTACTTCCCAATTAGTTTTTTAAAGCGGTTGCGTAAGTTATAAATAATATTCTGAATATTAAATATTAATACAAAAGCATCTTCTGTTACTTTTCTCCTTAGATTTTGTTTATTGTAAATTAGAGTTTCGCAAAATTTCGATATCAAAATTTAATTAAATTGAGTGAATAGAGTCAAAAGTTTTAAACAATAGATTTGCAAATATTTTCGAAGGAACTGTGTTTCTGTGGTCAAGATTCACATAGTTGCATATCTTGATTGTCATTATTTACATATAATTGTTTAACGAATTTTTCACTATAATATATATGGTTTCTCTCGAAATTATCAAAGAAATTTCTTCATTCAAAAAAATAGTGTTATAAAAATAGCGAGAAATTGAAATAATTCTTGGCATTTTTATAAAACAACTTACCACATTTTCTGCTCGGTACGGTTAATGTTAAAATATGTAATTGGGAAACAGAACTGGGTTGTAGTAGTACCGGTTCCACGAAGTAGGAATTCGAGGGCAATTATGATAACAATATGCATTCTGGCGAGCCCGCGATTCTATCGGTAGCATACTTTCAATAAAGTTATTGGATTGCATCTTTCGGTAGGTGGCCGATTAATTCCATCGAAACGAGAACACACGGCAATTCCACCTGGAATATCATGTGGAACGTTGAAACTCTCTTCTCGGGGACAGGATCTTACGCGTAGAAGTTTCCGCATAATAATCTTTGCAGACCGGTGTGATCGACGTTATAGAGGAGGGGCGAGTGAGCTGAAACCAACGCGACGCGACACTACGTCCGCGCCTGGAGATGAAACGATCCGGAGAGATACGGAATTCAGATTATAACTCGGAACGTGAAACGCTATTTTCCTTCGAGATCTAGCCGGTGCTGGTTAACAATGGGCCCCCCGGAATAATAGAGCGAGAATAACAGGTGCTTTCGCGGTCCTCTACAGCAAGGTTCGCGCGCTCACGCGCACATACAACGTGTCCGCCAGCAACTGTTTCTCTTGCCTCCGAGCGTATATACCTGTTTATACGTATTAATGCGATCGACTATATAGCCGGCTGTGCTCGCTCGAAACGCGGCTCGCTTGTCCGTGGGGCATCGATTAGACCCGGGTCAACTCGAATAAAATGGACAGAGAGAAAATGAATTTGTCCGTTAAACTGCGCTCGCCGAACTTCCGTTGCGCCGAGAATAAAAGAATGATCGGTTGTGCGAGTTAATCAAATTCGATCATTCAACCGGAAGAAAACGACTCCAACATTCTTCGATTCGATAACAATACATTTCTGATGACATTGTACAGTATTCTCTCCGTAACTGTCGTATCTTCGGGTCTACCGAGCGACAGTTCCGGAAGTGGTACTATAGTCTTTGTAGTGTGCCAAACGTAGAGAATCAAAATTTCTTATTTTTGGTTTTTCGTCTATGAAACTTTTACCATCGTATCCGTCTGGTTTTTCTTGTTAGAATGACACCAAACAAGATTTTGTTATGATCATAATTATTTGTGTAATAAGCGATTAAAGTTTCGGACTTCACATTTACGGTAGAGGTGCACGAATTTTTAACTTCGCTTGTTACACAAATAATCATAATCGTAATTATATCGTGTTTGGTGTCATTTTAATTAGAAAAACAAGACGAATGCGACGGTAACAATTCCATAAAGAGATAGAAATTAGAAAAATTTCGATTTTTTGCTTCGCTTGCATTAGTGCGAGTATCACCGACGATCTCCATGCTGTTTACATGTCCAGCAGTTTTATGGAAAATCGTTTTCTGTTTGTTATCATTTACAGGGTGATTTCAAATTCAGACCCCGCGGTTTTTACGGCATTTTTATGAGAACTCCGACCAAAAAATGTCTCGAACAATAGTTAAACAGTCTTGAGTAGTCTACGAATTCAATTATTAGGAATTTGGGAAAAAGTTTCATTTCAATGGAAAGCGAAGGTCATGATAACTTTTTTAAATGGCACACTATGTATTTTTTATTCAATCCCAGGAGTCTAGACGATTATTTTGTATTTTTACATGGTACACTCGACTGTGTTTGTTAACAGAGATCGCTCCAACGATCATAATTGAAATGCTTCATTAGCAAGAGCTAATTTTATACTTAACAGTGTTTGCCAGAGTGGAACAGCATTTCAAGACCTGAACCATGTCACATAGTAATGCCCAGATTATGAGAACGAACTTCAAAGGCAAATACTGAGCTCCTCTATGTATTACTGGCTTTTTAAGTAATCCTGATATAGGAGGCCTGGAAATAATTTATAATTTTTTTAAACAATGCTCGCTAAGAATTTAGAACTTTAGTACTTTGGAGACGGGGTGTATTTCGTGGTGAAGTGGGTGTCCATAGTTTTTAGTAAATATATGAAAAACGAAGGCCGAGCAGCGGTAACACGTTTAGAGAAAAGTTGTTCAGAATGATGCCCTTGACAACATATTCGAAGGTCATCGTTAAAGTATATAATTACCAGACTGGGGATCTTTATGCATTTATGAAAATTTAAAAAAAACGCAAGACTATCAAATTCGACAGAATTTAATATGATTAAAAATGCTATTACAAATAAAAATTTATTTGGTACCACTTTCTTAAAAATTAGTCTACGAAAGTTGAAAATGGATAATTAATTCCCTTTTCTGACATAGACTTCTATGGTTTTATGTATAGTGTCTTATAGTATTGACGCGAAGTGTATAGGGAGCGCTCAAAACTAATCGGAACACGCAATAATTATAATAATTTCGCAGAGGCTGGATGATTAAAATTTTCGACTACTCGTTCTTGTATTTCACCGAAAATGGTCGGGGTCTGAGGATGGCATCTCGTCACTGTCACGCTTCATCTCCTTAAGCTTCGCCCTGCTGTGCAACCGTGTGCCCACCCTCACCTTATCGGCAGTTCCTTCCCGTGACGGTTTCCCTCTCGTACGAGCCGACCCATTCACGTCCTACTTAGGAGTGCTCTCAATCAATCATACTCAAATTTAACGTTCCGTGGTTCGCGGGCAGGATCCCTGTCCCGGGGTTCGTCATCGGCTCCCGCGAATCGCGAATGGCGTATTCGCTCGCTCGAACGGAATGCAAAATGCGGGCACGGACCCGATCCAATCGAATTCAAATTAACGAGTGCAATTCTCTTTTCAGCCCGACGGGAACTCGTGCGTTTTGCAAAATTATCGAACTCGCTGGATTGACGGGCATTGTTCCCCCTCGCAATATTAATTGAATATTATACGCGCGGATTTTACGGTTCAATGGTCCACTAATAATCTGCAATTTTTGTAGCCGAAATGAGGGACGAGATAAGGAAGCTTCGAATTGTTCAGCAGTCCCAGGGCTTTGCTCAATTAACACTCGCTCGACGCCGGGTCATTTTGACCCAACTCTTATTCCCAATGTTGGGCAAAATTAAATAAATTGTTATTTAAATCATGTTGGAAATTGGTCTTGCACTTTGCACAATGAAACCGCAGTGCATACTGGCGTAAAAGAAGAAACAAATGAACGATTATGTTTGGTATTTATATTTTATATTTATATTCATTGGGTTAAACACCTTAATAAACAGTACATATAATTATATGTCAATAGAATTTTATTTGTTATTTGTGATTTCAAATGACAAACAGAAATCAATTATTTGTTAATTGAACAAGTATAAATACATTACATAAATAATGAAATTAATTGTTATTTACAAATAATTTTCTAATTATTATTTGCTGCTTTGTATGCACCATCATTGCTTATTAAACAAATTCATTTTGTATTATTTTCAGCGATGAAATGTCAACGTTCCCAATGATGTAAACAACATTTTAATTTTTCATTTTAAGAGAGATTTAATTATATTCCCTCCACATCAATTATCAAGAATAATAAACTCGACGAGTTTTTGATCTTAATGTGATTTTAATGGATTTAATGTGGTTAAGATGAACACTTTGAAAAATAAAAAAATGGGGTTTATTAACAGATACAAGATCTCATTAAAAACCAATGTACAAAATTTGAAATTAATTATCCAAACATAGTGAGTATTTTCTGAATTGTTAACAAGAAGAAAATGTCCTTGCTTCGCAATACTTTTGAAATGTTTATCTATGAAAATATGTAAAACAAAGTTAGGCTTTAGAAAGTTTTAAGTCATTATGCCGTCATAAAAATTGTGATGATATTTATGGTTGCACAGGATGAAAAAGTGGCACTACTGTAGCAGCAGCGGAAAAATGTGCTGGATCATTTTACAATGATAAATTATTTAAAGTGGAGCCGAGCTCGTCTAGAAGGATGCACAATGCGTCTGTAATCCATTCTGCTCGAGACTCTACAATAGTACGTCTTCTTGTCTGACCACAGGTCTATCCATTGCACCTGTCTAACTACGTACGGTTTTATACTACTTGATCGAGTGGATACCGTTCTGCATCGGTTTACTGTAGACTGTAGACTCCAGCAAATCTAATTTGTCATTTGATATTCCACGGATGCATAAAAAATCGTTGGAGTATCAAAAAAATTATTAACAATCTTTGTCACCGTTTTCAGAACTGTTCTAAACGTTTAAATTCAAATCTTGCATATCAAATGTCCAATTTCAGAATGCAACTGTTATGATGCGTTTTAAACAAGAAATATTATTATAATTTAAAAGTTTATTGTAAGAATTAAATAAAATTTAATCATATAGTTACCCCTATTAAAATTTATTTTTAATTGTATATCACTTGAAGGTACAAAGCTAATCTTTTAAGTCCTATCTTCAGTTTCTAATTACATAACCAACTTTACTTTCACATAAAGTTAATTTCAATGCTTCGATAATACTGCGAATATAAGCAATTTTTTCATAAGTTATATTAACGTTTGATCGTTCGATAGTACTATAATCTTAATCATTATTTAATAAGTTATAGTTTCTTTCATCGCTGCCAATATCTAGGAAAAATTTAAAGAACGTGTCAAATTCTTATGTTGTAACAACAGAAATTATACATGTAAATTTCTTGCATAAAACAATTCTGTAGACTTTTCTTAAATTAATTGGTACAATATTTTTATATGACTTTATAAACATTTCAGCATGTTTAACACTGGGTTTACGGAGTACTAAAAGAGATTATATTAACATTCATGCTAAATGTTAAGTGAAATAAATATTATTAAATTATATTGTGCACATAAATATCACGAAACGACATTACTTATGGGTGCCCGTATAAATAAATAATTCATTCAGGAAATTCGATCCGTTTTCAAAATTCAATTTTTGCAAAAGTAATGTGATGGAGAGAAATGATTTTCGCGTTTATATGGAATACCTCTATTGAAATACATTCGACAGTGTAATTGCTGGCATTAAGAGAGATGACGCCGATTTGATTCAAGCAATAACCAGATCTATGCAAACGAGACTGGTAATATGGTGCAGGGAAATGGAATCGTTTCGTTCATAAAGGTTTCTGTATTTCGGTTAGCGTCGAAATGAGCAAATTAATAATCGAGCGACGGCAGCACGGGCCGGGAAAAACGGTTTCGAATTTGCACGTAAGTAACGAGTCGCGACTCGTTCCTGTGCTGCAGCCAAGTTTCTAGCCGGCCGCATACTTCGCGATGCAGCGACGGAAAAAGAGCCCCGCGAAGTTCCGAATTGCCTCCGAAACTAAATTTACCACGGCGCGAAACAGGAAAGGACGCCTGTGTTCCGGAGACCGAAGAAACCTATCATGAATTTCCGCGTTTCTCGGTTCTTTAGCCAGAGGAACGCGAACGAACCTAAAAAAATAAGGGGAACACAGTTTTCACTAATTTCACGGAATCGAGACATTCCTGACATCCTAACTGACAAGGAGAGGTCGCATCTGTAGGTTCGCCGATTTTAATCAAACTTTTTCTGGTGAGTCTAGAGACAAAATAAGCACACGCGTGTCCGAGCTTTTTTGCCAATGCTCATTTTTTTACGAAGATTTTTTCAAGGTTTCAATTCATTTTTCTGGGAAAAATTGGTCTTCATCAACCTGATACATTATGCGAAAATGTCTTGGAAGAAAATGAGTAAAGTATGTACTATTGTTTTTTACAAAATTACCATAGATTAAATATCAACAATTTGTCCAGAATCGTCTCAAGATATATAGTATTAATTTACATTAAAATATCTCCAGAATTTATGATGCCTATGTTTGTGGTTTATGATTAATGTACGACGATCTCCATCAATCACTCGATGAAATAAATAAATGATACGATCCGAAATAATTCGATTACCTGAAACCATTGCCATCTAATTTGCAATATTCCACGGTACTTTCTCGAAAAAATTTTCTCGAAAATTTCGACAATGATATAACACCACCATTCGCAGCAGATGGAAAGTATACAGAAAGATTCATAACTCACAGGGAACGTTATCCAACGTCCTTTTCTTTCCCCGGCTTTTACGGAAACTTTACAGGTTTGTAGATGAGCAAAAAATAAGAGAACGAATTTCTTCTTTCTGCCGAAACACAAAAAATTGTGAGTCCACCCTGTGAAAATTGTCATCGTCAATTTATTTTAGAAGCTGTTACCACCAAAATACAATTAAAATATAACTAAAATATTCTTACATTAATGATACGAAATAATAAATTATTTCCATCAATTTGTGATTTTTAATTTTAAGATAAAAATGAAAAAGTAACTTCGTTTCTTGCTGAAATGAAATAGTATATCAACGGCTATTTAAACATTTATCTGATGATAAATTACTCATTGAAACGTTTATTCAAACATTGCATTGGGTATTCAAATAATGAAATAATTCGAGAAAAATCAATTGAATCTTGAAATGCGCATAATTATATTGAATTGATAACGAGCAAAATAATAAATCAAATAAGAAAATTGTTAAACGTGCAAATTATTCTTTTAATTTTGTCATAAATTGGAGATTTTAGCGAAATGTAGTTTCTCCAAGAAGCAATTCTGAAAATTAATTTCTAATTTTGATGAATGAATTATAGTGATTTGGAAGTGTATCGTCATTTAATATGTTCTGCATATAAATAATTGTTAACTCTTAACCCAGAAAATTAGGCTTTAGCGTTTCGCACGGCACTCCCGTTCAATAATAAATTATCAAGAATTAACAAATCCGGCTCCAAATATTCCGTTTGGCCATTCAGCATCCCCTGTGTAACGAAAAGCTGTACATATATTCTTGGCCAAACATTTGCAATCCAACGTTTTATTACTCGCCAACTACATCATCTCAGTTTCTTTCATCGAGTCAAACGAAAGCTTCGACTTTCGTCGAGGCTTTTCAAAGTTTCTACGCGCAGTCTATTTGCAAGAGAGCCGGGTAGGAGAACCAATCTAAAAGACGATATAAAGCTAAAGCAGGAAGGCACGAGCGAAAAGGACTGAATCACGGAAAATGTAGCGAGAGAGACTACAGCGCCGATAAGTTTTTCGGGCATTGTTTTGCTTATGAAGCAACCTGTACGAGGATTCCGCTCGGTGTGCGTGGCGTTGAGAACGGGCTGAAAAGCCGTCTCAAAAGGATAGGGGGATGATGGGGTGGGGTGGGGTAGAAGGGAGAAAAAGCGTGTGCAGCGGGTTCAATTTCGACCCCTTTGGAAGAAGAGATATCGACGTCATTCATAGCCAGGCTTTTCGCGCCCTCTCACCGTAAGGGGAACGTAATTATAGGTATCCCTTTCATCCAACTCCGGAATAGATAGATTCAGCCGGCCAACTAATCCAGCTAATCCCTCTTCTAGGCTTTCGTCGGCGTGCCCTTCACCCGGCTTCGATCCTATCAGACGATGCTTATCATTTCGCGGCTGGTTTTATTAAATGGCCGAGCCGCGTCGCGTCGCGTCGCGTCGGTGACAGTTTCGACGGGCCGATCTCGAGAATTACGTGCAAACTCCAAGAAATGACAGGAATCCGTTGATCGATAGACAGCCTCGACGTCGACTAAATTTCATCCGACTTCAACGGATCCGCGATTCTATCTAATAGATATACTACTCCCGATAATTACATTACAGCCGTTTAGCTTCCGCACCATAGACAATGGAAACATTTTTGATCGATTATCCTCGTAATTGGATATATTCCGGGGGTTTCATCGGCTAAATTAATAGGTACCGGTGTTGCGCACCGGTGTTTTAGTATTTTCCGGTACTTTTGGCCTTTTGTTCTACACCGGTATTATAGGGCGCCAGCAAGCTTGTTGTGTAATTGATTGACATTATGTCCGAGCGGAGCGTGATGGTACTATTAAATTTTTAGAAACGCCCCGATGCGGGGGCGCGGGCGGTTCGATCCGATGGGAATCGTCACGCGAAAGTGTACGGTTACCGGCGCGACTCGTTCGTATCGAGCACTGTAATTAAATAGCACAGTTTAGTATGCGGCTCGAATTCATTGAATAATTAAGGACATCGGTGTGAATCGAATGAATATTGCCAAAATATCATTTGCCCGTCGTGAAACTTTTATTCCTGCAGAACGCAGTCCGCGTGAATAAAAATTCAATGTAAATTCTCGTTAATCCCATTTGCATTGCACACGTGTATGAACAAGTGGAAAATGGATCAGGCAAATTTTATGAAGTGCGAGCCATCTTGCAAATTACATTTGTATAGATTACGTCGTCCAACAAATACGAGCTTCTCTGTGTTTCAACGCTTAACAGGTTCCACTTTATTCATTTCCATGCGCCGAGTACAAAATGTATTTTTTTTTCTTGTCTCGTCTAGCTTTTCTCTATTATGCTGTGTTCTTAAACGTAACGTTTGCACCTGGAATATTGTTTTTAAAGATACGGTAAATGTCTTATGGACAAAGTTGAATGGTTCAATGGCGCTCGCACGAGGCCGTGACCTTGAATGACCTTGAGTAATTATAGTCACTGACTTCCTAAAGAAAGAGACTATCATCGTAAATATTTAAAAAGAGGTGGTCTCGTTTAAAAAATAATGAAGGTGACCTTGAGATATAAGAGAATAGCGATAGTAGAAAAGTGACTTTGAGAATAACTAAAACAAACATTTTTATAATATGCCTTGTAGTTCGCTCATCGTAGTTGTCGAGGTTCACCCTGAATTAACCCTCCAACGGCGGTGCCCGGGTCTATCGTGACCCATAGTGTTAAAATCGTCATACAATTACTCAATTTCTAGCGATTAAATCGAATGAGCTGTCGAGTTGAATACAAAACTCGATGGAACGATTTAAAAAAATCGTACATAAATTTTTAAGGTGTGAAGAGAGCTTCAATCTTTAAATCTATGTGTGGTTTCTGTCACGGAAAAAATTCTTGTTTTCACAGACGTTTGAATGTGCAGCATTTCGAGAGAGAAAAAAACGCGTTTCCACTTTCTCGTCCGCTACATATCATGAATTTTTTTTATATAAAAAAACGAATAACATGGAACGTTGGAAACGATAATTTTCGAAATACATTTGAAAATTTTTTTATGCGATCTATATACCAATATTTATGAACGACTGAAATATTTACCATATTCAAGTTGATATCGATCAATATACGCGCTAAATATTGGCAAAAAGCATGAATTTAAATATCACTTTTAAAACGTGAACGTGTAGGGCCGATTCCATACATTATTTTGGTACGAAAAAGAATATCAAAATATTTTTGTACTTTTTCCGGCTAAAAAAAAATGTAACAATAATTTATACAGCGTATTCATAGATAAACAATGGATTCTTGCATATATTCCCATTTTTATAGATTATTTATTAAGAACTGAAACAAGGAAAGATTGTTTTAACGGTTAAAAAATGTCTTTAATATTTGTTAATGTAGCAGGTTTCTTGTATTTCGTAAAAAAAATCGATGAAACGATGATAATAACTATACGGCGGATTTTTATGCAAAATAAAAATTGTCTACATGAGTTGTAAGAAATTTAAGTGAAATAGAAATTTATTTTCTTTCTTAATATATTGAATACGATGAAAATAATAAAGCAGTACATTTAAATTCTTTTAATGGTTTTACTATTATTACGTCTACTAATAATCTTAATTATATCAATACGTTCAGGATATTGAACGACAGTATGAAAATAATTCTATTGTAATTCATAGGTACAACAATTCAGCCGGTCTATGAGCAATCGATGATGCAAAATATTAATTTCTGACTGGTAATTAATGGTGATCACGATACCATAAACTAGATTATCTTCAAAATTATTACTATAATACGTATTTGAGAATAGGACACATCTTTGTTTACTCGGCGAAGTGTAAAGCGAAGCAATAAGCGTTGTTTCAACATAGAGAAATTGCAGCCTGTTTACAACTAACCCATATTAACGTGGATCGTTCCAGATCAAGGGACTTTATCGTAAACCAAAATTGAACTGACTTCAAACATTCTATTACAAAGCATATTCCGAACGCAAGCAAACCGATAGACTAACAAATATAAATATTTCAATAAAATCTTTAGCTACATTTCGAAATCTGGTACGATTAAATTCAAAATTATTGTGCAATGTACAAGTTAATACATAATTATTCTTATTGTCATGATAACATGTTACAATCGTTAACAGAGGAATTAACCCTCTGTTTAGCTTCAATTTTGCATGACATTCCTATTTGCAAATTCTGCAGAAACTAACACTTTTAATTCAATTAATTAATTCTATTAGATCACGGATCATTATTATGAAAATTAATGCCAGTTTTATATTCTTTTTAGCACAAGGAAAGATTTTGAATTACGTAAAATTGTTGCAAAAAATACATTTTATAGATCTGTATGAATTATACATATTCTGAAAATTTCTGAATAAACATTTCCAGGTAGAAAATCGTTAAAAAAATAGCAATTTTTACCACCTTTACACGTTTGTAGCCCATTGCAATGTTGACTGATTTTTATGAAATTTTCGGAATATGTACTAATTTACACAGATCAACGGAACGTATTTCTTAAATTTTCGGCATAGGACCACATAAAAAAAATTTGTAAAAAACAACTTTTAGTATTTTCTCTGCAATTCTTTCAAAATTTCGTTATTCATGTAATCAATCACTGCACCAGTGAATGAACATTTAAGAAATTGTTCAGGAAGATATTTTTTGTTTAAAAAAAAAATGTGAATGAAAGGAATCTCATATATGCCAAATGGCTCCCTATACTTCATTTGTCAAAAATAAATGAACACAAATAAAATGAAATTATTATTATTTGTCTTTATTAAACGTTAAATAAAAAATACCAGTCAATAAACACTAAAATTCTAGTAATTGAACAATGATGGAAAAGCACAAAAAAAAACAAAAATACAAAAGCGTTCATTTACTGGTGCCCGTTTATTCACTGGTGTAGTTACCCTATATTAATTGTTCTAGCTTCTCGAAAAAAAATCCAAGTCGTACGATCAGGTATTATAAAGTTATGTAAGAGTATCCGAATAATAATAAAAATCGCTGTAATAAAGAAATTATTTTTTAGTTTTTACCCTGTTGGCCGACGCAGTGTGGCAGCGGCGTTTAATTGAATATTCCGTGTGCAGGAGGTTTCCCAGGACACGAGCTCTCGACGTTATCAGATCCAACGGGAAGGATTTGTGTCGGGCGTGACTCGACGCAGGCCGGGTGCGATTCGACGCGCTCGATAATTCAACGGAAAAAATAACACACGGCCTATCGGGGGAGAGCGTGCAACTCGCTTCTTAAATACGTCAAATATCAACAGGTTGTTGATGCCGGTGACCGTGTTTTGTGGTTATTTAGCGCGCGCTGCAACCAGGTAAGTGTCACGTGTGTACGTGCCTCCAGATACAATCCAGCCTGCCTACGTGATTGTTTTCGAGCGCGGTGGCTCGCGACCCGATCACAAAGGATCGTGTTTGATAATTAGAAATTCTGATTACTGTTCCCGCCAGCTGTTCCCATTGTTTGCTGTCGTTTGTATTGTTTTTGCAAATCACCGATAATATGCCGCGATTCTCCTTTCACCAGTGAATGAGGAAAGTCGGAGCCGAATATTTCTCTCAATTACGCCCGATGAGAATGATTATGATAGACCGATTTCAATGGAACCATGAAAATCATCGTTAAATTGTTTTTGCTGGTTGTTCCGGTTCAAAAGACGCTGCGTATAAATATGAACACGTACGCTGCACTCGCGTATTCAATGCTCTGTCACAATCAGATTGATACATTTTAAATAAAGATAATCAAATTAATTTTGCGCATAACGTTGTCTAAAATTATAACAAAAATCATTAATATTTGAGGAATTTATGATTTTTGTAGTATAGAGGGTTATTGCTGGGAAATCGTCACCAATATTTATGACGAACGTAATAACAATTTTTTATTTTTAAAATAGCTTTGCAGGACTATTGATTTTAGGTTTGCAATAATATTCGGACACTTCTAACAGGACGATCACCTTTCTATTATTGGACAATACGACTTGGATTTATGACAAAAATGAATAGGTGAAATACAAAATTATAAAGTCATTAGAAGAATTCAAATACATTTCTAAATTATGTTCCAATCATTGAAATTACTAAACGAAGAAATTCATTTTTAATTATTCACTATTTCTATCTGGTGTAGTTATATAATTATCAGAAACGTTTGTGATTATAAATTTTCCATATGTCAATATATTCATCACTATGAATTTTTATGCATTTATGAAGAAATTGCCTGCGCGAAATATAAATTATTAAAAGATTTACAAAACCGAGAATATTATAGTTTCCGATGTAAAAAAAAACTATTAAGCGATGAAATTTTGATTTACCTCTCGTTTGCCAAAATCGAAGGACCTTTTTATTTTGCATAAAGATCAGCAGTTTAATAACGACTGTTTATATATTCAGGTTATTTATACCTTCAAACGAATGTCATTTCGTTAAAGTGTATTTAATCTTACACAGCAATAGTAAATTGATTGACAATAATATGGGTCAATAATTAGCTTCTCCGGTTGAAATATGAAAAATTTATCAGGTACACGTAAATTTTTCTATGCAATTGCATTTGTAGCTCGCTCCAAAGTCAGCAACTATTCCTCGTAATTTTCTCTTGTTTGTTCGCTTGATGAAGATGAAGTTTCTTCTCGGTCATAAAATAAAGTCCCGCGTCGCGCGTTTGACAATGGAACAATGGTCGGGGGCCGAGTGACGAGAGTCATTACTTTGCCATGATAATGCCAGTAATAATTTCATGGTGGCGAAACGGAGATGGCCGAGACCGTGGCTATCTTTTAGCGGGAATTAAACGCATGCGCGTATTCGAATTGGACCGAGTGCTCTCATACACGACGAACATCTCTGTTTTGATGAGAAAGCCATATCGTACATTCGCGTTTCATAACCGGAAGTTGTGACGAGCCCTCTGTATCGCAATTTGCATTTCATATTACGCCGGCGGGCGGGTTTTCGAAACTCGGGCGTCCCATCGATGGAAACACCGCGATAATATCACGGAAGTTTGTCGAAGTTCGAGCAAATACCCAGGCGTTTACGCTCTTTAATATATATGCTTCCGCTCAGAAACCATCCGATGGTAGTTTCGAACACGCGAACGCGGGTTCCTTGCGTTTCGTTCTTATAGGCCGCTCCAAGAAAACAACAGTGATCTTCGTAAATTGAGTTTCGGAAGAGTAATGTATCCTACAGGTCCGATTAATAACCTGTACACAGAGTATACCTAATACAGGGTGGGGCACTAACTTTTTCCATCTTGAATAGTTTTGCGTTACTTGTAATATGACAAATTGATGTATCCAAAAGTTGCATGGCATAGGGGGGGGGGGGGGGGAATATTGTGATGTGAACACTTTTCATATGCGCGAAGGTATTTCGGAGATTTCAAGGTCACCTTAATGTTTTGATATGGAAAAACGTACTTTTTTTATCGTGAGTCGATAGAGTATCGAATTCGTAAAAATGTATTGACCTTCATATGTCCTAGATGTAATAGTTAACGAGATATTATCAAAATAATTTTCCATAAACAAGGAGTATTGCGCCACCCTGTATATAGAATCAGCTTGGGTATTCATGAAAAGTTTGCAAAACGATTTCTTTTCTCTTGGCTGTTTCTCTGATTGTTGCATAACAAGGGGTAACCGTTTATTATATTTCGTCGTATTAAATAACTCCATCTGACAAAATTTTAATTAATTACACCAAACTCAATGAATGTTAGAAAAGTCACGTTTTAACGATTTTCTCCATGCATGCATGAACAGGTGAACTTCTTCTAGTCTGGCAGCACATTTATCTATACTACTTCTGACAGTACTAATTTCTCATCAAAGACGTATTGTAACATTGATATTAGACTGAACATTTACAATGTGGAAAATCGTTCAAATGCAACTAAATATGTTCCAAATTTATAAATATTTCACCTTGTTTGTGACCAGACAAAATCCTCGACGAAAGGAGCAATTATCAATTCGTTCCAAATTACTGAGATAGAGATGTGAAAAATGTTTATTTCCAAAATTGTTTACATTGTAATAATTACATGAAATAAATTCCACTATGATAATTTATTGCAAAAATAAAATTATATCTTCACACAAACAATGTTAACTTATATTTAAACAGACAAATTATACCAAATCAATCTGTTTTGAAACTATTAGTTGACAAAATACATTCTCATAGAATATATTGACAGCTGAATTTCTGATTAAAAATGGCACAATTTCACCATTGCTAATCTTCCTTTAACTCCACCAGTTATTAAACTATTCAACCCGTCGACATGAGTAATTGCAGGCAAAAAAAGTACACGTCAAATATTTGTGTCGAAACTACTACCTCCTAAATGTTAATGTATGTTCCTTTGTTATGCACAATCAGCAGGACTTCAATATTACCAGTCTAGCTAGTGTCTATGTCATGCTACTTGTCTGATTACTACAGATCTCGTACTACTTATTCGATTAATACCACATTCATACTACTTGTTGAATTAATGTCGGCTTCATCCTACTAGTCTGATTGCATACGGATCCATTCTACTGTCTGCCATATAACTGATGGGAGCTTATTAACCTCTCGGACCCGACATCAGTACTGACTCGGAGGAATATTTCAAAATTGATTACAGAAGGTCAGATTATTATTAGGTTGTTGAATATGAAATGTCCGATTTTAGAATGAAAAATGTTATAAAGCGTTTCGATCAAAAAATACTATTACAGGTGATCCCTAAAATCCCTAATTTTAACTTAGATGTTTAATTTTATTTGTAAATAAATTGAATCTCATCGTTCCTCATTGGGATTGTCGTTCATTCTTTTTATGTTCGTGGACAAACAATTTATTAGTTTGACGTTTATTAATACAACGTACTGTTGATGGTAAAAGAAACTATAAAATGGAGGCGACAATCTTGAAAATTAAGAACATGAATAGCAAGCAACTTGAAAACGTATATTTTAAACATTCAATACAGGCGTATATAAAAAAGTTGTAAAAAGCAACTTTTAGTATTTTCTGTGTAATTTCGACCAATTGCAACTATTTCAATATTCCTTTCTCATGCAGTAAACTAATTGCTCTAGCTTCCCAAAAAAATCCAATTCGTACGGTCCAATATTAAAAAAGTTATCTTTTCAAGAGTGTCCGAATATTAATAAGTAGACCGCGGATTTCTATGCAAAATAAGTTTTCTTTTTCTTCTTGAATAATTTTATAAAGCTAAAAATAATATATGAATAATTCCCAATTCTTTTAATCTTTCCAATATCTCAAATTGCAGCTACTCATTTTTGTGATATGTGGAAAATGTGTCATATTTTTTTCATAAAATCCGCTGTCTATTAATCCGTTTATTAATAAGAGTTAGTATACGCTTATTAAAGGTTTCTACTCGGTTGTGCGAGTACACTGTCATTATCAAAAATGTGTCGTTTACGTTCTTTAATTATTATCCATCATACACGACACGAAAACTTAGTTTGTACATAGAAAAACGACGTCCTTGGCTCAGTGACGCTTCCCTCTTTACCCGAGCATATTACCATCATTCATACCATTATCTCGGCTTCGAAAAAGTCGGAAAAACAGTGACAAAGGGATTCAATGGTAGAACCGATGACAAATGATACGGAGCAGCAGCGTCTGGCTTGCTCGGAACACGAACTAGACCTATATTCTCGCGATCCCATTCCGTAATTAAAAAGGAGAACTGGAAGAAACCGGGCTGGCTTTCTCCGGCCCTCGTGGATATATATATATATATATCGATCCCTTTTCAATCTTTTAATAAGCAGTTAACACAACTCAGTCATCGGAATTTACTCGAGCCGAGGCGAGGCGAGGCCCCGGCTCCTCCTTGCAACATACAAAGGGATTCTCAGAGTGGCAATTAGTATGCCGACATTACGACCGACATAGATAACTAAGAACGTTATTATCCGCGACCAAAAGGAATAACTCGATATCAGTTTTCACAAAGCCGCGAAGGGGTTCGGTAGCCGGTGGAATGAGCGGAGGCTCCCCCGGTTACAATACTTCTATTCATTCCTTTGAGAAATCACTTCTAAACGAGCCGGGAAACAAAAGCGGAACAATAAAACACCGAGTTCTCCTTTCCTTTGCGGCTGTCTCTTTGTTATAAATCGCGCTGGTTTCACTTAACACGAAACTTCACTTAGGTGTAATCTTCCCTTGGTGGAACACTCGTTTCTTTTTCTTTCTTTCTTTCTTTTTTTTTTTCTTACTTTGTTCAATTCAATCGTAATGTTCGTTTTAATTCAATCAGCAAAGAAAACAATGTGCGGTTCCGCTCGTAACGGAGGAACTTTCGACCCTTTACTCGAACCGGCTGATATCCTAATTGGATGGGATGGTATCTGGTCGGAATAGAAAAGAGTAAGTAGCTAAGGATTAGCATTTTAAGTAGCTTCCCTTCCCTTTGATATTCAGAGGAATTTTTTTTCCTTCTCCGGGCACATGCGGTTTTATTCAGCACGTCGAACAATCGAAATTGATTTTTTAAAGGATCTTTGGAAGTTCAGAATTCAAACGGTGCTGCCTGGACGATCAACGGAAATTCCATTCGGAATTCAATTTGTTACGCGGTTGTGTCGAGTAAGCCGATCCGACAGCAGAAATATCCATACCTTCGAGTACTCGTTAAATTAAAGTAATTACCACCGACTCGGCGCACTCCCCTCAATAACTTTTTTCCGTCACTTAGATTTCTCCGATCTCGCAACAATTCGTTTGATTAACTTTCTCCAGAGATTCATCGATCTCTGAAATAACTAAAAAAA
Organism: Lasioglossum lativentre; assembly: GCA_916610255.1. Classification (NCBI taxonomy): domain Eukaryota; kingdom Metazoa; phylum Arthropoda; class Insecta; order Hymenoptera; family Halictidae; genus Lasioglossum; species Lasioglossum lativentre. The sequence goes on along the minus strand of OU744357.1, from coordinate 11,238,566 downwards.
AGCTGTCGGTGAATGCTAGAATATTTACTTCCTATGATTACGTTGCATTCAGGTACAATTAACAATTTACTTTTATTTACTACCACTAGACATCGGATTTTATGCATACATGACAAAAATGAGTTGGTGCAATTTAAAACAGTGAATAGTCTTTAAGAGTATTAATATATTATTTTTACGTGAAAATTATTAGTGAAAAATATAAAATTATCTTGCAATTAATGTACAAACTTTTTATTGTGCACAAAGATTCGGAGTGAATAAAAAAATTGTTTGGACACTGATTTTATTTTATTCGATGATGTTGTAAATTAATCATGTGTTTGTTTAACTGAAAAATAAATTATTTCCCTCCGAATTATATCATCATTTATGTATCAAATGAAATCATTTTCTACTTTATTTTACGTTTGAATAAAAGTTTCCTAAAATAATTTCTCGAACGGCTTTGACAAAAATATTTAAAAAATATCCATTTTTCATGTAACGTTTGAAGTGAAAGCGATAATTGATAAATTATAAAATTAAAATTATGTGTTATTTTATTTGAACGAAGTAAGTAATCTAAATAAAAATTCTGTGGAAATAATTGATTTGATTTTAATACGAAATATTGATTTTTACAAGTTATTTGTACGAATTTATTTACTACTACTACCTTTTACAATTATTTCAAATAAAATTTACCCATTATATATGGAAATACAGGCTGTCATGTACCTGTTCGTACAACCTCTTTGAAAATGTGATTGATGTGTACGCCATTTAATAGAAATCGATTAACACGGTTGTTCATGATTTTCCGCTTAAGCTTCATGTAAATTTTACATGTATAATATTATTAAATTGTTTATTCTTATGCCCGACGAATTTTGATCAATTAGCATACATATGTATTGACAATTATAAGAGCAAACATAAAATTATTAAATGCAATAAATACAATAATTATCATAGTTTGGAGGAAGAGCACGTAGAACGTAGCACATAAACAAAATTGTCCTTCACATGACCTAATGTTTGCAGCAATAATACTGATTTATATAAATAACATTTTCAGCTTCAGTTTTGCTTCTTACTATCAGTGTATATATTTTTTGTTTCATCCTATTAAAAGTTACACGTTCTGAATTAAATTGCATTCCATATAATAACATAATTGCGATCTCAATTTGACGGTTTATTTCACGCAAAAGCGCCATTATATATAAAAATGTTTCCGCATTATTGGAATGTCAATCAGTGCCATTCAAAATAAATGAGAAATCTAGAATTTTTCAATTATTTCCGTAGATTACTTTTTAAATTGCGAACATATACCCGTTCATAATTGTCTATTAGAAGGTTTTTCAAAATTTATCATGTTAGAAATGAGAATGTATATACAATATAAAGTTTCAGAAAAAATACATAATCTTACTTACGTATATTTTTCATATACAATGAAATCTGGACATACATTAATCAGTATGACAAATTAAGTGAAACAAATTAAAAATCTTGTGTATTTACAAAATAGTGGCATTTTGAAATCAAATTACCGATTTTTTAAATATTTTTCGGCTCTTAGCACGATAAAAAATAAGAAAAATTTACGATTTTTTTAAATTTTGGTTCGTACCATAACAGGGTATGTGCTGAAGATTTTTTCGAAGTTTCAAGTCAATCGGTCGGTTCGAGAAAATCTCAACGCGACTTGCATTCTTCAAACACCTTATAACTACGTTAATTCCACGACATCGAACAAATCTTTTTGCACACATATTCTACCACACTTATACTTAAAGAAAATCGCAAAAGATCGATTGTTTGAGAATGAAAAACCAGAATACCCCCTTAAGGATGTTCTGGAGGTACAATGGGAGACAAAAGTACAAGAAATTCAAAATCCATCCATATATTCGCAATGAAAACCATTCATGAGTATATTTTGCATAAAAAAATTGATTAATTTAAAAAGCTTTCGTTTAATTAGTGAATTTCATGTTATATTTATTTCTTAATCAAATTGTCTTCATATTATAAAAAGTTGTAAGTGACTTTTGCGAATAATTGTATCCTCTGATTTGAACTTCAAGATAATAAATTTGTGATATTCAATATACATAATTACGCAATAAAAAGTTAAAAATAAATTAAAAATACTTCAGAAAGCACTATTCATGATTATTATTGAGATGACAACACGATAAATTTGACGTTTTGTAACAGTTTATAATTTTTTGCTCTGTAACTGTTTAGTGAATCCTATTAAATTTTGAACAAAATTAATTACATAATTTTTACTATATATAAACAAAACTGGAATTTCTAGTTGCGTTTTATCAAGGTTTAAATAGGGTTTGAAGTAGAATTTTATGAATTCTCAGTTGAATTCGAAATGTGCAAACTTTAAGTTGCTATAATTCTTAAACGGTGCACTGAATCGAACCCAAACTTTGGTAATTGCATTAATTTCGTAAGAATTATATCTTGTCAAATTTTCAAAAATTTTGTTGCGTTTTTATATACCTCCGGAACATCTTTAAACGGTTCCAATTCTATTGCAGTTGCAGCGGAACGCAGCGAGTGAACGATAGAGAGAAGCTCGCGAATTCACGGTTGTCGCGCGAATAATTTCGTTCTCTTAGCATATATCGAGATTTACATCTCGCGACACGGCGTGTTTCCCGTGACAAATTGTTTCCGAGCAATTGGGGGTGGAGAATTCGGTATCGCGGAGGTATTTTTCGCTGGGAGCAGAATACTCGCGCCGCGCAGCGCCGCGCCGCGCCGGCAAAGATGATGCGGGCGCGTGCAGTGAAGCCGAAGCCCTGGAAGATGCATATTTTCTAGACGAACGACTTGCACACCTTCGGTGATTCCAGAAGGAGATGCGGGTGTTTCTCGGCCGATTTCCCCCGATAGCGAAAATTCTACGGGTGGGCCGACCCTCGTTTCACCCCCCGGCACCCTCCGCGAACCTGTCGCCGTGAATTTATTCGGATGGTACCTGTGTTCCCGAATGTCGCGAGAAATGGAAACGCAAGAACGCTTCCCGATACCCGGACAGAGAAAATTTTCCGGCGCAACAGTCGCCAAACACATTCTAAACGATATTCGACACCTTTATCACGAGACTCGGACGCGTAAGCTTGACCCACTTTCTACGTTCTATGCATTCTGCGCTTTGTATTCCCGTCGCGCCACCTCTGATCTCCCCATATTTTTTCGTTCTTTGTTTTCTATTGCTTTTTATTAGTTGAAGAAATAAATTCTTTCCGTTCTTTGTGTACAAAACTTAGGGTTTTCCAGGCCACCTTTTCACCAATTTTTACGGATTCTTTTCAGGAGAACAATGAAACATTTTGTATTGGACTGTTGCACACATACTTGCAGAGTTTGTCAACATTATACGTCGTGACCACTGCCATGTGGTCCATTTAAATAAGGCCACCTAAATATCTCTTCAGGTTATTGTGATGCAAAAACTATTTCTTGTCCACCGTATTACCTCGGATTCTGTTCAAATTTGAATATGTTGTAGTCAACGAATGTCAAAGGATTTTTTGATATCTTAAAAATTGTTGATTTACAGACGTGTAAAATAAGTGTCATCCTTTTTTAATTAAATTGTAAGGTTAGAACTAACAGACCGATGAAAACGAATATTTTGGAGCTTACAGCGAAAACATGAGTATCTACTAAAAATGTTTTCATTTGAAAAAAATGTTTTTATTTTGCAATTGTTTTAAACAAATGCAATGTTTTCATAGCAGGGAACGTTCATACAGTTTTGGGACACCCTGTACACATATGGAATAAAATAGTTTACTTATAAAGTTGTTTTTTAAGAGAACGTTTGACTCGAGACCTATAATTCCCCTGAGACTTTTGTTCTCCGTGAAGAGTGCTATAGGATGCAATAAAAAAAAATGTTTGACCTTGAAAAAAGGGTCGAGGTCAATTTTGCGGTCCACTTATTTAACAGATCTCCACCTATCCAGAGGTGCAGAGTCACGCTATAGTGGTCGCGACATATAATTTTGAAACACCCTGTACATTGCCACGTGTGCAATTAAACAATATTGTCTCTAGCGCGGCTGTAGAGGATCTCACGGAATTGTGTACAAGCTGTTTCTCAAACAATGACGTAATTGAAACAAAGATCATTCTATAGGCTGTTTTCTTCATCTAGTTCACCTGAAAACTCTTAATTATTCTCCTAAATAAATCGCAAACTAATTATTATTAAAATATTAATTGTAAAAAACAAACGTATAAATCATCATTGAACTACGGCGTCGAAATGGGAATTCGCAGAAATATGCGACGTCTAATTACGATATTGAATTTGTCGCGTTCCAACTGGCATTAGTCGCAATCATTCCAATTAGTACTCCAGTATGAAAATAGCAATATTTTTCGATAAGCAGAGAGATAAAAGATTGCTTCACTCGAATGTCAATTATGTTGAAGTTCTTCGAGACCTCATTATTCCTACCCCTTCAATTTGTTCTTTATTTGTCATGGCCACCATCTGTTCCAACAATCGACATTATCGGCGAGTGTTGTTATTTTCTTCTGCTGCCTGCAATAATTCTGTATTTATTATCTAATGATTCGATCGAGAAATACTTCGATACGGGATCAGGTCCTTATTTCCTCGCAAGGAACGAGGACCCAGCGATTCAAGAACCCTCCATTGCCCGTATTTGAAAAGTTCTCGGATGTTTCTCAAAGATCGGTGAACTGTACGACGGGCTGATTGAAGTTGCCCGACCAATTCTTCAGCGGATACAAGGGAATCCTACTCGACTGTCGTTCGTAACAGATCTCCGCGGAAACTTGAACGGTCGTTGCGCCGCGCCGTAGGTTCATCTTAGCGACTGCAACTCTAGAAACTTTTGGGTCCACTGATAATTGTTCCCCTCCCTCGCACATTCGATGTCTTCGGATGTAGTCATAAGAGTCCCGTGAACAAGCAATCTCTCGTGAAACACCGCCGTTTTATTAGCTCATCGCAGACGAAATCGTCCATGTTTCATCAAAACTCGAGCGTCGTCTATTAGCGGGAACGATTTGTCAGCGTATTCGAAGAGCATTTGTTAAAGGAAAATTGAAATATGTCTTTTGCATACGGAACTAGCTAGACGAGAAGCCTCGGCAGAAACTTTAATGAGACGATACAGTTTAGGTTTAAGTGGCTTCTGAAGTACGAACGTGAGTAGCAAACTTAAACAAATCCAATGTCGATTAGCACTCAGCTTCTACGATGTTTAATTATTTTCATTATTTGCGGATGTTATGGATTTATGGCAAAAATTAGTAGGTGTCAAAAGAGTAAACACATTGGAACAGTTTAAAAATACTGTGGAATTATTTTCAACCTATTGAACATAATAATAAAGGAAATAAATTTCTGTTTCACTCGAGTTTGTTGTAATTCATGTAGAAAATTTTTATTTTGCATAAAGCTGTCTATTAATTATCATCTTAAGAGCGTTTGCTGACTATTGCAAGTAAAAGTTATTTTCGTAATGTGAGTGTGCTAAATCCTTTGTCGTACGGTTTCTTACAGTTGAAATTTTCATAATATGTGTAATTGACACAAATCTACAAATATTTTAATTTTCGATATAGGCCCACATAAAAAGGTTGTGAACTTTTAATATATTCTCCGTAATTCGACAGATTGCAATATTTTCGAAAATTATTTTTCACGTCATGTAGTAAACTAATTGTTGTAACTTCACAAAGAAATCCACGCTCCAATATTCAAAAAGTGATCGCCCTTTGTGATCAGACACAGATCTAAAAATTTTTTAAACTCTTAATGTAGGCCCACATAAAAAGGTTGTAAAATTTTCTGCAATTCGACAGATTGCAATATTTTCAAAATTTATTTTTCACGTCATATAGTAAACTAATTGTTCCAACTTCTCAAAGAAATCCAATATTCAAAAAGTGATCGCCCTTTGTGATCAGACACAGATCTACAAATTTTTTAAATTCTTAATGTAGGCCCACATAAAAAGGTTGTAAAATTTTCTGTAATTCGACAGATTGCAATATTTTAAAAATTTATTTTTCACGTCATGTAGTAAACTAAATGTTCAAACTTCACAAAGAAATCCACGATCCAATATTCAAAAAGTGGTCGCTCTTTGTGATCAGACACAGATCTACAAATTTTTAAAATGTTTAATAGTTTAATGTAGGCTCATATAAAAAGGTTGTAAAATTTTCTTTAATTCGACAGATTGCAATATTTTCAAAATTTATTTTTCACGTCATGTAGTAAACTAAATGTTCCAACTTCACGAAGAAATCAACGATCGAATATTCAAAAAGTTTTAAAAGTGTCACCAGATTGAGACTTGTCCCCCACTCTACCCTTCCCCTTCTATGACGCTATTCCCCCACTCATCCTCCAGGGCCCGGTCACGTGGCGCGTTTCGTCTCTGTCGAGCATGTGTCACAATGTCACGTGACTAATCAGGTACTGGTAGAGAGTGGGTAACTTTTCCCCATCCATTCGAGTCAATTCCCTTAATCTGGCGACACTGGTTGGTGTGCCGAACGAGCCTCCATCGAACTCGTAACTAACCACAGTTTCCTCTTCGCACCTATGGGGAACAAATGCGAAGGAATCAGGGGGGACGAAGTAACGTCGAAATACAATGGTCTCTCGTTGCGTCCGCTGACTTCCGGGGGAAAGGCTTCGCGGGATCTAGAAACGGTGAGCCGATTATCCGCAATCATACGCTTTCTAAGGAGAAAGATCGCAAGTTTTCAGCGCCGGAGAGAAGAATAGGCAGAAATGAAAGGCCATAGCTATGAGCTTATAGAGCCGTAAACTGTCGAAGAAAGGTCGTAAGAAATTTTAAACGACGTGAAATTTTATTGTCAACCCTATGATTTAAAGATTGAAGTTTCATCTATAAAATGACTTCTCGATCGACGATTTTTTTTTTGCGAAGTTATTCAACTGTGAATGGAAAGTGTGTCACCGGAGAACAATGTCTAATACACTGTAAACACAATAATTAAGAGTAAATGATTAACTGTAATTAAGGGCAAAGCTCGTTTCACGAAGTATCCAATAAATAAGTTGCTGTTTTGACATTGTTTTATAAATAATGGAACACTTGAAGGTACATTTATTCACGGCAAAACCGGTTGCTTTTATGGTAAATAATTATCTACTTTTTATAGATATGCGGGTCTGGGTTAAATTCCAGGAATAGGAATTTTTCTTAAGTCAAAGTACAATCTAAAAGTTTTATGGTACATAAAAGAACTACTTTTTATAGATATACGGGACCAAGAAAAGGAATTTCACATAAGTCAAAGTACATTCTAAAAGTTTTATGGTAATTAATTATCTATTTTTTATAGATATACGGAAGCAGGTAAAGGAATTTTATATAAGTCGAAGTACATTCTGAAAGTCGTAAAAAATAATTAAAAAATTTGCAGACGAAAAAATTACGTTGAACCTATAATTATTCACATATATAAAAAATTCCGAAAAACCACAGTTCGTTATCTTATTTATTTTGTTAGAAACAAAATCTTGAGAACGTTCGTTCTTTTAGCTTCCTAGACCGGAATCTCCCGTTAAACATCCTTTGGAAGAATCGCCAGTGATTTTCAGGTCGAGTTAGACTGCCGGAGAGCGCTTCGATACCTCGAAACAAGAACGCGGAACGTTCCTTTTCGGCTTACGTAGGAAGTCGGTCGAAAGAAAATAAAGCGTGCACATTAAAGCCCGCAAGACGTTCCCATGCCCGGTTAATGTTGTTCCCTTCTTGCGTGGCTTCGTTATCTTCCAAGTTCCCCTGTCAGAAGACGGTCGAAACCCTTTCAACGTGGAATGGGCAGATTTTATGAGACGTAGGAAACTAGTTTGCCCTGGTTGTTTCAGCGGCTTCGATTTGATCAGGACAATAGTTGGAGAAGAAGTCACGGACTCCGTAACATCTGAACTTCAGTGATGCCAAAATGTAATCAGGTTAAATCTGATAGAACGTTTTGGACCTAACAGCTCGCAGACTCCCTTGCACTATATTAAACAAATTATCAGAAATTTTATGGAAACTAGGCTGTTCATTTGATTATGTCAAATACAACCCTATTTTTTCGTACTAGTTTTCGCATTAAAGGGGTGAAGCTCTTGAAAAAATTTCAATGTTTTAATTGTTGCGATATACCGCAAAAACAACAAATGATACTAAAGTTGAAACGAAAGTTGTATGGTAATATTGTGTCTACCAGACTGTGTGAAAAGATTGTTTTTAAACGCATTTTTTTTTATTTTTTGAGAAATGCATTTTAAAATATTTCTCGAAGTCTCCGCAACAACCCTGAATAAAACAAAAGCTACAATTTATGAGAAATAGAAAAATTTCATGTCTTACCTTACAAGTTACTGTTTCGCTAACTTTATTATACTTTTTTTATTATCATTTGTTGTTCTTGAGATATTTCACGGAAAAGAAAATATTTAAATTTTTTCAAGTACTGATTTCGCCCCTTTAATGCGAGAAGTAGCACGATTATTTGTTCGTAACAATATATTAATGACGTTTATTTAAAGTAGTTCAGAAATGATTAATTTCCTGTATGTTAATACAATTTTCCATGGAATAAAAGAATCAATGCACCATAATTTTTAAAAACAATTCGACAATCGAAAGGTGCTTGAATAGAAGCGATAAATGTTTAAGCAGCCTTCGTGTGCAAACTGTCAAACGCTTGTGTTCATTAAACATTCACGGGTGTCATCAGTCACCTTTGGCAAATTACCATGTAACGATACACAGTTCATCAAGGAGTGCAAATTATTTGAATTTACTACAAATTATTCACTTTGAGCGTGCGCTGAATTCCATGCACTTCGAGAAATGTACGATCAACGTCATTAATTATGTTATGTGGCAACCCAGATCGTGCGATTTGATACAGCGCGATCTTTATCTCGAACTCCATTTAGCCAAACGCTCCCCCAAATAATCAATCAACTGAATGAATGAAGATCGATATTGATGAAGTTATACATATAGAAAGCAAATTGATCACAGAGTTGATCGAAAATAGAATGAGGTGTACAAGTAATTTTTCAAAATTAAAAAATTTATGAAGTTGTCACATCGTCAATGAAAATATTCGAACCATTCTGAAATATAATGAAATTGAAAAATCGCGGTTTCGTTATAATTGTTACGTATTTTTACAAATTTTTCACGTCACTTTTTTCTGGAAAATTATTATATCGTCGTAGACTTTATTTTCCGAAATTATCCATAGAAAATAATCTAACGGTATCAAATCACAGGTTAATCGATGTCTCCTATTCATGAAATTAATTGTCATTAAAATTTGTCTTTACAACAGCAATTATTCCCGTTTCAGCGTCACGAAACATACCGATGTCGACATTTGATTATGTTACTGTCCAATCATTCCCATGAAATACACTTCATGTTAAAATAAGGAAACCAAACTTTCAAATAACTTTTATTTTATTTTAATTTTCGAAACTCTATACAAGGTGTTCAGAGATTTACTAGCCAGCATTTATCTCGTAAATAACTGGTATGAGAAAAAAAGTAGGACTGTTTTTTATACGCAACACAATGGCGTATGTAATTTTTTTGTGTTTATACTATTTTGTTAGATATGAAGGTGACCTTCCATTTCTTAAATGGAATGCTGTATATTTTTTTATATTATATAGTACACATTATATCGTATAGTGCACAGTGACCTTCAAGGTCCTGCAAGGTCAGAAATGGAGGAAACATTTTGTATGCTTTCATACCAATGTGTTTACAAGTATTCCTTATTCATACGAATCAGATGATGTTTTGGTATGAAATATTCAAAATGTTTCTTCCATTTTTGACGTTGCATGCTCTTGAAGGTCACTGTGCAGTATACGGATGAATTCGTCTAGACACACGCTTTCGTATGATATAAAAAAATATACAGCATTCCATTTAAAAAATGGAAGGTCACCTTCATATCTAACAAAATAGTATAAACACAAAAAAATTACACCCTATCTACGATAAATATATAAAATAACAAGTCGAAACTTCTGGGTCCAATTCTGCATTGGTGGTGTGGCAGAGTGCGGCGGAAACCAGTTTAACAGCAAGTATTATAACCGTTGCAGGAATGATAAAAGGTACCAACAATTTCAAACGTCGTAAAATGCTAAAGATATTACCACTAACCATCAGCCATAAACAAGCGAGATTAGAGTTTGCAATGAAACGTGTAGCCTGACGTAAAAAAAATGAACAAAGAACCATCTTTTCTGGTAGAAAGCTTTCGAGTTGGATGGTCTCGATGGTCTGAACTATTATTTTCACGATTTACGGAAGAATAAACTCGCACGGAGGCGACAAAGAGGTGGCGATAGTGTCACGATATGTGCTGCAATAAAGTATCATCGATAAACGAGATAGTAAGTTTATATCTCGAGCATTGAAATAGCAGGATATGCGAAGCCGTCATCAACTAGCAATTGTCGAATTATGTGCACGAAATAGCGAAAGTAAAAATTCATTTTTTATAGTGACCCGAGCAATGATGGTGGAATCCAGGGAATGACAATGAAAGAGCATTTCGAGACTGAAATAGCGAACATTTTCCCATGAACCATAAATATTCTAGTATACGCTAAAGAAGGAAGTTCGGAAAGTATAATAGAAAAAATAATTTAATAATGCAAAGGAGTTAAAGTTTAACGTTGTAGAGAATTAAAGAAGGTACTGAAAAGCTATACACAAGCTTTCACCAGAGAATGACAAAACTGCAGAAATATAAAGGTGGCAATACACATAGCCAGACTGAGGATGTTTATGCAATTTTCAATTTTTGTAGACAAATTTCAAGATAGTGGAATGAAATAAAATCCTATTTTCAATGGTAACAGCCTTTGTAGATCCAACACAAATAAAAATCGTACTAAATTCTATCGAATTTTGTATTCGAGCATTTTTTGAAAATTTTCATAAGCTATAAACGCACAAAGATCCGCAGTCTACACATAACTTTTAAAATGAAGAAACTATTTAGGTGGACCCAGAGTCACCAGATTAAGACTTGTCTCCCACTCCACCCTTCCCCTCCTACGACACTATTTCCCCACGCTTCGTCACGTCACAATGTCACGTGACTGGTCCGGTACTGACAGAGAGGGGTAACTTTTTCCCCTCAATTCGAGTCAATTCCCCTGATCTGTCCACCCTGTACAGTTTCTGAATTATCCACCATAATACGAAAACAAAAGGTTATTTTCATTTCTATTTCAGCAGGAATTAATAGAATCTTATAAACTATATTTCTGTAAAACTTAAAATTCTGAATTATGAAGTTGCCAAACTGCCCTTGTAAGGTAAAATAGATGATTCTATGGGTTGTAAAATCGAAAATACCTTGCGCGTTGTTCATCGCCGTCACTGCAAAGGAAGCGCGAATTCTCAGAACCTCTAAAATGTTACACTAAATTGTGAGTCAGAATTAATAATCTGAAAAATTACATGCTTCCGCGAGAACCGTGGCGTATCGGAAATTCTCAACATTCTCCTTGCGAGGTGCCAGCCACCTGCCGACTTAAGGTCGATTTATACTATCCGCACAGACACGGAACGGTTCCGTTCAGTGTAATAATACTTTAATAATATCTCTTTTGTTTAGTCTCCGATACGTCTCTGTGCTGATACGATCGGATAGTATAAACGCTCTCGTGTAACTGGTCCAAATAATTGGTGTTTTTAAAATTCTATTTTCTGAAAGTATAGAACCTTAACAATGCTTTTCCAAAATTTTATACTGAAATTCATTGAAATGACAAAGTTATAATGATTGTAGAACGATGCTTCGTGGTGGTTAATTTGTTAATTAGCTTGCAGGATAACTCAATAACTAATTGACTAATTATTTTCAACCAACGCTTATTTTGTTCCATATAAATTTCTATACATATAAAACTGCAGATTTTGAGTTCATTTTTCATTCATTTTAGTCATTTTAAATTTCATGCTATTTTTTATTTGTCATGATTAGAATCGTCACTCTTCGACACGTGATTAGTAAAATTGTAAAAAGAAATGTAAATTGTAAAAAATTGTTAATTCTAAAAAACAGTGTTTTTTGTAATTTAAAATAACACCTCTTAAGGATGTTCCGGAGGTACAATGGGAGACAAAAGTACAAGAAATTCGATAATCCATCAATATATTGGCAATGAAAGTCATTCATGAGTATATTTTGCATTAAACAAATAGATTAATTTAAAAAGCTTTCGTTTAATTAGTGAATTTCATGTTATATTTATTTTTTAATCAAATTGTCTTCATATTATAAAAAAATGTAAGTGACTTTTGCGTATAATTGTACCCTCTGATTTGAACTTCAAGATAATAAAAAGTTAAAAATAAATATTTAAATAAATTAAAAATACGTTTTGTAACAGTTTATAATTTTTTGCTCTGTAACTGTTTAGTGAATCCTAATAAATTTTGAACATTTTTTCAAGGTTTAAATAGGGTTTGAAGTGGAATTTTATGAATTCTCCATAAGAAGACGTGTTAAAATGTGCAAACTTTGGTAATTGCATTAATTTCGTAAGAATTATATCTTGTCAAATTTTCAAAAATTTTCTTGCGTTTTTATATACCTCTAGAACATCCCTGTATAACTCGATCTTTTAAACGTCCCAGCGTGTCGAGTTGGTGGTTGTTTAAGGTGAGCAGCCGATGGATTCGAATGTAATTAAATTGGTATTTCAATTACGACGGGCCGGGCCTGGCCGGGCTCGGCCGATCCTGGGATCCTGCTGGCAATATTCGTTTCCAGCGATTCTAGTTCTAATATCACATAAAATCCCGGCGGCTCATTCATCCTCCGCCCTAAAGCTGACCGCGTTCTCTCGGACCGTTGCCATCGTCGCGTCGCGTCGGTGGAAAAACGATCCGCAGAATTATAACACTTTCCGGCTGCTCGACTTGAATTAAGCCCATTTTTAAAACGGTCCGCGCGACCGCCACCGTCCTCGGCTTTTTCGCCTTGGTCCCACGCTACATCCCTGTATCGCGATTTCTTCTAGCTAATATTTCAACGGGAATTGTGCTGGCTGCGAAGTCTACGGAAATTAGATCGCGGCCGTGGCCGGTGCAATTTCGAGCCGTGGCATCAACCAAATAATACGCTCGTAAGTCTCTCGGAACTGTTGTTCGCGGACTTGATACTATCCGATGCGATCTCAGCACGGATAAACGCAGCTGTACAAGGATGATTCGGCTGAGTGTGCATCTTAAATTACGTACAAACTATTTTTCGTATGAAAAAATGTTTTATGCATTCAAGAGTAGCATACAATGTATTAGATTGCAAGAAATACTATTACAATCTTTAAGTTTAATATACAGGGTGTTTCCTTTATTTAAATTGAAATATCTCGCGAAGGACTGAACCTGTCAAAGAAATGTTTAAATAAAAATTATTAGATACGAAGGGGCAGCTGTACAGGATGATTCGGCTGAGTGTGCAACTTAAATTACGTACAAACTATTTTTCGTATGAAAAAATGTTTTATGCATTCAAGAGTAGCATACAATGTATTAGGTTGCAAGAAATACTATTACAATCTTCAAAATTAATATACAGGGTGTATCCTTTATTTAAATTAAAATATCTCGCGAAGGACTGAACCTGTCAAAGAAATGTTTAAATAAATTATTAGATACGAAGGGGGACATAATATGGTGTAAGTTAATTTTATGTAGGGTAGATGGTGGGGAAATTTTTAATTAATTTTTTTTAATGAAACCATACCAAGGCAACGTGACCCAGATCATGCTGTTTCAAGGTCATTCAAAGGTAAAACCAATACGTTTGTAATATCAAAAATATGTTTTTGATATTACCCATAGTGTTCGAGATATTTACACTCCAGAACCAAGAAATACAGTCACTAACGACTGCATTATCAACGCGATCTTAAGAAACGGAAGTAGAAGAAGAGAACCCGTTTTACAGCATACCTTCCTGTCCCCTAATCTCGACTAACAACCCCACTTTTCTTTATTCAAACACCTCGCGGAAACTTTTATCTCAGAACAATACGTTCAATCCTTATCTTACTATCCTCCTTCAAACCAACAACACTCCTTAACAGTTCGTTGTGTTGTCGGTACTACCTTACTTCTATTTTAAACACACGCCTTGCCTTAGTAGAGGATTATAGAGGATAAGCTACGTAGAAAGTTATAGCAAATATCAACTTGATTACTTTTTAATTGAACGAGACAGGAAGTCTGATTACTTGGTGTACAAAAGATTTATCCAAGTCAGTTGGTACAAGATTTAAGAGGGTTCTTGACATTATTTTTAAATATGAAGTATGATTTGAAATAATGTTGAAACGATTTGAAAGAACATATTCAGTTTTGCTTGTTTTATATAACGCAGAGAAATTCGATATGTGTACCTTACTGATAACAATTATAATTATTAATAATAATAAATAATTGGAGGTAAATATACACCTCTTCGAACATATAATCAAATGAATTGAATAAATAAATATGGGTATATTTCATTTTGGTGAGAATCGTACAAACGAAAATGTAGTATACTATATTATTTAAAAAAACAAGTAGGGTAGGTCTCTAATTCCGTAAATAGGAAAATGGGGTTGTGACAATCCTGTCAAGTGGAAAACTGAGCTTGCAGTCACGTGGGTGTGAAAGTAACCCTTAAAATGGCCCGGGACATCAATCATTATTGAGCTAAGACCAGTATCTTAGCAACGTACGTATTTGCTAAAAACGTCAGTGATAAATTAACCTGTAGTGACCTGGCTCCAATGTTCAATGTATGGAAATACCGCTTATGCAAATATTTTTAAGAGTAGCAACCGTCAATTCTCTGTAACATAAATCTTACTCGATAAGCATATCTGAGGTTGGTGTAAATCCGCTCTAATTAAGTAATTTATCTAGTTAAAAATATAAAATTATTATTTGCCATGGTTCCGGGAATAATTTGAAGTACTCTGTTTTAATAGAGGTGATATAATACTAACGATAGTAACAGATCAGTCAAAATGACGGATTCTACTATTTTTAATTGACAATTATTGAGATTGTAATGATCTATCCATGAGGAATTATTCAACAAATTTATTTCTTTGGGTACATATTATTTAAAAAATGGCTAATAATTTGGATATACTCATTCTTGTTATTTTCATGAAATAATGGAAAACCTAGTGTTATTCAAGTATTATGAATGAGTACTAATTCGTATAATTATTACACTTTTCATTGCACAAATGATACAATTGGGGTGTATTAAAAAATCTTGTTAGTTATATTATATTTAATACACATAATTATCTTTTAATAAGAAAAGTAAGATTTTATTTAACACCGTTCAAATAGTATTTATTTCTTAAATTCTTGTTTCCGTACAATTACGTAAAAAGTATATTCCCACTATGATTACTATTTCCTAGAGTGACAGCTATATGTATACTTGTAATAATAGTTTACGATAGTTCGGCTCTGAGAAAAAAATGAACAGAGATCTTTCTCTGTATTAAACATTTATCACATTACCAATCAAAAAGTAACGAAATAAACCAATATATGTAGTAACAAATGAATATTTACTATAACGATGAACAAAATTGATTCAACGATCTGCATTTTATTTTTTGTTTGAAAAGAACTTATTGTTCGTGACAGGCTTTCAAATGTAAAACAATTTTCATATTGTCCAATATGCACTGTACATGGTGCTTTTAACAGGATTTCCAATTACGCCGGTTATTTTAGAAACAATCTACTGTGTAAACGGAGAATTAGTTGCGTAGTAAACACTATGATCCCCGGAATAGAAGGTCATGTAAAAAAGTTTACAAACCGCCTGCAATAAATTCCACAACATTTTATAGAAATAGTCAAAACGATAGGTGGTCTATTGGTAAGCGTCACGGATGCGAAAATTCATGAAAAATTGTTTAACTGTGTGTTATTACTAGACAGCACATTTTATGCATTTACTAAAAAAAGAAACTAATTCTAATCCGAAACAATAAAAAGATTAAAGGAACTGAAGTCTCTCGATACGTTACTTCCAATCTTCTAAAATTATTAAAGGAAGAAAGATATTCCTAATTCCTAAGTAACTGATATGTCTTGCAATTTACATAGACATTTTTTATTTTGCATAACAATCCGTAGTTACTTATTACATCGCGGTTGAGACTTTATTCTATTGTTCAACACTTAACTTCGTTTGAAGAATTACAGACGGTAGGTACTTTTTATTAGATCATTTCTTCATGTATAAGAAAATCAAAATGCACAGGATGTCCAAAAAATGTACTTCCTCGAAAGGGGCGATTCTTGAAGTTATTTGAAGTAACTTTTTCCTTTGCGAAAATATTCTCTGTGGCTTGGTTAAGGAGTTATTAACGAAAAACACGGACCAATCAGGTCGTGGTAACAGCGGACGGATTCCGGCTCGGCCAATGCCAACGCTGCGCTCAGCGAGACCTGTCGCTGAGCCGGCGTCCACTGAAGCCGCGCTCCGATTGGTCCGCGTTTTTCGTTAATAACTTCTTAACCAAGCCAGGGAGAACATTTTCACAAAGGAAAAAATTATCCCAAATAATTTCAGGAATCCATTCCCTGCACTGATTAATCTACAATAGTATCCAGCCGAGTGTGTACCTCTTTTGAGACTAAGAGAATAAGTAAACTTTTATGCAAAATAAAAATTATCTGTATTAATTGTGAGACACAAGAGTTACATAGACATTTACTCTTCTCTTAATTATTTTATTGACTTGAAAATACTTCAACAGTATCATTAAATTCTTTAAACGTTTTTCCTGTTTCAAGTTTAAGCTACTCATTTTTGTCATAAATGCGTAAAATTCGCAGTCTAATAATAAGCCAACTACATGTTCCTTGTTCTCAGAATGTCCTCCAGCTGTCAACATCAAAATGATAGATCTTCAAGTACCCTACTAGATGTGCATTTGAGCCAAAGAGAATCTTTTTATATTAAATAAATAAGAATTTCACTAAAAACACCTCTCGTACTTCAAGACTGTTTATACCCGAAAATGGTCTAGTTCAATAGTTGTTCTGAGAAAAATTCTAAAAAAATCGCTTGTTTTCACTGCCGTTACACTCGAAGGGCGTCCCTTAATAGGGAATATTGAAATTCAACAGTCTGCATGAAGACAGCGCCGGGATTACGAGAGATAATAGTCTTACCACAGTCTAGCATGGCACATGGTGCAAATCGGTGAAAATGAGAGAGCGGTTACTCACATTGTACGTCGAGTAGGATGCTGGCGTTCATAGGGATCGTCAGTCTGACGTGTCGCGCGACACACACGATAGTAGCGTTGTGGTGACCCCTCAAGACCTTAAGGTGAGCCCCACTGCGCCTGCCAGATGTCGAGGGCAACACGGTCAGATTGTCCGGCGGTTGCTCCGGACCGTCCAAAGTGGCCTGAGACAGAGTCATTCCCCATGCTAAAACGGGCGGTGGGTTGCCACCCTCGGCGGCGCACTCCAACGTCAACTCGGAACCCTCTTTCACTGGCACAAACTGGTTTCCTGGATCCAACCTACGCCCATCTATCAGCAGATACGTCCCCCGAGGCGCCTCTGTAACAAATCCAAGCATCCGTTGAGTCCTTCGATTCGTGACCCCGTAACGATGAAAAATCTTATTGTGTGCACCGGGTGTACAAAAACCGCGTTCATACCACGGTACCAAGTAAGCGGAGTTGTACGAGTACCGGGCATACAAGACTTTTTTCAAATGTATAAAATTACGAGATTTATATTTGGGGGACCGGAAAGTAATGTCGTTTCTGCGCATGTCGATATTCGTTTGTCATTTATCAGCTCGCTGTGTACTTCAATGTCGTGCCAAAGACATTTTAAGGTTAGAGTGACTTGTTTACTCGTGAATAATTATTTCTTCCGACCTAGAATAATTCCATTCTATATGATTTTTTTTTCATTCTATGGATATCAAATTGATATAATACCACATACAATACTGAAATGTTTGGTAATTGATTACATAGCACCATTTTAATAATGTAAACAATACTGTGAATAATGGTAGAGCAATTTTTATTGGTGACTCTGAGTCGCCGCTCGAGTGATAAGGGTTAAATTTAACATTTTTTTGCAATTTATGGTGAAATGGAAGGCCAAATACCAGAAGAGGTAGGTATCCGGCATTGTATGCTTTTTGAGTTTCACAAGGGTAGTAACAGTTGCTACCAAAAACATTTGCGAATGTGAATGCAGACCTTTACTGTGAACAATTGGATCGAGTGAATCAATCTTTAATTGAAAAGTGGCCAGCGATTGTCAATAGAAAAGGCGTTATTTTGCAACACGATAATGCAAGACCGCACTGCGCAAGACGAACCGTGGAAAAAATTAATGAATTGGGGTGGGGAGGTATTGCCTCACCCACCATACTCGCCCGATATTGCGCCATCGGATTTCCATTTATTCCGATCGCTAAAACATTTTCGAAGTGACAAAAAATTGTAAAATTTGGATGATGTCAAAAATGCCATCTCCAGATATTTTGCGCCAAAAACCAATCAATTTGCACACTAGATGGCAAAAGGTTGTTGATAACGAGGGAGGTTACATCATTGATTAAAAATAAAAACTTGTCTGTTTAAATTTAATGTAAAAAAACGACATTACTTTCCGGTCCCTCTAATATTTTCTTTATATCGATCGTAAATTGTTGATAAAAAATGTGTTAATGCTATCGGCGCACGGGTTCGATCAATTGTTAATGATTAATGGCAAATTTGCAACTTATTTAACTTCAACGTTTCGGTCGAGCAAAGAATTACCTGCACAAAATTATAGTTTTCTTTATAAAACTTTCAAGGTGACCTCGAAAATTCCTGAACAAGTTGACGAAAAATGTACTTCAATCGTCTGAAACCTCTGAACCGTGCTATACTTGATAACAAAAATTTCGATCCGGCTGCAAGTAACAGAGTAATCTAAACTGATCACGTGGTTCATCCTGTATGTACGGGAGTCAGTGATGTAATAACCATATTTTGCATTGTGCAGAGTGTAAAGAAATTACATGTGCCGACTAGCATAGCGTGATTCTACACCCTCGGTTTAATAATAACTCACAATAACACCTTGAATCTCAAGGTGAAAAGGTCAAACTTTTTTTTTCTATTGCATTGTATTCTACTCGTCAGGAGAATAAGAACTGCAAAAGGACCTACCGTTGCAAACTCAATCGTTCTCTTAACAAATTATGGCAAATTGTTTCATTATCAAACTAATTTTATTTATATTATATTTTCATTTCTCAGTCAGATGGAGATGCAGAAAACAGTAACTGTCTTTGTTAGAAGAAAGGTTCCCCCATCTAGCTTTGCACGATTCTGTTACGTAAATAAATTGCTTCGAACATTTTCATCCCCTTCGAAATCTAGGGAAACCAATACGCAAATTGAAATACCGGCTCGATTACACAATCCCGGTAAACTGTTTCCACTTTCGGAAAATATCTCATAGCAATAATAACTGCAGTCCACTTGTCCGAGAAGCCATCAGGAAGAAAGCATAAGTTATCCAGGCAGGGGGGGGGGGGGAGGGAATGGAAGCAATAAGAATCATGTTTTCCATTCAAATTGATCGTGCTTATGTAATCGAAGTGTGTGCCAAGCGTTTCAACGAGATGTTTCTCGTTTCCAGAGTTTCGTTCCCGATAAGATCCGGTCACGTTCATTAAATTCCGTCGTGGCCCCGCTCTTGCCAAAACGGCTGCAGGAGACGTCTCCGAAATGGATTATAGAAACGAAAACGCGCGCAGATTTTCCGAGCGGCCATCAGAAATTGCAATCTCTGCCACGTGTTCTGATTCCCGGCAATAAAACAGGAGCGCGCGCGTCAATTACGAGCACGCTCGAAATAATACGGTATTAATTAAAATATTTGAATAGTTGCTGCTTCCATTAACAGTCGAGAATTTCACATTGTCGCTTTGACAGGCCAATAATTCTGTGAACTGATGATAGGAGAAATTAAATCAGCCAATCCCGGATCCGCGTTACCGGTCTATCGTCAAACAAAGAACATTTACGGAGTGTAGTTTCTATTAGATACTTTCCAATTTTCTCGATACTACGTAGCGGAACCGTGGAGATTCATTATTCATAGGTCTGCTCGTTTGAAAAGTATCGACGAAACAAAACTACGAGGAACCACCGAGAGTATCCAACTATTATTTGCGTCCTCCACCAACAATTTCATCAGAATTATCGCGAAGCGGCTTTCTACGCAAACGATCATCAAAGTTGCGACATTCGCGAACGAAAAAAATTAAATCGGCAAATCGGATTGCGTTGTGGAATTTTTTCATGCATCGTGCTATTTGAAAGTCTGTGTTGTTTCCACTAGACATTATTTTGAGCACGCCCTGACGTAATATCGTTAGGATAAAGAGTTATATCTGGATATTTGCATGGAATATTTGTACCTTCTTTTTAGCAATTTTTATAACTGTACTATGCAACTGCAATATGTAGACTGCGGATTTTATACAGTTATGGTAAAAATCGGTGGGTGTAATTTCAAACAATAAAAAAATTAGAAGAATTTAAGAATATCAATACATTTTTTACAACTTAATAAAATCACTGAAAAGAGAAATAAATTTCCATTTGGTTCCTACGTCTTGCAATTAATCTACACGATTTTTATTTTGCATAAAGATCCGCAGTCCAGTATTATACTACAGTGGATCCAAAAAGTATTTGAACACTAAATTGCCTATTCTCGAAAAATTGTAGATATTGAGACTGTGATAACTGCGTTAAGAAAAAAGGACAATGAATCTGGGCTCGTTTTAAAGCTTGAAGCCTCTGCTTTCGTACTTAGATATTTCTGCATGGTATACCAGTTGGAAAACTGAAGATGCGTTTTCTTTCGAAAATGCTACCAATTGAAGTGTCTCTACAAACGTTGATAAACTCTTTTCACGTATAAATCTACCGCAGATTTGAAGATTGAAGCCTCCCCTTTACAACAACATAGAAAAATGTTGTCCACGATTTTTTGGCACCGTTTCATTAAGCTTTGAATGAAAAGTGTACTACGAAATTGAGAGTAATTATAAGGTACGTCAAGAGGCCTTTGAGCAACCTAGTTCCTCGTTTTTGTTTCATGAAGCAGCCCAAAAATCGTAGATCACGTTTTATGCAGTCATTCTAAAAGGGGAAACTTCAATCTCGAAGTCTGTAATAGACTCATTCAGAAAATGTTTTTTGATGTTTTACAAACGAGTCAATTTGTAGCGTTTTCGACCAAAAGCTTATCCTCAGTTTTTCACCTGCTAGATCCTGCGAAAAAATTCTGTAACAAATGCACGATGGTGTACGAAAGTACAGGTATCAATTTTTCTAAATGAGTCGCAGTTTATTATGGTCCTATTTTTTCCCACAAAATTAACACAGTTTGAACATTGAGAATCTCTTGAGAATCGGAAATTCAAAAAATTTTTGAATCCACTGTTACGTATTTTTTAGGTTAACATTAGAGGAAAAATGTAGAAATAATTGTTTATATAAAAGTAGTAGGATAACATGATGGTTTATATATATAACATAACATTATAACGTTAGAGGTATTAATTATATTTAGTAATACGTTCAATTAATAGGAAAATTTTAAGTCACTCTTTTATTCTAGTTTGGATAGTACCCATTCCATTTAAAATTATTTTATACCATTTCCTTTTTGAAGCATAAAAACAGTTTATTCATTAAACTGATCGCCTTCCTGAATATTTCGTTATGAATTGTGGTTTTAATTAACAACGTGCAATATTTCGAAACACTGACTGTGTTTACATATCATTATGGAATTCTTGTCTATATAAGTTGTACCAAATTTAATTTAAATTTGCAATGTACAAAACGATTAAAGATAGCCCTTTTAATAACGTTTTATATCGTTTAAAAAATGTTTTTACTAGGTTAATAATCAGGTTAATACCCTTTTATATCATTAAATAAATTACATTGACCATGGGAATCGTCATAATTGCTGGATAGGTAATCAACATATTAAAACCGACTTTAGATTGCGTAACGGACAGATAGTAATGAAATGTTGCGAGGGAGAATAAATTAATTGAAATGTATGAATTAGGAGGCTTTAAATATTAATGAAGTACTTTTGAACTCACAGGAATTAAACAAGAAGTTGAACACTCTGGCTGCGATATTAACATCAATGTGAAACTATTCCCTGTGTGAAACTGGCAACTTCTTTAACCCTAAAATATAAGCTTGTCTGACCAACGAATCTTATTCTACTGACAGCGTTACTTAAGGTGTCTAGTATAACTGTTTCACTATGCTTTACAGGAACAACACAATCTTTATTGAAATACAGGTTGGTCGAAGGACCGGTTTCACATTTTTTATTTTATAATTGTTGAAATTACAAAGCCTCTTTCATTAGAACTTATTGAATCAATTTTTTCATTCAACCTCATATTATAAAAATTTCGAGAAATCTAAATAAATTCAGTCTCGTAATTTGTATAAAACAACATATATCATATTTCCATTTATTTGAACGATTGAATAATATTTTTATAAAATTCTTTTTGTAACTTTAATAGAAAATTTTATTCATTGGAAGATAACAATTTCTGTGGTAATCTTCTTGAAACAGGTGCATAGGTACAGGGTGTATAAAAATTAATGGTAATCCGAGGTACCTCCCCTAAACGTAATTTGAATCAAAGCTCTCGAGTAAAAATAGCACACTATTTTTCTGTTCAAACTAAAAGACTCTAAACTAAACTAAACTGTTTTCGTCAATTATTCGATGAACAATGAACTCTGATGAGCAACGTGCCCCACGCGAGATCTTAACTTGCCATTTCAATCGTGGCAATTGCCGCCTGCTCTCAATCATTCATTGCATTCGAAGCGGATATGGTTTCAAGTTTCTTCGACGAACACGCATAGAGTTAGCCGAGCGATCTAAACGAACGGATAGATCAGTTCTGGGTTATAAGTGGAAGATCGTATCAGCCCACGTGAAAGCAGACGAAGAATTTGAGAAAAATCCAGACACACTTTGCATACGCTTTTCGCCTCAATTTTCAGTCTAAAAATCACGAACTTGCTCCCTTGGAAAGGTTCCAGATCCATGTAATGCGATCGCGAATCGCGGAAAGGAAAGGATCCTGCGAGAAAGAAGGTTCGCGTAACGGTGGTTATATAATATATTCCGTCGCGAGCATACGCTATTCTTTGGAGCTGGAACAAATGCGCCAATTCGAACTTGCGAAGCTCCTTTTTAATTTCTTTTTTAACTCGCAAGATAACAAACACGTTCGATATATGTAGGGGAGACTGGGCAGGGTTGATACGTTTTTATATTTTCCACATTAAAACATAAGGGAAGTCTACACATTGATATAGATAGTACAGGGTGTTTCAAAATTATATATAACGTAATTATAATAGCGTTAATAGCGTATAATTGAGTATTCGTATGGAATAAAATAGTTTACGAAACTTTCAAGTTGTTTTTCAAGAGATCGGTTGACTTTAGACCTATAGTTCCTTTGAGACTTTTATTCTCAGCGAAGAGTACTATAGGATGCAATAAAAAAAATATTTGACCTTGAGAAAAGTGTCAAGGTCAATTTTGCGGTCCGTTCTTTTAACAGGTCCAGAGGTGCAGAATCGCGTTACAGTAGTCGTGA
The DNA here is from genome assembly GCA_916610255.1 of Lasioglossum lativentre. Lineage (NCBI taxonomy): Eukaryota > Metazoa > Arthropoda > Insecta > Hymenoptera > Halictidae > Lasioglossum > Lasioglossum lativentre. Next base: position 11,214,749 of record OU744357.1, on the reverse strand, counting down.
CCTATAATTTTGGACTTACTGAAGAGCCCTATGTTATCGGCATGGGCGATTCTGGACTGAACAGCGGTTGTAAGACGTTTGTTACGAGTGGTATTAAAACGGGATCGTTTTAAATATTTGGAACGTTAAATTATGAGTATTCTGCGGTTGTAAAAAAAATGGTAAATTCTATTCGAAGGTATATACGTACAAATACATTTATCTAATTATTTTGCACAGAAACACGGTTGAAGCTCCAGTAGTTGTAAAACGAAAAAACTCGGAATGGATTATCTAGATCTGCTCGGCAGTTGCAGTGTTTTAAGAGGCATCGCGAAAATTCCTCGGTGAACGGAAAAAAAAAATATCCGCAACTTCGACGATTTGTACACACTGGTCGGACCGGATGCGACGCATAACTTCGGATCGTACAGCGCCGAAAAAACTGCGGCACTCGCGTCGTCGGTGCACGGGAAAATGATAGCAGCTTTTTCCATTTTCACAGGGTTCGGCCGTCGAAAAGCCGATCGGGTCGTGCACGATCGGAAGAAAAATTCGATGTTGTAAAATCGACGGGCAAAAGTGACGAGAGTCGAAAGGGGCAACTCGCGGGGATCACTGCAGTAGAGGGGCCGGGGGGGGGGGGGGGTACGGGTTACTTTTTGCTCGTTAACTTCAATCGTCCGAAAAAAGCGGCCGATCCGAGGAGTTCAAACGAACGTGTCGCCGATTTTAACGTAATAAAGTGGAAATAAAGTGGTTTAACTGATCTGCCGGAATAATCCTTGTCCGCCGACATCGCTTGCCGATCTAGGTCATCGAATTAATACTGTGCTATCTATATATCTATATATATATATATATATATATATATATATATATCTGCGAGTAGGTGCACCGGTATCGCGACACCGGGAACTCGCATAGACCGACGCTGTCGAAAGGGATTTAATCGCAGCGTCGAATCGAATTATACGTCGCACCCCTCCCCCCTTACAAGCGCGACGAAATATATATATATACACATATATATTGTATTCAGGTTGGGTTTTATTTCCGCGCCGGAATTTCCGCTTCTTTTTTTCCTGGTCCGACGCGTAAACTCCGCAACGCTTATAAAATACTTCAACGGGATTGCCAGACAATTATACGAGCCCGACCCGTGTCGATAAAAGTTCTTTGATTGCCATTCCATTTCCCAAGGATTTTAATTCCTGCGAAATAGCAATCTCGGCACTCGTTGCCGGGGATGCGTTCAACGATCCCGTCTTCTTTCGCCTCCCCTTTCGTAGCTGTCTACAGTGACAGAAGAATTACACAGTTGAACGAAATTAAGGTCGAGGAAATTCCAACTATATGTTCCAGTCACGCAATACTTGCTTTACATTGGAACCACCGAACCCGTCAAAACAACGGCTTTCAGATGGTTTGATTCGCTATTACTGATATACGAGGCACATATCTTAACAGTTTGAACGCTAGGAGTAGGTACATTAGAATCGTCCATCGCTGTTGGGTCGAAAATTATTTTTGAGATTTTTTCTGGTCTCACCCCTCTCTAAATTGTGAGACTCGCGAAAATGATGTGTGCAAAATTTGGAAGCAATCTGGCAACGGAAATCTGTGTATTTGCTAATGATTTCATGTCATTATGAAGCATAAATCGTTAATTGTTTTTTAGTAAACTTCTCGAGAAGTTGTCTCCTTCAAATGTTTTCCACAGTTTTGTCTCAGTGTTTGGTCTACTGACATGGAACTCACACGTGTGTTTACTTTTTATTATTGAAAAAGAGGAAAAAGTTTTTTCCTCTTTTCATTAAAATTAAATTTGTTTCATCATGCATACAGCAAGTAAGTTTTGGTGTTTTGAATATAGTTAACTTACAACATGTTAATATATCGAATAATTAATTTACAGACGCAATTGTTTTCTTGAGAATGGTCTAAAATAAGACCGAAACGTTGGAAATTAATAAATTGCAAATTTGCCAGTAACTAGTAAAAATTGATCGAACCCGTGCGCCGATAACATTAACACATTTCTTGTAAATATTGACACTTTCTCAAACTTAATTCTACTCTTTTACAGGTAATTTCATTCTACCTCGGTTTGCCTGACGATGCTACCGTCAAGAACCAACAAACTCCTCAAGATTGTTAGACTACGGCCTCACGTGAGAGAATGTTTGAACCAATGAAAATTAAGCTTTCTTGCCTGCGTAACGCCTACATCGTAAAAGCTGCGTTACGCAAGTTCCGAAAGCATCGTTACACTCTCCACCGGAAACGACCCTGAGAACCCATAAATTTTCTAAACTGCGTGAACTATGGCGGATCAATGGCCGCTGAGGAGAATACAACTAGAATCACTCGCAGATATCGCCCGTTGACAATGGACAGTCGTAACAAGTCCAAAAGAGACCAATCATAAAATTTATGGCTACTTCAAAAAAAAACGGCGTCGTAATATCTCGATTATGTCGTAGAACCAAACCCGTAACATCGATATTCAGCACAGCAGACCATTGGACCAATATCATCCAATTAGAGTACTGCTTGTCCAAAAAAGAAATATCATGTATTATTTATAAAGAGTGTTTTCGATTTTGTCGCACAATCGGAAAGAGGGTGATTTTACGTGAAAAGAACAAGTCGAAAATATTGAATAGAATCTTTTGAGGGGTACAACCAGGCAGAGGATGATTCTACATGTAAAAATAAGTCGAAAAAAGGAATAACATTTTTTTTTTCTTGTTCATCAAAAAATTCCATTCTAGTCGTCTGATTAAATCAGCATTATACTACTTGTCTGAATAGGAACAGAATGTGGTTACTTGCCTTTCCAGCAGAGGTTGTACAGTACTTGTCCGATTAGGGCGATCTTATACTACTTCTCTGATTAGAGGTAAGCATTTTCTTCCTAATCTTCAAGAAAGTCTCACTACCATTTATTCGATTACGGTGAAATCATGCTAGTTCTCTAATCAGAAATTAATTTTTCTTTCTCGACTTCCCAAAAAAATTTGGTATGGTCGTCACTACTTTTCTAAATCACTTACTCATTTTTGTTACAAATGCATAAAAGACTGTGTATAGACACTCTAGTATAAGGAATACTTCGGACCGTCATCTCCAGAAGTTCGTAAAATCTCGTAGGCCATTTTCTTTTTCCTCTTCAGATCGCTCTTTGACGATAGAAAAACCAGGGTATCATGAAAAGAGATGAGCGAAGAGATTATTACCATCGTCTGGCTCTATATATTTGACTTGTACGCAGGGAAACTACCATTTCCCGGGAATTTCGGACCAATAATAGGTGCAAGGGCGATCGTTTTAGCTGGGAAGAAAGCGCACCAGGAGCGTTAATACAGAAACATAACGCTAAAAACAATTTCGAACCGTGCCGCGCCGCGTTTCGCACACATGGCGCCACGTCTGCCCAAAGGAGGAATTCCTGGGTATCTATGGTTCGTAAAATTTCACAATATCGTCGAGCTCGTCCTCCTTCGACGATCGATTCCACTGCGAATATCCGCCAGCATTTTCACGTTGAACGATTATTTTAAAAAAGAATTCTTAAATCGTGAGAGGCTTGTGCCTGTAGATAAAAATTATTAACGTGGTACCACCGCTCTTCTGTCAGTTCTATTTCTACGTAACATATTTTACATTTTCTTAAAGTATGCTCCTAGCACACATGGAAAAGTACAGTTGGCAATTTACGCCTTAAATTTTCAATAGAATCTTAAATTATAAATATAGATTTCCTTGAATTACAAACGACTTTTTCAAATACAATATCTCATCGCTTTCTATATTTTACATGTTCTTAATGTCCGCAACAATTATGAAAACACCGTTTATTATCTGTTAACTATTATTAATTCGGACTTTTATTTTTATTGCACAATTGATTAAACATTTCGTTTAACTTATACATTACATTAGAGACTTCAATAAGTATTTCAGAATTTTTTCAGATTTTCTCACAGCCTGGAATAATGAACATTTACGCCTGGCAATAATAATTTTTATAACATACATCCTAATCACTTTTAGTATTTGGTAGCAATCTTATTATTATAATAAAATTTATTTTTCTTCATGATTGATTCTCAGAAATTAAAAGCAGAATGTTTAAAAAAAAATGTATGCTTTGTTAATTTTTCAAAGATTTTCATATTCTGTAATCGTGTAAATGTTCTTAGTCGATTGGTTCTTCATTATTCGCTCTTTCTGAACATACAATATTGGTACTAAATTAATTCATGCTAGTAATAAGTAATTCATTCGCTACCACTAATTAATTCACCATTAATCTATATAATGCGTCTGCTCATGAGAATTCAACGACTTCAATCTTTCATCTTGAATATCCAGAGTTGTTCGGGGTTCAAACTGTGGAATTTGCTGGCCGCTACAGCAACCTTCGAACGCCGATGTATACGGTTTTTCCTCTCATGTTTATAATCGCATGGAGATCGCGCGTTGTCGATAGCCCGACGCCGTGTAAACATTGTTTGCACACACAAACTGTAAACACAGTTTGAACCCCTTTGAACCTCAGTGCGTCTCACCTAGGATAATGAAAATAATGTATGAGTAAACTAAAAGTCTTTCAATCTTTTCAATGTTTTAAATTGCACCTACTCACTTCTGTCATAAATGCATAAAATCCAGAGTTGAATGATAAAATTAACATTTTTTTTGGTCAAAATATGATAAATAAACGCACGATTCGTCTACTACAATATTGCTCCATTTCCGTACTAAACTAAATGTCCGTACCTACATGTTTACTTGTATCGTTAAAAACCACTGAGACAATTAAAATGAAAATATTAGAGGACCCACTCGGTATATAAGACACACGGTAATTATCGACACTTTCATTGGTCGATTAAAGTTTTCGACTGAACACGACGCGTTCTCCCGTTGCCATGAAACGTAAGTAGCCCTCTCAGCACAATGTCCTACCATCGGCAATAAATTTTTCCAGCATAATTCTGCGCTGTTCGCAGCAATTACTCAGCGTCGCTCTCGTTACCGGGACGCTCGTAATGTCCTATGTATTAAACTAATGCCGTTCCGCTTATTGTGCAGCCGTGTCGTTCAGTTTTCACTGCCGGCGCCGTCGCCGTTACTGAAAGATTCATTGTCATTCATTAAGAAGGCGTAATGCGAGCAGGACCGGCAAATGCCTACGCTTTATCGTCTAACTCGCGACAAATTCAGTTATAGGAACTCGTCGTTGTTATTTTATTGCGACATCGAGAATCCAACATTACGCAACGCGACGACGACAATTACGTTGACCCGAGCATAATTCTCTGCGGGAACATTACGGAAATCTCGGCTTATCGGAATGCGGATGGGACCCTCGATTGATTATTATTGTTTTAAAAGAATGGTGTCATAACAGTCTGCCGGGAACGAGAAGAGTAAACTCTAGCGACGTTTCCCGAAAGCTACCGATAATAGAGGTAGTCCGAGGAGACGTTAAATATTCAGAGAGAGTCGCGGCCAATTCCATGAATGGAGCGAAGCGAGAAACGTCCCTGGAAGTTATTCAGTCGAGAGGAAACGCTAGAGCCTTAACGAGCCATTTTCATCGGAGCATATTTTTACCGTGCTGATGTACTGTTTAGTTTCCTGCAGGCACAGGGTCTTCCAAAATTGTATGTCGCGACCACCCCAGAGTGACTCTGCACCTCTGGGTAAGTGTAAATCTGTTTAAAAAATGGACCGCAAAATTGACCTTGATTCTTTTTTCAAGGTCAAACATTTTTTTTTATTTCATCCTATTGTACTCATCGCAAAGAACAAAAGTCTCAGAGGAACTATAGGTCTCGAGCCAACCGTTCTCTTAAAAAAGAACTTTAAAGTTTCGTAAAGTATTTGATTCCACATGTCTACAGGGTGTCCCAAAATAGTATAAGCATGGAGGGGATGATTCTACATTGTGAAAGTAGAGTGTTCAAGATATAAAATGAGCTCAGGTTTGAAGCTGTACTATTTTTTCTTAACGAAACCATCGCAGTATAAACATCAGTAATTTGTCAAGAATCGAAAATTCAGTGTTCAAATAATTTTTTAGTTCACTGTTGCACAAGTAGTAGGTTACCACATAAGTTTGTTTGTAAATATTGAATAAATAAGCACATAATCTTACAAAAACACTCGGTATCCAAGTAATAAAAATTATACAACTTTATAAATCAAATTGAAATGAGTTTAAATATCGATGCATTAAACGAGTTACGAGATAATAGTAAAGCTAGTTTCTGTTACTTATTGTAAACAAGGATAGTAGAACACTTTCGAAAATTGATTTATTCGGAAATGTTCTGACTTATTTTTCGATTAGGTTTACCTGTTTTCGAATCGTACCACTAGTTCGGTGACATTCTAGGAAAACCACAAAATTACTAACGGCATTACCCTGTGTAATCGTCATTTTAATGCAAGCTCATGTGCAACACGTGAAGTTCTATTTTGTTGTACGTAGAGTGGAGCGTTAATTCGTGGAACATGCGAAAGTGATATGATTTTACATGCAGATGCAGAACTGAAGTGCAGAATCGAATTTGTTCGTGGAATGCTTCGTTTCCGTGCAAATACCATTTCAAACTGTGCTGAGTTTCTGCTTTTGAACGCGACTAGCCCCTGTAGCTGCCCACTGCCAACTTCTATACTTCCTGTAGTAATTACTTTTTGTTCATTACGAAAACGGTCTTGTAAGTGAAGAATCGTTTGTTACATTCCTGGCCGGATTTTATACTGTTTAGTACAATGAATTGTTCATAATTGTCACTGTCATACGTTTATGGGAGCCCCATAAAACAATCCAAAAATATGGAAAAATTTTGTTACGTGAAATTAAATTTTAGATAAATTATGAGATAAAAATGGTTTATTCACTGATCCAGTGTTTTAAAATTTTTTATACATCCTTGGCTATATTTCACGGTGACACAGTGTAATTTTTATGCAATTACAATTATTTTTATTTAATTTATTGTATGATAACCTCAGCATATCACTTTTCATGGCTGCAATGATATATTGTTAATGAATTATTCAATCTTCAAATTGTACACCAATTTAAAATAGAGACTCCTTTATCTTGTAAACTAGAATTATGTAAATATTGATACCATTTTTTTTATTGTTTGAAGAAGGTTGAATGAATTTCTGCATCACATGGCTACCATTTTGTTAAAAAAATGTTGTTCTACATAATTTTAGTTCGCAAATGAAAGACTACATATAATTCAAATAGTAATAAAAATAATTATATAAATCTTACACTGTGTCATCTTAAAATATGGCCAAGCATGTACAACAACTCTTATTAATATTTGGACACTCTTAAAAAGACGAAAACTTTTTAAAAATTGGACTTTTTTTGTAAGTTATTGGATTTTTTTGTAAGTTAAAACAATTAGTTTACAACAAGACGTGAAAAAAATTTTGAAAAATTTTTGGAAAAGAACTCAAAGTTGTTCGTTACAACTTCTTTATGTGGGCCTACAAAGAAAATTTAAAAAATACGTTAAATATTCTGAAAATTTCATTAAAATAGTTAATAGACAGCGAAGATGTAGATGGCAATTCAAAAGACAAAATACTGTTAAACTTATTTTTCTTTATTCATAGTTCAAGGACATGATTATATAGTGCCGTATAGTTTTCATCATATTTTCAAATGTATAAATTTGTTACTTCATTTTGTTGGTTAAATTATTCGAAACAGTCCAAAAATAGCGACCTCATCTTTCATTTTTTATCTATAATAACTAGACTGCGGATGTTTAAGCAATATTTACTTTTTGTCGACAAAATTTAAAGAAAGTGGTATGAAATGGATTCTTGTCTCCGATGGCAGTGGCCTTTGGAGATACAAAATTAATAAAAATAGATCATTTTTTGTATTTCGAGTTGTAATATTTTTTGAAAATTTAAACAAACCATTTTTTATCTCACAGACTGTCTAAAATTAGCTCTAAATGTGAGTAGCCCTTTAAACAATTTTCATTTTACCGAAGAAGGGGGACGACGTAACCGTGTAAATATTTGATGGTCGTCGGTCAACAATTCTCTGGGCTGTTCAAAAGAATACGGTACACATGGAAAATCATAAAGAGTCACGTTTTCCGAAAAGGACGTCAGCTCAAAGCGGGACACGAATGATTTGTCGTTTCCCCGGGATATTTGATGCTAGCCCGGCACTAAAGAAGAAACTCGGCGGGTCCGGGCATTTGATCGTAAAGGTGCACCGGGAGCACCGGCGTCAAATATCGTATTGGACGTCTCAATCGGGTCAGGAATTTCGTAGGCTTCATTGAGCGACGACGCGACGTCTCTTCCAATAATCATCCTCGCCCGCCCGAGGCGGCCAATAAATAGACAAGATTTAGAGTCGTTGCCAGCGAATGGGCTCGTGGGAGAGTTCGCTAGTCAGCACGCATGACTGCGTTCGATCGACTTCATAGTCTTCGTCGTCGGTGTATCTGGTGCGGAAAGATTAGCCGGTTTCTTCTGCACTTTTCTTTTCGCGCGTCCAAGGGAGAAGAAAAGCCCCCACTTATTCTATCTGCTCTGTTCTTTCTCCTCTCCGACCACCGCGCTATCCGGGACGGCGTTTCTCCATTCCGTCATCGAGAAGGAAATCGTTTCTATTAACATATGTTACCGGCGCGGCGCGGCCCGGCCCGGCCCGACCCTGGCTTCGGGAACTACAAAATTCGGTGGCTTTCAGAGCCAAAATTGATTTCACCGAAGAGCTCGAAAATATGGACGCGAGTATTGGACCACCTTCTGCGATCGAACCCCTTCTTTCGTTGGATGTACAGGAAATACGAGAGGATTGACAGATAAATTGAACAAGCACCTCGCTACCAATAACTGTATTCCCTGTTGTTGTGCATCCCCGCTTTGAATTTCAAGTGGACGCGGGAATCTCGTGCAATTTAAATGTTCTAGAGTGACGGACGTATTGGTACTTATGAGCATTGATATTTTCAGACTTTTATTACATTTCGTTACGACTAGACGGCGGATTTTCTGTATTCATGACGAAAATCAGTAGGTGCAATTTGAAATTGTAAAAATATTAGGAGTATTTAAAAATACTGTTTTATTGTATTCAATCTATTAAACATATTACGAAATAAAATGAATTTCTAGTTCACTATAGTTTGCTGCATAACAGGTAGAACATTTTTATTTTGCATAAAGGTACGCTGTCTAATAATGACACACAAGTAGATAATTTATTTCTATTATATTGTACATATGAGGATATCTTCTAATTATGTATACATATATATATATACTATATAAATTATAATACCTAACATAATAAAAATATAATGTTGCTCGTTCTAAATTTTTACTTATTCCATTTGCAATTACGTATGTAGAATAATTCGTATAATCAAAAGTGAAAAATATATACCAGTCGAAAAGAAAAAGAACAGATACCGCATTAATATTTTATTTGATATTTGAAGTCAGATTAATAAAATTTTTTTTTATTATTATTAAAAATCTACCGCTTTGTGTATCTAAATATGCTACATATCTGTGAGTATTGGCATTATTTCATAACATCTCAACCATCGGTATTGGAAAATACCAAAACTGTAGCAGTAGCAAAAAAACGTAATCTCGACGTACTTTAGACAAATTTAAAAAATTACAATGCTGCGGGCCATAAAATGGAATTTCACCCGCATACTTTATAACATATCTAAAACTTTAAATGCGCTTTTTCCAGAACAGGTTATTTGAAATTGAGTGCACACGCAACACGGTTAATTTTTCAGTAATTAGCTTGAAATTTTTTGTGGAGAGGCTAGTTTAGATAATCTTCAGTTTCAGGAATGGAGTTTTTAAATCAATAGGGGATGTTCCCCTAGGAACGACCGTAAATATTTTTAGCATTTTCACTATTTCCTAAACAAACTACGCACATCTGAAGTTTATTTAAAAATATTTTCCTTTCACCTTTTTTCTTACTGTTCATAATGCTTGGGCGTATTTTGAATCACTGAATCCGAAATAATAAATAGTAGTACAAATAGGAACAAACAAGATTTCTTTTTAAAACAACATTTCTTTTTATTTTGAGAAATGGGTTTAAAAACATTTTTTTACACAGTGTGGTAGACCCAGTAATACCATGTAACTGTCGTTTCAACTTGTTTCAATATCATTTGTTGTTCCTAAGATATTTCACGAAAAAGAAACTATTGAAATTTTTTCAAGGGTTGATTTGGCCCCTTTAATGCGAGATGTAACACGGAAAACATAGGGTTGTATTAGGCTTAACTTGCTTCATTTGTGTGCAAAGATAACGTTCCTTATAAGACAAATTTTTTTATTAAGACTAATGCAGCCTATGCGTAATATAGTAATTACTATTATAAGAAAAAATTAATTGTTTTAATTACTAAGAAAACAAAGTTGTCATCGAATCCTAATGAAAAAGCGTGACGTCTCTTCTGCGTTCACCCTAATTTGAAACGACGCGAAGCATTCAACAGTAAGGGTGTCGATGGAGCAACGACAAGCAGCCCCGCTAAAGGACAAAAGGCACGGAACGCGGCTCGGCGCGGCGCCATGCGCCACGACGAAAGGCATAAATTAAACACAGAATGTTGACGCGGTCTGCGCTCGGTGGGAGATGCTTACGTGTACTCGTGCGAGAACCGACGCGACGGGGCTCTGTTTACATGCGAATGCTCGATGTTTCGCTGTACTGCTCGCCGCCGAAAAGAATACCTCGTTGCGTTTCACAGTGCGCAACAAAGAAGCAACAGGTGCGCACACCGAAAGAATGACTGCTCCGGAGAAAAACTAGTCGAGCACGATCATATTTCCTCATGGAGGTATTTCGAATCGGTAGGCATAATTTTTTAACAATATGTACTCGCAACCAATGGTGTGCAAAAAATTTTAAATACGAATGGCACATACATTAACAATTTGTAATTTGTTTTCTCTCGAATCAGAAATGTATTTAGAGTATTCGATTGTTACGTAATTATTTACAGAACGGATTTTATGAATTTATGACAACCATGGGTAGGTGTAATTTAAAAGAGTAAAAATATTAGAAAAATTTACAAATCCTATTCAACATATTAAGGAAGAAAATTTTCTATTCTACTCCAGTTTGTTGCAATTCAGGTAGAAAATGTTTATTCTCCATAAAGATCCGATGTCTAGTAGTGTTACTCTATTGATTTTAAAAGTGTCGTGAAGTTTTCTGCAATAAATAAAAGCAAACACTTTAGTATGGTGTCTTACAATTCTTTAAACTTAAATATCTCCTAAATTTTCGACATAGGTAGTTTAATACTTTTTTACACCTAATGTTGAGCTGCCTCCATTGATGTATTAAAAAATACGTCATTCCATTTAAAAAAACAAAGTTGACCTTCATATGACCTTTACGCGTCCACTCGATACCATTCCAATACGAGTAATTATGGCGAGCAAATCAATATGTAAAATTCGTGTGACACACCCTGTATATCTTGAAAACGAAGCTCGAAATGAAAAAATGTTATATTTATATCGACGTATGTTAGCATGTAGAATCTGCATCTTGATCGTATCACTATTTAGACATACGTTACAACATTCGGTGTTTGATGTTATTGAAACTTTAATATCCTTTTCCGAAAGGACTGTTGAATTTTGATCCACAATTCCTTTCGAGCATTTTATTCTCCCGAGAAGTAAAATAAATTGAAATTTAATATCAAGTACTATTTTGTAGCAACTTTTTAAAGAAATCTTCACCGATCCAAAAATTATCGTCGTGATGTACTTCCTACTCTCTGTATTTTACAATGAAAAACTAAAATTGAAATAAGTACATAAAATTCGCAGTGTAAATAAACAAGTACAATGCGATGTCGCACACATAATTTTTGCTCTTTCGATTTTACAGTGAAATGGAACCACCAGCGTCTTGTAATAGACAGTGGTGCAGCCACGGGCTCCATCAAAACTTCTTCGCTAACTTATTCTACTTACTATCTGCACTTAGTACCGCCCAAATTCTGACCTGCTCTACTTTCTACATGACAGTAGTAACCTATATTACTTTGCTGGCGCCTGGCTGTGCGCGGAATCATTCTACTTCCCGCGTGTTTGAACAAGAACGTGTAATCTATTTTCGCGTGTGTGTATATTTCGATCTATTCTATTAGCCGACAAACTGGTCGTGTACCGTTCGATTCTATTGTCCGTACATTTGATTACTCACTGGATATGAATCCTTAATTAAGCTCATGTACGCTTACTTTCAGTGTTTACCATGCTCGGTAGTTTACTAATAAATGAACGAGGATTTTGTTCCCCGACGTTAAAGCGACATAGCCCACAAAATAACAGAAACGTTTTCCGATACACGATATAAAAACGAACAGCTAAATATAGGCAAGTATAGTTAGAACCTCTCGTATCTGAACTTATAGGAAAACAAAATTGTCGGGATAACAGAACAATAACTGTTTAGAATTTCCATTCCTTTTGTGCCTGAAACCATCGAAGTTTCGACTTGAGGAAGACACGAGATTAGTTAATCCTTTATAAGATCTTTCTCAATCGTCGTATCGAAATTGATGAACATTTTGAGTACTTGTTAAAATAAAATGTCATTCATTACATCCTTCCATCAGAGTTCTTTCACCATTTCCATCAGTTGCCTAGTGTTTGTGAATTTTTTGTACTAAAGGTCACGCGAAGGTCATAGCATTATAGGTGGTTTGGATACACATCATGACTTCAGCTATCGTGTCGCGATGGTGAAAATATGTAGTTCCATTAAAAGAAAACTCCGATGACCTTGAAATCTCGATAAATATGACCTTGAGAAAAATTTGTATGCCATCCCAGTATTTGCCCCTTCGAGCAAAATAATGTTTACATTTGTTTACATTTTTCGACATTATAAAGTTAATTATCAAGGATGACAAAATTATTTTATAATAGCCCAATCTTTTCCGAATAAAACAAAAAAAAAACATAGCTCAATCGGACAAACAGTTCCTGAGATAAAAATTCGTAAGTGAGGCCTATTTTCGACAAAATGGGCAAAAATCGCAAATTTCGAAGGGCTGTCATTCCTAACCCCACCCCCTAATTTCACATGGACTACCACATATTTTAATTAGAACAAAATCGACGATGATAACCGCAAAAAAGTGATCGATTCGGCATGGAATGACCCAGAACGTTCGCTTATTAGGGTATTCGGATAATGAGGGTCCGGATACGGGAGGCTGTACTGTACCAAGTGAATCCAGTGGATTATGTTTAATAAAACATTAGCTCCATCAGTTGCTCCATCAACAAACTCTTCACGAAAGTGTCAGAACGAACTTTTGGCACAGAGTAGTATATATTACTCTTGCTGCAAAACGAGAATACTTTGGTAAGAGGGCCGTGCATGTCCCAGATAATAGCAAGGTTCTGTTCGATACGCGTTTCATTCATCTTCCTCCTGGGATCCTCGATCGAACTCAACACCACTCACGGTAAATTATCTATCGCGTTTGAAAGGGCTGAAAGCAGCCGGTTCGCTAAAGAGCAACCGTGTAATCCAACGGGCTTCACCTTTCGCGAGTTCGAGTCGGCAGAGCTAGCGTGCGAGTTATTTTGCTCGGTGCATCGACGCGTGCGCTGTAATTTACATCCGGCGACGCGACGCGACTTGCCGGACGGCGACACCCTTTCGGGTCGTAGGCCGGCGGTTTTGGTCATTGTACGAGTTGCCGAACAATTCGAGGAATTGCGCGTTACCCGCGGCGAAACGCGGCGAAACGCTTCGGCTCTCCGATGTGAACGTGGACACAACTTCCAGGTGGAGGTAATAGCGGTCCGGGGGATTAATTTCGAAACGCGAGGCCAAAGGATTTATCGTTTTTCAAGCAATCACTCCTCGAACAGGTACCGCCGCGCGGCCCACGGGAAGATTTACCATCCCCACGGAGTAAAAGTTCGAATTCGTTTTCCGTGCGCGTTAATTTGCAAGCGGGGATAATTTAATGCTTAGTTTAAACGAGCCAAGGACTTGGCCGCGCGGAAACTCGAGAACCCTCCGTGAGCTGGATTTTTATCGCCCGCGACCGAGTTATCCTTGGCCGATGCGGGCCCGACAATCTCTGCTTTATAAGAAGTAACATTTCTTTTGCTCACGGACCCGCGCTCTCCCCGTGCTCGCGGCGCATTTGCATTTTAAAAGAATCCTCTCCCTGTCTCCCTCTATCTAGCCCCGTTCACCGGGGCAGACTCCTTGAAAAATTTAAAACTGTCCGGGTAGACGTCAAGCGCACCAGCCCCGCCGGGCGCGCTGTAATTTGTGGTGTTCATGATAAAATATCGACGCCGGAATATCTTGCGCCGGAGTTTTTGCGAAAGCAACTCGTTACCGTCAATAGTATCGCGGAAGAGACGGTCGCGCAAGACTTCTTTCATGCTTGTTTACTATTTTCCCGTTACCCGGACTAAGCTTAATGACACAGATTTGTCTTGAGGATGAAACGTGGACGGTTCGTGGTTTTCCCTGTACCTCGAAATCTTGATATATCCACGTGTTTTTAATGCGGGACAAAAGGATAGAACATCTTCTATTTTTTCTTTTCTTATTTAGTACTATAAACTGAAGAAAATGAATATTTTAATATGTCAACATCTTTGGACATGCCCGTATGTATAATGTAAGTACTTAGTGAAATATCATGTACAATATTTACTTGAACAGAATTCTCGAAATGAAAACGTAAATATTGTGATGCGCAAGAGGAACAAAATGATAGCACAAGTAGCATACAGTTGTGTAGAAGTTACCGAAGAGCAAACATTCCGTGCAAAATGTAATTCATAAAATGTGTACTACCTTCCTTCGTGCTTATTTAATTTAAAAAAAAACATAGTAACGTATTAAGAATGGAAAGAAACTAAAGTGAATGTGAAATACATATGATATTGAAGTTAAAGGAAGAACAATATTCAATTACACAAATATCAAAAGTTGTATATAGAAGCCGAAAAGTTATTATGAACTTATTAAAAAACTCCTGAGAATTACGGAAAAAAGAATTTTCTGCCTCATTCGTATTTTATTTCTAGTCAATTTTTCTTAGTTGTAAAAGTGAGTTTGATTGTGTACCTTCTCGAGTCGAGGCATTCGAGGCACAAAAAGAATGTACTTTATCTACAGTTATTTACGTTGAAAAACATATATGATTTATCAACCAGGAACTACTTGACTGTAAAAATTGTAAACTCTCGATTTTTATTTAAATTAATGAAATTTAACATTCATTGTTCTGTCAGTATGTGCAGAGTCCCCAGTAGAGCTCCATAGTATGTGCAGATTCGCCAGATCAGGGGAATTGATTCGAATTGAGGGGAAAAAGTTACCGTCTCTCATTTCCCATTGCTTTACATTTCCCATTAAAAAATACACATTAAAAAAAAAAAATTTTTTTTTCGAATTCTAGTTTCCCAGATATCTCAAAAAATGTGGTTTTGACCCCTGACTTCGAGGGCTGTTTTCACCCCCTCAGAGTGGATGGTTGCCGATCAAAAAAAATATGTGTTCAATATTTTTCGAAGAACTATATCTCACATAAGTTTCATCAAAATCGGCGTGTATCAACTGAATATGTTCCCTTGTTAGCTAACCATTGAAAAATGAAGCAGGACTTAGAGGTTTAGACTACCTTAGGCTACGGAACCTAACTGTTCAGTAACGAACAATGTTATTAAGACTTTGAAGCCTGGGTATTCTAGCACTGATGTAACCCCGAGGTCAATATTTCCACAGGTGTGAAATATCTTATATGCTTGTCGTTAACTCGACACTTGAAAAAGGGATCATATGAAAATATTGAATTCGGTTCCACTTTTCCCAGACGTAAGAGGGACTAGGGGTATTTGCTATAGGAAATCTGGGAATCTCGGGTGAAGGGTGGGGGTTGGTAGGCAAAGGGCACAAGACGAGGCAAAACACGGCGAAATTTCAGCCTGCAGCTACCGACAGCGACGCACGACAAGCAAACAGGCAGGCAGGTAAGTCAGCCAGACACGCGCGATGGATGAGATGCTAACGAGACGCGAAACGATCGACTATTCTCGCCCAGGGAGAAAGAGCCGGCAACTCGGGCGTGAAATGGTTTTCCTTTACCATTCTCCTCTCTCTTTCTCCCCCCGGTCTGTCTCACTCTCATACGCTTTCTCTGTGCCCACGATGGTCCGAGTTTATCCCACCGCCAAATACGTGAGACGCGTACCACCGCGCTCGGCTACCAACCACTAACCGGGATCTACGAGGAATTATTATTTTTCCTTTGGATCGCGATTCCGAAATACGAGGCCCGGATTCGAGGGATTATGCCGGATTCGGAGAATATTTCTTTCTCTCGCTGCAACGTTTAAACAAGTTAATCGTTTCTGATCTGTAGTACAGCATGCTGACCTGTTAACTATAGATGGACGAGATCGATAGAATAACAATTGTTTTTTTTTTTTGAAAATACCACTTTTAATGAAAACAAATCTAATAGCCTAAAATAATAGTATGACCTCGATGTGACCTTGAGTACTAAACATAATATTATACAAAAAAATATTAACATTTTAATATTTGTTCGGCGGTATTTGAATTTATTACATACTTGGTGAAGTATGATCATGCATTGCAAAAATTTTCATGCCAAATTTAATGTCTATTCAATAACTGATGTATGAACTTTTACATTCATTTTAATGATTTATATTACGTTCTCGGTGGATTGATTACATAAATAAATCATTTTATAAAACGTTTATTCTACATTGTTTATACATACAATCGTAATTCAAATTCTCAATAAAATAATTCCACTTTTGAAATCCATTGATGTATTGACAATTATTAATGGAACTATATAGGTGCTGCGGAAGCAGAGGAACGTAGACAACAAAAAATAATGATAAAAATAACTTTTGATGAAAATATGACTGTTAATAAAAAATATTGACAGTTTATAAATGGACATCAAATGAAAGAGTAGAATAAGTGTCCAAGATTTTTTTAAATATATAAAACAACACGTTTAATATATTTAAAAAATGACACATACGTATGCTACTATATGTATAGTATATATGCTACATATGTTGCCAAATCATATTAAAAAATTCATAAGTCTAACAAAATACTATGTAAGAGCCATCAAAAGCGATGTAAAAATTAATTTATGTTTATATTATTTATATTATATTATAGGTGTAATAATATACCATTTTTAAACATAATAATTACATTTGAATATTATTTTTAGACAAAAATGCTCTTGGACTAAATTGAAAAGCTAATGGAACATTCGATAGCGCAAAAAAACTACCTGTAAAATGTTAGGCCTTTATCTCGACCGGGAGGGTAGTTATGGGGTAAAATGGAAAAGCTTAGTTTTTGGTCTATTTTCCCTATTTATTCATGTGCGAAAATCCTGAAAAAAATGTAACAAACGTCAAATATCCAAATACATATACTACAATTAATTTAGATTTTTACGTAGAACATCCTGATTGTAAAAAATCAAAAACTTCGAAAAAATGGGAAAAATGCAGATTTTACATTGAAGTTTAAGAGCGACATCGTTTATATTTTCACGGTACCAGTGCATAGGTGTAGGTATTGTTCATGAATTTTTCCAAATTTTTTGGGGAGATGCGCCATGGTAAAAGCCGCTTTTCCCGACGTTTTTTCAGTGCAAAAACTAATATGAAAGTTTTTACATTTCATATATTCTGTATGTATATTAGCCGTTCAAGATGTTTGAACGTGCAAAAGAAAAAAAAAAACAACAAATGTACAAAGAAAATGCGCGCGAGTTTCAGTCTAAATAATATTGCAGAATAATTCGAGCGAATGCGAACGTTCGAACAATTCCTGAGCAGAGTTCACCGTCTCTGTGTCAAACAGACGTTTCCACAATTGGATTAATCAGACTCCGTCAATAACATGAAACATAGAGCGCACTTTGCCCGCATATATGCGGCGCGGCGCGGCGCGGCGCGGCATCGCAATAACTCCGTTTCATCCGGCACGAAACATCCGACGACGGGAAAGAAAAGAAGCGTAGACAAAGAGAGCCGAGAGCTCATCGCGGCGGTATCAAACAACGGAGATTCGCACCCCCTTACAAAAGACACGGTTATTGCGCGAGTACCCTCGGGTGGAGTACAGATGAAGTTTCCTCCCCAGGGAGACCGAGACCGGCTGCATTCAACGATCTTCCACTAAACTTTGATCAGCGATGCTTTGCACACGGCTAATCCGCTAATCTCCCACGTACACGCAATAAAACGAGCGTCAGCGCGAACCACGCGAATAAGAAGACGGGGAGGCAACGGAGAGAAACGCTTCTCTATGAACGATTCAAACTTAATAATGGATCACGTTGGCCATGCTTGCTCGAGAATGTCGTTTAAAAATTGCTTCCGCCAAAACAAACGCCGATCAGCTTATTGTGCTTGAGCTCACGGGATAATCTATCAATACGGGTTTTGCTGTTTGCGTAATTACAATTTATGTCGTTCTAAATAGTTTGCGGTTGCTTATAAACGTTCATATTTTTGGAAGTCGAGTCTTAATATTGGATCTACCAGATCCTTCATTATTGTTTTAATATGGATATGTTTTAGGGTTGGGGATCATTCCGAAATTTTGCGTGATGACACCAAAAGTGCGATACCAAAAAGTCTAAGAGGGAGACAGAGAGGGGGAGGGGGGAGAGAGAGATTTCTTTGGGACCTCGCCGAACGCGCCGAACGTAGAAAAGGACACCGCGTGTAAACACGAACCGACCGGGTAGAATCGGGTACCCCCACTACCACGATCCAGTCGCCCGTCCGAACAGGACTCGCGCTGGCCAGCCGAGAGTCGATGACGTAGCATCGGGTACCCCCACTACCGCGCTCCGGTCACCTGTCCGGACATGTTCACGCTGGCCGGCCGAGAGTCGATGACGTAGCATCAGGTGCCCCCACTACCGCGCTCCGCTTACCTGTCCGGACAGAATTCGCGCTGGTCGGCCCGGTGGGGGTTTAGAGCTGGAGATCATTCCACAATTTGCGTGATGACACCAAAAAGTGTGACGCTAAATTTGTTAATAACTCCTGAACGAAGCCTCGGAGAACATTTTCTCTAAGGAAAAAGTTACTTCAAATGACTTCAGGTTTTTTTAGGGCGGGGGGTCATTCCATAATTTACGCGATGACACTAAAAAGTGTGACGCTAAAACGTCTTTTTCAATGTTTGCCTTATTCAGGTTAAGAGCGTATTAACATATTACGAAGCAGTAAAATAGGGGAAGTATTTGACGTATTAACTATTAAATTTAAGAGAAACCTGCCCTGCAAACCACATATTCTTATCGTATACTTGTTGTGGAAATATAATACTAGCTTTAACAGTTTTGGGGGAATATTTGAATACTTAAAACACTTTTTCTTTGATTTATGTCCGTAAATTACGGGCAACTCACGGAAGCGTATTTAGTTCGTAAAACATAGAATCAAATGCATGGTTGAATCGATATGTAACTCACGCAACCTCTTGACCAAACACAGCGTGAGTTAACCATAAATCATGTGGTATAGAACGTGTTAAAAAATACTTTATGGTGCGATGGATTAAAGCCTCAGTTTTGCATGCATATCGTTTAGAACATTTTTTACTATTGCTCATTAAAACAGAAAATGAGTAAGTAGCTAGATGTACTTTTTTCCATTTATTGTCGTTAGACATGAATCTTCGAGTAGAAGGTATGTATATAAATTTCAGGATTTTTCTTATAAGTAAACAACTTATCATTTACTAAAACAATATTTCTTAATTGAACAGTATAATTGACACCTATATATGGAATAAAATAGTTTACGAAACTTTAAAGTTGTGTTTTAAGAGAACGGATGATTCGAGATCTATAGTTCCTTTGAGACTTCTGTTCTTCGCGGTGAGTACTACAGCAGTACTAAAGCACATGTAAAACGAATTTCTATTCAACAGTTGTTCCAATATTTCGTAGATATAATAAGTATACTGCGGATCTTCATGCAAAATAAAAATGTTCTGCATCGATTGTGGAAAGCAAGAGACAAATAAAAGTTAATTTCATCCCTTAGTGATATCTCTAGTACGCGGATTTTATGCATTTATGACAAAAATGTGTGGATGTAATTTCGAACAGTAAAAACATTAAGACGATATAAGAACATTCATATGTTATTTTCAATTTATTTTAATTGTTAATGATGGGAAGAAATTTTTATATGGTTCCTGTATATTGTAATTGACGAAGAAAATTTTTAATTTGCATAAAGTGCATTTTGCACTCAAAACAGCCTAACAATATTTTCAGATTTTTCGAATCTTTCACTATTTTATATTTCTCCGAAGCAATGTCTTCGTAAATGCATATCTGCAGTCTAATAAGTGTTGCTTGCACAGAATGTGCTACAGACAAGCCAAATACTCTTAAACGGTAGCTTGTGAAATATTTCATTGCATACTCGACGCATCGTGAACTCACGCGTTTGTTCCAAATCCACAAGCAGCTAGCAGGTAATTCTGAGCAGACCAGTCAGCATTTTTTTGTTGTGCGATTTTAAATTACGCGATGTAAATGCTTAACTGCAGCGTGGGAATTCATATTCGGGAAGTTTGCGTCAGCACGTAACACCATAATCGCATTTCGCGAAATGATCGACGTGATTATACGAAAGGGAGAGGATTATCGTAGATGCAGTGTAATTTTACAGTTGTAACCTAATCAATGTGAATGGCTGCGAAACAATCCAATCAGCTGTATGATAAATCAGTTTACTCTGTCGATAGCGGAATCAACTGATTATGAAATTGGACGCAAGTAAACGGTATAATTCAATAACGGAAGCATCGTTCGGTTATACTGGGTGTTAATTTTTAACGCGTCGTTGGAGACGTCATCCTCGCAGCCTGTCACGTTCGCAAGAAGACACGCGAGATAAGGATATACACTCCGGGACAAAAAGATAGCGCATAATAAAATATACATGATTTTAATTCATTTTCACGTTGCAGTCGCAATGTTTATACTCTATTACAGGATACGTTTATAATAACATATAAAAGTAAAATCAAATTTTACCAATCTGTTTCGATCTATTTGACAAAAATAAGATTTTTGCGAAAATCTAGCAGGTCAAAACGGTAGCTCATGTTGTATAAAAACATGATTTAACACTTGTAAAACTTGTATTTAATATTTTGCCTTTACATTTAATAACAGCAATTGCTCTGTTGGGTGAAGATTTATATTTTTTAATAATTTTCCGAGTCAATTTTTCCCACTTCTCTTGAATACGTTGTTTAAAATCATTCAACAGTTTACTACTGCTAATAATATTTTCGTACACTACTACGAAAAACTAGTAACGACATAGAATATAGAAACTGTATTTTTACCAGTTTTTACTTAAAAAAACTACAAAAAATTGAAGACATCTTTTAGTCCCGACGCGTGTAAATCACCAGGCGTCCTTCATTCTATCCCTTCGTGTCCTGATTCGTCGGCCGATTCTACCGGTGCTGCTCTCGATTGTCAATTTCTCCGAGCGTCGCGTCGTGCAGCTCGTGCTTCATCAATAAGATCGCTCTCGAAGAGATTTGCCAACGGTGAGCGATAGATCGAGATCCGGTGATAAATATAGACCGGCTCGAACCGTCGGGGGAGGCTTTATAAAGCGTTGAAAAATTGACACCGGTCCGTGGTGGCAGCGACTCTTCCGCGAACCATACAAGACCTACCCCAACCCCTGATTCCCTTCTTCTTCCTTTTGTCTGTTGTGCAACAATCGATGCCGCGTTGAACAGTCTCAGGAAGCTATCTTAATCTTCTGAAATCGCGTATCACTTGATTTTTACAGCTCCTGAGGATGTTATAGATTTAAGGGAGGGGGTTGATGGAAACTGCCGAAGATTAACGAAACAGTGTACAGTAAACCCTCGTATAAGGGGATTGAAATACTGTTTAGAAAATCTGTATATACAGGGTGAGTCGCCTAACGTTTGTGCCTCAAATATTTTCTTTTATTATTTTTTTAGAGATTTCAAGATCACCTTCATATATCTTTTTAAACAGGACCACCCCTTTTTAAACACCTACAGTCTCAACACGACAGTGGCTTTCATTAGGAATTGAGTGACTATAATTACTCAAGGGCATTCAAGGTCACAGACAGAGGAAACGTATTGTGGGTGTTTAAAAAAGGCTGGTCTGGGTTAGGTATTCTGCCATCATATTTTAAATCGTCTACGTTTCCTCTGTCTGTGACCTTGCATGACCTTGAGAAATACCATTACTGAATTCATATACATAGAAAGATGCTATCATAGTAGGTGTTTAAGAAGGGGTGATCGCGTTTAAAAAAGTGAAGGTGACCTTGAGATCTCTAAAAGAAAATAACATAAAAACAAATATCATTGGACCATTCAACTTTGTCCCGAAGACATTTGACAGATAGACATTTTTAAAGATATTTAAAAACAACATAGATATTTGATCTGCAAATGTTAGGCGACTCGTCCTGTATGAAGATGTAGAATTTGAACACCCTGTCAAAAATTGATGAAGTGCAAATAGCGTCTCGTCCGTATACGAACTTTGCCAGGTAACTCCCGGTATCACCTGTCGGACGCGTCCCCTTTCCTCCGCGAAAATTCCTGAGAAGGTAACGATAGACTGTCTCCGTTCCAGTTAATTAATTTTCAATTTTTCCCGTCCGATTGACAATGTTTAATTAGATTCACCGTCGAATGAAACTTTCCGCTCGATCACGCCGCCAAAGGGCGGGATTCAAGTTTTCCCGGAGCAAAATGAAATCCAATTACGTGGGCCCCGTAAATAAAGTGCACACGATCGGTCCACGGGTACCGTTCATAACTTTTAATCAGAACTTTACTCAACGGAGAGCTATTTTTCCCCGAACTGCTAAGTTTCGCCAGGTAAGAGCGTGCGGTTTTGATGAAGCACGGCTAATGAATTTAATAAAATTACTCGTTCGAGGGCACAAATAGCGAACAGAGGGAGAGAGAGAGAGAGAGAGAAAGAAGCGACGAGTGGTAAGAAGAGGAAAGAGGGTGGGAAGCAGGAAGCGGAGGACATGGATTTACCGTAGTACTCGTGGGCCAAGTGGAGACCGCGAAGAATGGATAACAGGGAGAAAACTCCTGAATGCTATTGCCGTTTACCCAGCCGCGGCTGTTTTCCTCGGTACACCCTCGATCATCCGTCGAGCGTGTGAGCGAAATACGAAAGCACCCAGCTAGTACACGTAGTTTCACCCCCGCTTCGATTCCGGCGCGGCTAGCACGGCGAAATCTCGCCGCACCGCGCCGCACGCCGAGCCGAGCCGGGCCGGGCCGGGCCGGGCCGTGCCGAGCCGCTACCGAGAAGTTATTATGTAGGCAGGTCTCGGCTCCTTTCGCGTATCCCATTTCGCCGTGGATGTTGCAGCCGGTTTCCATTTAGACGGCGTTATTCTTCCGGCGGGCCAGCTGTTTCATATCCACGCTGCGATCCGTGTTAACAAACTTTGATCCTACCCGCCGCGCCGCGCCGCGCCGGCAGGCCCAACGATTTTACGCTCGAACCTCGCGTCCTTCGCGATCGCAGAACGGATTTGGCTGCTAACCGCTCTTACGCTGAATCTTTTGGCAAACCGTTCCGAAATATACTACTAGCCAGGCAACGCTAACGTTGCTAAACCTACCGGCATCCCACCCGAAAGTTCCTTTTGCTGCGTCGGCTCCGATGGA
Source organism: Lasioglossum lativentre (assembly GCA_916610255.1). Taxonomy (NCBI): domain Eukaryota; kingdom Metazoa; phylum Arthropoda; class Insecta; order Hymenoptera; family Halictidae; genus Lasioglossum; species Lasioglossum lativentre. The sequence goes on along the minus strand of OU744357.1, from coordinate 11,190,901 downwards.
ATCTACCGAAATCGTCTTCAACCCCCTTAAGGATGTTCTGGAGGTATATAAAAACGCAACAAAATTTTTGAATATTTGACAAGATATAATTCTTACTAAATTAATGCAATTACCAAAGTTTGGGTTCGATTCACTGCACCGTTCAAGAATATTGATATTGAATATGAATATGAATATTGCTTCCTGAAGTATTTTTAATTTATTTAAATATTTATTTTTAACTTTTTATTGCGTAATTGTATATATTGAATATCACATTATCTTGAAGTTCAGAGGGTACAATTATTCGCAAAAGTCACTTACAACTTTTTATAATATGAAGACAATTTGATTAAAAAATAAATATAACATGAAATTCACTAATTAAACGAAAGCTTTTTAAATTTACTTATTTTTTAAATGCAACATATACTCATGAATGGCTTTCATTGCCAATATATTGATGGATTTCGAATTTCTTGTACTTATGTCTCCCATTGTACCTCCAGAACATCCTTAAGCGTTCCCATAATTAGTTCGAAACGAAAACCAATTTGGAAGAAGACGAAACTTTCGAATCTCCCTTCAAGCTAACTTGAATTTACAAATGGTATGTTTTAAATTTTCATTATCGGCTGAGATAAACCACTTGAAAATCCAATAGCATTTTTGCTAAAAAATTATTTGCACATTCAGATTACCAGGTAATGTTCCTCTAATGTTTCGAAAAATCTCAAGCCATTGGGTCCACATTTTAAAAAGTTATTCGCTTTTGAATGGTGTACGAATACTTTTTACATTGACTGTACACTTGTGAACACAGTGATAGTTAAACTTTTACAGTTTCAAAGTTATTCTTTTTTGAAGGGTGCACGAATACTTTTTACATTGACTGTACATATTCAACGCATTGATCGCCCACTTAACGACCACAGATATTGGGTAAAATTAATGAAAAATATTTACTAAAAGAAAAACTGAGAAGCTAACATTTATAATGTCAATTACCTTTCGATACTTTTAGATTTTACAGACCATATGCTTTAGAAAACTCCATCGCTGCAGAAATGAATTTTTAAGTACCGATAAAAAATTCATTCACAGGGAAATTTTATGAAACTTTGGGCTACAGATAGCTTTCAGAAAAACATTCGATAAATTTTACGTGCCATCGTGCACATTGAAGCGGTGAAAACAGTCCTTAAAGATTGGAACCATATTTGGTCGAATATCTCTGTAACTATTACAGCTAGAGGGTTAGTTCAAATGGCAAAGTTGTATATTTTCTTAATAATAAGTTCAGCTTCCCCACCCGATTTTAGATATCCTAATTTATTTAAGAAATACATTTGGAAATGAGACTATTAGACTATTTTTAGTTAACCTATATTTTCTTGAATGTTCGTGTGTAGGCAGTGGATACTCATAAAACAGAATGTTCAATTTTATTTTTCAGAAAGTGTTGTTATAATTTAAATTATTTAGCATTTTTTGCTAAACAGTGGCGTTAGGTGAAAATTAATTAGACCGTAGATTTATACGATATTTTGAATAATTATATTTGAATGGAACTCGGACTTAACAATACGTTTGCCTCGGATATAACAATACTGGTCGCCGTCAGCGCGCACTGCAAAGTCCCAACGTTTCATCAAATTGTATGTCACTTCGGTACGTTCTCTTGTCAGATGTGAATAACATGTCAATCAACGCGTTAAATGTATACAGGGTGTCGCACGTAACATTTTTCACGATTTTTCAAGTACTTGCGATAATCTAACAAAAAAATATTTCAACAAAAGTTGATCAGCTTTCGATTGGCTATACATTGCAATAAAAAAAGTTCTAAAATTTTTATTCTATTATTGTCAAGGCCACCTTCGTAGTTGAAATTTTCATTTCTTTGCCTTCAAGGTCATCCGAAGGTCATGGTATACCAGGTCGTTGAATTCGTCTCGAGAAGGGCTGTAATACTGTTAAGTCAATAATACAAAGTGCCATTTAAAAAAATGAAAGTGGCCCTGACAATAATAAAAAAAATTTTGAACTTTTTTTATTGCAATGTATAGCCAATCGAAAGCTAATCAACTTTTGTTGAAAATATGTTTTGTCAGATTACCGCAAGTACTTGCAAAATCGTGAAAAGTGTTACATGGGACACCGTGTATTTCAAAAATTTCTCGGGACGATATGATAAATTTAATTTTAAATTAATTTTAATGAAAATTTTTATTCGTTCGTGTAAAAACACTTTCACTGCGCGGAAAGTATAAATAACAATTAGCGTATAGTCGAGCCTATTCTATTTTAGAAAATTAGTAAATTCTGTTTCTCTCTAGCAGGAGAGATCTAGCCAGGAGACCAAACAAATTCTTATTTACAGTCCAATGACTGCACAGGATAGAGACAGTACGAGACGGAATCGCATCGAATAAGTTTGCTCCTCTTCAGGTTGAGATGACCTTACGGTTATCCATTTTATGAGTTTCGACGAGGGAGCAACCATTACACACCGCATTCCCTATTCACTCTAGCCCCCTGTTCAGTCTACGAGGGACTCTCGAGAAGATGCCGGCGTCGGCCTATCAGTCTTCCTCGTTCCCTGAGCTATAGCAAAAGAAGAAAAAGAGAGAGAGAGAGAGAGAGAGCGAAATGAAGAAAGAAGTGGATACTGGACGCTTCTTTCATCGCGAAAGAAAGCTCCTCTGATATCCGGGAAACGCGAGGGAGAGGAAATTGGCGTGCTTCATTATACGGAATCGCCTGTATAAAACGTACATCATCACCGTGCTCGACCATCAACGTTGTAGAAGCTTGTCGTTTTGCTGTGGCTCGCCAGATATTCGACTGACTCGACCCCGGAGTAGCCTCGAGCCCACTGCCTCTTTAAAATTGAACGTGGAAACGCGAAATCGCTGATGTACCTTCATGAACACGCCTCCAGAGATAAAAATAAATCCGAATTAACATAACCGCGCTTGAGAAATGGAAACTGTCCCAGGAACGGTGAAAATTTTCAGAAGAAATCCCGGTCCCCGTGGAAACGTTCTTTCCAAGCAGTGATCGCCGAGAGCGAAAGAATAATGATCTCTTATTTTTCAGTGTACCTTGCTCCTTCGCCGCTTGTTTCATGCTAATCGAGTATAATGACGATTATAGTTACTAATTGTTGGTAACAAGGACTACCGGATAATTACAAAACTCGCTACCTCCACCCTACAAACTTTAACATTCCTAATTTTTGCATTTTCATGTTTCCTTGAAGTACAAGACTTTGAAAATATTTTGCGAAACTTTCACGGACGCTTCTGAACAAACTCGACGAAGTTATAAGCGTGTAAATTATCATCTCGAAAACACAGTTCATAGTACCCCGAGCACTTCGGACGAGTACTTCTTCAAAAGGATATTTTCACTAGCACGATTTACTTACAATGTTGCAGGTTTATTATGAAAATAAGAGACTAAACGTTGCAGATGTTCCGTTTTCTTTGCCTTGTTATCGTTCTATTCCTGGGAAACGAGCGACTTCTTCTGAATTAAACTGTCAATTACTGTCATTTAACCGGGAACTATTTTGTTGAAAGTACAATAAAATCGTGACGAAAATTGCAGATCAATTTTACAGATTGCCGAGAGGAAATTCATTTTTATATGGTTACGTTGAAACGAATGCGGAAGAAAGTTATTTAAACTTCGCAGTGTCGTCTGAAATTGTAAAATTTCAAATGGATAAAAGCAACTTCAGTTTCGCACTTGAATTTACTCTAAAAAAAGGGTCTTTTTAAAAACTGGTTCCGAAGCAGAAACTCCTTCCTTTAAAATGAGGTAGAATGTTGTAAAATCTTTTTTTCTATGAATTTATAAAAGTTCATAGCTTGACATTCTTGCCTTATGTATTTTGTTAATTTTTCAAGAGTCTCTTGAAAGATGATCCAGAAAAGAATGGTGCAAGTATCGGAATTCTGTTAATTCATGGCACTTTATAATATATACAATTTATTATATATACAATTTAGTACAGTATAGTACATTATATATACAGTATAGTATAGTATAGTATATAATATATACAATATAGTATAGTATAGTATAGTACATAATATATACAATATAGTATAGTATAGTATATAATATATACATTATAGTATAGTATAGAATAGTATAGTATAGTATAGTATAGTATAGTATAGTATAGTATAGTATAGTATAGTATAGTATAGTATAGTATAGTATAGTATAGTATAGTATAGTATAGTATATATAACAACACATGTAGATAACACAAATAATTTTTATATCAAGGCAGACATAGGTAGTTTCTATTGGACTTGTAAAAATGACCTTGCGAGTTGCTATAACTTTTGCAAAAATCAAAATAGAAAAATGTGACAACCATACTCGGTTTTCCATAATCTAAATGGTAATTTTTCAATTTTAATTTCATTCAATAAATTACTTTGATTTTATGGAATTTTTGAGGTTGCTGGGCTGGTGGACAAAGTGTTAATGACCATTCAGAACGAAAAACATCTCATCTAAGGAGCAAACGTACTTGGAAATTGTGGGAAATGAATCTATGGTCACGGTACGAGTCGCCTGCAGTGTGGCTCAAATTATAATTAGCGAGCAATGCGAGCTAGCTTCTCGTCATTAAATCGTGCAGAACAGCGGAGATTGTTTCGCCTCTGTTTGCACAGCAACTGAACAAGCAATGAATCCACTGACTGGAGATAGTCAACTAATTATGGCGTTCCTCGCAGGCCAGAAAACAGAACAATGATGAGTATATCGGCGCAGTGATTGTTGGCCGTGGCTGTATTAAAGGATATGCAACGTGAGATCAGTTAATTAACTGTCGTGCAATATCGGTAATCGAGATTAGAGACGATCAACTATCTTGCCAATGTGGACGGCGGCGTTATGGTCATGGAGGTTAATAAACCGTCAGGCGTCTCATGTGGCAATTCTTTGGTGAAATTCGAGATTCAGTTTCGGATATCTAAGGCATTCAGAATATTCCACAACAAGTAATAGCATACATCTTATAAACACTATACAGGGTGTCCCAAAATTTCTTCAACTCCCTGAAATGGACGGTTCCTGACGTCATTCGAAGCAAAATTTTCTTTTTCCAAAATGTCCGTTGCGGATTTGTGTAGGAGTTATTAACGAAAAACACAGACCAATCAGAGTCTATTTAGGATCTGCTGACGCGCCGGACCATCTTTGCCTACACGCGTGTAGGTCGCGCTCTGATTGGTCCGCGTTATTGGTTAATAACTCCTAAACAAAGTCGCGGCGGACATTTTGGAAAAGGAAAATCGCGCTTCGAATGACCTCAGGAACCGCTCATTTCAGGGAGTTGAAGGAATTTTGGAACACCCTGTAGAATGTTCTCAAAAATGATAATTATTCTTTTCTTTACACACACAATGATAACATAGCAAAAACTTTTTGTTTACAACAATGAAGATAGGCAGATACAGTGCTGAGATTCTATTTTTTAAACGAAACATATCATTGTTAATAATATACAAAAGTGTGTATTAAGATTAATTCAACTGTATATGATATAATTATTACCTCCAAAATCGTACAACAGTAGAAACGAAAGAAAAATTCCAAATATTCCATATGATAATATGCTATGTACTCTTATCAGTAGAACTACTAATAAATACAATAATATAAGAAAATATATAATTATCTGTTCAACAAAATGGGAGATCAGTATAGTATCCCTTAAACGCTGTCTAATAGAGATAATTAATATGAAGTTTCTCTTAAAGGTATTAAAGATAAGAAGAAAAATTACTTCCTTTTACAATTTCTTCACGTAACTCCACCAAGTGATCACGCATCTGTTTATTATTAACATAATCTTCAGTCCTTTGAGAAGCTTTATAAGGAACCCTTCTTTATACTATGCTGACACTTTTATGTCGTTATTACCTTAATGGTGATGTACAGAACGCTATAAAATTCATGAACCATAACTTCGGTATATACTTTTAGCATTGCCTAGAATAAATCAAACGTGAAGTAGTAATTGCGGTAGTAATTATTGATAGTTGTTGATTATGACAGTTTGAGCGATGTACCTAATATTTTCAAAGTGATAAATTGCATTGTTATCTCCAGGGGATAATAAAAGAAATTAATATTCATCATTATACAATAGTTTTCTATAACTCCCTAATCACGGACGATATTAATTTCGACAAAATTCGGAAAAGGTCTCTGAATTTACGTTAAAAAATTCCCCACGTTCAAAGTGTTGTAACTTCATAAAAAAACGTTGTAGAATATTCGTTCTGGTCTCGTTTTAAAGCTTGAGCCTTCTACTTTTGAAAGCCATTGTTGGTATTTCCCAACAAAGTTTTTTATACCATGTAACGGGTCAGAGAGTGGACATACTTTCTTGTTTCGAAAATTGTTAAAATTCAAACGTTCGTACAGGCGTTAAAAAATTTGTTTAATAAATGTGAACCAAAAAAATGTAATTGGTCTTTCGTTATTTTTTGTTGCACATAGAATCGCATAGGATCACTTGTGCCACCCTCCTAAGGCATAATTTACATTTCTTAATGTTACTATAGTCTTTTGGTTAGGGCTCGTTCAAATAACTTGTTGACTTACTACAAATTACTTTAGTTCAGGACTTAGGAATTCATGATCCACAAATTGTTCTAACTGATGATACAAGAGAATACGTAACACGCCCAACATATTCAGTTATTCGTCATCTACGTAAAATATGTAAAACCGATGCAATATGCAAACTATATATCTGCATAAAAATCCGCAGTCCACTCATTAGTATCGTCGCGTTAACTCCTCTGTTCAATTTACAACGGTGAATTTCCGTTTGAAATTTTTTTGGCCTAACTAGCGCAATAAGGGATAAAAGTCGAGCGTGCTCCGTTTCCCGCGGGCAACGACAAAAAAACGCTCCGTGCATAGTTAACATCCGACCGGGCGGCGGTAGTCGAACGTTCGTTTCATCGACATTCCCGGAAGTGCACTTTCTTCGGCAACCTGTATCGTTGTCCGTCGCTAAATGCACCGGGCAACGATAACGTTGTCGAGCGAAGAGAGTTGTCGGTTCGAATGACAGCCCTTCAAGTGTACCCGTCGACCGGAAGCTCGAGGTTATTGACTCGCCACTCAAGTTCTCGTGGTGTTCGACAGCGTGGAAAGTGTCTATGCCCGTGCGCGCGCGCGCGCGCTTGGTCTCACGTGCCCGCTCAAGATAGGGGCGGGAGATCGACACTTCACAGTCTGTTGTTTCTACAAAACACAGGGTCGTCGAGGTAAATCTGGAAAAATCAATGGATAAAAAAAAAACAGTTCTAATTCCAGGAAAATGTCAATATACCGGGTGTCTCAGCTAAAGGGGCTACTTAACCCTTAGCACTCGGATGGCGACTCTGTGGCACCACTGAAAATTGTTATGCCATTCTTAAAAATATTGTTCACATTATTGTTCTTGTTCGTATTTAATAAACTACTAGACATTTACATATTACATGAGATATTATATCAGTTTCATATGCAAAAAATGAAAAAAAAATTATATCGAATGAAAATACTCTAGAATGGAAAAATCTTTCGTTTTTTAGCTAAAATAGATCCAAGTGCAAAGGGTTAAATATCTCCTTTGTTTTTGGTGACATGGAAAATGACCATAGCACAATTTCAGTGTCCACTGCGTTTTTAATCCGGCCAGTGAGTAGTTAAAATTGTTCTTTAGATAAAAAAATTAAAAATATATCAAATTACGAACTGTAACTCATCGATAGTCGAGTTGAGAATAATGATCGCAGGTGGCGGTCACTTCCTAATAAAAAAATGTTGAACCTGTGTTTCTTTAAGCTCTACGAGTAGAATTACGTAAATATCTTCGAGTTTGCCATCCGGCCCGCCGAGCTTAAAAATTTTACGATCTGGCCCTATATCCGAAAAAAGTTTCCCAACCCCTGAGCTAAGAAATACTGCGAAAAGTATCATTTTTGTCGGGTGTCATTTTTCTCATGTATTCTTCAAGGTCACTCACAATTTCTATTAGGAAAACTATTCTTCTCTATTCCATTTTGTAATGGACGGAGAAGTACATTTCGCTATGCCAGGATTATGACCTTCGGATGACCTTGAACGCCAGTAATGTGATAAAATTATTGTATGCACTATATGTAGTACAAAGAACGATTTCCTAATGGTAAGTTACTGTATATTTCCTCTTTCTGAATATACATTGGTTGGAACAAAAATGACATGAAAAGACTCTATACATACACATACAATAAAACCGTTCTGTTTGTAATGTATAATTAACAGAGACATGAATTTTGTCCGGCTTTCCGCAATTCTGGCCCGCTATGCACCAAAACGACTAAAAGAGGCGACTTGAAAGAGTACGGACCGAGACGGTAACAGGTAGCGATAGACGACTTTTCAAAAGAGGAATTTCTTCTCTCTGACGAACCTCCAGTATACCAGAGAGAATGCCTCGCCTCTTTCTGCACCGAAAGTCGCGCCTCAATCACGGTAATTAACTTTGCGCTAATGATCGACTAGACGGCGAGATACGTTTCCTATCGTTTGCTACTTTCCGCCTGGATCGATAGCGTTGCACTTGAAAGAAGCGTTTCGACGGAGGGTGCTTCTCAACGATACCGATTCCTTGTCGTTTGTATATTAATGTCGTTGCATAATGGCGTCGTTACGTAGGCTACGGAACATCGTTGTATCGATGATATTCCGTAATGGTTCCTTCGTGTCGTTCCCTTTCTTTCATCTTCACTTGTTGCTTTTATTCTTACTTTGTTCGTTTCTCGATGTTTTAAACACAACAGCGATTGTCTTGTTACCAGAAGTCAGGGAAGTTTACTATTGCACTATAAACTATGTAAATATTTCTAGAAAAATTATTTCGTGAGAATCAGAGAACGAACATTTCTTTCAGCAATTACAAAATTATTCCAGATATAAATGAAGCAATAACAATACTAAAAAAACTGAAAACTGATTGGGCTATCTTGTATAACATATTTTGTGTACGTACGATGATTATGATGTAAAAATAAATTTTAAAAAACGGTACGACCGTTTACAATAATACTGAGAAAATTTAACAAATCAGTAAAATGCTTTCTTTATTTCATTCGAACATATTTTTAAATACAAAAATAATTCCGGGAGGAAAGACAAAAATAATTGTAAACCCAACTGGATCTGTATCTAGCAAAAGGTTTAGTACGTCACTCCACTAATTCAGTAGTAACATTTAAATTTCACTTATAATGACCAACAATTACGTTACACATAAATGTATCACAAGTCAATAAAGTACTTAACAAGGGCAACAATTACAGATAAAGTAACATGATAAAGACAGGTAAAGTAGCGCACAGTTAAGCGTCCGCAGTCGGGACCGAATGCAGACACTTAAGCGGGGCAGGTGGTTTCTGCGAATTCAATTGAATGACGGACAGGGGACGCGTGTGAGTAAGATCCCACAACCGGTATCAAGTTTCAATCGGCCCGCTCGAAGTTCGAGGTCTCGTTTCATTTGGAATTGGGAGGGATAGCAGCGGACACTTAAGTGTGCATCACTGTCACACGAATATATTTTGTACAAATCACGCGACAAGAAAATGAGTTTGATCTGCCTACAAGCATAACCCACAACATGGTAGAACGTAAATAGCAAGAAGCTACGAAGTTCTGCGCTGAAGCGACCACCACGATCGTAATATCGTTAATAAAATAGACGATATCAATTTGGTGTAACAAGCAAGGACTTAGCCGTATTCACGGGCATATATAAAAGCCCACCATTGTGGATTAAGCAGGAATAGGTGAACTCTCACGGTTCGCTCGCGCACATTCTCATAGAATATAATATGTGCTCATGCTACAAATAGCTGTCGCACTGTCAATAATCGTTTCCAGTAGCGTCCGCTTGACACACCGTGTTCGGCGAGCAAGCGTAATCGCGTGCTTGATAAACGAGACACCGGGTTAAATTCAATGTCGGTGGGGGTGGCTTATTGATGCAGCGAAATTAAACGGAAAATGATTACCGTGTGCCGCGGCGCCCGTCGCGGCTCTAGTCGCCGTTTTAAAGGGACCCTCGAAAACCCGAAACGCTGCTATGGACGCTGCCTCTGGAAATCACCTGTGAAATCAAGTTACCGGTGGGACAGAGGGTAGCCGGCTAAGTGGGGCGCGTAATACTTCGGCTGTAATCACATTCGAGATCAAACTCGATCGGGAAATAGCTGTTTTTTTTCCCTCTCGCCTAGTACACTGGTATAAGCTGCGCAAACAGAATCCATTCGCTAATATCGAAAACCGTACGAACACGCCTCATTGATCGCGTTGCGAATTCGTCGAGGCACGCGTCCGTCCCTCTGCGACATCGGACACCCGAACGCAGAATGCGACCGCTGAAAATGTACCCGTCTGAACACCTACGCTTCGTTTGCCTGCACGCACGCTTGTCCAATGCCACTTGCGGTCGCCGTCTGCTTGGTAGAATGAAATTACACCGTTCCGAAGCTTGGACAGAGCCTCGAAACGCAGCCCTGATCCATCAGACTATTTTTCCGACCGTTTACCACTTGCTGCTGGTAATACTCTTGTAATTTTCGATATCGCAACGATAGCATTTAGCGCTGGATGGCAGGGGTTCCCCTAACACCTGACGCGCAACTAGTACTGAACGGCAGCTGTAGTGGGTGTTCACGGTTAATTGGACCAGTACCTTTCTCGCAAACAGTATTACAAAAACAGAAGCACTTACAGAATATTTCACTGGTAATTTTTTACATTTACATTATTTCAAGGTCATCTGAATAACTCGGTTGCTATGGGTAATAAACAAAATGTGTCACGCGGAACTTCCTTGGATTGGGGGTGACATATTCTCATGTTAGTAGTGTGTTTTTTAAGTGGACGCGTAGAGGGCACATAAAGGTCAACTCCGTTTTTTAAATAGAATGATATATGTTTCTATGTACTAATTGGGTGTTTTAAGACGCGTACAGTGACTTACGATTCAAGGTCATTCAAGATCGTTGAAGGTCCTCATTTTGAAAAACAGAGTTGACCTTCATATGTCCTCCTTTTATCATGTGTGCCCTTATCGGTGTACCTACATTTTAAATGAAAATTCAAAGCAATTTAAGTTGTTGATCAGATTTTACGAAGAAATATAAAATTGAGGGGTCACATTAGATACCGCCCGTTCCTGTATATTTTTGTCGAATGTTCTGTAGCTATAGTTTCACATAGAAACGTCGTGCGTAACATGTTTTCAATTTCGAGATGTTATTCTGTAAAGTTCTAAACCCCACTGCGGCTTTTTATCCAAAATAAACATTGTCTACATTAATTGCAGGACACATGAGCTACGCAGCCATGTATTTCGTATACGAATAATTTTAATGAGTTGAAAATAATCCGTCAATTTGTTTAAATTCTTGAAATGTTTCGTATTTAAAATGTGGCAGAAATGATGAAAAAACGTAATTGAAAGTACTGAATTTGATAATAAATAATAAATTGTACGGTTCTATACGTAACACTTATTCGTCGAGGAGGAACGAAAAAAAGATAGTAAGGGATGAAATATTTCTGGCAGTGTTCGAAAAATGCAAGTATATTGAAAAGAGATTATAGATTATTGAAACAGACATACGCCGATTAAATTTGAACAAGTGATTATTGGAAATTATGAAAGTGTTGAAAGACAACGATTGCGATCGATCGATCGAGGGCATCGGTGCTGGAGAATGTTCCATTAATTACGCGGAAACCTTCAGCTAATCAATGGGTAGTTAGTGGCCAATGGTTGGCTCGCATCAATAATCACTGGGCGACGTGGTAGTATAGTACTGTGCTTTGATGCGCTAATTTACACCACCTGCATTAATGCCCATGTCCCACTGGTCCGGAACGACGATTGTCTAAGTGCGTGTACGATCCCCAGAGCAGGTATGCCGAAGACGCCGCGAACAAGACGATATATTAAGGTTAACCACAGTGTATATTCAAACCTCCCATGGAATCTGACTGCTAATATATCTTCCTGAGAAATCTTAAAGTTACTGGCATTACAGTAGTAATTGTCTACTACAAAGTTCACCAGTATGGAAGGATTTATCTGAATTTCAAAGATACGAAATACACGAGACATTTATTGTGAAAAATTCTTTCAATTGATAAATTAACCCTTTGCACTCGGAGCTATTTTAACTCGAAAATTAAACATTTCTTCCGACCTAGAATAATTCCATTCCATATGATTTCTTTTTATTTTATGGATATGAAATTAATATAACACCTCATACAATACTTAAATGTTCAGTAATTGATTAGATACCAATTTATTTAATAATGTAAACAATATTTTGAATAACAGCACAGCAATTTTTGTGGAGACTCTGAGTCGCCACTCGAGTGCTAAGGGTTAACACTTCAGGACCGAAGTTTATGCTTCGTAATTCAGACTAAATGCAATATTTCCAAAATTTTCATTGCAAATCTAGCTCGGCAGAAAAACTGAAGTCCATTAGTAAAACAGTTATTCAATTATGAGACTCACGGTGTATTAATATACACGATTTTTAGGTAGACAAACTGATGTAACGATGGCCAACAAAAAGTAAAGCATCGATGTCTTTTTCTCGAAATGTAATTTTTTTCGTCCCCCACGATTCAAGAATTCAGTATGTACAATATTATTAATAATTGCTTCACGATTGTTACTCCAGTTGATTATAGCATAAGTATTTTCGATGGCTATTTGTTAGAGCTAGCAGTGTACGAAAAATTCAGGAATACAACAGAAATGTACATAAATAAATCTACGAAACTTCACAAAGAAATACTTAGCGGAACAAGGAAAGAATTCTCGAAGCACGCCGTTAAGATAATCCGCGAAATGGGAATACCGGCTTAATCCCGTTATTACTATAATCAAAATTGGAGCACCGCGAAAGCATAGAATAGTTACAAGAAAGCGGTTCGTCGTAAAATACAATCGCAGAATTTAATCCTAAATCCATATTCCGCGGAATTGTGAAATACGCGGCTCTACCCCGACCGCCTCAACGGTAACAGATTATAATTAGCGCAGTTAGTTAACAGTTCCCCGAGCAAGAAAAACTAGGAGAACGAAAAACTGGGGGATACGCTTGGTCCGCAGCCGGATAACAATTCTCGGTCTCCTGGACCGAATTAATTAAAGATACACGTCGGCGTAGCTCATTAATGAACTTAACAATTCCTCGCCGCTGTGGATGTGTTCATTGTTTCGCCGTTTACAAGTTTATTGCGTCGCGTAGCGGCGCGAGCAACCATTTAGTCTTCCCTTCTCCGAGGCGAATTTAATTATGCGGTCGGAGCTTTCCCTCCCACACCGACGCGACGCCGCGCCGCGGCAAGTCTAGCCTCGCCGCGTCGCGCCGCCCCGCCGCGCGCCGCGTCGCATTCTCAGACCTATCCCGAAAGATAAAAGTATTGTTTAGTCGCAGACCGAGCAAGAACTTCTTTTTGTAAGCGACGGGGTGGGTACCTCATACGGCGCGGATGACAAAAGGGAAAGTTTCCCACGGAAAGGGCCGTGCCCGTTTATTGTTTCTACCGTTGTCACTAGTCAAAAGCGGAAACCGCAGGACTACCGGGACGCCAGCCAGTGTCACCGGCACGTTTACACGCTGTATTTATAACGGACCGGAAGAAGTGTAATACACTCCGCCGGTAGGCGGAACCCTGAGGAACACTCATTGTTACGTCACCAGTAAGTAAATCTTCGCTGGTTCCCAGTCCATCGGTCTATCAGCTCTAGACGTGATCATCGTACCCTGAACATGGCCGGAATAAGAATTTAACCTTTCAAGGACCGTGCCCACCAATTGTCGATTTCATGCTTTATTACAGTCAGATATAAACAGATAGGACACCCATAGACTTAAGATAAGTACAGTTGTTGCATCTATGGGCTTTTCTGTTTAGGTCTCGGGAGGAGGCTTTAAGCGGTCCCGTACCACAGACAAGTGGGAATTTGAACACGTTTAAACAGGTTTGAACTAGTAGTAACCTACTTCATAATTGCTGCTACTCCGTAACTGTTACTACTCCGTAACTGTCACTACTCTGTAACTGTTGATACTGTAACATGTATTATTGATTTTTGCATATACCTTTATATTTTTTTCTACTATCGCAACGTACCGCCAGCCATCTTTAATTTGAGCCCTTATACGTCCCAAACTTCTTGCTGGAAACATTGTGTAATTGTCTCGATGTATCTCCTTGGAATCGAGTCAATTTTGTCTGGGATGACAGTCAGGTTTCATCGATTTTTCCATATGTCTTGTGTTTCCTTGTTAACCTAGGTACACCTACGATACAGTATTAGCCTCCACCTTTAATTTGTATTCTTTAATGTTTTAGGAAGTGGATATACTGTAATAGCGCGATTTAAGCGTTTTCTCGGTTCTATGCGTGCGCTTAGATCGTGCCCGGACACTATTTTGTAGGAATGCGTCGCGTCGACCGCGCCGAAAGTACGAAGGATGACGAACGTAGAAAAGGACAGCATGTAAACACGGACCGCGCGGCCGATGACGCAACGACAGAAAGTGTATCTGTGAGGCAATACTAGTGCAATGGTGGAACTTCTTTATTTTTTACTTATTTTTAATGAAACTTTACCAATATATTTGCGACCAAATATTAATGATAAATACTTGACAGTATTAATTGCACGTTCCGCGATGCAATTCTCCAATCTCAACGTTTGATTTTTACTATGTCAGCTATTGAATAGCGAATGTCGGAGATCCGAGGAAATGAAACCCGAAGGAAATACAGAATTTTACCAGAAAATCCTCGAGTAGTAACATACTTAATGTAGTACAACGTTCAGCACTCACGTCTAACGACATTCATTGTGTAATATACATGGTATTCGTGAAAAAGGTTCACGTGCAATAGAGTAATCAGGTCTCTAAGAAGATTAGGGAAAGTAACACTGGTTAATATAATGAATAATAATCACACTTTATTCACTATTATGCAAAGAAGGAGAATTTAAGACCACTGAATCTGCATTTTTCTGTAGCAAATAACATTCATAATATAATGATCGTCGAATGTTTTCGGCATGTTAATTTCGGTAGCCGAGGGTAGTATAAGTGTCTAAACGTTTCAAGGTCATAACGAGAAAAAGTTCTGCCTAGGAAACGTACAGATAGCGTTGACTCTGTTCTCCCTGTCGGAATAGAGGTTCGGCAATTATACCTTTTTTTTGCCTGCACACTATGCACACAATGCCAAAAATATAAACACTCGGAGTCCGTTTAAAAATTCAATGGCTAAAATATAACTTGCATTACTTGTTTGAAGATTCTCCAAATCCTCAATGAATGCATACACAGATTCTCGGTATACCGATAAATTGAACAATTACATTTAAATGCAGGATCGTTTACTAACGCTACGCACGAATTCCGCATCGAAATTTCCAACGACTGTGTCTGAAGTCATATCCAACGGAATCCACCGCAAAAACCGTAATACACCGTCAAAGGAACTGCGAAACCATTCGCGGAAATGTATTTCCACGCAATAACGCGAAATTCAAACAAAAAAAGCCGCGAGCGGTCTGGCAACAATCGAAAAAAAAAAAGAAAGACTCGAACAACATCTCAAACGCAACCCAATAACCGTCATCCGTTGGATCGACGTTTTATTTCCGGCAATTCCGCCCGCGGATTTCCACAAAAGAAGAAGCCTCTCTCGTCTCCAGACGAGTGGCGGAGAAGACACATGAGAGACGGTATGGGAACGGGGGGGGGGGGGCGGGGGGAAATGGAGATGGGGGGATGGAAAAAGTCCCGAAACTTATAAAGAACGATTCCGTGAATGTCTACATGAATCAGGCCATTATCATGCAAACCCGAGGAAAATCGAACGCTATCGAGAGACAATATTGCGCGGGTGGGTGGAGCAACGGTGGATGGATGGTTGGGGGGGCTGGGATGGTATCGGTGGATAAGAGGAAGAGAAGGAAAACGGAATGCCACGAATTTCGTTCGCGTGGTTTCGACGATGGAGTTTCACCGGCGGGCCGAGCAATGGTATCGTAGCAGTCTGGCCTGATAAAGGAGAAAGCCCCCGATATTGGTCAGACAGTGGAATGCCCTCTATTCGCGTCGGACAACAAGATTTCTCTCTGTACCGTTATACGAGTCTCGTCAGCCTTATGAACCGCTCGACCAAGGAAGGGGAGAAGTAAGGGAATATAGCTCGATAAGACCTAGGTTCGAGGGGTCAGCAGAGTCGAAGAAGAAAAGCAGATGGGTACGTGGGAGAAGTTAAAGGGGAAGTCAAAAGGATCGAAAGATTGCGATTCGAACAAGTACTGTTAAGCGTCAATAGTCTGCTCGTTGTCACGCTCAGACGTTCCCCGCAACACGAGAGTCGTCGCACGCGTAAACCCATCTCCTAACTGGCCTGGTCGGAGAACAAGCCGGTAAATTGAATCTCGGAGATGGCTGAAGAGGATCGAGAACCCGAGCGAGCGAGCAGATGCACCTAACACGCGGCACGAAGTGAAAAAAAAATAAAGAGAGAACGAGAACCAGGCGAAGCGGAGAAAACCAGGAGTAAGGAACGACTCCAACCAGAGAAACGAAGTTTCCTTCGCAATTCAGCCACTTAATCGTCGTTAGGAATGTGAAAACAAGAGATGCGCGCGCGCGCGCGCGGCCGCGAATGTGTGTGTGTGTGTGTGTTATCGAGTGAGATTAATCGAATTTTGCTTGGCATCAAGGCTACCGATCCGCTTTTCGATTACGAGATCCGAATCGCGTGAATCTTCCTCGATATCTCCGACGCTTTCTGTCCATTTGTCGAGTAAATTACGGGGAATTTGGCCGAGCTGCCGTATAAAACGCGCATTATTCTTTAGTTCTTCTTGCTCCCGGGGAACCGGCTGGAAACCCCGAGGGCGCTAAGCAAATCTATCCCTATCAGACGCAGAACGACGTTTCCACCCCTTTCGCTTCTCTCGACTCTTCCTTTGTGTAGCGGGAAATACTGATTTCTGAGTGCGAACGAAGCTACAGCTGTAACGATTCAAATATTTTTCTGTTTTATTATTTTCTTCGTGGGACTTCAATACCGAATTACACGTAAAACTAATTTTAATACAATATTGTATGATTGGAGAAACTCATATCCGATTTACAGAGACTTTAAAACATTATTTGAAGAAAAACTATTTTGTGAAAAAGGTATCCACCAGCTTGTAAAACGATGAGAGACAATTATAGGAATTAGTGATGACTATACAGCGTAGGACATTTAAACGGGATCTAGTTAGATTTAAGTTGGTAAGCCTGAAACGCGAGGGAAAGTGAGTCGAAGTTGGAGGGCGACGACATTATGATATGATTACATTATGATAGGTTGTTGAATTTGTCATTTTATTCTCTATAAGAATATGAACAAGAAAATATATGATTCCATTAAAAAAAATATCGATGACCTTGAAATCTTGTAAAAAAATGATCTTGAGAAAAAATTTTTACCATCATCAAATTCGCCCCTTGAAACAGTACAACTTTATTCTGTGGAGATTTTTTGTACGACTAATAATAACCGAGATATTTAGGTGTTCCCATTTAAATGCCCCACCCTGTATAATTGTTGAATATTAACCGGGAGAAGGTTATTAACTAAATCCTTGGCTATTTCCGACAACAGCAGATGCAACGCATGGTTATTTTCTCCAAGGTCATATTTCCAGAGACTACAGAATATACTGGGATTATATAATGTTGTAACAAGTTTTGTAATAAATGAGAAAAAATACTTTCGACCTCATGAGCTTAAATTATAAATTATAATCATTATCAATTACTCAAGGTCACGCCGAGCAATTTTCCCAAGAAGAAACTAGTAAAACTATTTATACACTTCGATTGATATTCAGCGGCAACTTCATGAACGGAACACAGGAAATTGGTCTGAGCATCATGAACGATGGCCGTTACCCTGAATTCCGCGTAATGCAAAGGTTTTATGCATATTTATCCGCGTCACTTGGTACGGAGCGTCGGCATCGCGCCGCATGAATATGCATCTGGCGTAAATATTGTTTTTCCTATTTCTCCTTTTTCTTCTTTCTCGGTTTTTCATTTTGTTGTTTTTCGTTCGTTCGTTCTGGTTTCCGTTGACGGATGCGTCAGCCGCCACCGTGGTTTTCTGGCCGCGGTTGCCTCCGCGGCGAAACGTACATACACGCCGGAACAATGGCGTTGCGTAGCGAAACAATCAGGGACGGCCGCGTGACGCACTTCAACCCTCTTTGCCGCCTCGCTCGAATCACATTCCAAATGAACCAGTGCCACGCCGCACCGTGTGCCCGCTCCACGGAACGACGCGGCACGGCGTCGCGACGCTTCCCTACCGTGGACCACTTTTGTTTTTAATATCCCGCGTCCCCGCGTAGGACAGAGCCCGTCTTTTATTTTCATTCGAGTGCTAGACGTCCCCGGCCGTCCGCGTCCGTGGCCGGCTGCTCTTTTCAACGGCCGACCCCTTTTATTTATCATCCGTGTAGCCGCGTGCGGTTCATCTGCCTGCCACGTACGTAACGCGATATTTAATTTCACACCGTGTCTCCTTAAATTTCGCGAGTTACGTCGCTGCAGACCGGAGCGCGGATAGATGCTCATACAGGTCTCTCTATGTATGTCTCTCTCTCTCTCTCTCTCTCTTTATCCCCATTCGATACACTCGATAATAGCCCGGTACAGTAGTGCACAATTAAGCGTTCGCAGTCGGGACCGAATACGGACACTTAAGTGGGCAAGGCGGCTTCTGCGTATTCAACTGTGCGCGATAGAGAGGAAGTGCGTTTGAGTGAGATACAATAGAACCTCGTCAGTTACATTTCGTCAACACACGGTCGTGTTAGTTGCCTAGTTTCGGAAAACACTGTATTCTCTCTGTAACTGTCGAAAAGATCTCTACCGTAACTGTTAAAATTGTATTCCCACCACCGGGGATAAACCACGCTCCGCATACTTCCTTTGGAGAGTTGCGCATAATTTCCAATTGCAATGTTAATTTCTAATTTTCATCTTAAGTTTATGTTAAAAGGTAATCGACGGATGCTTGTTTAAATTGGAACAGATCTAGACACTGCTATCCAAACGAGCTATTTATACGTTTATTTGAGTCTATGCTTTTAGTTTGTTATTTTATAATCTTATCAAGTCTTTGGTGTCGGTGCAGGTATGAATATCGAAGGAATATTTCTCAGACGAATGTCTGATGACTTGTAAGCGATACTGTACGCTAATGAAGGACCGCGATTGGCGTAGTAATAATGAAACATTGACTTACCAAGAACAACGAGCTTCACGGGTCTGCCAGCGAGAATCTTCCCTTGGTCGTCCTCTAATGTACAACCCCATATACCGTCGTCTTCTAATCTGACATTGTCTATATGCAACGCCGCCGTGATGGAATCACCAATATATCTGTGTCCAGTTCCACTCATCTCCGTTCTCGTATTGATTGTTATCATATCCACCGGACTTCCTTCGTGCAGCCATGTTGCCGGCCCTATTTTATAGCTCCTAGCAACATAATACCCTCCAATTAGTACACTAATTTGCAATGAACGCTACCTATCGCCACAGAAACGTCAAATTTACCGGTTAACGCGTTCGACGATATTATACTTCTCAGTTACAATATTCAATATTTACGGTATTCTAACGTAACCGCGCGTCTTCAGCGAAATATTGAGAAATCGATGGCCCACTTAGGTGAAGCTAAATGTCTCTGCGAATTATGATTATGTCTCGCTATTGAATTTTTATAAAACTGGTTCTCTAAAACTTCTATGAGGAATATGCATTTTTCGGATTTTTGCAAGTTTATAGTTTTTTTAAACTTGTTTGCCTGATCCGAAAAATCCGGGGAAACACACATTAATAATCATAGTAAGACGCAACTACCATAATAATGTAAACGTAGTCATCAGATGACTTCAATATAAAATCAGTAATTTTACCCGTCTGGAATTTTTTAAAAATCGGTTTTGTAGCCAAAAATTCGGTAGAAATTCATAGTTGGGTGTGCTATTCGATAGAAAGTTCATCAATCTTTTCGTAATTTTTAGTCGAGCAGAACAGGAAGAGCATAGTTCATGAAAACCGTGTTCATCCTATAACTACCCTCGTGATTGGGTTGAAATTTGCCATACAGGGTTTTGGAGATCCACTCGAATGGTGAAGAAAAATCAATTTGGTCTGGGGGAATTTTCGACTACCTTATCCGGCTAGACGCTTTGATCAACAAAACACGAATCAAACATCAGAGACTGTGTACGGTCCCCTTGAATGGGATCTTACACTGTGGCCATTAACGAAAATGGAAGAGCGACGTGTGTACTCTGCGCGCGCGGTAAACGAACGTCTGTAGATCTAGACGGAAGAAGCAAAGTTGTAATGAATCGTCTCAGATCCGTTCATGTACGTCCTATTTGTCAATAAAGAACCCTAAATTACCTGGCCTCGGGCAGCAGCAGCCTCGAGTAATTTCCTTCTAGCTCGCACGGTAGTACGACCTTGCTGTGAGGTTTCACCTCGAGCTCCAAGGGTGGCTTTGACGGCGTGGCAGCTGTATCTAAGGAGACTGGAACATTGGTTGTAGCGGAGGAGCTGGTAGACCATAAGTCCTCTTCGGGGGCTAAAAGGGCCGCGGGCTGCGCCACGTCGTCGGACAGAGAAATCAACGTCGAGCTGGACGGTGTTGTGCTCGTGGTGCTTGTCGTGGTTCTTCTAGCACGTCGGCCACCCTCCTGTCTGCCTCGAAGGGTGAACACGCCGGCTTCGTTCACCGATCCTGCAACAAAACGAAACGTTTATCACTTCGGGGTTCCATTCACCGTCCGACGTTCGATAGAGACCTTATTCAACTTTGTAGTACGCACGCTACGAAATAGCTTCGTAGAAGCACCGTAGCGCGTGCACTCTTAACCAATTAACGGAGGCTTCTCGTGTAACCACAGTGAAAAGAAGTAATTTTCAGAATCTTTTTTAGAATGACTATTGGATATATGAACCAGGTTTTTTGCGACGCGAACAGATAGTCTTGAAGTACAAGTTTTTTTATATTATTAAATTAACTTTGTAGTACGCACGCTACAAAATAGCTTCGTAGATGCACCGTAGCGCGTGCACTCTTAACCAATTAAGAGAGGCTTCTCGTGTAATCACAGTGAAAACAAGTAATTTTCAGAATCTTTTTTAAAATGACTAATGGATACATGGAACTAGGTTTTTTGAGATGTAAACAGATAGTCTTGAAGTACAAGTTTTTTTCTATTATTAAATTCTTCTTACTATTTATTGTACAATATACAAGACTTCTTAACAGTTTCGGCAGTGTAAATTTTCTTAAAGTTAGGTACTTTATGCTGGGATTGAACCTATTTTGAATAAAGAATATGAAAAGTTGAAAAAGTTTTAGGTTTGGGAAGAAAAGTTTACTGTTTCGGACGATTAGATAAATTGATATTGTTCAGAAAAATATAAATAAAACTGTTAATGACGAATAGATTTGAAACATCTTAGTAAATTGTAATTACTAGACAGCGGATTTTATGCATTTGTGATAAAAATGTGTAGGTGCAATTTAAAACAGTAAAAACCTTAGAAAAATTTGGAACTATTATATTATTTTCAACCCTATTGCACATATTAAGAAAATACATTTATATTTCACTCCAGTATGTTGCAATTCAGGTAGAACATTTTCCCATACACTGAGAAAAATGATCTACAGTGAGATCCGTTATAAAGAGACATGATCAAGTGCACGCGTACCCGGCGAAAATTCAAAGTCGGTTTTCTCGAAAACAAAGGCTCATATGAAACAATTTTGTTCTATATTTCCGACTTCTTTTTTCATGTAGAATCACCCCCTTTTCGCTTGTACCACCAGTTACCGAACACCCTGTATAAAAACATTGAGGATAACGATATTTTCCGCAAGCAGCGCCCCTTCTCGACCAAATGGTATTTCCAACGGTTGGCCGATTTTCCCGAAAACTGTCTATCAGGTTCGGTCGACCGAGGCTGTACCAGGAAAACTAATTATGACTTCGATGGACCGCAAATGGCTATAACTACCTAGCGAAACTACGGCACCTTGTCGACCCGTCTCTGCCCATCCTCTTATCACTACCTCCACGAACTGAACAAGAAGATAATGTTTACTGTTCAACAAATGAAGCCGATACAGAAACTCCACAATACCGAGACGTTTCGCGTCAAAGACTGCTTTATCTTATTTACAACAAATAATTAAACCCTTCAATTCTGTCCCATTTATACATTGAGCGATCCCAAACGCATATATCAGCAAAATATTAGGTTAGAACGATCGTAGCGTTTTTAAATTAAATTTCGAAGATAAATTAAGATATTCATAGGTTTATTCAATAACATAAAATAACGAAAAGTAATCGAACAGAATGAAAAATATGTTATTGAACAAATCCATAGGTAAATATATCTTAATTTTATCTATGAATTTCCTTTTAAAAACTCTACGATCTTTTGTTTCAACCCAAAACTTTCTTAATTTAGTTCCACTTAATGGAATTGTAAACAGTGTATAATGAAACAAAGGTACAAATAATTAATAACGAGTTAGCAGTTGCATAAATGAGAATACATTACATTACTTTCTGCATAGTGTTATTTTCATAGATAAGATTTCTTGTAGTAAACACGAAGCACAAATATCATTAGTGAAAATACTTTGTAACTTACCACTTATTAGTATTGTATGAAGAGAGAGCCGATTTTTATGTTACAAAACTCAAGAACTACTGAACTGATCATCTTCAAATTTTAGCATGTTATTCTTGAATACTCTAGGACGTGCATACTCTAAGTGGCATGGCTCAAATACGCGTTATTTACGTGTAATTAATATTATAAATTTTCGTGTGTATAGCTATTCTGCAAACCACGTTCATCACGAATATGACAGTCTACTTCGCGTGCGCATGCGCAAATAGTAGCAGTACGCGCTGTCGCCGCCAGGTGGCATCAATACAGATTGAAATATTGTTGTATGTAGGGTTGCCATTTATGAAATCGTGAACCCAGGACGAAGATAATCTTACGTTTTCATTATAAGCTCTTAAAAACTCATTTTCATCGGTTCGTTAATTCTAATCTTACAATTTAATTGAAAAAGCGTGACACTTTTTTTAAATGTCTGTAAAATCAACAATCTTTAAGATATCGAAAAATCCTTTGAGATTCGTTCATAGGTCGCTAAAGAATACAACATATCCAAATTTGAATAGAATCCGAGACACTATTCCAAAAAGTATCCGATTTCGCGCCGAATGTCACTAGTGATAGTGGAGCAAGTGTGAGCGAATAGCATCGGAAAACCCATATAAAACTAGAACACATTCGTGAAAACCCGAACGGATGGCAATCCTATAGTGGAATAGGATATTTAGTGGCAACTTGGAAGTGTTTTTGAATTTGAAGGTATTCTGTAATTTATTTTGCATTATTTCATCAAATAGTTATTATTATCGTCAAATTTTTCTGGACGATTTTGTTAAAAAGAAATATTAACCAAGTTTTAATCAGAAGTTTTGGTTCTATTTACAGGACACAAGAAATTTGTGATAACCAGTTTCCGCGCTCCAGTTACCTGGTGCTTCAGCCATATTATCGTACTACCTTTGGTACCTATGTAGGTTATGTTTGCTGTCAACCGCAAGTACCACTGTCCGGTAATGTCAACATTGATTCCACCCGTTACATCGTGCAAGACTGTCGTAAGTAAAGATGAATAATATAGAAGTAGAAGTATCAAACGTTAAAATGAGACCAGACGTTGTTGTACCATACTTTTTAACAAAATTGTCACCGTATAAATGTCAACAATTTTTCGCAAATCGGAAAAGAGTGCTCCAGTTCGTACGCATCTATATGCGCTTATATTGAACTCTATAATTCTACATATAGTCAGGGACGTCCTAAAATATTTGGCGCCCGTGGGCTACTAACAATAATGCGCCCCTCTTCGTACGAAAATACACGGAAGGGGAAGCGGGAGTAGGATGACCGATGAAGTTTTACAAAATATTCAGTACTAGAAAAAGTCAGTATATTACCAATAAACAAATGAATATATAAAACAAAAATACAAATTGCCGCACCAAAAGGCTGGCGGGCCCGGTTTGGGTTTGGGTCGGACGGGACCCGAAAATTCGTGATACGCGGTTACCCGAAGTCGAAATCGGGTCGGGTCGGGAACCCGAAGATTTATATTGTTTGGGTGCCGAACGTCATAGATTTTCGACTTCGACTTAGGGTATCTGAAATTTCAGAGTACCCGAGTATCACGAATTGTCGGGTCGAGACCCGAAAATCGAGGTTCGGGTACCCGCCCACTCCTTCCAATAGCCCATTGAGCCCAGTCGTTAGGGTGGCCCTGCATACAGTAGTCTCACTCGAAGCTATTTCCAAACAAAATGGATTGACGCATACCCAAGTTTGAAACGACTCGTTGAACCCAGAGAAACTCGATAATGTAAAAATTGTTTCAGGTCCTACAATAATTTCGATTGCTACTTTGGAGTCGGCGTTCGATCGCCTAAAGGGTTAGCAATAAAATTTCGTGGAAACTCTAAGCACCAATCACTCGAAACTCTCGTCGTATCGATAATCTTTAATGACCGGTCCGCGAAGCTGGCCGTTGCGTCGGAGTAACGAAACCTCGTTCCCGCAAAGAGCATCGCAGGGTTAATTTGATTCCGTGTAAACCGATGGGCCAAAAAGGACGTGGCAGCGAGCGAGGAACGCTTGCCTAGAAGAGTTACGCGGCAAACTTGTAACACGATCGCGATATCGTTCAGCGTCGAGCGACCCGTGTTCATCAACGTTCACCGATGGTACACCCAACTAGTTATACATCCATCGAGTGGATGTTGTTCGACGTTGATGCATGCATTATTCAGCCGGTGTATCCATTCATTATTCATGTCATGATCAATGGATGTCAACAGACCGCGATCTGTATCTGAACACGTCGCCATGACAGAAAGTGAAAGCGACGCTGTCATTCGAGAGCGCGCCCCCGCGCCACGACGCGATGGGTGGTTCTAGGGGGTGGTCCACAGATAATGGGCTATGGGAGGGAATCAGGGGAAACGGGGGGTGAGCAGCAGGGACGCGTTGCCGTTCGGTACGCGCGGCATCGATGGATGATCAGACTTTCCGAAATTCGTGGGGCGTAGCACGCTCGACTTCCTCACAATAGCGATTAACTGGCAATCTAGGGGATCTAGTCTCTACGGCAGATCGATGCGTTAACAAACGGACGCGTTAATTGGGAAATCCTGGCGTGTCCGTGGAAATGTATGGCCGGGAACATTATTGGGGTTGAACTGTTCGTTAGGTCGTAGGTGGTGGTTACCTGCCGTACCTACATATAAGCAAGCTTCGGTTTCACAGGTTGTTTCAATTGAATATTTTGAGGTTGCCAAGTACGTCGAAAGGTTTATCACACTTCCCGGCAGCAAGCTATCATTATTACTCAACCTAGGGCGAAGGAATGTTTAATTCGAGCGTAGATCAGTAGATCCAAAAACTGTTTCAACTATAAGTTACCAATTATCGAGAAATTCTCGACATTTAAACTGTGATAATTTCGTAACAAAAAAATTGTACATCCGGACTCGTTTTAAAGCTTGATACTTCTATTTTTGCAAACCATTCAAATTGTTTTTCTAGGATATTTTCGTTCGGTAGATAATGTTCCCGATTGAATGACCGTGAACACCTTTCGTACACGTTAAATTCGTTTGCACGATCATACGAAATTAATCGAAAAACGCAGATGTCCTTGCCCGAACAAAATGTACCTTCAGACAAAGTAATTCAATAAGAGCAGCAGTCGCAAGACTAAATTTCATTTCCTCTGCGGCACACGGAATTGCATTAAAAACCAGATTAATCCGTAAAACAACCATTCACTCCGAGCTACAAACACGAATTTACTGTAAACGAACAATCTTGGTAACATACTCGCGGCGTGGCGGCGGTCTCTATTTGCTCCTTTCCGTTGTCGATTTTAACGACTATAAATTTTCCCCTAATCGACGTTCCGCTACACGCGACACAATTTTCTCGTCGTCCATGGAAAAACAATATTAACGTCGCCGTAACGTTCTTCCTTCCAAACAACCCCCTAACATTCCCAAACGACCTCGGGAACCGTTCATTTAAAGAGACCGGCCCGTTTAAATACACCTTGCCCATGTTCCCATGGAATGGCGCTACAAATTCGAGTGGATATATATTTCCCGTTGGAAGCTGGTCCTCCTTTACCGGTTTTCTTTACGACGACCATTAAACCTTGAAATAAGTAGCGATTAATACCGTGACGGAACGGAATCCTATAGCCTCAGCACGGGGGTATAGAGGATAGGGGCTAGAGGGGGAGGAAGGAAAGAGGGAAGGATGGCGGACGGCAACGAGAAGAAGTTCAGCAAAGTTCTAGCTGGTATCACATGCGTTTCGTAAGACAAAGTTTCCCTTGGAGGGTGGCCCGTGAAACGTTCGACAAATCTAGTATTCCGAGGGATTAAAGACGAACTCGAGTTTCCGCGATTCCTGCTCGCAAATTACCGGAATTCCCCGGGCTAACTCGCATATTTCACGTTTGATGCGTCCCGAACAAAGGAAATCGCGAACGGAAGGGGTTTCAGTTTGCCGATCCGTCGGGTCGTGTCGGACGAACGGTGTGTTCGGGGCTACGCGTCGCGGCGCGTCAGCGACGTAGTCTCAGTCGGCGGGAGAAATAGAAAGATGCGCAAGGAGAGACTCCGCGAATCGTGTCCTCGAAGGTGTCAACCGAGGCAGCGGAGTTTCGCGAGGGGAACGAAAAGGAGTTTATCCAGTGACACAAGGTGACAAATCCTCTTAACCGCTTTACAAGCCTCGCATTGTCGCGACTCGCATGCATATATGCAAACGTGCCCGCATAAAGACGTCACGCCCCGTCTCTGCGGTTCGTCTTTCGTTCCATCTTCCTCGATCATCCTCTACCCCCCATTCTCGCCTACACCTTTTTCTCTATCGCTGTTCTATTCTGCAGCAGAATCACCATATCTTCATTCTCCTGATTTTCTTCGATACGTTTATCGGGAGGTGTACCTGGTGTAAATTGTTGAGAATTAACGAAATTTTCGGAATTTACTTTAATCAATGCATCCGACCAATCTGTTTGTAATCATTAAGATATTTTACTACATTAGTGAAGAAATCGGAAATATGTTTTTGCCAAAGAAGCTGTTAAATCGTGTGTTTTCTTCGCTTCTGAATGTTGGATGTAAACAAACTGCGGACCGAGGCCAGCGCTCGGTGAGCGAGTGCGAGGCCTACATGTTTGTTTCTCGCGGCGAAGAATGCCTCCGCGGGCCTGTGTGTGTGTGCGCGACCGTGCGTGTGCGGTCGAGGCGTCCTAGACGCCAGTCTGTCTTTAGTGAAGCAACGTATCGTTCAATAAAGTGTGTTCCTTTTTTCCCTTCGCGGTCTGAATCAGATTAAACTTTTCATTTACCCGCCTCCTTAGTTCTAATTGAACAGGAGCTGTGAATATGGTTATTACAACTATATCACCAAAACTATTAAAGAGAGACAGAATGTTCTATCTGGCTCCTGTTTGTTGCAATTGACGAAGACAACTCATATTTTGCATAAAGATCCATCATAGTCATAAGGAAAATTATTAACTAATCACGTGAATCACATACCACCTACGGTGGCTTTGTATAAAAAGTAATGAAAAATTGGTCTTGCATATACAAGACATGTACCGCTGCTAAACAGGATAATTAAATTAGTGGATTCGGTCATAATTGCGGTGTTATAGGTACTCTCGCTACAGTCTCTATTTAATATTTCCTTTCTTGGCTCGGTAGAAAAGCACGCAATTATTGAGTGACAAAGAATACTCGACAAAATATACGGCAGCTGGAGTTGATTATATCTTTGATTCTTTATAATTTTCGAGTGCAAAACGTTTACCGCTCACTGTAAGCTGTTTGCCCCGTTTCAGGCCGAAACAACGGCTTTCCTTAAGAATTTTATGAGGCTGTTAATGTCCCTCTCAAGGCCGCATTCCCAGGAACGTTCGTTGCAAAATTGGTTACCGTAACTGGGTTATTCGATGCTCGATTAATGAGAATGTTGGAGCTGCGTGTTTGGCGTATGATATGATCGAAATGCTGTGGGTTGTTTTCCGGAAATTCGTAAATTGGTAGATAGAAATTGCATAGGAAATTGATAAGAAAGTGGTCATTAGCATTTCTAGAAACTTTCAACCGTGTATTATCCACTAGTACATATAAAGGGTGTTTAGCAATTTTTTGTCGTAGCAATCGTGGATCTACACCATTCGATCGGTGGTGGTATGTTAAACAGGTTGACTGCTAAGTTAACTCCGAGCATAATTTTCAAGATCAAATATTTATTTATTTTTTTATCAAATATTTTTATTGTGAAATCATAGGTAGCAAATAAACCGTCCTCTCGAAAAACGATTTTAAAGTTTCATAAACAATTTTGGAGTCCAGTTTTTTAACAGACCTCCACCCATCCAAAGGTGTAGGAGGCATCTATGATGGCTATGGTTGCGAAATAAAAAATAAAAAAATAGAATAGACGAAATAAATAATTTTTCGATGGAATTATGGACTCCGTTTACCGAGTTTTGCGACCACGGGGTTTGTTTGCGACAGCTCCTACGATTTCTAATCGACCCCGACCGATTTTTACGAGTTTTAATGAAACGGCACCATGAACGTGAATTTATTGGCTGGTTACGTTGCTCCGAAGTTTATTTGTGTCGATCGTTTCGACTCTCAATTCAGTAGCTTCGATAGTTCAAGTGATGAGATTTACGGTTACTGGTTTCAGCGATGCGAAGTTTAATGCCACCGCTAGTAGATGTTTATTGGTATTGATTTGCCTGGAATTCCAAGTCTTGAATACCGGACCTGACTAAAAATTTATGGGGAATCGGTATCTGCGGTGTACAATTGGTTACTCACACCTCGAAGTTAGTCAGGTCTTGCGACCAACAACTTATTGCTAGTGGTATCTGAATCGCTTAGACTAGTTTAGAGCATTCTCCACACCATCGGTAAACGTTTATTGTCGCCTGCTTCTACCTAGAAATTATGAACGCAATCTTTCTTTTTTAAGGTATAGTTTATTCTATTTCATTGTACTTCTTACGATCAGATCAAGCATGTATGGAAGGTAGCATACAGTCGGAAACAAAAATTATTATTTAAAAAAGTTTTTTTGCAATAGACATTGCTACTGCATTAACTTATTCTACTAAATTAGAAGTCTGCTATTTCTGAGATTTCATAACTGGATGTTAATTATTCCTGGATATTACACTATTAAAGTTGTCGGTGTAATTGATTTTTTTACAGTTAACTCTTTTTCATTACAGTTTGTCTGAAAAATAATTAGAAACAATATTACAAATTAATATCAGATGCTTTCAATAATTTAAAGCAAATGTAGACATACAATAAATACAAAGTTGTAATTATTGTACCCATAAATATAATCATAAATTAAACTTCCTTCGTCCACCCAGTTTATTACTTTAAATAAACTATCAATTTTCTATGCCCTTTTGTAGTTTCCTCGTTTCAATTATTTTATAAAACGTAGATATTTAAAAAAAAGTACACTGCTGCTTTAAAATAAAATTTTTGTTTCTATAAATTGTGGTAGTTATAATTACTATTTAAACTATCTTTTATCCGCCACAGTATATAGCGTTCTAAATGTGGTTCCCTCCAAAATTCGGTAACATACATTACAATTTTTCGTAAGCAATTTCCTGCATATATATTCCCTGTCGCCAAAAGTCCGAAACCACAAAACCAGCCGAAGTTGTCGAAGGGATAAAAAGAAGTAGAAAAGTAGACGAGAATAAAAGAAATAGCGCAACGGCGGCAGCTTTGTGTATATAAAGCGGTAAAGATCATAGACCGCGCGTCTCTGAAACACTTCTTCGAGAGAAATAAGAAATACAAACTTAAAAGGAAGGAAGTAGTTGGAGAAGAAAGGAAGTACGCGGGGGTACGAGAGAGAAAGAATTCAGCGGTACGGATATGTATTGTCAAGAGAATTTATCTTTCGTAAAATTCACGGCACGAACGTCTTTGATGGCAAACGGAGTGATTCTCGGCCAGCCTCGCGCCTTTCCTTCTATCCCCACAATCCCTCGGTTCTCTTCGTTCCGATCCTCTAATCTCTCTTCTCCCTTTACTCCTATCCACGGTGTCATCCTGTACTAAGCCCTCTGTAATACCCTCCGCCTCGGAAACAGTTACGGACCAGTATTCGTTCCGGTCCCTGCCCGGTAATTCCGATCACTGCGATGCTTTCGTTAACTCAACTTGACGTACACTACCGTACATAAGTATTCGGACGTTTATAACTTCTTCGGAAAACTCGACATCAACAGTTGTTCGCGGGTAGGATTGCCATCTAGAAAATCGCGAACCCAGGATGAACGGCATGAAAGCCCGGGACTTTTCAGTCTGAAACCCGGACAATATAATTATCAATAGATGGGAATCATTGTTTAATGAATTATATTGAAACCTTCGTCTCTTATGGTTCAAGAGTTATAGTCAAATGTCACCTTTTTCGATCCAGCCCACTGTAGGCATTTCAAAATATTCAATCAAAACATTGCATTTGTTTGAAATAATTGCAAAATAAATAGTGAAAAACACATTTTTTTCAAACGAAAACATTTTTGGTAGATACTCTTATGTTTTCGCTATACGCTCCTAAAAACTCATTTTCATCGGTTTTTTAGTTCTAATCTTACAATTAAATTGAAAAATCGGGTTGAAAAATCCATAAAACAACTGACAAAAATACAGTACAATCATTAGATTGCGGATCTTTATGGAAATTACCATAATCGCAGTTCATTTCATGGAAATCAAACGAAGGGAAATATTTCTTTCACTAAAAGATTGCTTATGGTAGAAATAAAATAAAAATGTTATTGATTTTTACCGACATGCTTTCTTGTAGTTTATAAATCTGCATATGCTGTGAATGCATACAGGTCGGCAGTTTCGTAATTATCTTATAGGCCTCTTAGTTTTAATCCGTGAAACTAAAATCAAATCTCAATGGGCTCGTTAACAACAAAGTTATTTGCAACAGTCACGTTAGGTAGTTCAGTCTGCATGGTATATGAAACAGTTGGAAAAACAATCGGAAAACTAGTTGCACTGTGCGAAGTAAAAACTAACTTGTCTTTAGCTTGAGCATAGTTCAGGTCAACAGTAAGAGAGCACAGAAGTTCATAACCTATCGACTGTGTTTAAAAACAAGTAGGTTCTGCATTCTGCGTCGATGTTTACGATCGTGGATCGTAACCATTATCGTTCAGCCGATGCTAACGATTTCTAGTTACCCGCACCTGATTCCACGTATTTGCCGAATGAAGCTGGCTCAGTGCTGGGCGTTTTATCGTCAACATAAAATCTCTATCGCCGAATGATTCCAAAACGAATCCGGATTTCCGCTTCATTCGCTCAATTCGTTTTATTTGTCATCATTCTTAGAATCAATAGTCACAGGACACATTATTCAAATTACACGTTATTCCGAGATCTGTACTTTGCGATGACAGAACGAGAAGTTCTACAAGTTTTCCAACAATTCGAAAATATCGACAGTATACAGGGTGTCCCATAAATTTAGGAGAACCTTCAAAGGGGTCATTTCAGAGGTCATTTGAAGTAAGTTTTTTCTTAGAGACAATTTCCGCTTCGGTTTGGTAAGAAATTATTAACGAAACACGCGGACCAAACAGAGCACGGTTATAGTGAATGGATCCCAGGTCTAATCACTCTAATTAGTTCATGTTTTTATGGAAAAAGTTACTTCAATATCACATTTTTCGGACACTCTGTACAGTAGCGGACAAAGTAAAGTATAAAATTAGAATTTCTGTATATAAATATTAATAACTTTAGCACTAGATGGGTTTTCCAAATGTTGATAATATTTAAAGTCTTTTGCATTGGAATAATGTTAACAACTACATGGTACGCATTTGTCGATATGTATTTCTCTTAATTTCTGTGAATATTTTTTTGAGGAAAAAAGATATTCAAAACTCGTATGCCCACCGCAACCACCAGATCTCTGTACCAACAAAGGAAATATTATTTTGAAAACACTTGAAATAAAATGTATTAAATATGAATAATTAAGATTTTAACTTTTGTCCTCTACCGTATTGTTGTTCAACACTAAAAGGGTTAATACCTTGCTCGTAGATCTCGCAATTGTGAATATCTTCTTACTGTTATCCGTATTATGATTGATTTATCAGGTCAAACGCTTCATAAAACATACCCGAACTTCTTTATTTTTCTCCAAACAACGTCCATAGCTGGTATGAGCGGAATCTGAAGTATTCATTCCCCAAGATTAATCTTCTCCGCGATCGGATACGATTCATTCTAACAGAATAGTTCGTATAATCCACCACGCAATGGAAATTTCGCGTTACTCCCCCCCCCCCCACTTTCCACCACAATTCGTTATTCGTTATTCTGCAAAAATAAAAACTCGTGACGACTTATACCCCCATTTATATCTAGACTCGAGCGTCTATACAATACAATATACCATTGCAACAGAGATTGTGTAAATGTCGATAGAATGAAAATCTTATCGCACATTTAATAAAACTTTATTCCTTCGTGGAACTTTCGAAACTTTTAATAAAACGAGCAAATCTTGATCTAATGCCAGCTTTCAGGAAAGAATCGGGAAATGTCGATATAATCGTTTGTAATTAATTGCTTTATTCTCAATTACATAGTAGGGCAACTGAGGTATTTGCAAAAATTTATAAAAACATTGTAATAGTTCGCGGGAAGTTTCGTTTTCGAAAAAGAATTTAATTTCAAAAATGATTATTAGATTGTAATACTTCGTGTATTTATAAATTTTCAAAAAGTAATTAGCTTAGTAAGCTTAATGTTATTTTTATTCGTTAGAAATAAACCGAATAATAAATAAACACCGAACTTCTCGTATAATCAAAGTACGGATGATCGCAGTTTTACTGTAATACTAATTTTAACGCATTAATTAATACTGCACGCTACTCCCCATTAAAAAACTGTTGACCTACTTATGTAAAAAACCAATAGTTTAGGAAACATTTAAGTTTCTCCGATATCGATAATGAGAAATGGGAACAAAATTCCAACTGCAAGCGAAATATTACATTTAAAATTAGTCTCTGTCTATATTCAATAACAAAGAGTTTAATGAAATTGAAGTATGACGCAATCAACATGGAATTATAGAAGAATTTAGAGATCATCTTTCTTTCGTATTTTTAGTATTAGTATATAATTTTTACTGAACAATTGTTCCAGCAAAAATACATTTCCTTTAATCTTAGTAAAAGTCTGTAAAAATATCAAGCCAAGGTTAATTAAGTTTATGTACTTGTGTAATTTCTAAAAAGTAATTTCTATACTATTGATTTATAGATTATCGTGCTGAATTTTTCGTGTATAGTGCCTCCTTTTCTTTTATTCAATGACTCGTAGAAAATTTCAGACGTATTCTGCAAAAAGACGGCCTCGTTGCTGGTAGATAGCGTTTCAAGTACCCCAATTTGAGAGCTGGGACACCAAAGATTTTCTCAAAATTTTCGTCTCTGTGAGACCAAAGTGAAACCCTGTGTTTTCAACCTCGCATTGTTGCAACAAATGTCTGTGGCAGTTTCTGGAGTCCCAATTTCCCAGCTTTTGCTAGTTAACTTCAACTTTCACTTTGTTTATGTCCTGAAATAGTATCTTTGAAAATATATCTAATAAAAGTTATGAGTAAGAACGTAAATACAATCAATTCCTCCAACGTATCTCACACTATAATTCATGTCCTTAAAAGATGTGAAAATATCTACTTTGCTACAGATTCGTGTCGC
Organism: Lasioglossum lativentre; assembly: GCA_916610255.1. Classification (NCBI taxonomy): domain Eukaryota; kingdom Metazoa; phylum Arthropoda; class Insecta; order Hymenoptera; family Halictidae; genus Lasioglossum; species Lasioglossum lativentre. The sequence continues at coordinate 11,156,773 of OU744357.1, read as the reverse complement.
AATACGTCCCCGAATCTCCAACAGGGATCGAGAGATTACTGTACTTCACATGGTTAGGTACTAAACTTTACCACCGAGTATATAATTGAGTTGGTATCGAACAGGAATGATCAAGACCACGTGTAACGAACGGAACACCTAATCATCAAATCCTTATCCCAGAACCATCTCGAGCAGGAATGTCATAGTCACGTGCTGAAACACGCCCAATGGGAAATCTAGTTACCCCAGCGAAAATGGAGATGTTCAAGTTACAGTAGATTAGCCCTATACAGACACTGTGCCCTTCAGCAGTATCATCACCATTCGTCAAGTGTCCTACTTATGTTAGGGCTGTGATGAGGGATGTATAATACGTTAGGTAAACGATACTTTTCCTAAAAAAATATTGGTTCTAAAGATACGTAAACGACTAATTACACTTTTTGCGTCACTTAACTCGACCTTAAATCACACTTCATATACTGGAAGCCTAATAGGATTTTCGGTAATCGAGCAGTAACAAAACGAAGTTCAAAAATCTTTTCACAAATTGCTATTGATGTTGAAGGATTCAATAAAAAATCCGTACCCATGGGGCATTGATTTTCATCATTTTAACAGTTTCATAAAAAAAATAAAAAATTAGAAAAGTTGCTATCTTTTGATTCGCATGCATTAGTGTGAGTCTCACCAGTACTTGACCTTCACTGCCTCAGTCGTTGGACTTCTGCCAAGTTGAATCCCCCCAGTGGTGGGAATAAAATTTTGACAGTTACGGTAGAGACCTGTGCGACAGTTACGGAGATAATACTGTGTAACGTTCCTGCGTACTGAAAATTGTTTTGTTTTCATTTTAATTGGCTGATGACTTGTTACTGCTACGCAATAGGTTGCATCCTAAGTAAAATGGTAGAAACGTGACCTTCACAAGGTCAATCGAATATAACGCTACGGAAGAAATACTGTAGGTAAATAGATTTTATATTTTCTTTGTTACGAACATTACCAACCTTCTTGCAATCTTCTTTTCAATCTTTAGGTGTAACTTTCTACTGTTACAATTCCTCTTTTAATCTACATTTATGATATATCGCCCTCTTTTTCCTCAATTTCACGTCCTCTTCTCACTACTTGCTCGCGTCTCTCTCTCTCTCTCTATTCGCTCGCTTTTTACCCCTTCTCTCTAATTTTTTTAGTCTACTTAACTCGTCCTGCTTTATAACATCACCTTGCTCCTCTTCATACTTCCACATTTTCCCATTCATTTTTCGTTTCGCATTTAATCATTCCTTTTCTCTTTTTCGTATGCGCAACTCTCTAAAGGAAGTGTGCAGAGCGTATCACCTAACTTTATCACCTTAAATATTTCTATAGTAATTGTAACATCTTAGGAATCTTTTTTATAAAAGTTGCATACTTTTGTGGAGTTTTAATGTATAATCACATTAGTTTTGTAAACACTCAACTCCACAGATTTTGTCTAAATTCTATTTCACATCGATTCAAAGTATCCACCTCGCAATGTATAAAAGCAGAGAAAACTTTCCTGATTTTGAAACACAATCTTACAAGTAGTATGACGAAAGAGTAGTAAAATCAATTGCAAAAATAAAATATAACGTGAGACGTAACTTCGAAAAAATTCATGAAAATTTTTAAAGTTTGCAGCGTTTACATGCCGCCGTAAAATTTTTCGTTAACAGCAAGGTGCAAAGTTCATAGGTTTCCACCATGCTCCTTTCTGATCGGAATGGATATGCATATATGTGACCAAGTTGTAATCTCATCGTGAACCACGATTGGAAATTACAATTTCGAAGGATACTTACAAGGAGAGTTCAAAAGGTTATGGGGTCACCGATTTCGTTGAAACGTATGCTGAACGTATTTAATATTTCTAAAAAAAATTTTTTTAATGAAGAGCATTCTTTTACCTTGAAAATGCATACCTCCAATTAATAATTACAGTTCGTCATTTATTTACTAATTAAAATTTATTAATGAAAGTTGTCGAAGTTATTTCCCTCTGACATGAAATATCTTTTGAGTTCCAAATAGTTCGGCATTTTTTCAAATTGAAATATTTTCAGTATACTGTTCCTTGTATGATGCCGCAAGGATCATTTCCACCTTCGTCCTTCTTTTAAAAATTGTACAAGCATTTAAAAATCAACATTTTATGAATACCATTATCGATTATTATTATTTATTTCAAAACTCAACATGATTTTTCAGGCAGTTCCGATAATGAGACAAAAAAATGTTTTAAACAGAAGTTAATCAACATTCAGTGGTCTACAAATTTCAATACAAGAAATAAAAAAAAATGGATATTCTACAAAAAATCAAGGTCACCTTTAATTTTTAAAGATCAATATATATGTTTTACTTTATAATATTGTAGCCGATGTCAAAACGACTCCGAACAACCTACATTGTTATACCCCTAAGCTTCTAAATAATCCTAAAATCTCAATGAACTGCTAAATCGGCCGGACTACTGTGCGCTGTGACGTGGGGGTAGCGTACCGGAGTAATACGCCGTTGAAGGGTTCGAATCCTTGATGAAAATTGTTTTTACCAATTGAACATTTTTTACTCATATATCCCACCATAATACCGTCGACACCCATACCAACGAAATCGTTGTGCCCATGACCTTGCATTGTCCTTGTAGCAGGGGCGGTACAGCGCGGCGATGACGGTTGCGTAACGTCGAATCTTTCTTCGGTATTATATGCGGTCCGGGGGTGAAGCCCTTCGATGGGCGTAGTTCCATTAGCGTTGCTGATGCAGCCGGACGGATTGCCCGGGATTCTAATCTGACCGCAGGGCATGCCTTCTAATATAGATAGGCTTGATTAATTCCGCGGCAACGCAGTAATGCGTGTGATCCGCGCGCGGTCGTGATCCGGACGATTACGTGGTGTATAACGTTGTCACACTAGCGACCCGAGTCCGACCTAAACCCGGTCCGCACGTTTGCTAACGCGGAAAGGAATATGGTAGTCGGTGCTGCAGCCGGCTATGCAAATGGGAATTGGCGAGCCCTTCTGGCCAGACGGTTATCCACTCGCCGATCGTAAAAATGAGAACGAAAACGGCGGATCTCGCGATCACCTCTCGGCTGTCCTCGAGTGCCGCTTCTGTGGTGCTCGCGAACAGGCGCTGATTGAAGGGCTACCACCGGTAAACATGCTCGATGACTCCGAGGATGAATCGCGCTCGGCACTCGACAGCGATCCTTTCGTTGCGATGATTGATCGATGTGTGGACACTGTTCAATGAATCCGATTCATCCCATTGGTTCGTGTCGAAAGTCTTCCAAGTAATTTCCTATCTGCGAATGCCGGCTCCATCTGCGCCGAACTGTCCTCCAAAAATACAGCGTGGTTCAATCACTTTGACCACCTCGATATTTGTAATGATATTAAAAAATTATATAGGAGGTGTCCCCCCTAGCTGGAGCAGCTTGAATATCTCGCTTAGTGTTAGTAATAGAAAAAAACGTTATAGGACAATGTTAACCTAACCGAAGGGGCAATATAATGATTCGGAAAAAACTTTCTTCAAGGTCATTTTTTTTCTAGATATCAAGGTCATCAATTTTTTTGTTTAATGGAACTATATATTTTTTTTATCGCGATGTAATAAATAGTAGGGGTGAAGACCTCTTCAATGACATATTATTCAATGACCTTCGTGTGACCTGGGGTATAAAAAATCCAAAAACCATTCCAGGTATTATCAGTGATTAATTCACTACACTAATTGTAAACACTAGGCAATTGATGGGAATAGTAACAGAACTCTGATAGAAGGATTAATAAATGAAATTTTATTTTAACAATTACTCAAAATGATGTTCACCAATATCGATATGAGGATTTAGAAAGAATGAACTAATCTCGTATACCAATTTTGCGTAATGAAGAGGGGGATGCCTACGTTTTTTATACGGGTGATGGCTTTTCGGAGGTTTCAAGGTCATCTTGATTTCTTTAACTAGAGTGACGTACCCCTAGTATCGTGAATCGATAAAGTAACAAATTCTGCGTTAAAATGTATGAATTTTTGAAAAAGACACAAAAGTAAATATATTACAATTAGAATATCCTCATTGCACAAAATTGTAGACGTAAAAGTAACCTCAGATTATGATGAAGTTTACAGGGAATATTGTACACCTCTAAACGAATGATGCATATAAAATGTCTATTATAAAACTGCACATTTTATGACCACTTGAAATATATACATAGTAAAAGATTGTAACATAATATGGTTTTCAAATAAAGTGGGAAAATGAATGCGCAAAGCTATCCAGTTGGAAATAGAAGGTCTCGAGTTCGTGTTCTGCGCATCGATAAAGTTTTTTTCTCGTTGGTGTCTTTTCCATATTGTTTCACTTTACATTTTTGAATGCGAATGAAGTTTGTTTTCCAAACGGAAAGGGTATACACGAAACGTAATTGTAAATGGACATCTTCCACTCGACGTATTTCCCATGAAATGTTTCTGTTTCAGCTATTTCAATGCTACGTATTGCTACATTTGTTATAAAAATTAGCGTGATAAATGTAGGAGATTATATTTCGACTTAGGATTAAGCTAAATTATTTTCAGACACATTATACCAATTAATTTAATAATAATTTATGAAATTCGAAGGGTAAATTATTATTGAACTATCATTTCTGGTTAATCAGATGCTGAAAGGCTATAGAATTTTTTCCCAACAATGGAGTTGCCCGTTTCACAATACAAACGGCTCGGATGTGAAAGAAGTTGCCAAGAACGGAACCGTTGAATCCAAAATAGACAAAATACCATCTCGGGGGTACGTAACGTTTAAGCTAACTGAAACTCGGTAATACATAAAGGGAATGCATTAACATAGGCTGGGGAGTGCGCAGTCCAGTCGGCTTTTGTTTCGAACGGACTGCGGCGCAACGGGAGGCTTGCCTAAGCGGACCCGCGAGACGGGAACGTTTCATTTCTATTAAAAAACCGTTTGACAATTTTTACGAGGCTTTCTCTGTTTCTCGGCGAGTTATACCGGTAATCCGTAGCTGGCCGTGTGCCACGATCACGTGGTCGCAGAAAAATCTCTGTCCAAACACGCCAGACCCGGGGCCATCCGCACACACAGGCCCGACGTTTTCAGATATTGAGTGATTGATACACTTTTCGAGCGGGCTTACGGTCTCGCAAGTTTTCTGAAGCTCCGCCAAGAGCCGGAACCCGGATGTCGAATGTGCCGAGCAGAGTGTCCGATGCCAAACCGGAAATCACCGCCCGCCGTTTCCATAGGTCGGGAAGAACTTTGGACACCGATCTACCGCGAGACCCCCCGGTACACTTCTATCTCTAATTGTTATCGTCGTGTATCGACCGTTTTGCATAACCGACGCAATTCCGGCAGAATTGGAACCGATGGAACTTTTCTTGCCGAGAGGGAACATCTGCGACCTATGGTAACATTGGTTCCGGCCAGCGGTATACTTATACACGGCGAATCGAATAAAGAACAGGTTCGTTTTTTTTTCGTTTTGGCACGGTTTTAAGAATCGTAATTGGGAATATAAGTGTCAATGTCGCCGCTGCTGCAAGGTTTCCTCTGTAGACGTTAGCCAGGCGAACGGTATTAAGTAGTCTTGTACGATATTACGTTTTTAAATTGGATTCGCCTTTATGACTTTTCATACGTTTCCGACAAATGATCGCTTTTCTGCTAATGAATCGTTATTACTTCTTTAGGAAACTGTGAACGTACCAAATGTGGTTGTTCTTTTCGTTAAACTGCTGATATGTTCGTCGTCTTAGCACACCTTATTTTGCTTAATTTCGATAGTATGGTAAATTATGAATAAAAAAGTACGAAGATACATTTGTACTAAAATGTACCGTTTCTGAGATAATTTTACTTTATTCATCCTATTAGTTCCTGTAATTTTTTGGCGTGTTCTTTTTTGAGTAACTAACAATTCCTTGAGAAACCCTACAAGTGACACAGTATTATTATAAAGAATACAACTTCTATTAGATTACTGCATATGAAATGTCCGATTCATAACAGGAACTTTTCTTTAAATAAATATTTATATATTATGTAATATATTATAATAATATACTATATAATATATAATATTTATACCGCGGTGAAAGTTTAATTTTTTGGTCGTTCACTTTCTTCATTTATGAAACTGTCATCTCTATTTCTAATAGTGCGTTCATTTACTACCACAATTTGACTAAACATCACATAATGTTGTCAGTATTTGCTTACTTATATGGAAAGAATACACGACGATCACATCAACTGGAACTGAAATAAACTTTATTTAAAAGTAAAGTTTTATACGTAAATAGAAACTAAAGATAGGACCTATGTAAACGATTAGCTTTGCACCTTCAAATGATAAGTAATAAATAGACTGCTGATTTGATGCATTTACGATAAAAATTAACACGCCAAATACAAAACTGAAAAGACATTAGACAAATTTAAGGTTATTATTACATTATCTTCGAGTGCTTAATGTGGTTAAAACAGAAAATACATTTTTATCTAACTTCCATTTCTTAGAATTAACTTGGACAATATTTATTTTGCATAAAGATCCGCAGTCTAGTAACAAACCAGTATAATATTATTTCTCAATTAAAACACTTCGCAACATTTGCATTCTGAAATCGGACATTTCACATGCACCGACCTAATGATTTTCTAATAGATAATTTCGGTGCAATCTTTCCAAGCGTGAACATTGCGAATCGAGAATTGTTTAGGTACTAATAGTTGAGCCGCGGCGAGAAATCAACCTTTCCCCCAGTTGAGCAAAACCAATTTCCCTCGAGCGGCACAAAGAAACTACCTGTCACCGTGTAGCCGGTCCACGAGTGAAAAAGTCCAATTCAAATGCAACAGAGTCCTCCTTGTGTTCTCTATTCTATACGGAGGACTAATAGATTTACCTCCGGGTAACATCCCGCGGGAGTATCCGCCGACGAGATCCTCCCGCGTTCATCCGGCCATTTCTACCGCGGCGTTTTAGTACGACCAGTTTCATTTATTTACAGAGGGTCTCAGATGCCCTCGTTTAGTCACGGACTTCCGATACCAGTGAAAGATTAATTAAAGCTCAGCCACCGCATAATGGGAGCATTGCTTTCCACTTAAGATCACGGCCGCGTACCGGCTGTAGCTGTAGCACCACGGCCGGTCACGAATTTCGCCACCTGCCCGCTTAATAACAGACACCCCTAGCTACCATAATTGAATGAAAAGGGGTTGTATATGTACACTCCTGGCCAAAAACATAGCACACAGGTGTGCTATCATTAGACTCCCAGAGAGTACAGCAGTCTCTCCGTAACTGTCGCATCGTCGAGCGTCGGGTCTCCAGAGTCACAGTTATAGAAGAGGCGCTACATTTACTGTAGTGTGCCGAACTTAGAAAAGGATAGCGATTGAAAAAGAAAGAGGGACTCAGGTTCGACGCTTCGACACTCTGCCTCTCTTTCTTTCCCATTCGTCGACCTCTTTCACACCCGAAATTTTAATAGCTTATTATTCGACTAATTGTGATCGTAACTGTATCGCGTCTGGTGTCATTTTAATTAGAAAAATTAGACGAATACGATGGTAAAAGTTTCATAGAACAATATAAAAAAATTGAGGAGTTGCAATCTTTTGATTCGCTTGCATTGATGTGAGACTCACCGATACTCCAACCCTCGGTGGCTCGATCGTCGACCGTGTTTACCGCTTGACTGGTTCCAAAGGGGATCCACCAGTGGTGGGGATAAAAGTTTCACAGTTACGGAGAGAATTCTGTATTTGAACACTAAAGGAGGAAGGTAAAGAGTGGCAAAATTTTGGGTAGCTCGGACACCTAATCCGTAGAACAAAAAATTGAAAATTGTTAATTTCAAGTTGTTATCGTCTCGTAGGGAATTTTTTCCCCGAGTTCCACATTTTTGTTGCACAAAACAGCTAAAAAAATCGTACAAGTTTTAGGGGGTTGTTGTTTTCAATGTTCTTACAAAGTATTTCGTCGTTGTATGAACCTAAATGATTTTACATGGTAATATAAGTCGAAAACAAAACATACAATTTTTCATAAGTGATTTGTTTTTGTAGAAAATCAACATTTATTTTATAGTTCACTGGAAGTCTTTCCATCTCATATTACCTGCAATATTCTCGAACCAATCTTGAAGAAAACAAGGGGTATTATTCAATTCCTGTTTCTTGAAATTTTCCCATAAACATGTTACTTGTTACAGAGTTTCGCAGTCTAGTTATAATAATAATCGTTCCCCCGTAATTGTCAAGTAAATTCTGCAACTGCTTCAGAACAAGATTTCTCATTTCCTTTTGGCAACGCAAATTTGTATGAAAATGAGATTTCTCGTTTCCCGTCGGTAATGCGTTAACTATGGACGAGTTAACTCGTCATTAGAAGACGTCTTTGGAGTATGCAAGATCAGTCCAGCAGTCAAAGGGTCTCGTGAAAGTGGAGAACTGAATCTTCATCCTTTGCTGCGAAAAGCACCTCCATCTTAAATAACTTTCCAATTTCACATCTCTTAGATATTTTTCAAATGCTGAAGACGGCCCTAAGTGAAACCCTGACTAAATCGAATGTGCAATGGAAGCTTCTATTTACGAGCTCGTTGAATTTCACCGCATCGTTATCGTTAGGTACATACATACAGAGCACAAAAAAGTTAATGGTCATGTTTTCGGAAGATGAGCACCGGTGAATCGGTGAACATTCCTGAGGAAAAACTTGTCCTTGTAATAGATTCGTGGAAGCAGAAGAAAGGCACCATTACTAAAAAGTCACCCTAAAGAGATTGGCGCTACAAGTTGTTGAGAGTGAATATTACAATATTGTGTATAGACAAAAATGTTACTAGTATGTGAGCCTCCCATTAGATGTACAAATTAATTTTTTTACATAAAAACAAATGTTGATTTTATTTCAATCAATTTATACATCTAATAATAATGGTCAATGCGAACACATCGTCATAGAGAACACATCGAACATTTTATGACCTGAGATCCTTAGAAATGTGGAATATCAACTGGGTCAATTTTGAACGAGAATATAAAAATTGTCATTTAATTGCTAAGTTTCTGGCGATTGAATTAACTGAATAGCTGCTACATTATGAACAACAGGAAGTCTAATGTATCAACAAGAAGTACCTCTATCAATACGTTTTAAAAAACTGATAGATAAAGTGAACACGTTTTGTTCCGATATAAGGCGATGGGTAGGGACCGGCTTTCGCCTTATTTCGGATCAGGGTACCTATGCGCCCTAACTTTGTGCTCGGTCGGCCGAGCAGCGATTGTATATCATCCTTCCTCGGAAGAGGATAGATATGTCCTCTCATTCTGATACATATGTATTGCATTCCGGTTGACTTTGTTCTCGAGTGGGCCGAGAGAGAGATAGAGAACACGGAGAATGAGCAAGAGGCAAGAGCTAGCGGCAGGCCACAAAGTTGTCGGCTGATCAGCGATATCTTTCATTGGAAAAGGATAGAATGTGCCATATCTTCTCTTGCACTAATCGGTGTCGAGCGAACAACTTTAAAAGATGAGGGGGTATCGATCTGCTTATTTCGAAACACACATCGTCGCCTTATATCGGAACAAAACTGTAGTTCCAAACACGATCAATTAGTCGTACGAATGGTACACCGCCCAAGGATCGAATCAGCATGCGAATGCGAACGACGTAAGATTGAATGAACTGAAAGTTTGTCCACGTTTTCGAGCAAATTGACCAGTGTGCGGGTTCGGTCGAAAGCGATCGCGTCGTTCCTTTCACGAAGAGCCGCTGGGCGTCTTCGTTAACAGCAATTTCCCAGAGCTAGCGAGCGAGTCGCGTCGTTCGAAAAGTCAGCAGAGATTGACGTCGCGGCGATCGTTATTTTCTGTTTCTCCGAGGCCTACTCGCGCCGGTCTACGGGCTCGATCCACTAAATCACCGGTACCACGACCGACTGACGTTATTAATGAGGCACTAATAGCGGCCGTGCAAGGGCCATGTTTCGTATTCCCGCTCGACCCACTCATCGTTCGCCACTTAGCGATAATTGTTATCGTGGCGAGGTACCCGGGGTACAAATCGGTCGGCTATGAAAATCGATCATCGTCCCCCTTCCCACAATCGCCCCCAACCCCCTTCGTTCCCATCCCACTGTTCGTCCTTCTCCCGTGGCACCAGCGCAGACCGATCGCCGGTCCTTTGGATATTTCGGACTTGATTTAACGCCGGAAACAGGGCACACCGGATCGAATATTATTCAATAGCTTCTACGAATGGGCTGACGCACGCGACAGACCCCGGTTTCCAGGACCTTTTAACGCACTGGCGGCGGCCGGGGCCGGGGCCGGTCGACTCCACCGTGATTCGACCGTTCCCCGGGTAAATCGGAGCAGTTGCGGTCGTACCATTTGCGGCCGTGGATAAAATTAGTGCCATTTGCTGTCAGCCGGCCGACGCGACGGAACAGTGCCAGTTGCGGTTTTACGGGAAAATTTATATTCGGCCGCGATTAAATAAATAGAGGGCCGAACGATGGAACTTTTGGCTTTCCACGTGTACGCTCGCCGCTCACGTTTAACAATAGCGGCGCAGCGTGGCGAATGTAAGAGCGATGTCTCGTAATTGCTGACTGGAACTGGAAAATAGAATTTGGCTTCTTCGGGAACCTACATTAATGCTGGTTATTTCCGTGGTTGTGCGGAAAAACGTCTAGTTCTTCACCATTTTAGAGCGCTCAACGCTTTGGTATTTACTTTTAACATTAAACCTACCAAGCACAAAACATATAAAAGTGGAAAACACCTTATAGCAGTGAGAAGAATGAATTTATTTAAACTTTGTACGATTATCATTTATAATGTGTGCTTAAATGAAGAAGTCAATTCAGTCATTTCCTATGAAAGCGTTTTTATAATTGCCATAACTATGAAACAGAAAACCGGTCATTTGAGTGTGGTAGGTTTAGTATTAAAATAGTCAAACCTTAAATTTTAGGGCCTAAACCACCATGTTTAACCCTTTGCACTCGGAGCAATCCAACTCGAAAATTAAACATTTTTTTCGACTTAGAATAATTGCATTCTATATGATTTTTTTCAGTGTATGGATATGAGATTGATATAATACCTCATACGATACTTAAATGTTTAGTAATTGATTAGATAACATATTTAATAATGTACACAATATTTTGAATAATGGTACAGCAATTTTCAGTGGTGCCTCAGAGCCACCACTCGAGTGCTAAGGGTTAAATTTTAAGAAAAAATTTCAAAACGTTTAAAGTCTGGAAAATATTCCTATTAACGGTAAATGTAACTGAATTAATAAAACTTGTCGTATATAAAGAATAAATTAATAATATATTTCTGATTTAGAAAAATTTCATTTCTTCTACAGTTTTAATAATGTCGAAACTTGGCAATGAATATATTATATACGATAAAAATACTGAAAAAGGTACTGCAAAATAACGTTTTAAAATATTAGTATTCACCTTATAACTAGACTGCGAATCTTTATGCAAAATAAAAACTTTCTAATATTTATTTTGTTTTATTCTAGTATAATCGGGAATTAAAATCGAAAATTCCTTTTTCTTCTAACACATTAATAAAAAATGAAACGATTCGAAACGGTGAAAAAGTTCACAATTCTTCCCTTTTTACTACATGACATAGTTATTCGAAATAAAGCAAGTAAGCAAAAAGAAAGAAAAAATGAAGAAGATTTAAAATTACGTTTCCAAATGAATTCGTTCCACGATGTGGATAAGTTTGATTAATTTCAATTTCATATTGGGACAAATGCTGGAAAAATGAAATTATGAAGAATTCAACGGGACAGCTACTTCCTCACGATCGCCTGTATCAATTAAAATTTTGATTAATTTTTTAACATTACCGGAGCTCTGAAAGTTTACGTGTCACGCAACGAATCAACTATTCTGCCTTGTTTGAGATTATTTCATACAAAACGAATATTATAATTCCTTTCCAAATCAGATTTCACTTTAACTCGATACAACAATAATTAATGGGATAATTACAAATATTCAAAATATTTTCTGTATCTTTTATAATGTATTACAATATGGCATAAAATGTACTACTACTATTATAAGATAAAAACACTCATACAGGCTAATACATTTTTTGAGATACTTTCCAAATTGTTCAAATACGTTCAAATAGAATAAGCAGCTGGGAAACATAATACTTCAAAAACGATTGACTCAGGTCGGTAACGTTGAAATGTAAACATTTGAGAACTATTAGATTATGACGATCATTCTTCAGTTTAGTTTCACTTATTGTTAGACATCTACCTGTTTGTTCTAGAATTTCAACGTTACCGACCTCAGTCAATCGTTTTTGCTAGCTAGTCTATCATTGGTAAACAGATAATACCAATGTGTTTACAAGTAATTCCTTATTCACACGAATCAAATGATGTTTTGGTATGAAATATTCAAAATGTTTCTTCCATTTCTGACCTTGCATTACCTTCAAGGTCACTGTGCAGTATACTGATGAATTCGTCTAGACACACGCTTTCATGTGATATCAAAAAATATACAGCATTCCATTTAAAAAATTGAAGGTCATCTTCATATCTAACAAAATAGTATAAACACCAAAAACTTACATACGCCATTGTGTTGCGTATGAAAAACAGTACTACATATTCCTCTTTTATTTTTATCTAATATTTACTATTTACAAGAAAAACGCCGACTAGCAAATCTCTGAAGATCCAGTATAGTTGCGGTCGGGCGATCGCAAAAAAGGTTTGGTCAAAATTACCCGGCATTCGTTGAGCGAGGTTTAAAATACAACAAGCTCAATTACCACCTGCATAAAACACCAGTGCGCTATCTCTTGCCACTACTGACTGTATCCACCGTTCCTTTGAAACATTCACAATAGTGTGTCGCGTCGCGAGTATTTAAAGTGGTCGACGGTCCCTATCCGCAGATAGTGGAATCCTAAGTGACAACTAATAGATTCGATATAGAATACTATGTCGCGAAGTTCGACGGTTTAGTGTGTCGGTCGGTTCGAACGATTCGGAAGTTCGTTGGCGATTATTTAGTGATCAGCGGAACGATGACAGATCGACGTGCCGCGGAAATGAGACCAGCCAGAGGAAACTCTTGGCGTCACGGTCCCGTTTCGCCCGCGGAATACAGAATATCGTTCGGTCGTGTCCCAACGTTAAACGTCAATCCGCAAATGTTTCCAAGTTGTCTTTGTCGGCTTCGTCTGCTGGAAACTTGATTTCGAACGCGACGTTCCGCGCCGCACCGCACCGCGCCGCGCCGCATCGCGCGGCGATTTCATTCGGTCTGACACGGTGTTCCGGCCGTAGGCAGTCCACGGGAAATTCTGTCTCGTTACCGATCGGAATAACAAGCCAGGAAAAGGATAGAGCCAGTCGAGACGGCTCGAATCCCCCGGTCCGAGGCCCGTGGAAAACTGAAGCGCCAAGAAATAACGAGACGGAGTCGCGCGAGCTCTCGCAATCGTTAGAGCGATATGGAAGAACGCCAAGTTCCTTTCGACAGTTATTTGTCAAACGAGTGCTCTCCTCTAAACGAGCCGGGAAGCGCAGTTGAAATTTTCGGCCTCGCAATTTCCCTCCATTTTAATTTGACGCGCGCGATGTGTCGCCTCGCCTACCTGTCGAACAACTTCCTCCATCGGTTCGTGAAAACGGCTCCGAAAACCTTTTCGAGAAAATAATCATTTGTACAGGCTGATCGGTAATTGCTTCTACAACCGAAAACGGGGTAATTCTACGCGAAAGAATAAGTCGATAATGAAGAATAACATTTTTCATATCGGGCTTTGTTCGTTACCTACCGGTTCTAAAGGATGTTTTTTTAAAGAGGTATAGAACTTTAACCCTCATCCGTCCCTCGTGTCAATTTGACACCGAGGGACTTTTAGTTTTTTAATGCGTAACTCGTAAGCGAAAATTTTTATTTAAAAAAATCGAAAAATAACTGTTTACCTTGTTATTTAATCGATCTTTTACCACTGTGTCAATTTGACACCGAGGGACAGATCCAGTTCGTGAAATGAGCGACGGATGAGGGTTAAAATGAAGAAAAACAATATGAAAATCATGGTCATGGCCATGGTATTGGCTTTATTAACCCTTTGCACTCGGAGCTAGTTTAACTCAAAAACGAAAGATTTTTCCATTCTAGAATATTTCCATTCTATACAATTTTATTTCATTTTTTGTATATGAAACTGAAATAATATTTCATGTAATATGTAAATGTCTAGTAGTTTATTAAATACGAACAAAAATAATAATTTGAACAATATTTTTAACAATGGCATAGCAATTTTCAGTGGTGCCTCAGAGTCGCCATCCGAGTGCTAAGGGTTAAAAATATAATTTTATGCCATTAGTGTTTAACACTAAACCTCCCAAGCATTAAAAGTAGCTGGTAAATGTTGCCTTATGAAAATGGCAACATAAAATTTATTGAAATTGTCCGTAAGTTTTAATATAATAGATGCTTGGACAAGGATAATTATTCCATTATTTTGCATAATTGAATTTTTACAATTTCGGTAATTGTAAAATATAAAATCGGTCATTCGACCGTGGTAGGTTTAGTGTCAATTATGATTTCTGGCATATGGGCGCCGCGGCTGGTTCGAATGAGGCTCAATCTCGGAGTCCAATTTTCGACCAGTTATCGACCGTATATCGGCAATAGAGCGGCTAATGTTGGCTTCCAAGTGGTCCAAAGTCTGTGGTTTATCAGCATAGACTAGCGACTTTACATATACCCACAGAAGATAATCCAGAGGTGTGATATCGCACGATCGTGGAGGCTAATGCACAGACTCATTTCGCGAAATTATACGTTCATTGAACGTTTCCTGCAATAAATTAATTGCGCTTTGTTGTGATTTGCACAATTTGCAAGCGTTGTGAAATGGCAGACCATACCGAGCACTAATCAGCTGTCAATTATCAAATTGACTGTCACTAGAAACAGTGTTGCCAATTTGATAACAAACCTCTGAAAAAAACACCCTTTACTTCTCATGGTGCGTTTAGATAAGTGTACAGCAAGCCCAGGGTGTCGCCAGATCAGGGGAACTGACTCGAATTGAGGGGAATAAAGTTACCCTCTCTCTGCCAGTACCGGATTAGTCACGTGACCGTACCGTAACGGAAGTGTGGTGGAGTAGCGTCGTAGAAGGGGAAGGCTAGAGTGGGGGACAAGCAGTGTCGCCTGACAGGAGAATTGAGGGGAATACAGTTACCCTCTCCCTATCATTACTGGATTAGTCACGTGACCGGTCCGAGGCGGAAGCGTGGTGGATTAGCGTCGTAGAAGGGGAAGGCTAGAGTGGGGGACAAGCAGTGTCGCCTGACCAGGGGAATTGAGGGGAATACAGTCACCCTTTCCCTGTCATTACCGGATTAGTCACGTGACATTGTGACGCAAGCACGACAGAGGCGTAACGCGTCATGCGACCGGGCCGTAACTGAAGCGTGGAGATGCTCGCCGACGGGAAATGGGGGAATAGCGTCGTAAAACGGTGAAGCGTGGAGTCGGAGATAAGTCCTGAGCAAGCCTTGCGGCGAGTACAGGTGAGATCAAAG
Organism: Lasioglossum lativentre; assembly: GCA_916610255.1. Classification (NCBI taxonomy): domain Eukaryota; kingdom Metazoa; phylum Arthropoda; class Insecta; order Hymenoptera; family Halictidae; genus Lasioglossum; species Lasioglossum lativentre. The sequence continues at coordinate 11,141,078 of OU744357.1, read as the reverse complement.
TGACGGATAAATTACGTCATTTCAATTAAAGCGGATTGGGGAAAAAGATTGTCATTTGCGTGTTACCAATTGGCCGATTATAATTTCACTCATTCTCGATATAATATGCTATCGAGCACTGTCACTGTGTTCAGCCAATAACGACAATACGTGTGATGGATATATGCAACGTTGCGTGAGAAGACGTGGTTTATTGCTCGTCGATTTGTTTATGTCCGGAGAAGTAAAATACACTGCCCGTACGGGCGATAGGTGAACACCAATGGCTCGGACCAAACGAACGAATGATCATTCGGCTCCCACTCTGAAATAATATAAATTCGTCCACGCTCTTTTAAACATTCGCTCGCGTTCGACATTTAAACGAGCACGAATTTGTTGAAGCGGGGGGAGCATTCGTTCGTTTGGTCTAAACGCACCGTTGCGAATGCTAAACAGCGACCTCGACGGATTTTCAAAATTGATTTTCTCGAAAACAAAGCCTCGTATGGAAAAATTTTATTCCACATTTTCGACTAACTTTTTTAAATGTAACTTACTCCGTTTTTGGTTGTACCACCACTTACCGATCACCCTGTGTACACAGAGTGAGTCACCTCAAATATTTTTGTTGTTTTTAAAGATACTATAAAAATATTTGTTTCTGTTATTTTTTTTAAAGATATCTCAAGGTCACCTCCATTTTTTAACCCTCTTCTGTACACTTTGTCTATGACCTTGAGTGACCTTGAGTAATTATAGTCACTGAATTCCTAATCAAAGGAACTGTCATCGTAGGTGTTTAAAAGGGGTTGATCCCGTTTAAAAGAATAAAGGTGACCTTGAGATTTCTAAAAACAAATGTTTTTGTGTTATCGTCTGAGCCTCACTGGACCATTCACCTTCTCCTTCTGACATTTGACATATCTTTGAAAACAACAAAGATATTTGAGGTGTAAACGTTAGGTGAATCACCCTGTATACGGAATTCCTTGCACGAACACTTTACGATGCAACAACCAGCTGTTTTCTTACCACGAACATGATCTCGATCGACTAATATCTCTGCTGGCGATGTACCCTTTTTTCCGCGACAGCGCAGCGGGTCGTTCGTCGAGGCAATTCCCATTGCGGCGCTAAATGTGTAAGCGATAAAAGTATCTCTGCGAGCAAGAACGCGTCGTTTTATGTACTTTCCGCATTTCCTGAAGGTCCCGCCGGATGCCCGTAAATTCGTTGCAGCTGTTTTCCGGGTGCAAAAGTTCGCTGCAAGGGAGGCGTTGCATTTTACAGGCCCGTCCGTCTTTCATCGTGATATTCCACAATTTCCGAGCAATCGCGGCCAGCAGAGCGCTCACTGCGATCATCGATGATCTTTTTCAGCCCCGCGGTTACTTTAGAGAGCTTCTATGAATATGCATATTACATCCTAACTCTAAACTCTATCCATTAATTATTCTATTTCTATTACTGCTATTGTTGTTATTAACACTTTATCTACCGGAAGCATATTAATATGCTTTTCAAGAATAGTACTACACCAGAAGGAAGCTTAAAAATCTTCTTTTGCATTATAATACCAAACAAAATTATTAGATTACGTTATTGGGGTTGATTTGTTTATTTACGATTGAAGTTGTAATTGCTGCTGGAGGATCGATTAAAAAAATCTTTTTCAAGGACCATAGACTTTCAGAAATTATGAAGTAATTACTGGTAGGTAATGTGATAATTATTAATGAGATATCAATGTAATTTATTGGTATCTATCATTATGTTTTAAAAATAATTGCATTTAAACAACCGTCCCTGGACTTCTTTAAAAAAAATCGACGAACACCAATTTTCAGCCACTTTTTCGCATAAAGCAGCAATAACACGATAAAAATTTTAACAATTTCTATACGTTGTGCTCAACGTCACTTGACAAATCTAGAAAGAAAGAAGAAAAAATATGGCTATAGTAAGCTGTATCGAAGATCTATAGTCCAATTTTAATAACCCTAATCCAGGCAACCTAAAAATCGCTCAAATAGCTCGTAATTTAATATATAATCGTTATTTAAACGAAATGTGTAATTAATTTTACAATGAAAATAAAAATTCCACAGAGAATATTAAACCAAGAAATTCTCGGTTAAACGACCCATAATGAGTAGGAGGTAAATTTTTTTAAAAAATTTCATTCGACGTGCAGATTAGATTACATTTCGAATGTATAATACTAAAACGAAATCCGAATGATCTATTATTCACACTTTACCGAAGATGGCACTTTAGACGATATTTACCAGAAAATCAATACAGCGATTGATGTTGTTTGCGAAGATAATATTAAAGGTACTGTAAAGGCAGCTTTTAACCAGGAGCATAGATAAATCCGCAAGCAACCATTAAACATGCGTTTCTCCAATATTTACGCGAACCGGTGCGACGCGGCAACGGCGTTCGCCCCGGAAACAGTTACGGCACACATAAAACCGTTTCGAAAATTCGAAAAACAGATAGAATAATTTATACCGGGAATGGGGAGCATACCGATCGCATTTACGTACCAAAAGAAACACCATCGAACAGGAGAGATTTTTCTGGGCAACAGAAGAGTTGCCGGTCGACGAGATCAGGGCCACGGGTTGGAAATATCGCGAGGCGTTTATCAACGCGCCGCCGCGCCGGTTTCACGAGGATTCGTTCGCGGTAATTGATTATAAAAAGAGAGTAGCACGGCGTGAGCGGGGGAGAAAGAAGGGAAAGGGATGGCAACGATAACCGTTTCCGGCCGCTCTTTAAATCGAGATTTTATGGCAGTTACACGCCTGATTTTGGGAGATAAAATTCCTGCGCACGTTTCGACGCTTGTCCGGCCGCCGGAATCGCAGTAAATCGTGCCGGACATTTTTAAGCCCTTGACACGTCCATTACGCGATTATTCCTAACGCTATCGCCACCGGCGATATCTACCGTCGGATTTTATGAATGTAACACGGCCCCGCGGTGTTCACGGTAGAGTGGACCCGATAGTTCACCGGGGGGAAAAAAAAAAACTATGGAAAATCTGCGATAATCTTCAGCCAAGGCTAGCGGTGCCACCGAGACCAATATTTGTTCGTGAATCTCCTCGCGCCCCCGGCCAGGTTACGTTACATTGATTTATGCTCATAAAAATTCAATGGGTTCTAACGATTGTTATTCCTATACACTGCAAGGATTTTTCGCTCTGGCGAGGCATCGACTCGAAACGTGTTTAACACTGGATTGGGCGAAAGCTTTTACCACTAACATGGGAACGATCGTACTTGCGCAAACCGTATATGTATATGCATTAAATCTCTGTGTTTGAACAACTTATCTGCACCCATAACCATTTATTTGCGACCTATTTTTTTTTCGATGTAATGTCTTTATTAACCCTTAGCACTCGAGTGGCGACTCAGAGTCACCACAAAAATTGCTGTGCTGTTATTCAAAATATTGTTTACATTATTAAATAAATTGGTATCTAATCGATTACTGAACATTTAAGAATTGTATGAGGTGTTATATCAATTTTATATCCATAAAGTAAAAAAAATCATATGGAATGAAATTATTCTAGGTCGGTAGTATTCTATTTTCGAGTTAAAATAGCTCCGAGTGCAAAGGGTTATTAACACTGGGTTTGCGGAGCACTAAAAGTTACTATTTCACATTACTTTATAAAGATGACTAGATTGTGTTTATCCAAATTCTCAGCCATTTTTTGTCTCCGTAACAATATATACATATATGTATATATATATTCCTAAAGAAATAAAGGTGAATAATTCCTTATGGAATTAATTTTAATATTCTTTGCAGTCTCAATAGTCGTAAATTATAAATACTTAGAAACTTCAATATTAATCTTAACGTAAACGACACGAACATCCTTTTCGAGTATACCAGTGGAAGAAGTATCAATGTTTCAATTTAACATTTAACATGGGTCGTACAGTGGGTGAATAGCAGAAAAATATCAATCCTCGAAATTTGCACTAATAAGAAGGGAGTTGTGACATTAAAGTTATAAAACATATCTGCTATGTTGAGCTAAAAATGCATTTACAAATGAACACAGCTACAAGAATCCGAAATAATGAATAAAAATACAATTTTTTAATTTAATGCGGATTGTATACATTTAGGAATCGTTGTTTGAATTTTAAGTGTAATTCCTTTTACAAGTTATGCAACTATTCATTCCACTTATGTTATCCCCAGTAGCAAATGATGCTACCAGCAAAATATTTTTCAATTTTTCATTGTTAACGCAAGTTAATATTTCACTTTTATCATCTACGTTGTTTTTAGTTATTTTTATTTCCGATTTTGCAATTTGCAACTTCAAAAAGCCCGGGATACCAATTTTTATGTAAATTTAAACTTTGCATTTTTTTCTGCGTTTTGGAGATATCGTGACCACCGTGATTATGATCATATATTATATTCCTGAAATAAAGTTGCTGCCATTTTTACTATGCTGTTTTTTTTAAAAGATTACATTTTATTTACAGTATCATAGTTTAACTCTCCAATGCACGAACTAGGTTCGTGGAATCTGTTAATAATATTCAAATTTCCTAATTGCCTAAATAAATTCCATCTTAATTGTGCATATAATTTTTGTATAACACAAGAAATTCTCAAAGAAAATGCGGTACTATAAAAATCGTGTTATGCGAGACTCAGATAACAGATAAAAATTGCTTTAAAATCCAAAAATGATTCTTCCAAATAAAATGTAAATTCTATCTACCAAGTGAAAAAATTTCATAGTTTTATTTGATTCCGAAAATTATGATCCCATAAAGTGTTCGAAATTGCGCTGTATAAGTATGTAGATACCGTAGTATGCGAGGATTGCTACAATTTATGAAGCACGGTTATATCGAAACCGCGTTGTATGGTATACCATGTTATATGAGGCTGATCTACATATACTCTTTTGTGCAATAAAGCTGTATGTACTTGCATATAAACATATAGGTGAGGAGAGGAAAAAAACGTTAGGCACGTAGGTTCCAAGTATGTAGAAACGTTATCATATACAGGGTGTCCCAAAATTCTTTCAACTCCCTGAAATGAGCGGTTCTTAAGGTCATTCGAAGCGCCATTTTCCTTTCCCAAAATGTCCGCCACGGCTTTGTTTAGGATTTATTAAACAATTCTTATATTATTGTATTTATTAGTAGTTCTACTGATAAGACTACGTAGCATATTATCATATGGAATATTTGGAATATTTCTTTCGTTTTTACTGTTGTACGATTTTAGAGGTAATAATTATATCATATACCGTTGAATTAATCTTAATACACACTTTTGTATATTATTAACAACGATGTGTTTCGTTTAAAAAATAGAAACTCAGCACTGTATCTGCCTATCTTCATTGTTGTAAACAAACAGTTTTTGCTATGTCATCATTGTGTGTGTAAAGAAAAGAATAATTATCATTTTTGAGAACATTATACAGGGTGTCCCAAAATTCCTTAAACTCCCTGAAATGAGCGGTTCCTGAAGTCATTCGAAGCGCCATTTTTCTTTTCCAAAATGTCCGCCGCGGCTTTGTTTAGGAGTTATTAACGAATAACGCGGACCAATCAGAACGCGACCTACACGCGTGTAGGCAAAGATGGTCCGGCGCGTCAGCAGATCCGAAATACGACGAAAGCCGTCCCGACCCATCGCTGTATATCGAAAATTACTGTACTGTTTATACTAGTGTTTTTATGACTGATACGTCACGATGTATTGATCAACACGGACGGTTTCCGCGTATCTGCGATGACGAAAGTCCTCGTATCAAGGATTTACAGACCCAGACGACTGCTGGCTCGTCGTATCATCTTTGCCAACACGCCAGTAGGTCGTGCTCTGATTGGTCCGTGTTTTTCGTTAATAACTCCTAAACAAAGCCGCGGCGGACATTTTGGAAAAGGAAAGTTTTGCTTCGAATGACCTCAGGAACCGTCCATTTCAGAGAGTTGAAGGAATTTTGGGACACCCTGTATAAGCACGTCATAATATAAGGTTCAGAACCTAATATTATGGCAAGAGGACCATATAATATAATAATTTGTTTCTTTTTCTGTTCTGTATTTTTATCGAGATATAAAGGTTACCTGCTGAATTAAATTTTATTTATTAAAAGTTTGAGATACTTAATAAAGAAATTCAACGTTACTTTTATATGACGATAGAGAATAGAAAAAACTTATTATTACATTGTATATTACTGTTGAAGTCAATTGGTCAATTCGTCAAATAGTTTACAAGTAATTTGGGTGGTACACTCAGGTGAATCAACCCGTACATTCTTTCACCTTTGACCAGTAAAATTCGCAAAATTCCACTTAGATTTATCGCTGAACTATTTATTCCACGGAATTATTCAGAAGAATAGTTTCGAATGCTCGGAACAAACACCAGAAGGGGCCATAAAGATGGAAAACCCGTGCCTGTTACGATGTGGTGTGTTCAACATTGTTCTATATTGTGAAACGCGTCAAGAAAAGGATAATAAAATACAAGAAATAAAGTTTTACGAACCGACAAATCCAAACGATCAATGTGCGGCCAGCGGAAGCGTCAAAAGTGTATTCCTTTTATGTGGTTTCCAGAAGCAACAACATTTCATAAAGTTTATGTGAACTGTGGAAAGTTGGCCGTTGAAGATATTAGAGGTAAAATGTTTTAAAAAGAAACGAGAAGAAAAAAGAGAGAGAGAGAGGAGGAGGAGGAGAAATTAGTAGCATCAGTAAGCAAAGATTGAACCAGAAGGTGGAGTCGAGTGAAAGACGACCGAGTAATTCGCCGTAAACTTCCCCCGCGGATATTATCGGTGAAAAGCTTTTACAATTAACTCAGCTTCTGCTGAAGTACGATGTAAAAATAAAACACGGGGATAAAGATGTAACAGGGTGAAACGTAATTGACGAGTGGCGAGGAAACTCCTTCCAGCTACTGTTTCCCCGTTCTCCCGGTGCGGATGGATTAAACGTTAAAAATCATTTGGTCATGCTCGACAATCTTCTGGAAGTCAGATATTAATATTTTATTGGTTGCGGTAATAGCATGGTACCGCAAAGAAAAGTATTGTTAAGTTTCAGGGAAAACGCTTTGACATGCGGAACATAATTTTCTAAAATAAGAGCATGCGGAACAACATAAATTACCATGGGGGTTGTGACGTATTTCATCTAGTAGGTGCCTTTGAGAACTCGCTGTGAAAATTAAATTGCAATGATGTCGTTTGTCCAAAGCTAATTCCAAAAGCGTTCGATGTTATATGGTCAGTTTTCAAGAAAGGAGCAATTTTGGAGCAGTAATTTTGTTTAGGAGCGCGTGGAATAATTTTATTCAACGAACAGTTGCATAACTAATATTATTAATGTACATACAAGACACATACAAATCTAAAAAGTTGCGTTTGTTACACAATTTCTTTACGTAGGCGAAGGACTTCGTATAAACAAATGTATTGACAATTCCGAATCAAAATGAAAATTTGTTGATCAGTGTTATTGGTCTGTTGACTCCTACTTGTTCCCCAACTTTGACTGTTACATCACAAAAATGTCACCAACAATTTATCACGTAATAAATTTTCATATTCAACCCTTAGCACTCGGATGGCGACTCTGAGGCACCACTGAAAATAGCTATGCCATTCTTAAAAATATTGTTCACATTATTATTTTTGTTCGTATTTAATAAACTACTAGACATTTACATGTTACATGAGATATTATGTATATCGAAAAGAAGGAATCCTTAATGCATCCATAATTCCGTGAAATATAATAAAATAAATTATTTTGCTGACGGTGCGAAATATTATTTTATTACTAACGTGACAGCCAGACCCCATAACAGGCAACAGTGCAAATACTTGACGGTGTGATCTCGTGATGATCGTGAGGTGGGTGCGAAACTGCAGAATCTCGTTGGGCTTCGTGGGTGGCCGATAAAATAATTGGCATGCTATGCAGGTGCACCACCTATGTATGTATACGTATGCTTTTAGCGATATATACAATTAGATCCCAAACATAGTTCACGAAAATTTATTCTTCGATAAAATTCAACAATGTGCAGGCTGTAAAGAAATTATATGAATTTCGAAAAGTCATTCATGGGATTTCGACAATTATGAATCTGTCTTTGTGAATCTGATAATGGCATATTTTTATCTTTTTGATCGGGAGCGTACCAGCCGAATAAAAATAAAAATGGGATTTTCGCACAAATGAATTTCTGAAATTCATTCATAGAGTTTATGAATCTGTCTTTGTGAATCTGATAATGGCATATTTTTATCTTTTTGATCGGGAGAGTACCAGCCGAATGAAAATAAAAATGGGATTTTCGCACAAATGAATTTCTAAAATACATTCATATAGTTTATGAATCTATCTTTGTGAATCTGATAATGGCACATGTGTGGTATGTTTTTTACCGGGAGTGTACCCGCAGACCGCGATTAAAATTATCGCGCGAATGAGTTTCCAGAAGTTATGAAATTCGCGTGATGGGATAATAAACGAAACAGTTAAACAGTTCGCGGGGTGGTATTCGCGGAACAAGAGTGCTGGTCGAGGCTCGACGAGATCGATCTGGCAAAGTAGAAAACCACAGAGGAATGATAGGAATATTATGCCATTTAGCGTCACCTTTCGTTCGACTTTGACACGCAATCGCGATCATGCTGCGTGACGCGCGTCAATTTTTGTCGACGACGACGCCTGCTCCCATGCTCTGGCCCGCTCTGGCCCGCTCGGGCGCATGGCATGGGCGTCCCGTGTGCGCACGGCACCGCTTCACGAACGTTTCGAACTCGCGAACAACTTAATTCGCGAACGCCACACGATACGCATTCCATTCCCGTTGCGAAACTTTGTTTTCGGGGTAATTGAAGTGTGCCAGTTGCGAAACCCTTCCGCTTCGATCTAATTTCCTTTCCCGGTAATTCCTTGCAAATGCTGGGACAGCTGAGATTATACGATATGAAAGGCAGCTCAACGTTTCATAACACCGTGCACTTTTCCTGTCTCGAGTTGCGTCGAAAATAATTTGACACCGTCCCGTCGTATCGGACTACCCGGTGACCCACAGTGGCTCTAATTAATTTTCGCACACGCTTTGCAATAGAATCACTTTTTCCAACTCCGAACAAACGACTCTTTGTAAGGAGTTGAAAGGATTAGTTTACTAGACGAAGCTTGAAAGAAATTATTAGAAAATTGCAATTTGTTGGAATTTTGATGGAAATAATATTAATCGCTTTTTACAATTTTTGCAACATCTGGACTTATATTGAACATTTTAAATATCCGTTCGGTAGATTTGTGTCAATTATACCGATTGATGGGTAATTAAACAACCGAAAAGAGGGTGATTGCAAATTTTTAAAAATAAGTCGAAGATGTAAAATAAAATTTTTTCTATACGCCTATGTTTTTGAAAAAATGGAGCTTGAAAATTCAGCGAGCACGCGTGCTATTAACCCTCCGATGGCGGATTCTGGGTCTATTTTGACCCAGTGTATCATAATCGTAATCCAATTTCTCAATTTCTGGCGAATTAATTAAATGAACAGCTGCTGCATTAACAAGTACCTTAAAAAATATGTTTTAAAAATTTGATATACAAAGTCGTCACTTTTTATTTAGACATTTAATATTACTTTCGTTTGTTGTGTGATTACCTCGTATCGTTTTTATATGACATTATGTTACATAAAATGTCAAATAAACTTTAGTTAATAATAAAATTGGACTTCCAAGTAAACAATGAAAATGAGATTATTATATCATGAGAATGGTATAGAATAAACCTGCAGGTTGCAATAATATTTTTTGAGCAAAACTAATATAACATAATTAAATACAAAATGCCAAGGTATTCAACTGATTTATGTATTCGATAGAAGTGTTCGGTATTTTACACGTATTTCGATTATAAAAGCATTCAGTGTTGCCCATCGCTAGTAGCGACAGTTAGAGAAGATAAAACTGTGCGATTTCTCGCAAGTGTCTCCGCTCATCAATTCCGATGGCACTCGTACCGTTGAGAGTCAGTCGGACAACAATTTTCTTGATATGGGGTGATATGGGATTTAACGTAGTGGGCTCTGCGATGGGGTCCTCGAAGGTCGATGCTCCATCTAGGCTACTGCTTTCCTCAACCTAGATTTATGACGTGTCCTGGTTATTATGATTGCCACGTGCTAGAAAGGTGTAGTGTTTCTTCATTGCTGTATCGTAAATAACCCTCGTTTTGTGGTTTGCCGACAGATCTATCAATCTTAATTTTCTGATGCTCAGCCGTGTCATAAGATCGCACTCATTTATAAGCAGACATTTTGATGCGTGATCAATAAATATCTGTAAGCTCAGCACTACTGTTTATGAATCGCTTGTGCAGACAACCACAGAACAAATTTATAAAATGGATGTTATAAAATCAATTTTGGAGAAAGTAATTATTATTCCCTTACCCATAGTACAATTTTCTTGGAACATTTTAGTAACTTCAACAAATTTTTGTTTTATTTCTATGAATTTCCTGTATCGGAACAAAAACCGTGTTATCAATAAGAATATTATTAAGAAACGTTTAAACAAAAAACAACGCGTACAAAATACAAATTTTTCAAGTCGATTCATGGTAACAAAACTGAATGAAAATTTTATTAGCTGTTTTATAATTTTAATAAGTCGACATTAAAGTAATAATATTCTTAAATTCTTTAACTGTCTTCACAGTTCGACGTTTTACCTATTATTTTTGTCAAGAATGCATAAAATCAGCAGTGTAATAATAACTAATTAATTAAATTTCAAACGTATTCTGATCTTTTGACTCTTCAAAACCGAAATGAATTACCATAAATTCGGACAGATAAAGTGATATGAAATAATAAATAAATAAATTAGAACACAATGGGTTTGTTTATTTGTTCGCCTAATCAGTTCTGAGAACAACTGATCGTCTAAGAAAGCGTTTATTAATTGTTCGTATTAGTCTAGTTGCGAATAATTCTAGCCATTTCTTTTGTTCTACCGCACATTGAAAATAAGAATCTTTCACCTTTCAGTACACCGCTCGCCATTCAGCCTTTTTAGAATAGGTTGGATTTTATTTACCTTTAGAATTCCTTCCACCCGCGACTCTTCATTAGTTTCCCCACAGGTGCACAGATAAAATTCAAAAACGTTCTACATCCATTATTCAGAAACCGGAGAGAGCGATGGGCAGAGCTCGAGCTTCCACTCTGTTTCTCTTTTTCCACTTTCTTTTTCCCTTTTTTAAATAAAGTTATCGGCTTCGAACGCGACGAATCGCATAAAGTCGAGTGAATTATGGGCTCCGCGAGGGTCGCGTGGAAGAGGGTGCGTTGACAAAGCGATTTGCCTCTTGTTACCTTCGTCACGTAGAGAAGCAAGACGCTCACTAAATTGTCGGAAGGATGAGGAAAAGACGAAAGATAAAAGTGCCTAGCGCTCGCGCGCTCCAACGTTCTACGTCCACGAGGGGCACGATGGGACCCTCGATTTTATAACTTGTACAATATTTCTTCCTCGTCTTCGAATCGAAAGACACTCGACGATGGAGGGTATCCAATAAATATTGTTTTCTCCATCTATGGGATACTAATTTCCCTCTTGTATTCTTTCAACCATTTCACCCTTTCGCGGACGAATGCCAACGTAACAGCACTCCAAAAATTATTCTCAAACAAAATTAACCAAGTTTTCACGTAACAGAGCCTCTTTTCTTTTAATCAACTTATACGATGAGTTTTTCACCGTACGAATTTTAAACTTAAATTGAGAGGGATTTGAAGTTTAAATTAATTTTAGAAAAATTGGAGAATTTAATTTCATACAATATTACTTTATACAGAAAATAGATTTTAGCAAACATGTCAAGTGTACTGGAATTCGATTAAGGAGAAATGAAAAAAAATGTAGAAGAATGCCTCGAAATTGAATGTCATCATAAATTTTTTTCTCAAGGTTATTTTTTCCGGAGTGTTCACATTAATTTTCAAAGATCAAGGTCATTTGTAGGTCATGTTATTATGCATACCTGAATGTATTTTTTGCTCAGCTACACGATGCAATGAAAAAAATACAGTTATGTATCAAAACACATCGATGAACTTGATAACTCCGAAAAAAATTACCTTGAGGGAAAAAATGTTCTGGCCAGATATTGGTCCATTGACACCATGCGATTACGTAAGAAATAGTTTTTGCATCACGATATCCTGAAGAGATATTTAGGTGATCTTACTAAAATGGACCACATTTCATATTATCTTCTAATTTTAACTATTTATTTATGACTCATTGCATATGTAACTGTGCTGAAATAGAAGCTACTCATAGTCAACGATTTTATAATTGATTTGTCCCAATTCTGTACTTCGTTATAAATTGAGAAGAAAGGTATTGAAAATAGCCGAACGTAGTGGCACAAACTCAAATTAGAAAGTGTTTGTTTAGTAATGGTTCAAACCAGATGATTTACTTAGAAAATACAATATTGTTATATGTAGCTTAGGTATTACATCGTTTCTAAATTTTTAAGTGTAGATTATTTTCAGGTTTTCTATATCAGGATTGCTTAACGAGGAAGTAATTGTTTGTAATATGTTACGGATATTGGTAAGCACTGTTAGATATAAAATTGACTCTTGAACGCTTTTTACATTAATTATATACTGTTTCTTAACAAACCACATCCAAGTAATTGCCATTTAAATTAATTGCACACGTGGCCAAAAGAAGACCCATTAAAATATTTTTGCATGTTATATGACACAATATATAAAATTTTACGATAGGATAAAAATTTGTTGATCGGCTTCTCTATAATAAATCGAATCTTTTGGTCCAAACAATTTCACATAAGTGAAAATTGTAAAAAATTATTAAAATATGCACATAAATACTACATTTGTATGTGAATAATGTAACATAATAAAAAGTTTTCAAAAATAGGTTGGTACATCCTTTAAAATGAGGAATTTGCAGTACATTCCATACGCGATAAAATATGTGACATCGTTACATATGAAATGTCCAATTTTGAACAGTAACTGCACAAGAACAAGGTTTCTTCCAAATGACGTTTATTCAACAAATTAAGAGCCGTCGTAATCAACACGTTTTGTCAACGAATTACATGTTTGTCAATTCCATTATGGTACAAATGAATGAGATTTCCTGGTCGCCCACGGATTTCATTTGCAGATTGTTAACTCCATTTTCGAAATTACCGTAACATCGATATAATGTTGTCGTACCATCGTACAACGTATTCGGACTAAACATAGTGTTTGCATTAGGTCGTATCGTATAAGTGTCATGAATCAGTCCCTACAGAATTTCCCACGTGTTCTGACTCATCCTGTATGCAAGCTACCGTACAAGTTACCACCATCCTTTGCAAGAATAATACATTTTAATCAGTTTGCTTTCACGTGCAATATAAATATTGGCTATTGGCTGCAAAATAGAGTTTACATTTTTAAATTTCATGCATTTTTCACGGCGGCGATAACTACTTGACATTAACGAATTTCAATTTTTCCCTCCAAGCGTTTTCTACTGCATTTAACTTTTTAACAACTTCTCAATCATTTTGCCGACAAACAAAAATTGTGGGATTACACTTTCTTGGAACCTAAAGAACTTTATCAATATTTTAGATGTGAGCTACTCGAAAGGCCACTTTTTAACATCCTTGATTTTCGTCTTTATTCGACAAACTGTGCACCCAGATTCACCAGATTAAGACTTGTCTCCCCACTCTAGCTTCTACGACGCTATTCCCCCATGCTTCCGCCAAGACCCGGTCACGTGACGCGTTTCGTGTCTGCCGTGAATACGTCACAACTGCCAGAGAGAGGCTAACTGTATTCCCCTCAATTCCCCTGGTCAGGCGACACTGCTTGTCCTCCACTCTAGCCTTCTCCTTCTACGACGCTATTCCCCCCACGCTGCCGCCACGGCCCGGTCACGTGACTAATCCGGTACTGGCAGAGAGAGGCTAACTGTATTCCCCTCAATTCCCCTGGTCAGGCGACACTGCTTGTCCCCCACTCTAGCCTTCTCCTTCTACGACGCTATTCCACCACGCTTCAACCATGGCCCGGTCACGTGACTAATCCGGTATTGGCAGCGAGAGACTAACTGTATTCCCCTCAATTCCCCTGGTCAGGCGACACTGCTTGTCCCCCACTCTAGCCTTCTCCTTCTACGACGCTATTCCCCCCACGCTGCCGCCACGGCCAGGTCACGTGACTAATCCGGTACTGGCAGAGAGGGGCTAACTATATTCCCCTCAATTCCCCTGGTCAGCGACACTGCTTGACCCCCACTCTACCCTTCCCCTTCTCCGACGCTATTCCACCACGCTTCAACCACGGCCCGGTCACGTGACTAATCCGGTACTAGCAGAGAGAGGGTAACTTTTTCCCCACGATTGGGGTAAATTCCCCTGGTCTGGCGACTCCGTGTGCACCGCTCGATACAAAGGGCAGTAAATCGCTCTCGTGTCTACCGGTTTATTAGAAAAATTAAGCAAACGACCGGGGGCGTAGAGTGTATAAACGGGATCAGCTATTCTACAAGCAATAAACATTATTACCCTCCGTGCCTGAAGACTGAAACGAGTCATCGAGACAGGGCGTCGCGTCAAGCCAACGAAAATTACCGGCCGCGCTGTATAACCGTTCCAAACAGGGGAAACAAAAGTCGCTCGCGTGCTATAGTTCTTTTCCGCGGCAATAACACGCGAAACGCCCGAAGCCAGGCCGCGCTGCTGTGTATCGGAAAACGCTAAATATCCAAACGTTCCCGCAGCTACGTTTTGCGTCATTCATTTCACTTGGTAGTGTATCGCCATCACGTCGCGTCGTCCCGTCCACTATGCAACGGACGGGCGAACGATACACCCGGATTACGCGCGTGCAAGTATTTGGCCGAGCTGATCATCCTGCTGTGAAATCGTATCAAGAGTGATTCCCTTCGATAAATCGGCGCGTTTTAATCCCGGCCGGTAAATAGAAATCTCGGTTCATAAGGACGCTCGTCCCGTTCCCATTGCACGGTGTATCCAAATCGTAAAATCCTGGTGAAAACCACGTACTACAACGTGGACAAAAATTGGTGTATTAGGGTTTTTAGGGCCGCTGATTATTTCACTCCGTCTCGATATGACCTTATTAACCCTTAGCACTCGAGTGGCGACTGAGAGTCTCCACAAAAATTGCTGTGCTATTATTCAAAATATTGTTTACATTATTAAACAAGTTGGTAGCTAATCAATTACTGAACATTTAAGTATTGTATGAGGTGTTATATTAATTTCATATCCATAAAATAAAAAGAAATCATATGGAATGGAATTATTCTAGTTCGGAAGAAATGTTTAATTTTCGAGTTAAAATAGCTCCGAGTGCAAAGGGTTAAAACGTATCCCCCCATACTACCTTCCCCTACTACGACGCTATAATCCACACTTCCGCCTGGTCACGTGAGTAATCCGGTACTGGCAGAGAGGAGGTACCTGTATTCCCCTCAATTCCCCTGACGACACTGCTTGTCTCCCACTCTACCCTTGCAGCGACAATACGTCCGATTAGTGCGACAGTAGTTGTTTGTAAACATGTTTTCTTTGCTTCTTCGCTGAAAGATTAATAAAACAGAATAATAACTGAAGCATTAAATTTGAAATTATAGTATAGTGGATTCCTTGTTTGAAGTTTACGAAGACGCACGTTTCGGTCCCACGGATCAAACCTTTTGATTGGCTCGCCTGCGACCGTGATTCCGCGTAAATGACCGAAAAATGCGACCAACGGGAAATGAATTTTTGCGATTTCGTTGACAAAATTTGAATATTCGGCGAACGCTGGCGATATGCGATCCGAAATATATTCGTTGAACAAATTCGCTACGGTTGGCGGGCAGATGTATAAATATGTAAACTGACGGACGCCATCGCGCGTGCGCACATGTTTATTGCGTCTGAAATCGAAATTTGTTGGAACGTTTCTGCCCGATGGCGGAAGGATGCGAAGATTGATCGATGAATGCGGTCTGTGTTATTGGGAATAATCCCTCGGGCAGTGAGTTAACGGATCTTCATATGTATGATGGATTATCGTTGTTGAATACATCGAAATTTTTGTTTATTTGCTCAATTGTTTCATTAAACTATCATATAGTTTATCTCGGTATCATTACATCGTTTCTATATTTTTATATAAAGAACAATAACTCTTTTTCTTTAAACGCTGTTCGATTGAAGCACTAACTTTTTTAGTGCCAGAAGAACTTATGCAGTATTGCAAAGTATTACGCGTTTACTTGAAAAATATTTTAATAATTATTTGTTACGCGTGCGAGCAATATTTTATGTGGAGACACGTGTGCCATGATCTAATGTGAAATTATGAATGCTCTATTTTATATATGCCAACAACATTTTTTTCTTAAAAATTGTTTCTAGAACTTTGTTAGTTAGGGCCTAAAAAAATTTATATTTTTAATCTTCAAGTGCTGGTAAGGTGATAATTTGACTATACTTATCATAAATAAATTTTTAACGACGTTTTTTACTTTAATACATGAATATTTAATTATAAAGAAAAAATGTTTGATGTACCACTGCTTGGTACATCGGTGCTATAATATAAATTTTTAATGTTATTGGTGTGGTGTGTATATTTGTGAACTATAATTACTTAATCAGTGATAAAAATGGTTAATATTGTTCTCACGGAACCTTATGGTATCTTAAATTAAAAACATTTTGCAGTACATTTAATTCCACATATATTTCGATGTATTTATCTTTTTCAATGATTCCTGCGATTCAATGAACTGCATACAGCACGATACACAATTACTTTGGGACATGGCGCGAAGTATATTCCGCATGAAAGTGGATAGGATTATTTATTTATAAAAACAACAATACTTTTTACTTGTCCCGATAATTTCGGGCCAAATATCCGAAACATTGTTTCGCGCGTTTATCAATGTGCTCTAAAGCTGAACTTTTCCCCGGGGCTTCATTCGTGTGTTCCAATTCACGGGTTCAAAACATTCGATCACCTGCAGACAAATCTTTCTTCTCGTTCTTTCTCGTTCTTCTCTTTTTGCAATGTCACCGGAGAGAAACGACGTTCCGCGTGAAAAATATAAATGCAACCGGTTACGTAGGGCACGACACGACTTCCCCGGCCATTTTGAGCGCTGACAAAGGGACGATAGTAAATCCTGAATATAATGTAACAAGCCAACCCAAGCGTAGGTGCTCGAACAGTGTCTCGTATAACGACCAAGCTCCATGGGAAACGTTTCCTGAAGACAGTAAAGAATTATCGTGATACGAGTACATAAAGCGGCGCTGTGGCGCAACCCTCGATCATTAAAGATCTCAAAGCTTCCTGTCATCCCGGTACGGAGCGGAAAAAGAATTAACGATTCCGTTCCTACGTTCAGTCTCCAAAGAATCAGCTTGCAATCTGAGAATTATTTTCCAATCTCGGACAATAAATAATACATCAAGCATATAGGGGAGGCCGGGTATCGTTGTCACATTTTACTACTTTCACTTTTGTACAAGTTATAGCTACCGGAAAAGTAATTTCAAGAAGTATAATTAATTAGGGTATTATCACTGAAATTCAAAGTTAATTTAAATTATCTTCAGGAATGATTTTGTGACAACGTACTCTGTGGTTGATTGTCACAAATTTTAAATAACTGAGTTTTTTAATTAAAAGCCAATTTAATTATGAATATTTACATCGATGGAATTTTCAGCATATGTATAACTAACTTAGACCCACAGGACGTAGATTTTAAATTTTCATTACGGGCTCAAAATAATTTTGGAAAGGACCCTTTTTAATTATTCATGTAATCCTTACCAATTTCAAATTTTTCAAAATACTTAATCTCGGACAATAAATAATACATCAAGGATATAGGGGAGGCCGGGTATCGTTGTCACATTTTACTACTTTCACTTTTGTACAAGTTATAGCTACCGGAAAAGTAATTTGAAGAAGTATAATTAATTAGGGTATTATCACTGAAATTCAAAGTTAATTTAAATTATCTTCAGGAATGATTTTGTGACAACGTACTCTGTGGTTGATTGTCACAAATTTTAAATAACTGAGTTTTTTAATTAAAAGCCAATTTAATTATGAATATTTACATCGATGCAATTTTCAGCATATGTATAACTAACTTAGACCCACAGGACGTAGATTTTAAATTTTCATTACGGGCTCAAAATAATTTTGGAAAGGACCCTTTTTAATTTTTCATGCAATCCTTGCCCATTTCAAATTTTTCAAAATACTTCGTTACGCCATTTAGTCAATCTTCTAATTACTCAACAAAGTCGTTTGGTCCAGTTTTTAAAAAGGTATTCTGATTTAAAAACTGTTCGAATACTTTCATGAGTCAGTGTATTTTATTTGCAAAATGTTTACGTGAAATAGTGAAATAGTGAAATAGTGAAATATAATACATATCAACAGGATAGAAAAGAACAGCGGGCAGAAAAGAACGAAGCATGTAGTGTGCTATTGACAAAGCAGCAGGAGTTCTTAGTCGTTGAAAGTAGCCTCGGTCTGGAACTTCTTCTGAACATAGTTACCTTCCGTTTCTCTCATCAAGTTTCTATTGTATATTTTCCGAGTTAATGTATGGTTTCCTATTGCTCCTTTATTTCACTTTAAACGTATTGTATCTCACAATTTCGCTTAAACAAATAAATAAAAACAGCTGGCAGAATTATTTTCTAACGAGTTTTCCTTTCCAGAGTTGGTCCTCGTAGCAACCAAATAATTTGAATTGTTTACCAGAAATTCACAAAATAAACATTTTGTAAATAAAACAGGTAGTAAAATTATTTTCTAACGAGGTTCCCATTCCAGACTTGGTCCTCTTAATAAGCAAATAATTTAAATTTTTTACCAGAAATTTTCAAGGTCAAAGTCCATTGAGTTTGGGTCAATATCTGGCAAACCGAGGCTGTCGATTATGGTGGTTGAGACTTTGAGACATATAATTTTGTAAGACCTGCACAATTAAAATTAATTTTCTACTCAGCAACTTAAGGCTCAGTTTCAAAGACATTAACAATTGAAAATTGGTAATTTCACTTTCAACATGTACTGTCTAAACCCCAGTTAGCTGATAATCCCCATTCGGGACCTTTTCCTTGGGTACTCAGCTGTGATAACCCTAACAGGCTGCCCATATCATTGCTCGTTGAATGCTTAGTCAGTTCTTGAAAATGCTCGCCTCTAGGGACCGAAACTTTAGTACTTATTGAGCAAGTACTACACAGAGTATGGTCTCTTATACGTTCGCAATCCGATCGGGACAATATCATCGAACTCATGCGGTTCCTGTATTGATCGATCCGACAATGTCTAACAGAAATGGACGAATCTAAATAACAAGCTTCGAAACGTGAATAAAAACTCTAAAAGTTATAATTATAATTATTAACCAACTGCCGGCAAACTGTACCTTTCAATCCCGGGCTTTACTCTTTTATTGTTATAATTAGACTGCGGATTTTTATGCATTCACGAGAAACTGGCCGGGTAAAATATAAAACAGTAAAAGGTTATAAAAATTTAATAATATTGTTATGTTGTTTTCAATGCAAAGAAACTATTAAGGGATGAAATGAATTTTCATTTAATCCCTGCTTCCCATTATCGATGCATAACATTTTTATTTTGCATAAAGATCCGATGTCTAGTTTTAATATTTAACAAACATCTCAAATAATTTTGTAGTAGTTGTTATAGTCTCTAATTTAACGTGCGACCGCTACTTTATTTCTATTTCATTTCACCTACTTTAGCAAAAATAGAGAGAAATGAATTAAAATTTTTTAATGCATAATAGTTTACGAATAATTTCCCAAAATAATCTGGAGTATGGCGTAAAGACCAGGATTTACAATATTTCGTAGATCAGTAGCACCAAAATGGCCGGTCTGTAAAACATTAATAATTGCGATAAGTGCATGTTTGAAATTGTTCAATACGACGAAACAAATTTCAGAAGTATAATAAAATGAATTATTTATTATATTAATTAATGTCAAGCTCAAATGGTTAAAGTGGAGTTTCTATTTCTTAAGCTTCGAGCAATGATAAGTAAGCAGCGATAAAAAATAAAATTATGTGCCTCTCTTTCCCATTACACTTGCAAAAAACGTCTTGCCGCGACCAATTCCGCGTATCTTCGTTTTGCATACTCGTCGAGCTTAAACGTTCCCTGGAAGTTTCGCAGCGTCTTCGTCACCTCATTTTCATTCGTTCGCAGAAACAGTGTCGCGCAAATAGGTGGTGGCTTGGGCACTCGGCTGCTCGCTGGCGTCCCTGATAATTGCCGCGGTAGTCGCGTAGCAAACAAATTACAGGTGAGGCGCGCTATCTAAAGGAGTAAGAAAACTTACAGAAAATTGTGGAGCGCGTGGTGTTTCGACAAAATAGGCTCATAGGAAAATTATCAAAAACAAATAATATAGCCATGTGAGGTATGTTCACCATTTATTTTTATTGGATTCCAAATGCATTCGCTTCAGTTTATTTTGGGTAATTAGTCGGAATTTGGGGTCCCCGCCGATTTCAGTGACCTTGGAATATGTCGTCAAGGTCATCTAAACAATTTTTTATTAGCACACCATTAACTCCGCTGTTTTTGAAAATATGAAAAAACTTTGTTAACCAAAGTGTTTCAGTATAAGAAAAATTATGATATGGCAATAACAGTTCTTTTGGTAGGTGAAAGAGTTTCAGAGATTTCAAGGTCACCTTCATTTTACAAAGATATAAACATATTTTCCTAAGCACTGTTCGATCCACTCTCTATAAAAAAATATTAAGCTGCGCTTGTCGAAAAATTATTAATTTAAGAGATATTTCAAGTTTAATTTTGTTGAATTCTGTAGACCTTATTTACCATATTTTCGTGTTTATCTATCAACGCGGTAACATATATAGGGAAAAGTTATAAATTAGAACTAATTGTACGTCAATATTTATAAAATTTCATTGTTACGGGCTAAAAATGCAACAAAGAACATATGTTTTGTTTAAACCGATTTCATCGAACATAATCTTGGATAAAATGACTATTTTTGTATGCAAAGAATTTTGATATATTCTCCAAAGCTAAGCAAATATAGACATAAGATTAGAAATAAATATGTAATAGTATTGTTTTAAAAAATTTGTTTTCAAATTACGAATGTTTTGATTATCATGCTAATCACTACAATATTAATCAATATTATAAAATACAAGATTATAGCTACTTTCATATGTATATGCAGTACTAGTAGCAAACGTGTCAATCAATAGCCATGTGAGTGTTAACCATTTGCGTTGGAATTATGTATTACGTACGTTGATTGTTGACTAGTGTAAATGTTGCACCATGTATGGTGCATAGTAAGCATGCATACTAAGTGCATCGACTGGTATAGCTATTCGAAAGAGATATTACCAAAAAGACATAGTAACAGTAACATATGGTCCGTTTTCCTTAAAAAAAAAGACATCAGACAGCGGAAACGATTGCTTGCAAATAAATAGAATTTTTCTAGGCATTTTATATTCTAAATATAAAACATTAAGGTTTCTGTTTAAAATAATTTGTTTGTTACTGCAATCTTGGATTTCTGCTGCAATTTCAGATGCAGTAATGTCAGGAATAATTATAATCGTAATTACATCGTGTCATTTTAATTAGAAGAACGAGACGAATACGATGGTAAAAGTTTGATTCGTGGAAAACCATAAATAAGAAAATTTAATTTTTTATTTAAACGTCTGAGCTCGCGCTAGCCTTTCATCTTTCGCGAACGCTTCGACTCTTTGCCTCTCTTTCTTTCCCGTTCGTCGTCCTCTTTCACGCCTGAAACTTTAATCGCTTATTACACGAGTAATTATAATCGTAATTACATCGTGTTCGGTGTCATTTTAATTCGAAAGACGAGACGAATACGATGGTAAAAGGTTGCATAAAAAAATTCAAAAATTCCCTCTTCTATGAAATTATTACAAAGTTCTAATTATTGTAACGGTGAAGATAATCGTACAGCAATAAACCGAACAAAATGTTTGAATATCGGAGCGCGATTACCGCTCGACTGGTTCCATAACGGGGACACCGCCAGTGGTGGGGATAACATGTTGACAGTTACGGTAGAGGTCTTTCCGACAGTTACGGAGAGAATACAGTACAAAGGCGCAGAATTTCGTGCGTTTCGTTGCGCGCAGGATCTCAGGGGCCAAAGCCTCAGGATTCAAAGGCTCGATTTCGGCACGGAACGCGGAACAGAGATTCAACTAGTTGGCTTCAAATATTTTTCCGTGGGTTCGGCTCACCGCGGCGTTCCGGTTGCGGTCGGCTGCGTCTGGCCGAGGACGCGTTCGCTTGAAAGCTGCCGAAGTTTGCCGGCGAACTTGGCAGACCATCGCGTGGCTGTCCGTCGCCTTTGAACCGTGAAAATCGCGCGAACAATAGAACTGTGGACAAGGCAAACGGAAACGGTAGGGCGAGGGCCGAGGGGGGAGGTTACCGAGAAACAAACGCCGCATCGCATTCTCTCTCTCTCCTCCCCCCCTCTCTCTCACGCTCTCTCGCTCTCTCCCCTCCTTTCCCTCTCTCTCGCTCTCTCTCTTGTCCCGCGGTGGAAAAGATAGGAAGGAAACCGAACGACGCGGAAGCTGGCCAGAGATACGGTCAGAATCGTACGAAAAGCCGGCATTCGCGCGGAACTTTCGACTTCCCAGCCGCGATATACTCTTTCCGCGGAGTTTAACCGCGTCCGTCGAGCGAACGGATTCGTAAATCCGTGTTGGCTACCGACGTATGTCACCGTCGATCCGACCGACCCACTTTCGACCGCGTATATTTACGACGTCGAGGCACTGAAACTTGTAAGCGGCTCTCGAGATTACCGAGCGAAACGGTTTTTCCGCATCGACGTCCTTTTGTTGCTCCCTCCGCGCGCACCGAAAGCCAGCAATCGCATAATCGTAGTTTGAAGTTCCGCCGTCAGAAGCTGACGCTTTTATGTCCACCGGACCACTGTCTTGTCATTTTCGACGTATACAGTCATTTTAGAGGGAGTTTCAAGTTTAAATTAATTTTAGGAGAATTTTCTAGTGTTTTCTGTGTCTGCCATCACGAGTCTTTGAGGATTTACCGGAGGCAACGAAAATTACAGTCTTCAGTCCAGACGTACGGGAAATACATGACTCGTACATGAGTCGTATGGTCCAATTTTTAAAAAGTGATCGTCTTTTTAAGAATGTCCGAATATTAATCGAAGTCACTATATATAAAAATAAATTTAAGAATCGTGAAAGAATTTTTCATTTGCAACTTTGTAATGAATCGATTTTTATTTTCGAAATATTATATTTTCATGATTTAATTTTCAAAAATGCTATGTAGTAGAATCATTCCAATAGTCAGCCCATTGGTCAGCGATAAGTCAGCCATCTCAGACTATAGCTTATTATGAATATACAATTTCCTAAATTTTTATATGAGTATAAAATGCTATAATTGGAAGTGGGAAATATACATATAGGAGTTTATTATAAATAATTAAAATATTTAAGCAATTCATTTTCAGGAAGGCTGACTCACGCATTTACCTTACTTCATTATCAATTTCCTATCATCCACAACCTTACCAACATTAAAATCAACAATTGCGTTTATTATGGTGTGGAAATTGTAACCCAAGTATAAGCTGGAAGTTGGTATGCAATTTTTCGGAATGGAGAAAGGATAGTTGCTTTCATAAATCGTCGTTGAAACGATGATTACTGAATTACGAGGCTTTCGAGGAAGCACATCGGTGTGCTTAAAATCGATAAATAATATCGATATCTGGAATCTTTCGAACGAGAAAATTCTTCGTGCAGCTTTTAGTGCACTTGCTCTGATGGGAGCAGGTATCGATAAAAAGAGGTATGCGAGCAAGAATCTTTAATGTTCTTTTAACGTTGCTACGTGGAAGCTGTTCAAGAATATATTATAAATCAATTCAAAATATACTGGATTATTATTGATTTTATTCCGACCATCAGCCTGACCAGTCGTGCTTAAAGATTCCCAACGATCTGGTCTGATATCCGGCAAAATATCACGAGTCATGGAACAGAGTAGTCCTACATGTCTTCGTTCAGCAACCTCTTCTTTGTTATCCGCTTGAGTCCTCTCTTGGGACGGAGCATTCAGAAGAAATGGGATGCTGAACGAAGCTGTGCGTGATCGTCTTTCTCCATACTAAACCATCAACTCGATCGATTTTTGGGACTTGCAACCTTGGTAAAAATCCTATCTCTACTTCGATCAAATCAGAGTCCTCTTCCTTGATTCGCTTTTGTTCCCATAATTGCTTGGCATCTGCTAAACGAAAGCTGGATGGAAAGCTCTGATTTTATCAATCCTTTCTGTATAGCAATTTACATTTATATTTTTTCTACAAACAATATTAATCTAGGAATTGCCAGGTCGACTTTATTATTTCTAGTTTAGATTCCTGGTAAAAGTAGTCTTGCGGTCTAGAAAATGTCGTACAACGCGATCAAAAAATTTTTTTTTATAGAGTATACACATGTATTTCATGTGACAGTAAATGTACAATAAATGTAAAAAAGATTGTTTAACAAGACTGTAGACTTACTGTTATAGAAGATTCATGTATATAATCCTTGTAAATAATTTGTTGGTCGTGTTGTACGAGAATCTACTGTGTACGAGAATCTATACTGTGTAAGAGTAAAATTAATTTTCTTTCAATCGTAATCTCAACGTCACCTGCAATACCGACGGAGACCATAGAGTTGACCAGAGGGTATGTCTCTCTGCCAGTAACGGATTAGTCACGTGACATTACGAAACACGTCACGTGACCGGGCCGCGGCTGAAGGGTGGGTATTAATCTGGTGACAATGAGGCCGACTCTTGTCTATTGTATTGAATAATCACTGTTTAAATCATAGGGATATTAACACTAAACCTACCACTGTCGGTCAAATTACCGGTTTTATTACATAGAAATTGATTCGATAAATTTCTTTATCCAAGCACATATTGTGTTAAAAAGTTGCACAAAATCTAAATAAATAGAGCCTTGTCATTTATGTAAGCTAAAATATTTTTATCGCTTTTAGTGCTCGGTAGGTCTAATGTTAAATGTAATTTTGTTTTATTTTTTTTTAAATATACGTTTTAATCTTGTAGGAATCCTCTTGTAGGAAAAACTAGTGTAATAAATACTTTGATACCGAGTTGGTTAGCACTATTGCGGAGGAATGCGAAAAGGAAGCCAGATAAAACTTTGGTTCCGTCGATGTAACTTCAGTTGCATCTTCTATTTTAAAAGTATGTTCAACCTTGCATAGTAATTTAAACGTTTCAAGACTAACCGTAACATAGAGAACAGAAATCTTGGAATTTTTTAATGAAATGTAAAAGTTCATACGTGGGAAACCTGAGAAACTTTAACGTTTATTCCACGTTCGTTTACACTCAGGTATTTCCTTTGTCTTCGCAGAATATTTTAATGAATAGTTCTGCAATTTACTTTACTACTTAATGAAACTGAAAATATGTAATATCGTGTCATTACCATAAAAGCAACGCTACTCTAAAACTTACTCATCATTTTAATAATAGTTTATCACCATAAATATCGTTCTATTATTTTTTATCTTCTAATCATCACTGTAAATTCATTCAAGTCGAACTATTATTATTGATTAGAAATATAAAAAAATAACACTCTAAAACTTTTATCAATTCAACAGTGAACATAATATCTACATATTATAACCACATCCTCCCAGCCCAAAAAATTAATCCAACTATTTAATCGCTCAGATTACACGCCACGTGATTTTCTAATAAATAAAATATACTTAATCTTTATACTGACTTTTCAATCAGGAACTGTTAAGTCGAAATGAAAGACATGTAAACTTGAAATGACATAATTTATCACAATGACAAAGATAATTTTTAACAAAATCAACCGTAAATACATTACAATTTACAGCAATATGAATACTGGGATACAATATATGAAGTGAAAGAATTATTCGTCGAATAGAGAAGAAGAGGGGATAGCCATTTTCCTATTTCGAAATAAACGTCGTCGTCTTATATCGGAATAAAACTGCATTTAAAGAAAAGTTATGCTCGTTTATAGTTAACATGCAACAACCAAGGACGTTGTGGCTTGCCTATGCACGTGTCGCGAGCACCGTTGTTGAACGGCGATAAATCAGAAATTTCGAGTCTGTATATTCCGGTAGAACGAGCCGCTTCGTAGATCAATTTTAGGGAGCATGGGGCATGGGGCAATGGCTCACGGTCGCGGATTCTTCCACGTTCCCGTCTGCCAGCGTTTGCCCTCAGCCTTCCGGGATCTAACACGGTCTAGGCACTTTTGTTTCAGCCGCAGCTGGGAATGGAGGAAGCTGAAAGGTGACTCCCCGCCGGTTTCAAGACGCACGTAATCTTATTTGCACTTTTCTGCGGCTTCTCGTCTGAATTTTCCTCCCTACGGTGCCCCTAACCGGAGTCAAGAATTTCAGAAGTAATACACCGCCACCCGGTTTTATTGCGACGTACACGCGCTACGGGATTAGCAGACGCAAATTCCCGCCACTTACACCTCCACTTCTCCACTCTTCTCGTTCATGTTACACGTTATGTCAGCACACCAACCTCCTTTTCTCTTTTGTTTCGCTACTGCTACGATAAAAGTCGAGAAGGAAATGGTTAGATGCGAATTTTAATACGCAGGTCTGTACTGTGGCGAACATATATACTCGCCAGCATAGTGATAATTAAACTTTAAATAAATCATAATGAATATTTTATAATTTACATTCAGTATTTAGAAAATGTAATTCGTGTACTGGGTGGCTGGATAGTTCTATCCATGGTAAACATAACTCTAAATATTAAATTCAATTTAAACAAACTCTAGTTTTACATGAATAAATTTATTAATAAAAGTAAGGAGCATCGTAATCACCATATAAAGAAATTATAAAAATTACAAAATTTTCCAAAAAGAATCCTATGACGAACGTGCAACTCTGTTTCTTACAATTAATGTTAAACAATTTTCTTGGATCAAAAATAGTACTGGCGATGAAACGTTTGAGAGTCTATGAAGGAAAACTAACTTATAGTTTCATACTTCGTCCTATAGGTAACCAAAAAATCGTTGATGATCTCTGGCTTTCATTTCGTTTCTGTTTTTATGGTAGGAATGATCTATCGTTCTGTCGGTATCAATTTAATTTTAACTGAAAACTAGAGTGCATTATGCATTTATGACAAAAATGAGTAGGTGAACACACAAAACAGTGAAAATATCTGACCATTTGTAAAATACAAAATAATAAATGTATTAAGAGAATATTTTTGCAATTGACTTGGAAAATTGTTATTTCGCATAAAGATCCGCAGTCTATTAATAACCAATGTCCACCGACACTTTGCAAAACTTTCGTGTGTTTCCTGAAATTTTGCAATCGCGTGCAAGCATTGTAGACTTTTGTGGCTAACTGTATTCCAATGTATGCTGGAACGAGCAGATGATGTAACGAACGAGGTTCCAGAAGCAATTAGTTCGCTCTAGCATACCCTACAGTGCCGTTAATCAAGAGATTTCTAATGGGCCGAAGAAGAGTTCCCGCCGGAATTCTCTACAAACTTAATAATACCTTCCCTACGTTCTGCTAATAGGAGGCAGAAATTACGTTCGCGTACAAAAGTTACTGCAGTAAGTTGCCCGTGTAAAATTCAGGTTCAAGGTCGTCAATATTTCAGGGGTTACGAGCAACGCGAGATTTCTCCGTGAGAAATGAACTTCGCGGGAGGATCCTCAAAACTGACGGTATTCTTTTTTTCTCTCTCACTTCTGCCGACTCGAGAGATGAGCGCTCGTGGATGATTAGTGATCCAATTACGTAATGTAACGGGTCGCGACTCGCTCTACCCACGGCTGATTAAAAATGCAGGGCGCGCGGTGTCCTCGTCTCTTTGATATTCCGCAGGAACAGTACGCCGCACCGCGTCGCGCCGGTGGAGATTGAAGTTCAACTTAATTATTTTCGCATTAGCTGTAAGTAACCGCGGTGTCCGCGGGCCGCAAAGTGCGCAGGTTCGTCCTCATCGAACGAGGATTTTCGGGTTGCATCGAATACACGGATACCTAGTTTCACCGGCACTGTTTTGACTGGCAAGTGTTCACCGTAACCGACGTGACCGACGCCGATGCCATGGTGTGAAATATTAACCGATATAACGATGCTCTCTCAATGGTTGCACTTGCACCATCAAAGGATCAAAATATTTATGTAAATACAGTAAATGTTCGATAGACGCGAAAAGTTCTATCTATACGATAGACGCGAAAAAAATATCCCCTCCAACTTAGTAATCTGATCTCGGCTCGGTATATCGGTGTGAACCACTACTAACGCGACGCGGAGAGTCGTCGGCACAGTTCAAACGCCCGAGCGTCATCACAATGTAACACCAATATTTAATCTTCTTTATTTTTCATTATTTTTTTATGGAACTTTCAGCAACATATTCCTGGCATTTTTCTAATGCAAAATGATACCAAACACGATATAATTGCAGTGGTTTGATCGACGATGAAAATCCATTACAATTTTTTGGTAAGAAATAACATTAAGTAAATCTTAAATAAATCTTTAACCCCTTGCACTATAATAACGAGTCGGACTCGTGACAAAGATTTTGAAGATAGTCTACTAAATATTCATGCTACTAATTTCCTTTAAACTTTAAATTGAAACAAAATTATATTTTCTTGTTGTTGAAACCATTGGAGACTGCATAGGTACAAATTACATACAAACTTTTTTTTTCTAAGAAATTAGAAACGACAAATAAGTTCTAATCACTGCAACCGTAAAATAAATCGTAGTGAAAGGGGTTAAGTAGTCACTTGAAACAGTTAAAAAACTACAAAAATTGTGTCTTTTCCTGACGGATGCGAACGCTTCAATTCGATGGTTTTCCTTCGATGGAATTTAGACTGTAGTGGTTTAAATGACGATGGACGTTTCGGGCGCAAGGAAGGATAGCGCGTATAGAAAAGAAAGAGACGCGGACAGTTGCCGTCGCCGGCACAGTTCACAGGTCGGCGCGTGGTCTCGCTTTACACGCGCTGTCCTTCTCTACGTTCGGCTCGGCCTTTGAAGTTCAAAAAAATAGCTCCCGTATACGATATATGCGAAGAAATTCCCCCGAGGCTTTCGCGTCTATCGAACATTTACTGTAATACGAAATAAGATCCCTCTCTCCCACATCAATAGTTTTCCAACTGTTTTAGGATGTTAGAAAATAATTACATAATCTACATAATATGTAGTTCAGCATTTAAACTAATAAAGGAAATGGCTTGCCAAGAGAGAATCCTTTCTGTCAAGTTTCAGTCCCATACCTTGTCTGTAAGGGTAGTTATGGGGAAAAAACGAAAAACCAGTTTTTGGTCCATTTCCCTCACTTACTCGCATATAAAAATACTTAAAAAAATTTAGGACATACAACATATCGAACCACATATCTGAGAATTTTTTCCAATTTTTCAGTTGCAAACTCCGGTTTTGAAAAATGCGAAAACATGCAGAATCCCTGTGGAAATTAATTCAATAATAAACACTTTCATCAACAGTATCTCCGATATTTTCCATACTTTTGTTTTTTCTATACTTTCGTTAAATACTGAAAACATATATTGTTTGGATTTAATGTTTATTTAAACTTCAGCGTAATCATTGTAAAAATGCTTTTTACGTCAAACGCTGAGCTACTTTTGTTTCACCACCGCAGCGCGTAAATACGAAATCTGTCTGGGCATAAACAAAAGATTTGTTTTTATGTTTTAATTCTGTCCCGGTAACTGATATAGCGTTTAACATGCGAAGCCGAGCGTCAATAACATACCTATCGCTGCCACGCATAATGCGAATAACTATTTCTGAAATTAAATGTATACAAAATAAAATTGAAATGATATTGAATGTATATGTGTGTGTATAAAATACGTCCCACGTGACTCGTGTAAATTGATCACGTATGTAATGTTGATGCAAGCCAGGTTCCTTCTATCGAAAACAGACTGTAGTATAACGAATAACGTTTATGCAGTGACCGGCGCACAATTATTCCGATCGTTACCACTGTTTTTTAAGAAAATACAGATGTCGACGTTTTCGCTGAAATCGTTCATGATTGCATTTTAATTTGCTCAGCATAAATGCAGGAGTCAGATTGACATTTCCGTGTTGATGTCATGGCGAATGTCAACAAGTGGCTAAAGAAAATAAGATCATCAATAATAATTCGTGGCATTATAACGTTTGACATGTTTCAACTTTATATCGTTTCAAAGTAAAGCTAATCAATTTAATAAAAATCGCGTGAACGCGTCGATGTTCTGCTCCCCATGTTTCACAATGTTAAGATTACTCTGCGTTCTCCATGCCTGGCCTGTCACTGTACTGTGCGTTCCAAAAGCCTATTCACACGACGCGACGGGATGGTTTCAACAGAGAAGCATTGTTGTCGATCACAACAATATCGATCAAACATGGATTTCGCGAATTCTCATCTATCAAAAGCGTGTCGAAAATTTGAATATAGTTCTGTACGTTGTTTTGCTGCTGGTCGAATTAATCTGTCGAGGTCGCAGTGAATATTTTCCGCGAAACGATCGAGACTCGGATCGAGGGCACGCGACGCTGCGGGACAGCTAGGGGATCGCCTTGAGTATTGTATAATTCACTTTCGAGTGATAAAGCTGCCCCGAGGCGGCAGAAGTTTCACGGTGGCCGGCCTCAGAAATTACGCGGTTAAACTTTTACCAGCTGAAATAATTGCATTCACCATGTCGGACACAAACGACCGCTCAATAGAAAATCTCAAAGCCCGATGCAAATATTCTGTGACAGCAGATAATGATATTTCTATGGATTTTCAACTATTTAGTTCGATGGTTTTCCTAGAAAATAGAAAAAGTAGAAAAATGTAAAATACAGGGTGATTCAGCTAAGTGTGCCACCTAAATTAGATGTAAATTGTTTGGTATTTGAAAAAATGGTTGAAACGAAAGCTGTATGATTTCAAGAGAAGCGTTCATCGAGATTTAAAAGTGACCTTGAGTTTCTTTATCGTAAAGGATAAATTTTAATTTTGTGGTTGAAAAGCGAATTAAACCCTGAATAAAAAACTACGAGGGTATATGCGGTGAAAAATTAATAGTTACTGAGGTTATTAACTATAAATGATTTTTAATGTAAGCAGTGCTCAAAATGTTCTCCAGATGCGCATTGTGCGGGCTGTCATTATTAAAATACAACTCGATAAGTTCATTTAATTTGAAGGTTTTCCTCAGGTTTCATAGAAAATAAAAATATTAACTATTTTTTAGGTACGATTTTTAGGCCTTCCGACAACAACTACAGTAGAACGTCATTCGTTCCATAGGTGATCAATGTAAACATAACTTTTTAAAGACATAGCGAATGACCTACACCGGTCGACACTGGTCAAAAGTCGCTTCTACCTACTCCGAGAGTGATCAATGTAATCGCCTGAATTCGCTTCTACTATTCCGAAAGTGATCAATGAGCATTGTCAGTCGCATTCATTGCGAGCTAATTTCTAACTTTTTAGTTCTACTTGTACGAAACTTCCATCAACAAATTTGTCAGATTTTGATAATTACATTTACTAATATTATAGCGAGTTCTGATTACTCATTAAATAAGTAAATATGATCGAAATTATGCGGTATTTGGGCTCGTTTTAATCAGAAAAACCTCACGAATGTGTTAGCAGAAATTCTGTAAACAGTAATCAAAAATAAAATCTTTCCTAGTTATTAGTATTAACCTTTTATCAATATAAATTTATCCTATTTATTAGTATTTTTATAGTATTCACCTTGTAATCGATAAGCAGTCTCTCAAACTGCTGTCTCCGATACTCGGTCCATCTTTGTGGTCTTCGCGCTGTCCTCTATGTCCGAGAAACTTCAAACAACATAGTACCTACACTGTATCACCGATACTCCAGTGCAGTGGCCCGAGGTTTGATCACTCTCGGAGGGAAGACTGTATTCTTGGAACGGTATCAAATATTAAACGACGAATTTCGGACGGGGTTGAGCATTTAAATATCGTAAGAACTCTGTCAGAATCTGAAGGATGGTAGAGGCTCTCCGTCAGTGTAAGAGGCGGGACGGCAGGGACGAGTAAAGTGATGGTAACTGAAGAATGAAGATGAGAGACAGGGTCGAGGATCGGGGAGAGTGGGAAGGAGGAGACAGACGCGCGGGAGAGCACGACAAAATTTAATAACAATTTCTCAAAATGAGAATTACCCGCTTTCAAGCGTTGTGCGGCCCCCGAACCCGGCTCCCTTCCGGCATTTGCCTCGTGTCTACCCTCCGTCACGGCTGTGGCGCGACGAGGCGAGGCGAGGCAAGGCGAGGCAAGGCGAGGAGAGGCGCGGCGGCAGGTCCGGCCTGCATTTTATTTAATATTAGCCCGGTTACCGGGTTAAATTGTCGGACGTAGACCCAGGCCCGAATTTGCATCTTAATCGGACCCTATTACGATAACGTCGTTGCAACGTTCAGACCAGGGACTTTCAGCTACCCGGCGTTGCTACCGCTGCCATAGCCGCAGCCGCGCAGCCTAACCACTCGACGAAACACGCGGCCCGCGACCGTGCAAATCCAAAAGCGGTTTTGATGCAACGGTCCAACCCCCGTCGTCGCACGGTTGCGCCGTTGATCGCCTCGTACCGGATAATCGAACCGATTCACTCACGTGAATACGCCCACCTGATTGACTCCCATTGTTGCCGATCATTCATCGCTTCCGCCACGAATTGCATCCGCCTCTCGAAACTTCGCCCCCCGGGGGCGGGGGTTCCCGTGAACCGGCCGGTACCAGTTTCCTCACTCCCGCTTTTACACTCTTCGACAAAATGATAGCACGCGTGTGCTATCTGTAATTTCTCGAAGACAACATAAAAGTTCTGAATGGAACGAAAAGTAGAGTAAGTGACCCAATTACAGGGGAAATTAGTGGCTCTTTGTTGCTAAGAAATTACAACAAACTAGATGCTCTATATAGTAACTGTAATTATTTTGGAATCGCCGAACCATATTGTTTATGGCATTAACTAAAATTGATGAGATACCGAACAAACGAGGAACGAAGAATGAGGTTTTGCAGCTCTTGTGGAGCCTAAAAACGAGATTGCATATATTACAGAGCCCTAATTATGGATGTCGTTATGGAGCCCCAGTTACGGATTCGGTAGCGAAACCTATAGAGCCTCAATCATGATGTTATTGACATTTATTTACGTATTTAATATAACGGTGATAATGTAAATAGCTTTAATGGGTAAATAAAATCAATAAATGAACTTAGTGTATTTTCTATAGGTTAGGCGTCGCTGTAGTTATTTACTCATTTATTCTGAAGCAAATAAAAGTGTAATAATTGTATTTTCACAAATCAATTATAGTACAAATTCTTTTAACTATTGAATTGGTATTAAGATATCTTTTTTATTACATAAAACAATTTTACATTGAAAGTTACTTCGTTCGTTAAGAAATATTTTCTATTGTTTACATGAAAAAAAATCGTAACTCTACTTCATAATAATATATTATTTATCATTACTGATATGTGAAAAAGTTTAAGGTACAAATGTTTTAATTCCTCCAAAAATAAAATTGAAATTGAATTTCATTAAAAAAGAATTATTTCTGGTGTTGTGTAAATGCAGAGTTTTTAATTCAGAAAAACATAATTAACCCTACGTAATTGGGACGCCATCCACAATTTGGCCATTTACCTTATAATTATTACATCGCAGAGTGAAAGAACTTGCTAGTAAATAAAGTTCACTTCGCTGGCTTTCTAAACAAACAGAATTCCTGGAGGCGAAATGATAACACTTTTATACAGTTTATGATAAACATTTTCACAAAGAAGAAAATTACATACTGCTTACCAAGTAAATAATAACGGATATACAATAACGAGCAAAAGTGTGTAGTGTGTATGCACACTGCTTGTCTCATAAAACTGATAATAATACTACTAATTCTTTAATTCATTGATCGGGATTTAGTTTAGTTTACAAAAATAGAAATTTAATTCCTAATTATTTAAATGACATAAATCACTGTTACATTAACAACAGCACAAAACATCTACAAAAACGTTACCAAGAATTCATAAATAAAGCAGTGAATAGTCCTAAACATCCCCCATTATATGGTTATAAATAGACTGCAGACTTTTATACAAAATAAAAATTGTCCAAGTCGATTTTAAGAAACAGAAGATAAATGAAAATGTACTATCCCTTTTAATAATTTTTTCCCTCTTAATGTCTTTACAGTTTGATATTTAAGCATGCCATTTTTATTATAAATCCATAAAATCCGCAGTCTAATTATAACAATGGTCCGCCGTCGTCCTAGGGTTAATTGAGTTGTTATACATTACGAACAAAAGAAAATCAATTCTACTTTCCGATAATAGCAAGTGTTAAGAGTCATGGCGTGCTTGCTAATATTCGTTGTCCTGTGATCACCCTGCTCACCGAACCCACATAATGCAGACTTACAACGTCGCTATCGCCAGTCTTCTCTTTGTCACTATCTAATTACGTCGTCAACGGTTCCGCACGAACACCCTTTGTTAAAGAACGAACGGCGAACAACGTGCTATCTCCCTTTAAATCCGAGAAACGTGGGCTAGTTACGGATTCAAGATGTGATCGCGTGGAATTCGCGTAACTGCGACAATGATGATTGCATCATGTAATTATTGCATAGTTGCGAAGACGCGGAAAGCGATAAAATCATATTTCGTCGTCGAACCGAACGTAATCTGTTCGCTAAAGTGATAGGATACTTGATATATTTGTATATATATTTCATATTACTATATTGCTGTATTGCTGTATTGCTATATTTATATAATTTATATATTGATATATTACTATATTGCTGTATTGCTGTATTGCTATATTTATATAATTTATATATTGATATATTGATATATTGATATATTGATATATTGATATATTGATATATTGATATATTGACATATTGATATATTGATATATTGATATATTGATATATTGACATATTGATATATTGATATATTGATATATTGATATATTGATATATTGATATATTGATATATTGACATATTGATATATTGATATATTGAAATATTGATATATTGATATATTGATTTATTGATTTATTGATTTATTTTGTGTATCGCTGTTTATACGATATACATAAACTTATGTAATTGTTGTCGAAGATATATTGCATTTCGTTAAAAGGGGTGATTCCTGAGCTTATTCCAAGCATCTTTTTCCGTTGCCAATTCGCGCCGAAACGCTTTGTTGTCGGGTTATTAAAGAAAAACACGGACCAATCAGAGCGCGACTCTCAGCTGGCGAATTCACGCTCTGACGGTGTAGTAGCCGCGCTCTGATTGGTCCATGTTTTTCGTTAATAACTCCTTATCAAAGAAACGGAGAACATATTCGCAAAGGAAAAAGTTATTTCAAATGACCTCAAGAATCACTCACTTCAACGACGTACTTGGGACATCCTGTATTTTTATTTTTCAAAATGAATGAAATATGCAAATATCTACTGTGTCCTATCAATTTGTCTAACACTGTATTACAATCTTGAACGGAATTAGTCCCGTTCCTTTGGTATAATTGATCGCTGGATGCCGATGGCTTACAGAATTCTAAAAAGAATCGGAATTGTCGTCTGCCGAGGATGGAACCGAGGATTCTTCCCGTTTGATTTCTACGATCATTTGCATGCTGGACGCGCCGGTTATTCCGCAAGAATTATCCGTGAATTCGTTCGATTAAATCTTCTACCTGACATGCATATGGGCCACGATGGGATCGCCGAGTTTACGTTATGAATGAGAGTACATACTTACGGGAAAGTAGCTCAAGTCCGGGAATTCATTGCTTGTTCGATTTAAATCCAAGTGGATTTACTTGTAGCAAGAAAGGATTCTCGTATAAAATTTTTATGAATCTTTGCGAGATCAATCGGACCAGCTTTTCAAATAGCAACGCTAAAACGAGCCGAATCTCGTCCATTCGAGCTGCTATCTTATCACTTCAGAGGTATACATAGATAATATTCCTTTTTCTTTTTAAGCTTTTCAAGCTTAAAAGGCTTTTGTTATCCATTTTTGGGATACCAACATCTTTACGTACATCGACTGAAAAAACATGAAATTATCAAATGATTTCTCACAAATCATCGATAGAATTTGATTTTGTAAAGTTGAATGTACATTTCCGTTACTAATATTTTCCTACATGCCTAATGAAAGCAAATATCTTAATAATTAATCTTTTGCAGAAATTTACGTGAGTATAATACGCAGCTAATATGCAAAGTATATGCATTATCTATGCAAAGTATATGCACAACAAATACAAGAATAATATGAACGTTACCAACGGAGCAAAAATTCGCTCAATTCTGTTTAATTTGCATATTAAAAAGCATATAATATAAGAATAACATAGGGATAAAATATAAATTTTAGATTACAAAGTTGTATCTTTTATCAAATTAAGGAATAATTTTGTAGTTAATTCTTTTCAACAATTGCGTAAACTGTTATATGAATTATTTTACCACGATACAATTCTCGTACAAAGACGGGATATTTATCGTCGTAACAAAGTATTAAGTGAACAAATAAATTCTTTTAGATTTTGGAAACAAAGAAACTTCGTTAAAAAATATTTATAGGGAATATTCACCATTACTAGACCTTATACTGTAGAGTGAAATGGTTTTTCAACAGGAGATAGCAACGTATGGCGAAGATATCCTTTATTACTCTACATATAGTACATGTTCTTTCGAGTGCGAACGCTAACTGCTCTTCAGAACGTCTTGATTCGAACCATGTCCTTAGTTCTGGGACGAAAAAAACATGAAGCGACGACCGAGCGTCACAACATTGATTGAGAAACGCTGCTCCCCCCCTTTCGCAACGTACACATGCACATCAGCATACATACAACAGCGCATGGTGTTTCTTTTACAATACCAAATTTTGTTTGTTCACCCATATATAAAACCATGTTATAAAAATCGTTACATAAAAACATATTACCTATAAACTAATAAATTCGTGAAAAACGTGTTCATACATCGTCACATTATTTAAAACATGTTGTAATGATTTAAAAAATGGTGATCAGGTGGAGCCATAGAAATATCAGGCGAATACATAAGTCTCCAATGACAAATACATATATTGTTATACAATATGTATAGTTATCCAAACACTCTTAGTCTACTACTCGGAAGAACTGTTTAATCGCATACTGTACATCACAAATAATTTTACCAATACACAAACCACCAGCAAAATCTTGAAAAGTTGCAAAAAAATTTGTTTCTTCAGATTCCTTTAACTACAGTGGCCATCGCTTGTACCGTGAAACACAACACCGGTTCGTTAGACTTGCGCTCAAATCATTAATTTTTAATTGAAAGCACGGAACAGATAAGTACACGATCGAACTTCAGGTTAATTACCGAACGAAAGATTTGAAACCCGCGGGACTGAAAGACGCTAAAAGAGACGTCCTTTCCACTTGTTCCGGCGGTAAGTCCTTAAAGGAAGTTGGAAATAATATTACCGGTAGGTCTCCGCCCGGTTTCCGCGAAAGTTCCGGCCCGTTCCTTGCGGGGCATTAACGAATTTATCCGTTCGTCGAGTGTTCGACAGAATTCGCTGTATTCCTGCTACGTTGCTGTAACAGGTTGCCCCCCTGTAACTTCCACCCCCGCGCCACTTCCTCGAACAGGCTCGCGCAATTCCGGCGAGCAAGTCCACTCGACGATCTTCCCGCTTCCCTCTTCCTCTCGCAGGTATTCGTATCGAGGAATTCTATCCCGTGATTCAGGTATTCGTGCTTGTAGACGAGAGGGCAGGATATTCAGATTGACTGATTTCATACATGACTGAAGCAATTATTTGACCCTTAAACCCTTGCAGACCAGAATTTCTTAAAATATTAAGAACATGTTGAAGAACTAGATTACAGTATTCTCTCTGTAACTGTCGCGGAGGTCTCCACCGTAACTGTCAAATTTTTAACCCTTGCACTGGAGGGGTTGCCCTTGAGGGGACGACCGAGCCATCAAGAGGTCGAGCATCGGTGAGACGGTGAGAGTCACGCTAATGCAAGCGAAACTGAAGATTGCAATTTTTCTAATTTTCTACTTTTTTATAACACTTTTACCATCGTGTTCGTCTCGCTTTTCTTATTAAAATGACACCAAACAAGATACAGTTACGATCATAATTACTTGTGTAACAAGTCAAGTTAAGATTTCGTGTACCTCTACCGTAACTGTGAAGTCCGAAACTTTAATCGCTTGTTAGACATTGGGTGTCATTTTAATTTTAAAAACGAGACGAATTCGAAAAATCAGACATTTTTATTTTTGAATTTGAAAGGGTGAGCTTGCAAGCCCTTTGATGTTTGCCGAACAACCGATTCTCAGTCCCTCTTTATTTCTCCTTCGCTAATCTTCTCTACGTTCGGCACACTACAATGACTGTATTACCTCTTCTAGAACTGTCACTCGGCAGATTCGATGATACGACAGTTACGGAGATTAGTGTATATAGGGTGGGGCAATAACTATGTCCACCTTGAATATTTCCGTTATTCGTAATAATATGAAAAAATGATATATACAAAACTTGCTAGGTATGGAGGGGAACATACTGTAATGCTAACATTTTTTTATGAGGAAGAAAGCGTTTCGAGATTCCAAGGTCACCTTGATTTCGTGAACTAGAATGATCTACCTATTCTCTCGTGCATCAATGGGGTATCAAATTCTGCGTAAATATTATCGATTAATATTGTCGATTAAAAACGATGTAGTTGTTTCTTCTGGCAATTGCGTGCCACATTATATTATAATTGGATTTTTATGTGTTAGCGTCAACGTGTTTTTAGTGGAAATTGAGGGTCGTTGGCATGTCGCCACTTGATCTTCAAAGAATTTATGATAGCCTTCGTCTTAGCCTTCGTTCGATCATGAAAGAAAGTGACTGGGACTAATAAGGGACGATCCTAAAGTGACATCTTTAGACCTTAATGAAACTTTGGGAGGACGTAGATCTTGCAAAAATATTGGACCTTCCCTAAAACCGTTCATATTCAAGGGGTGTAAATATTCCTCAAGGGTGAGAACCATATTCCGTTGAATATACCAATACGTAGCTTTTAGAGCTAAATGTCATGGTCGTCTATTTTTTAATAAATTCCATTCGATTTTAAATAATTTGTTTAAACAATAGCACTTTTTGTTCATTTTTCCGTTAATCAAATGTACAATAATTTTCTCTTTGTGTAAAAAAAGTGCGCACACAAATACAATATATAAAGAAATTTTTATTTTTCCATTTCAAAAAAGTTATTATAATTTTATTTTTCAACATTTCTTGCTCTCTAAGGAACTTTCTTTTGACGATCTTCTTCGTGTAATATAATTTTACAATATTCAGGAAGAGAAAAATGTAGAAATTTGTATTGGGAGCGCGTGAGAGGATTATACAATTTAAAAGTAATTCAAAGGATTTTATGGAGTTTTTGTGATTGTTGGTTTAGCAGTTACCGTGTTTGTACGTAGCGAAGGGTCGCGGGCCAATGAATATCGCGAGAAGAATTTCATGCTGTTATGTGTCCACGCTTCCCTTTGCCTGTTCCAATAGATTCTCGTTTCTGATGATCGCCTTTCGCAATTAATGGTCGAAACGTTTACAATCTCAGGATTCATTGAATCGAGCTCACAGAGGCGCTTTGTACTAGGTTAAAAAAGGTCTATTGCATTTATACTGTGTCGCCTGTTAAATAGTTTCCCTCTGAAGCTATACCCTTTTGACAACCGTCTAGCGGAAACATTCCTGGAAGCCATTCTTTCATACCCCTTTTCAGCTTTTTGCCGAGTTCCGAGACACCGTGTCTTTGTACAAAGCAACAGGACACTCATGTAAATGAAAATCGATTTCATCCTCTTGAATACGCAACAACAAACCTGAACGATGTGTGTCCGTGGATATGTGAATTCCAAAAATGTTTACGACAGATCTAGAAGCGAGAGGTGTGCACAGGGACGAGCATATAAATAGGGAAATATGATGTCGTCGATTTACTTTCGATAATTTTAAATCGTTTCTTCAGATATACTATGTTCAATTTCGTTTATTAAGCTTTACAATTTTTATTCAATTTCAATTAATTTTCTTTAATTTCTCATACCTTAAACCTGTTTTGCGTCAAATTAAGACATATACAGGGTGTCCCAAAATGTGGTACTTCCTTCAAAGGGCTGATTCCTCAAACCATTCCAAGTAACTTTTTCCTTTGCGAAAATGTTCTCGGCGGCTTTGTTAAGGAGTTATTAACGAAAAACACGGACCAATCAGAGCGTGGCTACAAAGGACAGATACCTGCTCGGCCAATGCCAGGCTCAGTGCTAGCCGCCAGTAGTCGCGCTCTGATTGGCCCGTGTTTTTCGTTAATAACTTCTTAACAAATGCTCGGAGAACATTTTTGCAAAGGAAAAAGTTACTTCAAATGTCCTCTGGAATCGACCCCTTTCAAAGAAGTACATTTTTGGGACACCCTGTATACTACTATCCTTTAGTTTAATTTCTTTTTATCTCCATTTTTGTTCGTTTCTCGTTCGTAACTAGAGAGATTGCACGTCACAATTGTCAATTCTTCTTTCACTCAATTCTTCGTTAATTTATTCTCCGGTGGCTGATATTTGTCGGTTTCATGTCACGTAAATGCAAGGTAATAATTGATCACGGAATGCATACATGAGCGAGCGTGATTGTTCGAATCAATAGAACGAGCAGAATTCAGAATTACAGTAAGAAGTGCGTATATAATTATAGTAAACTGACTTTTCACATAAATTCTACATTTTGTCAACGAATAAATTTTACACATAGTTGATAAAATCGACCTCGATTTCACGCCGTTCGTCTTA
The DNA here is from genome assembly GCA_916610255.1 of Lasioglossum lativentre. Classification (NCBI taxonomy): domain Eukaryota; kingdom Metazoa; phylum Arthropoda; class Insecta; order Hymenoptera; family Halictidae; genus Lasioglossum; species Lasioglossum lativentre. The sequence continues at coordinate 11,099,801 of OU744357.1, read as the reverse complement.
CTTTCCAACGTAATATTTCGAAGAAGCGATTCCTTCCCCAGCAATAAAGTCTTCTCCGAGGATTTTCGCTTTTGTTATCCTCCGGCACAATGTAACTTTTTAACCGCAAAAGTAAAATCGTTCTGCTTTTTATCGCACCGTGGACAGACTGTGCGATCGTTAAGATGAAAATAAGTCCGTGCAAGACGGTCCCCGGTTATACAGTTCGTGCCGAATAAATCCTTCAAGTAGCGATCTGCAGTGGACAAGCACGAGGGCCTATACATTTTCTGCGAATCCGACAGAATTCAAGCCCTACCTTATGTCCGCTAATAACGAAGCACCGGTTACGATACCTATACATAGATATTCACCCCGGGCGGACAGCACAGGTTCCATCGACGTATACTTGTACACACACGTACAGGAACACATACAGTGGCCGCATGCGGTAACGAACAATGTCTCCAAGGGCCACGTCGTCTCATTAATCAGGGCAATCTCCCGGCACAATATTGAAAATTCCATTGTACAGCCGTGCGAGGGTCTCGCGTTCTCGGTCGACGACGCGACGAGATTTCAAGTATTTGCAAAAGGAGCAAACGGATATCCCTTGAATCCGGTCTTCCGTACAATCGCCCCACGCATACACACTAGGGTGGACCTTATTTTTCGACCAAAAAATTTTGGGCACGCCCCCATCCAATATTGTGCCATGTCATGAAAAAATGATGTATCTAAAATTTTAGATCAATCGGACGTCGGGAAGGCGTGCCTTATCGAGCGACAAGGTCAAGAGTAAATGTTATTTTTCGACCAAAAAATTTTGGGCACGCCCCTTCCCCCCCAATATTGTTCCATGTCATGAAAAAATGATATATCGAAAATTTTAGATCAATCGGACGTCAGGTAGGCGTGCCTCATCGAGCGCGAAGGTCAAGTGTAAACCTTATTTTTCGACCAAAAAATTTTGGGCATGCCTCCCCCCCCCCCCCCGTTGTGTTTTTTGCAACTTCAACATCAATGAGGCAAGCCTTGCCCTTATCCGATCAACTTCAACTTTTCCAGGAATTATTTTCTTAACCAATATCACAATTTTGGGGGAGGGGGCGTGAAAAAAATCTCGCAAAAAAAATTTCACCAAGTATAGCTAAGGTCCACCCTAATACACACATAATTGCATACAGGGTCGTCCAATAGTCACGATGTACAAACGAGCAATTCTTCTGACAACGATTTCTACTCTGTTCAAAAAGTTCGTAGAATGATTTTTTTACTGGCATGTCGGCAGCGTTGCGATGATCTGTTCGGGCATGAAATATCGTTTATAGTCCCGACTATAAACGGACTAAGTTTCACGAGCCTCAGATGAGCTATTCGCTTATAGCAACGGCTTTAGTGTGCCCATATTTCTTTCGGTCGTCACGCGTCTTCAACAATGTCGGGTGATCTTTTCAAAGAACAAAATATTCAAGCGTCGTAAAACTCGAGAAATGGAGAACCGAAGTGGTTGATATCCTAAAACGAGAATATGGATAAAGTGAAGCCTGCAACCATTTAGGTAAAAAGTACAGGTGTTCGAGAACTCGAAAATCTCGGGTCGGTTCGGATCGGGTCGGGTCGGGTCGGGTCGGGATGGGTTCTCGTCAATTTTGGGATTTTCGAATATATCAAGATCCCCTAGAATTTTCAAGATTATTCGCGGCAATTCTTAAGAACCCGAATGTGCTTGGAAATCCCGAATATTCTCGAGAATTCCAAAAATTCTCACGAAATTTTCAGGTTCTAGCACATCTCTACTAAAACGGATTCAAGACTGATGAGAATGAGAGATCGGTGGATTCTCCATCGCTATAACACACTAGTTCACACGTCATTTAATTCTTGTGCGTAAATTTTTAGCAAGTGTGCGACTTGCATTCATTTCCAGGAATAAAAAATCACATGCGTTGAAACAATAAAACAGAAAGAGACTTTTCAAGGGAATAAAATTTCCAACACTGTTTCAAGCAATAGAAGGAGACTACTTTGAAAAGAATTTCATCGACTTGGGTGAAAATTGAAATTTTTTTTATGCGATTCCACGAATTTTTTGGAAAGAGTAGTGCACAGTGGAGGACATTATACAGGGTGAGGCAGTAAAAATTACCACCAGAAATAACTCATTATTTATCGACTTAATAAAAAAATATTAGAAATGAAATTTATTGTATTCGAAGGGGCTCATTAATGCCTTGTATTTTCCGAGATATCAAGGTGACCTTGAGTTTTTCAAATGACACCGTTCATGTTTTTTGTTGCTACATTGTAGTCCTTAAAAAGACAAATTCAATGACCTATAACAAAGTACCTTCAATTGACCTTGACCCCCAAAGCGAAGCGAAAAGGTGTGGAGAGTATGTAACTGCATTGCTTATTTTCAATGTTTCGTGTTGACGTTCAAGGTGAATTGAAGGTACTTTGTTATACTGAATGAGGCAGTTCGTATTGTAGGGCAACGGGTTAATAATTTACATAGAGTATTTAGAAAATGTGGTTCATGTACCGCGTGGCTGGAAAGTTCTGAATAGCCAAGATAAATATAACTATAAATTGTTTGTTGTGTTCGTGCCGCACGGTTCAGCCGTAATTAAAGTAATTTTCAGTTAAAGATTAAAATCGGCCACCTTGTGCAATAGCTACCATCTCCTTCTTTTCACTGGTTGCCTGTCGCTGTTTACATCCTTTGCGTCTGAGAATGCAGAACCAGCAGCTATTTCCATCGCCGCTTTTTATCCACACATAATGGCCCACTTGAAACCGACTTAATTGCTCTTAATTTCTATCGAAAATGTAGAACACGTTGCGAATAAAGGCGCGACCGCCTCTGATAGCCGCTAAACGCTTAACTTAAAGATCGATTAGAGCCTGGCTCGGTCTGTCGTTTCGTTCTTGGATACTGGAGAGCAGGGTCTTGTACCGCGATTTATCAATGACACGGATGAGAGGATGACGATTAATAGCGCTTTAATGTGGCTCGACTAAGGTGGAATTAATGGCCGTTGTATAGAGGAGATTCGTTTTCGGGAATCGTTCCGAGGCCTTGCACAAGCTTGTTCAATGAAATTAAATACTTCTTATTGTTAGAGTTTAATTTACAGTTTGATCGTTATATCAGTCGGTGATTATGAAATTGCAGTAACATGTTTTATTTCTTTGAGATACTTAAATTCTTGCGTCTGATTTGATACAAAAATATGTTACATAAATAAATTAGATAAATAAATTTTCGTTCCAGAATTGCCCATCTTCAAACTGTTATAACTTCATGAAAAATCGTTATGGGATATTCGTTCTTGTCTCATTTTAAAGCTTGATCAGCTGGTGCAGGACAAAACCATGTCCTGGTTAAGGATAGAAATATGATACAGTGTTTAAAATATTTTCACTGAAAATTAACCATGTAATAATTAATTTTTAATTGTAAATGAAAAGAGAAAAATAATTTTGATAGATTTGAGATATCGATTATACGTATTTATATTTTAGGAGAACTATATGTGCCCACACAGTTGACTAATAAACAATTTAGCACGAAGCTTAGCGCTAGAATTGATCGGTATTTCCCTACCATGTTCAAAAGTGGCCAACCATCATCGACTCATTATGAGCGGCGGTCGGCCGGAAAATTAGATATTCTATATCCACAACAAAAACACAAGTATTATGGATTATATTATAGCACATATTATGAATAGGTATGCTATTTTACAGTGGGTACTCGATTAGAGCGGCTTCACGAAGAGTATAGTTTCTATGTTAAAATCACAGGGTCAACAATAATTTTAATTTTTCATAGTGGAATATATTTATTTCATAAATCTTCATTAAAAATTCATGCAAAAATTTCAATTTTTGAAGTAATTATAAAAAAAATATTTGATATCACCGTTTTTTGCTCCAATAACTGCTTCGATTCTTTTCGGCATACTTTCGATACCAATCAGGAACCTCGACTATTTTTTTACAGGGTGTCGAAAAAATGTACTTCCTTCAAAGGGGTCATTCCTGAGGTCATTAGTAGTAACTTTTTCATTTGCGACAATGTTCTCTGCGGCTTTGTTAAAGAGTTATCAATGAAAAACACGGACCAATCAGAGCGTGGCTACAAAGGACAGATACCTGCTCGGCCAATGCCAATGCCAGGCTCTGTGCTAACCGCCAGTAGTCGCGCTCTGATTGGCCCGTGTTTTTCTTTAATAACACCTTAACAAAGCCTCGGAGAACATTTTCGCAAAGGAAAAAGTTACTTCAAATCATCTGGTGGAATCAAACCATTCAAGGAAATACAACATTTTTGGGACACCCTGTATAAGGAATTCAGAAACCTTTTTGGCTTGGAGGGTGCAGAATCATACGTGAAAATAACAAGAATTTCGAATGGTTTCTAATGAATAATTGATTCAGTATGAGATAATACATTTCTTTCAAGCTCTCCAATTGTACATTAGCTGGATCTCGAAATATTCAAACGATCCGATACGGATCAAAGGATCTCATCTTCGGTCCACATTTGTCATCGAATACCGTCCAAGAACATGCGACGAGAAAATACCTACTGTATGGAAATTCGCGATCGATCGACGAAAAATTACGCTCGCTGGTATAATCAGAATCCACCTGGCTACGTTTCAGGCGAAGAAGTGCGGATATTAATCACGAAACGGCGGGCACGAAATGAAAAACATTTCACGTTCCTTTGACTAGCTCGCGGTGCTCCGGTGGAAACGTACATCGCCCGTAATTCCACGATCCGACGCACACATATACATATATTCCCGGCAGCGGCACGGTGCGGTGGTAATATTTCCGCCGCGCGGATACATTAAACGCGTGTTATGCAAATTTTTCAACCCATTAGACGTCCGTTCCTCTGTCGCCAACGCCGCGCTTCCATTTTGGATCTGTGCATTAGTTATCCGGCCGAATGGCGCTCATCGCGAGCACGTTCGATAACGCCGCCATTACGTTCCCATAATATTTCGTCACGTTCCTGTTCCCGTTCGCGCTCGCGTTCGGGTCCCGATGATTACCAGCTACGACTGCGATAATATTTCCCACGTTTCGGGAAACGGTCCTGTCCTTCGCGCAACTTGGAAATACATTACGGGAGCAAAGTTGTCGGATCAGGGGAGTCGACTCTCAGGAAATAGTTACCCCCTCTCTGCCAGTACCGGATTAATCACGTGACATTGTGACGCGTTCGCGACAGATACGCAGCGCGTCACGTGACCCGGCCGTGGCGGAAGCGTGGGGGAATAGCGTCGTGGAAGGGGAAGGGTAGAGTGGGGACGAGCAGTGTCGCGGACCGGGAGAATCGAGGGGAATACAGTTACCCCCTCTCTGCCAGTACCGGATTAATCACGTGACAGTGTGACGCGTTCACGACAGATACGCAGCGCGTCACGTGACTTTGTCGTGGCGGATACGTGGGGGAATAGCGTCGTTGAAGGAAAAGGTAGGTTGTGACACGGATAGATTGTCGCAAACGCTATAATACAGAAACAGTAGACGGTAAAAATTTATTAACAGCTCAGGATCATGCGTTGACTACCGTCTCCCCTAAACGCCATAGTTCACTACGTTTTCAGTCAGTCTCATAATTGATGGCACATTGATAGAATAACTTTTTTGATAGATGGACCAAACCATTTTAGTTTTCTGTCAAGTTGCATCGATTGGTTTAGTTATATCTAATGAAAAATTTGGAAAAATTTCGGTCAGTCTGAATTACGAAAAAAATAGTAAAAGTTGTTTTTTACATCTTTTTTATTTGGGCTTGTAACAAAAATTTAAAAAATGCTGAAAATGTCATCGAAATTTATTAATCGGTTTATGATTTACTTTAATGCGTATTTCTATGAAGCTCGAGCTGAAAAATAAGGTTGTTAGAATGTGAATTGTTTTAAAACAAGATTGTAGAATTGTACATAGTGAAGCAAATCGAGAGGAAGGAAAAAATAGTGTAGTTTTATCTGAAATAGATGGTTATGTGCATAGATGCGTAACTTCACCTCGACTTACTATTAATCTTTCTTGAGTTAATAATATTGTCAGTAGAATGTTAGAATGCCTGAACATCCGAACATATGTCACCGTCTTACAAAGAATTTTCGATGTCCCGACGGAACAGCAGATCCCGCGAATCATCAATTTTCTTGGTTATTGTCGGAGAAAGTATAATTCAGTGCGATGCTGAAACACGAACAATAATATTTTTTCGTCTACATCAGGCCTGAACTTCTAGCTGCTTTTTATTGTTTACGACGAAAACAATGTGTTTCGTGACAAATATATAGGAGCTGAAGGGTTAAGAAAAGGTTCGTTAACAAATCAACTTGCTAACTAAAATTACAATGAAACTAAAACCGAACGTACTGACATTAACGATTCAACAATAAAAGTGTAAACGCCATTCTTATTTTGAAGATATTTATTTTTCATCCGAATTTTGCTAGTAGACGGTAGACGTTCAGGAAATTATAATTTTTTCAAAATAAACTCTAAAATCAATATTACATAAAAATCTTTTGGTAATAGAAAAAATGAGAACTATGTTTAAGAATAGCATAACGTCAAGTCTATTTAAAGATATCTTTCCTTCAGAAAGTGCAATCTATAATTGCTCTGTTAATTGCTCATCCAGAAGTAAGTGAATAAAACTATAAACTGCTTCAATCTAACCCGTTTACTTCAAGTTGATACTGACACAAACAGAAAACTGGTCGGTACATAATAGGAAGATGGTTTCGAATAAGACCGTTTATCTTGGTCGCGTGTTTTTGTATTATTTCTTCCGCCAGACTCGCTCGTCGAATTTGCACACACGGCGGAAGAAAGAAATAATTATCATCCGACGGTTCCATTCTCTTTTTCTCATCGGTCTTTCCGCCTCTGAAGCACGACAAACCGCCGGCAGCCGACCACAGGATCGTTCTCTTGAAACAATTGAACCTCTCTTAATTTATCACCCGGCCAGAATGCAACGAATTTCATGGGAAATAAATTATTGTAGGTGGTCGGTGTCGGGCCGGGTCGGGCCGAGCCGGGCCGACGCCGCGCCGGGCCACGCTGAGTCGGGTCGGGTCGGGTCGGGTCGGGAATTCGGGAAGGCAAGTAATTCACGAACGAATTTGTTCTGGCTCTACCCCGCCCCCTGGGTGGGAGAAGCTAGGTGCTCGAAGAAAGTAACGTGACTCACGTTAAGTCGGAGATTTATGTCGTCACCGTACCCTTTTCGCCCCTGTGTTTAGAGCGTCCGGTTCCGGCGCGGCGCAGCGCAGTGCCTCAAGTGACGCGCAACGACGCGCTCGAATCGAGAAACTATGCTACCACAGGGAGTCATTACGGTGATGATCGAGCAGATAAGCGTTACGATATTGGGATTCCTGGAGCCATCGATCGGCACTTAATCCAGTTCCGATAACGTCCGTCTGTGGCGCGGCGCACAGTGCGTTCAAAAGCCCGTTTTCTAAAATTCCTTTACTCGAAAATTGTAGATATGAAAAAATGTTTCAGATGACAAAAATTGTAGGATATAGAATAGAGTACAATTGTATTTGACATTGCAGTAACCTTGGAAAGTTCGTTTTCTGGACAATATTCCATTACTCGAACATTGTAGATGATATGAAAAAATGTTTCAGACGTTGAAAATTGTAGTATATAGAAGAGTATATAGAAATTCTTGGTGGAAACCTATAATTTTGATTACTTCTTGAAGGTGACCCCAAGGCGTTTTCAAAACACTACAATGCTGATTTATCAATAATTTAGATAAAAGTCGCGTTTTTTTAACGTTACCGTTCGAAATTGGACATGTCATACGCAACAATCTAGTAATAAATTTTCGATTTCTAGAATTAATCGAACAGTTCCTTCAACAGGTGCTTGCATTACAAACAGAGGTGAAGTCCGTCGAGAAGTTAACCTCCAGTGATTGTCGCAGTAATGTTCAGATAGGCGAGAAGTCAGGAGATGAACGAACAATAACCGTACAATAACCGTTTCTATTGACTGTTTCATCGAGCGTGTTTCGGCTTAACACACTTTTTGTTCGAGATCCCTCGGTCCTCTTTCGAGCGAGGAAAATGCATAAAGGGAAGCCTAAGCTTAAACTCGACTACCCCTTTCATAAGAAGGCGGACAATGCAGCCGACATTTTTTCCACTTGTACCATGAAGGGAACTAGTTCAAGGAGGAAAGTCAGACTGAACTGCTCTGTGTGCCATGGAAAAGTTGCCGTGACATTTTGTGCTTTATCCTTTGGAAAGGTGATCGTGGGAATAATTTATTTTTTCTTTAACCGTGACTAATCGGTAGGACTAGAGAAATTAAAAATAATAATTTATTTTTTCAAAAAGGAATTGACACAATTACTTCATTGTATTGTTTTCGTACTCATGGAACGTGTCCCATGGAAAAGTTGCCCTGAAAATTTGCGCTTCGTCTGAAATAATTTATTTTTACTTTAACCGTAACTAATGGTCCCAGTTTGAAAATTCAAAGTCGATTATCTTGAAAACAAAACCTCGAATGAAAAAATGTTATTCTACATTTCCGACTTATTTTTTACAATCACTCCCTTTTAGCTTGTACCACCAATCACCCTGTATAATGTATGTGAAACTCATCTCCGACATATTCCAGGGATATTTTGTACAGTGTTATAGACTGCAGATTATATTTGACAAATCAAATTTTTATTTATGACAAAACTCAGTAGGTGCAATTTGAAAGAAACAGAATTTAAAAATTGATGTATTATTTCTCGGTTATTGAAATCACTAGAGTTTCTACTTGGTACTATCCTGCAATTGATGCAGACAATTTTTATTTTCCATAAAGATCCGCAAGTTTGAACGTCAACAATTTTTCGACGTGGAAGTGCTCCTTTAATTTTGCACGCCAGTGCTGTTTCAAAGTGCCAGAATAGAGGTATTCTTCTTCACACTCATCCGCTCTTGTTCGAGACTCATGCAATATACAAATCTCCATTTCCTGGTTGCAACAGCCGCACCTCGAAGTGTCTTATAACCTCTTGATTCTGTTCCCGAAATTCCGAGTCGATCCTGTCCTCGAGTTTGCAGTTGCTATCACTGGAACACAGGCTATCATCCCCGTTTAATTTATGTAATCCTTTCGCAGCGCATAATGAATTCTGTCGGGGAAAATCTCGAAGGCTCCCACGGCCTCATAATAAACTTCAATATCCCATTTATGACTGTTTACAAGTTCGAGATTCCTTCGAGCCCGTTTCACCAATGAAAAGCAGTCAGGCACACGGATTCGCGCGCGACACTCTCCGATGTACATATAAACTTTAACGGTATTACGAGATTTTCATTTGCGCGACATCTCATACCCGCCCCGGCGCGATATTACATATTATCAAAGTTACGAGTAATTTCTTCGCGCGTCACCAACGTCCCTTCCACGCCGCCTCTGCACCTTGCTTATTGAAAAGATAAAATTCTTATATCGTAGCGACGCGTCGTGATTGCTTCGCGTTATTTCATTTTTCCAATAAACCTTTTACGGCCCACAGTGCCCCGGTCTCTTTCTTTCGCTCTTTCAGACGCGTATTGCACGATTTGCTCCCGTGCATTATGAACGACAGCACAAATAGGAGAAATAGGACCGAGCGCTGAAGAAGTGGAGCAAACTCGAAGATTATACCGAGGAAGAGATCCAGTAATGATAAGCGGATCATCCGTAATATCCAGGGTCGCTCCATGGTGTTCGTGGACCCTAACTTTTCCGTTGATCCCATCGTTCAACCTCTCTTAGCTTCCCTCCTTGCGAAGATAGACTGGTACACTGTCCTGGCGATAGTTCTTCCAAGCTGACACTAGCTACAATACCGATCTTTATGCATTATGGCATTCGCAGACTCGTTCACATAAACATCAATCCACATACGTTTCTCAGATATGTACTGGTCGCAAAAGAAAGTTGATCATTGGAATTTGTGTATATGAGTAGATTAGTAACTTTAGCACCAAATGGGTTTTAAAATGCTGATAACGTTCATCTCATCTGGGTCATCCTCGAAATACTATATATTGCCCCAATTACTGTGCCATTAAGCTGACTTGTTAATTAATGAATTATTTGATTTTAATTTGATCTGTTCAAGATTTATATTAATTCCCAAACTCTTTCTTTTTAGTAGAATAGTTTTAAGTTAAAAATTTTTACATACTTCACAATAATATTATTAAAATCAAAAGAAAGGTTTTGTGCCCTATCAGTGTGCCTTAAAAAATGCTTTGAACACATTTGTGTGCCACTAATTAATGTGCTCGTCCATACTTATGTGCCACTAGCTAATGTGCTCGTTCATATTTGTGTGCCATTAGTTAATATGCTCGTCCATATTTGTGTGCTACTAGTTAATGTGCTCGTCTATTCTTGTGTGCCACTAATTAATGTGCTCGTTCATATTTGTGTGCCACTAGCTAATGTGCTCGTCCATATTTGTGTGCCATTAGTTAATGTGCTCATCCATATTTGTGTGCCACTAGCTAATGTGCTCGTCCATATTTGTGTGCCATTAGTTAATGTGCTCATCCATATTTGTGTGCCACTAGCTAATGTGCTCGTCCATACTTGTACGTCACTAGTTAATGTGCTCGTCCATATTTGTGTGCCACTAGCTAATGTGCTCGTCCATATTTGTGTGCCACTAGCTAATGTGCTCCTCCACATTTGTGTGCCATTAGTTAATGTGCTCATCCATATTTGTGTGCCACTAGTTGATGTGCCTGTCGTAATGTGCCTGCTCCCTTAAAAATTATTGTTCTCTTTAAACTAAGTCTTTTTTCGTATTTTCACGAATTTTTTCGTTGCAACATTAGACATATGCAGACGTGAGCCTGTGAAATATAAATACATACCTTGTATTAACTGCTTGGAAAATGGGGTTAACCAAAGCAAACGTCTATTATATTTTCTATTCATGTTATCTACGCACTCAATATACCTCTAACAAAGTATAATAACGTAAAAGGATCAAATTTAATGTGCCCCTAGATTGTCGCTCATTGATACCTGACCACGTTCCAGTTTGGCAACCCTCCGGGTTTACGAGAGTTACTATTCTAGCCAAAGTATAAACAGGAACGTATACTTGGTCATGGTAGTATACCTGGAGGAGGAAATATAGTGTGGTACTAAACCCTGCAGACCATACGCTAAAGTTTGTGTCCAGCAGTCAACAAAGGGAATTACGTCATCAAGAACGTGATACCTGGGCTAGCCATGTGCGAATCATCCACATCGAAATTTTCCATGGGAAAGGTTTACATTTATATTCCACTATCAACAAATATTAAGATTTTCTCGGCGAATTCGATATACAATTCTTTCTAGGCTATTAAGTGTAATTTAGTGTTAAGAAATACATCTAAAAAATTGTATTTTTAACTTTCACGCGCCCCTCAAAAATACTTACAATTAGATAAAATATCCACCGACGATTTTCTTTTAGTTTCGTTTTACATTTTAACTGAATTTGAAGGTTTACAAAAAAAATGGTTGGTTTTCACACAAACTAACATTTTTCTTTTTTTAATTAGGAAATCTCCTATCAGATTTATTACAACATAATGTACATTACAGACTATAGCGAATAACGAGACCGTTAATAACAAACGACATTTTATTCACCAAAAATCGTGTAAAAGCGAATGATGTAAAAGAAAGTACGAAATTGAATGAATATCGAAAATTTCCTGAACAGGCTAAAATATAGATAAACAAATTCCTGCAGTCGGAAATTCAATAGCGTGATATGGAGAGATTAGATTTCTGGGATCAGTTGCGTAACAATAAGTGTTAAGATTCATCCCTCTGGAATGTAACACACGGAACAGAAACACGCAAACGCGTCCAGTGGAACCCCTTTCCATTTGACGCGCGTTGCTTTAATTAAATTCCCGTCGATCTCGCGCGTTTCTCGTGCGGCCAAGTCGGAATTCTCATTCTCTATGCGCGTGAAAAAAAAAGAAAGAAAAGAGAATAGAATGAACGGTCGAAAGAAACGAGGAGGAAAAGCCACGGAAGCGAAGAATGACGTCTGAGACCCGTCGAAGACGTGGACTCTGCTGAATACAGATAAGAAAAAGAATAAATTGAATCATAATTCAACTGGTCTCGAATAATAGAGTCTGCATCATTTGGAAAAAGAACAGAATATTTCCTAGTCATAGACTCGCAAAGTCCGTAATGGTATATAAATTATTCATAGCTATATTTAATTGGCAGGTTTGGAACATACCTAATTGTGAATAATATTTACGGAAATGCTGCAACGAAATAGCCGTATTAAAAAATAACTTATTAAACCATAATGCTATGTACAACTCCCATACTAACGAAAATGAGAAATTAAATATTGATAAACTGATCGTAACAGTGAATGAAATCTGAAAAGTTCTTTTAAATTTGAAAATAGAAAAAAAGTGCATCATCCCATTTTTATTCATTTATATCATTGCTAAACTTACACTACAGACTTCATTCACTTAGAATAAATGATATGATGACGCAGTATAATATAATATAAAATCATAATTTAGTTATTACTTGTACTTCATTACTTACTTAAGTTACTTACAGTTACACTTTTAAAAAAATATGCAAAAAACGAGAAATCGATTTTTTGGAGATGAAAAACCAGAATACCCCCTTAAAAAAGAATGGCAATCTCTTTATAACCACAAATATATGTCGTTCGTAAATGAAATGATTAAGTCTCGCTATTATGAAATCGGCCAAGGGGTTTTACCAATCTATCTTAGTCTCCTCCACCATTTTCGCAGAGTTACTTTCGGAAACAATCAGTGTACTGTCAACGAAGCAACTCGGGAGGAAGGGGAACTAGACTAGGTCGGAGGTGCGCTCAAATATCGCAATATCCGGCCATATCTTATGGAAGTTTGTACCTCCCGAAAGTCGCGTCCCCGTCACAATTTTGGTGACCGTATACCTACAAGAAGGAACGTGAACAAGAGGACAAGCAGGAACGGGAGTTTGCAGGTCAACGGTGTACAGTATTCTCTCCGTAATTGTCAAAAATATCTCCACCGTAACTGTCCAAATTTTGTGCCCACCACTGGGCGGATTCCCCGTGGAGCCAATCAAGCGGTAAACACTCTCGACGACCGAGTCAGCGTGTGCCGAGTAGCGGCGAGACACACACTAATGGAAACAAATGAAAAGATTGCAACTTTTCTAATTTTTGATTTTTTTTATAAATCTTTTACCATCGTATTCGTCTCGTTTTTCTGATTAAAATAACACCAGACACGATATAGTTACGAACATAATTACTTGTGTAACAAGTCAAGTTAAGAATTTGTGTACCTCCACCGTAAATGTGACACAGGTGTTACACAGGTAATTATGATCGTAATTATATCGTGTTTGGTGTCATTTTTATTAGAAAAACGAGACGAACACGATGGTAATAGTTTCACTGACGAAAAATCAGAAATTTTGATTTTTGAATTTGAAAGGGTGAGTCCCAGCGTCCGAACCTCAGTCCCTCTTTCTCTTTCAATCATTAACATCCTCTCCGTTCGGCACACTACAAAAAATGTAGTACCTGTTCTGGAACTGTCGCTCGGCAGACCCGACGATACGACAGTTACGGAGAGAATACTGTAATAAACTGGACAGTGACTGGGCGAGAAAGGTTTACACTGTGTAAAGAAGAAGAATCAATCCATAGCGTGGCTGTAAATTAGAATCCCCCTGATATAAAACAGGAAATCGTGGCGAGGCGGCGACACTCGTAGGATTGATACAGAACGCTGGAAACCGAACTGAATGCCAGCCGACCGCTTGGCTCTCTTTCCCTCTGAACCCACAGATTGTTAGTGGACATTCAGAACTTCCCACTCGTGACTATTGCTTCCCTTTCGAAGTTTTCACGATGTTTTCAAGTCACCGCAACCATCGAAGTCGCATCGACTAGCTTCCAGCCCTTTCCAAAAGTACGTCGCATTCCGTTCCTATTCTGGTGGTGTCGCATATTTGATCGTGCGCGTTCGAGTTTCCATACTTTAAAGAAGACCGTCTGCAGCGGAGTGTCATGGCGGATAAAGTCTGCCGGATAACCCAGACTTTGTTTTTTTTTTAATATTTCAGAGTTCTTATTGTTTGTATAGCGTTGATTAGTATTCTTTGTTTTTGTAAATTCAAAGTAAATTTTGCGAACTTGTTTCCTAGTATCGATTACTATATTTTTTACCTGATCTACTAGTTTAAAGTATTTTTTATTAGATTGTTGCACATGAAATGTCTGATTTTAGAATGCAAATGATACAAAGCATTTTAAACAAGCAATACTATTACAATATTCAAGTTTAACATAGTATATCATTTATAATACACAAGTGATCTTTAAGGTTGTATTTTCAATTTTTATTTAGACATCAAATTTTATTTTTAAATGAATTTTATTTTAACGTCAATCAATGCGGTGTCGTGCATACTTTTTATATCTGTGGAGAAACAACACATTGATGATAGCATTATATGAATTTTGATCAAATCTGTTTAAATTTTGAGAATAAGTCTAAAACGTGTTCAATAAATAGTTTATTAAATGATATACGAATTTCTAATGAATATTTGGCGCATATTTACATTATAGGAACATTCAAAAATTTATATTTATTATATTTATATTATATTATATTTATTTTATATTATATTTAAATTAAATTTATATATATAAACGCACGTAAGATCAGTTTGTTTCGAATTTCACCGAAAAAATATGACTTACTGGAATAAATTACTAGAACGAAACATGTTACGAAGGGACTTCGGTTTAAAAAATGTCACTCTCGGCACAGGTGAGACAAAACACAAATATTTTCCGTACAATTAATTGACGGAGCTACGTGCACCCTCATACGTATCTATCATAATCAACCACATCCCATTTACATTTAGAACGCTAATGCCTAAGCAATCATTCACCTCATTATCTTTCGTTTCCAGCCGCGTGGCAGTGGTCGCGCTGAAAATTCCGTCTTTTTTCCCGTCGCGAAATAAAATTAGTCACGATTCCGTCGGTGGCCCGTGAGAAAGTGTGTAATGAAGCGGTTCAGTGAAAATCGGAACCACAGTGGAATCGTCGTGCATCCCGCGCGGAAGGCACGTTCGAGGAAGAGTTAATTCCAGTGTCAATAAAGCAGAATCATCCAATTACAGACGGTGCTCCGTAGCGTCGTCGTCGGGACGGCGCGGCTGCTGGTCGATTTCTAAATCAGAAAGCTCGGAGATACAGCTCGGCCGAGAGGAAAGGAGGCGGAACGGCTGGGAAAAAGACGAGAGAGGATCTGGGAAAAGAGTTCAAGGAGCTAATGCTGAAATTAAAGCCAATGAACCGATTTGCAGGGAGAACGAAAACACTCGCGTCTCCCGTCGTCCTTGAAAAGTTTCAGCAATCTTTCAATTACACAGTAGGTTTAATAAGCTTCGAAAAGCTCGTTCGACGAAATAACTCGAATAGAAAATACTATCATTTTTACTCATATTTATTCTACGGAATCATCGCCGTTAATTGACGTGTTACAAAACGCTAGAAGGGATAATATTTACTTGTGTCCCCACTCTACCGTCCCCCTTCTACGACGCTATTCCCCCACGCTTCCGCCCGGTCACGTGACGCGTTCCGTATCTGTCGTGCATGTGTCACAATGTCACGTGACTAATTCGGTACTGGTAGAGAGAGGATAACTTTTTCCTCTCATTAAAATTAATTGACCACCTTTTAAAAACTTTTTTTAATATTGTACCGAACAACTTGAGTTCTTTTTCGTAGGATGAGTTTACTAGATAATGTGTGAAAAAATTGTTGAAATTGCTATTGCTCGGAATTTCGAAGAAAAAAGTGCAGATCCGACAGTTTTGGGACACCCTGTATATTTGAAAGAGCAAACTTCGTTGTCGGAAAATGATTTCCAAAGAAGGCAGCAATGTTCTGTTTAATTATTTAGATGTTAGCACGTATTCCATTAAAATAAAAAAGGCGAGTGTTCGTCTGGAAACAATAATTTTTAAGGGAAGACAAGTTATCTTAGTCGTGAGACACCTTGTACAACTATTCTGTCGCATTGAGGAGAACAGGAAGGTGTTGAAAATGTCGCTGGTGTTAGCGACTTCTTTTATGCAGTTGTGCAGCCCGATCGGCTCGTGGCTTATTGAATATTTGAAGTTTATTTGACACTTTATTTGTCGACGGAACAACGGGAACGCTTGCGAGTCCGGGACTTGATAGAGCCTTACGATTACGGGCTTCGTGGAATGTTGTATGTATATGTATGCCAGGGTTGGGCAAATTTGAAATAAGATAACAAATAATCATTTGATATACGGAATTATTTTTAATACTTCATTATTTGAGCCCCATAGTTGACAAGTGGCATAAGTCCAACATTACGAAAAATGGGATTTTTACAGAAATAGTAATTATTAAGAATTCTTGTTTTATTTAACACATTAACTTGTGTATACTTTGTTTTATGCTAATAAAAAATAAGATTCAATTTTACTAAATAAAGTGACTGTAACAATATCTTGAATAATGGCAGAAGTCCAATCTCTTGGACTTACGTTATTCCACAAACTGTAAATTAGCTCATCATTCAGTGGTTGCACTATGACCGCGGAAAACAGTTTGTTATTTTTTATAAAACTAAGATTTCTGTGGATGTTGAGTATGAAATATTAAATATTCAGCGTGCTCGGTGTGGCAGGCCATTGCAGTCGAAAAATATAATGCAGGAAAATTTATATCCATCTGTGCGTCCTGTTTCTGCGTCCAAAAAGAAGGACATGATAGAATAAATTTTTCTTTAATACATAGTATACAGCAAACTTGTAGTGCATTAAAAATATCATTTGTCTGACTTATGATTATTAATACACTAATAGCCATATGGCGTAAGTCACTTTCTCACAAAAAAGTGGTATCACAATTCAGTACAATAATGGCACTTCATTATTCGTTACGTTACTGTTTGTTTACTATTGAAAAAATATGGATAACATTTTAAGTTATAATGATACAATTACTATTCTTTCGCTTTATGTGGTTACAATAAAGTTACATTGTGTATTTAATTTTTTGTACGATATGACTTAATTCACTTGTCATCTAAGGGGCTGATTTTACAAATAACATAAGAAATTTTTATTTAGCGTTTAAATCAAATGAACTGTTTCCAAATAATACTTTATTCCAATTACATTGTTCAAATGAAATAATAAATAATTTCACCTCAAGAGGTAGTTATTGAAGTAACTGAATTAATTTTTAAATTTAGATATGCTAATGTTTGTAATTTAATGGTTAAAGTGTTGCTGCACATTCGCTTTTGAAATTGTTCTTTAATACACGAAATGAAAGGAGTTTTGGGGAGTACGAATTATTTGATGAAATGAAAGATGAAATGAAAAATTATTTGAATTTGAAATGAAATTATTTTGCAAATAATTTATTTCGATAATACCCAAGCTTGGTATATGTACTTCGTAGTTCGATCACTTCGAAGCATCCGTTGGGAAAAGGGATCGGAGAACATTTACAAACAGAATTTGATAATGCGGGTGGTTCGCGTAGATAAGCCTATAACGATGTAAAATACACGAATATTAGGTAGACGTATGTCTTCTTATTGAAACTTCTATTGGAATAGACCAATTCTGACCAATGACCGACCAACACTACTTGCTGCGAATACTAACAAAGCACACAAAGCCAGATTAACAATTTAAAAATCGTGACAATTACTTTTTTCTTCGCAATTGCGACCAATAACAATTAAAAAAAAAGTTATTTACACATTAGCTAGTAAACTAATCCTTCTAACGTCACAAAAACACTCAAGCTGTTGAGTCGAATTTTGAAGAAGTTATTCGTGTTTAAAAGGTGTACGAATACTTTTTACACCCACTGTATGTGCTTAAATGAAAAAGTCAATTTAGTCATTTTCTATGAAAACTTTTTTATAATTGCAATAACTATGAAACACAGAAAACCGGCGACACCACAGATGCGACCTCTCCATATTAGCTGAACCACCCTGTAGATTTTGCTTCCTTGGAAAACAGTTCTCCGTCTCGCAATGCCGATCTTGTTTTCAATGATCGTTACCGTTGATTGTAACACGCGACGATGGATAGAGCGCAAGAAATGAAATGGGTTCTCGCGATGTAAATGTATGTCTCCCGCCGCGCCGTGCCGCGCCGTGCCGACTGTATTGTTTGGCGCGTGTTCTGCCAAATATTGGCGAATCGAATCGCATAACGGATTGTTTATTTCCCGTGTATAGTATGGTCAACATAAACTAGAATTAATAGCCGTCGAGCGAGCTGCAGTTATACCGCAAAGTATTTACATGTATCGAGCACGATTACGCGTTCGCGTTAATTGTACGGGAGCCAACATTTATGTTTATTAGCTCCCGCGATTCCTCTTCGAGTAGAGTTTATCTTCGTACGAACGAATTTTTCTATCCGCGAGAATCCGGCGAATTTTGTTTGTTTGCCAATAGATAGAATGCGCCGTTATAATAGGTGCCACGTCACGACATTAAATAATCGAATAATATTATGCAAACAAGATTGCACGGTACAGATATATGCATACATATCCATACATATCAATTGGTATACTATTAACGCGAGCATTTTGATTGCATGCGATGTGACTTTTCGTATTGTAAAGGATATTATCAAATTACGTTAATGATATTATGCAAACGTAGGCTCGTAAGTGTGTAGCATTATTATATTATATTTGGGGAAACATTTTAATTGTATTGGTTGCCTTTGTTACGGTGGATTGATATTGCGATGCGGTTATGACCACGCGAATTTCAATATCAGATACGTTGACGGTTTTAAATAATATTTAAACTATTTAATTTTAAATAATTCTGTTCTTAACATATGATGATAATAGCTCTCTTTATGGATTATCAATTTTATAGACTTTTTGGAATATTTGAAGGATGAAGAAAATTAATGTTATTAATTGTCGAGTTCTGCATTTTATAGCCTGACTGTTTAATCGTCTTTTTCTTATTTGCAGACACACACACTGTTATATATTATCTCCGCGTAATTTCACCTTAGCAAATTCTTTGTGGTAACAATGAACTGAAAATAGTATTTAATTTTGTTAATACACACGTATTTTTATACTACGTGAATTTGCAAATGCTACAAATGCATAAATATTGGGAAACCAGTAATTACTACTACGTTTATTGTTATTTACTGTCTGAATCTTATTATTCTTTTAAAAAGTTATCTTCATCATGTTATTATTCTTCAAAACACTGCTTGTTAAACAATATTTTCATTTTTCATAACTTCCTAAAGCACTGATTAAGGAGACTAATAGAATTGAACGAATCCAACACTTTTTTCGTATATGTGTATAATTATACTGCAAAAAAAAACAAGATTTTTATAAAGAAACATGTCAAATCTATTTTTATATTTTTTATTATTTTAAAATTACAAAATATAGAATTGTGCATCGTTATTATACCCAGAAAAACATCTGTCACGACTTAAACAAAAATATATTATCTTTAAAGTAGAAAAAAATCAACTTTAAATATTTACAAGAATTCGAAAATTAATCTTAATTCTAACCAATAAAATCGCACAATACTTTGCAGACTAATTCGTGCAAAAAAATGTTTTAAAATTTCATATTAAGTTTTAAGTTTACATTTCTCTATCATTTCACCATTCTATCATTCGCACAGCGAATATAAACTATCAATACAATTTAAAAATATATGGTAATGTGGTTTTCCCGAAACTGTTAAAAAGTAAATCTATTGAAGAGGAATCAAAAGACACGACACTGTCATAACTTCGCTATTTTTTGAATTTAAAAGAAATGCATTTGCCACAGTGTCTTGCGCACTCGAAACTTTCAAAAGATGCAAAAATAATGTTCGATTTCTTTTTAAACGGACAATGTGTAAGCCCCTTAAATTTCAATCTCCATCGACGAAAAGCTACGTGCCTTTATTTTCGGTTATACGGCACAAGCTCGGAAAGTTTGATAAACGTCGGAGGAGTATGCACGGCTAATGTTCCTTGTTAGTCTCGGAGGAACTAATTCACTGGCAATCCGTTCCCGTGATTATTTCGAACGTGGTTGCACTTTCAATTAATACGAACACACGCTCCGTTATTTCTGTTTGTTACGTTATTTGCTCGCGGGTCCGGGACAGAAAATCTCATTCGGGAACGAGATAGTCGTTCTAATTTAAAAGTACACGCGGAATTCCGGTCGGTGGCATATAAAAGTCTGGCGGGAAGAAGTTACGGTCGCTGGGAATGCGGCTACGCGCGTGCACCGGTGGCATTTAATAAGTAGGTTAGGGAATGCATTGGAAATTATGGGACGGAACATCCGCCCGATGCCGATCGAAACAGATCCCGCCGGAAGATACGCGCATAGGTGTCCTCCCCTTTCCCTTCTTTTTATCAGTTTTCCGTGACCGGTGAATCAGCGAGATTCGCCCGCTCGTTGCGAAACTTTGCCAATTCCCGAGGACGCTCGAGCGTTTGCCATTCAACGAATCATGCACGCGAAACTTGACGGACGTTCTTCGAGTGCAATACAGATTCGATTGAGACGCTCAAGCATGTAAGGGGCGTTCCCCTAGCGCCGGACACTTATGGTTTTTCTCAAATACAGGGTGTTCAGAGATTTACTAGCCAGCGTTTTTCTTGTAAATAGTAAATATTAGAAAAAAATAAAAGAGGAAAATGTAGTACTGTTTTTCATACGCAACACAATGGCGTATGCAATTTTTTTGTGTTCATACTGTTTCGTTAGATATGAAGGTGACCTTCAATTTTTTTAATGGAATGCTGTATATTTTTTGATATCATGAAGGTCATGCAAGGTCAGAAATGGAAGAAACATTTTGAATATTTCATACCAAAACATCATCTGATTTGTGTGAATAAGGAATACTAGTAAACACATTGATACGAAAGCATACAAAATGTTTCTTCCATTTCTGACCTTGCATGACCTTCAAGGTCACTGTGCTGAGTTTTAAAGTCACTGAGAAGATCGGTAAATGGGATCTTAATATCCAACGTGGACTCTGCTTACAGTCTTCGTTCGATATAAGGCGGAGGCTCAGGACCGGTTTCTGCCGTATTTCGGATCAAGATGCCTACGCGGCTTAACTATGTTCTCGAGTGGGCCGGAGCATGAGAGTCTACAACGCGATTGGTCGACCTAACCCATACTCTAATTGAAGCCGCGGAAACCATTTTCGCGAAGGAAAAAATTATTTCCAATCACCTCATGAATCAACCTTTTCAAGTACGACATTTTTGGGCCTGCATACCCTTTGTTCAATGCAATCCCAATGTTACAGGAATAATATCATCTGTTGGAAACGTATCAAAACTTTTGCAATGACCCAATACATGAGACTCCCCCCTTGTGACTTCTAGTGATCAAATTAATTAGAAATGCATAGTGGGAGTACAGAGCAGATCATGGAACCTTGAGACTCAGTAATGGAA
Source organism: Lasioglossum lativentre (assembly GCA_916610255.1). Taxonomy (NCBI): domain Eukaryota; kingdom Metazoa; phylum Arthropoda; class Insecta; order Hymenoptera; family Halictidae; genus Lasioglossum; species Lasioglossum lativentre. The sequence continues at coordinate 11,078,186 of OU744357.1, read as the reverse complement.
CATGTGGGTCAATGAAATTAGGGGAGTGGTGGCGCTTAGAAATCCCAGCTATATGATAATAATAAAATCTTGATGTCCAATAGTTGGAGGAGTTGGGGGAAACGGTATAACCAGACGACTAGCCGAACTTAGTGGCTTGGGAATTTGTACATTAATGGGATTTTAGGATCAAGTCAGAATGAAATATGCAAAATGACACCATGATACGATAATCATTTGCAGTCGAACCTCCTGTATAGTTGAACTGAATGTCAGGATCATGGCGATATCGAAATATCGGATAGTTCATTAGATGTGCCAACATCGCGTGTACACAGTCGATTGGAATAATAAGCCAGCGTTATACGAATGAAAATACAGATCAATATTATGGGGTTCAATAACTTATATTTCAAGCGAATATATGTAACCTAACCAGTGCACGCTGGTTGTGCATTTCAAAATCGCAGTGTAACCGCTTTTGTCGTAATAAACAATCTATCGCATTCGGAAATACAATTTCCATCCGTTAAATAATTAGTCCTGCGAACTTTACAGAAGTTAACAAACATGCTACCTGCAACACCAGATATTCCCTGTGTCTGACAGTTGCACAGTTTCCGGTGAGACTGTTTGAAAAGCACGGAGGAAATGTTGTACCATTCACTTTCTTAACTTGAGTCGTTTTAAACTATGCATGGTGATAAAGGTTGTGTGATGGTATCATGTGTATTCGTTTCTCATGATAGGATTGTTACAGTATTAGGTAAAGATTATACATAAACAAAAAGAATGGAGAAATTTTATATTAAAAAATTCTATTTTTTAATATTGAAACAGTCTATATTTCCTTCCTCCTTTCATTCCATCCCTTAATTAAAGACAAATGATTATGCTTTGTACAGTCAATATACTGCAATATACTTTTGTTTGAATTATTTAATACTACTTCTCAAATTTTTATTCTCTAACGGCAGTGATTAGATTGAATAAGTTAGTATTAAAAGCACGACTTGTTTCGTTTCACAAACATTGCACAAATCGCACAAATAGCACAAATCCCATAATTGGCACAGAAGTAGTGTTTCGTGTATTTATAATAAGATTCACGAAATCTGAATAGAATAGAATTAATCCTAGGAGCATTAACTGTCCAATAATGCATGTATTATTTTCGGATAATATTAGCACCTGTTATGTTAGCATCCAATTAATTATATGCGTGATGTTATGATAATGAGTGTACTCCATTCGATTTTGTTATTATTCAATTTACATTATTATTGGTAAAATCTTGGGAAATATAATCACGAAATTACCCTCATTCCCAATTTCCTCTAAGACCAACATGTCGAGGTATCCATATTAAATTAATATATTTGCTTTCCTCTTGAATTTCTGCAGTAAGTTTCCGGACAAATTTCATAGCGTACTGTGTCCATTAACTAATGGTTTCAAGAGCAGATTTACGAACAGTAAAAATGGAAAATTCAGTTTTTGTTTGAATCACATATTAAAAAAGATTTCGCGTGACCAAGGCAAAAAACTGTTGGGTAATCTTTTAGTGAAAACGTAATTTTCCATAACAAAAGCACAACCACAAGAGGTAGTAGTATAGACTTTAGTATCTCATTGTTAGTGTCATTATATTGTTCCTTGGGTTCGTTAAATAGAAATGTTGAGGAGATGTCATACAGGGTCCACGAGGAACAAAGGAATGGAACGGGGTTAGGTTAGTATTTCTTCTTAATTAGTTGGTAGATTATTTGGTAGAAAGTATTTACTAACGGGTTACTAAGGACGGGTGTGACTGAAAGAGCCTAAAAAGTTTGCAGTAATTTACGTCTAATGTATAGCGGAGGTCCATTTAGGCCTAATTCTTAGTGCATTCGTGCACAAGGAAAACCATATTGATCATATACTGTAGCCTCGTCAATAAAGAATACTTGTAAACACATTACACGAGGTATTCAAAGTATTTCTTACATTTCTGACCGTGTGTGACCTTGGATTATGTCGTATACGAACGTATTCGATTTGTCTCCCCACTCTACCTTGCGCTTCTACGACGCTATTCCTCTGTCACGTGACTAATCCGGTACTGGTAGAGAGAGGGTAAATGTATTCCTCTCAATTCGAGTCAATCCCACTGATCTGGCGACACTGTCTTAGGCAGGAAGATTGGATGGGTTTAAGGTACGTATGTTTGCCAATCCATATTATTATGGATCCATAGTCCAATTGCAACCAAACCAAAGCTCTGTAGGTAGTAAGGTATTTCTATCAATCCCCCCTTCAGCCCTTGCAAGCCAGGCTTTACTTTGTGTTCGAGGTGTTCAACATGATATATCTGAGAGAGTCGTTTATCATCTATGAGACCAAGTATTTTCAGAGTTTTTCCACCTCTTCGAAAAGTAATATGTTCGGATTTTGATTTAAAAAAGATAAAACTCGAGTGGGAGGTCCATTCAGAGGGAGCTTTATGAAGGAGTTATTTCCGTAGTATTTGTATTTTTGCCACAGCACAAAATGGTGAAATCGTCTGTAAAAAGGCAGCCTTTGATTCGAGGAATTAAGGATGTTTTGGAGGTACAATGGGAGACAAAAGTACAAGAAATTCGAAATCCATCAATATATTGGCAATGTAAAAAATAGATTAATTTATAAAGCTTTCGTTTAATTAGTGAATTTCATGTTATATTTATTTTTTAATCAAATTGTCTTCACATTATAAAAAATTGTAAGTGACTTTTGCGAATAATTGTGCCCTCTGAACTTCAAGATAATGTGATATTCAATATATATAATTACGCAATAAAAAGTTAAAAATAAATATTAAAATAAATTAAAAATACTTCAGAAAGCAATATTCATGGTTATTATTGAGACGACAACACGACAAATTTGACGTTTTGTAACAGTTTATAATTTTTTGCTCTGTAACTGTTAACAGTGAATCCTAATAAATTTTGAACATAATTAATTACATAATTTTTACTATATATATAAAAAAACTGGAGTTTTTAGTTACGTTTTTTCAAGGTTTAAATAGGGTTTAAAATGTGCAAACTTTAAGTTGCTATAATTCTTAAACGGTGCAGTGAATCGAACCCAAAACGTTGGTAATTCCATTAATTTAGTAAAAATTATATCTTGTCAAATTTTCCAAAAATTTTATTGCGTTTTTATGTACCTCCACAACATCCTGTTAGAGCAGTGATAAATAAGGTAGTCGATTTCGTAATCTGTCTTTCGTCCTGCACTGTACATTCAAAATTCGATCAGGAATAACTATACCGTAAGATTGAAAAATTGCGAAACCTGGTGTAGGGGGGGGGGGGGGGAGACTGTTAGAGTGGTTAAATTACGTTCTGCGTATCCCCTATAAAATCTGGAAGCATCGTAACGGAACTGTGTCAGCCGCGGAAACAGAACATAGTGACCCATCCCCCAATGTAAATATATTTCCCTATCCGGTACGTACATGTATTTCGTCGCGATTCACGGCCGTATAATTTCGAAAACGATCCGGATTCACCGCGAGATAAATCTTTAGAACGTACTTATCCCACGGGAGGGGGCCCCGTAGTATAAATGCGGGCTGTTCCGGATGTTGTGAGTTATTTCGATAAATCTGGCCAGCAGCAGCAGCAGCAGCAGCAGAGCGGCGGCGAGGCGGCAATGTTCAATTTGCCATTCTTTTGGCAATTCGATATTCGAACATTTCCTAGATCTTTCGGGCGTTCGACGATTTATGGATCGCCGGATTTTCGTGCGATATATTTATACGGCTGTCGGCTCTTCGTCTAGCTGACGTCGTCCGCAGAATACCGGATATACGCGACTTGGTGTGCTCTCGGTCTCGCGTCTACCTGTTCGTGACGCTTCGATCGTGACAATTCGATTCGGCTTTATCCACAGTTAATTCCGGCAAGTCTGCGTCGTCAGTTCGTAATTGAATCGTCACGCACCGTGTAGGGCCATCGATTACTTCCCGCGGATGTCGAATCGCTGTGCACCTAGCTGCACAGCCCCAAATACGTGGGTGTTTGCTCGATATACGAGGAATACGTGGATGGAGACCATCTACCTCTGTTACGATATCGTACACCGCCGCTCATGCTTATCACATTCAATTACAGCAGCGTCGGAGACTTCCTCGCGGAATTCACGCGTCCCACTGAACGCCGATGAAACCTGTTTCCGTGTTTTTCAATCTCCCGCGATACACCGGAAAAATGGCTTTCACGCGATAGCTCATGAGTATTGGGACACCTGCTGTACGTCAGGAAAATGTATTTCATGTCAACTACACATACACTGACACTTTGCGCTATAGTTGTATCTAGTTGTCCGCTTCATATCCTGTTTCTTTTTTGGTATAAGTATTGAGTATAGAGAACACAAAGAGCAATTGTATTGGACAATTGCAGAATATTCTGCCTAATTTACGGAGACCCCAAGACCCTCTTTTGGAGAAAAACCACACGATTTTTACGAGAAAAAAATCCGCTAGCTTGTAAAACGTTGGGATGATTTGTAAAATGATTTTTGGAAAAGGCGGTGACTATGTGATTGCGACAGAAAGATAGCATTAAAAGTGACTTACATTATTATAAAAATAACAGGAATATAACTTGAACAAATTTTTAGAAGAAATAAACTTGTTGAATAATTCCTCATAAATGCATCTTTACAATCTCAATAATTGTAAATTAAAAGTATTATAACCCGTCATTTTGACGATAATAAACATTTTTAAAAAATGAAACATCAAGCATGTTTTAATGTTTAATGTCTATAATTTATTTTTTGTCTGTATTATTTTTTTAGAGATGAAGGTGACCTTCAATCTTTTACATGAAATGCTGTGTATCTTTTTATATTATATGGAGGCGTGTGCCAAAACGAATTCATTCGTACACAACACAGTGATCTTCAAGGTCATACAAGGTCACCGATGGAAGAAACATTGTGAATATTTCGTACGTAATATTTTGTAAAGATATAGCGTTTTCAATACTCCGCCCAGGAATGTAAACGCCTTGAAAAGCAAAATGACGCAAGCATGTGCATTAATATCTTGGACAACAGTAGCAGAAGCTACCGAAAATGTAATTAGGAGAGCCGAAATGTGCATTCATGCACAAGGAAACCATATTGATCATTTACTGTAGCCTCGTCAATAAAGAATACTTGTAAACACATTACACGAGGTATTCAAAGTAATTCTTACATTTCTGACCTTGTGTGACCTTGGAGGTCATTATGTCATATACGAAAAAATTCGTTTTAGCACACGATTTCATACGATATATAAAAATGCATACCACTTAATTTTAAAAATTGAAGGTCACCTTCATCTAGAAAAAGATAATGGAGATCGAAAAAATGACAAACACCATTACGTTGTTTACAAAAAAAACAGTATAACTTTTTCCTCCTTCATCTTTTTCTAATGTTTACTAACGTGAACACCCTGTATATGCAGGAAGTAGAATTGGCTAGCTATGATCAGACGATTCCTATCTAATAGCACGCGTATTCGCTGCATTTTCGAACTCGAATTTTGTCGAACACGAGGCGTCAAACGAAAAAATGTTATTTCTTTTTTTCGACTTGTTTTTACATGTAGAATCATCCCCTGCCCGGCTGTAGCCATCCGGCCACACCCTGTACAAATAATGCGTACATTCGCCGTTTTATTATAAGCAAATATCGAGGGAAAAAGAGATCCACTATGGTATTACACTTGGGTCCGAATAGACCGGGCACCGTACAGCGAAGGTTAATGCAGAAAGCATTGATTGGTAAAACCAAATCGTTTCTGCTAACAAGATTCTGCTAACGAGCTACTAAATTTCTGAGGGACCCCGGGTTTCTGTCCTTGATGAACCATTAAAATGGTCCTCGAATCTCTTAATTGGAAAAGCAGATTTCCGTTTCAAAGAAATTATCAATTAAAGTAATTTCATTTGTAATTCTTGTTTAACGCTTGACGTACCATCAAATAGGCATAAAAGATGTCGCGTGCAAAAATCAAATTGGAGTTTAACAAGCTGTTTAAATGGCGCAGCACGAAGTGAGATTAGAGTTCTACGGTGTATTACATCAGTGCATAAAAGTTTCAGCAGGTGTGCTGGTGAGGAGAGAGTATTTTTGAACTTGTATTGCAACGTTAATACATGTGTCGTAAGTTACACATGCATACACACGAAGAATTATGGGTAGGTTAAGAGAAATATACCATTCGCATTGTACTTACAATAAGGTTAACTTAATAATATCTGCATTGTTATTTCCTTTGCTTTAGATCGCACATGGTAAAATGCAAAATTCCTTATCTTTTTAATAATTTTAGTAGATTAAATATAATTTATTGTCGTGCTTCAAATCTTATAGTCTTCCCACTATTGTAAATTTCTTGTTCTTAATTTTTTCATAAGTGCATAAAATCCGCTGTCAAGTAATTATCTTTTGCTTTATCTTTACATATACAAAAAGTATAGAAATAAAATTATAAGTAAAATGCGAAATTATACACTAGATTGTTTAACTCTGACAGGTGACAGGATACAATTACAGAATGAAGTACAAGAGAAACGTACTTGCCCAACATTTAACGTTTGCAAAGACTTATTTTGAAACTTTATCAACAGTTATGAACAAATTAGAGACCTGTCGACTGCGATTAACTGATTCTACACAATCGTTAAATAACATCGACACGAACTTAAGGATTATACCTGGAAATGTCGGGGAAGCAATTATTCTGAAATGAAATGCAGTTTTGGAGAGAAATCCTAAATTTGAAACCACGTTACAAATAGCCCCGACATTCTAAAGGTGAAGTTGTTGACAAGCCCACAGAAACTAATCGATGCTGCCGCAGTACATAAATATAAATGTGTTCCAATTACATCTCGTGATATTGAACGCTCATTTTCCGTTTGAAAATTAATTTCACCTGACAAATGCCATCACGCAACTACTGTTAATATAGAAAAGGCGCTTACAGTATAGGACAATATAAATTGAAATCAAAACAAATAGGTAATTAAATTACAATTCATATAAATAAATATATCCACCATACTTGTGCATGTATTTTTACATTTCCGAATGCATTTATACATAATATTTTCACATCTTGACATACTTCAATTATAGAAATATCCGCAGTCTAGCTATTTCTGTATTGAATTTTCCTTTCTGAAAACGAGCTACAGAAACTGCACTCGTACGCATGCGCAGCACACTGTATACATACGATGCACAAAACAAAAAGTATACTGCAGCTCCTCATTAAGTTCACAAAGAAACCACGCGACTTCGATTTGAATGAAACTTTCCAGGCTTGAAGAACAGCCAGAAATATAAGACATATGGTCTAATAGTAATAACTAATAAAGGTCTTCCATTAAGACGTGTCATTTTCGCACTATTTTTTATTTGCGAAGATTAGAGTTGTCACTATCCGACACGTGGTAAGTACAATTGTAAAAAAACAATGTTTTTTCATAATTTTAAATAACACTTCTTCATGGAAGACCCTATATTCCATGAACTGTGACAACTCAAGCTTAAGAGATTTTTTTCAGCTCTAATTTTTTGCACTTTGTTTAAACTTACCTTATAATATTTTCAGATATTTATATTTATTTAACACCATTATCGATAATGTAGAATCATACCCTGCGCGTTTATACCATTTTGGGACACCCTGTGGACATATGGAATAAAATAGTTTATTTAAAATTGTTTTTTAAGAGAACGGTTAACTCGAGACCTACAGTTGCCCTGAGACTTTTGTTCTTCGCGACGAGTACTATAGGATGCAATGAAAAAAAAATGTTTGACCTTGAAAAAAGGGTCAAGATCAATTTTGCGGTCCATTCTTTTACCAGACCTCCACCTATCCGGAGGTGCAAAATCACGACGATGGTCGCGAAATATAATTTTGAAACACCCTGTACGTTTCGCTAGACTGGATAGCCTCGTAAATATAAATATCGGTAGCCAAAGCGATGCAAGAGAGGGGCGGGGGAGGAGAGGTAAACGCCTGGTTGATATACCAGTGGCGGATGTAATAGTGTATCGGGAAAGGGAGAAAAAGCCTCGGAAGTCGTACAAGCAAAGCGTAATTGATTACAACGAAAGCTGGAAAACGGTGGAACCAATTAAACGTGCCCCCGGCTAGCGAAACAGCCGCGGGGCGTGCACACTTGAAAGGTCAAAGATTGCCGCCGATCGATCCCAATTAACTTCCCAGAAAAGATTCCTCGAGACCTTTACAGGTTCCTGGCGGAGTCGAGCAGGTCCGAATGAAGTTCGTTACTAAGTCATCTCATTATTGCGGAATTGATCGATCTCGACAGCGATGGGGGACACGCAGCTGCACATTGGAAACCCTTCGGCGAAGGGTCCTGCGTACCAGGTCTGCACGTGAACGGAAAAGAACGCCGTCGTACGGGGGCAGAGGGTACCAGTCTGGCCAGAGAGAAAATGCCTCGGCACGTTATGCAAATCTTAGGAAAAGGTAGTAAAACGGAAATGTAAAGGCTGGCTGGTCCCTTATTCTTACGCCCGGTAACTCCCATAAATTCGCCCCCTGTCCTCTATCAACGAGACCCCTGTGCCCCTCCCCTCGCTAGTTTCGCTTTCCTTTCGTATCTGTTTTACGCGGGCCATTGTCAGACCGGCTGCCGCATAGCCTCCTGGACCTTCCCCTGTTTTTCGTTTATTTTTCTTTCTACCAGCTCGTCCTTTTCCCTTGATCATCCTTACGCTCCTCGTGAATATCGCGTTGAAGTTATTTAAATCGTACCAAAAAAAAAACACAAGTAGATTATAATATTTTAGAAGAGGTAGATATTACTATTCGGACACTCTTTGACTCATTTGTTGAATCAGAACATTTTTATCCTTAATCATTTCACAGACGAGAAAAGAGAGTTTATACAGGGTAGAGCCGGGCAGGAGGTGATTCTACATGTAAAAATAAATCGAAAAAAAAGGAATAACATTTTTTGGTTTGACTCCTCGGCTTCGTGTGCATTAGTATATGCAGGAAGTAGAATAGGTCAGCCATAGTCAGACGCGTCAGGCGATGGCTATCTAATAGCATGCATATTCCCTGCATTCTCAGACTCGGTTTTCTCGAAAACAAACGCTTGGATGAAAAAATGTTATACCAAATTATTTTATTATTTTTTTATGTAGAATCACCCTCTGCACTATTGACTTGCTATTAGCTCGAGCATTTATTTATTTTTACATAGGTAAGCCGTTTCAATAACATAATACATTTCCAGTATGTTTTGTATGTATTGATACATACGTGTACAAATTAATATACATAATATATTATAACACAAATTTCGTGACGAATATCTGTAATCTGTTGGTAATTGTTATAATATTTAAATACTCGGAATATTTGAAACTACGGAACAAAGGTACTGAACATTTCGTGGCCGTTAATGTGTTTATTAATCAGACTTTTAACAATTTTTAAAAAGAATGTTTTACATTTGTTTACCGGAAAATAAAAATAAATCAAAGTGATAAACAAAAAGACAAAATTATTTAAATTTTCATCAAATCTTTTACTGGATTTAAGTACTTCATTTTATCAGAAAGATATATTTTGGATTTGTTATTAAGTCGGTAATATTAGACGTGCAAATACTGTATAAGAAGCGAAATAGTTTAGCACGCTACATGTATACCCAATATAGTAGAGGTCAGCCAAGGCCGTCATTTTAGCCGTGCGTACTAAACTCATGGTTCGTATGGCTTTTGGAGAGACCTTTTCCCAACTATTCGGGTTCGAATCTCGACGTCTCCTGAAATATTGTGTTGTTAGGATTTTTTCCGTATATCAATTCTGTCAACAAATTTATTACCCCATCGCATAAACTTCGTTATACCAACGATGTTCTTCTGTAATAGACTCGATGTTTTCCTACGCTACGCTGTGGATAATAAAACCCGGTGCTCCTCCGTTGTAGAAATGTGGTTAGTTAGCCACAATTCCATCTTCCCCTCAACACTTTTTGATACGTAACTGTTTTCATATTAAGAACGTTGTATCCATACACATTTTATATAAACATTTTTAAATACTGCCCATGCTTTTTATTTATTTGATATCAGGTAAATTATTTTTGGGATTATGCATTGGGAGCATTTTCTGTAACAGAAAATTTGACGAATACATTATTTTTTATTTAACAATATTTGCGTGTGTAAGAAAAACTTTAATACTCCTTGTTCGTTTATACTAAAAAAATGTGGAATACATATTGAAGTCACTATTTTAATATGTAATCGTTGGAACGCCAAATGTTTATAATTACCAGAAAAAAATAAATATTGAAAAGAAAGAAGTTAATTTGATTTTTTATAATTAGTTATCTTGACGAAAACTATAAAAATAGCAGGACTAATATGTACATAATACAATGAAACGTGACTAAACAGTGGCTCTTATAAATTTCATACAGATTTAATTAGATTCTAAATGAAAATTTGATTATCATAAATGTTTATACATCAGTAATTTAACAAGTATGAATGTAGTGTGTATTAATTCTCATTTAGTAACAAAATGAGTGTCTGCAAAGATCTATAATTTATAAACAGAATATTTTTACAACATTTACAACGTCTCACAACATGTCCACATTATATGTAAAAATTATAGAAAGCAATGTTGCAAGTTCTCTAAACAGATTGTAAATAGAAATGACTGAATTGTGTACATTATCTATAACAAAGCGAGGTAGACGTTTTAGACAGGGTTCACGGTTTTGCCTTCTATTTGTAGGTTTTATTGACTCTCCATAACTAGGCTGCCTATTTCCCGAACGAATTTACCGGTCCCTGGTGGCGAAATTCCTATCCAGTATGCCACAGTACCTTTGTCACCCCTTATTTAACATGTTCCGTAGACTATTATCAGGCTGCTGCGCATGAAACACTAAATTGTTTAATGCAACTCCAAACTATGTTATATTAACATTTTAACTTTCAATTGAAATTATTAGTCGAAGTAACTTTCGACAGATGCAATATATGTATTCCCATCCTGTCCGTGAAAGTCTCACAATCTGAATTAGCATGAAACAAAGCGTGCTTTCCTGAATCCCATTGTTATGCATTGCCTGTTAATTTTAGTAATTTATTTTCTCTAATACGAGATTGCAAAACATATAAAATATTTTCAGTCGTTGTGTATTATTATTAATTATTATTTCTGGCTTTGTATATCTCATCATACCTGATTATGTAGGATTGTAGACTATACATATACATTCCAACATTCTGGATAAAATATCGCCTAAACCAAATGATTTTTCGACGTAAATAATTTTATACTTTTTTATAGAAAATAACGAGTTGATTAAAAAAAATGTAGGTCACAGAATTAATTTCTTATCTGAACTATTTTTTTTACATAATACAAAGGGGCACCCTGTATATATGTATAAATCAATTAAATTCAGGAATTATTAACGATAATAATAATAACAGTATTTCTTATTTAAATGCACTGCTAAATTATGATCACTAGACAGCCGATTTTATACATTTATGGCAAAAATGGGTAGGTGCAATTCGAAATAGTACAAAAATTGAAAGAATTTAAGAGTGTTAGTATATTGTTTTCAACTTTCCAAAGTTATTAAAAAAGGTACACAATTCTAACAATATTTTATGATTGTAGCTTGTATTCAAAATCTAGCATTGGATTAAATGAAAAATGTTACATTATTTTCAACCTAATAAACATATTAAGAAAGAAAATAAATTTCCATTTCACTCCAGTTTCTTGTAATTCAAGTAGAAAATTTCTCACAAATAACCGCTTGTCAATTCATTCTATGTCATGGAAAAAAGATTTGTTAAAGCTAGATAGACGAAGAATTGTGTAACCTATGCACGACCAACGCGGCAACCTGTTAAAAAATCGGTGTCCCTAATTTCCGAGTGCACAATTTAATTGCTTCGTCAACTAATTCTGTCGTTTTCGGAGCCCTCGTCATTCCCTACTTTATACGGGGCCGACCGGTGCAACGTAGCCATAAATTCGGTCAACTGATCAAAGTCCTATCAGCAGAGAAAACCGTGCCGCCAGTTCCGTAGGTACACGATCGAAGTGATTACCCTTTGTTGCAGGGATGAATAACATCCCCCTCCCAGTTTCGCCTCTCGTCCCCGCTTCTTTCGTCCGATTCAGTCGGCAACGTCGTTATTCTCGACATGCAAGCACCACGCGTCGCTCGCTTATTAGATACGAAACATTAAAAAGAGAGGTCGGGTAATCTCTCTCTCTCTCTCTCTCTCTCTCTCTCGCTCGCTCGCTCGCTCGGTCTCGTGCCGCGCGTCCTCTCTTTTTCTCTCTCGGTGTTGTTTCGATGTCAACTCTGAAACGCGCCTCGAAACAAAGCGGAGACCGTGACACGGTTGGCGAAGCGTGTAAAACTTGCAAAGTTTAGCTTCACCGACACCCTCCGCTCCGTTTCAACGATATTCGCGTTTCATTCTATAGAGCAATTATGCGAACTCCGGCTTTATTGCCTCTGTAACGTTCGATATCTCTTTCGGCCAGTGTTCTTCTTTTTCTCGGTTTTTTTATTTCTGAAATACCAGTTCGTTGATACACGGTATCCGCCGCGTCGAGTCGCGCCGCGCCGGTAGACAAACAGAAGGATTGATATCATCGGGTAACGATCAGCACGAAAGTACCCGGGCATCCAATTATCGCATTACTCGAACAACCAACAAAATCCGCGAATGCTCAAGCTAATTAATTCATACTTCGCTGACAGTTTAAGCTTTTCATAATTTATCCGATGCTGATTTACGACAGTAATGCGAGTTTGGTAACCTATGGCGCTGCGCCGCGCCGCGCCGTCCCTGACCGGTACTTTGTAATTTTTATCGAGATTTTCCTCGTGCAAACATTTAAGTAACCTAATTGATGAAACGGGCACGGATGGGGGCAGTGGCTCCGGGTTATCGCGAACATTAAATCGTTCGATGGTAAGAGCACCGATTGGGAAATTATGAAACAATATTAGTTGACTAACGAACTATTTTTAACGAAACAAAATTAATAACCAGACAACAGATCTTTATGCAAAATAAACCTTTCTACGTAAATTGCAACAAACTGGAGTGAAATGTTTAATAGGTTGCAAATAATATAATAGTACTTTTAAATTCTTCTAATATTTTTACTGTTTTTTATTGCACCTATTCTTTCGAATTTTTTTACATTTTACTGACAACGTATTTTATCGATGCTTAACATTTCACATTTAATGTACACCTCCTTAACAATCAGGATTAATCTCATTGTGTGTCTCCTGCTTCACATAAATTCATACTGGAACCAATTCGGACATATGACATTGTGCTTCTCTAACATACAGGGTGTCCCAAAAATGTACTTCCTCGAAAGATGAGAAGGTCATTCCAGAAAATAAATTGAAAGTATAGAACACATTTTTTTCATTTGACGCCTCGTTTTCGAGAACATTGGCTTTAAAAATTAAGAAGTAGAATTAGTATGTCACGATCAGACACATCAGACAATTCCTATTCAAGAGCACACATATTCGCTGAATTTTTGAACTCTAATATTTTCAATTTATTATCTCATGTAGAATCATTCCTTCCACGCTTATACCATTTTGGGACACCCTGTATACATATGGAAGAAATTAGTTTACGAAACTTCGAAGTCCTAACCTCCTTGAAAAACATTGTTCCTATGAGACTTTTATTCCCTGCGATGAATACTATACGATGCGATAAAAAATTTTTGACCATCAAAGAAACGATCAAGGTCAATTTTGCGATCCATTTTTTTGAAAGATCTCCACCGATCCAGAGCTATAGAATTCCTCCATGGTATTCGTGACATATAATTTTTATATACCCTGTACACAATAACTACAAAACCGAATAGAAATATAACTAGACGGTTACTTAAAGAATCTCTAAACAAACGCTGGCTAAAAACCACTGTAAACCCTTAGTTTACAATGAGGGTTAACGAGGGAGGATCGTTTAATCACAGGACGATTTATTTAAAACAGAACAATTCCGGAAAGACTGCCATTTGGGTCTCCCATCTTAATCCTTTAAGACCAATGTTCCTTATCTTTTCTCTGCTCCAAATATTCTATCCTCGTCCATCGTATCTTTGTCGCCGGCAAAGTAGGCCAATGTCTGCAATCAACTAACAGTTGATGATGATTACTGTTTATATTTCGTTTCGTTTTAACGCTTTTATTCCCCTGATCTTCTTTTCACGGTCTTGCGAGCACCCATCGCCACTTTAATAGAGTCAGTTTGCTCGACTTCACCTTATCAGTCGGTAATCGTGTCGTACCAATTCTTCATAATTAAATCTTTTTGTTGATGAATTGTTACTGTACTACTTTATTAATCTTGATACCTTATTTGTTGACTTCTAGAATTTTATCGGTGTGATTATTGTGGACAATATTGAACATGTTATATGTACTGATCGTCCATCAGGAGATGGCAGTGAGAACCATGTACTCTTCGTACGCCACAAGAAGTCTCCTGGCAGGAATTCGAAAGGAATGCGGCAGCAAGTCATCCGATTGGGTCATTCCACACGAACTTTCGGTTCTAGCCGAATTATTGGCTAAAGTGTGTGACGTCAAAGCATAACCATTGGCTGATACCGAGTACCCCCTTTGCCTCTGTGCCGTCTCGAGGGACTTCTTGTGGCGTACGAAGAGTAGGGACCACGTGATATCCCCACTCCGCGCTACACTTCCGCAATTGGCCGAATCGCTTGACGAAGACAGCAAATGCGCGTATTAGTGTGACTGCAACAGAGCGATGTGGTGACGCTGAGCCCCTGTATCAACCGTTCCCGCCAGAACCTAAGCGTAAGAGTGGGGTCTCCCCCTGAGCCCCACTGTCGAAACTGATCGAAACACTATCGATCACTGCAATCTCCTGATGGACGATCAGTACAGGCATGCCAAAAACTAGTAATGACATAGAGTATTGTTATCAGTAGACTGTGGATTTTATGCATTTATGACAAAATCGGGTATGTGCTTTTTGAAACAGGGGAACGATTAAAAATATTTAGTTATACATTATTTTCAACTCCTTCGAATAATTAATAAAAGAAAGACCCTTCTATTTGGCTCCTGGCTCTTGCAATTTGTACAGAAAATTTTTGTCTAGTTATCAGTTCTTACTACAAAACTTTAAAAAATGTAAGGTGTTTTAGACTCCCCTCCCTACTTGTAGCTCCTCCCCACCAAACTACTGTGAAGTGTAGGAGGAGGTTGGGGAAATTAGGAGTGTACATAGTAGGAGGCCGTATACTCGCAGTCACGTGGGGCAGAGCACGGTAGGGGCAATATGAAATAGTTGATAGGGGGGACCGGTACACTGGTAGTGGGGGGATTGGTACACTGGCAGTGGGGGAACCGGTACACTGGTAGTGGGGGGACTGGTACACTGGCAGTGGGGAAACCGATACACTGGTAGTGGGAGTCGTGAAGCGACAGCGAGGAAGCAGTAGTCAGGGCCTGTGATAGGGTGAGCTAACTAGTGAATGAACATCAATTTCTAACTAATGAACAGAGGCACCCCAGTGAATAATTATCCAAACTTACCATAGGACCATCGAACCATCTCAAAATACAAATTGCTAATCGATTACGATTAGACGAAAGATTTTGTTAGACGACAATAATATTTACCTCAAATGCGTGCGCTACCGTTCGAACAACTGCTAAATAAATTAATGTAGTGGCGAGTAGGTAATAAAAAAGATTAAACCTCTTTAGAGTGACATCTGCAAGACGATACAATTACCGCATAAATTTCAACCCTGAAGGGGGCTTCAGAAATGTAATTTTTTTCGTTCAAATCGTGTTAATTCACCGAACATCTCCACGAGATCTCCAGAATCTACTGATCCATCGTAAAACTAATTTCGCCTACGAATCTTGAATCGCCTCCCAGCTTTCCAGATCAGAATGTCGACTAAAACGAAGAGAGAAAAAGTGAAACTTTGCAAAGCCTCTTACGTTCCACTTAGCCAATTATCACGTTCATCCGGCAACGCTGATTACTATCTAAGCCGGTGAGAGGGTTTCGAGCGACTTTTGGATACGGGATGGAACGAACAGCGTGAACGCGAAATCACTGTAAATTTCGAGCCGCTTTCGACGAAGGGATACTACTTTCGTGAAGGGCGCGCCGGAATAGACCGTTGCCAATGTGTCCGGACGTCGATGCAATTAGGAAACAACTGCGTTGGCGGACAGCCACTCGCTCCGCTAGATAATTGGTTTCCTCTTACCTCGTTGTCTCGATTGCCGCTCAAGCGACGTCCGCGAACTGCTAATTGGCATCGCGCGTATTCCGTCCCACCTATCTTTCCCTATTTCTTGCCAGTCTTTCCTCTCCTTACTTTGCGCCACGGAGCGGCGGCGCGACGCGACGCTGCGCGGCGGTTGAAGCACGCGCCCGCTTGATTAACAGGAAGGAGAATCAAGCGGAGAACTCGAAGGGAAACTACACGAGCCTTTGATCGATTAACTTACTAACAACGATCGAAGCTTTTTCGGTTAAATTGTAGCGTTCTGCGCCAGTCTGGGTGAAAAATGTGATAAGTCTTCACGGTATAGAAGAAGTTCGAACTACGGAATTTAGTTTCTCGTCAGCGCTTGATTCATCGACACAAAGGCCGGCGACTGCTACTATGTTTAATTGAAAATTACTGTTGCGCTTGCAGGATCGCGCGAGTTTAGGTCGGCAATTGTTCGAACCGAGCAAAAACCTTTTCCTTAGTGTTTGTTCGAGCTGACAGATTACTGTTTGGATCGATGAATTCTTAATTTGAAATTGAACAGAGAGAACGAGCAATTTTTTATGAGCTGGAAAAGCGAACAAAAACTGTTTCGGAGACTACAGTACTGTTCTATCGAAAAGGTAGATAAGGGGGGTCAAATTTGACCGTAAACCAAATTATGGAAACCCTCTATAGCGAGTTTCAACCACAAGGGTAGTTATAGGGTGCAATTAATTATGTTCTATTTTTTCTATTGTGCTTATCAATAAATTACGAAAAAATTCATAAACGTTCTACCTAATAGCACACACGACTGAGAATTTTTTCCGAATTTTTGACTGCAAAATCGATTATTAAAAAATACCGGAATCTTAAAATTGCTGATTTTATATTAAAGTCATCGGATGATCACGTTCATATAATTATGATAGTTGTGTCTTATTATGGTTATTAACTAGTATTTTTTCGGATTGGGTAAACATGTTTAAAGAAAATTGATAATGTTCAAAAATCCGAAAAATGCATATTTCTCGTAAAAGTTTTAGAGATTCCAGTTTTATATAAATTGAGTAGTGAGCTATTGTCGAAAGCAATTTATAAAGTGCTTCGTTGTTGATGAAATAAAAAATCGATTTTTTTCCAACGTTTCTTTATTTTTCTGTAGGTATACATATTATGCAATATTGAATATACTTGCCATATTCAAGTTGAGGGACATCAGTTCGAGCACCTACAGGCATTGAACATTATTTCGATAATATCTCTTTAACTATTTAGGACATGTGAGGGCCGCAGAATTTGATTCTCTATCGATTCATGATACAAAAGGTAGTCATTCCATTAAAAAAATTGACAGGAAAATATGACCTTGAAATGACCTTCACAGTCTTATGTCCACCTCCAAATACGACAACTGTCTCCCCAAACATTTATTCTGTCTGTACAAGTAGTAAGAATATTAAGGGTAGCAGAGTCAAATGAGACACCCAATATATTCTGAGAAACGATATACATAATTAAAAATTGTTTCCGGGATATTAACGGGAGTAATTTCTATCACTAACAAAGATTATTGCTGAAATCTCTTTTTAATATTATATTTAATGAAATAAAATTACACCGTGGTTGGAACAATGTTGCAATATTCCTTCCGTGTAAGAAAATAGTTCAGAGAAATGTTATCAGAGGGGAAGTGAAAATAATTACGTAGTACATTAGTAGCGTGCTTACAATCATTCCAGAGTATCGCACATGCGATAATTCTGATTTATAACAAAAACATTTTCGACTGGAAAACGAACATATACAATGGTTTATGGTGGTGAAAAACTACAAACACTTGTACAAACTTTAAAAATTTATTTTTGCTTTGTAAATTCGCGTTCGCAATGTGCATACATACTGCGTTACGAATTGCTTTAATGCGTAACTTTATTTCTGTGCGGTTAAAGAAACATTTTACGACACTTGACCAACAGAATTTGTCTGTTTGTACGCGAACAATGCAGCTCTACAATCAACTGTGCCAACCCATTTCACGCTGCCGTTTTGTTAACGCTATACTGTCAAAGTTCTTTACAAAGCATTTTTTTTTTTCAAAAAAAGTCTACATACGCATTCGTCGAAATTGCCGCACCGAAATTTCTTTTCGAAGCAAATATAACATGTTTAAATCCATTAAAATGTGAATCTGGACTCTAAATAAACAGAATTCACCTGGCAGGATTTTTTTCGACTCTGCTCGCACAGTCGATAAAAATGGGTTGCACTTTCATCCGGTATTCCCGCGCACAATTAGTTTTCGAAATTCCACTTTCCGAAAACAAAACCAACCCTCGTACAAAATGCACACCATTCATTCGCGTGACCTACATATTCCATTGTGTAATTGACTAGTGTTCGAATGAATATACGTTCACCGTTATTAATACTCTTCTCATTAAATTGTTCCTCGTATAATCCTATTATTTTGTGGAGTAATGTACGGAACAAACGGTTAATTGGTTTACCTGTAAACCAATACTAGTCCATCCTAATTATATATTCCTATGTGAAAGGAAGTATTGCAAAATTTTTTCCACATTAATATCGTCTCACACATATTGTGCCGAAGAATCAATTAATTTAAACAAAGTGAAATTATACACGTATACATTCATATAGAGCAGAAGGTTCTTTTGAGTGACGAGAACAACACATGTATCGATTTAGTCGTGTTTAATCGCCCAGTGCACGGGTTGAGTCTGCGAGGCGCATGAATTGAATTTGTATCGTTTTAATTGCCTATAAATTACCTCGGAATTACTCAATGAATTTCTGCTTTACTTGCAGCAGTTTTACAGAATATTACAACAATCGCATTATGTACGGACAGCTCTGAGTTTTTAGAAGACATGCAAACAAAAAAATTGATACTTTTGCACTGAAGAGATTAATATTTCCCTCACATGTTTTTTATTTGAATTCCCACTTTCATTTTATAATATTTCACATGTTACGTGTTCTACGAAATATTCGATCTACATACTTCTCTTATTTCTGACCTTGTATGACCTTGGAAGTCATTGCGTTGCACGTATTCATATGGCATTAAAAGATATATAGCGTTCCATTTGAAAAAATTAAAGGTCACCTTCGTTTCACAAAAAATATTGTAAATATAAAAAATCGACATAGGTTATCGTGTTGCCAGTAAGATATACTGCAAGTTCTATAAAATTTGCGTATTACAAAATTTATATTTGCATTCGTAAAATTTTTTCGAAGCGATTATTAAACATATTATACATACAGGTATGCTAAAAGCTAGTAATTACATGGAAAATGTATTTCTATCAATTTCTATCACAAAACTTTGAGAAATGCAAGATGTGCATACTTTTTGTCTCACAGTGTATATCTACCGACCAACCGCACCGTTGTCACCGTGTTTTCCAGTATTAAGTTCCACAGTGTCTTACACAGAAGCTACTTGCTAACGGAATTCGACAGTTAATTTTCCCAAAAGACGTAATACGAAAAGATTGTAATCTTTTCTGCGGATTTATTTTTCCGGTAGAATCACCTTTCACGGTGCCACCCTGTTCGATTGAAATACGAGCTCCCGAATATTGTAGTCTCGTTATTTATTGAGCCGAGCAAAGGGTGACTGATTTTCGGGGGATTAGCGAATCTTCACAGTCAACTGCTTGTCGTCAAAGCGGTAAGAAATCTATAGGGATTCTAAGTTACGAGGAAAAGTAAGAAGTAGCCGGCCGGGCCGGGTCGGGCCGGGCGGGGCGCAAGACGGGACCGCGATAAAGGAATTTATGTCCACGCGAGATTTACGTCCCCTTATGCTTTTACAAGATACGCGCAAGAGGATACGCTTGCTTGGTGAGCCGCCAGCGCCAGCGGCATGCGGCACAGTGGCAGTGTGCAGTGTCGTTAGATTAAGACTCGTCTCCCACTCTACCTTACCCCTTCTGCGACGCACTTTCCCCTCTCCCCGGCGGCGAGCATCCCCACCCATCCGCCACGGACCGGTCACGTGACGCGAAGCGCGCACCCGATTCGCGTTGGGTCTGCGTCTGCGTCGTGACTATCGCGGTAGTGGCAGAGAGAGGGTAACTGTACTCCCCTCAATTTCCCCTCTCTGGCGACACTGCCACTGTGCATCCAGCACCCATCTACGCGAATCCAACGATACATTGCACGCGCACACTCGCGCATTATTTCGCGGCGGGCTACGGAGATAGGAGGAGAACGCGGGGAGAACGGGCGGGGAAAATGGCTCGGGGGAGCGAAATAAAACTGGGAGTAGAAAAAAGAAAACGGGGGAGAAAATAGCTTAGGGGAAAAGAGAGGAAAGTTGAAAAAATTACGGTAACGAGTGGGTGGGAGGGTAAGAGATTGGGGCTGACGATGGGGATGAAACGGTTTAAGGAGGTAGAATGCCTTGGAAACGGAGAAATGTGTCGGACAGTAAAGAAGAGAGATTAGAAGAAGCGATGACGACAAGACGAAAATACATGCTTGTAAAAGTGAAGTGACTCTTAACTGGGTGACTTCTCAATTATCGATACTCGTGTAACATTCAGATAACTTCGCCATAATCAACTTGTTGATGTTGATAAAATTTGATTTTACCGTATGAAAGTTGACGGCAAACTTTAATGACGAATTAACTCGTTAGTTAGAAGGTTGCGTAGTATTGGTTAGCACTTCATTATGAAATGACAAATCTATAAGGTCTTGATCATGCTATCCGTTTTTTTCAACATCCTATATTATTTTATTCCTACATTTATTTATTTATACAAAATGGTTACTGATTAATGGCAAATTTGCAACTTATTTAATTTCAACGTTTCGGTCTTGTTTCAGACCATTCTCAAGAAAACAATTGCATCTGTAAATTAATTATTCGTTACATTAATACGTTGTAAGTTAAAGATAATAACACCTGAGACAAAACTGTGGAAAACATTTGAAGAAGACAACCTCTCATTGATCGATGTAATGACCAATCGATATTTGGCGGTGAATTCAAAACGTGACATGACTTTACAACCAAACTTTAACTTATTATATACCATCTTGGTGTTATGGTAAAATTTTTATTTTTGACATCTAAATCGGATTTCACCTTACTAACATATAATTAAGATTGTATGTGATAAAGATAAATGTTTAGTTATTTTGATAAAACGGCAAATTAAATAAGTTGCAAAGCCACTAATCAGTAACACTTGATATAAAGGAAATATTTATTTATTTAGTGTAGAACAATAGAGGAACAATTGCACTATTGCAGGCAGTAGACAGGTTATAAAACGAAAATATATTTAAAAAAATAGAAAAATCAAAGTACAGTATAACCTCGCTTATCCGAACTAAATGGAGAAACACGAGGGTCCGCATAATAAGTAGTTACTTAATTACAATGCCTGATTAAAAATTTATTGATCGTGTTGCTTACGGATCACCTTATATCGAACTATTTATTTATAATTTTTTTAAACCGAGTGGTTTATTTAACAAGAACAATATTGTTACATATTTAGAAGTCTGTTGGGATACCAAGGACTTCAAGCATCAGGACTTCAAGCATAATTAAGATCCTACTGAACCATTTTTGTAAAAATGCTGAACAACATCAGTGGCTTCAGTGATTTAAAGTGCATACCACCGATATGTCAAAAGTACCATTTTAGTATGTTACAAGTACACGCTAAAAGAATAGAATTAGCGAAAGAAGCGTAAAAAGATTGAATCAGGATCCAATGAAAAGTACAGACAATAACTTTTAGGGGGTAGCTTTGTCGAACACGACAGGGAAATCACAAAGGGAGAGAGGCGTTTCTAATAGAATCGGAAGAGGATTTTGCGACACATTTGCGTGAATCTATTTTATGCTCGGAGCGAAGACAATCTCGAGCTCGCACGGATTCATTTTAAAACCCCGGCCTCTGTGATTCACCTGCTGCATCAGTCGCCCGAAGCCCTTCTCCAACATCTCCGTGTAGCCCTTTTCGAGGAGCCTGCAGAAAACGCGCGAACCCTTAACCGAGTTTACTTCCATCCGGGGCCACTTGCACACGACCCTACACCCTACACCGCACCGCACCGCACCGCACCGGCCGGGCCGCGTGAGCGCGCGCGCGCGCTCTCGCTCATGCTCGTGCTCATGCTAGCGCTCACCACTTCACACACGCCATTCTCACTCGATTTTCCTTGAGTACCGTTGGCCCCGTGATGGCACTCCATGTCTTCCCACCCTCGACGCGAATCGAATTGAATTTGTAGAACCGCACGCATAAGCGGTGTTTATTTTCCGAAAAGAGATCAAACTTGGGACGGCAGTGATTCTCGATCCGACGTCGAATACGCCATTACGCGACAGCTGTCAGATATTGCCATGCGACCAGTTTTGTTAATGGCGTAGGGAGGAAATTCTATCGCCACGAGGAAACTGTGTAACGTTCCCCACTGTAGTTGTAGGTAGTGATGGGCCTTCAGCATGTTCAAGCGATATCGATTCCTAGCGACAAAGAATCATGGTATCACAAGCATATATGATTCTCTGGGTATCAAAAAGTATCGATCCCTAATGATAATTGCTCAGAAGCCTCGATCCTTTATAAGTACATCTTGGATGGGTTTGTTATCGATACTATCACAATCCTATTGAGTCGAGTCGACTGAATGTCAAGTATACAGGACACAATCTCTGAAAATACAAAAAATGTTTCTGACGTAATCTAAATGGTTTGAAAAGACGAATCAGATGGAAGAATCGTTTCTCCAAGGTCACTCGTGTTTTTCTACGTATATACACACATTTTTTGCCGTTGTATATGTTATAGCACACATTATTGTGCACTCATCCATGTTTAATAGCACGACCTTTAGGTGTCCTGTTTTAAACGAAACACCCGGTACAATGAAATGTTATGCTTACTAATATCAGGCTTGAGAAAGGAAGATAGAATGAAAATATTATGTTGGTACGTTCAAAACGGTGCAGACGTGAATTGGTATCTAACTTCAATACTACTTGGTATCATTTCGGCACGTACTGGTATCACAGATCGACTACAAGTGCCTTATCTTTTGATACATATCGAAACACCCAAACAAGTACTTAAGTATCGAATTGTTTGAAGATCATGAGAAAAACTTGTATCGCGCCCATCACTAGTTGTAGGCGACCGAAGCTATTCGTTCAAACAGCTGTAATGACTCTCTCCTGCAGACCTGGAACGTGATTACGCGATTCATTCGAAATCTTAATTAAGTAGACTACGTCAGTGGTAATCTTGAAGGGTTATAGACGTCTCGTTTTGTCTGCTATCGTTGAAACTCACCGTGGCTCTTGTAAGATCGTCGGCCTCTAACCTCTAGAAGGTTGTGGTACCAAAAACACTATGTGAGATAGACGTATGCATTTGTCAAATCAGCTACAACTTCGCAGCGATAAAAGCTAGTGAGGACTTCCAAAACTTTCTTGGAGTAGTCTTCAAGAGCCATCAGAAACCCGTATAATTCTCCTTGATGATCTTTCAAGGACTCTGAGGCACGTTTAGAGGCTGTAGAAAGACCATCGGGAGTCGTGAGACTCCTCACATGTTCTTAAAATGGGTACCTAGGGCCCTGACGTATTTTTAGAGACTCTTCAAACACCGTCAAGGGCCTTACGACCATCTCCATTGTCTGGCAGCTAAAAGCATCAGAAATTCTTCCAGATTTTATCTACTGTACTGTTCTAATACTTAAACAAACTACGTTGCTCTCTCTTCGGAAAGAGTCCTTTGGACAAGAATTTGTTGCATCTAGAAAATGTTCCTGACAATGAATAATTAAGCACATTATTGAAAGTGACGATCAACAAGGAACTTGAACAAATAGTCTTTGAGCGAAGCAAATTAATTATTCTTCGGAATATGAGAATAAAATTGTCCATATTATAATTTTTCGAAAAATTGCGATCATTTTACGACAAACATATATAGTTCTAGAAATAGTTTTTCGTATCATGTTTGTTATATCAAAGTTTCAAAAATGGTTCAAACTCAAATATAATAACATTTCTCATATTTACAAAAGATGATCGTTGTTACCAACGGGAGCTTTAAGAACAATGTATTCATATAAACAAATTCTTAAGAGCTCAATTCCTTCTTTCTTGAACTGTTTAAAACGACTTGGCTGTGATTCTTCGTTAATTTCTTTTAATTATTTACATTTAAAAACAGTGCTTTCACACTGAAATATTATATTCGACTGCGGAAACATAGTGGAAGGATAAAAGGGATTTAAAAGCATCCCCGTATCAGCATTAACTTATTAGAATAATTATAGGAAAAAATAAATGATAATTTCATTCCAGCGCCTTGTAATCGATGGCGAGCCTTTATCATGCATCCGTTGCCCTTTACGATCACCTCGCGAATCCCAAGTGGCGCGACTATAGAGGCATAATACTCTATTTTAATAAAGCCAGTACGTTCTGAACCAGATCTTTATTCCGGCATAATAATGTTCCCAATCCCCGAACAATAGCAGTATCGTTATTAAATTGAAGCAGCTGGTAATCGCAAGTGCGTGGCTCCCACGGGAAAACCAATATTAGCTCGCACGAAGTCGCTCCCGCAAGCTCCGGTACCTTTCCCACATTAGCGCGGCGTAATCGAGCGGGTTTCCTTTCCCGGTAACTCGCGATCGACTCGAGAAGCTCCGTTACTCGTGGGAACGAAGCTCGTGGACTGCTCAAAGCTCAAGGAAAGTCTTTGGCAAAGCAAACGTGACGCACAAAAGCCGAAGAAAAAGTACTCCCACTACGAGCGACAAAAGAGCGGCCTTTGGTCCGCTAAACGCGTGGAAAGTTATCGGAATTCGTAAGGGGGTGAGTGGGAGAGGGGGAGGGGACGATGACGAGGGGGATACGGGAGGAAGGAGACAGGACGAGATAATAGGGATGGAGAGCAAGCGAGAAAAGTTCCACCGCAATGGAACAACACGGTGTTAGCGAGCGGCGTGTAACGCGTAGCTGAGAACGATTGAGCAAAAAGAAAGCTCTCGCGGGTAAGCTTCATTAAGCAGACGCCAGGGGGTTGCGTTATAGGCGGATACAAAGACGGGGGTGGGTGCGGAGGACCGTGCCGCACTATGCTATATGGTAAATAAACGTTGTTGGGCTGAGTAAGCTATGAAGAGTGGGGCTAGTAGGGTGGCGAGATCAAAAGGAGAGAAAGAGAGAGAGAGTGTGTGTGTATGTGTGTGTGTGTAACGGAGAAAGAAGCTGCGAAAGAAGACTGCGCGGAGAGCTAGAGGAGCGGGGGCGGTCGGGTGAGGGAGGGGCTGGCATAAACTGTCCCCTTTGTGCGGGAAATTGCGTTTTAATTCCCGCATTCAGGGTTCCCTGGTACCAGCCGGCAGTGCTCGTATACACGCCATACACGACTTTCATGCATTTTACATGGTCAGCACCTGCCGGCACATTGCGCCGTGCTGTGTAAAGACCGAACGAGAAGGGCACGATGGTCAGGGCTCGAAAGAGTCCGCTCATCAACGGTCAGAAACCTCTTTTAGACTTTTAGTGCACCGATTCCCTAGTCATGGCCAATTGGACCGGCAACAATCATTACGAGAAACTGCGATTACCGGTCAAAGAAACGCACAGATATACTCCTCTATCTCCGGCTGTAATTAACAGTAGGCGCCCGCGAATGACCACCGACCGGTCGAGCATACAAAGGGAAAAGAACTGCTCGTCTAGTCTGCCGGGTAAGCTGCCATTATAGGGTGCGGATTGTACGATTAGGGGAAAAGTTGGGATTCGAATTGTATACAGAGTGTCCCATAATTCCTTCAACTCGTCGAAATAGACGGTTCCTGAGGTCATTCGAAGTAAAATTTTCCTTTTCGAAAATGGCGCCCGCGGCTTTGTTTAGGAGTTATTAACGAAAAACATGGACCAATCAGAGCGCGACCTACACGCGTGGTGGCAAATATGGTCCGGCGCGCTAGCAGTCGCCTGGGTCTGTAAGTCCTTGATACGGGGACTTTCGTCATCGCAGATACGCGGAAACCGTCCGTGTTGATGTACATCGTGACGTCATCAGTCATAAAAACACTAGGGTAAACAGTACAGTAATTTTCGATATACCACAATGGGTCGGGACGGCTTTCGTCGTATTTCGACTCTGCTGGCGAGCCGGACAACCTTTAAATGAAAAACTTTTCGCATATTTAATAAAACAGAAATTTAAAAAAATGTTTGACGCAGTTAATTTGACCCCCGCCGAATTATTTTGGGTCATAACAGCCAAAATAATAGATTTATGTAAAAAATGTATATAACCTTTTTTGTAGAGCTTTTTATGAGCTTCATTTTCCGTTTGAAACTTTTTTCTTTAAAATGAATATTTTCGAAAATATTTAGTAAGAACTGTCAAAACTTTGAAGGGGCTGGGGGCAAACGAGGCTTTGTCGTCAAAAATTCTTTTAGGTACTGTCTTCTCTAATCAAGGATAAGCTTTGGAAAAAATTTCAACAAAATCGGAGGGTTGTCGGTTTCGGAAGTTTATCATAAACTTAAATATACAATTAGTCGCAAAAAGTTGAGTTTTAAATTTTTAAATCAAAACCAAATATTTATACGTTAAATGCACTGATAAACTCGTTAGTTAAAATTGGATATATTCTGAAAAAAATGAAATTTCTTATATTATATTTGTCTTCTCTATTATTGTAGTAATAATAAATTTTATCCATTTTAATACATCCTTGGTGACCGTTTATAGAATTAAAATATTTTTATTCTCAATTTATTTATAGTTATTTGTACAGTAGGTATAGTGCATGTTTGCAAAATTTATTTTGTTTTTAACTAATACAGAGAGTAATATACACAAAGCAACCAATTGTTATACAAATACAAATTTTGAGAGATTTGTGCACATTATTATGACTAAATTGTATATGTATTAATCACTAATTGATGTATAAGCAGAAGTTTATAGTTGTGTATACATTCATACGAATGCTATAGTATATAGTTTCAAATATTTTTGGAACTGGTGTGAAAGAGAAAAGAATTTAGAAGAAGAATGGCCTACTGGTCCTCAGCATTCAGTTACAGTTTTTTACTGTCGCAATTCACTTTCTTGATTGCTTGCCGCAAATCTCTCTTTATGGACCCATTAGTTTCACCATCTCACTAATGTCGTTACTTTTAATTGTAACTTTGCCCATCCAATTATGTAATCTAAAGATAGTCTAGCTTGAAAATACTTCTCGGGGTAATTTCATGTTATGTGCGAACATTAAAAATAAATCATAAAGATATTCAATTAAAACACATTAATTTTTACAGTTATAATTAAATCGTGGGAACTTGTGTACTTGCAGCAGATACTACCGTATGATATCTAGAGAAAAGAAACATAATAACAAATTTCAACAAAAATCTATTGTTCTGCTTTCTACAAGAATTTAATTCTTGTTTTTACCAAATACTCCCTAAAAACTTAGAATATATTTCAATATATTCTAGTATATTCTACTATATTCTAATATATTCTAGTGCACTCTAGTATATTCGGGTATATTCAATTATATTCTAGTACATTCTACTAGATTCTTATATACATATTCTAGTAGATTCTAGTAGATTCTTATATATTCTAGTATATGTTGGTATATTCAAGTATATTCTAGTATATTCTGGTGTATTATAGTATATTCAAGTGTATTCTAGTATATTGTGGAATATACTGGTATATTCTAGTATATTTAGGTATATTCAAGTATATTCTTGTATATCCTAGTGCATTCTAGTATATTCAAGTATATTCTAGTATATTTAAGAATATTCTAGTATATAATATATTGTAGTATATTGCTATAATACATGCATATAACAAGATCAGTAGCTAATCAAAATATATGAAGTAAGATTCGAAAAGTTGCAGCAGCTAGGGTACCTAGTTTCAACCCCTATCCAATAGTCAGCCTTCTTGAAATCAAGTTGCTTAAAAATAACTATCTACTAACAAATTTGAATGAACATAAATGCAATGATCACCCTATTCCCAACTTCTAATATGTAGCCTCACGCGCCCATATTACAAAACATTTCAAAAATATCATCTTAGTAATAACAAAGCTTAAGATGACTGATCACTGGAACCATAACCCAACTGTCTCCGAATAACAAATCCTTAGCTATAAATACACGTTCTGTAAGACACGAACGAATCGATACAACTCCATTAGCAATCAGCAACGACAAGAAGTTGTAGTTAGCCGAACGCAAACAGATAGAAAAATACGGAGAGTAGAGCTTCGAAGAACAAGAAACCCCTGGCTTGCTACTTATAATTGATGGCCCCCGCCCCTTCTTCCATAACATTGATTTATGCAAGCCTATACAAAAGCCAATCTCGTCGTAAAGTTCTTCGGGACGAGGGTTTCGACGGTTGTGTGGGGCCAGCAAAAACTTCTCGAACCGTTTGAACTAAATAGGTCCCTCGGTGAACCGGCTCCTTTATTAGTAATCGTGCAAATCTTTCGGAAGCGCTTTTCGAGGGTCAACCGTCCATAGCGTGGAGAGAACGAGGACGTAGCGGAGCGCGGGGGATCTAAACAGAAAGACAGAACTGAACAAACCGTAGATAAGGGTTGCCGGTGATTGCCCCATAAAATATGTATGCCGCGAGCGTCGCCCTTTTTCCTTTCTTCCTCCACCCCTTCTCCTGTCTTCCTCCTGCGCCCTCCTGCTCGCTCCTGCTCACCTTCGTTCATCCCTTCCTCCCACGTTTTCTCGCTTTTTATACGCAGCACGGACGTCTTCGATCCCTCGAGCAACAAGCCCTCGCCTCGGTGCCGAGAACATCGCCGATTCATGCGAATCTCGAAACCACGCTAGATCGTGCCCACGAGTACTGGATGTTTCATCGGTTGTACATCAATAGTTTCGCGGGAATATACCGAGTGATTGATCGCTGGTACAGTGCAACGGCCGGAATCGATATTCGGACATCGTTTACAATGGAATAACTTTTTCAAAATTGTACCACACCTTTTCAGCTTTTTCAATGGCCCGGAAGAATTTTTATGTGGATGGAACGATCTTTGGGAAGTGACCTAATAATTCACAAATTTCAGGTGTTGTAATTAAATTCTATAAGACGGAAGTTGTTACGTAACGTGAAAAGAATTTTTTGAAAAAAATTGCAATTGGTCGGGATCCGTAAAAAAACAAGTACCTTATGAGATGGGCCTCTCTAAGCCATTTAAATTCCATGTTTTACAATTTTATTAAAATGTATCGTTTAATAGTAATTCGGGGTAAAGTTAGCTGGAACACCCTGTATTAACCCTTTGCATTCGGAGCTATTTTAACTAAAAAACGAAAGATTTTTCTATTCTAGAATATTTCCATTCTATACAATTTTTTTTCATTGTTTGCATATGAAACTGATATAATATCTCATGTGATATGTAAATGTCTAGTAGTTTATTAAATACGAACAAAAATGATAATGTGAACAATATTTTCAAGAATAGCATAGCAATTTTCAATGGTGCCTCAGAGTTGCCTTCCGAGTGGTAAGGGTTAATAACAATAACTAAATAAATCTACCTAATACATAATAAGAGAAAAGATCAATTTTTTTTGGAATTTTGACTCACACCACTTTCATATAATCACATATACCGTAGTATACACGTAGTACAGCATCGTGTACATAGAATACATATGTATACGTTCTTCTGGCCCCTACTTTATCCTCATACTCGCAACTGTTTGTTTCTGTCTGTCGAACTTGGAGCATTCTGTTCGGGTCGGCCTTCCCCCTTTCTTCTCCAACTTTTCTCGTTCTTTGTCATCGTATATCGCCCCCTCGACGCTCTTTGCCAGAAGAGCTCTAAAGGGAAAAGAGCCGCACCGGTGGCGGCCAATATTCCTCGCCCGATGAAAACAGAAGCTCAATGGACGCGTGGCAATCTCTCGCCTCCCTTTGCAGATGCAAATTCGGATATGTGTCTTCGATTCCGTCTCCAGCGACGGTAGATGTCGACGGCCGCTGGAAATATATTTCGTCCGTGGTGCCGGGCGATTCACTTTTCGCTTGGAAAAGTTTATTCTCGGACTGGGTTCGATGCTATTCTCATTCCATATTTCTTTGACGAATTTACGTGTATGTTATTAGTTGCAGTGTCACTTCAAAGTCACTGCCTCGAAAGGGCTCGGTTTACACTTAACCTAATTTTGTAAAGTTAATTCAACTCGACTGTCCCATTCAGTCCCTCCATTTTTCAATTTTCTTCTTCTGTTAAAAAACTAAATTTTCAGCCTTGATCCTTGATCTTTGATCTAGATCCTTGTTACTCTACAAATACATGTTACATTCTTGTTACTTGTTAAATTCTTTCTACTTGTTAAACCACTCTTTCATCATCCTGTCTAGCATGATCTATTATACTGAAGTTTCTTAAGTAATAGTGAAATTGAAGAATTTGTTATACTATTAAATTCTGTATTTTTTACTGTTAACTCCTTGCGATACTATTTATTTTGTGATTATAGCGATTAGAAATTCTACATCGTCCAGAATTTCTTAGAAAAAGAAAATGTTTATATTTATTGTACGCCTATATTTTCTTCAGAGGCTTGTATGACCTTGAAAACCATTGCGTCGTATACGTTTTCATATGATAGAAAACGATACATAGCATTCCATTTAAAAAGCTGAAGGTCACCTTCATTTCTAAAAGAATGCAGATAAAAAGAATTATGATTAGATGGTCTTATAAAAACCAATGGAAAAAATTAATGAAGTGCTTTCTCTGTATGAATTACAGTATTGATTACAAGCAAAATTTTATTTTCAGTGTAACTTCACAATGTTTATTAGTACATTTATTAGTATACTTATATTAATTAGTGTAAATATATATTTATTAGTATAGTTATATTGATTAGTACAAGTATATATTTATTGGTGTACTTATATCAATAAGTACAAGTATATATTTATTAGCATATTTGCATTAATTAGTACAAGTATAATTTTTATTAGTATATTAGTATACTTATTAGTTTACGGTGACAGCCATTGGTTAGGTGACAGTTCTTCCACCCTATTCGACTGAAAATCTGACCGATTACTCGTGGGATATACGATTCACGGAATCGAATGATCCGCGGGATAACTGTCGTCATCCGTGGACGGTCCGAGCGAGAGAAAAAAAAATGGCAGATGGGAGTAGGAGTAGGAAACAAAACGGAGAAGAAGAGAAACGATGCATGAATTTTTTTATTGCGGGTTTGGCGACGCCGCGATTTTAATACACGCCGCGTTCGAGAAATATTTTTTCGAGTGACGCTCATTCAATGCCACCGCGAATTTATCGAGGAAATTTTCTCGAGCGGTATATGAGCATCTAAAATTTAAATGCATGCGAATTTGTCGGTTCCCCCGGAAAATCCATACGAAATATCGACGGATAGAGGGAAGGGAAAAAAATGGAGGAAGCGCGAGTACCTACACACGTCGGCTGTACATTATAAATTCCAGTTTGCATACTGAGTTCGCCTAGTACGATATTCCACGGCGGCGGCGCGCGGAATGCCCGTTATACGAAACGAAAATAGGAGGTAAACTGTACGAAATAGAATATACTAGCGAATTGCCGCGCGATGGCGGAACACGCTCTTCCGGTTCGCAGTCGCTTGTTTGCTGACGCCTGTGTGTGTGTACGCATTCTGCCAAACCTACGACACGTTCAATCAGTTTGATGCTTAACGTCCCGTTTTCTCTGATCGAGACAATAAGAGTACACAGCATATAGCGCATTCCTATCGTTTTGATTCCTCGTTGTACCATAATCCGGAACACAAACACCACAAAATATTACTTATTTTATCGCTCACTGTTTGCATTCCATCTCGACACAACTCTCACTAGGCCGAGACAGTTTTTTTCTTAATAAAACGGAATCTGAAAAGGCTAGATTTTAAGTTTGTTGCAGCCAACAAATCCTAACGAAATTGTGTTTATCACTTGTTATTTACATATCGTCGAATCTTACAATAATCTTAGAAAATTGAAGTAGTTTATTTGTTGTGTTAAGTTTGTTGTGTTTCACGAATTCTAATGCAATTTTGTCTTTACAATATTTAAAAATTTCTGGATCCGAATAATGAAAATTGTACAGGGTGTCTCACTTAAGTCCAAAATATCATTTTTAATATTGTAGCACAAAGAATATCGAGATGGATTGATCATGAAATTTTCAATGACTTACTTTTATTTACTATATCATTTTATTAGATGTTTACAGGTGTTAGCATTTCTCCTTGCAAACAAAAATTAAGTTTGACCTTCATCTTCAAGGTTATTTGAAGGTCATGTCACAGTACATATCTAAATGTATTTTTTTATGAGCTACGCGATGTGCAACACGAAAATATATGTAGTTATTTAAAAAAAAAAAACATCGATGACCTCGACAACTACGAGAAATAACAATCTTCCAAAATGCTTCTAAAAATGTTCAGAAAATGCTAGAATATAAAATTCAACAGAATTCTGTACGATTTCTATTTATTTTAGTTTTCTATTTATTTTATGTCTAGTAATTAGTAGACCGCGAAGCTTTCTATGAAACAATTTATATCTAATTTTATATTTTGCAAGCTTTTGAAGATTTCTATGCATAACGTTCGCTGTTAAATAATAACAAATTAAATGTGAAATTTTTCGAGGTATAGCTTTTTATCAGATTCCAATGGATAAAAGCCACTTTAACGTAAAAAGTCCACGATACATTTAGAAAATGATTAAATTTTCTATAATATTAAAGTGTTAACATGCTTTTGGTGCTCGTTTCGATAAGAATGCAATGTACCTCGCTGTTAGAAGAATATGTTTGGCATAGCACAGCATGGGTGTCAGGTAGTTCACAAGAGCGATGGTTCTTCGTGATCCACTTAGGTATTGCGTGACACCACTCGTATTCTAATTGCCGTACCGCGAGGACAAAGACGTATATGCTCGTGGAGAAAAACGGATACCTGTTACTCCGGCCTTGTTCCAGACGGAATTTAAATGAACGACCTGTTATATTTTACTTTGTGCTTTTCTATTTATAAATTATTGGACACCATTCGAGGATAAAGATCTCCTTATCTAAGGCCGCCGGAATAAATAGCGGTACTTATTTCTTGGCGAGAGTTATAAATCCAGTCGGAGGAGCTACGGCGTGTTTGCGTTTAGTTGCTGCATGTTAAAACAATGGCTTCCTCTGGGCAAGGTAACTCTCCCAATGAGAGGAAGTACTTTTGTCTTTGGTTCAAGCATTTCTTGCAAGCTTTACGAGATTTGTCTTAAAAGTTTATGTTCTTCCAGGTCGGTTACTTTAAAACTGATTTGTTTAAACGTAGGCGTATGCAAATTCGTTTGATTTAATAAATGATCCTTAAGAACAAGGTTACATTTCCTAAAACATGCACTAAAGTCGTTACAATTAATTTTTCTTCGTTGTGTTTCTTCATTGCGGACTACAGTCAGTGTAAAAAAAGTATTTGCACGCCCTTTAAAACAGAATAACTTTTTAAAAATATTTTTTGCACGTCTTTTAGCGAACCAGTGCTTCTAATTGTTCACAAAAAATCAGGTCGTTTAATACAATTGTAAAAAAGTTATTCTTCTTTAAAGGGCGTACGAATACTTTTTACACTGACTGTATATTTAGTGAAAGGTTTAAATTGACATTTAATCGATTGTACATATATAGAAATTCTAGTGTGATCTAGTGTGATTTCTGCCACTATATTTTACAAAATATATTTGCAAGAGAACATTTTTTTAACATATTTAACATAAAGTTTACATTCCAAATCGTATCTAAATATTCTTCTTACAAGAAAGAGGCTTATTAAAGAAATTTCTACATTATTCCTATTTTCATGGAAAACTGGAATATTGGAAGACTGAAAATATTGTGGTAGCTCTGTAATCATTTCAGATTATATGCTATTTTTAGGAAATTCTGCTTCGCATCCAGCACACTGTATCTCCATGTTGAATAATTCGAAACGTCTCTGTGTATAGCAGAGTTGAAGATGCTTCATATCCATTTCCTCGTTTTTCGTTAATGGACGCATTTTCTTCGAGATATTCATCATGATGCTCGCGGTTTTACGAGTTCGACGCGTCCAATGCTATCAGTACAGCATGAAGAACGAACGGGAGTCGGCGCGCAGTTCATCTGGATTATATTTGACGTTCCTTCGGGATATCATGCTATTTTTACCGATTATGAGTCTGCCGTAACACGTTTCTTCTTTTAACCGACATTACCGATAGCCTTCACCTACGATTTGTCGCCGCCATTTTCACTATATTTCACAATTTTTCTACAGCCGCCGACTGTTCACCTTTTCATACTATTCGCTCTCGTTTGCATTAGTTTTATTAGCATTTGTTAGTATTATATAATACCGGTTAATTTAAGTGTGTAATAAACTATTTTACTGTTAGTATTACTTCGAAGAAAATTATCGTTTTCAAATTTACCATTTCACAACTAGCACTACCAGTATATTTTACAGTTAAAATTGCAATATTACGTAAGGAAAATATGGAACGTAACGTAAGAGCCATATTTGTATTTTTCAATTAAATTATGTTTCTCACAAGTGCAAAGCTAATTGGAGATTTTTAAAACAGTATTTAAGGATATTTTGTTAAATAATATTTAGTTTTATTCTTAGCTCCAAGATGCATGAGTGAAGCTTATTCTATACATATATATATACAGTGCGTATCAGATGTTTAGACGCAACCTGTGATATTAATAAAAACATACGCTCTGATGAATATTTGATTGATTTATTTTATCGTATGTTTAGAATACTCTGAAAAATTATGATTACTACTAAAACTATTCATATATGGATCAGAGAGTACGTTTTTGTTCAAATAATAGGGTGCGTCACTTACAGTTTGTACCTCAAATATCTTTGTTGTTTCTAAAAATACGTCAAATGTGTTAAAGACAAAGTTGAATGGTTCAATGGGGCTCACACAATGCCATAAAAATATTTGTTTTAATCTTCTATGTTTTTGTAGAGATCTCAAGGTCACCTTTCATTGGGAATTCAGTGACTATAATTACTCAAGGTCATTCAAGGTCACAGACAGAGGAAGCGTAATGTAAACAATTCATAGCAAATGGAGTTATCCCACTCCTATAGTAAATAATTTTGCACCTTCAGTTATCAACCAATATAATATTTATGAATTTAATAATAATTTGTAAATGGTAAATTCAAGCTTCCGGTTGACTAGAAACTAGAAGTCAATGAAATTGAATTTTTCTTCAATATTGGAGTTTCTCGCCTTTCATAATAAAGCTCGATTGTAAAAGTGGAAATCAGAAGCAAGTCATTTTGACCAGTTCGGTGGTTCTGGTGTTTTAATATGTGTCTCTCCGTCGCAAGATAAACGAATCGACCAGAAACGTATCGGTGTACGTGCTAGAAAGTAAAATCTTCACCGTGCTCAAGGCATTAGCGAACGTTTCTACGTTTCTTGCACCCAAGTCACCCTGCTAGTATCCTAGCCAACTTCTTCGGGAAGCAACGTGAAGTTTATAACTCGGAGGAAGCCGGTGATGGGTCATGGGTACGTCGTGGTAACAGTCCCGTCGCCGAACATTCCACCACGTATTTCTTCCACGTATTTTTCTGTGCGCCATACGGGTCGTTCGTCACGGGAACTAACCTTCGTTGAACGCGTGACGACTCCATTACACCCCCAAAAGCAACGCCTCCGACGAGCTTCTTCGGAGTCAAAGTCAATTTTCACTCGAACTTGCCAACTTTGACTACTTCGAAAAATCGATTTCCCTTACTATATTTTATTTGTTTCTGTACGAATTTTTTTTCAGAAAAACTATCGAACTTTTCGTATCAGAATATTGCACACATATTCATTGATATTCGAAGTACACGTATGATTTTTTAAAGTAAAAATAATCAAGATTACACGTTTCCCATGATTCCGGTCGTTTCACTAATGTTTGTTTATCTACAAAATGGTGGCATTAGGAAGTCAAATTACCGATTTTTTAATATTTGTCCGGCTAGCACAAAAAAAATAATACGAAATTGAGGGATTTTAAACATTTTGGTTTACGCGATAACAGAGTAAATGTTGAAGATTCTCTAAAACTTCAAGTCGATTGGTTGTGGCGTCTATCTTCTACGATCGTCAGCAGATGGACAATTAGTCGACTTTCCCGGTACAGTAATCTCTCCGTAACTGTCGCGTCGAGCGACAGTTATAGAAGCGTTGAGTAGAGAAGAATAGCTATTGAAAAAGAAAGAGAGAGTGAGGTTGGTTTAATATTATAATCGATATCTTAATTTAAGGATTCTTTTTCTGTGTCATAAATTTAGCATTTTTCGTTCAAATTTAATTTTTCGATCAGCACTAAACAGATAGTAGAGGAGGCGAATTATTAAAATTTCATTGAGATTTTTATATCACCAGTGAATTTTAATAAAATGTAGTTAATTGGTATGATAATTAATTTTTGGTGAGGAATATTTCATTGTATTGAAATTTAATTTTTAGGATAAATTTTAAAATTGAAGGAATAATACTGAGAAATAACAATATTTTATAAAGTGATAATAGTATATTGATGCAATCAAAAAATTAGGAAGCTTACAATTTTAATTTGTAGGTATCTATTGTAAACAAAAGGTAGGGCGTTTTCTTAATAATACAGTGAGATAAAAAGGGTGAGAGGTTCTTAATAAATTAGAAAATCGTTTATAACGAATCCGCAGGACTGAACGTATTTCTTATTCGCCAAGGATTAAAGAGAGAAATTCGTTCGATCGAACTGGCAACAAATCGCCTCGACCAACTTCGGTAATTGTAAACGAAAGAGACGGTATTTCTTTTCGTAAAGTTTACCGACTTTCGCCGAGAGCGAAGCCACCGTAAAAATAACCTAGCCGCGGTGTGTAAGACCTAACTTCTCCAAAAACGTTTAAGCCGAGCTTAATCGCTTAATCCGCCGACATAGATCTCTTTGTGCGCGCACAATAGGTCAGGGTTGATTCGAACAGACTGTAACTACTTTCTATGCTACCTCGAGCGGATATTCTCACAGTGTAAACCATAATTTTGGATCAACTCCTGGGAAATTTATCAGATTCAAGACCTAAATCCTGCCCCAAAATACGCTTACTTCATTCAATTAAGAATGTTATTTCGATGGAACGAGGTCTACAAAAATTAGTCAGATATAGCTCTAACCCCTGGCATGCTAAAATTAATTCATCGACGTTGTTAAGCACTGTAGAGCAATTTTTTCTTAAATTTAATTATAACCAATTTTTTAATGCCAATTTTCTGTATTAATGGAATTTTATAATGACTGCAGTAAATTTTGCATGTTTAGAACGCAGCCAAAAATATTTTGTACGTATACTTTTATCGTTGGAAAAACGAATTTAGGAGGTGAAACTACCCCTCAAAGCGAGGTTCGAAAATCTTTTAAGCTGGATAATTCGAAAAATAGCAGAGATAGCAAAAATGATACAAATGAAAATTAATTGTCTGGTTATACGGCGAGAGTTCATAATAAAGTATTCCTTTGTAATATCACCGAACTGGCAACAGCACTTTTTTCAGTTATAGTACTTACAGTTCTGACCATTGTTAGTGATTTTTGTACTGGCTTTCGTTTTTTTTCCATTTTATATCGTCAAAAATGACCCATTTTTCGCTAGCAGTAACAAGTTGGTCTAAAAATGGATGGTCTCTGTGTCGTTTTAACAAGGAATCGCAAATTGAAACACGGTCGAACAAATTCTTCTCCATAAATTCGTGCGAAAGCCAAACACCATACCTATTCGTCATTCTGAATTTGTTGATGGGCAATGAAACTGATATTTTATGAAATATTTCACATCGCTCGAAATCTCTGTTGTTACCTACCTTGGATTTTATTCGATCGAATATGTAATTTCATGAACATTAACAAATAGGAACAAAGTGTTTCGTAGCAGTGAAATCTGTAATTAATATTAACAGATTTAAAAAAACGATAATGACAATAGTATTCAAGTATTACTTAAATAATTATTAACAAATTGAAAATTTGAAGTATTGGGTTGGAATGCTTTTAAATTAAAATTTCAAGATAAAATTAAGATATTTATTCATAGATTTATTCAATAACATATTTTCCATTCTGTTCTATTACTTCTTACCACTTTTGATGTAATTTGTCATGTTACTGAATAAACATATGATTAAATATCCTAATTTTATCTTTGAATTTCCTAATATCCTAAATCATAAATCTTCAATTGTCACTACTACTGCAGTGGTCGCGTAGAAGACGCGATCGCAATTAAATTAGTAATATTCATATTCTTTTTAATTCTAATTATAATACACTCGTGTTTCAGATGGTCTTTGAAGTTCAAAGAAAAATTTTAACAAAAAGTCAGCAATATTCGATGCTTAAAAAATATTGTCACCGATGCCCCTGCTCCAGGGTCCCACGTAACAGTTTTCATTGATTTTTTAAGTATGTACTTGCGATAATCTGACAAAAAATATTCTAAAAAAAAGCTGATCAGTTTTATTATTGTCAAGGCCACCTTCATTTTTTTTAAATGGCACTTCAAAGTCATCCGAAGGTCATCGTATACTAAATCGTTCAATTCGTCTTGACACGGTCCGTAATGCTGTTAAGTCAAAAATACAAAGTGCCATTTTAAAAAATGAAGGTGACCTTGACGATACTATAAAAAAAAATGTTTTTCGGACTTTTTTCTTATTGCAATATATAGCCAATCGAAAACTGATCATCTTTTGTTGAAAATATTTTTGTCAGATTATCGCGAGTACTTGAAAAACCGTGAAAACTGTTACGTGGGATACCCGGTACATGCTTGAACGAAATTGACAATTTGACGACTGGTTGACGATGTGCGAAAATTCAGCCGAAGCACACGTGTCGTTCGGAGACACGTCACGCGAAATATTAACGGGTGGCAAGTATCGTTTCGCTTTTACTGGCGAGAGGAATAAGTTCGCGATGCGCGACACAGCCAGTCGTGAAGCGTCTAAATATTAAATGCGCGACGTATGCGAACAATTACGTTTGCGCGAGTGTTATCTGCCGCCAATAACATCCAACTTTAATAGTACCACCCTCGGAACGACTTACAGCTACCCTCACGGCGCGACAACGCTTCCGCTCGCGTGTACGTGGGGCCACTTACACGAGCATGTCGACCGTAGGAGTTATCTTGTGACGTAATTATAACTTGTAGTTTCTAGTACTTTAGTTCACGGAGGTTAGTGTAAGGAGAAACGGTGAGAGTAGAGGAGAGGAGAGGAGAGAGAGAACAGCCAGACCCCGAACTTTGAGAGATCGTCATTTGCCTGCCGCCTCAGCCGAGCACGGAACAGAGATAGGGGATGCGAGCAGGATAAACAAACGAAGGGAGTACCTGCTGAACGAGGACGGGGAATATTGCAATGAAGAGCGACAGAGCTCGACAGAGGCAACAGAAAGAGAGGGAGAAAGGAAGTACCGATAGAGGGGAGCAACGAAGATAAATTCGAACCAGGAAGAAGAGTAGAAGTTAGAAGATCAGAGTTAAAGGAGGAACTGCAACAGACAGAAGACATCCGACTGTGCTTAGAACCACGGCAACATCCTCTTTACCAGCAACGACTTGATGGCTTCGAAGTCTCTGTCGGGAAGGTAGTAGTCTCCCCCCCCCCCCCCTCCACCCCCCTCTACCCACACCTTGTCAGCAGGTAACATCTTCTCTGCGTGTATGATCGTAACTGTCGAGGGAAACGCAACCAGACCTCTAAGACCCGGTACTTGTTAGAACATATTTTGTGATAACCGCTGGTACGTGAAACGGTTCTATCGATGGAAATTCGGGGGATCTGGTAAGACGTATATGTATAGACGACGACTGCTCTTTGACGCGTCTTCCTCCTCTGCAACGTTGCATGGCTGCTTTTACTCGTAAAAGAACGAGCTGGGTCATATATGATACGACTTGAAATACTTACACCTTCAGATTTGGACTGAGGGGTTGCCCGAAGTATGAGATCAGGAAGAATTGTTAATATTTATGTAGGAGCTAAATCTGCTTCGCTAGTATTAAGGATGTTCTGGAGGTATATAAAAACGCAAGAAAATTTTTGAAAATTTGACAAGATGTAATTCTTACTAAATTAATGCAACTTCAAGTTTGCACATTTTAACACGTCTTCTTATGGAGAATTCGTAAAATTCCACTTCAAACCCTATTTAAACCTTGAAAAAACGCAACTAGAAAGTCCAGTTTTTTTTTTATATGTAGTAAAAATTATGTTCAAAATTTAATAGGATTCAATTGACATTTATTCGATATTTGATAAAAGAAGCAGCTGCCATTTTATTAATATTGGTCTGAAATATCGTTAATTCTTCTATCGTATTTGTCTATAATCTATACTGTACAATATATACTAAGATATAGAAACGGTAAGTGAACTGTTAACTGAAATGTTAAGATAGGATTGTACTGATTTATGTACAGGGTGTATAAAAATTATATGTCACGAATACCATGGAGGTATACAATGCAGAGGTATACAATCCCTCCGTGGTGGTCGTGACATATAATTTTTATACACCCTGTACACCAAGTCCAATTTCTCGAGTCTGAATAATGTAATAT
The DNA here is from genome assembly GCA_916610255.1 of Lasioglossum lativentre. Taxonomy (NCBI): domain Eukaryota; kingdom Metazoa; phylum Arthropoda; class Insecta; order Hymenoptera; family Halictidae; genus Lasioglossum; species Lasioglossum lativentre. The sequence continues at coordinate 11,037,066 of OU744357.1, read as the reverse complement.
ATAATGTTATTATTATTACTATATTTCATTTTTAATGTGTGCCCAAACTATTCTTTGAAAAGTCATATTCACCATTTCGATCGAATATTTTCTGCAAGGGGGTGCTGCATGTATTTCAATATATGCTCCGACGAGCTATAACAAATCAAGCGATAGAACCAATTATTTCTAACAATTACTATCGGTTCGCACTATATGGAAATAATTGTCTGGCATTTTGTCAAGAGCGTGTAAACGAGACGACAGATACGATCAAGTGAGAACATCGAATATGAAACATTTAATTCACGTTCTGCGGAACATCGAGCCGTGAAAAATAATGGACGACGTAATGTACAATGGGGAAAAGTAGCGGTATTTTGAGGTTGCACGGTTGTTCTTTGAAAGCCCATTGAACCATGAAACCTCCGGACACACAACCACCGCTTCCACTCGACTCGACACTTCAAGCATTGTTGACCGTTGGAAAACGGACAACCAGCACTTTTCATGGCGCTCCTTTTTGCTTTGAAACACCCCCCGGGGTATACGGCCAAGGCGCAATTAGCGATTGTCCGCGTTTTCAGCAATTAAGGGCGAAACGATGTTGAAAAACCGCTGGGGTTGACTGTCACTACTAATTTCGCTCTTTCCCTCTGCTCTTTAAGCGACAGTTTCACGGCTTTTAGTTTGTAAGACACTTTACGGAGCACGGTAAGCAGTGCACGGAAATATGTGACTCGTAAACGTTTCGCAATTATCTGTTCATGCACCATGGGCTCGGGCGAAATGTTAATAAATAGACTGCGGTTGTTTATTGCAAAATAAAAATGTTCCAAGTTGATATTTTCTCACTCAATAATTTTAGTACGTCCAAGGAAAGGTAACACGTACTATTCTTCAATTTTTCATACATTTTTCCCATAAATGCATAAAATTCGCAGTCTACTGCTAAATAATAATAATAATAAGAACTATTATTTCAGCACATTTAGTATTTACTTGTCTAGAACCTGTAATGCTAATATTTTTAAAAACAAAATGTAAGATCCTTTGAATGTTTCTGACTAGACGGCGGATCTTTATGCAAAATAAAAATGTTATATCTGAATTGCAACAACCTGGAGTGAAATATAAATTTACTTTCATTTTTAATACGTTCGATAAGTTGAAAATTATATAAAATATTTTAAAATTCTTACAATATTTTTACTGATTTAAATTACAAATACATACTCATTTTTTTCGTAAATGCATAAAATCCGCCGTCTATTTATGTAGGTGAGAAGTGTGAAATTAACAAATTAAAGTAATGCAAGCTCTATTTTTAATTAAATTTTTAAGAATATTTACGGTAAATTTAAGGACATTGTCATGGATATAAAAATTGATTTTCAGCTCTAATGTTTTACACTTTGTTTAAACTTCCCTTATAATATTTTCAGATATTTATATTTACTTAACACCATTATCGATCATGTAGAATCATTCGCTCCACGTTTATACCATTTCGGGACACCCTGTGGACATATGGAATAAAATAGTTTATTCAAAGTTGTTTTTTCAAGAGAACAGTTGCCTCGAGACCTATAATTCCCCTGAGACTTTTGTTCTTCGCGATGAATACTATAGGAGGCAATAAAAAAAAAAGTTTGAACTTGAAAAAAGGGTCAAGGTCAATTTTGCGGTCCATATTCATTTAACAAGATCTCCACTTATCCGGAGGTGCAAAATCACGACGATCACGAAAATCACGATCTAATTTTGAAACTCCCTGTACGTTTCGCTAGAGCGGACAGCCTCGTAAATACAGGGTGGTCCGTTTAAATAAGAACACCTAAATATCTCCTCAGGTTATTGTGATGCAACAATTATTTGTTACGTAATGTGCATGGTGTCAATGGACCAAATATTTGGCACGAATATTTTTTTCCGAGGGTCATTTTTTTGGAGTTGTCAAGGTCATCGATGTTTTTTGGTACATAACTACATTTTTTTTTATTGCATCGTGTAACTGATGGAAAAATACATTCAGATATGTATAATAACATGACCTTGAAATGACCTTGATCCTCGATAATTAAAGTTATACCCAGAAATGATGTCGAATTTATCGACAAAAAAATCGGAAAAAAAATATTCGTGCCAAATATTTGGTCCATTGACACCATACACATTACGTAACAAATAATTTTTGCATCACAATAACCTGAAGAGGTATTTAGGTGTTCTTATTTAAACGGACCACCCTGTATAAATATCGGTAGCCAGAGCGATGCAAGAGAGGGGAGGGTGTTCTCAATGTACCATTTAGTTCTCATGGTGTTCCATTGAGAACACCCTGTATAAGGATGAAAAATGTGAAGAGTAAAACGATACCCAGAAAACGCGAAAAAATTAATCGTGAACGAATGATTGAAGGCTGTCAGGTGTATTGAAAATTGCTGGTCCAGTGGGAAAGTTGTTGGGCACGACCAACAGTCGACGCGTTCAATCCAGTTTCCGGTTACAGTAACGCGAGCACGGTGTTGTCTTACCCGGCAAAATAGCTGGCTGTGTATTCGTAATTTCGTAACAGAATACGCGGGGGCGCGTGCTGGACGATTGACAAATTTTCGAGATGGTTGCGGCGACACGGTTTCTATTAATTTTACGGTATCGTTAATAATACGACGCAGCGCCGCCGCGCCGTCCGGAAACTTTCCTCAACAGCTGATTAATTTAACTCGGGCTTACGAGATTGCACCCGAAGCGAGGTTTATTCATGCAGATCCCGGGAATGTTCTGGAACAACAACGGGCAACTCCGCGATGGAGGCGCGGAGTCGCGGGACCTAACTACTACCGCGGATCCGCGTTGATTTCTCGACGGTGAGATCGCGGTGTATCGAGGTAGCCACGAGATTTATCGTCCTGGTAACTGAACGTTAGGGAAAAAACAAGAACGCCTTTCCATCGTACGAGCTTCGCTTTTCCTTGCCACTTTCATCTCCTCACTTCGGGAGCTGCTAGGAGAAGAATCTTAAGGGGGAATGTACACCTAGCAGGGTAAAAAAAATCGATTTTTCAATTTTTACAGTTTCTGAAAATTCGATATGTTAAGAATCTCTGGTGAAAATTTCAAGTGAAGATACCAAAAATTGACGAAGTTTATCGGGAAACAACGATTTTGACATCGGTGACCAAAACATCTCGAAAACCAGTAAATCGATTAACTTGAAATTTATTGTGGTTATTGGATGCATAATTATCTAGTCTTTGTCATAGGGTTTTTCCTCTACGATTCTTAGTTGTTTTTTTTTTAGGACAAAATACGAACGAATTTTTGACTGAAAATCGCTATTGCAAGTTCAGACGCTCGCCATTTTGTCAAGAATGGATATTTTTGAAATTTGCTATGACAAAGACAAGATTGTAGTATCTATTTTACAATCTTCTGTGTTTTTTTATAACAGATAATTTTTGACGAAATGCCACTAACGACGTGATATATTAACGACGTGACTACCACGGGAATATTCAATATTTTTAAATAAAAAAAATACTAAAACATTCTCGAAAGTGTATATTTTAAACCACAAAGAAACCGATCCGATCATTTCAATAGTTTCCCCACAAAAAATTCCCGAAAATCAGCATTTTTTGTGGAACCTACAATAATAATAATATAGGTTATTGCAAAAGTTTATCTGTAATTTATATAAGTTTAATTAAATTTTATAATTTATCTTTAATCTTTAATTTGATATCTTTAATTTATAAACACTGGTGACTTTGCGTTGAAGAAACAATCGACGAGATTTTTTAAAGATTCGAAAGATATACAATTTTGGATTTGGATCGCCTCAAGGTCATTTCAAAGACGTATGCTGAACTTGTTTTTTCCTGTACTCTTATAATATCAAAACAAAGATATGTTTTAATCATAAATACGAATAGTTATGCATGCGTTAATATTCACCTTGCATTAGTGCTTTCTCTTTCATTCATATAACATAGAATTAAACTATAAACGAAAATATAAAAGAAATAAAACATAACGAAACCTACGAAATTCATAAAGTATTAATTTCGAAACGACGCACGTTAAAACGCGTGAACGGCGATAACAAATAAGCGATGGAACTGATTGGTTTCTAACAATCAATGATAATTTCAATGATCAGAGATTAATAAAATGATGGGAATTCAATCAAGGAGACTCGCGTAGATTAATAAATAATACCGATCGGTCGGGAATGAGAATTCTAACCGTTCGCGCAGTTTCGGTTTTAATACCTCGTGCCCGATCATTTGTGACGTTCGTCAGCGTGTGTTTGAATATTATAACGCAATTATTGTGAAATTATACAATGGCAGCGTAATAATCTTCGAAGGGGATAATGCGAATGCGTTTGTAATTGTCACGTCGCCCATTTGACGGTTGTCCCTACATGAAGTAATTTTGCAACGGGCGTGGCATCAATCTCGTTAATAAATAATTACAATTACCGAGTCGTATAATACGGAATATTAATCACGTGTTCCCGTTGTTTACCAAACTTTGTTGAAACGATCGCTCGGAACGTTTAGTATTAAATATCGTCAAGGGAAAGGCAACACGGCGAAAAGCACGAATAATCGCGCCTCCGACTTTTTAATTAATAATACCGCGAACGATTAATTAGAGAGTAGCGGCGAAAAGAGTTTTGAGCGGTGCGCGACGGAGCTTTTTAACGCAGACGTTGCGTTCAGTAGTTTGCTACAATTTCCACGTAATTACTGAAGTAATTTCGAGACAGCTTCCCAGTTAAAGCAATCACGTTCAAAAGGCGAAATGCTGTCCAATGGTAAATGATATTAAGATTTTGGTCGAGATGAATGGAAGAAACGAGTGCCGCAATATTTACTGTCGCTACTTTAATGAAATTATAAAGCGATACGTTCGACTAATATTAATTAATCACTTATTACATTGGCTCATAAAATGCACTGATACGTGAATATTAAACCACGGTTTTTTCAAACTTGCATTTGCAATGGTTGCACAGATTCGTTTTCGTTTAATCTTATTGTTAGTGTTGTAATCGTACTAATATTATTTATCATATACACCATCTAGCGTTACATATAGTATCTGCAGTCTGTTGTTTCTATTATAATGTATCATTTTACACTTAAGAAAAATGAAGTAACTTTGATGTAGTTTTATCAATGATATAACAGGTAATAACATTTAAATTATATTTCTTTGCACCTTAATTCAATCTTTTGTATTTTATATTATTCATGGATTCCTCACATAAATGAAAATAAACCTTCATTTAAAGGACACTTTGTTGTTAAAGATCTTTGTCCTCTTTAAAGAATAATTTATTTTTAATGTTTTGATATCCGTAAACTATATCATACTTTCTCATTCGTAGAATAATATAGGATAATAAGTCATTAATAGTTCATTTTCTTGGAATATTAAAATAGTATAAAAAATTCAGACAAGCCAAAATTTCTATGTTTTAAATTTTATGTGTTCACGTTCTTCTTTCAATATTTAGATACCAAACGAAACAATTTTTCACTGTATTTAAAACACAAATGCTATATTTTCCAATGCGAATGCTTATAACTATTTGAAAAATCGAATAAGAGGAATTTTTCAATATATTTATTTCCATACATTTTGCTTTGGTAATACAGTAAATAATAATAAAAATATGTTCTCGAGCATTAACAGACAAACGCAAACTGAAATGCGTATATCATTAATATTTAAAAATTAAGTGCATTTCGTAGATGTTTAATAATACCGAATGGAAATTTTTGCACAATCCTGTGTCAACACTTTTACTTCCATTATCCTTTTAATACCATTCTAACGAGCTGATTTCGTTGAAATTCCACGCACCAGTAAAGAGAGACAAACAAAAATCTGAACACGTAATGGACAAGGCGCATCGGAAGACATCTCCGCGGACCCTTGCAAACCTAATTATACTCCGACAAAGAGAAAAAGTTCTCGCGACGACAGAAAAATTAGCTTGCCGAGGAACTCCGGCATCGACGAGGACCGTGCGGACGCCGACACTTTATCGCGTACAACAATCTCGAGTGTGCCGTTCATAAAAATTCCATCGGAGGATGGAGTGAAATTCTAGGCGAGCGTTCTCGAAAACGCGGCCATTTAGCAACTCTTCTGAAGAGGTGGTGGCCAACAGAGGCCCTCGCAAATTAGAAAAATTCACCGTCGCTCGTTAGATTTCATTGCTGAGGCCCCTTATCGCGACTCGGCTGGCTCAAAGCGAGACCGCCGCACCACCGCGACCGTTCTCATCCTAGTTGCCGAGCGCTCACCGGTGCACAAGGAGTGGCGATCGCTCGGCTGAATTTCAAATTAACGTTTTCATTTGTTCCGCCGCGGCGCGGTGCGATGCGGCGCCGCGCCGCGCCGGTAACGTTGCCCGAGTCCGGCCCGACCCCGGCCCGAGTCCCGGCCCGAGAGCAACGTCAGTCCTGAAGCGTGTTGAGCCGCGATGAAATTCACGGCCGGCGGAGGGTCATTACGGTAATAATTCCCGGTCGATCTCCCGTGTTCCCTTCACTGTCACCAAAAGGATTTCCAACGCGTTTCCAACGACCGCCATCATATCACATTACGCGTGTACTAGGGTGCACCTTATATTTCGAAAGTTTTAGATCAATCGGACGTCGGGAAAAATTTTGGGCACGCCCCCCCCCCCAATATTGTTCCATGTCGTGAAAAAATGATATATCCATAATTTTAGATCAATCGGACGTAGGGAAGGCGTGCCTAATCGAGCGCGAAGTTTTGAAATAGAATTAACTGCGCGCTTAATGTGATGAGTATACTGAATATTCAAGTTAAATATTTTAAACTTCCAAAAATATTATAATTCCTTACATGCACTCAAGTATAAGTGTAGTTTTTATTCCGCAATTAATGCAGACAATTTGTATTTTCCAAGTAATTACATTAATTTTAGGTATTTGTTACTACCACAAGCTTTAGGGTCTACTGGTTGCAAACTATGATAATGGACGTTTGCTATCCTCTATGGCTGAAATTCATCGACCTGTGCCTAAAACTTGAAATAATTCTTTCAAATATGATTTTTAAACCAACAAACAATCAAACTGCAAATATTTACACTGATTTATAAGAGCTAAGAATTTTACTAATATTATAATAGTATATAATATATAACAATTTGTTCCATCGTTATAATTTTTATTGTACATTGCATGCATGTAATTTTTACCCTATAAGACTTAAGACTAAAACTTAAACTGTGCTAGTTACTTTTAATGGTAGCGATGACAGTAATGATGATGATGACGATGATGTTAATCAATAAGATTTTACAAAAGTGAAAGAAATACTCGATCCAATGGGGCAAACATTATCCTTTCATTGGTTCATATTCCAATGTTTTAAGCTCGGATGAAATGATCGTTGTTCATGCACGCCAATTAATTCTGTAATCAATCGATCAGCAGAGTACTTTGATCTTGTGTTTCAACTTGCACATTGGGGCAGAACTTGTATAGCGTGGCCTGAGTTAATAGAGAACCCCGTATACGATAGACTTCAAGTGCGCGTGTAAGTGCACCGTGGTTAGCCGAAGTTTGGAAACGTAACCCGAAGGATGGGAGGAACTTTTTGAAGGATGTTTCGTTTATAGAGGCACGTTGGTTTCTTTGAATAAACTTCAAAGGACAACCAGAAATTATGGTGTCGGTAGAATGTGGTCTCGATTGAAAAGCTGTTAGTACTCTTGCCTGTTAATTTAAATTGAAGGAACAGGTAAGCAAACAAAATCTTCTGAAGCTTTTATATAATAAATTGCACGTTATTTACAGAACATTTTAAATTATGCTATTTACAAGTGAAGACTTTTTAGCGTGTCAAGAAAGAAACCTAATAGGTAAGAATTCGTTATATATTTTTTTTGTTACTGCGAACATATTAAATTTGATTAAATTTCTGTAGTTATTTTTACATATTGAAAAACATACTAAACCCTCTACAGCCGAAGGATGTTTGGAGCATTGGCAACAAATGCGGTAGGAACAAAACAATCTGTGAACCACAATTCTAAATAAACTTTGATACAAATAATTATTATATTGTACGTTATTGGGTTTGAACGAAAGTTCGTAGCATTTTTCAATTAAAATTCAAAGATAAAATTAAGATATTTGTTCATAGATTTATGCGATAATATATTTTCCGTTCTATATTACTTTTTGTTCCGTGTTATTGATTGAACCTACGAATAAATATCTTAATTTCATCTTTGAATTTTCGTTTACTTTTAAAACCATACAACTTTCGTTTCAACCATTTTTTCATGTACCAAATAGTTTACAAGCAATTTAGGTAGCACACTTAGCTGAACCACTCTGCATTGTAAGAAATGTGTCAGAGTTCCATCTGTCAATTTATTTTACATCGACTGCCATGTGACCAAAACTCGCGATTTTCCTCGTGGCTTCCAGAACTGGGATTTGGGCTAACTCCCATGCTGTTCGTTAGACGATATTGTCCTCTTCTTCAGAACCTTAAAGCACCCTTGAAATGTTCATCGAAAAGTCCTCGACCCCCTAACCCATATGCGCCGTTTGCCGAGTGGAGTTAGGAGTTCGTATCAAAGGAAGATTATGAACTAGTTGCGCGTTCGGAATTTTACAAAACTGCTAACGAGGCTTGAGCACAGTTTCGAACAAAAATGAAATAATGTAATACCTCATTTGAACTTTTGATAAGCGAAGAGACATATTTCCATTGAATACGTGGATTTATTTTGAAATAACCTTTCCGATTTACACTATTATAAAATACATCTGTATATACACAGTTGTCACAAATTATAATCCCTGAATCATAGTGAAAGCTATTTAATTCTGCAAGAACGGAACAATTTCCCGTGAATCTACATTTTGCCGCAAATCGAACATAGCGTCAATGTTACATTTTCGTATTATACGAATTATTGGGTTTTTAATCCACTTATCTCAAATTAATACGTTCATGATAACGTCGAGTAATAGTTAACTAAACTGGAGTTGTTAATTAATGCAAAATTTTAGTCCATGACAGGATTCGCTGTTACCATGGAAATAGTTAAATCTATTGGTAATTTTACAGGAAAGGGGACACTTGATAGATTTCGATGACCTTGAAATATATTGTCAAGGTCATCATTCTAATTTTTTCAAAATTATTTCTTTTTTCCGACCCGTTAGAACTGCGATTGTGTAAATTTTTAAGACATTATTTAAAATGTTAGCAGTCAACAAAATGGACCTACACCGTTTGTAGGTATTATACATTAAATGGCAAATTTATTTCGAGTGTAATCATTCGAGCGCCCACTGTAGTTGTTATGCATAGAATAGATCCGAATCTGAAAAAGTATATGCTGGTCGCGGATTAGCTAGGGAACAGGAAACTAGCTAAAAATTTGTTGAAACGCGCAGGAGGCGAATGCTGCAGGCTAACCGAAAGGACATGGCTGGTCCCAAGAAGTAAGGATTACAGAGGCACGCAAGCTCGAGGGCGGCCAAAGCCTTTGTCTGGAATTGCTTGAAAACCGGCAATGAGAGCGCCCTCTATCCAGACCAATTACCTTCTTTCCTTTCGTCTTTCTCTGTCCCTTCCTTTTTCCCCTCTTTTCCCCCGAGGTGTCGTGGCACTCATCCCGCGGAAGAAATTTCGTTCGCGTTCAATTTTAGCCGCGGGATAAGGGATAAATGCCAAAGTCCTCCCTTTCATTCTTACCCCTCCTCTCTTCAACGTCAGATTCCCCCTCCCCGCCCCCCTCGACTCTTCTACTTACCGCTGGTCCCATCATTTTCTTAGCTTCTTCCACCCACCGGCTCCGTCTTTTCTTTGATAAAGATACGCTTCAAATTTTTTACTTTGTCTTTAAGTACCATCAGGAATTACAATAAAACGAGCCTCCACTCTCCTGCTTTCGACTAACCGTTCCGAAAATGAAACTCTCCATTAACACGTTCCCCTGCAGACTGTTTGATACCGTGGATATAAAGGGAAGCGTAATCGCGGAATGCTTCTCGTTTTACATTGTCTTTTCCACATTAAATCTTCCACTATACAAGTATCATTTTTCTAATCTCGAATACATTTCGTTGTCTATGTGTTGATAATTATTATTTATTGATCGATCGATGTAATATCTATAAATGGATTTAATACACACTAGTAACTTGTATGGGGAAAAGTTGTTCAGAATGATAACCTTGACAATATATTTCAAGGTCATCAGAATCGACGAGGAGGACCCTTTTCTAAATAAGTACTATTATTAATTACCGATGTTTATGTAGAGTCAGAAAATAAATGATGAATATTCTGAAATTTTTCTGAACTTCGCACTATTCGATATGTCACTTATTATTTGTTATAAATATACTCAGTTTATCTGTTGAAATCAATTTTTAATTCTCTCTGGCCAAGCGACGGATTAACGATAAAACAATATTTCTTACATTCGGTATATAATTTATAAATATGCTTCGGATGAATTTGTAATTTCACACATGATTTTTAATTTCGATCTCTTTCTTGTCTGGCTTTTCATTCAGGCCAGAACTTTCGATGAAATTTTTCCTCGTTTCGAATCTCTCGAAGATCTTTGTTAGAATAAATTGCCCACGATACGAAAATTGACGCAACACGTTTATTCTGTTTCGTGGGCAAAGTTGAAAAATCATATTTTGATTCGCGTGTAATTTCCAACGGTGGTGGTATTCCAGCAGCCGATACCACGCCAGCCAATTTCAATTTCACTCTCGTTATCGATCAGTCGCCCGAAGTGAGAGTACCTACAGTTCGGCTGTACATCACGTGGAATTAAAAGTTCTCGTTTCGTTGCCGGAATGTGTAACAACTTTCGAGGAACTCTCGCCGGCGTTCTAGCCAAGTCACTCCTGTTTTAGATACTTATTCTGAGCTTCTACTATTTTACTTTCCTAAAATGTCCGAATATAAGATTTATTACTGCTGTCATCTAAAATATTTCTGCTATTTTAAAGGATAATATGACGACCTAAAATATGACAACATAAAATGCCAAGGTGATATTTTTAAAAATTCCCATGCACAGTCGCTGGTTTTCTATTAAATAGCATCATGTCATTTTTAATCAATGGAACAATCTTGAAACTCCTTTTTTACAATATTTTTGAATATTTTTTAGAGATTGTTTCTTCGTCCTCAATTCAACGAATTGTTACGAAGGAAAAATAGCTTTTGGACATTTATGTTATATCATGTTGTGCAAGCTTACATTAGCATTTTATGTAAGACACTGTTTGCAACGTCAAAGTAATTTATCGTCTTATACAGGGTATCAACGACCTGATGGTACAAGCCGCAAGGAGATGAATCTACATGAACAAATAAGTGGGAAAACAACAAGAAATTTTTTAGTTTGCTGCCTCTTTTTCGAGAAAAATGAATTTGGAGATCCTTTGGGCTCGCGTGCTCCAGTATATGCAGGAAGTAGAATAGGTCGGTAATGGTCAGACGTGTCAGACGATCCCTATATAATAGCACGCATATTCGCTGCATTTTCAAACTGATCTTTCTCGAGAACGAGACATCAAACGAAAAAACATTATTCTCTTTCCCCCACTTATTTGTTCATATAGATTCACCTACTTGCGGCTTGTGCCACCAATTCATCTCTTATAGGTGTCCCAATATTTTTACTATACAAGTAAAGATATTGGGCTGAAATTTTGTTTGCAATATATGTAAGTAACACTACACAGAGGTGGCATACACACAAGGGTATGGATTTAGCAATTTTATTTAAAAAATTTCTTTTCACGTTGGGAAACTTTACACATGTACAAGAAATGTAAATAGATTGTTGTTGAACAGATAGAACAATTAAAATTGAGCATAGGATATTAAAGATTTGTACCTTGAAGTTTGATAAACCTGTATTATTATTTATTAAGAGTGTAGTTTTAAAATCGAAAATTTCATATCCAACAACCTAATAGTTGCGGACCAGAATATCTTTCAGTTTCCAATAGAAGGGAAGATATTACGAAATGGTATTTCTTTTCACGTTAGGAAAATTTAAATACGAGATAAATTTTAGCAGTATATAAAATCATGTAATTTCAAAATTTGGTCGCAAACTATTTCCCATTTAATGGCTTTTCTTAAGGCCAAGATTCAAAGTTGCAGAATTACCCGAACAGGCCACAGCACAGCATTTGATTACACCACAGTAGACAAACCGCGGGGACGATGCCACTCCACGCATACAAATCGACCTATTACGTCGTCTTCGGTGCAAAAAAGAAAGCCCGATGACCATAAGATAGGCCCCCGCTGGCAATCCTCTGTCCTCCGTTAGGTTTTCGTCCGCGGGACGCAAATAATCAGACGACCAAAAGTTCGCGACACGAAGTGGCGCGGGGAACACGTAAAGCGTTGACCTAATTTACCTCCGCAGCCAATTAGCCCGGCGCCGCGCGGCGCTCCGCTGTCCCCCATACTCAAGACAGCCTTACGTATTCCGGCCATTTCAAATTGTAACACGCAGCGCAGTAATTCCTTCCGTGTTCCGCACGGGGAAAAGGGAGAGAAGTTCACGTGCTCTGTTATTACGGGGACGCGGAGCAATGGCCGCGGTGCTTAAAGTTGGACGTTTCGGTAATTCGACGCTGCTCGTACACGGGCCGGCCGTGTAACCGGCGACCGGGCCCCGTGCTACAAGCGACAATTAGAATCTGTTTGCATAATCATGATAATAATGGAAATTCCGAATGGCGCGCGCGCGAGCGCGGGGAATTACTTCGGCCCCCGTCGGAAAATACGGGAAACGAACCCGATCTGTTATTGTTTCGCGGAGCGACCCGACTGCAGAGTACAGTACGTTCAAATCGCGGAATCGTGGCCAAAACCTCGAAAATGAAGCTTTCTAAATATTTCACTTTATATCGATCGTAAATTGTTGATAAAAAATGTGTTAACCCTTAGCACTCGGATGGCGATTCTGAGGCACCACTAAAAACTGCTATGCCATTCTTAAAAATGTTGTACACATTATTATTTTTGTTTGTATTTAATTAACTACTAGACATTTACATATTACACGAGATATTGTATCAGTATCATAGGCAAAAAATAAAAAAAATTGTATAGAATGGAAAAATCTTTTGTTTTTGAGTTAAGATAGCTCTGAGTGCAAAGGGTTAATGTTATCGGGGCACGGGTTCGATCAATTGTTAATGATTAATGGCAAATTTGCAACTTCTTTAACTTCAACGTTTTGGTCTAGTTTCAGACCATTCTCAAAAAAACAATTGCGTCTGTCAATTAATTATTCGTTATACTAATACGTTGTAAGTTAAAGATAGTAACACTATCAATACTTACTAGCTATATGCATGATGAAACAAATTTATTTTAACGAAAAGAGGAAAAAATTTTTTTTAAGAAAAAGTGAAAACACGTGGTTCCATGTCGATAGATCAAACACTGAGACAAAACTGTGGAAAACATTTGAAGAAGACAACTTCTCATTGATCGATGTATCGACCAATCGATATTTGGCGGTGAATTCAAAACGTGAACATGACTTTACAACCAAACTTTAACTCATTATATACCATATTGGTGTTATGGTAAAATTTGTTTATTTTTGACATCCAGATTGGATTTGACTAACATACAATCAAGATTGTATGTGATAAAGATAAATGTTAAATTATTTTGATAGAACGGCAAAACAAACAAACTATTTAACATATTAGAAACAAACGTCATAAAACATTACTGATTCAGTAATGTTGCGTAATATTCGTGTATCTTGGGTGTTTCATACCTAAGGTTTACACTACGATGTTTAATCGTGTGAATTGTTTCTTATAGTGTTCTTTGATGTAAGTTTTTTCTTTGTCTACTACTGTTGCGTTTTCAAAATCAAATTATAATGAAGCTTTCGCTGGGAATTTCGTAAGTACTATTTTGGATTCTTTGATACAATTTTCTTTCGATATAAGACGATGGTTTGGGACGACTTTCGACGTATTACGAACGAGGGTACCATTTTGTACGATGCAGAGTAACATATTCAAATAAATATTGTATAATTTTGCATCAGTTTCTCTGCGACCTTTTTTGTCTGTGTACTTGGATAATTTTCGTTTTTAATGTATTAAGAGGAAACCTTTTTCACTGTAATTTTCAGTAGCAAAAAAATGCACATTTTTAAAAAAAGTGGGCCTATACAACATTGTCCCATATACTAAACAAATAGCTTTGAAATTACAGTGGTTAGCCGAAAATAAATTGGCATGTCACACAAACGACGCAGATAAGTGTCGTGGTAATCATATGATTGCACGGAGTAATGGCTTCGTGTCGGGCATGTTAGCATTGTACGCACCAAAATAATGCTCTCATAGATTCAGTGCCTGAAGAATTGTCAGTTTCAAACAATGTGAAAATATCGACGCTGAGGAAAAGAAAATTACTTTGAGTAACGGTGTCATGCCGATGTAACTATGTGATTTACGAGCGACGTCAGTCTAAATCCTTTCATATTCTCGCCGGGAACAATAACTTTGGGCTGGATAACTTCGCGGTATTTTGGATTAAAGCCGCGCCACGGCTAAAGCGAAAAGCTCTTGTTGCTTTAATCCTCCTTCGTGGTAACGATTTACTCGCGAAAGTATTTCTGGAGCCGCAAATGCTTCGTCTGTGTAATTGCGCGATATGAGATTGCACGGTTGGTATAAAAAATAGTTCGTTCACGATGCGTATATCTTATTAATGTTCCTCGAAAATTGTACGTACAATATCAAAGTACTGATAATTCCAGGAGAGAAGATTCAGTTATTCCTACAAAAACTACTGTATATCTACAGGGTGTCTCAGCTAGACTCCACATAAATGTCTGGAAGGAATATCCTGAAAGAAATTTTTTTTGTCAGCTCATTTTTTCTGTGCTTTTCAAGGTCATTGGTATTTATTTATCTGAGACGCGTATGTTTTCCTATTGTATCTTGAAAATGCATTTGTGTATACAGTGAACCTTGAAATCCAATAAAGAGGTGTGTAGCTACCCTAGTAGCAGAGTTGGGCAAAATTTTCATCTAAATAAAAATTTCGAATAACGAATAAAAACATTTTTATTCATTATTCGATGGTTCGTGTTTATTAGAGTTGGCAATATTTATGGAAAGATTTATTCGAAGCCCTCGAATAAAAGATACAGATAAAAGATGAAAAAGCTTCGTATAAAAAAATGATCTTTATTCGTCGGATTAATTCTCGTCGAATAAAGATACTTTTTATATTCGAACCGTCCAATAATGACTAAAAATTTATTTATTTTGTATTCGTTATTCGAAATTTTGATTTACATGAAAATTTTGCCCAACTCTGCCTAGTAGCATAAAAATATAGGTCAAATATCTTTTTCAAATACTCGAGACACACTTTTTTTTAAGACACACTTTTGATATGAGAAAAATATTGGATCTAAATATTGTACACATGTACAAAAAATGTAAATTGATTGTTGTTGAACAGATACAACAATTAAAATTGAGCATAGGATATTAAAGATTAGTACCTCGAAGTTTGATAAACCTGTATTATTATTTATTCATTGTTTTAAACCATATAAGAGTGTAGTTTAAAAATCGAATATTACATATCCAACAACCTAATAGTTGCTAACCAGAATATCTTTCAGTATCCAATAGGAGGGAAGATATCAATTTACGAACGTGTATTATCTGTTTAACTATCGAATAAGAGTATCATTGGGCTCTTTAAAGGCGTCAAATCGAATTTCTTTCTATTTGTACCGGCAGAACAATAGCCCGGGGCGTTCGTTTCATGTCGGAGGTATGGCCGCGGAAGATTGGCCGGGCCAAATTGAAATGGAAAAATTCGCTAGCTTAAAAGAGGTTCCATTGAAATCGTCATTTTTCTAGCGAGTAACTCCGTGGAACGGGTAACGAAATAATAGCGTTAGATAACGTTTGCCGGTGCGATTATAAGATGAAGTGGCAGTTTCGAAGTGGGCCGGCAGGCAGGCAGGCAGGCAGGCAGGCAGGCAGGCAGCTATACAAGCGGAAAAGCTACTCGCTTTCGTCCAGTCCCTTCGCTCCATCCGATTTCATTTCAGCCCCTGGGCTGCATGCCTATTTCTCTCAAACCATCTCTCGCTCTGCCCTCTGACAGTCTCCCACTACCGATCCTCCTCGCCCCATCCGCCTTTTCGCCTCTTTGCCCCGCCCTGCCTCGCCTCGCCTCGCCTCGCCTCGGTCCGAATCCCGGCAGCACGATTCATCACCCATAACAGTTTCACGGACGGAGAAGAAAGAGAGAGGTAACGCGGTTCGTGAAAGGCGAATTGCCGTAACGCCTCGCCGGAAAGTTGAAAATAATAAATTGTCTCCATTAGTAGCGGACCTGGTCTGACTGTCCGTCGAGCCGTATAACCGGCTGCGAGTTACGTTTCCAACGGGGATCCAACGTGGAACACCGTGGTGGCGAGAGGACAGGGGGCCGAGCAGGGGGTGGCTGAGCACTTTGTCCCCCCCCCCCCTCCCCACTAACTGCGAATTCCGTGGCTGTCATCGGTGATAATTTTTGTCTCTGCCGTCGCTTAAACTGTCCGACCGGAACACGCCCCATATCTATACGCGAATACAAAGCGTAACTCGCGGTGAAATAATTCCATGGAAAACTGAAACGAGGACGAGGCAGACGATACGACGTTTCAACCAGGCCGTAAAATTTAATAAATTATCCCGTGAAGGAAGATCTGTTGCCTGCGCGGAATACTCTCTCGAAATAGACGCGAGCAACGCGAGATCTTAAAGACGCGTAGCCCCGCGCACAGCACTCGTTTCAAACGGGTTTATGGACGGAGATATCGGCTGACTAGTCGTTTGCCCACAGTAAGGTCACTGTCAGCAAACTTCAGCTGTTCGTAGCCTTGAGAATTGGTCACTCGAGTCATCGTTTCGCTGTGATTCGTCGTTTTGCAGGTTCTGCATTTCTCGTTCTGACGTACAGGCTGTTTGGCAACAGGTGGCAGAAAATTTCAGGCACCGTTTAAGCTGAAAATTAAGTAACAAATTTATTGTTTCAGATCCGTTTGGAAGTTTATTAATAGCGGCCTGTACAGCAACGCGTTGAGCAAGACCGACGTGTGGTGTCAAGAAGTCCCCTGAGCATTTTATGTAAGTACAGTAGTGCACGGTTAAGTGTCCGCCGATATCCCCACGAATTCCAAACTGAACTGGGAATTTGGACAGACCTTCGAGCGGGCCGATTGAATCTTGATACGTGTTGTGGTAGTGGTATCTTACTCGCGCGATTGTTTTTTATTATATTTCTTAAAAGTATAAAAAATTCATTGCAATGACAAAGTTACGACGATTCCAGAAGTGTCGGTACAAAACTTTCGACCCGTTTTTCGCGAAACGACTTTTCCAAACTGCTGAGAAGTGTAACCCAAAAAGTATTCAACTGATCGTGTGCGGAAACTATGTTAATTTTTTATATTTACATTATTTTTCTGTGTAACGAAGGTGACCGTCGGGTTTTTATATCGAATGCCATGTTTTTTAATGACATATGAAGGCGTGGCTCAAGACGAAATCACTCATATCTAACGCAATGACTTCCAAGGTCATACAAGGTCAGAAATAAGAGAAATATGTAGATTGAACATTTCCACCCCGACACTGACTTTATCCAAATTTTTAAAGAAAAGATGCATTAAATCGATAAATTATATTATGAAAG
This sequence comes from Lasioglossum lativentre, assembly GCA_916610255.1. NCBI lineage: Eukaryota > Metazoa > Arthropoda > Insecta > Hymenoptera > Halictidae > Lasioglossum > Lasioglossum lativentre. The sequence goes on along the minus strand of OU744357.1, from coordinate 11,019,273 downwards.
AGTTTTTTTTTCATCTGAAAATTGAATTATCTGAAAATAATTTTTATCTATTTATTGCCAATCTAACTATGTGTCTGATATAAAACAGAAATTTGAATTGTGTACATTTACCATGCCACTTGTTAAAGAATTTTGTGAAACGTTCTAGTTCACGGGTGGCGGTAGAAACTGTATTTTTAAGTAAATGAAACTGAACTCCGAGTAACGTGGAAAAAGTGTAAGAAAAACATGTATAAAGTTTCAAGTTAATTAATTTCATTCGTTTTTTATAAAACATGCTGAAGTATCGAGGTTTTCATTAACAAGGAAAAGAAATTGCTGCATTAAATACACTTCCATGAATCAGAGCTTATTTTGTAGACGAGACTCCAAGAAATATGATCATATTTTCTCAAAATGTTAATCAGGAGCCCTTCAAAGTGAAATTTACAAAATAAGAATTTATTTTTAATTATTCCATCTTACAGAATTGATTACACTTTCTGATTATGGCAGGGGAAAAATCGGCTCGATAGTTTTTAGATGGTTCCCTAGATAAGAATCATGAATATAGCCTATTTTCGTTAAAAAAAACAAACAAATAAAATAGAATTCCGAATATCTGAATCTTAGACCATATATACCTATAGACACGGCGTAGATAATTTTCCGTGTCCGAAAGATGAAATCAGCTGAAAGACACTGTGACGTCACATTTGTACAAGCTATGCTCATCGACAGTGCCTACGCTTGGCTTACATGGGGAGAGGGGGGTCAGCGGGTGCGCCATGTACACAATACATGGAAAGAAATTATCTTAAGACTTATCTTGTGACGTCACAGTATCCCATCATCTTTCGGACACTGTATTCTCGGTTTTCCTATACACATACTATACCTATGCCGGGTCTATTAGTATATATGGTCTAAGATCTGAATTATGTACACAAGGAATCGCGAATGTTCGTATAATAGAACAGATGCTATTGTTAGATACGATACTGAATCCAATCTTTATTGATTTTTACAATAAATAGCGTTGCATATTGATCGCCTCGGAATAATGTAAGTGGATTTGAAGCATATTGGGAACATGGAGATTTCAAATATCAAAGGTTCGGATATAATCGAGATCGTACTCAATCGCAAAACTTTATGGTCTGCGTTTTTTTTAGATAAACCGAAACTACCAAATTGTCTTCACTTGCCACCTCTATTTGATTTCGAATAAAATGCCTGACGTCCACGTCAAAAAGTGATTGACTTGACATGGAATGACCCCGGGCGGTGTATCCGTCTCTGTGCGGTGGATTTATGTTTGGGTTAGATTTTGTATCAAAACGCAATGAATTCGGGTCTGAGTCAGATATTGTAGTACATCCGTGATTAAAATCTAACCCAAATCTAAATCCGCTGCACGAGGGCGCAACAGTAAATGAAACCCTCGCAACATTTAACTGTCTCTATGAAATGCAAACGAGCACCATGTTTGCTGTGAAATTTCTAGAATTGCCATAAATCGTAGAATCATAATTTACCATATTACGCGTCATATCTTGAAAGGAGCTCGGTATTGCGCCGTACATAGTAGTTGATAAATAAATAAATAGCCGTTGTGGATGTCTCTGGTATATGTATTACTTACAAATACATTTGGGTCGTATGTGTACCTTAGTAAGAATGTTACCATAACTGCCATTAGCTGGCACTATAAACTATACTCTACAGAACACTGAAAGTGACTAAATTATTTTATAGGAATAAACGAAATATGTTTATTCAGATTTTTATTTTGTATCTCCAAAGAAGCAAATTTATTAGATAAATTCACTATAAATGTATCTTAGTAAATTTCTCTAATTGTAATTCTAAAAATTAGGGACTTGTTATTAGTTGTGCATATATAGATATAATGTAGTGTTAAAGGGTGATTCACACGGGAAAAATCCAGTGTGATTATGTAGACAACATAAATAACAACACTTAAATAGATTTTCAAAATGGACTCCAGATATGAAATTACTTAATTAATATATTTTTGCTGGTCATTTTTATCGAGTTGGTAAATGACAAGCAAGTTTTCTGTATAGCATTAAAAATATAGTGAAATAATAAAAGTTTATCTGAATTTAAAAATACTTACACTAAATCGTAATATCTCAATACAAACACTACACCTACCACTACCAGTGAAATGGCCAGTTTTATATATTTTACAATTATTAAAATTACAAAGATTTTTCCATAGGAAATTATTGAATAAATTTTCATATTCAAACACGTATTATAATCCGGTCGTTTTTACAAGACAACACATGCTATAGTCATTTGTAGTTTACCGGACCCAGCTAGAGGGCGCGAGTATAGCGAAGTATGAGCGAGTGATTGAAACAAATAGTATAATTATTAGAAAACATAGTAAATAAAACTATAGATAAAAGTTGATAAAAGGAAGTAGGGAAGGAGGAAGAAATAATAGATTCGAGAGGCAAAACCAATATATTGGAAAAAATTTGAGATTAGGTTCTACATTACACTTGGTAATATAAATACTAAGAAATAGAGCGGTAGTAGATTAGTAAAGAATTAGGGTTGAAGAGAGACTAAGAATACTGAGGGAGAAGAAAAAAAGCAAAAAATGGATCAGGTGGTGAAAAGAGATTATCAACAAAAGAAGTTAAAGAGGTCCAAACGAGAGCCACAAAATTGCAATAAAAATGCAAAACACGTGGACAACTATCATACTCGTGGATTGAGGAATTGGCAAACCGATGCAAACACGCTATTGGTACAGTGCACGGCCGTCAGTGGCAATGTGAACACAGCGAACATATCAAGGAAAATCGTCTCATTCATTTTTGAAGTAGTGAAGAGGTCCTTCGAAACTCATTGGCGAATAAAAATTCAGTATGGTAATGTATGCCTGTCATGGTAGCAAGTGTACGAGTGGACTAGGAACTTCCTAAACGACGTTATAAGTTTTTTCGTAACTTTTTGAGGTCCGACGGGAAGATACAGCAGGAAGTGCACGAGTTGCGTTTTTAGCGAAAACTTTTTTTCTGGAGGCGTTCATGCATTTTCGGAGCGTTTGGACATTTGCATTGAAGGTAACGGAGTACACAAGGTAATTAATAATGCCTACATTTCACGTTCAATTAATTCCAAAGGGGTTATAGGCTGCGGTTGTTAATGTAAAATAAATATTTTGTATCTGAATTACAGCAAGCTGGAGTGAAGTGGATATTAATTTTCTTAATGTGTTTAATAAGTAAAAAATAATATAGCAGTATTTTAAAATTCATTTAATGTTTTCACTGGTTTTCACTGGGTCACTACTCATTTTTTCCATAAATACATGAAATTCGGAGCCTAGTTATTACCGAAATGACAGGACATAATCCAAAAGATCAGAAGGATGTTGGTAATTGCAAAATATACATAATAGTAATTTGTACAGAGCATACTTTTGAGCTCCACCTGAAGCTGATCGAATAAAGCTTTTCAAATTGATTGCATAAAATTAATACACAACAATCAGGGTTCGGTTACGAGAAGTTCAAAGTTCACTGTTCACACAGTGAAAGACAATAAAGTATCCTTTTTATTCCACAGTGACAAGGAATCATGATATTCCTGTCTCCTACATGTTACGAACCTAAAATAATTAACGAAAACAGTAATTGGAATGCTTGTAACACTATTTTCGAAGGGACACCTACAGTTTACAACACTGACAACGAGGTCTTAAAATCCTAATTGGACAACTCAAATGTCCACTTGAATTATTCAAGCTGGTACAGAATTAATTGTAACACAAGTGCAACGGTGCATCTTATGCGAAAGTTTTGCAATACCATCCCTCTTCTACAGTCGTTTATGCTTTACGGAAGGTTAGTCGAAAAGAGGGAACTTTTGATCTTCAACTTGTAACGCGGCTATTAAACGGAAATAGTGTATATAGCTGCTCGCCCTAAGGCAATGTGACGAGCCTTGTTCCAAGACAGAGCATATTATGCAGCGCATTGCATAGTTCCACAAGTGTGGGATTGTATAAAACATGGAAATTATTTTCAAAGCATTTCTGTACAGCATTTCTCAATGTTGTGCAGTGGAAGAATTCTGTATAGTTTTTGACAGAAAGTGGAGAAAGAAAATATTTATTAATTAATCAATAATGTAACTTAAGAACTCGAACAAAACACTGTTTAATACAGGATATTCAGAAACAGTATGGATGGACTAGTTTTTATTGTACAGGGTGTTTCAATAGTGACGTCAAATTTGAATTATACAGGGTGATTCAGTTAAGTGTGTCACCTAAATTACTTGTAAACTATTTGGTATATGAAAAAATGGTTGAAACGAAAGTTTTTTGGTTTTAAGAGTAGCATACAACGTAATAATTAGTTTTTGTTTATTTCGATTTTTCTTGAGTTTCCTTATCGTAAAGGGTTAATTTTAATCATGTGGTTGAAGAGAGGATTGAATTCTGAATAAAAAAACTAAACGACTATATGTGGCGAACAACTAATAGTTACTTAGTAACTATTAGAATTAGAATTAATACGTATACAGGGTGATTCAGCTAAGTGAACCACCCAAAATTAGTTGTAAAATATTTGGATGGTTTCAAGAGTAATTTCAATCTTGTGATTGAAAAGAGAATTGAATCCTGAATAAAAAAATGTATAAGGGTGTACAGGGTGAAAAACTAATAGTTGCTAAGATATTTTCTATAAATGATTTTTAATGGAAGCAATGTTCAAAACGTTCTCCATTGCAATTATCACATTTACGTATTCGATCGATAAATGCTAGTGAGACACTTTGGAGTGTTTGTTGAGTAATTAGAAAAATATTGCTTCGGATGACACAGTCAGTTAACAAGGTTAATACTCTCGTGACATAGCTGGTCTGGATTAATTAAGGACAGCTAGGTATGCAAAACGTTAGCCGTAGTGATTGCTGCTTGTCAATTTGTCGCGATGGTAAACAGAGTTGCGCAGGTGTGTAACCTGGAGGTAGTATAACAACCAAAGAACACTAGAATTGACTAGCCAATAATATAATGGGTTATCCTACATTATAATTAAAATTGAAATTGAAATTGAGTTAGAGCATAACCTCTAAATTTCCGAAATATACATAATATACAATATTTCCCAAATAGAACAAGAAAATGGGAAGAAATAATAGCAAATTAATTTGATTCATTTCTGAATAGATATTTTGTTATATTTGTACTCTCGAGCACAAATTAATCTCAACACAATTAAGCATACTAGAGCGAACTACATAATTGGCTCCAGAACCTCGTTCATTAAAGCATATGTTTCGTTGCAGCGTACATTGAAATATGTATTTCGAGATAATCCGTTCGAAGTCCTCAGTTTAGAACAAGATTACCTGACAACATTTATAATAATGACTAATACGGTAAACTTGAAAAATACGTGTTATATAACGTAGCACGAAAATAATGAGAAAATGTGAATCCAAAAAATATAAACAATATTTTTCAATGGAAGTCGTGAGAAATCAGGTAATTTAGTTCAAATTTAGTTTGTTTTATTAATGGTTGGTGGAAGTAATTTAATCAAGCTTCACTGTAGCATTATGATATCTAATTAAAATATAGACTTTGACAACGTAGTTCATGATCATTAACATCGATGAGAGTGAAAAACTTCAAAATAATTACCACATAAATTTTTGTACAATATGAAATATATTAAGATAAACTATATTATTAGATAAATATTAGCACAATCTTATCTATATTTTTTAACTCGGTAAATTGTTAACAGAAGGCAGAAATAATGTTTGCCGGTTTAATACCTTATGTTTATTTTAAAAAAAGGAAAGTATTATAAACAGCGACGGTTTATTAGCTGAAAACAAAGTTTCTTACTTATACTTACTTTCGCCTACAAATAAATTAGCGTACAATTTGTCTCATTTAACGAGCTTGGCATCTTCCTCAACGCATTGGGGTTAGGCGCCCAAATTGTGTTGGGGTAAGATGCCATGCTAAAGTAGTTGTTGCAACTTGGTTAGTTCCATAAACAACGTGTATTTATTGTACACTGTGGGAACCTATACTTAGAAGAACATTGAACGGAGATAGGCGGAGAGAAAATGATCCTCGATCTACAGCATTAGCGTTAGACGATAAATCTAGCAGTATAAACTCTGTTGAAAAAGGATTTGGAAACGATATTTTCTTTCGTTTTTCCTGATTCTAGAATATTTCGTTTCATTTTGTTTTAGTAACTACTCTTTAGAAATTGCAAAAGTATAAGAATGTTACCCTAACGCGTATGGTTGTTGGGGTAAGATGCCAGATTGTGTATAAAATCAATTGTCGTTTTTTAAAATTAGTTATTGTTGACTTAGTTTTTATCTGAATGTATGATTTAACCTTCGGTCCTATTTGAGTCCATTTGGAGGCAGAGTTCCACCTAAATTCTAGTTTTTCAGTAGGCCAGTTCAAGTCATTAGCTATTTATATTAAAGAAGGATATATTGATTTCAAAGAACGTACAAAAATATGGAAAGAGAATTAAATCGTAAGGATTTGAATGAATTTAGTCATGGCTGCTATGAGATTGTCAAAAGCATGGGAGGGTAAATAAGAAATAAAATCTATCGATGTGATAGAAATATAAATATCAAATTCTGTATACATTTAATAGATAAATCTAGACATTTTCCCTTAAATTACAGTTTCACCATAACTCTATTAAATTATTGAACAATATTCCACCCATTCGACCATCTTAAAACTTTTATACATAATAATTACGTGACAGAACATTACTCCTAATTTTTTCAAGGCGATCACTCAAAGGGTTGTTTTCGAAAACCTCCTCTGAAAATAAATAAATTTTTCCAACCCTTAATAACTGATTTAAAATTCTGAAAAAATATCCCAAATCAAGTTAGCATGTAGTTTCATTTTCACTTTTTTTTCATCTAAATATCTTAAGTAATAACTGAGAAAATAAGAGGTAAAGTTTAGGCTTTTCACCCACAAGTTAAAATTCAAGGAGTAGAGGTCTGAAATTGTACCGACTAATGTTTTAGCCAATTATTTGGCAACCGAAAAAAATGAAAAATTCCATGGGGGTCGATTACTCATTAGGGTGGATCTCATTTTTCGACTAACGAATTTTTGTGGGAAACCCCGTAGAATGGTGCCACAGGACGAAAAAATAATCTGTGCGAATGCGCATCGACTTTGAAAATTTTTAAATTTTGTAACTCGCTTTTCTCCACTGCAGTATATTATCAATATGTTTATATATCGTTGAATTTGTCTTTTTACGCACTATAACAATATAGAAACAAAATGTAATATTGATTGAAAAAAAAAAATTCGTGACCTTGAAATCTCAAAAATTGACATTTAAAAAATTTCATTCCCGTTACTCGATCAATTTCAAATTTCGCACAGATTATTTTTTCGTCCGATGGCACCATTCTACGGGGTTTCCCCCAAAAAATCTGAAAGATAATTTTCGCCAAGTATAACTAACGTCCACCCTATTACTCATGCTTATCCTGCTGGATCCTTTTAGGGTTGATACTCAATTTTTATCACCGAATGACCGAAATTATTTAATACATCGTAGTAATCAGTATCTGGGACTTATGAAATGATCGACGAGAAGGAATTCGTCTGGCAGAAATCGAGAGGAGCGAGGAGAAGAATCGGTGCGGTGGGTTCTCGGCGATGAAAGAATCTGATGAAATACGGTAAGGAGGTTAGGAACTCGCGAACTTGCTTCTTGCCCGGGCGCGTTTTACGTTGATTCGCTCGAGCGGCAAGTATTGTCGGTAGCAGATGCAGAGAAGCGACATTCTGTCGAGTTTCTACAATTCGATTTGAATCTCGTACTACTCGAAGTTTCCCCGAGAGTTCACGAAACTTGAGATAATTACTGTGTGCAGAGTTCCTTGCCGAGGAGCGGCCAGTCGGTTTTTAAAAGGGCCGTCGGGAGGGACGAAATTTCTTTCCGGCATAGCTGTTGACAGATCTTCGTGGAACGAAGATAGGCAAAAAGATGTCGATTAATCTTACACCCTTGGCCACCCTGGTGGTGCGTCGCGTCGTAACGAGAAAAATTTGTAATTGTCCGAATGGTAACCGGAGGAGAGCACCGATCCGCCGGATGCAGAATGTAATTAATATTCTTCGGTTTCCGATGGCTGGGTATCGTCGATGGCCGAGGCTAATGCAGCTCTCGCGCCATTTAATACCCCCAGGAGTGGTATACAGGCGATCCCCCGTAAGGGCAAAACTCAATTAACAAAGTGGCTCGTCATCTTCTCCCGACCTCGAAACTAAATCCGTTTAATACACTTATCTTTGTTGCCGCAGCAACAGAAAGCACTTGAAATCCGTTTAATATACTTATCTTTGTTTCTGCAGCTACGGGAAAGCGTTTTGCTCCTCGCGTTTAATAACTCGCGCGAACCAAAAGCTCGCGTGCGCGCGCACCCTACCTGGACGAAGCACTGTTCTTCGTGTAATCTCATTAGCGCTAAAATTAAGTGCGAACGTCTTTTCATACGTTTCCTCTCCACGTAGCCCCCCACTTTTTTTCTCTCGTTTTCTCCCCATCTCGTCCTTTTTCCCTTCTTGCCCTGTACGTGTCAGACACGTATTCTCGCCCACTGTATTCCATTGTCTCGCCAACGGTACGCGCCACGCTCCGGCCAGTACTCGCTGCCAGACGAATGGCACACGATACACCATGGTTGCGAACGTCCTGCCAAAAATTAGTTTGTCGGAAGTGTTATTGTTCAATAAAGGAAAGCCTCTTAGGACGAACTCTCTGTTTATTAAAATGATGTGATCGCTTAGATAGTTAGGACAAGACTGAAGTCTCCTAACATTCCCAAAAACGCAAGGCGCAAAATACAATTCTGTTGCCGATAGGTGGGGTTAATTCGCACCCCCACTCTTATGAATACTTCTCTAAGGAGTGGGAAATTCACGAGAGTGACGTGTCGCGAGTTCGACCCTGTAGCGGAATTTTCACGGGCCCAACACCCCAAGCGTGCTTTGTGCGTCTTCAGGTAACGGGTCCTTTCTATTTTAGCGGAGTCCCGTACCATCGACTTGGGCCTTTAGAAATTCGGTTTTTATGACTCTTCGCGAGAACTATTGAGACTGACGCTAATAAACCTAATGGCAACCCTAGCAGATGCCTTAATGAAACTACCTGACAGTTTCCTCAAAAATAGCTTCTATTGTCGCGTGAGTCCTAAAATCTCTCCAGCATTTGCACAGCAGATGTTAATTTTACTGTTTGCAGCTGGCCGCTACAAGTTTAAAATTATCAGCTACAATCCACACAATTTTCGAGCACTCAATTTCCAATTATTGGAAAATTGTCGATATTTAAACTGCGATCGTTCCGTTAAACAAAATAGTACAGCAACAAATTTAGCCTAGTTTCAGAGCTCGAAGCATCTACTTTCGTAACGCATTTTATGTTTTTGTACGTAATTGCAGATAAGAAGCTGAAGACACGATTTCACTCGAAAATGATAAAAGGTTCGTATAAACGTTCGAAAAATGTTTTCGTAAATCAGTCAACCAGAAGTTTGAAGATTGAAATTTCTCCTTTCTAACATCTCAGAAATTGCTCTACCATTCTTTTTTTTCGCCGTTTTATCGTACTTCGAATGAAAAGCAATTCGGAGCACGGAGGTTTTCAGCCAAAGATCATCCAAATTTTTATATTTGCATCTGAAACGACCAACGATCAAACGATAAATTATTATAAGTGGATTTAACAATTTCTAAAATGATGTGCTTGAAATTCCAGGCGAGCGTCGCCCGACACGTATTTCCAAGCTGCGCGGACCTGTCAAAGGTGAGGGCGGTGGCTGCGACTGAAAAATTTCGAAAGATCTATTTGGTATATCAACACTCGAGTTCCAGGACGAGCGAAAGAACGACGAATAATTACGCGTCACGATCAAAACACAGGCTCGGTGCTTGGCGCACGCGTTAATTCCATGACGAGAGATCTAATTTGTTCGCGTCAATTTACCGCGCTCGAGCGTGCCCGCCGTGTTTACATTAATTCACGTAAAATGGCATCCACCTCTGCAATTTGCCACCGCGCGGCCCGAACCCGGTGCGACGTGCGACGGCTACGCTACGACACGACCGGCGACGGAGTGACGCTGGTACCCGGAGCACCGGTGGACGGTGTCGTTGTCAGATAGGGGAAATTGAGGGGAATACCCTCTCTCTGTCGTTACCGCACTAGTCACGTGACATTGCGACACACGAACGACGAAGCGTTGGGATGTTCACAATGGGGGAAGAGCGTCGAAGAAGGGGAAGATTAGAGTGGGAGACAAGTGATAATCTGGTGATACTGCCTGAAGCCACTGTCGCTAGGCTGGAGAAATTGAGGGGAATACAGTTACCCTCTCCCTGTCTCTACCGTACTAGTCACGTGACATTGCGACACACGAACGGAAGAGAAACGCGTCACGTGACCGGTCCGTGGGGATGTGCACAATGAGGAAATAGCGTCGAAGAAGGGGAAAGTTGGAGTGGGAGACAAGTGATGATCTGGTGACACTGCCTGAATCCACTGTCGCTAGACTGGGGAAATTGAGGGGAATACAGTTACCCTCTCCCTGTCGCTACCGCACTAGTCACGTGACATTGCGACACACGAACGACGGAGAAACGCGTCACGTGACCGGGCGGAAGCGTTGGGATGTTCACAATGGGGGAATAACGTCGAAGAAGGGGAAGGTTGGAGTGGGAGACAACTGATAATTTGGTGACACTGCCTGAACCCACTGGTCGTTAGGCTGGGGAAATTGAGGGGAATACAGTTATCCTTTCCCTGTTGCTACCCCACTAGTCACGTGACATTGCGACACACGAACGACAGAGGAACGCGTCACGTGACCGGGCGGAAGCGTTGAGATGTTCACAATGGGGGAATAGCGTCGAAGAAGGGGAAGGTTAGAGTGGGAGACAAGTGATAATCTGGTGACACATATTGCGAGACACGAACGTCAGAGGAACGCGTCACGTGACCGGGCGGTAACGTGGAGATACTCACCGCGCGGCGAGGAATGGGGGAACAGCGTCGTGGAAGGGGTAAGTGGGTGGAGTGGGAGACAAGTCTTGATCTGGTGACACTGTCGGTGAAGACACCAGGCCATTTTACGCCCACTTTGCTTCAAGATCGACGCTGCGCTGCGTTCCGCGGAATTGTACGTAGCGCGTGAAGCCGCGATACGTCTTCAAAAAGGAGACGCGCGAAGAGGGCTTTCAATAGATCGAAGAACTTCTTTGTGCATCGAAGAGGGTTCTTTTACACGGTTCGACGGGCACGCGCAAGCACGTACGCGTGCGCTGTCACGGGAAATGGGAATCCACTTTAAGATCGAATTCCTCCAATCCTCTCCTGACACCAGAGCCAAAATATCCTCTGGCTTTCTTTTACAAGGGAATCTTGTTAAATCCGTGCTGGACAACTAAATGGTACCTCGTGAATAAATTCGTTATTTTCTGCCATTATGTGTCGTTGCATATATGAAATGTCTACAGTTTTATTATAGACCACTTTGAGCTAAAATGCTGATCCTTAAAATTCTATCTTCAATTTTAATTTAGACGTCCAATTTTACTTCTAAATAAATTTCATTTCAACGTCATTCAATGCGATTGGCGTGCATTCTTTTTTTTTTAAATTCAATTATTTAATGTTGCTTCAACATCAAAGGTCATTAACAACATGGTACATTTCCTTACGATAACTTATACATTTTTGTATCCTTAATAAATTGGTCAAGAATATATTGAAGATAGCATTGAATTAATTTCAGCATTAATAAATTGATATTCAGTGGTACTGATTTCATGACATACATAAAATGTATTATATTCTATCGTTAGGTTAAATATTTTTGCAAGGTAACGTCCATTTGAAGATCTATTTTGTTGTTGATTCTTTCGATGCGCAATAAAGTTATTAATAATAATAATTGCCGGAAATCTGATATATTAAGTATATAGAAATTTCATAATTCGATATCTCTTATTTTTCAGCGAACTAATCGCCACAGTGATAGGCTAGTTTCAGCATGTAGCGACAGAAATTAGAAATTCACTATTTTTGAAAATTATGAAACATCCTGACAAGTATGACAGCGTGATCATCCATGACATAAAACTACAAAACAACATACTATTAAAGGAAGTTAGTGTTCAATATGTTTAGCTCAAGCAGCAAGAGCCTGCTCTTGAGGTTTGATGGGCTCCAATTTCCGTCGTGTCAGTATATGTATACACTAGACTGGCTCATGTTTGAAATTTTCGAAACAATTATGAACTATTTAGTCCGTCAGTGTGGATCTCGCTCTGAAGGCGTAACGTAATCCTACACTCGTTTGTCCGTTGATCATATTATTCGGTCAGCAAAGAACACTGTTTCCGTAAAGCGTTCAATATAAGCATACTAACTCACCATTAGACAGATAATTCAATTCTGTGCCTCTGCGAGCCAACCTGTACGTGCATACTAGGGTGGACCTTAGCTTTACTTGGTGAAATTTTTTTTGCGAGATTTTTTTCACGCCCCCACCCAAAAAATTGTGCTATTGGGTAAGAAACTAATTCCTGCAAAACTTGAAGTTGATCGGATAAGGGGAAGGCGTTCCTCATTGACGTTGAAGTTGCAAAAAACATGAACTTTGAACGAAAGACTTTTTATTATGACTACATGTTCTTCTTGTGTCAAAATATTGATTATAATAGTACCAAAATGTAATATTTTCAATATAACAATTAACTAATTATCATATTTTTGTAAATATTTTTGTAAATATACAGGGTGAGTACCAAACGTTTGTACCTCAAATATCTTTGTTGTTTCTAAAGATACGTAAAATATGGTAAGGACAAAGTTCAATGGTACAATGGGGCTGACACGATGTAAACAAAATTTTGTTTTTATGTCTTTTTTTTAGAGATATCAAGGTCACCTTGACTTTTTTAAATGGAACCACCCTTTTTTAAACACCTACAATGATAGTCCCTTTCATTAGGAATTCAATGACTATAATTAGTCCAAGGTCATTCAAGGTCAAGGACAGAAAAAACGTATAAGATTTAGAATATGAAAATGTATGGGAGACTTCGCTTTCGAGAAAAATATACTTGGAAATCAGTTTATGATTGTGTTTGCGTTTAACACGTTATAAAAATTGACTAATTAAGACCAGGTTTACGGAGCACTAAAAATGATTATTTTACATTACTTTATGCGTCTATCCAGATTTGTAGCCACTTGTTCAATAATACATACATAAGAAAATAAATTTGTTAAATAATGGAAGCATTTCTACAATTTCAATAATTATGAATTAGAAGTATTACAACCCGTAATTGTTACGTGACCCGTAAACCTAATGTTAAATAGGCGCATACTAGTTTGACTTTGAAGTGAGAATTTTGTTCTGAAAACGACGATTTTAATAATAAAACTAAAATAGTTTATTCGTTCGAAAAAATTGTACATAAAGTTTCTACGTAGAAGCAGAGAGTGTACAAACAAAACGAAGTGAAAACTTCCCGAAAAACTATAGCCAGGTATATATTTTCGACAAGCGTGAGTATTATCGGTCTAAACAAACCATGTTGTTAATCCATGTGCGTTAAGTATCAGATAGGATAAAAATCGTATTAAACTTTGTTAAGCCTTTCTTTTCACAGAGAATTCAACAAAACGAAAAACAAATAAATCTGCACTGCGATTCCGCGAGTGCCGACAGTATCGGTCCATCTTTAAAAGCTAGCCTGGCATCACCGAATAAATATCACCGGCGGAATATCGCCTGAATTTCCCTCAACAGAACAATCCAAACATACCGAGAAGGGAATCCCAAATTGTCGTTGGAGCAAGAATCCCGAACAAACATTATACGCCTGTGCAAAAACCCAATCTGTACGATGCTTTGCAAGCAACGAGCAGATATTTCCAATAAAACTGGGAAACAGTTCGCGGCATTCGAATCGTGAACAAAAAAGTCCCCGACGCGACGCCTGACGATCGGACGCGGCACAAACACGAAACTGTAAAAATTCAAATTATCACTCTCGCTTTCCTTGCTGGTGCACGGACCAATTTAGGCCGGCTTGTGTGGTGTTCATGGTCGACTGGTCAAAGAGAATGGCGAAACATCAGCGGGAAACTGAAAAAAACTACGGGGCCAGATAAAATTGAAGATTAAAACCGTAATGGCAAATATGCGTGTCAGTGGGAGGATGTGGTGCTAGGCCAGCTATCGAGAGACAGAGAGAGAGAGAGAGAGAGAGAGGGGGATGCCGAACTTTTAATCTCAATTCGTACAGTCTCGAAAAAAAGGCGAGTCACGTTGGATCTCGGGCTGTGTCACACACACACGCGCGCGTCCGGCGCGGGTAGTTAAATTCGTTTCATTTCGTTTCGTTTCGTTTATTTGTCGTCGATTTTTCGGCGACCGTTTTGCCGCGTCGACGTTGACTCTGCCTCTGCTCTGCTCGGCCCGGCCCGGCCCGGCCCGGCTTGGCCCGACACTGGCACGACCGACTCAATCGGCCATTTTATAACGTGCGTTTCGACGCGAATGCAGTTCCCCTTGAATTCGCTAATCGGGTAGCGGAGAGCACGGCGATCGCGGAGGCATACCTCGGCCCACTGTCGCTTACATTATAAATAAATATCGCGGAGAGCAGGATGCGACTGGGCCTGGACGGTCGAAAAACTGATGGGCTGCGGTCCGGAACCGATGGCCTCGCTCCACATTAATGAATCACCGCGGAATGTTTTAATAAACAGCTCGGGCTATTAAGCGAGCCGGTATCCAAGCGCGTAGAATTAATTAAAGCGAGCGTACTGTCCCTGGGAGACATTCACCACGAGAATATCTATAAAGCAGTTTCGTGGCTCGGTCCAGGGGGTGGGGTGGGGTGGGGGGGGTTGGGAGTTGGATACGAAAATTGTCTCGGATCTCCGCGGGAAACAACCGGGAGACTGGTTCATCAAGAGAAGTCTGATTAAACGGCGGGACGGCTAAGCAATAGAGGAACGGGAACCGCGAAGTAACTAGCTAGCTTCTTCAGAGAGAACGAATGGGCTAGGGGAGGGCAGAGGAACCGATGGAAAGAGATTGGAAAGAGAATCGGAGATGGGTGACCCTTGGTTTTCGCAGTTTCTGGTTAGCTCGGCCGAAAGGGAACCCATTGGCAACACCTTGGCCGGCGTTTCTGCTCTGTAGCAGCGCGGTAGTTACTAAACCGTGGAAAGGAGGACGGCAGAAGAGAGGATAAAACGAGCCAGGGACCGACGAACTAATCAGACTCGACCAATCCGAGTCGTTTCCCCCGAGGAGGATGCTTCCTCTCGGCGGACAGGATAATTTAAACTTTCGCCGCACGATGCACACCACCATCCCCGTATCACGATCAGTCCCGCTAAACAGAATTAGATACGAGCATCAAATTCAAATGTTAACCACCTACGTCCTTGACGGATGCTTTCTGACGTCGATCCAACGAGCATGGTAGTAGTGTTCCCGGCAGTAGACGCGCGACCGAATTAGAATCCCGTCTACTAACGAGCGCGGTATGCTCCGGGAATTGCTTCTGACTGTGCTCAGGAGCACAACAACAGGAAATTGGTTCAATTTGTACAGGGTGTATAAAAATTATACTATGATCGATGGAGATGTTTCAAAAAAATGGATCGCAAAATTGACCTTGACCGTTTCTTTCGTGGTCAAAAAATTTTTTATCGCATCGTATAGTATTCGTCATAAGAAACAAAAGTCTCGTAGGAACAATGGTTCTCAAGTCAACCGTTCTCGTAAGAAACGACTTCGAAGTTTCGTAAACTAATTTCTTCCATATGTCTACAGGGTGTCCCAAAATGGTATAAGCGTGGAGAGAATGATTCTGCATGAGATAATAAATTGAAAATGTGGAATAAATTTTTTTTATTTGACGCCTCGTTTTCGAGAAATTAGAGTTTAAACATTCAGCGAACATGCGTGCTCTTGAATAGGAATTGTCTGATGCGTCTGATCATGACCTACTAATTCTACTTCTTAAAATATTAGGCACGCGAAATTGACGGATTTTTAAAGCCAATTTTCTCGAAAACGAGGCGTCAAATGAAAAAAATGTGTTCTATACTTTCAATTTATTTTCTCATGTAGAATCATTCCCTCCACGCTTATACCATTTTGGGACACCCTGTAGACATATGGAAGAAATTCGTTTACGAAACTTCAAAGTCGTTTTTTAAGAGAACGGTTCACTTGAGACCCATTGTTTCTTTGAGATTTTTGTTCCTTGCGACGAGTACTATACGATGCGATAAAATGTTTTTTGACCTTGAAAGAAAGGGTCAAGCTCAATTTTGCGGTCCATTTTTTTAACAGATCTCCACCGATCCAGAGGTATACATTCCCTCCGTGGTATTCGTGACATATAATTTTTATACACCCTGTACAGGGTTTACGAAACATCAAAGTCGTTGTTTAAGAGAACGATTGATTTGAGACCCATTGTTCCTTGCGATGAGTACTATACGACGCGATAAAAACAATTTTGACCATGAAAGAAAGGGTCAAGGTCAACTTTGCGGTCCATTTATTTAACAGATCTCCACCGATCGAGAGGTATAGGATTTCGCTATGGTGGTCGTGACATATAATTTTTATACACCCTGTACAGTGGAGAACAAAAGAAAGTTTAAAATTCGAATTTCTGTTTATGACTGTTAGAGTTAGTGGTTCAGGATATTCAGCCGGGATCAGAGTCAGTCTTATTTAAGCAAACACAGACTTATGATTAATATTGCACAGGTTTATTAATAAGCACGCACGTGTCGTGTTCAGATACAGAGAAGAAGTAAAATAGTCATGGAGAGTACAAAAAGAGAATAGAATAGAAAGAGGGCGCGCGGATTTTTGAGTGTACGCGGTGAATTTAAAAATATAGAATTTATTTCTAATAATGAGAATCTATACTGATCTTTCACCATTTCTTATTGATACAGGAGTTTTTCTTCTCGAAGTTCGATTATATTCAATTATCCTAAAGTACTGAATATTAGACTGCGGATTTTATGCACTTGTGAGTAGATACAATTTGAAACAGTGAAGACATTGGGAGAATGAAAATTGTACTATTTCCAGCCTGTTAAACATATTAAAAAAGAAAATCTATTTCACTCCAGTTTATCGTAATTCAGGTAGAAAATGTTTATTTCGCATAAAGATCTCAATAATATTAAATTTTCCTATGAAATAAATTTCAATAAAAATTCAATACTATTCCTCAATAATATTAAATTTTCCTATGAAATAAATTTCAATAAAAATTCAATACTATTCCTCAATAATATTAAATTTTCCTATAAAATAAATTTCAATCGCAGTCCACCGAACATAGTGCATTTGCAAAAATTAACTAACAATTGTTTTTCAATCTATCGAATATTAAGAACTGTGTTCACATAGTTTTATTTTGTGTACGAACCTTTGGATTAAATAGATATAACAATTTATCGATTACAGTGTCATTTGCATGCTGTTTTCACGGCACTCATCTGCAGCTACAGAGTTTGAAATGCCATTTGCATGAAATTTTTAAAACCAAGAACTCATGCATTCTAAAAAGGCGCTTTCTGTAAATAACTTTGACCGAGTAAAGTTTAAGTGGCAAAGCGAAAATGGTGTCAGAGTGGCTGCGTGCGCGTTATTCTGAATACCCGATGCACATACTCGTCCGAGTTCCGCTTTTAAAAAACCAAACACAAAATGCTCGAGCAAACATTTAATAAAAACCATTACGTACCAGGAAAAGCAACTACGTTAACACTTAACGCCCGATTAACAATCTGATCGAAGCCGAGATATGATATTCGATTTATAAATAACATTTCCGACAATTCTTTTTGTATTAAATAAATGTAAAAATTGTCGGAATGTTATGATATTAAATAACATTTTCGTATTGCTTTAACGATGAACGATATGAAGTATGTAGTTAATTAAAAATATATACTGCAATATCAAGAAATACTCGACAACATGGTCTACTTGTCTATAATTCAAATGTAGACAAAAAAATAGTTAACATATAATTCCATATTTTATAATTACTGAAAAGATAAAAATGCTCACGTTTGGAGATTATTAAACAAATTTATTTATTCGTGCGCATATTACTATTAAACTTGTATAGAATCTCAACAAATGCACCGTAATCATTTTCATAAGAAATTATGAAAGTTTGACTGCTTGAGAGTTATAATCCTTGGAAAGTTCATTATTTATCTCGAAATAAGCGCCTTAGGCTTTCGAATAAACAAAATTTCTTATTCATTAAAAAATATTTTCCTTGCAACCTAACACCTTCGTTCTCATATGATTACTTTTAAAAGTACGCATAAAGCATGAAGGGCACCTTGACAATCCCAAGAAACACACGCGAATCTTGACACCCCCAAGGGCACACAGGATTCTGCAGGGACACCAAAATCTCTAAAGATAAACACGAACTTCGGTGAATACGTAACCGAGGGGACTTACACAGTCGCAGGAGCACCTGATCGCCTGCAAAGACACACGCTAGCTCCGGAGTACAGATAACAGTCACCAAGAAGTCTCATATGCTTTGAAGGTATCTGATCATCAGCAGAGGCATGCGCGAGCTCTTAGAAGCTTCTATCCCCACCCAGAAGTACACAGGGCGAAGCATTTAAAACAAGTCATCCGAATGACTTTCAATCGCTTCTCTGAGTTCGGCATACTACAAAGAATGTAGCACCTCTGCTGTAACTGTCGCGACGGTACGACAGTTACGGAGATACTACTGTATCTCGCTTATCATTGATGATAGAAAAAAAAGCGTTACATGAAACTTGCTTAGTTTCAATGGGTCTATGTCATTCCATTTGGAAAAAAAACAGGATTGGTCTCCACTCTTCTCTACGCCCTCACATATACGAAATAGTGTAAGCCCCTTAGAACTAAGCGAGTTTCATGTTATGTATTTTGTTGTATCATCAATATCAAGCAACATATTCAGTTTACCTATTTGAATGCTCCATTCTGTATACGTATAAGTTCCTGAATATAAGTGTAACCCCAAAAATATATAATGACACCTCGATTATCCGAAACTCTGATGCTTGAAGTTTCTAATATCCCAGCATGCTCCTTTAAATAGCTTAATTCAACGTGATCCATAAGCAACACTATTTATTGCATAAATCAACGAGCATTGTAATTAAGTTACTTTTCATGTTTCTGCATTTAGTTCGGATAATCGAGGTTCTACCGTACAATTGGATAATTGATATTCTCAAAGCACATGCACGTGAAAGGTAATCTCAAAGCGTATTCCTGACGGCAATTGACATGTACAGAAAACAAGGTGGGGATCTAAGAGTAATTCACGCCCTCAAATCACATGCGAGTTTCTAAGATTACTTGACACTCTCAAATTACACTAACTTCCCTGAGAATAAGTACAAGGTGAGTTCCTGAGGAACAATTTACACCCGAAAATAGCTTCTGATCGCATGAAAGTGGCTGTTTGTTGCCAGACAACTGGTAACGCGGGAAACCAAGTTTTATTTTGATTATGAGTCTTACACTTTCAGAGTATTCAAAAATTCAAGAAGTCTTCTTAGTTTGATGTTCCCGGAGTATTTCTCGCCAGATGCGTTATGCAGGATGGAACAATAATTAAAATGCACATCTAGTATGGTGCTAGACGCTCGAAAAATATCAAGTTGATAGCTGCGGTAGATTCTGAGAAAAAGGAACATAATGTTGGCATACGAGGTTCAATGACCTAGAATTGAATTTTCATTAAGCTTGCCAAAATTGACGGTCATATGAATAGACTCGAATCGAACTTTCGTCTTCGTCTTGCCAACGAACTGAACCGTTATCCACTGGGTTTCGTCATTTCATGTCCATTCCCGTTCAGTTGTGGAAGGTATTCGACGTGTAATTAGACTGATCCCCTTTAAACGAGCTGGGGCTACCGATCCAAAGAATCCACGAGACGGGTAGCGAATACGCGAATCGGCCAACCAACTACCTAACCCGGTTCGTATTCGGGAATAGAACCAAAAATTCCATCGATGACGTCGGGACCGAAGCAATTTAACTTTCGCGTGCGTTGGTGTCCGAAAGCGAGCCTCGGCTGACGTTGCCAGAACCTTTTGATAGGAACATCCCTACCTACGGCCAGCTTGGAGGGAAAAAGATGCTTTCACCGTGGTTTTACCACACCGACTAACTGCTAACGGAATACATTACTTTCTGAACCAGTGCCCTGCAACCCGCTCAGAAATTCACCAGGCGTTACAGGGACACGGTTCGACAAAATTATTCGTCCACGATGAAATATCTGTTTAAACGTTCCACTTGACCGTCAGTCAAACATCGACAATGTTTTCACATCGAGTAGTATCTCCGTAACTGTCGCATCGTCGCGACAGTTATAGTAGAGGTGCTACTTTCTTTGTAGTGTACGGAACATAGAGAAGGATAGCGAATGAAAAAGAAAGAGTTACAATTACTTGTGTAACAAGCCATTCATGTTTCGAACTTCACATTTACGGTAGAGGTACACGAATTCTTAACTTCACTTGTTACACAAGTAATTATGATCGTAACTATATTGTGTTTGGAGTCATTTTAATTAGAAAAACGAGACGAATGCGATGGTGAATGTTTGATTCATGGAAATCCATTTGTGAGACTAATATTTTTTTATGGAACTCCAAAAATTCCAATTCCACATTTATATTTTGTAGTTACATGCTTAATGCCTGTCTTCGCTGTATTGTTGACAGTCTTTTTCAGGAAATGTATCAATCAAATTTTAATACGTACAATACGTTCCATTACGATTTATGGTACGTTGTATTTAATGTACAAATTTACACTGCTCGCGGGAGATTAGAATTTTTGCTACAAGTTTCGCATTTCACAAATTTTTTCAGATATACATATAACAGATATATGTAATACCAAATAGTTTTGAATATTATATTGGTCAATAGTAGACCATTAGCTAGGGAATATGTGTATGTAATCCGGCGATGAAGTTCAATCTGGAGCACAATACAGAAATGAAAATCAATACAGCTGCACCGCTAACGAAGCACTCTGGAAAAAAACGCGTAATACCCAAATTTCATTACGCGAACACAGAAATTTGATTCTACTCGACGACCGGCAGTAAACTCATGTAATCTGTTTAATCGTTTCCAGCTAAAAAATCGATTTCGCGCTTTGACTTTGTTTCATTTATATTTCGTTGGTAGTAAAATGCTAGTCGTGCAGTTTGTAATCCTTTTACACAGGGCATGTACGCGTTCATACATTTTTAATCTTTGTAACTGCGGAATAGGAATCTTTATAACGATCTCCATAACCGTAAAAATGGAGTATGCATAAAATGAATATGATCTGTGGACTACACTTTCTATATTTTTTAATAATTATGATTGATGAAACATTAGTGAATATAGGTTCGTCAAGTTGATTTTAGGGGATGTATTAATAGGAAGTGCGGATACATTATACGTCAAATATTCGATGTTTAAACTTGTGAACTCTGTAATCATAGTAACGCCAATAATCCAATAAATTGGACTGATAAAAATTAATTTATCGCATATATTACCGGAAAATTATTCTAAAAGTTAACTACAATTTGTTAACTTTTCAACTGCGTGAGTTTCCAATCATGAGCAATTACAGGGACGTAATGTAAAACAAATATAATTGACAAAACAAAAATTCTGTCACAATCAACGTAAATACGATTTTGTTCATACTAATACGATTATGATACAATAAAGTGAAAGAATTACTTGTCAAATTAAGAAGAAAATGAAAAATTCTTGACTGGTGATAGCGAACACGAACGACGAGTTAACTCGTCGTCCCCAGTTAAATGTATAAATATTAAACGATACGTGATTTGGTATATTCGGAATGATTAACAAATTTGCAAAACGAATTAATAATTGTTGTTTCGTATGTTACGGAAAGAAGTGTTGCTCGTATTCAGTTTGTGCCTTTATTTACATTATTTAAATTTTCATGTAATGAGAAGCATAATATGCGTTGCCATATCTTGTCTGTCCGTACGTCGCGTCGCACGTTATACGCGTGCGTTCGTTTAAAGTATCGCATATCGGTGAAAACGAGTCAACGATTTATGAGTCTGACGGTCGTGCTTTAACATCTTTATTTCACTGGTATTCCCGGTGAAATTTATTGGCGGTCCATTCATTTTTCCGTGTCTCCCGCAGCTACAAAATGTCCTCGTTAATCGAGAGGCTTACGTCAATTACGCTAATGAGTGCCGCGAACGAACACCAACGGGTAACAATATTATGCGCAAAAATAACGTTTAGGTACATCCACCAATTTAGTATACTACCAATCATTTCGAAGACTTTCGCGGCCCTAGCTGCACTGATTGTTTTCTGCTACAAGGTTAGTGCAAAATTGTGGATTTTGTTCTAGAATTTTTCAGCTATTTTTGCATTATTTTCCAATTTAAGCTAAATGTCGAATGACGATTGTAGCCCTTGATTTATCATTATCAATTGCAAAAGGACCGCGAATATATATATTGCGAGCAGATTATGCCATTTTGCATCCTAATATGAACTCCTATAGCGTGTCCTAATAATGTTGTATTTCCTTCAAAAGGATGATTTGAAAGGTCATTTGAAATAACTTCTTCCTTTACGAAAATGTTCTACGCGGCTTCGTTAAGGAGTTATTAACGAAAAACACAGACCAATCAGAGCGCGACTAGAGTGGGCGGATCCCGGCTCGACACTGAGCGTGGCGCTGGCATTGGCTGAGCCGGAATCCGCCCACTGTAGCCGCGCTCTGATTGGTCTGTGTTTTTCGTTAATAATTCTTTAACGAAGCCGCGGAGAACATTTTCACAAAGGAAAAAGTTATTTCAAATGACCTTAGTAATCACACTTTTCAAGGAAATACAAAATTTTTGAGACACCCTGTATGAATATAATTACTAGACTGCGGATCTTTATGAAAAATAAAAATGTTCTGCATTAATTATATGGCCTAGAGATTCAATAAAAATATATTTCATTGCTTAATTTGCAAGAAATGCAAAATCAACGTAACAATATTCTTAAAATCTTCCAATGTCTTCACTGATCTGTATTTCACTTTTCATAAATGCATAAAATCCGCAGTCTAATAACGTCACTGCTGAAATTGCAGTTTCTCTATATTTCTTAATATTTCCACTTATCACTTTTGTCAAACTGTCCACTAACAGACGTAATTTTTGCAATGGTGAACTTCGTTTCGCTTATAAACAACGATTAACACGCTCATTACGAACGTCACATATTTGTGACAACCGTATCTCGTATTTTTTTATAAACGAGGTCAAATTTATTTTATGCACGTTGTTGTTTCAAATATTATCTCATTTAAAATTTTTCACATTTCATAAAGAGGATATGTTTCATTAGTACGAAGGATTAACTACGAATGTTCAGACAAAATGAATGAATAGAATGGATGTGTTAATTATAAAATTTGTTTTCTCAACTGTGTTATAACTTTTTAATTTGGTCGACAATTAAGGTAAAATAAATGTTTGGTTGATATCGCACAGATGACTTATCTAAGTCAACGGTTATTGAGTTGCCATAAAACAGCTTATAGCAATCGAAGATGCGCTTCTCTTCAGAAAAATACCTAAATTTATTAATTTTTATTGGTAAAGACGTTAACCCCTTCTCGTATAATAACAATCCAGACTCGCGTAGAAGATTTTAAACAGAAACTACAAAATACGAACATTATTCTGTTATCAATATTTAACCATTAATGTTAACGAACAATAAATAAACTTTTTCTACTAAATAGGGGATTATTCAGAACACAGAAGTTGTAATCATTGTAATGCGAAAATGTTACGGTTGCACAGCAAATGGAGCAAGCCAATAATTTATGAAAACATTTATTATTATTAGACTGTGGATTTTCATGCAAAGTAGAATTGTCTTCGTTAATTGCTAGATACAGGAGCTGCATAAATATTAATTTTTTTCATACTCATTCAATCGATTGAATAGAAAGCAATAGTATTTTTAAGTTCCTTAAATGCTTGTACTACATTTGATTTACACATTTTTCAATCTACTAAACATATTGAGACAGAAAACAAATTTCTATTTCGTTCCAGTTTGTTGCAATTCAAGTAGAACATTTTTATTTTGCATAAAGATCCGCTGTCTACTTATGAATGTAAACATTAGTAACAGAAGTAAATCCTGTGTGAAAAATAATACAAGGTGTTAACATCCTACCAAAAATTGCACGTGTAACTTCAGAACGAATAGTTATGAAAATGCGTTTACAAGAGTTAATAGTTTCGTAAATTTATTGACCTCGTGTAGAATAAAATTGGATTACAAACTTACCAGGCTTTGGACTATCTGTGGGACCGGAGCGCTGTCGCAAGCCTGAAACAAGAAATTTTCCATTTCATTTCGAGAATGATAAAACGCAGAAAAAATTGATTATCTTAGGCGGACAAGGTGCAGAAAGGCAATCAAAACTTTCGAATTTTGTACAGAGCTGAGTTTCGTAGCACCTAAAATGTCATCCGACTTTTTCGGATCCTCTCGATCCCAGTTTCACCACTGCGCCTAATGTAGTGGTGAACCGAAGTCCCAGAAATACTAAAAAATTTCCGCAAAACTTAGCAACCACTCGAGAAAGTGTACTCGATCGATCTCCGGAGGAAGCTTGCACGCCTTAACATTTAAACGAATCCCGTTTTTTCAAATAATTAGCACGGCCCTGTGAAAAGCGGATCGTTCCCGTCGACAATTTAACTGAAGTGGATCTCCCATCCGAATAGAAGAAGAGTTCGGCCGGAAAATAGGTCATTGAGAAAGTCTTTAAATAGGCTGAGAAGTTTCCTACTATTGAATTTGCAACAATACCGCGAAACGGTTATTCATTTCAGAATTGAAAAATGTTCATTTTCCAGGTATATACGAAATCGAAATAAAATTGAAAAATGTACCTGCAAGGTTTCCTTTGATCCAATCATTTTCACTCGAAAAAAACAAATCCAATATTTATATGAAATATAAGCCAAGTATTAGGTTGTTGCATATGAAATAACCGGCTGTATCGGTAACATTTAACGAGCATATTTTTTTCCAAATAAACTTATTAATAAAAACGAGCAGTATATTTTGGTCGTTCTTATTTATAAAACATGACACGTTCTTCATTTATGACATTGGCATCTGTACACTTTTTTAAAGATGCAAGAATACCGTGGTTTTCGGGTCTCCAATTACCTAGACATTTTATTACATTCGTCAATAGAAGCCGTTCGAACCATTATAATTTAAATGTTTCCTTGGCGAGAGTGCACTTTATTTCGGATGTTTCCTGTGAATGCGAGGCTCAGTACCTTAACCATGTTATTTGGCAATGTCCAGAATACGATTCAGAACGAGGGCATTTAATCGAACTGCTCCTCAAACGAAAATACTACCCTCCCTATATTATTAATTTCTTTCTAAGCGTGCGAGACATTACAGCGTTAATTTTTATTTTCAATTTTTTCAAAAAATGTAAGATTCGCATTTAGGATTTATCGTTTATGTTAATTTCACTTAGTATAACGATATACACCTCATTGTCAATTATCAATTGTAAAGTGTTATACTAATGTATGCTATATAAACCATACACGGTTTAGGGCATTAATAAATAAATAAATTGGCATCTGTATTTTGTGCAAAAATTTATTTTTTTTCCATATATACATATAAAAGGAGTATAAATCGTATTGCTTGACGTTGAAATAAAATTGATTTAAAAGTAAAATTAGATATCGTAATAAAACCTGGAGATGGAACCATAATGATCAGGTATGAACCTTAAAATGACGCATATACAACTTGAAGATTGTACTAGTATTTACTGTCCAACATGCTTCGTAACAACCTAATAGAAACAAAAACTCCAGAATTATAATTAGAAAAAGCTCGACGAAAGAAAGCAATCCATATTATGAAAAAGTAGAGAGATAGAGACGATAAATAAAGGATGGAGAACCGACCCCAGGCAACGAAGAGGAAGAGCAGACGAAAAGAGAAAATTAGAGCAACTTGCAACTTGCAATAAGAGAATTCCGGCAAGCGATATGTTCCAATTTTTACGTGCTTTTAATAGAACAGAGTAAATCGTTTACTTCGATATTAACGTTGAAAAATATACTTCAGCAAAATATGAATTGTTTGCGAATTTTCCAATCGAGAATTCATCTGTCAGCAGATTTTAAAAAGTAATTTGTATTTTCATTAATTATAATCTCCATTTGTTATTTATATTATCATTAAAATGAACACATGTTGCTCGGCAACGGACCGGAGATGGTGATGAAAATGCATAACGAGAATCAAAATAAAACAAACATTCGGGCAATGTTAATCACCTAAATGTGGAACGCTCTAACAAAAGTAACTAATGAACTTCATTCGGCTCATTTTTTCAGGGTCATTAGTACTGTTTATTTGAGAAACGTGTATTTTCTTCAGTATCTTGTAGCGGATGAAAAAATACGTTTGAGTATGCCTGAATTATGACCTTCGGATGACCTTGAAAACCAATACATAAAAAAAAAGAAAAATATGAGCTGAGAAAAAATATTTGTTTTTCCTGGGTATTGCTTCATCGAAGCCATTCAGGTTGTGCCATAAATATTTTTCATGGAATAAAAAACCAGGGCGATATGTCGGTATTCTACTTCAGTTGAGACACTCTCTATCAAAGTTCAATGTTTTAGCTATCCCCGATCTATTAAAAAGTTGCAACCAGTGTGTAACGCAACGATATTCTGATTCGAAAGTTTATGATTCATCAGCGAGCAGATCAATTTCACAGACTCGGAAGTTTCTGGGGAATTATGTAGCAAATTAGTCTTAGCAGGTCCGGTATCGAGATTAACTCTCGCCAGTACCAGCAACTTCCGAAGCAATCAAATTTCAACAAGTCTTTGGCCACCTTAAATCAATCAGTTAGTGAGGAATCGGGTTCAATTTACGAGGAACGTGGAACCACAATCAGATTATGCTAGGAATTCCAGAAAATACACGTCCTCGCGTCTCGTCTTGTCGGTGTGATTAGACTGCTGATGTTTATGTAATTCCCAATAACAAATTTCCGAACATTGGTAAGTAGAAAAGTATTGATGATGGTGCACTTGATGCACATGCACTTTTGATTTATTGTAGAAAAATTGTACGAAATTTTATTGCATTCGGTAGCATCGAGTGTATGTTATTAACCCTTCGAAATTCACAATCTAGTAATGACGTATACGATATGTGTGATATTTTGAAGAGAAATAGTTGCAAATTATACTTGAATTTTAAAAACTTTTGCTACACCAAGTCCCCGAAATGTATGGTTCGAACATTTATATTTTTAAAGCAAACTACGTCAATGAAATGAATTAGTTGAAATGCTACATTTTATTCTCGTACACGTATTTTTTTGACCATTTAGAAATTTCCCAATTTATTTGTGTTGTAGCGCATTGGCTAAATATCAGCGCGTATTTATTCGTGCATTCCATGCTGAATTTCACTGAATGAACTCCACGGTACCGCTACCCCGAAGGATTATGAAAATTCACACTTTAATACATAAATTTAAAGAACTTAAAATTCAACGAAATTTCCTTTTCTTCGCGTATGTTTTATTATCGAATGAATACGAAAAATTATAAATTAAATTAAACAGTTCTATTTTGTATTACATAATATTTTCGAGAATTTTACACGCTACGAACGAGCAAAATTCTACAGTCAAATTATCACTGCACTGCTCGGTCGAAATGCTCCCAAAGTGAATAGAAATTTTAAAAAACACGCCATTCAAAAAGTTATTTCGCGAATATTCCGACTATGGAATGTATGTGATTCTAGTTCCATGAATATGAATGTTCGAATATGCAAATGATCAAACGGTTTTTTCCGAAGCAAAACGTTTAAATTTAAAATTGCACTAAATATTTCTTGTTCGCAAACTCTTGTGGAGCATGTAGTAATCTGCTTAACGATGACAGATAATCGGTTAAAATTTTAAAATACATTTTGTAGATCTGTAGCAATTATACATGCTCTGCAAATTTCATAAAAATCAGAAAATCGTGAAAAACTGCAATTTCTGTGATGTTTAAACATTTGTAGCTCATTGAATCGTTAACCGATTTTGATGACATTTTCGGAATATCTATAATTGACACAGATGTACAAAATCTATTTTATACATTTTCGTATTATTAGTATATTAGAAATAAATTCTATATTTTTAATTACACCGCGGACACTCGAATAGTCTGCGCGCCCTCTTTCTATTATTTTCTCCTTAGACCATATATACCTATAGACACCGCGTAGATAATTTTCCGTGTCCGAAAGATGAAATCAGCTGAAAGACACTGTGACGTCACATTTGTACAAGCTATGCTCATCCACAGTGCCTACGCTTGGCTTACATGGGGAGAGGGGGTCACCGGGTGCGCCATCTATGCTTGGCTTACATGGGGAGAGGGGGGTCAGCGGGTGCGCCATGTACACAGTACATGGAAAGAAATTATCTTAAGACTTATCTTGTGACGTCACAGAGTCCCATCATCTTTCGGACACTGAATTCTCGGTTTTCCTATACACATACTATACCTATGCAGGGTTTATTAGTATATATGGTCTAAGACTTAGACCATATATACCTATAGACACGGCGTAGATAATTTTCCGTGTCGCAAGATGAAATCAGCTGAAAGACACTGTGACGTCACATTTTCAAAAGATGTATAAGCTATGCTCATCGACAGTGCCTATATACGCTTGGCTTACATGGGGAGAGGGGGGTCAGCGGGTGCGCCATGTACACAGTACATGGAAAGAAATCATCTTAAGACTTATCTTGTGACGTCACAGTGTCCCATCATCTGTCGGACACTGAATTCTCGGTTTTCCTATACACATACTATACCTATGCCGGGTCTACTAGTATATATGGTCTAAGATTTTCTCTTTTTGTACGCTCTAGAACTAACTTCACTTTTTTTCTGTATCGCCACCGACACGTACGCGCTTATTAAAATAAAACCTGTGCAATATCAATTGCAAGTCTGTGTTTAATAAAATACGACTGATCCTGATCCCGGCTGAATATCCCGAACCACTAACTCTAACATAGTATTTTCTCAACTTTTGGTATTTCACTGTAATTCCGACAAATTGAAATTTTTTCAAATGTTTTTTTCACGTTCACACAATATTTGAAAAGTTATCGTCGTTTTAAAAATGTTCGAATATTCCCTGTATGTAATTCCACTCACAAGGGACATTACCCAAGTGTAATACGTCGATTTTAATGACGTTAATACAGGATATAGTTTGTTAATAAATATTTTTAATTTATTTTTATAAAAAATTCCAAGAACACGCATCCCCAATTAATAAGACATATTGCAAAAAAAAATTAATTTTTTACATATTGATTAAACAAATAAATTTTTCTGAAATCTTTTTATATGACTACATTCCTTCATCAAAAACACACCAATTTTTAAAAAATCATTGTCCTAGACCCTCTACTTCCATTAGCTTCCACCCCCAACTTTCAGAGCTATTTTCATCCCCTTAACATGAATGTCAGCAGCTAAAAAGAAATACATGTAAAACATTTTTCCACAAACTATATCCTGTATAAATTTAATTAAAATTGGCGTGTTACACATGGGTAATGTCAGTTATGAAAAATCTTTTCATGACAGCTAAACTTAAGTTAATAATTGTGGTATATAGTTTGTTTATTAAAATTGTGTAAAAATGGATATTGAACAGATGTTACAAGACATAGGAAACAACGGAAAAACAACAATATTAAAAGACCAGCAACGCACACGTACGACTCTCAACGCAGTCAAAGCAAAAATTGAAACTTGTCACAAAAATGTCCTTTGAAAAACATCCCTGGGAAAATCCCAGTCAACCCTTGGGCCTGGTTTTCGTCAGGCCTTCCTCTTTTATGGCCTTCTTCCTGCCATTAAGGACCCTTCGACCATTCTAACCAAAACTACGATACCACATAATCTATACCAATGATGTTAATTATTAAGAAAAGCTAATATAAACTGGAATTAACTGAACAATAACTATTTAACTTTATTACACACTTATTGAACACGTATATAATTGGTTCATCGCCTCATGGCGTCCTTCGTGTAACTAACTGAAATTGTTATTATCAATAACAAAATATTAATTCCTTTGCCAACTCCGTGCTCGCTTGTCTCTTGCACCTAAGGAGTGGGGGAACAGGTAATGCTCTCTTATGTTTGTCAATGTCAATATACATGTACATACACACACATATCCTTATTTTCTAACATTAATAATTTTTTTTCATAAGACAACAAGGTACAAAATATACTGCATAGACGAGAAGAGTGTAACAAAAAGGCCGAATGATATGCAGTCAAAGCTGAACAATATTCGAACGTGCATATAAGAGCGTTCGATCGAACGTGTAGTTCGAGCATTGAATTTTTGCAGTTATAGCACAGAAACTGCACAGTTTACTATGTACTATGTGCTATATATGTCGTGGGGAACGAAGCTATACATATAGAGATCGTTGCAACGAATTTCCCAATTACAGCGGCGATACCGGAGACCTTCAGACGGCACGTCTCGCGCAATAACCGAGTCGACGATCAAGCAAAATCCGCGCGTCGGACTCAGCAGAAAGGAATCGTAAAAAAATCGCGTATTCAACGGGCCCGTAGGTCGACGGGCAGCGAGCTGTTCCAGCTGACTTTTCTCACTCGAATCCATGGTGTTTCTCGTTCGTCGGACATAAACGGTAAAGTTAACGTACTTACAGCCCCTATCGGCCGGAGATCCCCATCGTGTGCGCCAGTTTTATATCTTCGCCATCCCCTACCGCCCTCCCACACCCATGAGCCACCCCCTCATGCGACGTTCGTCTTCGCTCCGCTCCGCACCGGCTGTATAAGCGGCCCGTAACTTTCGCATTCAAACTTTATCTACGGTACTTTTTGAGCGCAACGTCAACTTTACACCCCCGCATGCCAGCCCACCGAGCTCGCTGAATTACAAATCGGACGTGGCGCGGCGTGCACGCGGATAAAAGCTACGCGGAGGGCGGGGGGGGGGGCTACCGATCGGTTCGGGGGACGACGAGGGACGAAACTGAACGAAAGAAAGCGAAAAGAACGGGAAGAGGAAAAGTGGGAAGAAAGGAGGAAGGAAGCGAAAAAAGGGACAGCAGGGAGGATAGAAACGAGAGTATATCAATCTCCTGCTTTTGCTCCGCGCGATGCCGGGGACGCATCGAGTTCGAAAACTTTCGCTTCCACGCTCGTCCGGTTCGCTGAGTTTTTCGAAGTGGTATAGAAAGCAAATCCTGATTCAGGGATGCACGCGTTTTCACCGCTACTACACCCTTTCCTCTCGCTCACTCTCCCCCCTCTCCTCCCCCCCCCCTTTCCCCGTGATCCGTGTGGCGAGCGTCGAAAAATCGGGGGGAACAGCTTTCCAAGCGCCAGTTTGTTTAGCAAAGTGACCCGCTGTCGGGCGTGGTTATTAAACGTGCAACGATAAGAAAAGCTTTAACCAATTCTGTTTTTCCATTGTGCGATTTTTTGGCAAATATACCGGTTCCATTTAAATCGTCGACATTTTATTTTATTTTCGACGGCATCTCGTCGACTCTACATTTTGACTACATGTTTTATCGATAACAACTTTGACCCTCAGAGTCGCCAAGTCAGGGAATTGACTCGAATCGAGGGATAAACGTTATCCTCTCTCTATCAGTACCGGCAATGACGGAACGCGTCACGTGACAGGGCCGTGACGGGCGCGTGAGAGAATAGCGTCGTAGAAGGGGAAGGTAGAGTAACAAAATTTTTTTTGTATTCAGTAATGTTACACTTTATAGTGTCATTAGAATGCTGATGTTGGATTATTAGAAATAATATTGTAACTGCCAAAAGAACAAAAATGAATTTGGATCTTATGGGACACACTACAGTTTCTCTAAACGTAGAATAACTGACCGGATGTCATCGGACCCATAGGCCTGGCCTTTGTCATACCCAAGGGCCAGGGCAATAAACAACTCAGCCTTGGGTTTTTCCTTACTTCAAGTGGGCGACTGATTTTCTCATTCGACCCTGCCACATTTTTCTGTGTTCATCCTCACTTCGAGTCAACTAGCTGAACTGAAAGGATCGTCCTTCTGAGCTGTTCAATAAAGCAGTTTTAGTAAAATATTCAGTGTTATTCAATCATTGAGTTTCCAAATCCCAACAGCTGATTTTGTGCATTCATGACGAAACCGAATAGGTGAAATGTATTAAATTAATCTAATTTCAAAATGCCATTACATTGTTTTCGATTATCTGCTCGAATTTCTGTTCCCTACAATTGACTTGCAAATTTTTTATTTTGCATAAAGATCAGAACATCAAGAACATAAAAATCTGTAATGCTATTTAAAAAAAAAAAATATTGAATCTGTTTTACAAAGAGAATGAGTCTGTGTAGCCGGGTTCCCGGTTACTCACATAAGGGTTAATTAATTAATATTGAACGACGAAGCTAATAATATTCATCAGAAATTATGTACCTACTATCAGCTGAAAATTATTTCAAAATTGCAATTGGTAGGAATTGCAGAGGAAATATACTAATAATGTTATCAACTCCGAAATATAATGTCTATAATATTTCATCAATTCTGTCGTTACCATTCTTTCATTGAATTTTCATCCATCATTCCGGTAGAATTTGAATTCCTCTACTATAAAATGCACATAATTTTTGTTGAAAAAGCAAAGAGAGACGGTTCTCTCAAGCATTCAAAAGATGAGACTTTCCTGAATTTAGAAAACATTTCCCGCAAATGTTCTTCGGTAACATTTATTTCTCGACAAAAATCATATTTGTACGTCAATGATATTTGGAAACATTCAATTTTCTTTAAAAAAAAGAATATGGTTTACTCAATCTAGCTGATTTCAATTCTGAATATTATCTAATCTACGGTATACAAGACACGATAATATGTAGAACTCAGAAGCCAATCATTGTTTATCTCTGCATAAAAATTTATGTTATTGAGTGAAATAAAATTGTTAGTTACTGGAAGTGAGTTGTTAATTTACGATTGAAGTTACAATTACTGGTGGAGGATCTATTGAAAGATACTCAGCGATCACGGATATTAAAAAGATATGAAATAATCGTAGATAATGTGTTAAGGAAAATGGGAAGATTCAGAATAAAATGGAGGGTTCTTACGTTCGTCTCTATCGATCAGAGGGCAATTGGTCACGGAAGACTATGGAAGAGTGCATAGTGATTTTGCGAAAGTACTAAGACCGAACCGGTTCCGCGACGATGACTAATGTCCGGAACGTAATTTTCCCGGAGCGTCGATCTATTTTGCAATCGGGATAACGGCCTAAGCAACGCTTATCCCGGCTGCTCGCCGGGATTTCAGAATTTATGACCGCGCTCGTTAATCTATCCCGCTCGCGAAACTTCTGACGAGCACTCGTTGCTACTGTAAACAGAATTAAGAGCGGGTAAAGTTTCTCCTATCCGGGCTAGCAAAAAGAATATCCACGTCATCGAGCCGCTTCGTTAAACAAACTGTCGGGCGGAAGGCTGTTTTTCCCGGTTTTTCGAGGCTCGCCGCGCAAAGCGGAGAGAGGGCTGTAGACGAGCACTGAAAATGTGGACGGTGCCCGGATCGGGATTTGCTTTCTATATCACTCTGAAAAACTCGTTAGAGAAACTTCCTAACAAGAGCATGCAATTTATAGAGCAACAATAGAAGTACGAAGTACTGAAATCCGCTAGGTACACTGTACACTATATAGTTAATAGTATCTCATGAATCCTGAAAGACCGAGTATATTGAGATATTCTAAGATTTTTAGCGAATCGAGTCAGCAAAAGTCTTTATCTACAGGGTGTATAAAAAGTGATGGTCATCCGGGAGCATGCAATTTCAACAATAGAAGTACGAAGTACTGAAATCCGCTACGTACACTGTACACTATGTAGTTAATAGTATCTCATGAATCCTGAAAGACCGAGTATATTGAGATATTCTAAGATTTTTAGCGAATCGAGTCAGCAAAAGTCTTTATCTACAGGGTGTATAAAAAGTGATGGTCATCCGGGAGCATGCAATATTGTAACTGCAAAATTGTTTGTACCTCTGGATCGGTGGTGATCTGTTAAAAACATGCACCGCAATATTGACCTTGACCATGAATCTCAAGGTCAAAATTGTTTTTTATTGCATCGTATAGTACTCATCGCGACGAACAAAAGACTCAAAGGAACCATGGATCTCAAGTTAAACGTTCTCTTACAAAACGACTATAAAATTTCGTGAACTATGTTATTCCATATGTCTATAGTACTGTAGAATGCAATAAAAAAAATGTTTGACCTTGAATGAGGGTCCATTTTGCAGTCTATTTGTTTAACAGATATATCTGCATATCAGTTACAGAATCACGCTATAGTGGTTGCGACGTATAATTTTGACACACCGTGTACCTTCACTTTTTTTGATAAAAGCTTTAGGTTTATTTTGGCCCATAAGCTGGATGTATGAATTACATGTTAATAATAATAATATGTTGTTTGTTACGCAGAAGTCATTAATGATTATTTAGTGCCCTAGCGTTATGGTGCTTCAAGAATATGTCAATTTCAAACTGAGGCTTCCAATTCTGTGTATCTTCACTTACCATGTTGACAGCCAACTCGGCGATCACAAGAATTCGGTAAAATTCATGAAGTTCTAAAAATATTTTCTTGAGACAGTTTCTGGTACTTTATTCGACTACATTTTACCATAAAAATCCTATAAATTCAATCCTGCTACGAGGCTGGGTAGTTCCAGTGTGAAAAAATGTGCCACGTGCAATAAATTCCAATGTAGCTAATGAAAAAGTTCCGGAACTTTTTCGAACTCTGATTTATTTTGTTCTTATTGGAGCAGTGCCGGAAGTGTCCCGCGAACGAAATTACTCTGCCGAGAACTTGCGAGCCAGTGCCGAGGGAACTAATGTCCTCTCGCAGAATTTGTCAAGGTCGCGGTAAAAGGGTCGCTATAAAAATATTATTACAATAAAGCAGTGTCTTCGGGTGAGACTTCTTAACGGCGCCGGTCGATCGACGATAAAAACGCATAGGTTCCGGACCCATAAAAGTCGCCGGGTACGACACGATTCGGTAACGGAACTGCTAGGAAAAACGTAGGAGCCCTCGCCATCGAGGACACACATGACGACAGTCGATGGTTGCCACTTCTATGGGTAAGTGCAGCTCGCTGGCAGGTTCTTAGATCGGAACGACAATATGTATCGCACGTATGTGTGGGTGTGCTGTAAGTTGAACGGGGTGGGGAACCGGGAAGCGAGAAAGATAAGAGGAACGTGGGTAGACTCACTACTCCACGGCTGCCGATAAGAGATCACACCTAACTTAACCTCGTCTCCGTCGTAGGACGAACGACCGGGTGGAACCCTCGTCGACGATAGGGGATGGGTGAACTGGTTTCTTGACTGCTGATACCTGAGACCGAGCCTCCTCTTTTTTTAAATAATAACTCTTCGTGGGGGAAACGATTGATGGACCGAAAGACTTACCGGTTGATCGGAATCGGTTCTTTTACGTTATTCGAAGAAAACTATGCGCGAGTGCATTGCCGAACAATAGTGTCCGATCAAGCCTCGAAAATACAGTATAGCGGAAACGCGGGTACACCGCGTCCTTTTCCAGCATATTGTGACGATTACTGGAAAAACGCCATTTTTTAAAAGGTCTTATTTTGAAGAGGAAACTTCAAGGAATATAACCATATTTTTTTCAAAATTTACATTACTGGCCAAAATTGAAAAAAACATTAAAAAAAAATTTGTTTCAATTTTTTGGCATTATAAAGTTAATTATCGAGAATGAACAAATTATTTTATAATAGCCCAATCCTTTGCTAATAAAACAAAAAAAAAGTATAGCTCAATCAGACAAACAGTTCCTGAGATAAAGATTCCTAAGTGAGGCCTATTTTCGCCAAAATGGGCAATAATCGCAAACCCCCCTAATTTCACATGGACTACAACATATTTCAATTAGAACAAAATCGAAGATGGTGACCGCAAAAAGTGATCGATTCGGCATGGAATGACCCAGTGTGATCGGTAACTGGTGGTACAATCGAATAGGGTCTGGGTCTACATAAAAAATAAGTTGAAAATGTAGAATGAAATTTTTTCATACGAGGATTTCTTTTTGAGAAAATCTTGCAGTGGGTGCCTACTTACAGGGTGTCAAGAAATTATATGTCGCGGCCTACGATTTGGTGAAAATTCACATAAAAGCTCCTCGCAAAAATTGAGACCTTGAAAATCAAAAGAACAAAATATTTTTTTGTTCGATCGTGTTCTATTGGTCATGAGGATCAACTTTCTGACAGGAACCATACCATGGGTCGCAACTCAACCGTTCTCTTAAAAAATGATGTTGAATTTACTATAATTTTTGCAACTTTGTTCATAATATTCTTTCATTTTATAATTAGAGTTCATAGTACATAATAATTTAAATCATATAGGAATACGCATAAGTACCAAGTAAAATAAAAGACTATTAAAAACAACTGAAATATTTACCAATGATTACCATGACTAGTGATGACGATACCTCCATTCTCAAATAGTATATTCTCATCATAAAATATTTTTTTCCTACAGGCAGCTATGACATATTAGTTCAGTAAACAATGAGGAATTTTAAAAAGATGATAAACTATTTGTTATTACATCTATAGTCGAAGCAAAAAATCATTAGAATCGTACGTGTATACCATGCGAAATGCAACTGTATTTAATTTCACAGCAACAAAAGGGTTTAGTGGACGGTCGAGCGATTACGAGATGATCGATTCTATGATGTCGATTTCGAGCCGGGAAAGGGGGCTAAAAAGGGGCGAAAAAATAAACGACCTAATTCGCCATCGAAATGGAACAATAGACGGTCCCGTTCAAACGGTCTCACTATTTAGGTATATTTCGGTGTAATTTCGGGTTAATCCGTTTCACGACAAATTTGCTTAACAGTCCGCTGTGTTCCGCGATCGGCCGCGAATTCGCATCGTTCGAGGGGTGGGTCCAATTCCAATCGAATGTAATTTACCGAGTGAACGAATTCCGTTCGCTAACGCAGTCCTGACTGAATCGCGAAAACTCGCCGGGAACCGTTTTTATTGTAATATATTTAAATCGCGCAAAAAGTACAAGTCCGTTTCGGAAAACGTTGTTACTCGCGGGTAGACGAAGAGCAGCAGGGGGGACTGAATTGGAGGAGGGAGTGACCAAAAAAAAAAAAAAAATAAATAAAACGATTGCTGCAAGCTGTTGGCACAGGCCCCACGCAAGCTGCATCGCGCATATATAGATTATCTATATGGATCGTTCCTATGCACGTTGTTCCCACCCCCTTCACACTCCAGTCCCACCCCCCCCCCTTCTTTTTGCTTTCACGTAACTCCATGCTTTTAATGACGGTGTTACGAGTGGCTTTTAGAATTTCGTGCTTTTAGAACAGGATCAGAATGGAAAATTTATTCAGCATATTATTAGATAAATGAGACGAGTGGCGTTGTCACACGATATCGCTTTAATCATTTAGGAAAAGTCGATAACGCGAATTTCGAAAAATACACGTGTGTACACATATATCGTGGTGTTTAAAATGTTTTCATCGGGGAACAATATCTCTATAAGGACCAACGAAATTACACGAATAAAATATAAACATTGTCAAAGCAGCGACTCGTTAATTGGGGCAGGCTTTATGTTTGTTAGAAAAATGCTGCGCGCACGGTGAGCTCGATGTATTGGAAAGGAACGAATTGCATAAATTGTTTGGCAAACAATTGCGTTACGAGACTATTGTTTGCCATTGAACGGTTACTATTCAATAAAGTATAATAGTATATCCCATATTTTAATTAACAGAGTAATTACGATTTTAATGAAAGATTCGTTGGAAGTTTCGAGTAAATACTTCAGGCGGAATGTGTGCTTCATTAAAAACTCATTTATTGTCGAGCGAAGGTTAGCTATTATTCTTACTCTTTTATGTACACTTTGTAGACAACGAAAATTGTGCTGGAAACGGTTGTATTCGCACAAAGTTGTGCTCGTTGTACTGGCAATTCGAGTTTCTTTCTTTCTCTCTATGCAACGTCAAGCAAGAAAGGACTGATGAAATGAGCATTTTTTTAAAAAGTTGATGGGTTGTTCGGCTCGTAGAATATTCTGACTCTCAAATAGAAAAATTCATTTCAACGTCAAAAGGTCAACAATCTTTTTTATTACGTCTTATTCTACTCGTCAAAAGGATGAAAAATGCAAAAGACACAAACGGACGAAACATAACCGTTTTCTTAAAAAATTATAATAAAGTTTTTCCATTAGAAAAATTGATTTTATTTATGTTATATTTTCCATGTATTTCACGCGCAAAGAAATAATTTCCAACGGCTGCATCGATAGCACACGACTGAGGAACAAATATATAAAATAAATAAAATCACTTTGATAAAGAAAAAACATTACCATCATTTTTTTAAGAAAACGATCGAGTTTTTGCCAATGGTTCCATTTGCACTTTACATCCTCGTGACGAGTAGAATAAGATGCAATCATAAAAAATTGTTGACCTTTTGACCTTGAAATTCAAGGTCCAAGTTAATTTCACGGTATTTTCATATTTACAAATTTGCATACTTGGATGAACATGAAACTAATTTTATTTTTATTGTGCGAATAAAAAAATAACTGAAGTTTAGAAACGTATCTTTAAATTTCACTCTATATTTTCATTTTATTATAACAATTCGTTAAGTGTCCATTCTCCCCTACGAGTCTCACCATGGAAGTTCGCGTAATCGGGAAATCTGCAGCATAATAAATTAATATTTTATTCCGGTGGCGTAGTGTTCATTCAAGTTGCAAACAACGTTGAAACCAGCGCAGAAACTTCCAGAATTATGTACCTTGGAGCAACGAAATGCCTATACTTGAACAACTTCCACTGCAGCCTCATATGGAGCACATGTTGACCCGTTTTCGCTCACATAAAATCAATCTCGTTTCCTGTTTCAGCAAATAACATTATATCGATTGTGGCCTGTCGAAGATGTAATATTGCAAACGCGGTCCTGAAACGTAAACATTGTCTAAACAAGAAAATCCTCGGGAGATTAAAAGTAGAGGAAGAGGACGAAAAGACAGTCCTATTCGTCAAGAGAATTTTAAACTAGAAGGAGCCTTCGAGGGACCCCACACGGATCTTTTAAACGATTCAGGAGGGAGCTTAAAGGATTCCACCTAGGATCACCGGGAAGAACTCAAAGTGAACCTTTAAAGTTCTAGGATCCTTTGAAAGGACCCGAGTCCTCGCGCTTCCACGATCTAGGGTCTTCTTCGCAAGGTCGCGATCTTCCCAAAATAGTCCTCGTGATTTTCTTACTAGGAAACTTTTCAAATCTAGGATCATCCAAATGTGTCTCAGAACCATTTATCAAAATTCCCTGTAGAGCCTCAGGGTCAATTCTTTTTAAATACTTCGGAGACCAGCTCAGGACCTCGTAGAGCCCCTCAAGGTTTCCTCCAGAGTCTATGGGGTTTTTGACAGAAAAACCCGTGGGAGGTCATAAGTATCCTACGTGCTGTGGCGGTTCGGGCATCCAGGACAGCTAATCTACGGATCGTTGTCTAGGGTCCCCTGGAGTTATGAAGGATCCAGAAATCCTTGGAAGGTCCTGAAAGATTAGGTCTCTCAACTAGCGGAAATTTTAGCTGGAAGTCATTTGGTTTTTGGTGAAAACATTAATTTTAGTCACGCGGTGGGACATGTGTTAGTGGAAGGAATATTGTAGAATGCTAAACGTTTCAAGCACCAGTTCTTCGCAAAAATTTACATTTCAAATTCTCAAAAAATTACATGAAATACAGAGTGTACATAAATTATATGTCGCGACTATCATAGGGAGATTATGTACAATTGGTTT
The DNA here is from genome assembly GCA_916610255.1 of Lasioglossum lativentre. Lineage (NCBI taxonomy): Eukaryota > Metazoa > Arthropoda > Insecta > Hymenoptera > Halictidae > Lasioglossum > Lasioglossum lativentre. The sequence goes on along the minus strand of OU744357.1, from coordinate 10,978,995 downwards.
TTTGAAAATTGATGTAAGAAAGGTTCTGCAAAATTAACTTTAAATTTCAAGGTCAAAAGGTCAACTTTCTTTTTTATCGCATCGTATTCTATTCATCACAAGGATACAAAATGCAAAAGGAACTATCGGTCAAATTCAATCGTTCTCTTAAAAAATGATGCTAAAGTTTTTTCATCATCAAACTGATTTTATTTATACTGTATTTTCATTCCTCAGTCAGATAATGTTTATATGTACAGCGTGCTATTGATGAAGCCGTTGGAAATTATTTCTTTGACTCCCATTAATATTCGGGCACTCTTAAAAAGACGATAACTTTTTTAATATTCGACCATATAACCTGGATTTTTTTAGAAGTTAGAACAATCGGTTTCGTTACGTAACATGACAAGAATTTTTGAAAAAAATTGCAATTAATCGGAATTGCAGAGAAAATACTAAAAATTATGTTTTACAACTTTTTTATGTGGGCTCATATTGAAAATGTAGAAAACACGTTTCGTAGAGCTGTATCAATTAAACATATTCTGAAAATTTCATTAAAATCGGTCAACGTTGCAATAAATCGCCTCTAACTGCAATAAATCTAAGGATTCATATATCTTTCAATCCCTGTCGTTTTTTCCCACATCAACCGATTTCGATGAAACTTTTACAATGCATATAATTGACACAGATCTACAAAATATATTTTTTAAATTTTCAATATACACCCACATAAAAAATTTGTAAAATGCAACGTTTAGTATTTTCAGTACAATTCCGACCAATTGCAATTTTTGAAAAAATTTCTTGTCACATCATGTAGTAAATTAATTGCTTTAACTTCTCAAAAAAGTTCAAATCGTATAGTGCAATATTAAAAAAGTTATCGTTTTTTTTAGAGCGTCCGAATATTAATGGGAGTCACTGTATATCGAAAATATAAGAACTTTATCATATTTTTTTAACAGTTGAGTTTCCTTAAGGATGTTCTGGAGGTATATAAAAACGCAACAAAATTTTTAAAAAATTTGACAAGATATAATTCTTACTAAATTTCATTGCCAATATATTGATGGATTTCGAATTTCTTGTAGTTTCCCATTGTACCTCCAGAACATCCTTAAGATTTAAGGGTTAAGTTTTGTCCCATGGTTTCGTTTGCATTTTCCATCCATACGATGAGCAGAATAAATGCAATAAAACAAAAACTGTTGACCTATTGACCTTGAAATTGATTTTACGACAGCTTCCTTACATCAATTTCCACCAAATCAATTTCCATCACGGTATGATAGTCGCGACATACAATTCCTTTCCACCCAGTACAATCACAAATGACATTATCGAACAAATGTTTGGTAGTCTTCCCGAGCTCCTTCGCTGGCCTGGTTTCCAAAACACACAATAACATTACAAAACACGTTGACCGAATGCGACGGCGGAACCACCGAGCCGGTGGCCCAGATTGTTACAGCTCCTCCCCCACTGGGACAAACGGTACAAAACGTCGGTCTATTAATAATAACAATTTCCCGGGCAGCAGCGACCGCGTAAAAACCGCGTGGCCGTGCCGCGTCAATCCATCAGCAGTTCGTTTTTTTCCTCGGGCGGAACCGGGTTGGTTCACACAACAACGCGGCGGAATCATCGCCGGTTTAAAGCGTCGTCGAACGCGTTCCCTGTTCGTCGTTCCGCCGCTCAGCAAGTGTTTTTTAACAACGCATCGCCTCGATAATAGGACCGAGAAAGCAGTCGTGTTTTTACGTAGTCGTATGGAAAAGTAACGAGAGCACGCTGCGCGCTGGGCAGCCAGTGTGTTCAGCAATTTCGCGTGTGTACGTTCCGCACGACCCGGCGGCATGGCATCATGGCAGTCGCATAACGCCTGGTGTTCGCGTGCAGTGCCGCGGCGCCACGCTGGGTTGGGATGCGGCACGATGATGAGGACGATGGGAATGATGGGGAGGCGTGGGCGACGCGGACGCGGCCCGGTGTATCGGTGAAAATACGAAAATTCATTCGAAATTCCCGTGAGGCGTCGCAGCGTACGGGATGTTCCGGAGCGTGACGATGCTCCGGGCAAATCGACTTGGCCGAAAGCGACGCGATAGCCAACAGAGAAAGGAAAACAGAGAGAGAGAGAGAGAGAGAGAGAGAGAGAGAGAGAGAGAGATATTCTTTATTAGCTTTCTCAGATATTTTCTATTATATTTAAATTACTACGTTACGTTTCTTACAATAAATTCCTTTAGCATTCTCTTAAATACTTCTAAACTTTCGCAGCGTTTTACACCGTCTGGTAATGCATTATACATTAATACGCCTTCATAAAATAAACTCTATTGGGCACTTCTCGTTTTACGAAATTCTACTGCAATATGCCCAGCTTGCCTTGTTTGTATTTCGCTTTCATCGCCTACTATTCTTAGCCTATTTCTTAAATACTCCGGCAACATATTATTTACAATCTTAAAAACAAATATACACATATTATAGTAGAGCCTGTGTCGTATAGCCATAAACTGCAACGCTTGCAGCATATTTTCCACTTTGGTTCGTCTATCACATTGCAATATGACTCTCATGGCCCGGTTCTGTGCTTTTTGTAGCCTATATATCTGTGTTTCCCCATAGAGATATAGAGATATAGAGATATAGAGATACAGAGATATAGAGATATAGAGATATAGAGATATAGAGATATAGAGATATAGAGATAGAGAGATATAGAGATATAGAGATATAGAGATATAGAGATATAGAGATATAGAGATAGAGAGATAGAGAGACATAGAGATATAGAGATATAGAGATATAGAGATATAGAGATATAGAGATTTAGAGATATAGAGATTTAGAGATATAGAAATATAGAGATATATGTAGAGATATAGAGATATAGAGATATATGTAGAGATATAGAGATATAGGGATATAGAGATTTAGAGATATAGAGATAGAGAGATAGAGAGATATAGAGATATAGAGATATAGAGATATAGAGATATAGAGATATAGAGATATAGAGATATAGAGATATAGAGATAGAGAGATAGAGAGATATAGAGATATAGAGATATAGAGATTTAGAGATATAGAAATATAGAGATATATGTAGAGATATAGAGATATAGAGATATAGAGATATAGAGATATAGAGATATAGAGATATAGAGATATAGAGATATATGTAGAGATCTAGAGATATAGATATATAGAAATAGAGAGATAGAGAGATAGAGAGATAGAGAGATAGAGAGAGAGAGCGAGAGTTTAGAGAGAGAGAGAGAGAGAGAGAGAGAGAGAGGGGGGGGGGGGGCTCATGGTTGCGCGCTGCTGTTAACTGCCGCACGAAATAGAACCGAATGAGCAGCGCGCGGTGAATAAAGAAAACGACCAACCGCGCCGCGTGAGAATGCAGAAGAGAACGAACAAGAGCCGGCCGACAAGAAAGGAGAAAGGCTGCACGCGAAGATGCGACGCCGAGCAACGAACGAGCAGCCGTTCAACCTAACCGTGCGGACGCGATACGAGCTTTTCGCCGGGAAACTCCTTATCGCCCTGTGCTTTTTCTCGCCCACGCTGTATCGGGACGGCCGCGACGGTAATCTCATCATAGACGGAAAATACTCGGCTTGTAAATTGAACCGGCCTCGTTGCCCTGATCGATCTGCGCGCATTCTCTCTGTACACTTACGTACGTATGTATATGCGGTTGGCTCGAAATAACGTTCGCGCTCTATAGCTGACCCCCCTTCCACCCTACGAACACCACACTTCGCTCTTGTTTTGATGCTAATGGAGGATATTCACGTTATGACGCCGCCGCGAAACCTGGCACGAATCATTCTACACGGATTCTGTGTTTCAATCAGCTGCAATTTATTTTGATTGTTTGTCGAACGACTGGTTTTCGGTTTTGTTGAGCGTGTAATTCGGTATTGATGAACGGAAAACAGATATGGTGTTTCTCGCGTTTCCGTGATATTTATTCCACGGTGGTGAAGTACTACTTTCGAAAAACCTTTTTCCTTGGTTTTCTTGGATCGAACATTTTTTTACAAGTTTTCTTCGACCTCTTGTTTATTCTGAATGATAAATGATAATTTTAAATGTTGTTACATATTCTGTATACAAAATAATTTCGTAATAAATTTTAATTAGAAAGGGTTTATGTTATTATACAGTTCAATTATGTACTAAACCCCCTTAAGTTTCAGCAACGTAAAATAATAATTTTAATTATTACGCAAAGTTATGCTGTCGAGTCTGAAACTTTTTCCTAGGGGTTGTAATACAGCAAAAATAATTAGCGGATTTTATCCATTTATGACAAAAATAAGTAGGTTTAATTTGAAACAGTAGAAACAATTGAAGAATTTATAAAATACTATTATATTATTTTCACAATCTATTAAACATATTCAGAAAGAAAATGAATTTTTACAATTCAGATAGAACATTTTTATTTAACATAAAGATCCGCTGTCTAGCGATAATTATCAAGAGAAAAGTGTCGCGTTTAAGATACAACACAGAACAAAGTAAAAATTCATATTTTAATAAATTGTTGTCGCAACCCAGTTGAACAGGTTCTCTACCACTTGGTCGGTAACTTTAGCATGGTTGTAAAATTTACTATTATGCAACTCTTTTAATTAATTAATTGAATTCAACATTGTATGTAATATTATTTGTTATTTCATTTGAACCAGGTATTTGAAAACAATTCATTTCAATCCAACACAAAATAAAAATACTTTCATTACGATAATTTGTTATTTCATTTGTGCCAAGTATTTGAAAATAATGCATTTCAATCCAACACAAAATAAAAATACTTTCATTACGATAATGTTTTACTATCATTACGATTATTTGTTATTTCATTTGTGCCAAGTATTTGAAAATAATGAATTTGAATCCAACACGAAATAAAAATACTATAAATATTTATATGATAAATCAAATAAAAAATCATTTTTATTAAATATCTAATACTTTATTAAACATCAATACTTCATCAAAACTATCAAAAGTATTTGAATTGATTCACTATTTCAAATGATCATTTGTTATCTTATTTTAAATAAAAGGTGGCCAATCCTGGGATAAGTCTCGTTTGAAATTCCCGATGTTTAATAAAAGAACTCGTGAAACTGAATTCCTATCAGCAAACGTACGCGCGCTTCGGCGTGCAAATCCTATACGAAGAAGTCTCGACGAAACGGCAGCCCGTTGGCCAAGGAAAAATTTATCACCCTCGAACGGTCTTTACTCGAGGGGCAGAATTAGAACGTGAATGCGTGATGAGCCATCGATCTGCTCGGACGAAGGTGAATTACCACCGAGACACTGTTGATTGTAATTCTTGAATCAGAGCTGAATGAATACTAACATTTCATTAATGCTCCCCTTATTGAGAACAATTAACCGATATGCTTCTATTTGACTTGAGATCGATATGTACAAGAATTCTATTCTCGTTCTTTCAAAGAGAACCCAAGTTGGAAAAGATTCTATCAATGAAAATGCAGAGACTGATTCTAAAAATTGCCGTCTATAGCCGAATCATAATTAATTGATCGCGAAGGGACACTGAAGAATTATCCTCACCTATTGTTAGACTGATACTCTTTGGAAAAATTTTCTGTGTCCTCGAGCTGGTTCAGAGACATTATTCAGCTGTCAGTTTCTGTCTAACAATAGAAAAATTAATTAAATCCCAATGATCTTCGAAGCGTGGGACCTAGATTCAAATCTCTTGGAAAATGTTATTTTAGTTTACAATTTGAGGATATTTCCTAGGTAAAAGACAAGAACAACATGTTCGTTCAAATACTAATATCATAAAGGTGTATTTGTGAGAAATTATTCACTAAACTTTGTTATACTTTTATAAGGCATGAATGAATTATTTGTCGTAGTAGTACCAGACAAGAACAACATGTTCGTACAAATACTAATATCATAAAGGTGTATTTGTGAGAAATTATTCACTAAAGATTGTTATACTTTTATAAGGCATTATGAATAAATTATTTTTGTAGTAGTACCAGACAAGTACAACATGTTCGTACAAATACATAAAGGTGTATTTGTGAGAAATTATTCACTAAACTTTCTTATACTTTTCTAAGGCATTATGAATAAATTATTTGTCGTAGTAGTACCAGACAAGTACAACATGTTCGTACAAATACATAAAGGTGCATTTGAGAGAAATTATTCACTAAACTTTCTTATACTTTTCTAAGGCATTATGAATAAATTATTTGTCGTAGTAGTACCAGACAAGTACAACATGTTCGTACAAATACATAAAGGTGTATTTGTGAGAAATTATTCACTAAACTTTGTTATACTTTTATAAGGCATTATGAATAAATTATTTGTCGTGGTACTACCAAACAAGAACAACATATTCGTTCAAATACTAATATCATAAAGGTGTATTTGTGAGAAATTATTCACTAAACTTTGTTATACTTTTATAAGGCATTATGAATAAATTATTTGTCGTAGTAGTACCAGACAAGAACAACATGTTCGTACAAATACTAATATCATAAAGGTGTATCTGTGAGAAATTATTCACTAAACTTTGTTATACTTTAATAAGGCATTATGAGTAAATTATTTCTACTGCTCAGCAGTTCTAGCCTATTCTTTGTCGAAGGAATAAGACATAATATCAATATAAGAGAATGAAACTGAGATAATTGTTCTAAAGAGTAAACAATGCGAATAGTTTTTCATACATTCGGTTCTTCCGTATCGAAAATATTTGTCGAGGCTGACTCTCAGCGAGAAATAATCGCGACTTCCTATCAACCGGTCCGCGTTCCGCACCAACTCATCGACAGCTACGAATATAAACAAGGATGCTCGCCAAACGACGAAGCATCGGCGGCAAACAATTACAATCACTCTGCGTTTTCAAATCATCGTGCCGCAATACCAACGAAAAACACGAGACCGATTCAGTGAAACTCGTTGATTTACCGGAAACCCATATCCCGGGCAGATTTCCGCGATCTCTCAACGATCGGTTTCTCCGCAACGTTTCCGCGAGCTCGGCGAAAGACGTCGCTGCGCGGGCAATAAAAAGTCAGGTAAACAACAATGGTGGGCGCGAGCGACGGGGTGCGTCGGGTTGTAGCGTGCCGGGCCGACGCGACTCGACTCGACGCGGCGCGGCGTCTGTGGGAGGGAGAAAAGTTGAAAAGTTTCGAGGCGTGTTAGCAATAACTGCGTTACGCGATCGGCTGGAAAAACACGCGGAAGTCTTGGGTGGAAAGCTGCCTCGTTGCGTGGTTACAACCTTCTCGTCTTTTTCTTCTCCCTCCTCCCGTTCTTTTTTCCCTCCCCTCCACCCGCCCGCCACCCTTTCATTCTACGGTGGTTGGTTACGATTCCGCGGCGGGTCTACTTTACAGGGCAAATGTCAAATCGTTACTCGAAACTTTGCCACTGCAACAGGATTACCTTCAACCACCCCGTTTTCCCCATCCATCCCCCGACCTCGTATCCCCCCCCACCCACCCATCCTCCCCGCGACCGGCCAAGTCGAAAGCTGTGCTAGACGAGCGGAATATAAATGAGCGAAACCCGAAGACGAACTGGATCGATCGCGTGCACGTGATAAGGCGGGGCGAGGACGCAACGAGACAGCTTCCTTCGGGGGTTCCTCAAGCCCCAGAACACGTGCAGAACATTTCAAGCGGCGATTTTGATATCGGGGATCTTCCGCAAAATTCGATACGGGCTGGCGTGCCGCGCCCCTCTTCTTTCTATCTCGGTGAGAAATATGCGGCCCAGTTCCGATCCTGACATTATCGAGGACATCGCGGAATTTTTCTTACGGTTTATCCTCTCTCTCTCTTTTTCTTTCGACCATTAATTTTCAACGTCGTCGACTGTACAGAGTGTATAAAAATTATATGTCACGAATACCACGGAGGGATTGTATGCCTCTGGATCGGTGGAGATTTGTTAATAAATGGGCCGCAAAATTGAGCTTGACCCTTTCTTTCAAGGTCAAAAAATATTTTATCGCATCGTATGGTAGTCGTCGCAAGGAATAAAAATCTCAAAGGAACAATGGGTCTCGAGTTAACCGTTCTCTTAAAAAGCGACTTTGAATTGGCTTTGAAATTGGCTTTAAAAATCCGTCAAGTTCGCGTGCCTAATATTTTAAGAAGTAGAATTAGTAGGTCATGATCAGACGCATCAGACAATTCCTATTCAAGAGCACGCATGTTCGCTGAATATTTAAACTCTAATTTCTCGAAAACGAGGCGTCAAATAAAAAAAATTTGTTCTATATTTTCAATTTATTATCTCATGCAGAATCATTCTCTCCACGCTTATACCATTTTGTGACACCCTGTAGACGTATGGAAGAAATTAGTTTACGAAATTTCGAAGTCGTTTCTTAGGAGAACGGTTGACTTGAGAACCATTGTTCCTACGAGACTTTTGTTCGATCCATTTATTTTGAAAGATCTCCACCGATCCAGAGGTATAGCATCCCTCCATGGTATTCGTAACATATAATTTTTATACACCCTGTACACAGTGGCAGCCATTTACATAGGTGCTAGGCATATCTTAGCTTAGTTTATATCCAAATAGCTTAGTTTATACGTATCGAATCGGGTCTGTTCTACTGTACTTGACCAACCATCATTTCCACAAGAATGGTTACGTGAACACTGTTTCCCCAATACAGGGTGATTCAGTACACATTAGCAGATCATTGTCATTGTTGTTTTTGAAAATATGGAAAAAATTTATTAAGCAAAGTTTTTCATCATATTGTAGTCCTTTTTATACTGAAACTTATAAACGCGATACTGAACTTTATAAAGTTTTTCATTATAAAGAGGACTACAATATGAAAGTAACCGTTTTTTTTTTTGTAGGAGAAACAGTTTCGGAGATTTCAAGGTCACCTTCATTTATCAAAAATTGTTACATACATTTTTCTATGCACTGTTCGGTGCAGCTCGCCATTCTCTGTGAAAATATATTAATCTATCTATGTCGAAAAAGTAATAATTTAAGATATTTCAACTTTAATTTTGTTGAATTCTGTAGATCTTATTTCGCGTTGATTGATAAACACGAAAATATGGTAAATATGAAGAATACACAATTGTGTATATGTGAGAACAAAATATCGATAAAAACATACAGTGACTCCCATTAATATTCGGACACTTTCGAGAAGACGATAACTTTTTTTTAATATTGGACCATACCATTTGGATTATTTTGAGAATTTATAACAATGATTTTTACCACATGACGTGAAAAATAATTTTGAAAAGAATTGCAGAGAAAATACTAAAAGTTGTATTTTAAAACCCTTTTATGTGGGCCCATGTTGAATATTTAAAAAATCGTAAAACAAACGGGCAGGAAGGGATTCTACATCAAAAAATAAAGGAGACATTTTGGTATAACATTTATTCATCCGAAACTTCGTTCTCGAGAACATCGAGTTTGAAAATGCTGCGAATACGCATGCTGTTAGATAGGCGTTGTCTGACGTGTCTGATCATTACCAACCAATTCTACTTCCTGCGTATACTAAAGCATGGACTAATCTCTAAACTCGATTTTCTTGAAAACGAGGCGTCAAACGAAAAACTCTTATTCCTTTTTTTCGATTTATATCGACATGTGGAATCACGTCCTGCCCGGTTGGACTACGATTTCCAGCCTGCCCTGTATACCTTGTGAAAATTTCATCAAACGCTGTGAGCTAGAACTTTCGTAACTCGTGATACGGAAAATACTTGGGAGCTTCACGGATTTCGAAGTATAATCAAATTTATACAGATTACTAAATAGTATTTTAAAACATTGTTATACTTTAATTACTGTCTATTTAATGTAATTAAATTAACAATATAATTAAAATGCTCATTAATTTCTAAATGCTCATATCTTTTGAACCACTGATCTCCGCGGATTGAATCTTGGATTTTCAGTATTTTCTTGTTAAAATCTATAGGATTACCTAAGAAAAAGGTAAAAATTTCTGGTTACCCAAGGTACAGTTTAACCAAGAAAACATTATTTCCATTGTTATACATACACGTAGGAATATTAATCCTACATTATAAAATACTAATGTAAAGTATAGGTGCTTACAAATTTTTCAGAGTCTTGTTCCTAGAACGGAAGAACATTACTTTCTGTACACCCTGTACCACCAGTTACCGATTACCTAGTATATTAGTAATGAAGAGTTCTAAACGAAATTGAAGAACAGAAAATTTCTTAAAAAATGACTGTGATAATCCACTATTATAAAAATTGAAACACGGTTGAATGGAAGTTGTGAATGGTATCACAGACGCCGTAGGGCAGTTAAGAATTAATGAAGATTAGTCGCGATAAGAGGAGATTAAAACGGTGGATCTGGACTGCATTTTCCAGAAGATGCTTAATTTTTCGCAGGCCTTCGGTGACTCTGCGAACATTTTCTTTTCTAGTAGAACATGTAAAACATTGAAACGCCGCTAGCCGGCCCGCCACGTTTTTCCCGAGCTGTCTTCCGGTTCTAAATAATCGTTAGAAAGAACCGGAATCGCGTTACCTATGTTTTTTTCCCAGCCGTTTCTTATCCGCTCGCGTTGCCGATTCCCCGTGGACGATATATCAAGTGCAAAAAGTTCGTGACAAGCTGAAAGGGGAATCGCATTTCCACCGACAATAGCGCACCGAATGCGATTCATTTCTCCATCAATATGATTGGATCGTTGATCCTGATGGATGATCAACATCCGTCACGCTACTTGGCCACCTACTCCTTGATTCTCTGCGCGCCCGGACCGGTCGGCGAGGAGATGCAAATTTGTCAACGATACGACACCGACAGATTCGCGGTTCCAGCATTCTCGTGTTGCGCAAGATGACAACAAAAATATACGGCCAGTAAAATTATTGCATGTTGCCGGAGCAAACTGTTTTAACTCGGTCCCATAGCTTTATTTCGGTACAGTCGATCATGTTCAAATTAATAGCGTGTGACAAAAATATTCAAATCGAAATGTTACTTCGTAAATGTCGAATGCCATTTACTGAAATAAAGATTGGTAACTGGTGGTACAGCCGAAAAAGAAGTGATTCTACATAAAAAAATAAGTGAACAATGTACAATACAATTTTTTTTAGGACGTACCACATTTGTTCGACCACCCGGTATATTTATGGGCTCTACATCTTTTTGCCTGTTGAGTAATATAAATTTTCCATCCGATGGGACTGCGCTTGAGTTTTGAATTATACTTTTGCGATCACTGACCTGTGGTTTTTATGCATTCATAACAGAAACGAGTGGGTAGAATTTAAAGCAGTGGACAGATAAAAAATATTTAATAATACTAATGTATTAGTTTCAGCTTAATAAAAAATCATTAAAAGAAGAAAGGAATTTCTAAGGAGCTTCTTTTTCTTGCAATTCATGGAAACAATTTTTGTTTTACTAGTAGCAATTTCTTATTAGAATACGAATTTTTTACTTTTTTGTTAGTTATTCTTTATTTAAATTTAGAAAAATATGAGCTTGCATAATGGTTAACGTAGACATTATTTTTTATCTTACTAAAGTCTTAATATCTCCATTAATTCTGTTAATTCAAGTCTTAATCTCCGTTAATTCTGGTTCTAATTAATTGTAGAATCTAGTCGTACATCTGCTACTTAGGTAGCCTAAGCTGTTACAGAAGGCGATATTTAAATAATAAAATCTGCCACTTTATTTCAAAGCAAATAAAACCTCTAACGAAGAAAATAAATTTAGTAATTTATTTAACGAAACAGGGACCCAATGAAAAATTTATTATTGTGAACACTGTATCAACTCTCTTGTACGAAAAATGTAAAAAATAGTGCAATACTACATGTATAGTAATATGGTAACAAAGCGTTCGTAGTCGAACGTTGTACATTTCTTTATTGTCGCTCGTAAATCGTGTGCCTACGATACATTGGAGGAAATTTACATACTATATTTTTCGATGTCTACTCGTAAAATACAGTAACAACGTTTCAGCCTTTAATACTATTCCAGCTGAAAATTATAAATAGCGAGCGAATCGATATTTACGGTGTTCGTATCGATCATCGATAATCAAATATGTCGAAATACTGGAATCTTCTCTACGTGTATGCGAAATTTATTAATTTTTGTAACACGCGAGATACGTCCCGAAATCGACGTTTTATTCGTGACAATTCGGTGTACCTCTTCATTTTCGCTACAGAATAGCGCACTGCAAAAGTATTGCCGCTACGAAATGGCATGCTCTCTACAAGAAACAACTAAAACTTACGCGTTTGTACAAGTCCATCTAGTTTCAAAGTGGAAGATATAGTTAGAGTTATAAAGTTTTTATGACGGGTGAGCTATTCGAAAAAGTAGCCGAACAAGGAACTTTACGTGCTCCGCATATGCTATTGAGGAAACTCGATTTGTTTGAGTAAATGTACTTCAAACAACAAACACGGAATGAAAAAACTTTTCGAATTAATCTGACGCATGAAATTAGATATATCAATGATCCTCTGCACAGTGGCAATTCGGTAATTATTTTCAAAATTCATGAAGTCAACGATTTCGATTATCTTGATAATCGAAATAATTGATAATTGATTAATAAATATTAATTTTCTTTTTTTTTTCTGAAAAATTTCTAATCACTATAATCACAAAATAAGTAGTAGTGCAAGGGGTTAACTGCCATAACTGCTTTTTTTATTGTCGTACAAAGATGTGTCCAAGACAACATCCGTAACGCAATTTATGCCTTATCACAGGAGGTGCTTAAAGTCGCAATAAATAATACCCTGTACCGAGCAGAATTATGTCAATAAGTAAACGGAAAGCGTCATTTTTCAAACACGATATCAAAAAAATCTCCATGGTTTGTTCAATTTTTCTGTATACATACAGGGTGTTTCGCTTAAAACAGGCCACCTAAACATGTCCTCTATCTCTGAAAATACAAAAAATGTTTCTAACGTAATCTAAATGGTTTCACAAGGCGAATCAGATGGAATAATCGCTTTTTATAAATTGTAATTTTTAATTGCCTTTTCAAGGTCACTCGTGTTGTTTACGTATATACACACATTTTTTCATGATCCTGCTATTAAACATGGATGAATGCACAATAATGTTTGCTATAACATAGAACAAGAAAAAATGTGTGTGTATACGTAAAAAACACGAGTGACCTTCAAAAAGCGATTAAAAAATTTTTTTATATCGCCATATATTTGCCCCCTTTAACAGTACAACTTTTCTCTCTAACAATTTTCTTCCATCTCTAATCCTAACGGAGCTATTTAGTCGGCCCGTTTCTCGTGAACCACCCGGTATATAAAATGTCGAAAATTAATTATTATTTTAAACGAGTAACTGTTGGTCCAGTCTGTAGTTCCAAAGAGTTTTGGCTAGTACACAATTTCCCACGATCGATAATAATCAGCGAGATCCTAAAAATCAATCGCGGTGAAGTATTCCCGAAACGTGGAGAAAAATGCGATATAAAAAATTTCGCGAAATTCGAGCCGACACCGAATAAACGGGCCGCGGAATAAATCCGTGAAATACAGACGCAATCAATCGCTCCTTCTCCAATCAAATTGAAAATACATGTTCGAGCGGGTAAAAGCTTAGAATTAATCGCGAGAACGTTTCTATGCTTGTCCCCCCCGCCCGCCGGTTTTTGCCTGCGGATCTCGGGCCTCTATTTATACTCGCAGAGCGGTGCTTTAAAAGCTCGCTAATTCACGGCGTGCTAACGCCTCTACGTGTTACGCGTTGAGGACTTAATCTGCACGATCTACTCACGGGCACGGGTACGGGCGGGTACAGGCGGGTACAAGGGGATACAGGCGGATACAGGCGGGTACAGGCGGGTTACTGGAGAGGCAGAAGGCCACGAGGGTGGGGCACACGCGTTTGCTCTGCTCGCGGGGTAAAGCGATGAAGTGAGCCAGGTAAGACGCGCACGACAGCCCCGTAATTAAGACGATGGATGGAGAAGGGCCGCACAATGGATGATATAGTCTCATCGCGGATAAGAAACCGTTATCATTTATTAATTGGAACGGGCCGGACATTAACGAAGCGAATGCACCAGCTGCGCAACGTAATTTATCGAGCCGCGACGCTCCCGCACAGGGTTTTTACTCTTATCCGCGTCAACGGGCCCCCGTCGAATTTCGAATTCTACAGACCGGAAGTGTATACAATACACAGCGGTTATATAATCCCGCCGGCCCTCCTCCGGCCACACCCCCGCGCCGCCGCCAAACCACGTGAGACCTTGGCTGAATCAGCACCAGGTTGCCTGTAACTAAAATATGATATCCTAGCGATTCTAGTTTCAAATGCCGGTCGCGCGGAAATTCACGAGATCCGCGGTCCTCCGCATCGATGCGGACGGCTCGAAATTTCGATTGTGGTTATGCAACTCGATGTCCAATACATCTATCGGCCCGCGATCATTGATTCAGGACGTGGATGCGTTCGGTTGTTCCTCTTCGCGATGCACGCAGAAAGCGGTTTCCGAGCAGCGCGGGTACATATGTTACGTGCATACTGACACCGCGCTGCATCGTGTTACGCCATTTTCGAAAATTTTGCTAAGGTATCCTGCGGCATGCGGAACGCGAGCGCTACTCGTGTTCGGTCGAAAACTTTCTAACGAATTTCGTAACTGTCCAGATACAGTGTTCATTCGATATAAGACGACGATGGATTCGCAATAAGAAAATCTCTATCCTAATCTAACTATCTAACTAGCGTTTTGTCTCGGTCGTCACAATGTTACGTGGCTAATCCGGTACTGGCAGAGAGGGGGTAACTTTTCCCCTCAATTCGAGTCAATTCCCCTCATCTGGCGACTCTGGCCGAACAATTTTATGGAACCCATAAACTCTCGACACACTCAAGAACAATGTTATATCGAAAGAAAACTGTATTTGCTTTTTATCACCTGGAACACTTTACTTAACGATACAACATACATGTAACTATTTTCCAGCTACAGTAAATATGGTTTTTAAATTCTGATTTGATATCCCTTGCCTTACAATTTACTTCTGAGGATGCAGAATAAATGTGCTATTCAATTTTGGCTATATACGAACTGGTCGAAAGCAAACTATTTAGTATCGCTTTAAAATCGATGTAGAATGGTTTAGTTTCTGTTACACGTCGCGTTGTATGTCAGTTTATCAGTTAAACATAGTCTTGGCATTCGAAATTCATGATATCTCTGCGACCTAATTTCGCGAAGGATGTTTAAAAATACTAAAAATATTTTCTCCAAATAATTAAACTTTCTACCAAAGTTTTAAATAATGGAAAAATGAACAACGTGTACCTTTTGTTCTGCACATAATTCAACTATATGTTTGCAACTTCAGGAATTAGAGGCACAGTTTTGATGTCGTTTAAATGTCCAAATTCGTCCCCGATAGGTCAAAATATTTGTTTAAGTGGGACCTAAGCACTGTGCTCAAAATGCTCAACCGCATAACAGTCTCGATTTCAGACATGAGAGAGAGAATTATTTAAATAAATTTTCAATAATACGTCCAGAGTCAGAATCTGCAAAAATGTTGAACGAATACTCAATATCATACGTAATTTTCAATTTTTATTCCATCAAAAAAATTATTTTGGAAATTTTGGATTTGCTAGCTTAGCAATAAAACTGTTAAAGAGCTGTACAATAGATCGTCAATTGAGCTTACAGTTGGGTCTGTGCATCGGGCAACTTAATTCGCAGCACGCTAAAAAATGAATGGACGCGAAACGCATGTGTAAAGTGTCCATTTTGAACTGAAAAATGTGTCACTGACAAAAACCGTACCATAGGCTGATTGCGCGGAGCTGATCCCTCGATATTCCGGTATTTTTTTGATCGTCTATTTTTTTTCGATCGCGTATCGGTAGAATCGAGCGGGCTTGCGCGATGTCGGACGAGTTGGCTTTATTAAACAAACATATAAGAAGAATTAATGAGGCGTCGTGCGTGGCATGGCGTGGCATGGCGTGGCATGGTGCACTTGTAAGTCGCGCGGCTTGAATAATGGATGGGCTGACAAGACAGCTCCGGCGATATACCGACAATGGGCTTCCCCTTCGTCTCGATTCTCCCTTCGTTTCTTCCTTCCTTCCTCTCATCCGTCACGTTTCATCGTGATTTCGAATTTCTTTTCCGGAATATCGGGGACACCGACGACGTCCAAAACCGGGGAACAGCGACGACAGTAAGAGAAAGCAACCGCTCCAGTCGTAAAATAAATATTCGGTCATTGAAAAAATCTTGATACTCCAAAAATGTACTTCTTTCGAGGGATGATTCCTTGAGGACATTTGAAGTAACTTTTTCCTTTGCGAAAATATTCTCCGAGGCTTCGTTAAGGAGTTATTGACGAATAAACACGGACCAATCAGAGCGCGGCTACAGCTGAGTGTAGCGCTGACGTTGGCCGAGCCGGAATCCGTCCACTGTAGCCGCTGCTCTGATTGGTCCGTGTTTATTCGTCAATAACTCCTTAACGAAGCCACTGAGAACATTTTCGCAAAGGAGAAAGTTCTTTCAAATCACTTCAGGAATCGCCTCTTGTAAGGAAGTACAAAAAAGTACGAAAAAAAAAATATTTGCAAAAAATTCACCTTGTGATACCATTTATATTGCATTAAAAACACTTGTTATGTCATCACAAATAAAGGAGATATTTAGGTGGCTACATTTAGGTGTACACATTTAGGTGGACCACCCTGTATGTATAATACCGTTCGAAAGTTATTTTTGACAGGAGGTTTAGGTTATTTTCATAGCGTTTTCATCGTAAAAATAATTGTTAAACACGAGTGTAAATGAAATGCATTTTCGTCGTGTGATGTTATACGAGTTCCAAGAATAGAAACAATTTTTCATAACAAAGAGCAAATTAAAGATAAACCGAAAATCGTATCAGGATTTTTACAATGGCCCAATAACGAGCCCCGAAAAACTGGATTTCTAGACTTGGGATATCTTACTCACACCGTCGCGTCGCGTTCTAGGGACACGTGTCGAGTTATACATCAAAATATCATGGAATATGAGACGCGTGGAGGCGGCTCGTGCTCAAACGCCTATGAAATCGTGCTCGATCAACTTGCTGGCTACTGGTAATTCGATGTCGATGACGAAAAATTACCACGGGAAATAAAGGACGCTTTCGCGGGCGCATCTTGTTCCGTGGATTTCACTTGTCGCTTTACGCGAGTTATTTAATTTGTTGGGAACCTTTAACGATAAGGTTCTTTTCCTTTCTTGAGAAGTACGTACTCTCTTCGTTTGCACCTGAGCTACAGGTGTCGACCGGATTACAGTTTTCTTTCGACATAAGACGACAATGTGTTTTCGCAATAAGGAAATCTCTATCCCCTCTTCTTCTTCTGCAGCTGGATACCGTTTAAGTGCCAGAACGAAACTTTATGAGACCCATAAACTTTGAGCCCACTGAAGAACAATATCAAGCCGAATAGATACCGTCATTCGAAATACGGCGAAAGCCACTACCGAGCCATCGTCTAATATCGGAATAAAATTGTAGTTCTTTAAAATATGAAAATCTGGTAACGCGAACGTCTAAATGCTAAACGAAAACATTGTTAATATTTATTTCTTAATACTAAACCTACCAAGCACAAATCATATAAAAGCGAAACACCTTACAGCAGTGAGAAGATTGAATTTACTTAAACTTTGTACGGTTTTTATTATTATTGTGCTTAAATGAAGAATTCAGTCATTTTCTATGAAAGCGTTTTTATAATTTCAATAGTTATGAAATAGAAAACCAGTCATTTGTCCGTGGCAGGTTTAGAGTTAATTTAATTGTAGTCACTGATTTTGAACACTATTTTTTTAATTAATTGGTTTGTATTCATTATGTTATATTAATAGTTGTTAATGTAATTGATTTCAAACTGCTAAACGGTTCATCTAGTCATTTCGTATGTAATGTTGTTATTAATGTGCGGCGCTATTATTCTCCAAATTGGAATGAATAACGAAACACCGTGTGCTATTACTGATACATTAGTTCATTTATCGTAATCATCCTAAATAAATTGTAAATATAATCCTTGTAATTCGATGAATTGAACTTCATTTCGATTGATATTTGATTGTTCTATTCATTCATACTTTTCTCCAAAAACTTTTTGTTTTTGTTCAATTGACAATGTTTGTATATTGTAATTTTCATCCAGGAAGTAGTCTATTGAATTACATAATTTACACAGAAAGACACATGCTAACATATTTATTAGTATACTTGTTAACAGTGCCGGATTAAGACTTTCAGAGGCCCCAAGAATTTATATCATATTTTTGCATAAAAATCCGCATAAATATGTACTTTTATTTAAAAAGTGAAATTTGATATTTTAAATTAATAATACAGAATTCGCCCTCACCTAAACATTTATTCCCTTTCATTACTCGACTCTATTGAAAAACATTTCTTTATTTTCAGTGTCTTCGGACTAATGAGCTTAATAGATACGTACTGTACAGCGTTATACATAATATTCCGGAAAAATCCAAGCTGTTATGGCACTTAAAACTTTCGTACTGAATGTTGTCTGGACCCGATTAATCGAGCTCGAATAGCAGACTCGAGCTCTAATAGCTCGTCCCCGATCGTTCTTTTTCGTTCGAGTAACCGGAGGGAACGGTGTTTCTCTCGAAATTTCGAAGAGCTGAAGGAAACGGCGGTTTAGGGGGTATAAGCAATCGGATATCGGAAATATCGAATTTCGCGAATTCGCCTTAATGGGCATCCCGTGTTCAGACCTGAAAAGTAGACTGCAGCCGGCCGAGAACAGTCGGCTCTAGATGAAGTAACGGATAGTGTCTTGAAGTTATTTAATTAAAGAAGGACGAGAGGGTGGAACGATGCCGCGGAGGAAGAGCTCTGCAGTAATCTGTCTATGTATCGGAGTATAGTCCGATGGGGAAAATGTGGCTGCAAGAAAGCTACAATGCGAGCAGTTACTCTCTTCTACGACTATAATGATAAACGAGATCCGAATCATTAATTAACAGGTCCAGACCTTTCACGGTGCATCCGAGTGACTTTCAACAACGTTGACGGGCGCAACTGTAAAAATTATAACCGGGCGCGTGACCCGAGTTCATTATCGACAAAACGTGAACACGATCCCCCTTTAAATTATAATTGGACGCAGGTGAAAAGTGTTCCCACTTACGGGGAAAAGATCCGTAACGGAGCACAGGCAATACATTGTTGTAATAAGCAGTTGTTTTTTTTTGTCTTTTCTTGAGGACAAAATTCATATCTTTTAAACTAATGCATTTTCGACCTAAGACCCACAAATTTTTCTTCCAATTTTTGTTATCACATGATTACTAATTTTTGTATAAAAATGTTTGTTATTAGTAGACAGATATATGCATTGATGACAAAAATGAGTAGGTGTACTTAAAATGTTAGAAGAATTTAAAAATACTGAAATATCAAGAGAGAAAATAAACTTCTGTTTGACTCCAGCTTGTTGCAATTCAGAAAGACAATTTTTATTTTGCATAGAGATCCGCTGTCTACGTGTTAGATTGTCGGAAATGTCTGAAAAATGATAATGAATTTTTAAATTAATTATACATATATTATATAATATTTACATTTGATGATTAAGGGTCTTCTGGGGATGCTGAGCATCTTAATAACGATTTCAACTATTTTTATTTTCAGTTTAAGCAAACTTGAGCAACTAAAATTTTCGTGAACATGAAATTTAATATGCCCCCAATTACTATATCAAAAAACATGGAATTTTTTTAAACTCAAATCAAAGTTGATAAACATTTACCATAAAACAAATGGGATGTTAATATTAAAAAAATATTATTCCGCAGCTTACAAGGCCTTCTAATACTAAACTCAACTTGTAAAAACCAAATTAATCAGATAAACCTTTGAAAAATAAAGTGCACTGAAAATTGGGAAAATTCAAGCACCATAACAAATTGGGAAATTCGTTAAAAATTTCGAGCAGTATTAACCCTTAGCACTCGGATGGCGACTCTGAGGCACCACTGAATTTGCTATGCCATTCTTAAAAATATTGTTCACATTATTATTTTTGTTCGTATTTAATAAACGACTAGACATTTACATATTACATGAGGTAGTATATTAGTTTCATATGCAAAAAATGAAAAAAAATTGTATAGAATGGAAAAATCTTTCGTTTTTTAGTTAAAATAGCTCCGAGTGCAAAGGGTTAAAATCTACGTTTCTTTATTAGTATTTTACTATACCACATGAATTTTAGACTTTTACTTTATCGACTGTTGTGTATTGCTCGTGACAGTGTGGGTCGGTGGCGAATGTTAACAACATGAAACGCGACTGAGATCAAAGTTAATCTTTGTTCCCGGGATATCGCGAGCGATTGCGTTCCTCGATTCATTTATTGTTCTCCGGGGAAAAATAGAATGGTTTACGTGCAGCCTGTACTGCAACTATTGCATCTTTTGCTTTCTTTATTATCGACGGTTCTATTTTACGCTTTGTCTTCCTCATCTCCACCCCCTGCTTGTTCGTTCTAGATATTGGTCCGTGACAGCAGCGGTCCGGCGAACCCGCGAACTAAATTCTTATCTTAGGCACCGCTCGCCGCTGGAACCACTCCAAAAGGTTATAACACAAACAATTTCGGAGAAAACTTTTCTTAAATCACGTACGATATTGCGGCGCTGCTTTGTTCGCAGGTTTAGGGTGGGCCGCACGGTCGCGAAGAGATAGAAGAGGTGGGACGAGCGAGACCGTCCGCGAGAGATAGGTCAAACGAAACGGACACGAGTCGAATGTTCCACTTATTCTCGGAAAATACGATATAAACGATGCGTGATATTAATCTCCGTTCGATCGCTCGTCCACCGTATTTCTTCCGCTTTATTGCATTATTTTCCTTGAGTCTCGAGCTCGGCCACTCTTATTTCTTACTCGTTAGCTATCGCGGTCTGTTAACCTTCTTGGACCGATTAATTAGTCGTGTTGAGGATGGTACAATAACCAGCAAAATATTCGCCTTTTCACGCGATTATTGTTAATTAGCCGGACGAAGCTCGTAATGTAATATTTCTCGATCTGTATTACTCGCGAAGTACGTATAACCGACAGAAATGCATTAGCATGATAAATTAAAATTTTATCACATTTCTTCAGGCAGTTCTTATAAGCTCTCATCTAAAATTAATGTCAATCGATATTATTAAATTAAGTTTTGTAGTCACTTCTTTAGATCTTAGAATACATTTTTGTGATTCTAACTAACGGCGAAGGTGCGTTCGATTGTATTAATTAATTCCGTCCATTATTCTTATTTAGGTTATGTTTGTAATATAGGAACAGCTGGAAGTAGATTAGAGTAGACTTTAAACTCTCTTTTCTTTTAAATTTTAATTTGCAGAAATTAACACTGGTGACCATTACTTTTTATACACCCTGTACAACCGAAAATTCTACATGAACAAATAAATCGGAAATGTAGAATAAAATTTGTTCATACAACGCTTCGTTTTCGAGAAAATCGAGTTCAGAGATTAGTTCATGCTTTAGTATACGCGGGAAGTAGAATTGGTTGGTAATGATCAGACGCGTCAGACAACTCCTATCTAACAGCGTACGTATTCGCTGCATTTTCAAACTCAATGTTCTCGAAAACGAAGTTTCGGATGAATAAATGTTATACCAAAATGTTTTCTTATTTTTTTATGTAGACTCTCCTCCTGCCCGTTTATTTCACGATTTTTTAAATATTCAACATGGGCCCACATAGAAGAGTTTCTTTTCATAGTCATGATATTGCATTACTGAGGCAGCTTTTCGCTACTCACTGATACTCACTGATTCGAATGAAATGTAACGTAGTTATTAAACACCGAAAAATATTAAATACGTGTTTTTTTTGTTTCGGTTAAATACGCTTTTTAGGGATAGAAAGCACCCCTCAACCTCTGGGGATGGAAACGTTTGTGGCTAATTATTTAAAGTGCTAGATCCAGAGTTGTACAGTTCAGAGTGATGCACTTGATGGCGTCCTTGAAATCGACCTTGAGGTCGATTTTCAAGGTCATTTGAAAATCATTTCATGTTTATCAAAGGGAGTTAATTGACCATGAAAATCGACTTCAAGGTCGATTTCAAGGACGCCATCAGGTGCATCACTCTGAACTGTACAACTTTGGATGTAGCACTTTTTTCAGAAACTGTATCCTTTAAGAAATAATGAGCCACAAACGTTTCCATCTCCAGAGGTTGAGGGGTGTTTTCTACCCCTAAAAAGCGTATTTAGCCGAAACAAAAAAACACGTATTTAATATTTTTCGGTGTTTAATAAGTAGGCACGTTAAACACTAAAATCAGTGAGTATCAGTTGGGTAGTGTTACTTATGAGTGGTGGGAGAAGGGTGGGGCTAACGCATGTAAATTTAACGATGCTATAACATCAGAAGTCGGATTCGCATCGTTGTGTATCGCGTTTCAGACAAAGCTATTGCGTTTGCTGGCGTAGCCGAGCAACATCGTTGAAATAAATCTTTACATTCCATTCTTCGTCGCGTGAATGGCCGGCCAATACAATTTAATTGGATCTTTATTGAATCGGGATTACGGTATTCGCGATCGAAAAAGCGACGCGGCTCGCGTGGCTCGGATGTAACAGTCTCCCGATTATCGTGTTCAATTGTCGTCGCGCTTTTTAATATTAATTCGGCCGCGCGATCTGCAAATTTATTCCCACGAGGCTTTGATCGCCGCTGCGCGCCGAGCCGCGCCGCGTCGTGGCGCAAATAGCCTGGCCGCGCGCAGCTATATCGCGCCGCGCGTACACCTGCGGTCCACGTTGCGTGTCCGCAGAGGGTGGACGCGCGTTGCAACATTAGTTTTCGCTATGTTTGCCGTTTGATAAATTCCGAACGAGGGACACGCGCGTTCGTCGAATTCACGTCGCGTTACCGTGCCATTGCCGATCGAAGC
This sequence comes from Lasioglossum lativentre, assembly GCA_916610255.1. Lineage (NCBI taxonomy): Eukaryota > Metazoa > Arthropoda > Insecta > Hymenoptera > Halictidae > Lasioglossum > Lasioglossum lativentre. The sequence continues at coordinate 10,955,910 of OU744357.1, read as the reverse complement.
GCGTCAATATTCCCGTATACCCGTGCTTCCATCCTCTTCGATCAATTGTTATTACTCGAAACATGCCAAACATGCTGAAATCCATTGTAAAGATCAGGTATTGTCTAGAAAATGCATACGCTGCAGAACTGTGTCGACACTGTTTTTAGTAACGATCAAATATTCATAAACTCGTTAACACTGGATCTACGAAGCACTAAAAGTGACATTCAGATTTTTATTGCGATATACAGGGTGTTTCTACATGCAGAAAAAAATAGGAAAGAAGATGTAAGATTTTTTTTTTTGTCGCGTCTGATCATGATCAACCAATTCTACTTCATGCGAGCATCTGACAGGTCTTGAAACGTGATTTTCTCGAAAACTAAAAATATTGTATTCCTTCATTTCGACTTGTGTTTTCATGAAGAATTATTTTATTATATGCAGATTTATCGAATAATTCTCCTTTAATGTATCTTTGCAATCTTCTCAATAATCGTGAATATGAAAATTTGGAACCTGTCATTTTGAGTTTTAAAATATTTCTTTGAACAATGTTAAATGAAAGGAGAATTGATAGAAATATAAATTAGTGAAAATGATTATACATATGCAAAAGTCTATAAAGGGAATCTCATTGTCAGTGTTAACTTGAGATAAACTGGAGGACATATATCATATAAATCACCAATGAAGAAATTGCTAAGAAAATCTAACTGAAAAAATATGGCTTAATAAAAGTTTAATGAAGACATATGCAAAGTTTCACATTGGTTCGTTACACATTTCTAATTGCATAGCATTTCTCATAAAAAGAAAATAATTTCTCCCCTCATCCCCTTGTACTACAAAATCGAGTCAGACTCATGATGAACAATTAAAACAGGATCTACTAAATGTTTATGTTATCAATTTCCCTCGACTCAAGATAAAATTCTATTTTGTTAATGTCGATATATAGGCATACAATAAATATAAAGTTGCTCGTTCTTCTAAGAAATTGTGAACGAAAAAATTGTTCTAATCTCTGCAACCATAAAATAAATCGTAGCGCAAGGGGTTGAAAACGAGTCGACACTAGGATGCATATGGAAGAAACGCGAAGGGCGTGTCCTGAACCTTTACCCTGTCATAGGAAGTACCAGCGATGGAGAAAAGTTTCGCTAATCCCGAGAAAAAGTGGTTGATTCAATCGACTGCTAATTACTTAACGTTAATTAAGAAATTTCCTGTGACGAGTCACTTAAGACGATTATGCGGGAACACGATTCTTGGCCGTTCTATAGTCCGCTGCGAGAGAAATTCGAACGAAGCGATTCGGTGGAAGCGTTCCGTGTGTAATTGACGTTCATGATGATAGGCCAGGTATGTATGTTATTGCATACATCAGTATGTTCACCGAATTTACAATTATCCGACAAGTGGAAAGGATGTAGGCACAATGTGGACAATACTTTATTCTTTTGTGGAATCATGTTTAACCAGAGTCTTTTTCTCCTTCTGCAAGATTCAGCGAAAAAAGAGTTTTTTTTAACAAAAAACAACGAGTTTCTTTCTTGGGGGAAATTGAGGGCCGACGTCGAATCGGTACTCGATCTCCAAAGGATTTATGGCAGTCTTAGCTTGCGCGCGCGCGCCCTGAATGAAAATGTTTGAGACTGAACAGAACTGTCTTCGGATGGTGGGAGGATTACAGTGTTGGACCCAATGATAAAACACATTTCATATTTGTATATTTCAAATAGTTAGAAGAAGAAAATATACATTTTTTATCACGCTCTATGTGCTTCAAAGTATTAATTAGGTCAGTGCAAAAACTCGTGCCCGGTTTCGTATTAAAATACAAGGAATCGGACACGAACTTTTCCACTGACCTAATGCACACACAAAGTGCACTTGTGCAAAGGAATGTTTTCAAAAACCACTCCTAAAAAGTAAATTATTTTTTACCAAAACCCTTAATAACTGGTTTAAAATTCTGAATAAATATAAAGCTAGTTTGTAGCTTCATTTTCGCTTATTTCATCTAAATATCTTTTTTAAGTAATAACCGGATTGCGGACCTTCATGCAAAATAAAAATTTGATGCATCGATTTCAGCCTAGAGAAGCTAAATACAAATTTATTTTCTTCATTAATAATTCTAACATGTAGAAAATAGTATATCGACAATCTTGAATTTTTTAAATATTTTTACTGTGTTAAATTACACCTACAAATTTTTCTCACAATTCCATAAAATCCGCAGTCTGGTAATAACTGAGAAAATTAAAGGTGAAGTTTAGGCTTTTCATCCTCATTTTACACTTATTAATTTACAATTATGGGGATTGTAAAGATGCATTCATAAGAAATTTATTCAACACATTTATTCCAGGGAGCGTATACATATTATCGTAAAAGACGCTAAAAGTCTGATTAAATACAATCTTGTTATTTTCATAAAATAATTCAAAATAGCCAGTTTTAGGGGCAACGATCCGAACTATACCGCAAAAAAAGTTTTCCCAAGTTTTCACATTAAAGAAAAATAAAGCTCCAAATGTAGCTCCTTTTTTGTTATTTCGTTAATTTTCTTTTTCGTTTGGTCCAGTTTCTGTGGATTCCGTCAAGTCTATGACTCGAAAGCAACTGCACGAGCTAGTAAGAGAAAGCACAAAGCGACTGTTTGATGAAAAACTGAAAGATTTACAAGAAAAGTTAGTGCCTTAGTTGTACATATCAACACCCACAAATAAAACTTACTATCACTGGTATGTAGTTAGAAATGACTATTTTTATTCACAAACTTACTGTACAACGTAGGAAAAACAAGAAAATATTTTTGGCCAGGTTAATAGCACAAATACCAGTCTCTGTGTGTCGATCTGCATCCTAATTTCCTGAGGCACCACTGAAAATTGCTATGCTATTCTTAAAAATATTGTTCACATTATTACTTTTATTCGTCTTTCATAAACTACTAGACATTTACATATTACATGAGATATTACATCGGTTTCATATGCAACAAATGAAAAAAAATTGTATAGAATGGAAATATTCTAGAATGGAAAAATTTTTCGTTTTCGAGTCAAAATTGCTCCGAGTGCAAAGGGTTAAAACTTTAAATATGTTGACTCTAAGTTGGTCGAAGCGGGTCTGGGGGTGGCGGTGTTACTTCGCTCTGTTGTGCAGCGGCACAAGCTCATCTCGAAGAGCAAATATCAACGTGCCAGGGCCGCGGATGCGCGTCGAGAGGGTTGGAGAAGGTGAGGGGTTGGTGTCGAGACAGAACAGCACGTTACTTCGTTACGAGTTACGTCATAGGTTGCGTAACACGGCTAATCGCTTCCAGGTTTGCGCGCTTATTACGAGGACATAAACGGCGGGTTCGGGTTGGGTCGGGTCGGGTCGGGACGGGACGGGACGGGTAACGTCCGCGAAGGGTGAATCGATGCAAAGCTCGGCCCGATAAATCAGTTCACTAAATTGAAGCGGCTGTTACGTAAAATATCCGCGACACGGCCGGGATAGCGTAATCCGTGGGATGGGGGTTTTATTGACGAAGGAATCGATACCCGGCCGCCGTAAAATCGCCGGGCGACGATCGCCCCCGTGGAAAATTTTTAAGGTGGCAGTCTTCGCTGGCCCAGAAACGATTTTATTGTTCCGCAGGATGTAACGTAAAATATGACTGTGACCGCGCCCGCTAACAATAAGCTTCGATCGCGATAGGGAATCAGAGGCGCAATTTATGTAAACCATCCGGCCCCGGTGATATTCCTTCCAAGTTACGGCCCCCGCTCTTTATTTATTCGTTTATTGGTGCTTGTTGGCGGAATCTTTGTAAAATACGGTATTAGATCGCGTCGAGAGCTTTACGAGGGGCAGAGCTTAGTCCGGCGAAACAAAGGGGGATGACAATGTTGACTCGTACCGGTATTATAGAATTTTATAAACGACGTTGGTCATTATTTCGTGTAAACAACGACGTATAATATTCGTAAACAAGCCGGAAAAAATTTTCTGCAACCCTACCGACACTCGATTTACACGCTGCTCGAACTGATTAACTTGCGTCGATAACCATTAATCCACGGTTATTGTGATTAGTATACTTTCTTGTCGTTTATCATTTCCTAGAAAAAGAAGAAAATTTATATCTACTGTATACGTATATGTTTCCCATGGCTACACGGGGTGTGGCCAGAACGGGCGGTACAACAAGGCAGGGGGTGATTATAATTGTAAAAATAAGTTGAAAAGAAGAAGTCAAATTTTTGTTGTTAGATGCCTTGTCGAGAAAACCGGTTTTGAAAATGCAGAAGATACACGTGCTGTTAGATAGGAATCGTCTGACGCGTCTGATCATGACCAACCAATTCTACTTGATTTTCTCGGAAACGTGGCGTCGAACGAAAAAATGTCATTCCTCTTGCTCGACTTATTTTTACATGTAGAACCATCCCCTGCCCGTTTATAAAACAATAACAAAATAATAATAAAATTTTCAGTATGCGTATAATTAACATAGATCTACAAAACGCATATTTTAAATTTTCATAGCGGGCTCGAATAAAAAAGTTTTGAAAAGTGCCATTTTATTTTCTCACTTTTATACGCGTCATTTAGTAAATCAGTGCTTCCAATTGCTAACAAACAGTCCAGTCGTTTGATCCAATTTTATAATAGTTATTCTGATTTAAAGGGCGTTCGAACACCTTCGTGGGCCACTTCGTACACTATATAATTTACGAATGATCAGTGTCGCCAGATCAGGGGAACTGACTCGAATCGAGGGGAAATGGTTACCCCCTCTCTGCCAGTACCGGATTAGTCACGTGACATGCACGACAGAGACGAAACGCGTCACGTGACCAGGTGGAAGCGTGGGGGAAAAGCGACGTAGAAGGGTCAGCGTAGAGTGGGAGATTAGTAACGAACATAACATAATAAAATTATAATATTCCACATTTCGACATGAATTTGCGAACACATACTTTCGACCGAATTTTTCAACACGTAACACTAATATTTGGAAGCTGTTGCTTGTAAATGCGCCAACTTTACGAACTCGTCTATAATACTTTGTGTTTTTAGGATGTAAAGCTGAGAGGAAACGGTGAAAAGAAGAATTCTATTTTGCGAAGCGGGCAAAGTAAGAGGTCCGTTATGTTTCTCATTAAATTGTGTTCACCTTCGCGCACTATCTCCTTAAACTTGCCTCAATTAACAGTCTCGGCGAAAGAACGGCCGCTCCTAGTTTTGAACAAACAACGCGAGACGGGCCCGGCCTCTCGCGTTCTTCCGTGAAGAACGGAACACCGGTGGTTCGCCTTCGTGCGAATAAAAGCTTGAGTGAAATTAACGAAAATTGAAAATGTACTGTGGGGAGAAATAAGGTACAAGCGTGTTCGTGTCCATGTAACGGCTACAGACCCCTGTTTCCTTAAATCAAATATTAAGAAGAGAGAGAACTAGGAGAGAGAGAGAGAGAGAAATTGGAGGGGCGATTCAATTCTGCGTTTTTTCACGGTTAGAAACCGCTCAGTGAAAAGCTCGTCAGTATGAAAGGAATACGTTGTAAACCGAGCAAGAAATACCACTGGAAGTTCTTCACTGTTCATTGTAAAACTTTTATGGGCACAGTACAACGCGCCACTTTTTTCACTATTATTGTTAAGCAACAAAAGGGAACGCGTTCACCGTTAACTGTGTATGTCGTACATAATTCTGTCGCTCTAATCAGCGCCATCGATGAGCGAATGCTCAGTTACGAACACTCAGAGTCGCCAGATCAGGGGATTTGAGGAGAATCGAGGGGAAAATGTTACCCCCTCTCTCTGTCAGTACCGGATGAGTCACGTGACATTGTGACGCATGGACGACGGAGACGAAATCACGTGACCGGCCCGTGTAGAAGGGGAAGGTAGAGTGGGGAGACATGTCTTAATCAATAATCAAATTTTCTGTGATATTCAGTAATCGTACACTTCATAAGTTTCAACTCAAATTTTTATCTCAAGTGTAAATTAATTGGTGATCATTAGACTGCTGATTTTATGCATTCATGACGAAACTGTATAGGGGAGATAGAAAAGTATGAAGACATTAAGCTAATTTAAGAATTGCATTGCATTGTTTTCTGCTTACTAAATTATGTATTTTTTATTTAATTTCTGTTTCCTACATGTTATAATTTTGGATTAGAATCTTCAGTTGGGAGCAGAAAAAGATTACATACTGCATTATCAGATATGAAACATAAACATATATTTATACATAACAAAATTATATTATACATTTCTTATGTGAACTGGATAAATATCGATTATTAGTCCATTTTTATACATTTTGATTAACGCAATTTCATTCAAAACTCAGGATTTAATTGGCCATTAGAAATTTTCGGCTCCAATAAGTTAGTATAAATGGCAAATACTTATAAATCTGTATAAACAATTCAAAATTGTGGGCGCATTTTTAAAGTGAAAAATTCTAATACCGTCTTTAATACAATACTGTATACTGGATATATTACAGATTCTTTCGCATAGAAATACGATATTTCTAGGTACATGTTAAAATAAATTGCGACGTTCCGTCCGAAGGATAATTTTAATTACTGTACTAATTACGTCTGCCATGAGTACATTTTGTCACAAGTGTGCCGAAGCGAGAAGGTTAACGAAGAGCTTATGAATAATATTCATTGCGTTCATGTTATCGCGCTGACATTGCCGGTACTGAAAAGCTGGAATATTTAACGCCTGTCTGTTTCTTACTCGACAATTAAACGAAATCAAGATACGCTTCTACACAAAAACGTATAGTACGCTAGTGTGCTACCTTTAATCGCTGGTGTCGCAATGTCGACAGCGAGGAAGTTATAAATGGTGTGTAAATATTGTACTGTACGAGCATGCAAATGTAATATATCTTGTCACGATGTCAATAAGTCCTGTCAGGAAGTTCATAAACGTAAAAATGGACTGAGTCGAAAAAATAACATGCTCGCACTGTGTTTATATTTCTTTCTGTAGTGGTTTTAGATATGTGGCATGCAACACTGCTTCATCTAAAATGTTGAGTGACAATAAAACATTGCAAATATTCTTGTTTGAGAAAGTAAAATTTTACCTTATAATTTCAGTATACTAAGAGTATACAGTGTATTCATATAGAGTATACATAGTATATAGTATACATATAGTATACATATAGTATAGAGTATACATATAGTATACATATAGTATAGAGTATACATATAGTATACATATAGTATAGAGTATACATATAGAAAAAGCAAAATTTAACTGTTTCAAAGATTGCAAAGGAAATTGATAAGTGTCATAAAGTTATATAAACTATCTTTGATAATTGAACAAAAAAAAGTGTTTCAAACAAAAGTACTCTGGCACTAACCAACTTCTTTAATATTGATTAAGCGTATATTTTCTTTATTACCTTCTTAAACTAGAAAGGTAGACGAATTTGACGACACAATGACGTTTCATTTGAATTATTTCATATTTACAATAAACAAATAAATTTCCCCGGAATTTGTCCCCCAACAGATTCAAATAAACGAAGTTCCCACTTACGTAGTTAAAAGTTGTAACGACCATCAGCACTTCAACTCAAGTAAACACGATTAAGCGACCAAAAGCTGTAGCTTTTGGAAGTCTGCGCATCGCGTGCAAACGTTTTCTAAAATTATTTTTAACGTTGGCTGTCGCAAAGTGTCGAGTGTTTTCGACAGTCGGGTCTTTTTGACCCAGTTGGAAAATTTGCTAGTGGAAGGATACGGTTCCAACCGAACGTTACAGACCACTAAACAGGTTTCGAAACCGACTTTACAACATTGCATACCGGGTCTGCTAGCTTGAACTGTTCTAGTAAATAGTCGCGACGGAGGTAAATAGTGCAGGAATCCTAGAATTCCGTATCCGATAGTCACCAGTATTCGCACTCCTGCACCGACGTTCATTAACCAAAAGAAACATTCTTATTGTTAGATTCAAGCTTGTACTCATTAGGATACAATGGGCGAATTTAATTATTTAATTATCAATATAGCGAACATACAAATCACTTGAAAGATTCAGAATTATGTATATAATAGATTGTTCCATTAATTATAATTTGTATATATCGTCCGAATCGCGAGCTACGTTCACGCGTAAAAATGACCCAATTATGGATGACGTCTCTATTATGAAGGGTAATTATATTTTTATGAATTATGAACACTATTTATACAACGCCGGAGGTAATTATATTCTGATAATATTCAAATCCTATTTTTGCTTAGAGAAATTAAACCTACCGAGCTCCAAAAACGATTTAAATGTTTTAGCTTATAAAAATGACAAGGCTCTTGTGCAATTTTTATCTTAAAAAAATGTATCCAATCAATTTCCATGTCACTTCATAATTTCAATAATTGCAAAATGAACAGTATAAAACCGGTCATTTAACCGACAATGGTAGGTTTAGTGTTAAAACATTTACACCTTACATTTTTTTACTTATTTCTAGACTGCGGATCTTTATGCAAAATAAAAATGTTTTGCATTGATTGTGGGAAGCAGGAATAACATAAAAATTGATTTCATCCCTTAATGACTTTTCAACACAATCAATTTCTTTATAATTGCATAAAGGTCCGCAGTCCACTTATTTCATTTCGTATTTCAATTCCCGGTTAATTTAAAAAGCTTTCGTTTAATTAGTGAATTTCATGTTATATTTATTTTTTAATCAAATTGTCTTCGTATTATAAAAAATTGTAAGTGACTTTTGCGAATAATTGTACTCTCTGATTTGAACTTCAAGATAATAAATTTGTGATATTCAATATATATAATTACGCAGTAAAAAGTTAATAATAAATATTTAAATAAATTTAAAATACTTCAGAAAGCAATATTCATGGTTATTATTGAGATGACAACGCGATAAATTTGACGTTTTGTAACAGTTTATAATTTTTTGCTCTGTAACTGTTTAGTGAATCCTAATAAATTTTGAACATAATTAAATACATAATTTTTACTATATATAAAAAAAACTGGAGTTTCTAGTTGCGTTTTTTCAAGGTTTAAATAGGGTTTGAAGTGAAATTTTATGAATTCTCCAATAAGAAGACGTGTTAAAATGTGCAAACGTCAAGTTGCTATAATTCTTAAACGGTGCAGTGAGTCGAACCGAAACTTTGGTAATTGCATTAATTTAGTAAGAATTATATCTTGTCAAATTTTCAAAAATTTACAATAAATGTGTTGATGTTTTCGGCGCACGGGTCAAATTTGCTAGTAACTTGTAAAAAACTGATCGAACGCGTGCGCCGAAAACATCAACGCATTTATTGTTAATAATTTACGATCGATATAAAGATAAATATTTTTCAAAAATTTGGTTGCGTTTCCATATACCTGCAGAACATCCTTAGAGGAATGACACCATCTGTTAGAAGCACATCAAGACTTTTGACCCAATCGCTTGCGATCCAAGCCATAATCGGAGCATAAAAGGAAAAGCGTGCGGCACAATAGGTAAAAGAATGAATCGAAGAAAAGGTAAGAGGCCGTTGAAAGAGTAGAACGTGCACGAAACACGAAACCACCGAATGCAACAGGCACGATAGGAGCGTCGGTGACTGTAGGGAAGGGATAGGCATGGACGCGATTAGCGGAACGGGATGTGAAACGACGACGGTGTAGCGCTCGCCGGTACGAGGAGGACGATCGTTACGAGCCTAGGAGCGAAGGGTTTCACGTTCACACGATTACCGCGGGACATCCTCTTTCGCTGGATCCAACGGGCTTATTCCGCGATAATGGCGCGTCGTAACGATATTTCACGGCGACCCCTATATCAAGCGAGGCTGCATATGCAAGTACGATCGTAGATAACGAGCGGCGGCTTTGTCCGGGGATAGCTGTCACGGGCGCGCGCCGCTCGATTTTGAGAAGCGTGTGAACGCCGGAAATTACGTCGGAGCCGCGCCACGACCGGTGTCGATTGTGTGTTGTACGCGACGTCGATCTCCAGGGACTGATAACCGGTTTTTTCACGGGACGCCTTCAATCGAAATTACCGACAACTTTTGCGACCGCGTATCGACCCGCGAAGCGTCGCGACGCGTCGCAGCGCGTCGTGCAGTGGGACAGGATTAGCTGGTCAAAAGGCGATTTTAAACATTAATTCTGACCTACATAATTTTTCTATCCCAGGATACTTAACACTAACCGTACCAGAGCCAGTTAAATAACCGATTTTTAATTTTGAATTAATACTGCGTTTATTGTAATTCTCCATCTGACTTTACGACAAGTACTACAACATCCATTTAATAATTTTGTCAATATTTATATTTTGAATATTTCCTTTATATCGAATTGTTGATAAAAAAAATGTGTTAATGCTATCGGCTCACGGGTTCGATCAATTGTTAATGAATTTTACCATAACACCAACATGGTATAAGTTAAAGTTTGGTTGTAAAGTCATGTCACGTTTTGAATTCACCGCCAAATATCGATTGGTCGATACATCGATCAATGAGAAGTTGTGTTCTTCAAATGTTTTCCACAGTTTTGTATCAGTGTTTGAATAAAAAAAATTTTTTCCTCTTTTCGTTAAAATAAATTTGTTTCATCATGCATATAGCAAGTAAGTATTGGTAGTGTTACTATCTTTAACTTGCAACGTATTATTATAGCGAATAATTAATTTACAGACGCAATTGTTTTCTCGAGAATGGTCTGAAACTAGACCGAAACGTTGAAGTTAAATAAGTTGCAAATTTGCCATTAATCGTGAACAATTGATCGAACCCGTGCGCTGATAGCATTAACACATTATTTATTTATATTTTGTTTTGGTTTCGCTTCAAATTACCTTTAATAATCTACAACAACGGACGCATTTGAGACATCACCCGAGCAAAGTCATTTCAAACTATTTCGAATGATATTATTAGACTGTGGATCTTTATGCAAAATAAAAATTTCACGATTTTATGAAAACTAGGATGAAGGAGCAAGTACTGCGGATGTTTATGCAAAATAAAAATTGTCTGCATTAATTGAATTTATGATTCTGAATTTATTTCTCTCTTCAGTAGTTTTATTAAGTCGTAGCAATAATGTTGATATTCTTAAACTCTTTAAATCTTTCTATTATTTGAAATGACACCCTCCCATTTTTGTAACAAATGCATAAAATCCGCAGTCTAGTCATTAGTGTTGTGATGTCATTAATGTTTGTTACTATACATGTTTTCTTGTATTTTACAAATGTGCACTCACTATAAATGCGTGAAGATCCGCAGTCTGGTTATTATCGTCCGTAACTACTTCCAGTCTGATTTTGAAAATTCCGAATGGAGCATCGCACAGTGGTCGATAAATACGAAAACTGGGACAAATACATAAAAAATTTGGAAAATTGAAAATTGTTGTATAATTTGAATCAATTAAAAATACGCGTGTCTGAGAGGATTTTTTCGATTAAATTTCATTTATGGCTAAGAAAATTGAAATCATTGAAAATTACTTCAATTTCGATAATCATATTTTCCTGAATATGTTCTGAATTGTTTAAGAAACTGAAAATTTGGCTCCAAATTAATAGAGCAGCAAAAAATTATTTACATAACTGATGTAATTCGTAATATATCCCATAATTTGAATATTTTAATAAAATTTCTTTGGAATCCAGTAGAACCTCTTCTTTCTTACTGAATCTACTTCAGCGCTCATTACTGCAATTGCAGAATCCAAAGTAGCTGCGGCCTTCCGCGGTATCTCGAGATTTATGGTCTGAAAGTCATGAAAAGGCGCCAAACTACCCAATAAATACAGGCTATCTCGGTATCGATGGTACAATCGTGGAATGGGTGAATCTACAGGAGAAAATAAGTCGAAAATACGGAAATAAACTTTTTTCATTTCAGGCTTTGTTTTCGAGAAAATCGACTTTGAAGATCCGTCAAGTTTGCGTGCCTGGCATTTGCACGAAGTAGAATCAGTAGATCATGATCAGACACGGCGGACGATTCCTATTCAATAGCCCACGTGTTCGTCGAATTTTCAAACTCGATTTCTCGAATACAAGGGCGTCAAAATGAGAAGAATTCATTCGATATTTTCGACTTATTTTCTCATGTAGAATCACCCCATCCACGGTCGTAGCATCGAAACCGGGACACGCTGTATAAAAGAATGTGGAAAATACACTTTTGAGACAGTGAAATTCAATTTTCGAGGAGTGTGAACGATGTGTTTCCCATGCTGTGCATGTACTTCGGATCCCGTTCTAACAGACCTGATGGGATTTCCATTGGAAAAACGTATCGTGATCGATGGTGGTGTTACGTCATCAATTGACAAGAATGATACGTATATCTACACGAAGATTAACAGAACACAAACATAACATTTTCAAACCGCCTACTCAACACACTGCCATGACGAAACATTCGTTAGAGTTTGACCACCCGTTTGATTTTGATAATGCTAAAGTTGTTGACCGTGAAGAAAATTGGCACCAAAGGATATTATTAGAAACAATCCATACGATTAATCATCGTAGCGTCAACCTTAGGTATGAAACACCTAAGATACATGAATACTACGCAACATTACTGAACCAGTAATGTTATATGATGATTTTTCTAAATAAATCCTTATATCAATTTCACTTTATGCATTAATTACCACATACATTTATTTGTATACAATGTGTTCAAACTAATTTGAATGTCAATTTTTTAAAAAATACCACATTATTGTCGGTATATGGGCAGATGCAGTAAGGTTACATTTGTGTAGTTTATATGTTTGAATTTACCGCCGAATTTCGATTTGGCCAATAGATCGATTGACGATCGATTACTTATATTTCCAAATGTCTCCGCGTTTCCTCACTTCCATGTATACTGTCCGAGCAGCAACATGTTAGTGTTTAATATATTTCTGAAATTTAAGTAGAAATTACTTTGCAACACTAAGCAAGTGAGTAAGGTTTTATTAATTTTAGTTTGTGTTATTTTTCTGATGGTGTTTTCTCAATATATTTTATATTACTCTGTTCATTGTTATTTTACAGACGCAATGATTTGATTATTCTCTTGATAATGATCTAAATGGAGATCGAAACGTTGAGAATTAATATTGTGTTAATTTGCAAATAGTGTTTTAGTATTAATTGATCGAACCAATGCGCCGAAAACATTGAAAATTTTGCGTTAGCAACTTACGATCGACATTGATTTAACATTAACAGGTGTATTCGAATCTATCATACGCGGATAAATGAAATTTTCAAGCGATACTGCTCTTTCTGTCCCAGTTTTTCGAAAAATCGACCGCTGTGCGTCGCGGTGTGACGCTATGCGACGCGATGGCCCGCGAGACCCATCGAACGAACGAGATTCCGCTGTGTAACCGGCGCGCCAGTTAACCCAGTTCCATTAAATTCCGCGTCGCACCTGTCATACAGCCTCTAATCAACCGCGGCGACGCGTCGCGACGCTACGTCACGGACGACGACGTTACAAGCGATGACGATGACTGCGTTACGCTCCGACATGCCCGAATGAAAACCGAGAATGGGCCCAGTCTTCTGCCGTTCCCGAGCACGAGTTAATTCGGGCGCATTAGCGCGAGTAATTATGATGTTGCCGAGCGGAATACGGACGGCCGGCAAAAATTTCGGTCCCGTGCTCGTGCGCGTGCTCCTGCTGGATTAATCCCGGCGAGAATCACGGGGCCGAATGCTTGTAAATTGTAAACTGTCCTTGCATTAATTAGTCGTTCGACAATTTTTTTGTTCCTCTTATCGGTGGATGAAGTAAAATAGTAACGAATAAAATAGGGTGTGTGTATCAGTGAGTGATTGGTTTCAAATAAATACTATCGGAAGGAGACTATAATTAATAATTTTGAACATCTTTCGGTTTACAAATGCAAAGCCACATACAAAGTTTAAAATGAATTAGTTTTTAGTCGGCTACAAAATGGAAAAAAGATTCAAATAAGAAATTTGTTCATGCTAAATGAAAGTGAACTTCATTTTTTAAATGACACTATATATTTTATGGTATATAATATTATTGCTTATGTCAAGACGAGTTCAACGACCTAGTGTACTATGACCTTTAGTTGACCTTAACAGTAAGGTCTTAAGAGTAAGGCAGGCTTGAGTTGTTGATGTATTCGTCAAGATATTGATTTGTCGCAAGAAATCTAGATAGGTTTGAAAAGAATGCTAGGTGAGGTATAATGTTGAGGGAGACGAATGCAAATGTTACGAGGCAGTTCAATCTAGATATCGTGTGATTCTGCATTAAAAAATAAGTCGGAAATATAGAATAAAATTTTTTCATACGGGGCTATGTTTTCGAGAAAATCGGCTTTGAAAATCCGTCAAGTCCGTGATGGTTGTTCGTAGCGTTTTTAAATTAAAATCCAAAGATAAAATTGAGATATTTATTCACAGGTTTATTAAATGATAGGTTACCTAAAAAATGGCAGAAAGTAATTGAACAAAATGGAAAATATGTTATTGAATAAATCTGTGTATAAGTATCTATTAATTTTATCTTTGAAGACTAATTTAAATACGCTTCGAATAGTTCTAACGCAGTAGAATCAGTAGGTAATGATCAGACGTGTCAAACGATTCAATAGCGTGTTCACCGAATATTCAAACTTGATTTTCTCCAAAACGAAAAACAAAACCTCATATTAAAATTCAAATTCAAATTGATTTACTAATTTTAAATTTAATAAAAATTTAATTCTACATACTCGACTTATTTTTTCATGTAGAGTCTCCCCCGTTTCGGTTGCAACATCAGTTACTGATCACCCAGTATGCTTCGTGTTTTGTTTGGATTTTCCATTTAAATTTTTACCGACGAGAAACATTCAATTTTAATTGTTCCGAAACGTCCTGTTATCGCTAATCTCGTTGCCCCGGTAGATTCTTGGTCCGGGAGCTCTCAAAAATCGTCGGTGAACCGTGAACGGGTAACAAATTCCACAATACACGAAGAACGTGTTGTCCCCTGGTCGGAGAGGCGCAATAGTGGCGGCGCTTGTTGTTGCGAAAATGGCTTAAGCCGGCGTTAATTAAGGGAGGCTTTAGCTCGTACTGACTATAATCACCCGCGGCAGGCGTCGCCATGGTGACTTCAGAATGCGTAGGAAATGCCGGCGGGATGGGCAAACGAATGAACAGCCCAGAAAGGGAGCGGCGCAAGTGTTTTTATACAATGCTCGCGAAACTGTCGGTCATTTGTTAGTTGTTTCCGGCACTTTCTCTCTCTCTCTCTCTCTCTCTCTCTCTCTCTCTCTCTCTCTCTCTCTCTCTCTCTCTCTCTCTGCTGTTCACTGTGAAGCAATATACATCCATTCTTAAAAATGTTTGATCTTTTTTTTGATGAGAAATAAACGCTCCTTTTCCCGTGGAAAAAGATGCGCACGAATTCGATAGTTTATTTTTTATTTATTTATTATTATCCAAAAAGAACTAATGCATTCGGGCGCATCTTTTTCCATGGAAAATGGGAGTTTATTTCTCGTCAAAGAAACGATCGAATATTTTTAAGAATGTATGTACAGTGGGTGTAAAAAGTATTCGTACACCTTTTAAAACCGAATAACTTTTTCAAAATTCGACCCAACAGCTTGAGTTTCAATGTATAAATAATTTTTCTTTTTAATTATTATTGGTCGCAATTGCGAAGGAAAAAGTAATCCTACTAACGTCACAAAAAAACTCAAGCTGTTGGGTCGAATTTTGAAAAAAGTTATTCGTTTTTAAAAGGTGTACGAATACTTTTTACACCCACTGTATATTGCTTTATAGTGAATAGCAAACAGAGAGAAAAATGACACAGAAGACATCGCTGTTTAATTTTCATTTATTTATTTACTATTATAAAAAAGACAGCTTCCGAGTTTCATATTTTCTGTAAAGTGTGATTATTAGTTAAGGATCTTTGTGGAAAATAAACATTTTAGAAATGGAAATGTATTGTCTTTCTTAATATGTTTTGTGTTGAAATTCGTCTGTTTTAAATTAAACCTACTCAGGTTTGTCATGAATGTATAAAATCTGCTGATTATTAAACGGGATCAAAAAATTTTGAAAGAAAGCGAAGCTAAAATTAACTTGAGATTGAAATTGAAAGCTGGACCAATCATATCATTATAATTACATAGTCGGAATGAAGAGATACACCGCGATGCATGGAAATTTTTCTCCATTCTCATGAAAAAATTCTTATTATTAATAGCGTTCGGCTAATCTTGAAGATGGCAAGGAGGTGACGTAAATCGAGTTATCTCGAAACCCGTGGTGACAAAATTGCGATGTAATGGGGCGGTCGCTATAGTCATGATAAACAATTGTAATCCGGCATAGAAATTTGGTTACGGGCGGGGGAAGAGTTGTTTACGAACAAATCCTATTATGGTGCTCGCACATTGTAAGACGAATTTCACAATGAAATGCAAATCGCCCGAATTCGCGATGTCGACGTGTATCGGAGCATCGGATCACCGAGGCGTGTGCTCGTAAAATAAGACCTTATAGCGCCGCCTACGCATACGTGTAACCGGATTATCACGAGAACGGAGACTCGAAAAGCGATTTCACGCCGGTAAGCGCGAGTAATTAGTCGAAACAGCTCGAGATTTGAAATTACGATTGCGTCTGGCGAATTGATAACAGCAGCGTGGCGTTTCATTTGTTCGGGACAAATCCAAGTTCTAGCGAATCAATTAAAGTTTAAAGACGCGTTGATACCGATACAACATATGTAATTCTCAACGACTATGTCACGCAAATTAGTATGGTTGACTACATTATTTTATATTGTACTCGTTCTATGCTGTAATCATGCGATATATAAACTACTGGTAATTATAATGTCAAAAGTATTCGTAATTATGACATTTAAACAAAAATTTCGATCACGAAAATTCTATTAACCGGTTATCGTTTTTCGAGAACATTATTTTTTAAGAAAATCGCGTTTGAAAATTTAAATGCTATTGGCACTGTTTGCCACTTTGTTGTAAATCAATATTTCAGTTTAGGTATTAAATAATATAGTATGCTACATACGCCTTATCAAATTTTTATTTTCAAATGACCTAGTAATCAGCAGAAATGGTCGTCACTGCGGTCTTTATACATAATAAAATTTGTATACACATCAATTGCAATCTATAGAAGCTGAGTAAAAATTTATTTACATGAATCATTTTTATATGTTATTTATTGTTAATAGTAAATCTGCTATAGTATTATTTTTTTTAAGCTGAAAAAGACGAAAAAAAATGACGAAACTTGGAACTTAACGTTTAAAACCGTGCCAAAAATTCAATTTTCAAAACTTTTATATTATTTCGGTACCGGCGATAGCCGCAGGTCTACAAATGAAAACGCCGTTTGATTTTTTGATATCAGATCATCTGAAACCTCCGGAATCATGGTCGCCATCAACCTACTTTCTTTTACACATGAGTGTCTTCCGAACGGTGTACAGTCGATCCAACTCGTTATTTTGGTTTGAAAAAATTCTGAGAGACTGTCAAAATATCAGTAAACGCGTGGTAAAAATTTCAAGATTGTATGTTTTAAGGGTCCTTAAAAAAAAATTCCTAAAGAAAGCAAGAGAAAGTAGAGCTCTCGCATGGGATGACCCCCTTAAAAGTACTGTAGAAATTACAACGAAACAGTCGAACCGAAAGAATAACATTCACGGGGAATGGATTATATTGAATGGAAGGTTAATACATCGATCCCCTCGAAAACAACGCGTAAAATAGCGGAGCAGATTCCAAAGCAGATGTTGATTCGAATCGACCGATAATAGATAAAGCGTGAAAATCCCACGATCGTCTGTAAATCAACAGTTCCTCACCGCGGGGAAGAGGATTACTGGCGAATATCTCAGAACCGGACCGCCGCGCCGCCATCTGCAATTCGAGCAAACCCCCGTTGATACAAGCGAGCTTGGTCGAACACGAAAAACCGGTCATTGATCAGGTCGAAATAATTGAGCATCGGTTGACGTTATCGGGCAGCCAGCGGAATAGAGAGGATCCAATGGAGGATGGTTACATGGAGGGAAGCCGATTAATGCAAATGTCTAACCTATTGTGGTGTATGGCATAGGCCGAACTAACCGGGGAGAATGATCGGCGAAATGGGGTGAGGGTTTAAGCGAGAGGACTAGACGAGAGAAAGACCGGGGACACGGGCAAGACAGAGAGAGGACTGCGGATAGACCCCCCCTAGCCAGGGACAGAGGGTCGATGGTGGGGGGACGGTCAGGGGGTGGTTCGAGAGGTCTATTCTGAATTACCCTGGACCAAACTGGACCTGCTCCACGACGGCTCGACCGCAACGCTTCAATTTAGAATGCTAATCAGCCAACCCGCCCTTCAATCCCCGCCCCCGACCCGCCCCCGTCCCCGTCTCCCCGGGTACCGACAGTTTAATGTCTATACGTGTATCCATCCCTTAATCTGCCTGGCTGGTTTTCGAAGTCGGGGACGAACTACCTTTAATCGAAAGCCAGCAGCAGTATGTCAATGTCTGCCGTTCAAGACCGGTCTCGTCGTCGAGAGATTCCGCACAGCGATGTTCTTCCGGGCTACATGGAGGTTAGAGGATGGGGTTCACGGGGGATGTTGGTATGGGGGGAGGGTGAGGCTCGGGGGGTGGGGATCAGGAAACTGAACAGGGGAACGGAGAAACGGAGACCCAGAGAAATCCTTGCATCGTCGAGGAGGCACCGTGCGCAAGTTTCCTTTGATCCTCTGACAGAAGGACGAGTACCGTCGAGCAGCGTCTCGAGGATCATTCGGCAACGGCCGAGTTCCTCCACGCCCGATCCTCCGAAGCACGAAAAGATGTTTGGGAATGACAGCGATGTACTTCCCGTTCGAAAATATGCTTTCTCCTGCAGATCCTTCCATAAACGCTTGTTCCCGGATCATAAATTGGACCGTTGGACAAGCATGATAGAACCGGTCGAAATAAATCTCATTTTAATCCTCGCCGTGCCAATATCTGGAAGGTTACTTGCTGGCTGTGAATTTCCATCTCGCCGGAGGTCAGACGCCTTATGCATGAATTAGACGAAGGCGCGTAATCTGATCCGTAGAACAATTTATTGAATAATGCCCGGGTGTATTTGCAGTTAGGGATTGTTTTGATAAAAAATTGTTTCAGGAATTTACAACCAAAAATAAGTATTTCTTTTTTCTTTTTAATTAATTCATTCGATATAAGATGACAGCTCGGGACAGCTTTCGACGTACAGTAAACGCTTGATTCTTGTCCGGAGCGAGGGCACGATTCTTGTCCAGTACCTACCCACTCTTAATTTTCATTATTCGTTTATGGGACTTTCACTACCTTATTTCTGGCATTTTTCTGATTAAAATGACACCAAACACGATATAGTTTCAATTGTATTTAGTGGTTTAATCGACGGTGAAAGTTTCGGTCGCAAGGAAGGACAGCGCATCGGATAGAAAGAGACGCGGACAGTCACGCGAACCGTATTTCATTCTGTCCTTCTCTATGTTCGGCTCTCTATTGAAGTCTCGCTCGGCGTGGTCGACGCGATATCTAGACGCAGTCATAAATCAAAAGGCACTTCTGGGCACGATTATTGTTCATGAAAAACACGGCTGTTGGACAAGAATCAAGCGTTTACTGTATTACAGATGAGGGTACCTATTCAGCTCTATATTTTTCTTAAGTGGGCCGAAATAGATAGAGATCTCTGTATCAATTTATTACTGAAACTTGTTTGCCTGATTTCGTTTAAATTGTATCACGAGAATTAAGAACCTACCAATCAAGATTACCCCAAAGTTTGCATCACTAAAGCGTAAAACTTCTTAAATCGGTAACATCGTTTGTGCGCAGAGATTTTAAGATACCTCTAGTGACCACTTAATATCCCTAGGGGCCTCGGAAGAACTCCGGAAAGGAATCCACTGACTCCGAAAGACCTTTCAAGAGCCCCCAGTGACTTTCATAGTCCCTAGAAACCCTCGAAGTGTTTATACTGCAGTGTCCCTTGTAGACTCTGTGAACCTGCAACAAACCTCAGAGCTCGAGGAGTACTGACGATTTTCGACTTCGTAGCTCCATATCTGTAATTTGTGCGCACGACCATAGATCGATTGCCTAGTATCCTTGATAGAATGGACCGATACATGTACATGTAAAAACTTTAATTTTATATTAGTATTTTGTGGGAAAAACGTCGAAAAAACTGGTTTCTATTGTTTTTTCTACTCTCGCACGCCCCGTAAAAAACCTTAAACAATTCATAAACAATACACTGATACTGTGAAAATATAAATGAAGTCGCTCTTAAATATCCATGCGAACTCTGCATTTTTCCGATTTTTTTTCATTTTTTACATCCAGGATTTTCAAGTTAAAAATCTGTATTAATTGCAGTATACGCATCTGGGTATTTGATATCTGTTCGATATTTTTTCAGAATTTTTGCATATGACTACATAGGGGAAATGGAAACTAATGTTTCCCTTTATACCCCATAACTATCGTCCCTGTCAAAATGTAGAGTTCAAATTTTACACGATACGTTTTTTCACGATGCCCTGCTGAATCGCTCATAGATCATTTAATTTAGTCCAAGGGCATTTTTAACCATCTTATCCAACTATACAGGATGGGGCATCAGATATTACCACCTTGATTTATGTCATTATTATTATACGTAGCGTGAAATGTTTGGATGAAGATTAAATGGTTTAAAGAGATGCACATATTGGTGTTACTAGTTTTTTTGTAGGGGAACGGGTCAAGGACTTATGAAGGTGAACTTCTCCATTTTTTAAATGGAATCGTATAGTTTATTATGCACCAAACGATGCAACTTTTTGTGCTCTATAAAAAAAGCATTAAGATATTTTAATTTAAATAAAAAGCTGCACCGATTGATGCATAAAAATTATACGGTTCTATTTAAAAAATCAAAGTTGACCTTCATAAGTCCGTGGCGCGACCACCTACAAAAAAAACTAGTAACACCAATATGTGCATCTCTGGTGCCCCACCCTGTATATCATCATTATAAAAATCGAAAAAAAATCATTTGGGTGACATAGGGGAAAAAATGGGTTCCTTGTGAATTATAGCCAGCATTGTGTACGAGCCTGTACACTGTACACATGTATTAGATATATGTATTTGTATTTTAAAGTTAGTGTACGTCAATATTGATTGATCAATCTTCGGTGTACGTAAATATTTCAACAGCACCGGAGGCAGGACTCGGGGACACTTTAACCTATAATAAACATGTTTTTCCCCAGTGACAAATAACAAACAATTTTTGATCAAAACATTATTGACATATTTATGTTTGTGTAACGTATTGTACATATTTGTCACAATTGTATCAGTTTCTGTTATACACTGTCGCGGCAACGGGGTAAAATACATACGTGTTAGAACGACGGAAACCAAATTCAATGTTTGCTTCCTCTTTCACAATGTAATTTGAGCTGTTTAACGTGCGGCTTGTTCGTCCATAGCAAAAACCGAAACAACTGGACCGAAATGATCCCGCATTTGTCGAACGAGAATGAATGCGTCAACGAGTCTTCGTCGAAACGCTGTCTCTAAACCTCTGTCCTCAGCTTTAACGTGTCCCGATCGACGAATCAATTTATTCTTACGTTGAACAAATTTCTCGAGTCATTCACGAAAGTCGACTTGTTTGCATATGACTATTCGAATATGGGTAAAAGAAACTAGAGACTCTATGTAAATACTTGGTATCGAGGCGCTGGTAATTTGATGTTACTAATTTTTTTATAGGTGGAGACGTCAAGGAGATATGAAGGTCAACTGTGTTTTTTTTAATGGAACGGTATGGTCTTTTATTTACATTGTGATAGTGTGTTTAAAGACGAATACAATGACCTATTATGAAGGTCATTATCAAACTAATAATAAGCGTACAATGTGATTGAATGTTTGTTTATGTTCTGTGACCCTTATCAATAATTACTAGAGCGGTATACCAACAACCAGAGAAGACACAAAAGTATTTGAAGAGTGCTTTCAGACAATTTATGTTCTATTGCAGTTGACCTTGCTTGACCTTGAACGACCTTCATAATAGGTCATTGCATTCGTCTTGAAATCAGAATGTAAACACAAAACCAGACCGTTCCATTTAAAAAATAAGGTTGACCTTCATATCTCCTTGACGTCTCCACCTATAAAAAATTTAGTAACATCAAATTACGAGCGCTTCGATACCAAGTAAGTTTGGTCTGATGCATTTTCTTGTATCTTCAAAAAGAAGCGAGTTATGCACGTGACCTGTTTCTAGCGCCCCACCCTGTATGTCTGAAAAACACGTAGTGAGGCACGTCTTTACTCTTCTGGGTAAAACGGACGACAATTTAAGAAACAATTGAGAGTTGATGGTCCCATGACGTGGACAGCATAAATACAATGTATCATTCGAAAGTAAAGCAATAGAATATCCTACTAAATAATAGTAGATTATTTCTATCAATTTGTTTCTTAAATGAATTCCAACAATGACGTGGGCGGGGGGTGGGGGGGGGTAGGAATATTAACCACGAATTCGTATTAGGGTAATTGAAACGCAATGCTGGATAGTTCACGGTGAAAATTCGAGAACTCGTCGGAGTAGGCTACCTCGAGAGTCGCGAGTCTGCCGCAGAAGGTAAACGTAAAAGCCGAGTATAGAAATCCCTACGATTAATTCTGTCTCCTTAATGGGAAAATCGTTTCTTCCTTTTCCGGCTCGTCGCCGTCCGCCTCTGTACGTCTCCCTCTTGTTCTCCAGACGACCAGAGCAGCAATCTCCATACTTTAAGTGTCCCTGTTTGAAGACCGGCGAGCGGAAGACGGAATTTCAATTAGACATTTATCTCCGGAGAAACGGGTCCCGACGCCTTGCGTAACTTCATTCGCGCGCCGAGCACGGAGTGACTGAATCATTTACTATTGATTCACCGACGGAAAACAGTTGCCTGCACGACAGGCCTGTTGCGACGTATTACACCAACACCCCCGCACCCCTCGTGCTGTGTCACGTAGTCCAGGCCTCGGAATTATGTGCTCGCGACGGCCGGTTTTCGAAGGCAACGCCCCCTCGACTGGGCCACGCGTCTCGCTCCCCGTGGCGGCCCTAGTTCTCGAGGCAGCTCAGGCGCGTACCATAGAGTGTTACAATGTAAGTGTTATTAAAATCAAGTTATCCCACATGTTGATACAATTTGGACAATAGAATTGAAAACTATTTTTTAAATTTATCTTCCGAATTTATTTTCCAAATTTATTTTCTGCAGTAGATACCACTGACAAAAAAAAACGTATTCACAATAGTACCTCGACACCTATTAATATAGGTGTCGCCCTAATGCACCACGAATAGCTCCTATGGTACGCGCCTGAGCTGGCTCGAGAAGTAGGGCCGCCACGGGGAACGAGACGCTAGGCCGGCTCAAGGGGGCGTAACCTTCGAAAACCGGCAGTCGCGAGCACATAATTCCGAGGCATGGCGTAGTCTATCCTCTCTTTTCGGCCGGGTGGTTACTGTAATTGGTGAACTTGTTAATTTTATCCGATAACAATGATTCCGCTCCCGTGATCACTCGAAAGATTTCAGTATTTCCGACGAGCAACAGTACCAACAACAACCACAACGCCAACGACAAAGACAACGTCACCGGCTCGACAAGAGTGGAGACACAACAAAGCGAATAATTAATGCAACGAGACGCAGTGTGCACACCCCCTTCTGCCGGTCTAATTTGCATTTAGCAGACATGTCGCAGCAGCGTATCAACATTTTGATTAACAAAGTCTCCGACCGCGCGGAATGCTCGCGTAAAAGAATACGGTTAATTAAGAGCCCGGTAACGCGGGATCGTGCCCGCGTTCACTCCGACCGGGATTTTATAAAAACTCGCGAACCGGCTATGATTAAAGTCGGCCTGATTCGATCCGCGCGCGCCGGATAAAGTCGGAATAACGAAGTAATTTACGATTTTGTTCGAGCGTTTATGCAGTCCGGGATGGGACGCGCCGATTTACTGTGACCGCGGATAACCAATATACACCGCTGAACAAGATAATATGCATAATAAACGCTCGAATTCTGGCACAATGCGTGTACAATATTAGTGCGACAACAATATCGACTTGGCCAGAAACTGTGCGCCCCGACGGTTTATACAAATTCTTCAAACAATCGTGCCGGTAATTATGAACGTGCAAGTCAAAATTCCAAACAAATTGATATTTCTGCTTATTACGTATTACGTCGATTGATTGTACTAATAATTATATAATGAAGCGAATATATTATACGTCCCATAAAATGTTGTACTTCCTTGAGGGGAGTGATTCCTGACCTTATTTGAAGTAACTTTTTCCTTTGTGAAAATGTTCTCCGCGGCTTCGTTCAGGAGTTATTAACGAAAAACGTGGACCAATCACAACACGGAGCACAGTCCCGCTGAGCGTGGCGTTGGCATTGGTCGAGCCGGCATCGGTCTGCTGTAGCCGCGCTCTGATTGGTCCGTGCTTTTCGTTAATAACTCCCGAAAGAAGCCGCGGAGAATATTTTCGTAAAGGAGAAAGTTATTTAAAATGACCTTAGAAATCACCCTTTTCAAGGAAATACAATATTTTTTGGGTACCATGTATATTACATATTATGCATTATATGGTGAAATAAAAAAATTCAATTTTTATTGAACTGAATTGGTGGAAGTCGAATTACATTGTTGATTACAATGGTGCTAACTTTGACTGATAAATTCATTTAGAAAAAAAATTTGTTTATTGTTACTGTTCAAAATCGAAGCATAATAAAAGCTCTTGTTCACAGATTCAAAACTTTTTTATTTCAATATATTAAAAAATTGTTTCCAAAAAGTTGTTTCGTTTCTCAATAATCTCAACAGGTTAATAATAACGTGTCAATATTGTTGAATGGTTTTTGTGTTTTTTTTTTTTTTAATTAATGGTTTATTGTTTGGTGTACCATCTGCTGACTCCTGTTATAAACGCATAAAATCCATATTCTTGTTATTAACAATCACGTGAAATTTAATTTTTTAATCTTTTTTATATTTTTGAATATCGTACAATAAGTTGATGTTTTCCTCCAAAACAGTTTAACCGGAATCTGTATAGACTCCATTGCAATGAAACAATAAAATATCACATATTTAATTTGCAAAGCTAAAACTCTGTTAAATCGCGTATAACTAGAAACAGTCGAATAACTTGAAAATATGGAACACAATTCTTCCAAATAAGACTTCGTTTCCGCGAAAATCGATTTTGAAAATTCGTCGGGTACGCGTTCATCAGTGTTAGCAAAAAGTAGAACAGGCAGGTCATGAACAGACGCGTCAGCCAATTCCGGCTCAATACGATATTCAAATTCGATTTCCCCGAAAACGAAGTTCCACTTGAAAAAATTTAATTCTACAGTTTCGACTCATTTTTCACGTAGTTTTAATCCCACGTCCCGTTGTATCGCCAGATTCGAAGTATCTTGTTCAGCGAGGGAATATTAACAAAAATTCGGTTTATACGCGTGTTATAAAATGTTTACCCAGCATTGCTGAACAATTACCTGTCAGAACAAACGGGGAATAAAACTCGCAAACAGGATGGATGGAACACAATACATGTATAACACAGTAATTATTCCAGATAGCTAGTTAATTGAACCAGCTGGAATGAAATATTGCCTCGCGACTGAAATTCGGGAAAACAAAACCGATGATTTTCAAAACATTGTTACTGTATAATGCCATGATAAACATCACGATACCATGTACAGGGTGTAAAGAAATGTTTGGTGTTGGCTGCCATAGGCGTATTCTACATCTTCGGAGCAAAATTGTCCTTGACCTTAAATTTCAAGGTCAAATATTTTTATAATTGCACGATGCGTAGAATACAATGCGATAAAAAAAGTTTGACCTTGAAATTCAAAATCAAGGACAATTTTGCGGCAACTTTTTTTTACAGATCTTCATCGATCCGAACATGTAGAATACGCCTGTCGCAGCCAAGTCCAAACATTTCTTTACACCCTGTACAGAGTGTGGCATATTATTGCTATAACTAATACCTAATATAACTAACCTAATATACCTAATATAACTAATATTATAACTAATATCTAAAATAACTCGTACTCAAATAGCACAAAGAGAGTTCATGTACGTCCGATGTACTGGGGACATCCCAATGAGGTCCATACTGGCGATGGACCGTTCATTTTTGGGCCCTGGGCTAACACTGTTTGGGAGCATACCCAATTAACCAAAATTAACTTAAGCACCAAAAATTTTTATATAATTTATATTTTTCTGAAGCTTTTAATTCAAATTGTTTTTTGGCAACGTAGAGGGCCCTGGGCTGCAGCCCATAAATCCCATGCCTAGATCCGCCGCTGGTCCATACAGTGTCGTCATATTGGGACTTGTCTCCCCACTCTGCCTTCCCCTTCTACTATTTCCCCACACTTCCACCGGATCATTTGACGTTTCGTCTCTGTCGTGCATGTGTCACTATGTCACGTGACTAATCTGGTACTGGCAGAGAGGGGGTAACTGTATTCCCCTCAATTCGAGTCAATTCCGAAATGAGCTAAGGGAAACCATGAAGCCCATTTTAAAAATGAACTGCGCGTTGTGCACAAATGCTTTGACCCTTTGCTGAGTCGAACTGCTGAAAGATCAGCTCCATCAGTTAGTACTACCATCGTCAAACCTCTTGTGGCGGTGACACCTGCTTTCCCATGAACAGTTGTCGGTCGAAACAGTATCCGTGGAACCTGGGTAGGCGATTTGAAAACTCCACGCCAAGAAATATAACGCTTCCGTCCTGTTTTGCATGAAGAGAATGCCGTGTCTATTGGAAAGGCACGCGTGACCGAATGGTACTGCAATTAAAATTTAATCGCGTGACCCCGCTCGGATGGCGGCTTACGCGCTTGTTGCACGGGCCCGTACAATTTGCACGATCGACAGGTGGCGATGACTATTTCAAACCTGGTGGGGCGAAGCTGCCGGTGATTGCAAACATGGTCACGTTCTTGCTCGCAGCTATATATCAATCCCGAAAGACGTGCTAATCACGACCCGTCCTCGTTCGCGACAACCGCGATCCCGTCGCTCTTCCAGCTTCCAATTTTCATTCAAATGCGCCAGCTGCGCTCTGTCCCGTCCCATCCCGCCTCGTCCCGCGGCGCGGCGCGGCGTCGCGACGCTGAGGGACGCGAACGGCACCGCGTCGGAATAAAGCTTAATATTTTGACGTTCCGCTGTCGTGCCGTCGCGCCGCGCCGCGCCTCGCCGCGTTGCTCAAACGCGACGGAATGTGTCCGCAGAATACAACCGTTCGTTCCGCACCGCACCGCACCGCACCGCGTGTAGCCGGTAAGCTGACAGGTAATACATATTCTGTTCGCGGTGATTAAATAGAAGGGATCGAGACCGTTCCGGATCGATTCGAAAGTTTCTACCGGTTTATACCGAATTTTTCATCCGACCGTAACTACCCCCTCCCCTCGGCCGGCCATTTTACGCGCCGCTGTTTCCGCTCCGAAGACAACCCCCGCCGGCTGTCAGCTATCGAACGATCGGAATACATCAAAGTCAGCTAACCGAGTTTTCAGGTTCGATACGGCCTTCCTGCGATGAAGATAGTCAAATTGCCGATCGGAAAACTTTCCTAGTAATAGAGTCGATGGAAGCTCGCGAGCTTCACCGTTCGAATTTTTCGACAGCGTTTTAACTGCAGATTTTGTTCGAGCTCGTTGAAATTTCGCCATTTTACGCGATCAAGAACAGACATCCAGCGTCACGGGACTCTGCGGGAGAAGGGGCTACGTGAATTACGATATTTAATTATATAGTATTTTATCGATAATTGTCCCAACCACGGGTCCGGCCAGGGACAATTATGAGCCAGGGATACTATTCCTTGACTCGATGTGAGACCACTACTAATCCAATAACAAAACTTCTTTATTTTCTATTATTTTTTTATGGAACTTTCACCAACATATTCTTGACATTTTTCTAATGAAATTGATACCAAAAATGATATAATTCCGATGATATTTACGTGTGTAATGGACGATGGAAGTTCGGTGCGCAAGGAACGACAGCGAGAGATTCCAAATGTCCATATACCTTTATATGATCCGAATTATATCGTGTTTGGTATCATTTTAATCAGAATAATGCCACAAATATATTGGTGAAAGTCTCATACAATAATAAGTAATAATAAAAAAGTTTTTTATTGTGAGTGCATTGTGAGGACGCTGCGGGTCTTTGAACTGTGCCGGCGACTGCGACTCTCCGTGTCTCTTTCTTTCCCATACGCTGTCCTTCCTTGCGCACGAAACTTCCATCGTCCATTACATAGGTAAATATCATCGGAATTATATCATTTTAGGTATCAATTTCATCAGAAAAATGTCAAAAATATGTTGGTGAAAGGTCTAGGCCAGTGATGGGCACGGTAGGGGCCCCTGCGTTGCCTGCTTCTCCCACCAACCTCATCGGCTATGGAGAGACATATGAGGGGGGAAACGAAAACACTGAAAGGCACGAGGCACCGTTGCGCAGCGATGGTGCGCGCTGCACGAGTAATTGGTGGGGGAAGCTCCGCGGATCCTTCTTGTCCGCGACGGACAAAAATGCCCATCGCTGGTCTAGGCGAAGCTAGACTCCTCTCGCCCCTGCGCCGTCCCGGAGCTCTTCTTCTCGTCTGACCGCGATACGTCTCCCTCGAAAACCGCAATCTATCCCAAGGTCGCATTCGATGCTCGGAAACACATTGTTCCGGCGTAGGAGCGTGCCAAAAGCCAGAGGAATATACTATCCGGGCATCGAACTGTCCGGCTAGGAAGCTTCAGAACAGTCGGTTGTTTCATCAAACCGTTCGATCTTCCGTGACCACGATCCGCGAAACAATAGTTGCAGCGAGCCAGCAGCGTGGCCGATGAAAAAAAAAAAAAAAAAGGAGGAGAGTTCAGCAGCGCGGAAAGCGAAAAAGAAAGAAGACTCGGTGCGACGCGAAGCGGGACGGCGGTGCCTACGTAGGACAGAGACAAGAGGAGAAAAGTCAGGGCGTACGAGAAGTAGCCGGCGCTGCGCGGCGCGGCGCGGCGCGGCGCGGCGCGGCGCGGCGACCGGGCCGGAGCATGAATCACGCGGGGATACGTATTCAAAGCCAGTCCCCGGTCATTCCGAGTGGTCGAAATTCAGAAATTCAGGAGCAGCCTCGCTATCGAGTCCTGCTGTCTCCCTTCCGCGCGTGGGCGGACCCTGTATGCCGGTGGTTCCCACTTCCGTTGGTACGGACACATTTGATATACGGGTCGGTGTATGCATCACACGACGGCCGCGGGGCGTATATAGATTACCGAAGGTGCGAGAGAGGCACAATGGAGTGTAATCAACGCCGAGTGCGCGCGGCACGGAACAGCGTGGCGCGGGTGCGGAGCGGTGCGGACTGGTACCTACGGAGCCGAGAGGTGCGGCGCGGAGCCGAGCGGAGCGGCTCTTGCTGTCCGCGTTAATATTAAATCGCGGCTCCTGCGGTTGTCTCGAGTGCTTATCTCGGATCTTCCACCGCCTCTTCGTCATATAGTTGCCGACATCGGTGGCTGTTGATACCCTCTCGTGCTACCAGCTACTAACCCGAACTCGCCCTATCATGTACCCATACCTCCTACACCTTAGCCCGACTCTCCTCCGACCCTCGTCGCTACACGCCGGTGTCGCAACAAGAAATCTTCGATATTGCACGTTTGGGACCACCGAGACCCAGAACTCGTACCGCTGCCCGTACGATTTCATCATCGATTCTCCTCCCAACGCTCCTATCCTTCATTTCGCTAACCCATCCCACTGCCATCCCGTGCAGTGCCGTGCCGTGCCGATGTCCCCTATACCGTTCGAGACGCGACCGTGTCTACCTTCGATCTTCCAACGAAGACAACGGCTCGACGCGCCGCGACATCCCGATACAATCTAGAGCCTGTGCTTACAGATTATCCGCAACCACTCTCGCAGCCCGAGGATAATCACGCCGGCCATATTGAGCTCGCGTTTAACGAAGTCCACGCGGATGATGATGATGATGATGATGCTGTCGTGAAACGGCTCGCAGACTGCGGCTTTTCTTTTATTACTCGGGTTTTGACTAACAACGCGGATTTATGGAGATGGATCGATGGTACTTTGCGGAAAGTGGTTCGAGTGGTAGCGACTTCGTCATTCACCGCTCGAGTGCTATCGTTATGAGAATAATGGGGGAACTATTGGTGATTTTATAGACTGTGAAGTGATAATTGATGATTACGGAGTGCACGCTCCGATGGATGTTACTTTGTCACGTCAATTGCCAAGGTCAATTTTTGACATTTTCAGTAGGCGGATTAAAAATTATCTACATCAATTGGAAGACACAGGAGCGAAGTAAAATAATCATTCCTTCTTGAATAATTTCAACAAGATGATAATAATTCATCGATATTCTTCAATCCTTTAACTGTTTGAAATTTCATCTACTCATTTTTGTCATAAATGCATTAAATCTACTAATGAGAGAGAAATGAAGGATAAATATTTTCAGAGATATTTGAACATGTCCATCCACTAACCTCTTCATTTATTTTCTGAACTCATAAAATCTCATATTAGCAACAAAAAGATTAAATTGAAAAAAGAACTGTTTCGTAGATCTGTCTTAAAAAATTTTCAATTGACACAAGTTGGTCCATAAAGATTTTTAACGACTAATGACATCATTAAGTAATGTCAAGTAATGTCCAATAAAAATATATTCAGAAATATCTCTTATAACGTAATTACTATACATTTAGAACAAAAATGAGTATACCAAAAGCAAACCGGTGAAAACGTTTAAAGGGCGATTAAAATCTTGCAACGAACACAGACGATTTTTATTTTCCACAAAAATCCGCAGTGAAGTAATTACGTTTTTTACAAGTTGTACGAGATCGATAATAGGTTCTACTATACTGATAACATTTATACTGCTTCGAAAGGAGCCCCGCAAATTCCCTGATAAACGTAGTCATTCAAGCCGGGTTGTCTTTCAGCGCATTGGCGAATCGCAGAGCGTGGGCTTCTTTAAGCAGCATGTTAATTACGGCACGGTGAATAATGCGTCGATTCGCAATTAAATTTCGTAACGCCGTATAATATCCCTAGTATGTATGTGTGTATGTATGTATGTTTGTATGTATGTATGTATGTATGTCGTATATCTGCGCTCGTGTATTGTTGAAATCTTAACGATATTTATCGCTGATAATGAATGTAAACGCGGGCCACTAGTAATTCGTAATCGATAGGCGTTAACGTGATATTACGTAAAGTGGTAAACGATGATTGCTCGCGGACTTAAATTGCGTGCTTTCAGTATCATGTAAACGATGACAAGTAGGCCATTCGAGAGGCTTTTCTCTTTTTCTCTCTTCCTTTCTCTGTGGCCCTCTCTCTCTCTTTCTCTGTGTGTGGCCCTCTCTCTCTCTCTCCCTCTCTCCCTCTCTCTCTCTCTCTCTCGCTCTCTCTCCCTCTCTCTCTATGCCGTGTAACGCAGCTGACGACACGGCGACAGCGCGAGAGACTCGAATGAATTTTCGCTACATGAATATAGTGGCTTAACCTAGATGCCGCGGGAATAGTCGTGTTTCGGCTTTCAAAAGGATGGACTTGGGGTTGCATGGACTTCGCCAGTGGGCTTGATTAATAGACCGAGTTACTCGACCAACTTGCTCAACTATTCCCCCTATTTATACGCCCGTACCAAATTCTAAAGTAAATAAAAGTGGGAATTGGTTTCCGGCGTAGAGGTTTAACAGAGGTTTAAGCCATTTTTCTGCAGTAAGAACCGTAATATCTGGATGACAATAGAAAATCGATAGAAATCTATGCACAATAGAACCTCGCTACAATACAACAATTTTTATGAGAATATGCAGTTTCGATGATATATATGAAATTCACATACGGTCGAACTTGGAGTCTCGCGTCGACCTCCCAGATATTAAAGGTCTGAAAATTATTTTTGATTTTATTAAGTTATGCCCAATTAAAATTTAATTTCAATAAGGTAGTTGAAAGCTAACAAATTTACTGTAAACCAATTATAAGTTAGAGACCAAGGCATATTGTAATGTAATCGTGTGATGTATGATTTATGTTGTATGTCCTGTATAAGCCTTATATAGTTTAAAGCAATAAATAAATAATAATAATACGGTAGAACCTCGATCGTTGAACGATATTTCAAGGTATAAAAATCAAGGTTTTGCCAGAACTTGAGTCGACAGATTAAGTCCCCCCACTCTAACTTCCCCTTTTACGCACTATTCCCCCACGCTTCCGTCGCGGCCGCGTCACGTGACGCGTTCCATCTGTGCCGTGCGTGTGTCATCATGTCACGTGACTACTCGGGTAGTGGAGAGATGGTACCTTTCCCCTTTAATTCGAGTCAATTCCCCTACTCTGGCACTCTGCTTCTAATAACTCATGGTGGTTCTACTGTACTATATAAGAAATTTATTTTTCTGTGAATTCGGTGAAACAAACGCGAAGCTTTTATTACATTGCGTAAAAGTCATGATATTTGGAATTCGATAATTAAAATTGTATTGTAATTCAGTTCGCATTTGTTTCACTTAACCCTAGAGCTATCGAGCCCTAAACGAGACTGATGTATATTCGTTTATAATAATCTGCCGTGCGTGTGTCATCATGTCACGTGACTACTGGAGTAGTGGAGAGATGGTACCTTTCCCCTCTAATTCGAGCCAATACCCCTAATCTGGCGACTCTGCTTCTAACAACTCGTGGTGGTTCTACTGTACTATATAATAAATTTATTTTTCTGTGAATTCGATGAAACAAACGCGAAGCTTTTATTACATTGCGTAAAAGTCGTGATATTTGAAATTCTAAAATTAAAATTGTATTGTAATTCAGTTCGTATTTATTTTGCTTAACCCTAGAGCTATCGAGCCCTAAACGAGACTGACGTATATTCGTTTATAATAACAACAGGATTGAGTTTATAAACAATTTCTCAAGAAAATATGTCTGTGAACTTACCATTTCATTACCCACTTGTTTTATAGCGATTAGGGGAGGTACATTTGTGAGTAGTTTATCAACTAAATTGATATATTCATGGTATTTCGCGTGTCCCGAGTCTCTGGAATATCGTTTCGTTTCGGAACCATTGAAAATTTTAACATACAAATTGTACTCTTGCGTTCCCTCGTGTGAAAGATCGTACGCGCTTTTATACCCGGGTACCCTATCCAGGTTCTTTATGATGTCCTAAAAGGCGACGATTACAAAATCGAAATCGTAAAATTTTTACGGGAAAACCGTGGCGTAACTTATAACGTAACGCGGATACGGCCGCGTTAAAACTTTGAACGGCGGCGTACAAAGAATAACTAAAGATAGTGTCCAGGTAACGGTGAAATTTCGTTTAATATCCGCTTTGTTCGTCGCTTTTACAAATGTCTCTTTTCTTACCGCGTCGCGTCGCGTCGCTTCGCCGAGTAATTATCTCGGAAAAACGTGTTCGATTTCATCAACGTTCGCAGCCAAATCGAGCGTTCGCGACAGTCCTATCCGTATTCATTGCCGAAGGATCGTGGGAAGAACAGCCGAGTTATAGCGGATACCGTCAGTTTTCGTTATCTGTGAAAGATAACCGGCGCCGTTAAAGAGAAGGAGACGATCCATTCCGAGGGGGAAGAAAATTTAATTTCTCTTGATGCGGCTCACCGCTCTTCTCAAGCCTTCGAAATATCTTAACCCTGGATCTATCGATCCCCATCGTGTTAAACCCTTACCTGTGAATATACCCTGTCGGCATCGAGTATACCAAGATTTAAACTTTACGGATAATAGATAGGCCCAACAAAAGTTGTTGTACATGAAATTATTTAAATATGCATGCTGTTTCACAAATTACACATAGCTGAAAATGCAGCTAATAATAATTCCAATAAAGAGATAGCAAACTTGAATACAAATCTGACAACAAAATTGAAAAGTGAATTAAACTAAATTAAAAGTAAAAGTAATTACAATATTTAGGATAGCCTACTCGACATTTGTTCAGTATCAACTCTATTTTTTTAAATGCAATGGTTTTTCAATTTACATTCTGATAGTGTGATTCAAAACGAATACAATGACTGAATTGTGAAGGTCATTACAGATCACTCAAGGTCAACTGCAATAGGAACTAAATTATGTAAGAAAACAGACTCGACCTTCATATCTCCTTAACGTATATCGCCTCCTATAACAAAGTTAGTAATGAAGGCCATTCAAGGGGACTCAAGGTCAACTGTAATAGGAAATAAATTATGTAAGAAAACAGATTCGACCTTCATATCTCCTTGATGCCTCCAGCTACAACAAAATTAGTTATGAAGGTTGTTGTGAATAATGCCTTTACTTCATATGCGTTGAGGATAATGCCTTTAAGTTGTGTGTGAGCCTGCCTTGATGCTTATGCGTGCTGTGGTATGTAAGAGAATACAGGTATGTAGATGCATAGAGGTATGTAAAGAGAGAAGCTAAAGTTAGTAGATAAGAGTTATATGTAGTTGTATAATATTGAGATTATAAGAGTACAAATACTATTCGTTTCATACATAAACAAATATTAATCTCCTGAACCGTGCATCATTAAATATCCTAAAAACAACAAAGGTCATTCAAGGTGACTCAAGGTCAACCGCAATAGGAAATAAATTATCTAAGAAAACAGACTCGACCTTCGTGTCTCCTTGACGCGTCCACTCATAAAAAAATTAGCAACATCCTCTTATCGAACCACGATACCAAGTTAGTTTAGTCCGATTAATTTTCTTCTAGCTTTACAAGTAAGCGTGATTAACTACCCCGCCCCGTATACATTTAAGAATCCGTAAACATAATTTCGTAGACTTTGGAAAAAGTTGAAAACGTGGTCCGGGGTATTTACGATTCCAGCCATGAAATTCGTCGGTTCGCATAATCGCGATAGTACCGCATCATTTCCTGGCGAGCTGAATTTAATCAACTCAACAAGTGTTAAGTGGTCGGAGCAGGAGTGGCCGCGGGCAAGATTTCGTCTGTCCCGGGAGAGTATTTTCCCGTTTCGTGGAAGGAAGAAATCGCCATTGGCTGCAGGTGGCATGTATTTTCGAGTTTGTCCTCCCGTTTCTCGGGTCGCGGACAGGTTTCTCCAGGCGCGAGAGTCCGTCGAAGGGAAGAAGGTGATCCGGATTCTAACAAAACCAATTTAAGAAATCCCTGTCCACGTAAACCCTGTCCCGGCCGGCACCCCCCCCCTCTCTCGCTCTCTCGCCTCCTTGCTAGAACATCGCGCGTTTCCGTACGAGAACGGGGACGGTCGTTAAGTGCAAGGATCACGTACTTCTTTGATAAAGTTCTGAGTCGTTTCTCTCGTTTCGAGCCGGACTTCTTATCCTGTCCAAGGAAAACTGCGACGCCGCACGTGTACCCACTTACGGCCGGTGCTGCCTCTCACAGAAAACGTGCGCCCCTTCCAGTTCTCTTCTTCTGTTTTTTCTCTCTCTCTCTCTCTCTCTCCCTCTCTCTGCCTTCATTGGCACGCTTACAAAGCCACATTCAACTTTTCTCAGAAGGAAGCCCCGCCCAGAGTTTCTCTAGGTCGAGCTGCCTTTTGGATTTCGAATTTAATGCGAACTGTCTAATGAAATTCGTGGGCGGGCTGAAGGTGGGTTGGCCAGGGGTCGGCAAGAACTGAAAAGCTTTCAGAAGTTACCTTAGGTTAAATGGCTTCTTCTTTTGAATGTTGCCGGGGCTCTTTGAAGCGGAGAAAACGAAACCTAGCGGTCTCCGGCCGCTGGGATGAAACCGCGAAGACGCGTTTAAAAACAATAATCGTTCGAAACCACGCTGTTGTTTGTTTATTTTGGAACGAGAAATGTGTGCCTCTGTCGACGTAAAACAACAGGATGTTCGATTTAGTGATATAACAGTATTTTGGTCTTTGACAATTAACCCCTTGCTGTACGATATCGAGTCCGACTCGTGATGAAGATTCTGAACAGAGTCTAATCAATATTTATGTTATTAGTTTCTTTTAGATAGAAATTAAATTCTATTTTTTGCTATAGTTGATAATATTCTATGAAAAAATAAATATTTGAAGGAATTCTTATGATGTGCGATGTACTTATGTATCTAATAACCAACATTAAAATATATTGTTAGAATCAACAATATAGTTAACAACAGTGATTATAACTTTAAGAAAATATAAATTCGGTTCATAACCAGTACGAGATCATGTAAAATACACTCGAGTATTTTGTTCAAAAATACAGTCTTCCATTATAAAGTGTTATTTTAAGTTATTAAAAAACTCAGTTTTTTTACAATTAACAATTTCTTACAATTTTACTAACCACGTGACGAAGAGTGACAACTCTAAACTTCAGAAATAAAAAATAGCGCGAAATTCAAAATGACACCTCTTAATGGAAGACCCTTTATAAATTTTCTTTTTTTTTAGGAAATTCTGAGGGATGAAAAATTTGGAATCACTATAACCACAAAATAAATAATAGTGCATGGGGTTAAGTAAAGTAAAAGTGCAGCACATTTACGAAACTGACTTCGAAAGTCTTGGAAATCTTTTTATATAAATGTAATATTATTAAGTTGAAAATTAGTAATTTCTAAATTCAAGGTTCGAATGAAAAAGTACTAACGAAAATCTATTTTAACCGAAACGTAATATAATATTCCTTGCCGAGAACTATAACAATTTGAATGCGTTGTTTAGTCCCATGAAATGTTGCGCAAACCATGAAAAATAGATGGCATTCGAACTTTCAGCAAACGCACCACAGTAAATTTCGTCCGTTCATAATATCGCGGATGTTTCCTACCCAATAATTTCATCCGCACTTCTCGCTGTCACAGGCAGCAGTGCGTGCATCGGTCGGTTCGTTGTTCGTCTATGGCCTATGGGAATGGTATCCATATGTCACTAATCCTGGTTTATGGTGGGACCACAGAACCATGAATCGTGGTCATCCGCTTCTGGAAATCTTCGTGAGAATTATACCCGAAAGTCTTTTACTCGGCTCGCCTAAGGTAGGATATTCAGTTATAAAAAAGAAGTGGCACACAATAGACTCTGAATATGGTAAATTTTAGGAAGAATATTGTGCCCGCATAAACTGTACGAGGGATTTGACAAATGTAGTGAAATCAGTAATCAGTAACAATAACATAATCGTTAAACAAATTTACCGATTAATTATTCGTAAGACGGTTATGTAATAGTATATGTGCACAAATTTGTTTGTGTTAAAAAAAACATTACTTTTCTTGCTGTGTATATTTTAAGGGAATCGTCGTGTAATTCTTTTTGTGTACAGTAGTGAAAAATTGTTTATAAAACAAATATTTATTGTGGAAATGTATAATATACTTTTTCATTGAAAATAAATTGTATATGAATCATCATGTGTTCGATCATACTGTTTGCGAACATTATACATGCTACATAAATTTTAGAGTGATGCGATAAATATTCTACTGCCGCACACATGACGGCCGTTAACAACGATGACTATTTCATACATCATACGTTGAAGTTTATTTATGTCTTTCACTGTGAGTATTGCTAACTCGTTACACCAGTGTGTTTGACTAAAAACTGTGTAAAATTTTAGAGTTATTGGTCACAACTCTCAGTTACATACCGTTTCAAAATAATTTTATATATCAACAATTTATATAAAACACATAATGACAAAAATATTCAGGTGTTCTGCTTCTTCTGACTCACCCTGTATATTTGTAGTGTTACCTAACATTTTTACTCGAAATATCCCCGTTGTAATTAATCATACAAGATAATGTTTAAGGGAAAAGTGCGTGCTTCAGTAGGGCAAATACATGTTGTGTTACGTCATTGTTACTATCATAAACGATATTAGATTAATTGTTAATTGTTGTAATTTTCGAGCAATAACATTTTTTGTGTCCACGTTGATACCGGTGCTATGGAATATTTTCCTAGATATTTCGCAGCTTCGGTCAACGCTATCGTGTTACTATAATTTTTCGTCGGTTAACGCGCTTGCGAGGAGTTGTTAGACGCAGCGCGCAGTTCCGGTGTGCGTAATTGAATGCCGTGCGTGCAGATGCACTCTCTCGGGATGAGTTACATTTGCCGCGCGAATTAACGCGATTACGTTCGCGGCTACATCTGTATACGGAATTCCCCGAATGCGTGCATTAATCGTCGTAGTTGTAAGAGTATCCCGGAAATGTTGATTGCTCGGCTGAGTTTCTAATGTTCAGTCAGCACGTCAGTTTGTTTCGCGGCGTCGACGAAACTTTCGTCCCAGCGCGGCACGGTGCGGTGCAGCGCGGGTGCAGCGTAGTGCAGCGCGATGCAGCACGCTGCACCGCCGCGCCCGTAGCGCATCATGACGTCGAGGAGCGGCCGGGCCGTTTCCCGCTCGCATTTGCGAGCTGTTACGCGTAAGAGAGTTAACCGTTCCGAGAAAGTTTCGTCGAAGTTGGATCAACCAGGAAACAAATTTGACCAAGTTACTCTCTGTAATCTAAACGTCTTTATAACAATTACTCAGGAATTATTTCCTGATATCGACAGAATTTTTCAATGCTCTTCCCTTCGGTGGAGAACCTCCAGTTATGCTAGTGAAAATACCGTTAAGCATTTGTGTTACATCAAGTTGGAACATAACCTCGTGAATCCAAATGTACAAATTAATTTATACATTAAACGCTTCTCCATTATACCGCAAACACATTTCAGACAACGCTTTTCAATTGTTTTCGGGAACTGAGTTAGGGTGATCCGTGGTTATTGTTTTCAATGTTGACAATTAGGAAATTGAAGCATTTCAACATCCTCTTCAATTGAGAAACTTTTTTCAAATATCTTGATAACTAATCATTTTTTTGCCATTGTGTACAGGGTGGGGCGCTATAAACAGGTCACCTGAATAACTTGCTTGCTTTTAAAGATGGGAGGTAATGCATCAGACCAAACTTACTTGTCTGTTGTTACTAATTTTTTTATAGGTGGAGACGCAAAGGAGATATGAAGGTCAACTCTGTTTTTTTATATGGAACAGTATGGTCTTTTATTTACATTGTGATAATGTGTTTCAAGACGAATACAATGACCTATTATGAAGATCATTATCAAACTAATAATAAGCCTACAATGTGATTGAATGTTTGTTTATGTTCTGTGACCCTTATTAATAATTACAGAGAAGACACAATAGTATTTGAAGAGTGCTTTCAGACAATTTATTTTCTATTGCAGTTGACCTTGCATGACCTTGAACGACCTTCATAATAGGTCATTGCATTCGTCTTGAAACACACTATCAGAATGTAAACAAAAAATTTTATCTTTTTTCATCATAAACCCATATTTTTCATTTCGGAAGCATATTCTACCTAAAAAAAAATACACAACTTTTGTTTGAAACATTTTTTTTGTTAAAATATATGGGTTTATGATTAAAAAAAAGACAATATTACCTTGAAATAACGTTGAAAACGCCCACGTATTTTTTAATACTAGTAGTCCCACTGACTCCCCACTCGAAACGCTAGAGGACATGTGTCAGTTTGTTTTTTTTAAATCACATGTCTTCGAGATTTTTTACTATCTCAACTTCAATGGGCTTATGAGTAATGCCATGTAACGGGTGAACTCAGAAACATCTGCTTGGGCAGTTTTTCATTACTATCTCAGAAATGAATAGCAATCTGAAATTTTGTATTCAGGATTCTCTGCCCCCTCCTCGTCCCTCCTCAAAAACTCAACTCATAAATTTGCGTAGGTCCCAAAAATTAGATACTGCGCCTAGTAAATTAAATGCGATAGCATCGGAATATTAATTGTTAAAATAAATTCTCAAGCTAAAATAAATGTAAAATCATATCCTTCTTGAAATCTGTGGGTCTTAACCCTTTTCACTCGGAGCTATTTTAACTCGAAAATTAAACATTTCTTCCGACCTAGAATAATTCCATTCTATATGATTTTTTTTTCATTCTACGGATATGAAATTGATATAATACCACATACAATACTGAAATGTTTGGTAATTGATTACATAGCACCATATTTAATAATGTAAACAATACTGTGAATAATGGTAGAGCAATTTTTAGTAGCGACTCTGAGTCGCCACTCGAGTGCTAAGGGTTAACAAATACACAATGATGTTTTTCCAGTTGTTTTCATTGAGTCGATTTCGCTCCTCGCTGTAGAAGGTGTACAATTTCAGAATAAATTCCATTTCCATTTCCGAGAAGGTTTCAGGGAACGCCCACCTATAAGATTTCAAAGTTGGATTTCACAGTCTCAGTTTCCCGGTACACTTGTGAAAACAAGGCCAACGCCGAGTCGTTAGTAGATCTCTCGTTCTCAAAGGGACCGTCAAGAAATGGCCGACGTTTAAACACTCGCGAACGCGGTCGCGGCCGCGTCTTTTGTAAAAGCGTGTACCATATAGGAATCCCTAATTCGAGGCGGTTTCCGGCCATTTGCCGCGCGGATTTATGGCGATAAGGCAGAGATTTACGCCGTGACCAGAACACCAAAATGCTCTCGACCGCGAGAAACGTCGAACGTCGTGAAGGGTGGCGCGGGTGGGGGTTGCTCGAAAAACGAAATTTGAACGGAACGGAGTCGCAACCAACGGGGGATGCGCCGAGTGACCGTTCCTCTGCAGATTATTCTTGGAAAATTTACATGCGGAACGGAGTTACGCGTTAACGTTGAATGGAACAGTTTTTTTTCTTCTTTTTTTGCTCGGCACCCGGCTAACCCGGAACACGGTTGCCTCCATTGAAACCGGTAATCCTTTGTTCCCGCCGTATATTTGCCCTTTAAACAATGTCTTGAATGGGAAGCTTGAATGAAACATACCGTCGATTTCAGTTTTTGTGCGACGGCCGGCACGGTGCTCTACCGACGCAATTAAACCGCAATTATAATGCACTTTTTGAAAGCGTCAGAATTTTAATCAGCGGGAACAGTTTCGAAGGGACGCGAGAGAGTCCCGTGCACGCGCGATCGTCATTGTCACGTACCCCGGGAATGGTTAACTGCGAATGGGAATAATACAGAAAAAAAAAGAAAAAAAATGCTAAAAGAAATAAAAGAAAGTAGAGGGCGGTGCATTAAAATACAATTGCGGGGGCCGCGTGTACGTGCGGTATACCGGTGGCAATATCACGTTCGCGTGGTATCGGGTAGCGGCGAGAGGCCACGAGCCCCCCCCTTGCAATTCTGTCACCTTGCTTTGAACTTTGATATTACTTCTGGATAGCGAAAGCTATCTTGTGTGTATGCGGGAGAGAACGAGAAAGGAATCTCGACGACTTTCAATTCCGTGCGCGGCCGAAGCGCCGAGTAGCACGCTATATATATTCCGTAGCTCCGATACGTAGGTCGGATCGAGGAAGATCGACGCAGGGGGGGGGGGGGGGCGGAGGGGGAAGGATTCTAGAAAATTTCAACTCTTCGAC
Organism: Lasioglossum lativentre; assembly: GCA_916610255.1. Classification (NCBI taxonomy): domain Eukaryota; kingdom Metazoa; phylum Arthropoda; class Insecta; order Hymenoptera; family Halictidae; genus Lasioglossum; species Lasioglossum lativentre. The sequence continues at coordinate 10,914,208 of OU744357.1, read as the reverse complement.
CAGGCAAGATTTGCGTGAAAATTTCAATGAGAACATCTTGCAAAGGCATTAATATTCGGACACCCTTCAAAATCGAATTACTTCTTTAAAGGTACGATTCTCGTGTGACAAGTACAAAAATAAGTGATTTCTGCGATTTTTTGTATAAATAGTACAGTGTCTTCCGTTATGAAGTGTTATTTTAAACGATAGAAAACGCTGTTCTTTTTACAGTTAATGATTTTTAACAAGTTACAATTTTTTTTTGCCATCTTACATTTTTTTTAGAATTTTAATAACCACGTGTCGAAGAGTGACAACTGTAATATTCACAAAGACACCTCTTAATGGAAGAACCTGTATTTTTGGTATACAAGCAGGCTGTTTCAAATTGTAAAATAACATTCTTTTTGTTTCAATTTGTTTTATTAATTTTGTGAAAATTATTACAATCCTGTAAACCTTGTTAACAAAGATCGAAGAAAGCAAAAAATGAAGAATTATCTTAAAGTTTGATTGTTTACGCTGTTACTGAACCAACATTTAAGAAGAAATATAGAGAATTGCGAAAGTTAAGGATTTCTTAAGAAAATATTCTACGAGTCTCAATAAGAGAAGAATGTTACGCATAGGACACCCTGTATATTAAAATAGGGACCTTCATACATATCCCAAGAATTTTGTTAGATTTGTTGAAAAAGAAAAAGTTATTGTCCATAGACTTTCAAAAATTAAGAAACAATCGATAAAGAATTACCGAGTGTTTTTTTTATGAAATCTTTTAAGAAACTATGATTAACACCTGCATGAAAACGATGAAATGCTGATCTTAATTTTTCAGCTAACAATAAGTTTCGAAAAACGATCTTCAGTGTTTCTTTCATAAATAGCTTTTAGTTGCAAATAAGTTTCGAAAAACGATCTTCAGTGTTTCTTTCATAAATAGTTTTTAGTTGCAAATGTGTTAACGAAAGAGAGTATTTTTGTACTAATTGTTTGGTGGAGCGAAAACCGAAAGATCTTTTGCTATGACGTAGAATGGTATTGGCTGCCAAGACTATCAGCTGTTATCTTGCTTCGTGCACTCGCAAAATCATGCGTATTGGTCGGTTATTCGAAAAGGAAAGAGACAACCGAGAATTCTTTTGGCGAGCTCCCCAATAGACAAGCACGATTGTTATGCTAACTGGCAGATCCGAGTATAGTCGTTCACCGAATTCGCACTGGTAGTCGACAGAATTTTCCTGTCAAACTAACGATGTTTTATAGTCTTTCTCTTTTGAACATGTCAAGAGCCGAGGGTTAGCCAAGCAATGCGTGACCGAGGATTGTTTGATTTTAATGAAATTTTCAGAACATGTTTAATTGATACAGATCTACGAAACGTGTTTTCTACATTTTCAATACGACCCCACATAAAAAAAAGTTGTAAAATATAACTTTTAGTATTTTCTCTGCAATTCCGACCAATTGCAATTTTTTTCAAAAATTCTTTTCACGTTACATAACAACACCGACGGTTCCAACTTCTTAAGAAAATTCAAGTTGTATTGTCGAATATTAACAGAGTTACCGTCTTTTTAAGAGTGTCCGAATATTAGTGGGAGTCACTGTATATAATTTCTTTTACTTATCGTTTTGTTTAGTCGCTGTGAAATCGACGATGTCAGAGTAGGCCGAACTGTAAAAGAAACACCACGCGCTGTTGTATAGCTGATGTTTACATGTCCGTTGCGCGAGGAGGGGGAGCAGCGTTCCTCAAACAATGTTGTGACGCGCGGTCGTTGCCTCGTGTTTTTCGTCGCAGGACGACGACTGAATAACGACGACTCGCGTTCTAAGGACACGCTTCGAATCAAGACGTTTTTGAAGAGCAGTTAGAGCAAAAGAGCCCCAGTTCTTTTCAATTTTGTGTAAGCCCTTTGTTCTTCAATAGGCCCTCTGTTCTGGCACATATCTCTGGAAGGGTCAAGAGTCACAAACGGAAACGTCTGCACACGTAACAAACACTACCTAACTGATCACGTTCCATGGTTCACCCGGCACGATTACGATTTCCGTGGCCCCTACTTTGAAGGTTAAATTTGTTTTCTTGGGGTTATTATTAGAAAAAAACTGTATATGTTATAGGTACTATGCGAAACTATGCGAGATATGGCAAAATATTAATACACAGACCTTTTTTTGTAGGAAATTGAATTTAGACCTAACCCAGACCTAACTTAACCTAACACATCAATAATATTAACTGCTAATTGAGTTTCAATACATAGACATTTCTTGAGTCTCGTATAAGCAGTTGTGAACGGAGCCTTTACGTTCCCCCGACCATCATTTCAGGGGGGGGAGGCAGTTGTTCTGCAACTTCAACGAAATATAAATATACTCGGAAACTGCGCAGCTAATGAAAAAATATCATACGACATAAATTGTTGGACATTTAATTTTCTACAAAAAAGGTCTCTTGATATTTTACCATATTTCGCATAGTTACCGAGATATTTGCAGATTTATAAAAAACAGGAAATCTACTTTACCGGCTAAACCAGGCCCATTCGATACCTGTGACATATACATTTTTTTCTTAAAATAACCCCAAGAACACAAATTTAACCTCTAAACAAGGGTAATCTCCCCACCCTGTATACCACGTCTCCTTGACCGTCCATTTTCATGCGTTAGGCGTTAATTCCGTTTCCCGAGAAGCATTCGAAGGAAAGCAGGTTCAAGCAGAATCTTCCGAAGATATGGTAACACGGTAACTGCTATCCGAGCCCATTCGCAGTTATTAAATCCATAAATTCATTGTTTAACCCTCCGCAATAAGCGAGTCGTACTCGGGAACGTGCGGGAATTCTTTCATTTAAGGAACGCCGCGGAATTGGCTCTCTTGTTCCATCGTTGAAAGCGTCGCGTGTAACGGTCGCGCAGGGTCCAAAGAAGTCGTTAGCGTCTGGCCCTTAAGTTGTTCCGTGGCAAGCGGCTAACATCGAAGCAGGGAGCAGTTCACCGAATCTTTGCTTGCACGCGAGGGAAATCCATTTCTGACGAAAATCGGGTCCGTAAGCAGCCTGCATCCTCATGGAGCCAAGGATCGAGAAGGAGTTTCCCCGCGCTTCGGTTAGGTCGTCCAGGTCGGTGCAGCAAGGTCGTCGACGGGAGGAGGGAGGTTGCGAACACTATGTTGGTGTTGGGTACTGGTGCTGGTGCTGGGTGGGAAGCACAGTCGCGTGGTAGGAGTAGACAATGAGATTCGTCTACGTACAGAATTGGAAGGCTGCGATCCGATGATAGTCGAAAGGTATAAGGCACTCGGGAATAAGGCTGCGACAATTTCTCCGGGGAATATCGCGCAAGACTCGCGTTCTCCTGAGATAAGAGGGCACCTGCATCCTCGTCAGGAACCGAAACGAAATCCCGGCGCAACTCCGGCAGACACTGTGCGAAATAACGTTGATCGGCTACGCTGCGTATCACAGAAATTGGATTTGTCTTTGGGCGCAATTCCCCGGCTCCTAGTCAGGGTGCTGCTGCATAGCACAGCTGCCGTGTTTCATTCTTTTTGCCCGCTAACCAATGATCTTTGCCTAAAACACTATTCTGTGAAATTTCGCTACCCCTTCGTTTAAGGGTAACATGGGGATGAAAATCCGAAGCCAAACCCCTTATTTTCTCAGTTATCAGTGAAGATATTTAGATGAAATCAAAGCGAAAATTGAGGTACAAGCTGACTTTATTTGGGATATTTTTTTCAGAATTTTAAACCAGTTATTGAATGGTGATAAAAAATAATTTATTTTCCAGGGTAAGTTTTCGCAAACAACCCCTTGAGTGACCATCGTTTAAAAAATCAGCAGTAATGTCATCAACTACTATGTATAAAAGTTTTAAAATGAGTGGAACCATTTTTTCCGTAATTCAGATTAAACGCAATTTTTCCAAAATTTTAATCAATCTAATTTGAGATCTGATCCATTTAAAAAGACTGTATTCTGAATCAAAGTATGTGCCATCACTTATGAGACTGACCGTAAATAAACATTTGAGACAGTACCTTAAAGATCAGCCTTGTACCCTAAAATGGTACACACAATAAACCAGTAGGCTACAATGGTATTTCTAGATCAAAAGGGAGCATTACATTTGCATTCTAAAATCGGGCATTTCATATGCACCAACCTAATACACATACATATACAGGGTGATCAGAGATTTACTGGCCAGCGTTTTTCTTGTAAATAGTAAATAATAGAAAAAAATAAAAGAGGTAAATGTAGTACTGTTTTTCATACGCAACACAATGGCGTATGTAATTTTTTTGTGTTCATACCGTTTCGTTAAATATGAAGGTGACCTTCAAATTTTTAAATGGAATGCTGTATATTTTTTTATATCGCATGAAAGCGTGTGTCTAGACGAACTCATCCGTATACTGCACAGTGACCTTGAAGGTCATGCAAGGTCAGAAATGGAAGAAACATTTTGTATGCTTTCATACCAATGTGTTTACAAGTATTCCTTATTCACACGAATCAGATGATGTTTTGGTATGAAATATTCAAAATGTTTCTTCCATTTCTGACCTTGCATGACCTTCAAAGTTACTGTGCAGTATACGGATGAATTCGTCTAGACACACGCTTTCATATGCATTCCATTTAAAAAATTGAAGGTCACCTTCATATCTAACGAAACAGTATGAACACAAAAAAATTACATACACCATTGTGTTGCGTATGAAAAACAGTACTACATTTTCCTCCTTTATTTTTTTCTATTATTTACTATTTACAAGAAAACCGCTGGCTAGTAAATCTCTGAACACCCTGTATATTGCGTCTGACAAATGGTGATCGAGATATGCAGATAGCCGACTACCGCAAGGAGAACGACACAGTTTTCGCTTGCCTCGCCCGGCAACCAAACGATCGGTTCCACGTATTCGCGACGGGTTTTGAAGATGCCCCGATTCCGAAGAAAGTTTTGTTTTACTTTGCCATACGTACATACATACGTTATCTGCGTGGCAGTCCGGTAATCGGGATTAAGAAAGTGGAACTGCAGCGAAAGAGAATCCCATTCCGGGGTATGAAGATACCAGATACGCGGCCGGTAACCAGCCAATTCGGGAAACATCGCCCGTGGCTTGTGTAACTTGCGACACCAATTGTCGTGAGCTATATCAAAGCTAGTCGAGGGGTTCGAGAGGTCTGTGTAGTTTAACAGACGGCGTCTGTAAATATATGCGTAAAGTTATCTAGGAGAGAGGTATTCGCGATTTTGGGAATTGCCACGAGCTAGATTAGAATGTTCCCGACGCGACGGGAGAAGTAATATTCCCTTTCCCATGGTCTTGGAATAGCATTCGACGATGTAATGATTAATTCTGCAGTTTGTTAATGATATTGGTTTTCCGTCGTGAACAAAACTCTTACCGAATGACGAGATTCGAACTTTTACAATTTACAGTGAACGTTTTTTTACAAAAACGAATAACTTTTTCAAAATTCGACACAACAGCTAGAGTTTTTTTTGAGACGTTAGATGGATTAGTTTTCTAGCTAATGTGTAAATATGCAGACTGTAAATTAAATTTAATACAGAAATTCCTCTTAATTAATTAAAAAAAAAAATTAGTATTTAAAATTGCATGCAGTTATATGAACATCGACTCCTATTATATGTACAAAGAAATAATAACGGAGGAAAGTGTTGGTGGACTACAGTTTTATTCCGTTATAAGACGATGACACTTGAAAAGAAGAAGAGGGAACAGCGATTTTCTTATTGCGAAATAATCATCATCGTGCTCCAGAAGTGCTTTTTGATTTATGACTGCGTCTAGATATCGCGCCGACTGTCTGCATCTCTTTCTTTCCGATGCGCTGTCCTTCCTTGCGACCGAAACTTTCACCGTCGATTGAACCACTAAATACAATTGAAACTATATCGTGTTTGGTGTCATTTTAATCAGAAAAATGCCAGAAATAAGGTAGTGAAAGTCCCATAAACAAATAATGAAAATTAAGAGATTTGTAAAATCGATTCCTCGAATCAATGTTGTGGTGTTCACACCGATCGGCGTTGACAGGCAGTGGAGTGGGTAGGCACCGGACAGGAATCATGCCCACGGACAAGAATCAAGCGTTTACTATAATAAGATGGCCGACTACTGGCCGTAAATGGCCGACTATTGGAACGATTGTCTACTTTGATTCCGAATCTCAGGTATGTTGTAAATGTAGATAGTAGAACGTCGATTCAAGAGCAACTGTAGAAAAAGAAACGAAATCACGATCAATCAAAGCGCGAGGACAATCCGATGGGTAGTTTCTCCTCTAACTACGACCGAGCTGGCTTGTTCTCGAAGGCAGAGTCGAAGTCACAGAGAGGAAACGCTGGCCACATGCCAGGTTAGCGCAGGAGTGCCTCCACTTACCGACTTGCATACACCTCCTGTACCAGACTCCCTGCACTTTCCGCGGACTTTTTGGAAGCGGTGGCGAGTTTCGTCCTAGTCGTCTTCCGGTAACAAGGACCTGCCACTATAAACGTTGTTAGACGACGATTCCGCGAAAACTTGCTTCCATTTGTAATCAAATTTCGGCCGAATAGCCGACCGTCTTGCCGCGTTACTTCCGCCCTCCAACTCCGAGGACGAATGGAACGCGTGAAACCCAATTGCGATCTCTGTATAAAAAGACCCCCACTCCTGTTAATCTTTTTCTTTAGAACATCGAATTCGATAAGTAGACAGTAAACAAAATTAAAATAATTTAAAATTATGCAGACGTTATTTTCGAACCATACACATTATTTATATGAGCAATAAATTTTTATGTCGCTGCATTTCCTTGCAAACTATGTATCAACATTTTATTTTGCACGAAGATCCGCTGTCTAGAAACAAGTGTTACATAATTTCCCGATTGTGATCTCTGTATAAAAAGACCCCCACTCCTCTTAATCATTTTCTTTAAAACATCGAATTTGATAAGTAGACAGCAGATTTTGTGCGTGAGCACAAAACAGTAAACAAAATTAAAATAATTTAAAATTATGCAGACACGTTATTTTCGAACCATACAAATTATTTATATGAGCAATAAATTTTTATGTCGCTGCATTTCCTTGCAAACTATGTATCAACATTTTATTTTGCACGAAGATCCGCTGTGTAGAAATAAGTGTTACATAATTTCGCATTGAATATTATTACAAGAAATGTGTTAATGTTATCGGCGCACGGGTTCGATCAGTTTTTACTAGTTACTGGCAAATTTGCAACTTCTTAATCTCCACCGTTTCGGTCTTATTTTAGAATATTTTTAATATAGTTAACTTACAACGTATTAATATATCGAATAATTAATTTACAGACGCAATTGTTTTCTTGAGAATGGTCTGAAATAAGACCGAAACGTTGGAAATTATTAAGTTGCAAATTTCCCAGTAACTAGTGAAAACTGATCGAATACGTGCGCCGATAACATTAACACATTTCTTATACACAATTTACGATCGATACAAAGATAAATGCATATTATTACATTTAGATTTCCTAAAATTTAAAAAAATACTATTTTCTTTTTGGTACTTTTCAGGCTCAAATGGGCAAACGTTACTTTTAATTTTCTCATCAATAGCACAAAAATTGCAAATTTTGCGTTAGGCTAATTCCGACGCGCTGATTGGTGGATTTCTGAATGCCTATATAAGGCGACCAAATAATTCCAAGCACCAATCTCGTAGATATTAAATTTCCTTTGAACTAGTCTTGTAAGTTAATTCGTTGCCTATAGTTTCTGCTATATCGGAGAAATAAAGTAATTTTCAGGTCAATGAGTACGGACTAAAGTGGCGGGTTCAAAAAGGAATTCCCTGAGTATATAAAAGTGAACAACACTATGGTTACATACATTGTATTTCTTTCAAAGCAGTTTCCTTATGCAGCTACATGCCTCTGCGAACGTTCGTGGAGGTAGAAACATTCATGGTGCCCATTTTTCGACATCACATTCAGCTCTTTTGTCGCGTTTTCGTTTCTGCTTTCAACGAGATGACGGTGATTTCCATTTACACGACTGCCGTTTTGCTTGCGAGCCATATAAAATACACCATACTGTATCCGTTACTGTAATGTCGATTTCGAAATTGCTAGAAAAGCGTTTCTAATAATCAGACCATCTAAATGTTCCGGAATTATAGCTCGCATGAAAACATGTTCTCTATACGCTTTTATCTAGATTCGAATTTCTATGCAAATTGAAATTTTCGTCGACTACAGTTCCTAAAAATTATGGTTGGACAGTTTATTTATTATATCTATTTTTTATTACTGTGACTTATCTGTACGCAAAATAAAAAGTTTGTGCGTCAATAGCGAGACACAGGGGCTAAATTTATATTTTTCACTAATAATTCTAATAAATCACTATTTATATATCACCCACCCTGAGTCTATGAGTGACAACAATACGAAAACTATTTATTTGGCATATATGAGATTCCTTTAATTCACATATTTTTTTTTAAATAAAATATCTTCCTGAACAATTTCTTAAATGTTCATTCACTGGTGCAGTTACCCTAATATATCAATTTTATATTATATATTGTAAATAGTATTAGTATATTCTAATATAAATTTTAATATTCACGAAGAACATGATTTAGTTTCACCTAATGCACAGAGTATGAATATTTATGCATTTATATTTAATATTTAAAAATTTATAAATCACGAGAAATCGTCGCATTAATACGGTTTTTTTAAAATAAAAAACGTTCCCATTTTAGTTCGAACTTCAATGTCTCTCTTATCCCAGTTTCCATTAAAATAATCTATGGAGAACGGAAGTTCCATAAAGATCCGCAGTCTGGCGATAAAGTAATTCTTCGTTAAATATTACCGTTCTTAACCCGTTAGCCCGTTGTTGGCAATTGGAATGACTTCTCATAGATCCGTTAACTCGATGAATCGCCGTCCTGAAATACAGGATATTTCCAATTACAATCCGGCGTGGCCCTTTTTCTTTTTCCATCGATTTAATTGAGGAGTCCGCGTACCGCGTTCGAATGTTTGGATTTCGGGCACTTTTAATTCCATCATCCGATGCGTTTCCGCGGATAGGGAGTTTCTATCGGTTATTGTACTAATGGGAAAGTTTTATGAAGCACTTCCTCGACACTATGTACACCCAGGACGGGTTCTGGATGTCGTAAAATAGGATTGCCCCTTTTTATTACCGCTTCCTTATGGTGCATTATTTTTAACCGTTGTCTTTTTATTGAATTTCACTGCGCTCTGTATTCTTCCGCGCCGCTGTACTCGTTGTTGTTCCTTCCTCCTCTCTCTCTCTCTCTCTCTGTGTATTTTTTTTTAATACGTCGACAGATATACATAGAATCCATTGTTCCCAGTTACATGGTTCGCCTTTGGACCAGCTCCCGCACGGTCGCTGAAGTTTCCACGGCGTGGTTCTATCTGTTTCCCTGGTTTGCCGCCTCTGTCCGTGTGCCGTCGGCGTGCACGTGTGTTTATAATCTAGCCTCGGTATCCGGCGTGACTGTGATACGAGGAACGATCAGCGCCGACAGTAATTTCGAGGTTGGTCTCGCAGTCGCGAGCCAAAATATCCCGCGGCCTCGAAAGCGGCCTTTTTGCGGGCTGCGCGCTGCGCCGGAGTTATTAGTGCCGAGCGACATTCGTTGTACTTCTTGTTACACTCCCACGTTTCGGTACGCACGCGGTTGCGCCGTTGGTTTTCCGAGATTCCGCCGACCGTGCTTTCTCATTGTCATACGAGGACAATTTCGGCGATCGTACCCAACGCAACGCAACCGCGATCCTCTCGCAACGTGATTTCGCCCCGCGTAACGCATTACAGCGTTATCTCCGTAACTGTCGCAGAGGTCTCCACCGTAACTGTCGCAATTTTATCCCCACCGCTGGGGATGAAAATGTAATGATTATAGTAAACGCCTTGCAGTATTGTCTCCGTAACTGTCGCAGAGGTCTCCACCGTAACTGTCGAAATTTTATCCCCACCGCTGGGGATGAAAATGTAATGATTATAGGAAACGCTTTGCAGTATTGTCTCCGCAACTGTCGCAGAGGTCACCAACGTAACTGTCAAAATTTTATCCCCACCGCTGGGAATGAAAGTGTAATAATTATAGTAAAATCAATGAACTTGGATTGGATCACTTTCATAATCACCGGTACATTAAGTATCCCCATTTAATTCATTGTCTAGGTTAATATAACATCGACGAAGGACAATTTCGGCGACTCTCACGCAACATGATTTCGCCACACGTAACGCTTTACAGTATTGTCTCCGTAACTGTCGCAGAGGTCTCCACCGTAACTGTCGAAATTTTATCCCCACCGCTGGCGATGAAACTGTAATAATTATACTAAAAGCTTTGCAGTATTATCTCCGAAACTGTCGCAGAGGTCTCTACCGTAACTGTCGCAAAAGTCTCCACCGTAAATGTCGAAATTGTATCCCTATCACTGTGGATGAAACTGTAATAATTATACTAAACGCTTCGCAGTATTATCTCCGTAACTGTCGGAGAGGTCTTCCCAGTAACTGTCGAAATTTTTTCCCCACCGCTGGTAATGAATTTGTAATAATTGTATTAAACGCTTTGCAGTATTGTTTCCGTAACTGTCGCAGAGGTCTCCACCGTAACTGTCGAAATTTTGTCCCCACCACTGATAATGAAAATGTAATAATTGTATTAAACGCTTTGCAGAATTGTTTCCGTAACTGTCGCAGAGGTCTCCACCGTAACTGTCGAAATTTTGTCCCCACCACTGATAATGAAAATGTAATAATTGTATTAAACGCTTTGCAGAATTGTTTCCGTAACTGTCGCAGAGGTCTCCACCGTAACTGTCGAAATTCTATCCCCACCGCTGGGAACGAAAGTGTAATAATTACAGTAAACTCAATGAACTTGGACCACTTTCATAATCACCGGTACATTTATCATTAAGAATCCGCATTTAATTCATCGTCTGGTTTAATAAAACCTCGACGAAGCGGCTGAAAACTCATTACTAAGCCGAGAGAGCGTAGGAACGATGTACGCAGAAGATTCGTAAATGCGCGTTACGCTTACTATTGGAAGAGCACATTGAGCCTGCAAACAAACTGACTGCGGCTCGGAGTAGCCTGGGAAGCGCGGGTGCAACCGCGTGTGCAGGTGAACAAGCACTCGTAGGGACAACTCGTTGGAACGGTGGCGCGGCAGCGTTGCTGAAACGCTGAAAAATCCGTTGGAAAAGGGAGCGAGCGTGGAAAATCGGGAACACGTAGATCAATTTCGAAATAGAGAACGAGCGCAGGTGTACACATCGCTCGGTTCGAGCGTAATGATCCCCGCGCGTGCACCAGAAATGGCCGCACCGGTATCCTCTCATGCCAGTTACGTTTCTCCCTTTCTCTATCGGCCGTTAATTTCGACCGAGGAGCCGAATAAAACTCGTGGAACAGAACGACAAAATGTATTTTTTACGAGGTCAGGTCTCCGGCCACGCTGGTAATCGGAAGTTGTTATTCATAGAAAACCGTCGGTTTCGAAGTTCATTTGAAATTCGATCGCGGCCGCGATCGAGGCCGATTTAATTCGACGAACGAGAAAAGATGGGAGCGGAACGGCGCGGCGGCGCTTCTCGAGCTAAAACCAAAATGAAACAATTCCTCGCGGCAGCTGGCCGCGTCGTGTGATATACCCGAAAAATATTTTCACCGGTCCGTATAAATCGCAACCGTCGCCTCTTCTTTTTTGCAATTTTATTAGCCGGACGGTTCCGTAAATAATGGAAACGAGCCGGTCGTATATAATTGCGTATGTTATCTGAAACTGTGCGCGCAGTCGCGAATATATTCGAGGAACGGGGCCGAACGGGAGAGACAGAAAGAGGGAGAGAGAGAGAGAGAGAGAGAGAGAGAGAGAGAGAGAGAGAGAGAGAGGGAGAGAGAGATAGAGAGAGAGTACAAAAGTATGCAATTGGACGGAACGCGAACGCTCTAAATTGATCAAATGGCCCGTGTAATATCTCGCCCATTATATCAGGCTATATTACAATACTTTTTCCACGGTCAGTATGAACGATTCCAATGTGGAAACACGTCGAACGCAAAAGAATGAACGAGTATTTCTGCACGGAGAATAATCGTGCAGAGTGTAGTATACACCGTAATGCACGGGATACTAGCAGGAGGAAAGGTCTTTTTGACCTGCCATTTATTGTCTTCCCAGCGTCGCCATTTTTTCCGGGCTAAAGGGCCCCAGAAGGAAGGCAAGTTCTTCAGTCCGTTTAAGTCTTTATCACATTCAGCGAGCTAAGGTTGCATGATTCGCCATGGAAATCCTAGACTATGAAATCCAAATGCCCAACTTGGGCTCTGATGTGCTTAGGCAGTTTAGCATTAACCCTTAGCACTCGGATGGCGACTCTGAGGCACCACTGAAAATTGCTGTGCCATTATTAAAAATAATTGTTCACATTATTATTTTTGTTCGTATTTAATAAACTACTAGACATTTACGTATTACATGAGATATTATATCAGTTTCATATGCAAAAAATGAGAACAAAATTGTATAGAATGGAAATATTCTGGAATGGAAAAATCTTTCGTTTTTGAGTTACAATAGCTCCGAGTGCAAAGGGTTAATGGACCTCTGGATAAAAATATCCAACAAGCCAGCCAATAAATAGAACAAACATAAGTAGTCCAAGATTGGTATAAACTATGTGTCCAAGGAAATTCAAAGCTGTACGTCAATAAGACCAGAGTTGGGCATTAATCGATTAAAATTTTAATCATGATTGATTGATTAATGTATACGATTAAAAAAAGAAATCGTCGAAAAATCGGCGATTGATTCAATTGATTGATTTAATCGTCAATCGTTGATTAAAAAAAGGAATCATCGAAAAATCGAGTTTACATTTTTTCCAGTATTCATACAGTTCTGATTACGTATTTCATTTCGAAATTTCAGCAATAATCATTAATCAATTATCCGATTGACGATTAATAATCGTTAATCGCAACTAACGACTAAAGTAGAAAAATCGTTAACCGCAATTAACGATTAAACTAGGAGATTAATTGTTAATTACGATTAACGATTGGAGTAGAAATTTAATCGTCAATCGTTGATTAAGTTTTTGCCCAACACTGAATAAGACCTTAAGAATTTCATAGAAAAGACAAAGAAAGTTTCTATTCATTGTATGCGTTCTCCAAAGGCTGTATATCGACCACAACAAAATAGAATTTCATTTCGGTTCGTAGCAAAATTAATAACGTACTTATATAACCAAGTCGCTCGACTAAGGTGCGAGCATTGAAGATGGCACGACTCTTGTTATCAGGGATGTTTGCTCTGGAATACAAATATGAACTATTGGATATGAATTTCTCATATCCAATAAGTCGAGCAATGCCCGGGGGCTGGTCTATTACTCGAAAATGTCTGGGAGCTCTGGTTCTCGCCAATTCCACCAGCTTTTCGTTTCGTTTTCGCCAAGCCAGGTACCTTAAAAAGATCGTTACCGGAATTTAAGTGACGCTATCCTCATGATCGAACTGATATTCAAGCGGTCCCGAAACTGTCTGCTACGAGGCAGAATCTCGCACCGGGGGGAAGTCGGTCGAGAGTATCGCTCTGATGAAATTAACTGCAATATCCCGAAACATTGGCATAATTTTCCCTAAGGGACACGACTTGCGCTCGAACTTGTCATCGCTGGGAACCGTGTGCGACGACCCTGCCTGCTTGCCTCGAATCTCTGTGCGAGCAGAGGAGTATATCGGCGGCTTGGAATACGGTTCAAGTTATCGCGAAACGGGGGAAACTCGTGATCTCGGAAGCAGCGCGACCTGGAATGGGAGGATACGACACGCGATAGATGGGGGGGAAGCAAAAAAAAATTAAGATGGGTGGGTGAGGGGCAAGAGAGGAGAGGAGGAGGAGGAGGAGGTGGGTGGGGTAAAAAACGTCGGGAGCAGACCGAGAGCCTAAGTGATTGCCGGAAGTGACATCGGCGGACGGGTAAACGCTTTATCGCGGAGCTAACGAGGCAGTCCGCGCGCGACTTTACCGCGCTTGGTTTCGCGCTCTGCTTCAATGGAAACGGGATCGGGGGTAGGTACCTGCGCTCCCGCCCGCCTCCCCAAATAAATCCTCTTTTTACGACAGAGATTTATGAAAGCCATTCCCTACTCCGTTCCCTTTCTCGTCCCTGTCTTTTCTCGCCTCCGGCCTACTCCATCTTTCTCTCGTTGCGGGGCCGAAAGGGGAAGGGATTGCACCCTCTCGTCGCGTCGTCCTCGTCCTCCGCGTCTCGCTAGGCGTAAGGATGGGCTCACGGCGAACACTGGAAACTCAACCGGGGCTGAGTATCCCGGATTCCGAGCAGTTTCAGGGAAAATGAGGTAATTAGGATGCAGACGAGGAACGATGTCTCTCTCGCCCAGCTACGCGACTCTCGCTCTCGCTCTCTGTCTTTCTCGCGCTGTGTGTGTGCGCGCGCGACGACGGCGGCCTCTTTGTGTGGGTGCGTGCGTGCGTACGCCTCTTATCCATGCACCACTCTCTCTTTATCTAACTCCGACCGTCCCTGTTTCGCTCGTCGTCTTCCTGCTTTCCGCAGCATCGCAGCACGCCAAGAGCACGGGCACCGCGCTAAATCAAAACTCCCTGCTAAGAAGTCTTTAAGCGGCTCGCGCGTATGCAAATTACGCTACTACGCGCGGGCAAATGGAAGAAGCTGAAGAGTCCCGGAAGAAAGAGAGAGAGAGAGAAAAAAAAACATGATCGGCCGGGGCGAACTTAAACGAGCGTTTAGATCTATGGATCAAGGAGAAAACGAAAACTTACCGGCAATCATCTACCGCGTAGACCTAATACCGGGGGAGACCCATTTATCCTAATTGTTCGGCGGACGCGATTATGTGGATTGGGTCGTTCGGATAAAATAGTACACGGTGTATAAAAATTATATGTCGTGACTATTATAGCGGAATGCTATACGATGGGTGGAGATTTGTTAAAAAACATGGATCGCAAAATTGACCTTGACCCTTTCTTTCAAGGTCAACAATTTTTTTATCTCGAGGAACAAAAATCTCAAAGGAACACTCGAGTCAACCGTTCTCTTGAAAAACGACTTTTAAATTTTCTAAACTAATTCCTCCCATATGTCTACAGGGTGTCCCAAAATTGAAGAAACGCGGAAGGAATGAGAATACATGAGAAAATAAATTGAAAATATAGAATCAATTTTTTTCGTTTGACTACATACTATACGAGAACAAATTTTGTGACCTTGAAAGAAAGGGTCAAGGTCAACTTTGCGGTCCATTTTTTTAACAGATCTCCACCGATCCAAAGGTATAGGATTCCGCTATATGGTAGTCGTGACATATAATTTTTATACACCCTGTACAGTTTTGTTTGGATATAGGACGACGATATTTATATCGTTATAAGAAAATCGCTATCCCCTCTTCTCCTCTTGAAGTTGTTCAATGCTTGACCCACAACCTCGTGGGACCCATAAACTCTCGGCCCACTCAAGAACAAAGTCAAGCAGAATTGGTCCCCTCATCCGAATTACGACGAAAGCCATACACCGAGAATTCGTCTTTTTTATTTTTTTTTTGTTCAAGTACTTCAGATCTTTAATGGGTCCATTTCGCATTTCAATTTGGAGTTACAATGCTACAAAGAAGAAGAAAGAGTAACCTTTTTACAAATAGAGAGTAAATAGCTTTGAAAAAAGAATAGATATAAATACAAGCAACAATAAATACATAACAATTGACATTATTACGTTCCGCTATTAACATGTCAACATTTAAGGGTAGATTCTTTTTCTTTTCCTACTTCATTGAAGCTCTTCACACCCTTAAATGGGTCCATTTCGTTTTACGATTTGGTGTTACAATGTTACAAAAGAGAGAAAAAAAAGAAAAAAAATAGAGGCATCGTCTTATATCGGAATGAAACCGTACTCTACTAACTCTTTCCTCGAGTCTTATTTCTTCGTTCACACAACATTGAGGTTAGACTTGTCGAAATGACCCTTCCGGTAGTTATAATGTTGGTTTTTGGGAAGCAAGGTAACTTTGAAATAAAAAGGCAGATATCTTTTAAACGGTGTTTATAAGATGCTCCCTCTTCTAAAGCTAGACTTCAACTGACTGAGCTCGGTAGTTCATCGAAACATTTGAAACCGAGTCTCTCGTGTCGGCATGCGGACTCAAAGGACCGCGGCTCCATCTTTGATTCCAAAAAGATACCGCGGAATACGATGAAACGGTCCCGTAGATACAGTTCTCGGAACAGTATTAATTTCTGTATCATACATATACAGGGTGTCCCACGTAACAGTTTTCACGATTTTTTAAGTACTTGCGATAATCGGACAAAAAATATTTTCAACAACAGTTGATCAGTTTTCGATTGGCTATATGTTGCAATAAGAAAAAGTTCGAAAAACATTTTTTTTATAGTATTGTCAAGATCACCTTCATTTTTTTAAAAAGCACGTCAAGACGAATTCAACGACTTGGTATACCATGACCTTGGGATGATAATCTGCTTGAAAAAAACATGATAATCTGCTTGAATGGGTGATAATAACTTGTGTTTATTATTAAGACTCGAGAAACTACATTCAATTCAGATTTCGATTCGAACACTTTGATGCGACTGTTTTACGAAATCGTTTGCATTCATTTAGTCAAGGTTCATGAATTGAATGTAATTTCGAGTCTTAATAATAAACACAAGTTATTATCACCCATTCAAGCAGATTGTCATGTTTTGTTGAAATCCCAAGGTCATGGTAACTTCATGGTAAGTTCATGGTAAGGTCTGTAATACTGTTAAGTCAAAAATACAAAAATGAAGGTGACCTTGACAATACTATAAAAAAAATGTTTTTCGAACTTTTTCTTATTGCAACATATAGCCAATCGAAAACTGATCAACTTTTGTTGAAAATATTTTTTGTCCGATTATCGCAAGTACTTAAAAAATCGTGAAAACTGTTACGTGGGACACCCTGTATATACATACATATAACTAGTAGCAAAATTAAAATAGAAAAATGTGTGCACCACACCTGACCTCCCCGTAAGTCTTGACAAAATAATTATCCGGACCGTTTTCGCTCGGACGATTCTCCCTCGCTGCTGGCCGGGTTCGAAAATATCGTTTTCTCGATGAAATGTTTGCCCTCGGAACGTAGTATAGAACGGTCGAAAAATCTGATACGCGCGAAACGAAACGCACGCTTTCCTCCGCCGTTCTTTCTTTCTAACAAACATTTTCTGCAATCCAATCCCGGGATACCTGGTACAAAACCGGACGGCAAACTACACAGGATACCTGTTATCCGGGCTGGCCAAACACGTAGTGACCTAGCACGGAATAAGGACGAGCGGGGAAACTCGGTTCGATCTCTCTGGAGACGTGATGGGGACGAGGAACGGATCCGGGTGAGAAAAATACGAAAGAAGAGGCTGACGAAGAACAAAGCACTGACAAAAGGATAGAAAGTGAGAGAGAGATAGAGAGAAAGGAATAAGAAGAAAAAATCGAATGAAAAGGACCTCTCCTAATTCGCGCGGCTTCTAACCGCTTTCTTTCAAGCTAGGTGGTCGACGATGCTTATGCCGTTCGAGTGTGCTTGAACCACCGGAAGGGTGCTTTTGTTGGGAACGCGGCCAGGGGTGGTTCCGTTGTCGCAGCGTACCCAATGCAAATGCCGGGGGCAGAAAGGTCGGCCGCCAAGTTCAAAAACCGACACAAAGTGAGAGGGTTGACGGACACACGGACGGACCGAGAACTTACGATCGAGAAATTACGGATCGAAAGTACAGCAGGAACGATGGATATTATCGGGGATCCGCTGGCTAGATGACGGCAGAGAAGTGCAACCGGCTTCATTAACAGCAATTTATCACTGGATCGGCTGATGGGAGGTGGGGGAGGGGGGCAGAGGCAGACGCCACCATTAACCCCCTAAGGTCGTTAGGTTGCGGTTTGACATGAGAACATGCCCATAACACTGTTCGGTTATACGTACCTAACGTGTACCACCTATCTGGCCGATGGTAAAGCACAGATCCATTGGCCTGTGCCTCTAGAACGCGTAGAGCTACCGATCGGGGCACGGGGAAACAGCAAACGCGTAGGGGTGGGGACACGGGGCTGAATGAAGATGGAGAGACCAGAAAGCGGACAGGATGAGTAAACGAACGTTGTAGGGAGAGATAGTGTGTGCGTGTGTGTATGTGTGCGAGTGCCGCTGCTACGTCACAAGCTAACCATTAGCGGTCGTACAGGCTCGTGTTTAGACACCCCGTTATTGAATTGGTTACCTACGCCCCTGTCCTGGATATCGCGCCTGATGTTACACGCTCTGTCGTTAACGTTAAAATCGACAAAGCTACTGAACCCTCGGACAAGGATTTTCGGTGTTATTAGTCTCAAAGCGACCCAGCTCGGGTTAATTGGAGGCGGTCGAAGTTGTCACCCCTACCTACCTACCTACCTACCTACCTGTTTCGTTCCCTACCTAAACCGAATACCTCCCTTAATTTCAGGATTAGAAGTGTACGACGTTCGACGAACGGGGATACTCGGGAATTAAGTATTCGCAAGCGACGTGATTCCCAGTCTTTTAAGGGGGAACGGTAGTCACGTGACTTTCCCTAGAATACCCTAGAATACCCTAGAAATCTGGCCCAAAACTTGGGTTTGCGAGATTAGATTTTTCGTCCTTATACGAGCAGATTTTGGGCTGGGTGAGGGCTCAATCTAAAGAGGAAGGATGAAGGGCATAGTGCCCTGCTTATGATGTAACGAGATTATGTTGATATCTAATAATATAAGTCTGCAAAGTAGGGAAAAAAGTAGAGAAAACAACCGCAGAATCCAATGTATTTTTCTGTCACAAAAAGAGTTTTTTGATTGCTATCATAAGCAGGGCACTATGCGTTGAACCTTCTTCTATCAAACGAAAAATCTAACCCCGAAAACCCAAATTTTGGCCAGACCCTCTTAACTAGGGTGTCCTTAGAATTCCCTAGAATATCCTAGAAATCTGGCCGAAATTATATGAGCATATTTTTCGCAGGACAAGGGCTCATTCGAAAGAGGAAGGTTCAATGAAAAGAGCTCAGCCCCTTTGTTGTATGAAATTCTGCATATATTTTGTAATATACAGTGGGTGTACAAAGTATTCGTACACACTTTAAAAACGAATAACTTTTTCAAAATTCGAGCCAACAGCTTGAGTTTTTTTTGTGACGTTAGAAGGATTAGTTTACTAGCTAATGTGTAAATAATTTTTTTTTATTGTTATTGGTCGCAATTGCGAAGAAAAAAGTATAGGTCACGATTTTTACATTTTTTATCTGTGCCTGTAGTGAAAATTTATAAGGCGCATTGGGTAGGTATAAGTAAGTTATAAAAATGTACAAAGTTTCATCGAAATCGGTCAAGGTTGTTATGAAATATGAATGATTGAAAATAGCAAAAATTGGAAGAATCTAATTTAAACACCAAATACACGTGTCTCGAAAAGTTGCCCACATTTAAACCGTGATAATTTCATAAAAACTAACCGTATGAGAATTTAATTTTAAAGCTTGAAGCCTCTACTTTCATAATCCATCGTTCATTTTATTCCAAGATTTTTTCCATTATGTAAAAGTTTATAAAACTTCAAAAAAATTTTTTTCGTGACTGAAACCACCATACAGTTAAATATTGGAGTTTCCTCTTTACAGCGACAGCTTAAAAAGTACTGTACGACTTTTTTTAGTCGTTTTATCGAACTTTGAATGAGAGGTGTGCTGAACCCAAACCATGAGAGCTTGGTACGACCGAACTTGTTCCTCATTTTTGTTCCATAAAACAGTGAAAAAAATTCGTGCATCAATTTTTAAGAAGTCGTTGGAAAGAAGTGGCTTCAATCTTCGAATCTATGGTAGTTGTATTTACGAGAAAAATTTTTGAAACTATTCGGAGACGTTTGAGTTTGTAGTATCTTTTAGGAAAAATGGGTATTCAGTTTCCCACCTGGTACGTCGTATAAAAGTATCTTGGAGGAAATTGAACTCTGCGAAAGTAGGGGCTTAAAGCTTTAATACGAGTCCACGCTTATGGTTGTATTATTTGTGTTTATTTATCACAATTTTTCACATACTTTTTGGATCCACTGTATATGTATGTATAAAATACCCGCGAAATTGCCTTCAGCAGATATTCCGTAAATTTTATATTTACTTTTCCCGGATCGGGAATAATTTGCATTTTCCGATATATCAAGAGTTCTAATTTTCAGTAAATAAAAAGATATCGACTTACAATTTGCATCGAAAAAATCATTTATAAAATCATTTTTTATTAAACTTAAAAAATAATTTGAACATTTAATTTCATTATTACTAAACGTAAATGTTAAACTAAAATCGCATCGTCGTAATTTTACTCTTGCATATCCTTTTGAATAGCATATACCAGTGATCGAAAAAATGTTCTATTCTTAACTTATTAAACGCTTTTAAATAAAACTTTGTACATTAAATATCTGTGTTATACACATAAATTTTCATTACAGGCATAGGAAAAAAATTGCAAAATCGTGACCTTTACATTTTCCATCGCAATTTAAAAAAAAAGTTATTTACGTCTCAAAAAAAAATTCGAGCTGTTAGGTTCAATTTGAGAAAAGAGATTCGTTTTTAAAGGCTGCACGAATATTTTCTACACCCACTGTACACAGATATTATTGCTCCTTCGCACCAGTGCGCTAAAATTAATTGGAAGTGTTGAAGTTGTTATCGCTTCCTATTTCGCATTAATATTGAGCAAATGTTGTGTGATTCATTAATTAGAGGCTACTAAATAATCTATATCTTCGAATTTATCGATTACCCTAGAATAGAAGCTCTATATCGTGCAGGTATTCAATACACGGACCTACTTAACACGCACTCTGTGTTGAAACATGAAATTCGAAACAAGCTTAAGTTTATTATCATACAAGCGGGCTAGAATGGAACCTCTCGGGTATTTAAGGGTATTATCGATAAGTACTACCGACTAGAGGGATGCTCGGATATTCTACGACGGTATTCGTGATATTGCTTGGAAGTTCGCGTAATAGTCGGAATTCTATGCGCGAACTGTGGATATACTTCGCATTCTAAATGAAGAACACGGTATAAGACACGATTCGTCATGAAAAACAATGAAAAATATAGAACAATGTACTCCCGACGCTTATTGCACCTAGACTACGAATTATAATGCAAAATTAAACTTCCTTAGTTTAATTCGAACCGCTGGAATTACACAGAAGTTTTTGTCCTCTTAAACGATTTTAATACGTTCCTACTAAAAATGGTAATTATGCTTTGCTACTTTATCTTTTAATGAGGCCTGTTGAACGTGTCCGACCATCACTTACTCTTTCTACTTAAAAACTTAAAACCAATACGAATAGCAGTATATAGTAACATTTTTCCATGATTCGATTATCACTTAAGTTATTAATTTACACCAAATTAATGCAACAAACTAATAATGCTTCGACAATGGTAATAATTATTAGACTCCGGATTTTATGCATTTTTGACATAATTGAGTAGGTGAAATTTAAAATATTAAAGATTAAAAGACTTTAAGTGGGGTAATATATTATTTTCACTAATACAATAATATGTGTTTGTCTGAACATTAAAATTTAATATGTTAATAATTGCAAAGAAATTTCTCAAATTATTTCTTAATTTCTAAAAGCCAAATCCTTAATAATTTTTTGAAAAATGACCAACATAAAATACACATATAATAAATTTTTTCCATTTTAATAAAAAAATTAGACGTTCATTAATTATACCGAAATATATATTATTCGATAGTTCGTTATTAAACTCGTTATGAATCATGTACGATTTTGTACTTCAGACGTCCAATAATTTTTATATAATTTAATCTAATATATGAAAACATATAAAACTATTCTTTCATGAAAGCTCTATACTTTCATGAAATATATACGAGAAACTGAACGAAGAAATAACGTTTACAAAATATTCTTTAGGTTGAAATTATCATAACTATATAGTGCCTATAATATTCAATAAATCATGAATTATAAATCCCAGCAATTATTATTAAACATGTAAATATTATATTACAATTAGACAGGCTGTTATGTAAGCATTAATTTCAGTCGTTTCATTAAACAACAAAGTTCTAAATAAACCAAAGACCATATTAAATTTTAGACAATCGTTAATAATTAAGAAATAACAATTCCGATTAAATTGGTTCGTCAACAGACACGTACATAATATATAATATAATATAAATAATATACGCTTATGGATTAATGTTTTGATCGCGGTTCGATCGATTTACTCTTACAGACCTCCGATCGGTTAACCGTCTGCGTAAATAATCTACTTAGAGCCGGTATTATCAGCCTCGAAGTAGCCTGTGCGAACAATGATTCGAGCGTTTCCCCCAACGAACCCGGTAAAATTCGTTCCATTGAAATTAACGCGCGGCCAGATAAAAACGGCGCGAAGTTCTACAATGAGAGCAGGCGCGCATTGTTTGCCGCGGCAGCAGCTACAACGTCAGAAAATCTGTGAGAATTTATTACCGAACCGAATGCCGCCGCGGCATCGCGCGTATGAAGAGCCCAATTAAACGGGAAAACATCAAAAGCCGCGAGAGATGTCGGCTGAGTTACCGGATACTGTGTAACGGGTTCCCTTTCGTTTGGCGGACACTTATTACGCAGTTTTAAAATTTTCCGGCCTGGCTGTAAGTAAAGAGGCGGCGCTGCGGTCTAATGAACAGATGAATTCTGGAAACCAAGGGGAAATTAACGAAATTAATAATCTGCGCGCGTAAGGGCTCGAGAAAAGAGCGAGAGAGAGAGAGAAAGAGGGAGAGAGTGCCGGAGAGCGGGAAGAGAAGAGAGATAGAGAATGGGGGAACGAGAGGGTGGCGATGAAGGAGCAAGGGATGGGGATGGGGTCACGGGTGGAGAGAAGAAGGGTGCTTCAACTCGTGCATGGGTGCGGGACCGTAGATAGAAGTTGTAGGGCTAGCAGTTACCACGAAAGTTAGAGTGAGAAGTGGTTGAAAGGGGAAATACCGGTCTACTGCTTTCAAGTACATAAAGCAATTTGCTTTCAAAGTATCCTTAGTTAATTATTTCATAATTGAAGGAATGGAGGCTGTCGCTTTCTCTCCCTACAGGGGGAGGGAGGGAGGAAGGGGCTCTGTCGTTATAAGTATTCGAGCTATCGATTACGAGTTCCTTTTATTTCATCGTTATTTTTTCCCCTGGATACCTTTATTGTAGTAGTCGATGGTAATTGGAAAATTATGTTAATCATTTTATTCGATCTCATTATTTGTATCCCTCTGAATTTCTCTGTACGGTTGGTTGAATAAAACATTTGTATTTCAGATATGGGCATGTGTTGTATCATGGTTTTCTGATGTTTCGCTAGAATAATTTGGAGGCGGTGAATTCTGCACATTACAGTGCAAGAGCTGTTATAAATTGATGCCCGATACGGCTTTGTTTCAGAGGCACATCAGTTTTCGTATTAGACCTTCGGCTTAACACATCATCTACCGGCGATTATCCCATAATTTTCGAAAGTCTATGGTCGATGGTTGAGGGTCGTTTAATAGATCCTTTAACAGCAACAGAAACTGCAATCGTAAACAACTCACCGTCAATAACGTAATCTGATCATTTCGTTTGGAATTGTTGAGTTAAAAAAATTTTTTAAGCTTCCATTTGGTACAGTATATAATTGTAATTATATAGGCTTCCGGTAAATAAAGTGTCAAGCCAGTCTCTAGACACGAATGACTCGAAATGACTCGATTTCAGAGAAAAGTTACCCCCTCTCTCTGTCAGTACCGGATTAGTCACGTGACATGGTTACGCATGCACGACAGAAACGAAACGTGTCACGTGTCCAGACTATGACGGAAGCGTGGGGGAATAGCGTCGTGGAAGGGGAAGGTAAAGTGGGGAGACAAGTCTTATTCTGGCGACTCTTTAATTTTTGTTTAATTTTTCTTCACTAGAACTGATCGTTCCTTTTAGGGTGTTTTCTACCTTTCCATTTACTTCAAAAGTTATTTTGTTGTATTCCCTACAGCACCTATAATTTTTGTTTCATTTTTGTAATCAGAGAATTGATCGTTCTTTTTAGCGGATTGTTGCAAAAATTATTTCATTGTGTTTTCCATTTTCTTATTCGTCTGAAGAATTATTTTGTTGTATTCTCTATTACGCTTTAAACGAGAATGCGAAGATTAAATAATCTGTAATTGTATTCCAATATATTCAATCGAGTTATTTATTTGGTAATTATTTGCCAGACTCCTCCCCGATTTTGATGACCTTGAAATATGTTCCCAAGGACACGATCCTGAACAACTTTTCCCTATGTTTCTCGGTCTATTTTCGAGATAATTTCGAGTGAATTCTACCCCTTTTTAAACTACCAAATTCATGCTTTAAGGTGTTGAATAGCATTTGTATTGGAATTTTTATCATATGGAATTTCATTGGAAATGTATAATGGTCCACCTAATAAAAGAAAAACCGATCCCGACGCTTTATAGAGTCACGCACGCGTAGAAACATCGACCAAAAAAGGTGACTAGGATTACCAGGGATGAGGGAGGTAGGGGAGAAAGGAGGGGATGGGTAACGTATTCTTCCGACGCATGGGGAATGAGCGGCGCGTTCGCCTTTGAGCAGGACTTGTTCATTTTGAGTCGTCTCGCTTACGTAAGCTCTAAAACCTTGCTTTCACGCGGATTAGTTGAATGCAAAGGCGGCCCCGACCCCCACTGATACGGCGGAACTTAAATTACACACGTGCCCGATTCTGGCCTATGGCTGATTAAATCCTATACCGGCGGATGCAGATAGACCGTTTTAATTAAAGCAGTTTCATCGATACAGGGAAGAGCGCGCGTAAACGCGTTTCACTGAAACGTTATGGTTCCATTTCGACGAGCGGTTTGCGTGGTGGTCCTTTCGTAACCATTTCGTATCGTGACGATATTTATACTACTTAGGCAGCCTGTTGCTGCGATCAGAGATAGGTGCTTACTTTGACATCGGTCGAATCGCGGTCATCTAGTATGTATACGTATAATTCCTCTACATATTCTACGTTACAGTTGTGCTCCCTTTCTATTTTTTAAGGGGGAATATACACCAGGGAGGGTAAAAAAAAATCGATTTTTCAATTTTTACATTTTCTGAAAGTTTCATATGTTAAGAATATCTGGTGAAAATTTCAAGTAAAAATACCAAAAATTGACGAAGTTATAGCTGAAAGAGTACACCTGTTTGTGCAAATCAAGCAACTTTCAAACGCGTTTATCTCGAAACAACGTTTTTGAAATCGGTGGGCAAAATATCTCGAAAACCAGTAAATCGATTAACTTGAAATTTATTGTGGTTATTGGATGCATAATTATCCAGTCTTTGTCATAGGATTTTTCCCCTACGATTCTTAGTTTTTTTTTTTTTTGGACAAAATACGAACGAATTTTTGACTGAACATCGCTATTGCAAGTTCAGACGCTCGCCATTTTGTCAAAAATAGATATTTTTGAAATTGGCTATGACAAAGACAAGATTGTACTATCTATTTTATAATCCTTTGTGTTTTTTTATTTGAGATAATTTTTGACGAAATGCCACTGGTCACCGAATTTGCTGTTTTTCTTGCGGTACTATATTAACGACGTGACTACTACGGGAATTTTCAATGTTTTCGAAAGTGTATATTTTAAACCACTCAAAAACCGATTCGATAATTTCAATAGTTTCCCCACAAAAAATTCCCGAAAATCAGCATTTTTTCTCCTTTCTAGGTGTACATTCCCCCTTAGATTACTTCAAACCACAGGTACAGTCACCCACAGTTAGCCAAGCTTTTAGTAATAAAATTTTCACAAAAAGCGGATTAGCTAATTTGGGGTTTAACATACCCTCATAATTCGTACACTAAACTTAGTAAAAATATCCGTCCGTACACGCTATACGATTTTCACTGTGACCTTCAGATAACCTTGCGTACAAAGAATTGAGAATAGCTGAGTAATAGACGAAAATAGAGTCCACATTCTGTACGAAACAATGTGAACAAATTGTTTCTAGACCTGAGCAAATTTTGAAAATAATAAACTTTAACATTTACTTATAAATAACTTTCTACAATTTCGCGAAATAAATATGTTCCACTAGTAGTTCAAGCTGCAAATATTTTACAAAATCACAATGGTCTGTACCACAGAATTTCTAACAGGTAGATCTGCAGTATCTTACAAAAAGCAGGCATTTTCGAAACAAGCAGCTACATAATCCAACGTGTAAAAATATCTGGAGCGCAACTCGCGGGATACGAAATATGGAGATTTCAGGGACGTTGTGAAATAACGTCGTCCTTAAAAAACACTCAACAGGATTAAGAACAATATATATCATTGTCACGTATCCGGGATGTGCATAAGAATATTCGCGGAGCTTAGGTAATTCTTTAAGTGATGCCTCATGTATAATTTATAAGGCGATCCGTTTCACGCGTCGCTCGCGCGAAAGAAGAACAAAAATCGACGGACGTCGGGACACCCGACGATCCCGGATCCCTGAATTCCTGAGGTACCGGGTGATCGAGTTTAATTAATGCTTCGGGATGTCGGTCGTTTTAGAAGTTTGGGAATGGCCGTCGTTGAAGGAAACCGGGCCGAGTCGGGTCGGGTCGGGCCGGGCCGGGTCGGGTCGGCCCGCATGGCCCGTTTACGATCCGATAGTTTATTCGAATGTTATTCTCTGAGATCGACAAACAACTTCTGCAGGAACCGGGTTTCGCCGGTGGTCCGTATTAAAAAAAAAAAAAGTCAACAACGAGACCCGGGAAGAAGTGACGGAACGAAGTGAATATTGGCTATCTCCCGAGCTTCGACGTCATTAAAACTTTTAGATTGCATAAGAATGGCTCCTCATTCCCATCTCTAACACTCCTCAGAAAACGTCATGTCGAGCAAGAAATTCTTGCTCGGCCAAGCAGTAACTACGAGACTCAATGATAAATTAAATGGATGGAGAGGGGGGGGGGGGAGGGGGGAGGGATGAGGATCGAGCTACAGTGAGAATATTACCGTCCATCTCTCCCACTCCATCGAACACTCTTACATGTTCCCCGTTCTGCCAGTTATACAAGTAGATTACCATTATTATGGAGCAATATAAGTCGATTCTTCTCCGAATAATACGAAAACTTTCTGCTCGTCGAGAGTTTTTATTATAGACAGTGTCGAGGTGCTCTTTATCGTTTTAAAATGATCTTGGAAATGTAGGCTATGAGTTATCGTCCGCTGTCGGCGCGCTTCGATAAAGTATCCTCCAAGGACATTATGCTTAAATGGCCGGGAAGCTTCCGCGAGCCGAAATAACTCGGACAAAACACTTTCCTCGGAAGCAATTGCAGTAGAACCTCGCTCGTTGCACGAAACGGGACCGGCGATGCCTGCTGGTATCGAGGTCCCTGCGACTATCGACGCGTGGCAGCTACCTCCTACTCTCGCCAGCAGGTGGACAAATAGTCAACACCTTTCTCGCTACTACCTGGTCCGTCACCGATCCCTATACCGGGTGGTTCACGTGAAACAGGCCACCTAAGTAGCTCCGAAGGTCATTTGTAGGTCATAGTGTACCACATCATTGAACTCGCTTTAACATCAGCTACAACACTGTGATGATAAAAATATATATGGTGCTATTTAAAAATCATCGATGACCTTCAAAAGACCTTGAAAACGACTACAATCGGAACATTTTTTTATATCACCATATTTGCCCCCTTTAACAGTACAACTTTTCTCTCTAACATTTTCTTCCATCTCTAATCCCAACGGAGCTATTTAGGCGGCCTGTTTCTCCTGAACCACCCGGTATACAGGGTGTTTCGCTTAAAACAGGCCACCTAAATATGTCCTCTATCTCTGAAAATACAAAAAATGTTTCTGACGTAATCTAAATGGTTTCACAAGGCGAATCAGATGGAATAATCGCTTTTTATAAATTGTAATTTTTAATTGCTTTTTCAATATACACACATTTTTTCAAGATCCTGCTATTAAACATGGATGAGTGCACAATAATGTTTGCTATAACATAGAACAAGAAAAAATGTGTGTGTATACGTAAAAAACACGAGTGACCTTGAAAACGCGATTAAAAAATTTTGAAACCATTTAGATTACGTCAGAAACATTTTTTGTATTTTCTTATGAAACGCCCTGTATACCGTCCTCGACCTCAATAAAATCACCCAGGGGATGTTCAAAATTGTATTAATCATCGGAATAAATTGTTAGGTTAAAAATGATGAAGAACATTAGATTGTAATCGTCTTTCATCTTATAAATTCAACGATTGCTGCTGATACTTAGAATAAGCGTAAAGCTAATTTTTATAAAGGTTACTTAATAAACGAACTGAAAAATAACTTGAGCCATGAAAAACGATCGTAAAGAACGATAGTCGATGTATTGTTATTTTAAAATTTTTTGTTTAGTAAGATTTATGATACAAGCGACTGGAGCTCGATATTTTTAAAAATGTCATCAGTCACCCAAACGTCATCAGTCTTGAATAATTGTATTGCAGTGGACGGCTATTATGATCGACGTTTTTGTACGCCAGTCTCTTTTTCGAAGGAAAGACTACAACAGAAATATTGCACCTGACGCATATGTTCCATAAAGAAAAATGTGGGTATAAAAACTAAAAAATTTTATTTTCTAAAGACAAGTGATTCGCGAAATTTTAAAGCTTCGGAGTAAGAATTTTAAAACTACAGTAGAACCTCGTTCGTACGAACCAATTAATGCTAATTAAAATATCTTAAATAATTCTTATTTTTGGTTTTTCATGAATCAAACTTTTACCGTCATATTCGTCCTGTTCTTCTAATTAAAATTACACCAAACGCGGTATAATTACGATTATAATTTCTCGTGTAATAAGCGATTAAAATTTCGGGCGTGAAAGAGGACGACCAACGAAAAGAAAGAGAAGCAGAGGAGAAAGAGAGTTCTTTTTCAATCGCTATCCTTCTCTACGTTCGGCAAACTACAATCTCTTCTATAACTGTCGCTCGTCAGACCCTACGATACGACAGTTAGGGAGAGGCTACCGTACCTCGATTCTACTTAAAAATCATTTAGCCTGTGGTAAAAAGATTAAAGATTACCCGGACGAGGTGAAGCAAGAGAACCACCTTTGCGTCTCTACGCAAAGAATAAGCCCGAAATCGTGGGAACTTTTTAGCCTCTGACCGAAAATATTTCAGCCCCTACGTATCGAGGCTGAATCTATGTATAGGTAGGTAGGTACGGCAACTCGTAAACATGCAAATTAATCGTTAAGAACTTTCGAATGTTATCTAGCTGCGAGGGGAACGTCGTATTAGCATTCTCTTTTGACGACGCGGCGTCGGTACTGATAGAGGGGTTGCGTATCTCAATCCAAACACAAAGGAACGCTTCAAAAGGGGGAGCAATAGAGGTGTAAAGGGGGTGCCGCGCGTGTACTAGGTCACCCTTTGCGCGAGATATTACACCGGCGCACTTTGTTTACGAAATGCGTCCTTAAAAAAAAAAAAAGGAGAAATAAATGAAAGGGAACACGCTCGTGACCTACCGACAGCAAAGTGTTAGCATTTCAACGTTGGGTCGGGGGTGCTTGTGTCGCGTGACATTCTCTTCCCGTATTAAATGGCAGCGGGGTCTTCGCTGAATGCGAGACCCGTCGAATTGACACAGTTCCGCGCCGACTGAACCGATTTCCCGTTCTAAATAATAAACGTCTACGGTGATTTAATTTGAAAAACGCATTTGCGCGTGCACACGCGATCGAAAATGAAAATTCAACGTCCGAGAGGTCTGTAATTTCACCCCTGACGGATTACCATCGAATTAACACCTGCCAGAGGCGCGACGCGGCGCTGCGTCCAAAATAGGAACAGGAAAACGGGGATTTATATTACGAATGAAAAGCTCGAAAGCGATTGAATTTCGTTGTGTTTATCCCCTTTGTATCTCTGCGCTTCGCAGCGCGATACCGCATTGTGGTCCGATTTTTCATCGTTTTATAATAATCATTATTATTAGTAGTTATAATATTTTTTGTCAGATTCGTTGTGAGAACGCACACGGGCTAGAGATATGACATATCTAGATGACATGATCTCAATGGCACTTGACGTAGTGCAGGCCCACGCATAGGGGCCCGACAATTTATGGTCCCAGAAAAATGGAGGGGACTCCGTGTCGTCACGTTGTCAGACTCATTCCCTCAAAAGTGACCTATTTCGACTGTGAGCCCTTTTGTAATTTTGAAACCTAAAAAATAATAATTGACTAAGGCCCCACTATTTTGTATTTGGTGGGGGGAATTTTCACCCCAACGAGGTCTCCTTATATAGATGCGTTCGTTGCAGAGTCAGTCGTGAAATAAAGTTGAAAGTCGGAACAAGTCGAACTTATCATAATCAACGTCTATTTTTATATTGCATACTGATTGCGAGAAGCACAGAATAAATAGAGGGATAGAATAATGGTGATACAAAATCTTCAATTTCTCTTTCTTCTTGTAGATCTTCTCATTTTTCTCAT
Source organism: Lasioglossum lativentre (assembly GCA_916610255.1). Lineage (NCBI taxonomy): Eukaryota > Metazoa > Arthropoda > Insecta > Hymenoptera > Halictidae > Lasioglossum > Lasioglossum lativentre. The sequence goes on along the minus strand of OU744357.1, from coordinate 10,883,431 downwards.
AAATGCATAAAATCCGTCTAACTATTACAAACGAGACTTTACGAAACGAATAAATCATATTATAATCCTCTTTCACTGACCAAGCACTTTAAATTCTAATTATTGCTACACTTTAAGCGCGGCCATTGCTGTAAAAGTAATTCTCCGCTCGGTTAAAGGAATTCTCTGCCTCGAATTCTACATATCGAGCATATTCTCATCTCAAAAATGAACTGATACCAGTATAGCGTTTTTTTTTTATATAAGACGACGATTTATTTTTGGCAACAAGAATCCACTCGATACCGCTTAGTGGCAGAATGAGAAGGTATGTCATATTATATCCTTTTTCATTCGAGAACAAAATCAACACGCGTAGCGATCCTGATTCGAAATAAGGCGAAAGCCGGTCCCGAGCCTTCGCCTTATATCGGAACAACACTGTACCGATAGTTTTTCGCGAATATCTCGGGAACTAATTGTAAGCGAGAGTATGTGCACAGGAGAAAGTTGTTCAAAATGTTAAGATTTATAACATATCCAAAAATCATCGAAATCGGAGGAGAGGCAGCTGTACTGCAGTTTCGCCATAATTAAATTATTTAACAATGTTCCACCTATTTGACCATCTTGGAACTTTCATACACGATAGTTACGTGACAGAACATTATTCGTAATTTTTTAAAGATGCTTACTCAAAGGGTTGTTTGCGAAAATCACCCGAGAAGAATAAACTTTTCTGCAACCCTTAATAACTAATTTAAAATTCTGAAAAAAATATCCCGGATAAAGTTAGTTTGTAGCTTCGTTTCCGCTTTTACTTCACGTAGAAATCTTAAGTAATAACTGAGAAAATAAAAGGTAAGGTTTGGATCTTTCACCCCCATATAACCCTTGAACGAAGGGGTAAAGAAAATTTAATATTATTGAGGGGTAATATCGGATTTTTATTGACAATAGTTAAGGTGAATAACATTGTTTAGCAGACAAAAATATTAACTCATGCTGCCAGACCCGCGTGAAAAGAAGGGCCACGTTTACATGGAAAACTGCAATAAAATGTAAAGAGAAGCGTATCGCGTAATTATTAAAACCAACTTCTGTTCTCGAACTATCCGTCGCTGAGATAGATCATTAATTAGTTACACGCAAACGGGTTGATGCGGTTGAGGCGGACAACGATTCACCGAAACGGAAAAGGAGAAAAAAGGGAATCGAAAAGGGTAGTCGATAAGACCAGGAGGAAAAGAAGCGGAGGTTTTAACGAGCACTGCTACGTCTCCCTCTCTCTCTCTTTTTCTCTCTCCTTTGGTATTCAAGCTTCTTCTCCTCAAATTGCTGGTAGAAGCACGAGGAAAAACAAAATTACACAAGCGAATTCCGGCATAAATAGTATTTGCTAACGAGTTGCCCTGTTGCAAGCCGCATCCGCTAACGCCGCTCTAGCCGCAGAGGGATGGCCCAAGAAATTAAGAGGGACCACTTTGGTTTCGGTCCTGCGAGGTTTAAGGCGAGTTTATGCTCCAATTACCTCGTTTGCAGTATTAATTCACGCCTGTATACCTAGCCGTCCCCGTGCCCCTACTCCACATAGACAGCTAGCCGAAAACCGGGTTCAGGCGAACCCCGGGAACAAGAGAGCTAGCGACGGAGAATAAGGAAATGGAGGGTAAGACAATAAGGGGAGGAAATAGAGGTGAATCGAAGGAGAAGAACCTTTGCAAATGTGTCCCGGAAACTACAAGCCGCACGAGGATTACGTATTGGACGCGCGATAGGGAGGGGGGGGGGGGGGGGTACACGAGCATCGGCTCCACGAGCGCGCAAAGGATCACAAGTTAGGAAGTCGTAACCGGTTCGGGATTAAGCTTGTCTCAGGCAATACCTTCAGGTGAATACGAAATATATCTGGACTATGTGTAGATCGGGCTTTGGTTACGCCTCGCGCGCACCCACCTATACATTCGTCTCTTGGGGACACGATTGCAGATCGTAGAATGAACTTGCACCCGCTACTGCCAGACGTCTGAACCCCCTTAATGAGATTTGGATTTTATATGGGGGAGAGATGACGCGCCGGTGCCTCCGTCTTAATTCGATCGAAACTTGGGACTATTGTTGCTAACCCTGGGGGAGAGGGGGGGCGAAGGGCTACGCGGTAGCATCGCGTTACGCGCGGAATTTTAACAAACTTGAACAATCAACGTGGAATAGAAATTCGTATTTTGTTTTAATTGTATTTTTTAAAGTCGGATTTATTGCAACTTTTGTCGAAAGTTTATGAAATCGTAGCTATGGTCATTAACACTAAACCTACCACGGTCAAATAACCTGGTTTTCTGTTTCATAGTTATTGCAATTATAAAAACGCTTTCATAGGAAATGACTGAATTGACTTCTTCATTTGAGCACATATTATAATGAAAACCGTACAGGGTGTAACAAAATTTAGTGTCACGGTTTTGGCAGATGGTTCTACACGTTCGGATCGCTGGAGATTTGTTAAAATAAAATGCCGCAAAATCGACCTTGACCTTGAAATTCAGGTCAAATTTTTTTATTTTTTTTTCTCTTAGTAGAATCCGATTCAAGCATACAAAATTTGACATCCAATTTCAAGGTCAAAGTCAATTTTGCGGCAACTTTTTTCAACAGATCTTCATCGATCCGAATTTGTAGAATACGCCTATGGTAGCCAAGACCAAACATGTCTTTACACCCTGCACATCAAGGTGGTAATATCTGGTGCCTCACCCGGCATATTATACATATAAAATGTTACGAATAAATTATGAATTTTTTTGTAAAAGTGAACCCAGGTTCTCTTTGTAATATTTCAATTAAAATAATTCTTAAACTAATCACTAGACTGCGGATCTTTATGCAAAATAAAAATTGTCCATGTAAATTGCAAGAGACTGCAGCCAAATAGGTAATTAATTCTTACTTTAATCATTTTAACAAGCTGGAAATAATAAATTCGCATTTTTAAATCATCTTATTCTTTCTACTGTTTTAAGTTACACCCACTCATTTTTTCTATAAATGCATAAAATCCGCAGTCTACTAATCACCAAACGCACAATATCCAATTGTCTGAAAATTCCCGGTGAAGTGCTAATCTATGAAAGAAGCACCGGAGGCGACTTAGCATACGGTGAACGAAAGAAGTTGATTTTTGTTCGAAGTTGGATTAGTTACCGGGCTCGGTCATGCGTGACTGGAGCGTGTATGCTTTCCTCTTCGGACTTCTTTCGCGGTGAATCAAACTATCCCCAGAGATAGGTGGGTACTTGTGATTCTATGCCCAGCACATTTCAGAGAAGTTCTCGCGGAGGGCGGGTGGGCCGAACTATGGTGCCGCGTATTCTCGGCATTCACAGTTTAATCAGAAACCAACTCAGCTGCGCCATGGAAAGCAAGTTCAGTTACCGAGGAACGGTGCCCACCAGCGAAGATAGACCGTGCGTATCGATCTGCATTCGGGAAACTTATCAAGACGAACTATCTCAGACCGCCAGCTTTTCGCGTATTATTTTTGGTTGCTTGTGAACGCTCGTTACGGCTCATACGATACGAAATTCGTTCGTTTTTATTTTCGATCTCGCGCTCGTTTTGGAAACAGTGTTTTAAGAAATTACGGGAGGAATAATTAATTTTGGGGCCCTGGATAAAACTGTTTGGGTACCTACCCAATTAACCCAAATTAACTCAAGTACCAAAAATTTTTGTGTAATTTACTCTTTCTTCAATTTTTAATTTGAATTGTTTTTAGTTTTAATTTTTTAACGCGAAGGGTGCTGTGGGTTATTACTGTTTGGGAGCCAATTCACCCAAATTAACGTAAGTACCAAAAGTCTTTGTATAATTTACTTTTCCTTACAATTTTAATTGAAAACTCCGTAAACTTAAAATTGCTGATTTTACATTGAAGTTATCGGATGATCACATATATATTATTGTGGTAGTTGTATGTTACTGTTGTGTGAGAATGAGAAAGAAACATAATGAGTGAGAGAGAAAATTTATAAAGTGAATTACGAAATGAGTGTGCACGAATGAGTGTACAATGGATAAAAGAAGAATGTGTTTAGTTTAAAAGATTTGCCAGTCGTTGTTAACATGTCAAAGTGTGAACATCACCTGTAATCGTTAATTATATTAAATATTATATTTATACATATATCCACTGCTTGTACAATTATGAATCTTTTTTCCGATTTTTCGAATTTTAAAAATTCGTCTTCAGAAAAATGTAAAGGTTACACAACAAATGCTACGATCTGATTTCGTGAAATTGTTTTTCTTTTTAATTTTTTTACCGCGAATGGTGCCCAGTGCTGCAGCCCATAAAGCCCGAGCACAAATATTAAATATTATATTTATAAATATATCCACTGCTTGTTCAATTGTGGTTATGAATCTCTTTTCGGATTTTTCGAATTTTACAAATTCGTCTTCAGAACAATTTAAAGATTATACAACAAATGCTACGATCTGATTTTGTGAAATTGTTTTTCTTTTTAATTTTCTTACCGCGAATGGTGCCGAGTGCTGCAGCCCATAAAGCCCGAGCACAAATATTAAATATTATATTTATAAATATATCCACTGCTTGTTCAATTGTGGTTATGAATCTTTCTTTCGGATTTTTCGAATTTTAAAAATTCCTCTTCAGAAAAATGTAAAGATTATACAACAAATGCTACGATCTGATTTTGTGAAATTGTTTTTCTTTTTAATTTTTTTACCGCGAATGGTGCCCAGTGCTGCAGCCCATAAAGTCCGAGCACAAATCCGCCGGTGTTTCCACCGCGTCGTTGCACGCACCCAGCCAACGGGCCAACAGGTACACGGGGGTTGTATCGATCAAAAGCTTCGAGAGAAGAGCAAAAGTTCCGGATCGGGATGGGACGGATGAAACGGTTCTGGATTCTCCAGGGTGCTAAACTGGACTCCGGTATAAAGGTTACGTAGGTTTCCTAGAGAACGTTAGATCAGAGGAGTGGATATAATCGCGGGTAAATGGTCCGTAAGTAACAGTCGAGGAAAACGTTTGAACGACCCTCATCCTCCTGCCGTTTCGCGACCACCTTTACACTGCCGACAGATAGATACATGCGCTGCCGTTACCGTCGTCCCAGGCACTCGACCGACGCTGTATCTTGATTATATTCCATTTAGGGTACCGCCTTGCCGCCCGCGGACTCGCCAACTCGCGGGCATTTCCACGCCGAGATATCTCGTTTGTCACGGGGGTTACCGTGAACCACGAATTTCTTGCTGGGAAATATAGCCGACCAGAAGCGACAAGTTGCTGGAAAGTCGTTACCGGACCGTCTTTGAGTAACGACTCGAGAAACGTATTCAGAGGCTATGCGTCTTCCGATTTTCTAACTGTACGGCATTACGGCTCTGCTGACGTTGATCTATTAGGTCGCCGCATATGAAATGTCCGTATCCACCGTATGCATAAATGCAACTTTTGTCTAAATAGATTTATTCAGAAAAATAGACTGCGTTCCAATGAACGGTATAACAGTGAAAATTGAATTTTTTGGTCATTCGCGTTTTTCATTTCCAAGATTCTCATCTACATTTACAATTAACCCTTAGCACTCTGTTGGCGACTCTGAGGCACCACTGAAAATTGCTATGCCATTCTTAAAAATATTGTTCACGTTATTATTTATATTACATGAGATATTATATCAGTTTCATATGCAAAAAATGAAAAAAATTGAATAGAATGGAAAAATTTTTCTTTTTCTGAGTTAAAATAGCTCCGAGTGCAAAGGGTCAACCCCTTGCACTACTATTTATTTCGTAGTTATAGTGATTATAAATTCTTCATCGTTCAGAATTTCCTAGAAAAAAAGAATGTTTATATTTATCGTATATTATCTTCTCCAAAGTTTATATGAATGGAATAAGGTAGGGCGCATATTGTGATTTTTAGAAAAACCGTTTTTAATGGAAGACTTATTTTGCATTAACAATTCATAAAACATACTGTAAAAAAAGTCTTTCGGTTTTCAGTCTTTTTCCAATGGAGGAAGGGCCTGTGCCATTTTCAGCTGGTTTTTATTATTCCAATTCACGTTTGAGATCAAAATTGCGTTTCTATAAAATTTTAAAAACCTTACATACTGTAATATGGTTTGAGCAATAAATAAATAATAATATATTATCTATAACAAAAATGAGGTAGAATAAAAACGTTTGACAACGTGCATATACCATTTTTAACATATAAAAATCGATGTATAATAATTTTATTTTGTTAGATGTTTATTTATTATTGGACTCTGTTCAGAATCTTCATCGCGAGTCTGGCTCGTTATAGGGCAAGGGGTTAATATTGGAGTAACGTAATTGCCCGTAATGTGTTAGCTTCAGAAACTACCCCTAAGTATCCTGTTCACTAATATCAACCCGAAGATGGTATAATTCGTAAAAGTTCAAATTTCGTTATCGTGAATGATACCATTCCTTATTTGGCCGCACGTAGATTCCGACTTCTGATCGTCGGAATGGGTCGCAGTATAGAGGTAGGTAATGGTACAGCGACCTGTTTCCCATCATTTTGGGGTAGGTTATGGGGTCAGATCTCGAAACGGTGAGAGAGGCGTACTCTATCGAGATGCCGGTCAGAGATAGCGATACTGGCTGCGTCTACTCGCCTCGAGCCATACTACGGCGGTCGACTTGTATTACCTGTGTTTACCCATATGTTAATTCCGGCCGGTCCTCTCTCCTGCATTCCGGCTTGTTTCGTTAAGCGTTGATCTACACTACTCCCGCATTACATCTACGCTCTCGTGACAACCGGTTCCTAGCAGATACACCGAGCGTAACTGATGCACGACAGCGAAGATAATGTCGGTGACATTAATGGAACATTTCTGCAAATCAATTTTGTTTACGTCGCACGGTAGTACAACATTTGCGAAACGCGGAAAAAAATATAAATCATTACGTTCGAATTCGGAGGAACGGTATAGTCGGAGTCAACTATGTCCTTCAAACTACATTGATTTTTCTTCATATCGTACGACCCCCAAAACCCTCCGTGGAAAATTTCAAGTCGGTACCCCTACCATAAGGGTAGTTGTATAGGGTGACCACGGTTTGATCAATTATGCTCTATTTCTTCTGAACTGCTTAACAAAAAATTACGAAAAAATTCAGGAAAATCCTACCGGATAGCACGCATAACTGTGAATTTTTTCTGAATTTTTGACTGCGAAATCGATTTTTTCGAAACTCCGGAAACTAAAAATTGCTGATTTTATATTGAAGTTATCACGTAGTTATTGTAGTAGTTGTGTGTTATTGTGGTTATGAAACTACATTGATCGTTCTTCATATCGTACGACCCCCAAAACCCTTCGTGGAAAATTTCAAGTCGGTACCCCTACCATAAGGGTAGTTATAGGGCGAGCACGGTTTGATCAATTATGCTCTATATCTTCTGATCTGGTTAACAAAAAATTGCGTAAAAATTCAGGAATATCCTACCAGATGGCACGCACAACTGTGAATTTTTTCTGAATTTTTGACTACGAAATGGATTTTTTCGAAACTCCGAAAACTTAAAATTGCTGATTTTATATGGGAGTTATCACGTTTATATTATTGTGGTAGTTGTGTGTTATTGTGGTTATAAATGTGTAGTTTTTTCGGATTTTTCAGATTAGGCAAACATATTCAAAAAAATTTAAAGGTTATACAACGAATGCTATGATCTGATTTTGATGATGGTTTCTCGTGTAATGCAAAACACGAAAGAATATTCGCCACGTACTGTTTTGACGGCAATCATTCATATTCAGAGGGTAGTAATTGCCCTGAAAATTGGGTACGCCGACAATATTCGGTTATTTATCTCGGGAATTATTCGGTGTAGAGAAAAATTTTTATGCATGACTCATATATTTTTAATGATGAATATTCTCACAAAACTAACTTTTAAACAATTCATATGTTTCAAAGCATATTAAAAAAATATCATGCACCATAAATGTTCGCCTGATAAAATTAAGCAAATATTCCTGTGATTTTCACATTTCGAAACGTACGTGTATTTTCTCTGTTTTATCGGCATTTGTTTCAGAGTTGAATTAAAAAATTCTACTAATTTATTTGTATTGTAAGCATTGGCGCAGCTTAATTTATATATGTACTTATATCTGCGTGGTACTAACAGAATTTGCGAATATATACATATGTCACTTTTAATATACCTTTTAAATAAATAAATTCGTCTTTAAAGTTTGTTTACCTGTATGAGGAAACACATAGATAATTTGTGTAAGAGTAAAGAAACATTTAGTAATAGAATTTCCTATGAACAAATTCAAGTAAATTTTTACGTAGAAAATTCATCTTAGACTATGCAATTTTTTTGATTCAGTAAATATTTGAAGTATTAATTTTTGACATACATTGGTTCGTACTTTTTGTATAGAGAATGATGAGCTGCATCGAATAGTGCACAGAAAAATATATGTTTGTATTTTAAAAAATTAAGGAAGGTGACCTTGAGATCTCCGAAAATCGTTGTTTAAGAGAACGGTTGATTTGAGACCCACTGTTCCTTTCACACTATTGTTCCTTGCGATGACTACTATACGACGCGATAAAAACAATTTTGACCATGAACGAAAGGGTCAAGGTCAATTTTGCGGTCCATTTTTGAAACAGATCTCCACCGCTCCAGAGTTATAGGTAGACTGCGGATTTTATGCATTTATGGCAAAGATAAGTAAGTGCAATTTCAAACTGAGGAGGATAAAATAATTTAAGAATGACAATCTATTATTCCCAGCTTGTTAAAATGATTAAAGTAAGAATGAAGTGTCTATCTCACTCCAGTCCCTTGCAATTGAAGCAGACAATTTTTATTTTGCATAACGATCCGCTGTCTAGTTATAGGATTCCGCTATATGGTAGTCGTGACATATAATTTTTATACACCCTGTACAAATTATCACGAACCGCCTCTATGTATCTTGCATAATGTGAGAATATTGTTCGCAGATTAATCGCAGGATGCGTTTTAGTTGCATAAAAATCGGCACTCTAGTAAAAACGAACTGTGTTACGCATTGCCATAGACCGAGAAAATATTAGCTCGAGCGTGGTCGTATCTTTCGAAAAATATTTTTATGTTCTTATATTGACCTGTCGGTTGAATTATGTAATGTAATACGAAATCCAATTCTACGTCGATCCGAGGTTACCGGTAGCTATATCCGACGGCCAATATAGCGCGGGTAACATTTCATATCGAAGATACACGGTTGAGCTGAGTTCACGACCGTGTCAGCGTACACTGAAACGTGAAAAATCGAAGGCTGGAACGAATCGTCATTTTTCGAGGACAGAAAACTCTGCTGGCATCACCCGCTCACGCGAGCGCGCGCGCGCGCATCAATTGCTCGGGTTGTCGTGGCTCGAATGAGTCGCCGCGTCGCGCCGTGGGGTCAGAGATTAGTGTCAGTCGTTGCGGGGGCCAATATGTATCGACAAATAAATCTAGCGGAGTGGAATGTAAAGCGTGGCTGAAGCCCCCCCTCCCTCCCCCCTCTTCCGCCCGAAGGTCGAGTGGTCGATGGCGTAGGAAGGCGAGAGCAGGGGGGCAGATTGAGGCTGGCGGCTGGTGGTGTTGTGGGTGGAAATGGGCGAAAAAGGGAGGGCGCAAAAAGGGTGGCGAAAGGGTGGCGAACGGTGGGAAAGGGTGTTGCAGGAAATCGGCGTCGACGGTGTTACTGCTCCGCGAGGATAAGTCGTGGTAGGGATAAGGAGTTTTAATGTTGGAAAAGCTGCCGCGGCACCGGGAAATACCTTTCAAAGACATTCTCAGTTCGAGGGAACGTCGATTTCAAGATTTATGGATACTATATCGTAACGTCGTCGGCAAGATGTGATTAAATTTCAGCGGGTCGGGTCGCGCAGCTGGTTCAGCTGGCTCGCGCCGCGTTACTTTTACAACAATGCCATAGCTTACCACTCTAATACAAACTCAGGGCCGATTCTATATCATTCCGGGCATGTAATTTCATTACGCGAACCCGCACGATTTCGCGTCCGACGTAAAACAGACAATCCGCTAATCCGCTTCTTTCATGAAGCAAGTGACTGCCCGGTTGTGGTTGTCCCGGAATATACACAACACCGTCTCACAGCGGTTCGAAATCGCCGAAACGTGGCCAAAAATACATTTTTCAAGTTCGTTCGAAATGAATGAAATTTATGCCAATAGCTTCTTAAATGTTCAACTGAGTTGTAGCATAAATATGAATTGCTGAAAGTTACCCATTATTGTTCTAGAGCAGTTTGAAAATGAGCAACAAATTGAAGTCTAAGATAGATCGCATTTCTTCCCGAAAGTTGACGTTGTTTGCCTCATCATACTGTTTTATGGGTAATATGTTTAGAAAAATTAACTACATAGTGTTAAAGAGCGTTCTTTCAGCTATACGTATGTGTAACTTTTAACAATGTATATATATATTTTATCACTTTGAAAAGTGTCTCTTACTAAACAACTACAATTCCAGTCTTTGTTTTTCTTTAGTGACAAGTACAAAGCAGAGGTCACGCCAGGTCACGATAAATTTTGGATAGCATATTTGCTGAAGAACTCCTGAAGATTTCTACATAAAAATATCTTGCGGAACCTTGCAGAATGAAAAGTTACAACAATAAATAGGCAACGACCCAAATCGCCAAAATACAACCAGTACTCCAATTTAGTTAAAAATTAATACTCAGTAGTTTTTCGGATCGCTGATTATGAATCTGATTTCAAAATGAATAATTATACTAAATTAAAAATTAGAATAACATAAATCAAATTTTTTATTTTTGCGTTTTAAAAGAGTTATTATAATTTTTAATTTATTATAATTATTCATTTTAAAATCAGATTCATAATCAGCAGCCCCCAAAATAGGGGAATACTAAATTTGAAAGAAATCCGACAATTTTTTTAATAACTCATCTGCCATTTTGTTTTTTCAAATTTTGAAATCAGATTCATAATCAGCAACCCGAAAACCCACGGAATACCAATTTTCAACTAAATTGAAGAATGTCTTCGATTTTTGGCCACATTTCGAACGACTGCGCGTCTGTGTGGTGGTAAAGTTTCGTGTAGACTGTATACTGTAGGCGGATCGCGTTGGATATCGTTAAAAATATTGACACTTCCTTGGGATCTGATAGGATCTGATAGGAGGATCAATTTAGATTTTCCATAGCACCGGGCTTCCTTTTATAGGTGTTGCTCAAACACTTCGAGTATCATACTGTCTAACATGAACGTCTCACTGAAATCAGAGGATTGGATACATTCATTTGGACGTCGCCAGTTGCTCGAATATGGTTAACAATAGTGAAAATAGCAGCGAATTTTAAATCTTATACGTTTTCTCTTTCTGTGACATTGAATGACCTTGGGAATAATTATAGTCACTGAATTCCTAATGAAACGGACTATCATTGTAGGTGTTTAAAAAAGGGTGGTTTCATTTAAAAAATTCAAGGTGACCTTGATATCTCTAAAAAAAATGACATTAAAACAACATTTTTTTTTTTGGCATCGTGTCAGTCCCATTGTACCAATCAAAGATATTTGAGGTGCAAACGTTAGGTGACACCCTGTATATGTATTCCAAAAGAAATTGTTGAATAATTCTTCGTAGCTGCATCTTTGCAATAATCGTGATTTTAAGAAATATTAGAACCCATCGCTCTGACGAGTCTCGCAGCCAGTGTTAAACATAGTTGTTGATTAACGTGTAATTCTGAACGTGCAATTCTGACCAACCTTGTAATTCTGAAAATTTAGGAATAGAACGGGCGGGTTTTGGGCGCGCACGAGTTAGGGGTCGCGTGCGTGATATCGTTCCTGATTTCCCAAAGGTTTTATGTTCCGCGAACACATTATGTTCCTGGGCCGTTAACAGAAAACGAATATTTGAAGTAAATCGAGGGAAGTCAGTCGCCGCGCTGCGCCGAGCTGGGCACCGTTTCTCGGCGAAACGCCTTTGCTCGGTCCCATTGCTCGCGACGACAGATCCCGGGCCAGATAAACGTAACAGAATGGGACAACGAACGATACGTAGGAAAATGCATCGACCCTTAAACGTTTCGTAAGTGCGCTGCGTACACTCGAGACCGTAATAGTGTTTTCCGTTATAGCGGGACGTCTCCAATCCGAGATCCGGAACGGATCTCTTCTGCGAATGCAACGGGACGATCTAAATGAATGGTCCGAGTCGAGGATTGTTCGCTTAAAGTTGCTGGGACGGACGATTGGAATCCGGATTACTTTCGTGTTACAGAAAAATTCCTGGTCGCGTCGCAGGAATCGAAAGTATCGCATTAAGCCTTTCATAAAATTCCCTGATTCCTTCCCGAATGTCTTAATAATGAAACGAACCAGTTCGAAAAAACATCAACGACCAAGAGGGAATCTGATTCCACGGGAGACGGTTCAATGCATCGGAGAATATTAAGGAAAGAAAGAATGGGAGATTTTCTCATAGATTCGATGCTTTAGAGAAATTACGGAGAATAGAAACCTCGGGACGATGCAGTTTTCAACTTTCAATGGAATTTGTTTGTAACTTTTATCGTGGAGTCCCTCGTATCTCGAACTACTCGCTTGTTGTCATTAGATCGGTCTATACAATTTCTATTAATTTTCATCCGAAGATTATGTAGAATGGAAATGTGTAAAATATGTCATTAGATCAATTTCTATTAATTTTCATCCGAAGATTATGTAGAATGGAAATCTGTAAAATATGTCATTAGATCAATTTCTATTAATTTTCATCCGAAGATTATGTAGAATGGAAATCTGTAAAATATGTCATTAGATCGGTCTATACAATTTCTATTAATTTTCATCCGAAAATTATGTAGAATGGAAATGTGTAAAATATATTTTTCTCATTCCGCGAAGTCCTATAAATTATTTATCGTTGCTCTTAACATTTTAACCGAGTCTCAATCACGAAAGACAAACGAAATTGTTATTAGAAAAATTTTACCACAATCTAAATACAATATTTTTTACACTGGTGTAGTCTCATGACACAATACGGTGAAAAAATCATTTGTTGAATGAAGAAGAAAATGAAAAGCAGAATATTCTTCAATACATCTTTTAGTAGTGAAAACTCTGAAATATTTTCTTTTGGTATTAATCAAAAGAAATGATTACAAAGTAAAGTCATCGAGAATATTGAAATACAGGGTGTTCGACTACTAGGGTGGGAGAAAATTTAAGGGGTGGTTCTCCATGACAATATAAGTAGAAAATGAAGTATAACTATAACTACACTATATTAAAATTATTAGTGAAAAATATAAAATATATTTAGCTCCTGTGTCTTGCAATTGATGCATAAACTTTTTATTTTGCATAAAAATCCGGAGTCTACTAATCAATTACTAAACATATAAGTATTCAATGAGGTGTTGTATCAATTTCATATTTACAAAATTTAAAAAGTCAGAGAAAATGGCAATATTCTAGATAGGAAGAAATGTTTAACTTTCGAGTTAAAACAGCTCCGAGTGTAAAGGGTTGACAATTAAAAATCCACCTAAAATGCGGCAACCCATAACTAAATAACGAAGTCGTAATCGCAATTTTTTTATTCTTCATTTTCGACTTATATCGTCATGGAGAAACCACCCCTTAAATTTTCTCCCTGTAGTCGAACACCCTGTACAGAGACTAAAATGAATAAATTAGTAAATTGTTCGGTTGTTTGAAAAAATTTATAATCAGAACACAGCGAAACTTTATCGTTCACCACCTCCGTGTATGCAAAGAGAGAAAAAAAATACTGCGTTTCGCCATGACAATTTTTCAACAATACTGTGAAGGGACGAGGGTCGCTCGCGACTATAACTGTCCCGCGTAAAAGCGTTCTTAATCTAAAATTGATAGCGACAAAGTTCCCCAACGCAGGGCTATTACTTCTATCTATGTATAAATAGTGCGCGCCCCCGGTGCTTGGGGGAAAACTCGCGGAAACTTGGAATCGACAGAAAATTTTGCTTCGCGTGTCCATGGCGAAACAATGGCCGCGCATAGAGGAAACGATAAAAATAGACAAAGCTGTCGGCTATAGTGAACGTCGATGGTTCCTCTATATCTCCGGGCTCTCTCCTCGCGCTATGTCTCTCCTTGTTGCTCGCACTGGCTCGGGGTATGGTCGCAACGGTAACTTCGGTCATTACATTGCCAATGTCGTGCACCGAAGTGCAGGTTATTCGCGTAGCAAGTGGCCACCGCAATCGCCAGAGACACGAGCGGAAACAACCAGAAAGGAGAAGAGTTTGCGTCCCCCTATCTGCGTAGTTTATACTTCTGGTGTGCGGTGCACGCCAGATAGCCGACAGTATGTGTAAGGAATGGTTGTCTCCTTCGTGTTTCGAATACACCGCGGAGATCGCGCCAGGAATCTAAAAAACTTAATATCTACCGTCACGCCGGCAGCGTGCGCGGACTTAAAAGCAGATTTGTTTTCGCATTTTCAGCCGGTTCTTTCCTTTATTTTTTTTTATTTTTTTCTTTTTTTTTACACGGCACACGGCGGCAGTCTCGTATGCGACCAGACACTTGCCACCCCTGCGCAACTTGCTTCCTCTTCGAGCCGGATGCATATACGTGACGCGACCACCGACACGGATTTCGCCGTTTACAGTTTACAGGCATTCAATCAGGCCGTTAACTGCCGTCAAATCCCCCGAAGTTATATTGCTCTTTGTCTTGTCACCCAGTTTCTTTCTCACAATGCAGCTTGAATATACAGTGACTCCCATTAATATTCGGACGCTCTTAACCCCTTGCACTATAATACCGAGTTGGACTCGTGACGAAGATTTCGAAAAGAGTCTACTAAACATTCATGCTATTAATTTCCTTCAAACTTTAAATTGAAACAAAATTATATTTTTTTTGTTGTTGAAACCATTGGAGACTGCATAGGTATAAATTACATGACAAACTTCTTTTCTTTCTATAAAATTAGAAACGACAAATAAGGTCTAATCACTGCAACCGTAAAATTAAATCGTAGTGCAAGGGATTAAGGATGTTCTGGAGGTATATAAAAAGGCAACAAAATTTTTGAAAATTTCACAAGATATAATTCTTACTGAATTAATAAAATTGCCAAAGTTTGGGTTCGATTCACTGCACCGTTTAAGAATTATAGTCAACTTGAAGTTTGCACATTTTAACACGTCTTCTTATGGAGAATTCATAAAATTCCACTTCAAACCCTATTTAAACATTGAAAAAACGCAACTAGAAACTCCAGTCTTTTTTCTATACATAGTAAAAATTGTGTAATTAATTATGTTAAATTTTATTAGGATTCACTAAACAGTTACAGAGCAAAAAATTATAAACTGTTACAAAACGTCAAAGGCTATAAATTTTCCTATAAAATTAATTTTATTTTAATTTTTTTTAAAAAAAGCTTCCTCATTTCTTTTTTACTTATTGTAAGTAGCCGGGTTTGGTGGTGAAATTCGCCCCCGACGAGTTTTTAATCGAGCTTTGGCTATTCGATAGTCTACCCAAAAAGACCCCGATCTGCCGAGTTACAGCCCCATATCTCATCTGTAAGGGTAGTTATTGAGGAAAATCGAATAATCAGTTTTTGGCCCATTTTCCCTATTTATGGACAGTTAAAAATTCTGAAAAAATTGTGACACATTTTGGATACTAAGCCACCTATTAGGTATCATTTTCAGATTTTTCTGTTGCAAACTCTGGTTGTAAAAAAAAATGAAGATTTCATATAGAAATCGAAAGAGCACACCTACAGATTTAATTCAGTATTATGCTCAATTTTTTTCAAATCCCTGAGAGTGGTGCGTCATAATTGAAAAAAATAAAAACCACTTTTTTCGGCGTTTTTCCTATCTTCTCTGAATGAAAAAAATATATTATGTTATATTAAACATTCCTAGATTCAGAGAAATATTTTCCAGACTTTAAAAGTTGCGTAGTACAAAAAACGAAAATAATACTAAGTCGTTATATTCGAATACACGTATCACTGTACAAATAAAGAATTTATTCAATTTTGACGTGCCGAATAACGGTGAAACATAGACTGTGTTTATGGTTGAGCACGTACGTGTATGCACGTTTGAATAAATGTTTCTTTTATTTTTACAAATAACATCGTCCTTCGATAATATCCTCGTGAGAATTTAAAGCATGAATGTATCAAACTGGTACATGTATTTTTCTTTGATAAATAAATTGTTTATTTGTACAGTGATACGTGATCATTTATATTGTACTAGAATTACCGGATAAAATTGTTAAAGGTCCTGAGATTCCAAGCAGATTATTTGTTATTTATATTAGGTTTGGTAAAAAGATTCAGTCACGATTTTTAAATTTTTTATCTGTGCCTATAACATAATGTGTAACATTGGCATCAATGATAAATATGTAACATTTTACACATCGAACAGACTGTTTATTGTTCGTGAAATAAGTGGTCAAAATTTATTAAACGGTAATGTACGCCCCGTTTCACAGATCGGCTTAAAACATCAATTAACGGGGAGCCGGAAAAGTTGATTATAATACATAACAATGGAACGGTGAATTAACAACGATAATACTGGACAACATACTCTGTGAATGGAAAAATACATATGTGTTCTATGTATACGAGACATTATACATATATCTCGGAAAACACTTTTCTAATTTGAATTTCGTGCAAATGAACACGCCCAGTACACATCGCTGTGACAGAAAAAATATTTTGAAATGTTCCACCTGCATGTAGAAATGCACAGAATATAAAATAAAATAGCAGCGAATGTTATCAGCTACGGTGCTTTAGCTGAGAGAGTGATACTTTTTGATTCATCGAGATATGCAAAGTTTTTGACTGCGAAACTTTTATGAAATTATAGAAAGCAAAAGAGTATCGAGCTATACGGCGACTATATTTGCGCGAATACTTTATTTTTTGCTATATAAAATGCTAATGAGTAAACGTTTTACCACGTTGCAGCCTGGGCACAGCGAAGTTAATGAAGAAAATTCAGGGCGGTATAATTCAATTATTCGCAATCACGACGCAGTGCATAGTATGTTTGCCGCGACAATTATAAGAAAATTCATTTTGCAGTAACTGGGAAATACCTTTTTGCCGTTGGCGCGACCGTTACCGGTCTCAAGATGGCGTACGATCGAAAGAAAATGTGTAATTATCGAAACAATTTAACGTCGTTTCCCTAACGCAAAATGAACTCGCCCATTTGAAAATGTTTATGATTAATGCACCTTTCAGTGAAATAGTATCTGGCCAATTGCAGAAAATATTGCAAGTCATTGAAACAAATAAAAGAGAAGGAAAGGATTTATTTATTAACAGTATTGCTAGCTCTTCATTTCAACTACATATGTAACAATATCGTATCTGCTAAAAAAAATTTGGTTCAAAGCATTAATAAATTAATAAATTGTAGTTTTTCATTTCCATGCTTCAGAACCTGTTCTGATTGTACTTAGAATTTTTAGGAATTTATTTGATACAATGCATTTTTTGTACTCAAGGTCACGCGAAAGTCATAGTATCATAAGTGGTTCGATACATCTTGACCTGAGCTATCGTATCGAGATGGTGAAAATATGTAGTTCTATTTTTTTAAAAACTTCAATGACCTTGAAATCTCGAAAAATATGACCTTGACAAAAAATTTTATCCCTAATAACAAGCGAGATATTCAAGATACTCAACTAAGTTGGGACACCCTGTATATATTACATGTGTTCCCTCGCATGTAATAATAGTGATAATTACTATGGTAGTAATGGTTCTTGCGTAATGCCTATGACGTATATGCTAGCGAAACAAGCCACTTAACAGGTTAAACTCGTTAAATTCCCAAAGACACAAAGAAATGATAATTAAAATAACAACGAATCAGTACATATTTTTCTTTTTCCTAGTATACAGTGTGGGGCGCTATAAACAAGTCACTTGACTCGCTTGGTTTTGAAGATAGAAGGTAATGCATCAGACGTTACTAATTTACTGATTTACTGATGTTACTAATTTGTTTATAGATGGAGACGTCAAGGAGATATGAAGGTCAACTCTGTCTTCTTAAATGGAACTGTATGGTCTTTTATTTACATTGTGATAGTATGTTTCAAGAAAAATACAATGACCTATTATGAAGGTCATTATTGGTCACGCAAGGTCAACTGCAAGGTCAAGTGCTTTCAGACAATTTATTTTCTATTGCAGTTGACCTTGCATGACCTTGAACAACCTTCACAGTAGGTCATTGCATTCGTCTTGAAACACACTATCAGAATGTAAATAAAAAACCACATACCGTTCCATTAAAAAAAAAAACAAGGTTGACCTTCGTATCTCCTTGACGTCTCCACCTATAAAAAAAATGAGTAACATCAAATTACGAGCACTTCGGTACTAAGTAAGTTTGGTCTGATGCATTTTCTTCTATCTTCAAAAACAAGCGAGTTATTCAGGTGAACTATTTATAGCGGCCCATCCTGTATAAGATTTAATTCCACAATCTTATTCCTTGAGAAAATACGGTTTAATGTTTGTCAAAATCCTCGTCTTCTGCGGGGGATAAAAGCTCGTAGCTATTTAAAAAGATTTTCGGGAGAACCAATGATGTATAAATCCTATTAAACGCGCGAATAATTGCATAAGAGAAATGGAATGAGACAGAAACGACAAGCACGCTCGGTTTCCTCGGCGAACAAGTCGAGAGCGACCAAAGACCAGTGAATATTGTAAGAGGACACCTTATATCTTCTTCTTTTCGTGGCCGGACGTCCTTTTAACTGTTCATGGACGGAAAGATCTGGCTAGGTGGAATGAGCAACGGTCGAGACGACCGAGAATAAGGGAAAGAAGACACAGAAAGAAGGAGAGGTCTCGTTGAATTTCGAAATCCGCGTGCAAGCCCCTTTTTCCGAAGGAGAACCGACTTCCTGCATCGTCGGTGCGCCTCGTATTTTATCCGTTTCGCGGCGAACTTGGTCCAGCGCGACGGGCTTAGACCCCGCGGGTTTATAATAGCCGCGCGAGGGGAAGATCGCGACACAAAAGCCGAACGGAAGACGGAAAAATTCGGCCGCTCGCGGAGCTGAGTGTGTTCCGGCTCCGTTCCCGAACTCCGCTCGACAAAACGACTCGGCGGATCGGCCACGCACAATGGCCACCCACGTTGCAAGGGAATCCTGACCGATGCGGAATCGACCGACCTTGGACAAACTCACCTACTTCGCCACATTTTCTTCCCGAACCCGGCCAAGCCCCTGCGTGTATCCACCGTGGAATTAACCGAAGATTTGTTATGGAACTGGAATTAGATAAGGTCGTTGTTGTTGGATTTTCCAACGGTGGAGAGAAGCGAGCGCTTCCTCAAGGTTATTGACCGATGCTGCGAAGGGTTCAGCGGTTTACAATTGTGGTGTACCGTGTCTTGATCGCGGGAATAAATGTACAGGGTCGTACACAAAACTTCAAGCTAGGTGAGCCAGCTAAGTGTACCACCGAAATTACTTCTAAAGTGTTTAGTGTGTGAAGAAATGGTTGTATGGTTCCAAGAGTAGCATGCAATTATTTAGTTTCTTTTCATTTTTTGAATTTTTTATCGAGATATCAAGGTCACCTTGAGTTTCATTATCGTATGAATTTTTACAGAGGGTCCAATTTGCAACATTTTTTAGGGAAAATAGGTTTTCAGTTTCCCACCTGCTACATCGTGTAAAAATATCGTACAGCAAAATGGACACCACTTTGCGAAATTTGAGGACTCAAACTATAAGATGAGACCAAGTTTATGGTAGTACTATTTGTTTTTACGAAATGGTCGCAATTTAAATATCGATGATTTTTCCAGAATTGTAAATGTTAAATAGTTTTTGAATTCTTACTTTTTTATTAATTATTACCATTATTACCAATTTTTTGTAATACTATAACATAAACAAATGATACCTGAAATTTCAAATCAATCCACGCATTACATTTAAAAAAAAAATTCTTGAAAAACAGGTCATTTACACAGGGCTCCCCCCTTAATCTGACGACACTGGCCAATAGACCACAAAGTGTAATCCACGAGAACTAAATCTGATAAGTTCGAGGCGATGGATACTTTAACCCTTCAACGAGTGACCCATATAGATATTTTGTTGTCAATCCAATGAATTATTCGACGTACGCTGGTCGATCCTGTTTGTTTATTCATCGAGCCCCGCGTCTGCTTACTAAATCCGAGCTTTCCTGTTTACCATTCAACGGAATCGATCTGCGATTGAAAAAAAAAAAATATCGAATCCAATCCCTCAGGCTGAAATAACGAAATCAATTATATTCGTTCTTTCTGGCGAAGGGGCGAACGGATTTAATGGAAAGTTTCAAGCAGCTGCTCGAACCAGATCACCGGTGATCGATCGGGATACGAGAGCACAGTTTCGCTGTAATAAATTAGGCGACGAGCGCGAAAGTTTACCGATATTAACGGGGTGCAGAGCGCGGGAAGTATACCTTTGACAAATACTATATGAACGTTCGTGCAAACAAAGCAGGGAAAAAGAGACTCGGATGAATTATTTTTATTCGCGTCGGACTTAATGGACGCTCGCTTTAAATTAGTTCCTTTTTCCCCACCGTCGTCGTCAAAAGACACACGGAATCACAGACAAACGATTCGGTGGCACTCCGACACGAGAGCACGCATGAATTGTCGTTCGATTTAAAGTGCTGTCATAGTCGGAAAATGTTGAAGCGTAAAACGAAAGAGGAAATTACCGTTTCCAGTTCCATGCACGTTTCCAAGCCTGCATGCGCGGTACATCGCGGCCAGCCATCCGAGAAAGGAAATCATCGACGTTTTGTTTTTCCATCGCGAAATGGCTCCGCGTAACCCTTCATTAACGTTCCCCACAGCGAGTCCGTTGTCCTACATACGAATAATGGATATTGGAACTTCTTATAATTGATAATGTTTAGGACGATTCGCCCGGATCAAAAATATTTTAGGTCGAGCGAAAAATTTGTATGTAAGCTGATATTATAGTACTTAAGCCAGGAGAAATAATATTTTCTATCTGAGATGCCCCATCTGGCTTTTGAAGCATGACGAATACAGGGTGTCCCAAAAAAACTGCGTAAGCCCGAAATGGGAGGTTCCTTGGGTCATTTGAAGCAACATTTTCCTTAACAAAAATGGCGTCCGCGGCTTTGTTTAGGAGTTATTAACGAAAAACACGGACCAATCAGAGCGCGACCTAGACGCTCGCTGGCACGTTCAGCCAACCGCCTGCCGGCTCGCCGCGCTGAACGTGCCAGCGAGCGTCTAGGTCGCGCTCTGATTGGTCCGTGTTTTTCGTTAATAACTCCTAAACAAAGCCGCAGCGAACATTTTGGAAAAGGAAAATGTCGCTTCGAATGACCTCAGGAACCGCCCATTTCAGGGAGTTGATGGAATTTTGGGACACCCTGTATATTATTCGCGCCAACAAACTAATGTTTAACACATCAATGACCGTACTGTGGCTGATTAGGGAAATCCCACAATGCTAACGCATTATCAAGCCACAGCACAGCCGATGGAAAGTTTTTAGTAAATATACAGTCAAGAGCAAAAGTGTATACACACCCTGGTCGTCTAGGAAAAACGAAGATTCTATAACTGTGAAAAAATGTAATCAGTGAAAAAGTATTTCTGTAAAATGATTTTATATTTTGATATCTATTGTCGCGTCAGATTGAATACACTTTTCACCGCTCACGTGAACCTACGTACCATTCGGATTATTGTTTGACCGTCGACCTCGTAAAATTTCGTACTTTTTGCACATGCTTTATTAAATCCTGTTTTATCATATTATCGCCAATATTTCCGAACTTCGATTGTATCGAGTAATGAATTTCCATAAAATTCCATATCAAAATGTTCAATAGATTTTCGGCTGCGATAGTTTTTTTGTAGACTGCAATTTAGTGAAGTGAAAATTCTGCTGTACAGATAAATTACTAACACTGGCAACACAATTGAAATATCCTTTACAATATACGTGTATGTTAGAATATCCTAAAAAATTCATAACTTTCCAACAAACCTTTTTAATTTCATATAAAGTGAAATAAAAATTTATTTATAGGTAGAAAATAATATAACTATCTTTAAATCTTTCTGATGTTTTTACTGTTTTGAGTTATACCTAATCGTTTTTCCAACACAACCAAAATTTAATTGTTTAATTAATTAAAATTTAAACAATTTTGTCAACACTATCTGTGGGGAAGACGATATATTCTATAATTCATTCAAAATGTAGAAAATAATTCAAAAATATGTTACCTACCCCGGTTTGGATAAGAATACATACGTGAATTTACATAAAAATTGACATTTAGTATAAAAAATATCTTTTTCACATGGTCATGCAATTCACAAAAATTGTTCTCACGCTAGTTGTTCAGTAATTCGAAAAAATAATTTTAACACCCCACATCGAGGGCTAATTTCCCCCCTCTCTCTATTAAATTGAAAACTATTAAATTGAAAACGGTCATTACACACCTACCCCTTTTATGACGCTATTCCCCCGCTTCCGCCACAGTCCGGTCACGCGACGCGTTTCGTCACTGTCGTGCATGCGTCACAATGTCACGTGACTAAACCGGTACTGGCAAAGCGATGGTAACTTTTTCCCTCATCTGGCGACTCTACTCTTACTAGGTAATCGTTTGGTCTCTGACGACAAGTAACATTGTAGATTGTTAATTTTGTGACTGCAATTAAAAATTAGCTGTACTTTATTGTTAGCTTCACGTGCCACAGTCGAAAATTAACCCTTTGCAATCGAAGCTATTTTAACTCGAAAATTAAACATTCCATATGATTTCTTTTTATTTTAAGGATATGAAATTAATCTAACACCTCATACAATACTTAAATGTTGAGTAATTGATTAGCTACCAACTTGTTTAATAATGTAAACAATATTTTGAGTAACAGCACAGCAATTTTTGTGGAGACTCTGAGTCGCCACTCGAGTGCTAAGGGTTAAGTTCGTTTCGAATTCTGAGGATGAATGAAATTGTTACTCCGACTGGATCACATTTGTTAACATGTCAGCATAAGCATACCAACTGAGGTTACGTTAGAAGATGGTGGATGCTATATCATCAAGCCTGTAATGCGGTAGCAACTACGTAAAATTACAAATATTTGGGTGTCGCACGATGCCCAATTATTTAGCTTACATTTATGAGATTCCGCAATGTTGAAGACGTAGCTACGCAAACCCCGGCTAACGTAGCATGGAAAATATAAACCATTCCTCCATCGCGTAATGTTCCTTTCCACTTTCCACCGAATTCAGAAGGGACGCGCGCAGCCCGACGGAAACTTGGCTACAGATTTCGTCAAAAAGGACAAGCCGGGAGTAACAGCCGTTCCGTGTCGGCATGAAACTGCCACCGCCCCGCTATCCGTTACCACTGTTATTCCTTCAAAAGAGTTTCAACGTATCTCTTCTTCGTGCCGGAGTAGCGCGGGGTAGAAAAAAAAATTTTTTTTTTCACTCCGTGACGTGCGCCATGCATTATATCCTCGACAGATTTTTGCAGTTAACCCTTCAGCGCTCGGGACTCGCGACGTCGTAAAATACGAAGCGAGGAGAACAGCCTGAATCGAGTTTAATATACTTTTCTTGACTTTCGCTAAGTAAACCGTAGCTACTTTCGAGACGGAATATTCTTCCTCGCTAGCTTCGCGCTGGTGTACGGGGTGCTCGGCTATTGGAGGAACAGCCGACAACAGCGATTCTTCGACTGTAAATAATATCTCGAATAACATTTTTCCAAACGGAACTTCGTTTGGGAATGTTCATTCGATCGACACGTTAGGTCGTCGTTGCACGTGAAATGGCCGATTTTGGACAGTAACGTTAAACAAACGCAATTTTTTTGCGAATTGATTTACTTTAAAAAATTATTTGATTGACGTCGAAATAAAATTTATTTACAAGAAAGATTGGACATTTCAATTAAAATTGATGACGGGATCTTAAGGATCAGCTTTGTAGCTCAAAGTGATCTACAGGGTGCCCCAAACATGTCGGAAAACCTTGAAAGGGCTGGTTCCTGAGGTGATTTGAAGTAACTTTTCCCTTTACGAAAATGTTCTCCGCGGCTTTGTTAAGGAGTTATTAACGAAAAACACGGACCAATCAGAGGGCGGCTACAGCGGACGGATTCTGGCTCGGACAATAGCAACGCCACGCTCTGATTGGTCCGAGTTTTTCAGTAATAAATGCTTGATAAAGTCGCGGAGGTTATTTTGGCAAAGGAAAAAATTATTTCAAATAAGCTGAAGAATTACCCCTTTCTAGGAAGCACAACATTTTTGGGACCCCTGTATAATAAACCTAATATAGTAGTTAACTTCGAGAAATTAAAAATGTGCCTTGATGAGAAGTGGTACTGTTTAAAACAAAAAAAAATCAACTTAGTCACTCTCTAAATCTGTATTATAAATACTGTTGGAGGGAGAGTTGGGCAAAATTTTCATCTAAATAAAAATTTCGGATAACGCATAAAAAATAAAAAAATTTTATTCATTATTCGATGGTTCGAATATAAAAAGTATCTTTATTCGACGAGCATCGATCAAATAATTATATTCGACGAGAATTTATCCGGCGAATAAAGATAATTTTTTTTGTACGAAATGGCTTTATTCGAATAATTTTTTCATCTTTTATCTGTATCTTTTATTCGGAGGCTTCGAATAAATGTTTCCACAACTCCTGCCAACTCTAATAAACGCGAATCATCGAATAATGAATAAAAATTTTTGTATTATTTATTCGTTATTCGAAATTTTTATTTATATGAATAATTGTCCCAACTCTGGTTGGAGGTTATAAAAAATAAAAGAGGCAGTATACGTGTTTCCAATGAACAATAGAATATTAGCTATTTTATAGTTTTGTCGTAGCTAGAAATGGTTGTTTTTAGTTTTATTAGTTTTATTCTATAAACAATTCTTCCTGAAGTGAACAATAACTCATACACAGAAAGGTTGAATTCCTTGTCATAACACAGATTTACAAAATTATAGTACCTTATCTAGGCAAACAAATATATTTTAATAAATTAATAGAAAACATTTGTCGCAAAATCTATTGTTAATGAAAATTATCAACAAATCCTTGAGATAGACTAAAAGACCCATTAATTAAACACTATTCAGGTCGGTAATTATAATTATTCCATATAATTGTAGTACCGACTTCAATAAATATTCACGTATCAAAATCTTTCGACGACTGTTTTGAATCTATGCACGGACACAGAGCTGAAAACAACTTGTATTTATATACGACACATTTGTGTTAGCGAATTTCAGCAAATATTTTTGATACATACCATACATTTGGTAAACAAGCTCGTGCGAAATATTTTTGCACGTGGTGGAGCGTAACAACGAATAAAATGTATCTCGAACGCACGCGAACGCGATAGTGAGAATTAAAAGCCGCAATTACATCGTAGCTACAGACGATACGCTTAATGAGATATTTCTCATACGTTCTCTGTTCAGTGTCCTGTAATTCTTTATGCTGAGATTTAATTATATTCTGCGGGCAAGTTATTCAAAATTAGAAGGTTGAAATCCTCAAAGGGAAAATCAAGCAAAAACCCTTTCGCGAAAGTGTCACAAGACAGGAGGTGGTGTCACAAAGACCACAAAATCGTCGTCGAATTACAGTGGGTGGGTCATTCCATGCCGAATCGATCACTTTCTGCGGTCACCATCTTCGATTTTGTTCTAATTGAAATATGTTGTAGTCTATAAGAAATTAGGGTTTAAGTCATCATTTTGGCGATTTCGAATTTTTTTAGAAATGGCAGACCTTAAAAGTTTGCGATTTTTGCCCATTTTGGCGAAAATAGGCCTCACTTACGAATTTTTATCTCAGGAACTGTTTATCCGATTGAGCTATACTTTTTTTTGTTTTATTCGCGAAGGATTGGGCTATTATAAAATAATTTTTTTATTCTCGATAATTAACTGTACAATGTAAAAAAAATTAAACAAATTCTTCTTTTATGTTTTTTTCAATTTTGGCCATTAAATTAAATTTTGAAAAAAATATGGTTATATTCCTTGAAGTTTCCTCTTCAATACAAGACCTTTCAAAATATGGCATTTTTCCTGTAATCGTCACAATATGCTGGGAAAGGACGCGGTGTACCCGCGTTTCAGGTATAGGCGAATCGAGCGCACCGCTATAATATAAAAAAATAATATAATATAAAAAAATAATATAAACCACTGTTGGCCAATAGAAATTTGTACTACAGGCACAGATAAAAAATTTAAAAATCGTGACCTTCACTTTTCCCTTTCTCTAAACTAATCCTTCTAACGTCGCAAGAAAAACTCAAGCTGTTGGGTCGAATTTTGAAAAATTTATTCGTTTTTAAATGGTGTACGAATACTTTTCACACCCACTGTAGCTCATTTCATCCTCCATGCTAAGTGGTGTATCCTGAAATCGCCGAAGCTCTCCGCATAAAGTTCAATATTTACTCGTTTCTTTGAGCTGCTCTACGCAGAAGTGCCACCGCACCGGCGCGGCGCGGCGGTAACTGGAGCGTTAACTGCTCAAACTTTAAGCGCCGATACAATATTCTGGTGTAACACCTAGTCCGATCGAACGCGACCTCGACAAATTCAAACAACCTCTTCCTAATATTAGACAGGGCTGGGGTACTACAGCGACTCTACAGATATCCCGGGAAGAGGATCGGGACTGTTAGTCGTGTCCGGATACTCTGACATTGACGTACAGTTACCTCGATACCAAGTCGAACCTAGCTGCGAGAGGCCACGGAGCCGTTCAACCCCTGGTTGAAGGAAGGGTGGCAGGGAGAGAGCTATAACATCGGCTGAGATTGGCTCCGGCGTGTTGGTACGTCGCTTTTCATTTGAATTTAGATTCATCTCTCTCTCTCTCTCCCACTCGACCGCTCGCTCCCTTTCCCTGTGTCTACTTCTCCCTCCCGAACATGTTCAACCGACGAGCATGTCGCTTCGTCTAATTTTCTCATCATAGCGCAGTCATTGACACTACGTGTGTCTACCAGCGCAGCGCCGAGGACACTTTGTTCTACGCAGACTCCCGAAAACGCTTTTCATCTAAGAAGACCGAACGAACGCACCCCGTAACCTCCGGCCGCTTCCCATAATCCGAGGAATTTGAGAAATACGCGTTTGACGTGCGGCAAGCTTTCTCCTTGCTCCAATTTGCACGGGAAATGAACGCCGCGGCTTCCATGGTCGTGTTAGTATAGTATGTTACCTCTCTATGAGACTCTTGAATCAGCATTTAGGGTGGACCTTAGCTATACTTGGTGAAATTTTTTTTTGAAATTTTTTCACGCCTCCCCCCAAAATTGTGCTATTGGGTAAGAAAATAATTCCTGGAAAAGTTGAAGTTGATCGGATAAGGGGAAGATGGGCCTCATTGACGTTGAAGTTGCGAAGAACGTGAAATTTTGTAGGAATGGGAATATTTGAAGGAAAGACTTTTTATTATGACTAAATGTTCTTCTTGTGTCAAAATATTGATTAATATTGATAACAATGAACTAATTATCATATTTTTATAAATATTTATGCTAAATTTTATGTATTCTATTGAAAGTACCAATTCTTTTACTTGTATTCTTATACTAATTTAAAAAGTAGAAAAAATAACGTTCGACATAAATATGTTATATTTAATCAGAGCATAATATTTTTAACCGGATGTGCTTCGCGAAAACGGACTTGTTAGCGGGAAGGTGGCGGACAGAAATTAGACAGGCTAATTAATGTGAAATAATGTTAATTCGTACAAAGTACACTTATTTTGGGAATTATAATATTATTGGAGGTTTAAAATCTAACACCACGGCATTGTGACTCGAGGAATCGATTTTACAAATCTCTTAATTTTCATTATTTGTTTATGGGACTTTCACTACCTTATTTCTGGCATTTTTCTGATTAAAATGACACCAAACACGATATAGTTTCAATTGTATTTAGTGGCTTAATTGACGGTGATAGTTTCGGTCGCAAGGAAGGACAGCGCATCGGAAAGAAAGAGACGCGGACAGTCACGCGAACCGTATTTCATTCTGCCCTTCTCTATGTTCCGCTCTCTATTGAATTCTTGTCCATGAAAAACACGGCTGTTGGACAAGAATCAAGCGTTTACTGTATCATTTTTTCATAACATGGAACAATTTGGGGGTGGAGCGTGCCCAGCTTTTTTGACGAGCACAATGTGTAGTCTTCGGGCGTTTTCGTTGGAAAAGCCTGCGGAGTTCGAATCGCATCGGCCAGAAGACACAGCCAGAAGACGTTCGACGGCGGAGGAGGATTTTAAATTCGTCTCTCCTGCGACAGCGAGCTGGATCCTCGTGGGAGAAGACGTACTCGACCAAAGTGAATTGGATATTGAAGTGGAAACCGGCGAGCCGCGACGCCGCTCCGTGGAGGGAACCCTGATGCGCGACGCGTAACACGACCAACAGACTGCTAAATGCGGGACACCTGGACATTCATGATGACACAAATGGCTACACCGAGTCCTGTATAGCTGGAGGATCATATACAATAGCGAGCTGGCAAGCAGCGTCAGTTTCCGTGGCACGCGAAGACTATGGACAGTCATGATATTTTCTCCCAAAGGAATCTCAAAGGTAACAGCAGCAGCGCTCGCAGAAGCCGAGCCAAGTGGACTAACTGAAGGAGATCGCGACGGATCGGAGCGGATTCAAGTGATCTAGAGCAACCTGACGTGAAACGGAGCAGACCCAATCGTACTGGAGCTGACCCAAAACAGTTCAACGAATCGTAACATTTAGCATCAGATTCGACCTGACGCACAAATTATCGCAAATCAAATCGAAGTCGGTCTACAAAATCTTTTCAACACCTCGAAAATAGCGTTGGACACATTTTTTTTAAATAAGATAGTATGTCCTATTATTGGGAGCTAAAAGGAACTTTCCTGAGCAGAGTACAGTCCGTAAGCTTTCACCTCCGCCATCAGATTGCCTGTTAGCGACTCTCTGCATGAGTGAGAGGACACTGGAGGACACTAGAGGTCACTGGAGGAGAATCAAGCCACATTTAGTGGTAGAGGGGGAAGGATTTTGAGGGGAATACAAGCCCGTCTGGCAAGCCTGCTTCCGAGGCGGCTCAGGGGCAAGGGGAATACCCACCATAGTCCTAATGTATAGACTTTGATGGCACACGCTCGTAGAATTTACTATGTATGACCAGTGGGGCCAGATGAGACCGGTTTCGGTCTCATACCGTCTCCAGTTTTACCCTTTCCACTATCCCATTCCACCATCATGAGTACACTCCAACATCCCCCACTAACACCGTAGACTGGACTGCGCACGCGCAACGTGTCACATATTACTCTGTTCATCAGAGAGGGGGTACATCGTTTCCCCTCGATTACCCCGATCTGGCTTCACTATGTGTGACCCAGACTAGTCAGATTGAGACTTGTCTCCCCACTCTACTGTTCCCCTAGTTGTCTGGTCACGTGACTGTACTGGCAGAGAGGGGGTAATGTTTTCCCCTCGATTCGAGGCAATTCCCTTAATCTATCAACACATATACATCATGATGACGAAAATACATGTAACTCTTTTCAGAAGAGACTTCTTTTCAGCTCATGAGTATCCAACCTTTCATCACCCAATTTGAACGTTCAAAACTCTTGAAAATTTTAATGGTGCTAGAATTACACACCACAGGGTAGGTTCCCTCTAATGTAGACTGAAGATGACGCGCTTGAATGAACATATCAAATTCAAGCATCGGGATCCGCCCATCCTAGCTCTTCTTATAGATAGCCAGCAATTTATATTTTCCGAGAAATGCATGGCTCGGAGAAATGAAGGTGGGCGATCGGAGACGTCCGTGATCCCGGACCCAGCTTGACGAAAAATATCAGCAATTTTACAAATCTGTCTTGCCGCTATCGAAAGAGGCGAGCCGGCGGCGTGGCGCGGCGCGGCGCGGCGTTGCTCGCGTAGGACGTGCCGCGCGGGAGGGAGAGAAATATTGGCAAATAGCAGAGGAAACAAGAAAACTGAACGCAACGAAGAATGGCGGAAGGACGGGCGAGAGGCGGAGGGTGGGAGGATGGGTGAGAGGGGGGGGTAAGTTGGTTGGTTCGACGGTTGGAAAGGTCGGGGCATCTACAGAGGGGGATCGAGGAGTTTGAACTGCAGAGAATAAACTTGGCGGTGGCACTGCTGGCTGCCTGGATGGCTGGCGAAGGGGTTGCCGGGGTAGGTTAGCTTGGGGGATGGAGGTTCGATGAGGAGGAGGAAGATCGGCGAGGGGTCGACAACAGAGGGTGCGGGCCGGCGCGGATTCGCGCGGCTTGCTGCGGGATCGACTGCGGAGGCAGCCCGGGGGCGGGGAGGGGGGGGGTTGGGGGGCGCAGTGAGTTATCGCAGCAACTATCTGCTCAACTGGCCGGATTTATTTCTATAGGTACAATCTGCTGCGCAAAATAAAGTATTTTGAAAATAAGAAGGAAGACGAGAGGCGATTGAGCCCCGAGATATCGCTGACGATTTGTTCCGCGACGCGACGGACGTGCGTCTAACCGAGTGACCGTCCATTTCAGGAGGGATTTTCCTTTGCATGTCGAATATTCGCGGCAACCTCGTTCTAACCCTCCAGCGTCTATTTCTGATTCGGAGGATACGTGCTCCACGTTCCTGAAAAATCATTCCACACGAATACACGTGGACCAGACCCCGCGTATGTCTTCTGGTGTTTATTATTGTACAACAGAATTAATTAAGATTTAAGGATGTTCCGGAGGTACAATGGGAGACAAAAGTACAAGAAATTCGAAATCCATTCGAATCATCCATGAATATATTTTACATTAATAAAAAAGATTAATTTAAAAAGCTTTCGTTTAATTAGTGAATTTCATGTTATATTTATTTTTGAATCAAATTGTCTACGTATTATAAAAAATTGTAAGTGAATTTTGCGAATAATCGTACCCTCTGTTTTGAACTTCAAGATATTAAATTTGTGATATTCAATATACATATATAATTACGCAATAAATATTTAAATAAATTAACAATACTTCAGAAAACAATATTCATGGTTATTATTGAGATGACAACACGATAAATTTTACGTTTTGTAACAGTTTATAATATTTTGCTCTGTAACTGTTTAGTGAATTCTAATAAATTTTGAACATAGTTAATTACATAATTTTTACTATATATAAAAAAAACTGGAGTTTCTAGTTGCGTTTTTTCAAGGTTCAAATAGGGTTTGAAATGTGCAAACTTTATGTTGCTATAATTCTTAAATGGTACAGTGAATCGAACCCAAACTTTGGTAATTGCATTAATTTAGTAAGAATTATATCTTGTGAAATTTTTAAAAATTTTGTTGCCTTTTTATATACCTCCAGAACATCCTTAAGATCCATTCATTTTTCTATTGTCTCGATGCGAAAATAATTGCGGTGTTTGTTCTTCAAATTATACTTTCTGCTTTATTTGTTAAATGTCGAATCACTGTTTTATGATCCACTTCACTTCTTCCACGACTTTTCGAGGATCTTTATAACAGAAATTTTATTAATTTAACCCGTTACCATACAATATCAAGTCAGTTATTAATATTTATGTTCCCTCAAACCGAAATAAAATTCTACTTTTAATAATTATAACTTTTCTGCTTTTTTCAGGAAATTACGAACTACAAAAAAGTTCTAATCTCTGGAACAGTGAAATAAATCATAGTGCAAAGGGTTAATAACCTTTCAAAACCAGGTGGTTCGTACTATCAATACTCACCTTACATAATTTTTCAGAATACTAATTAACTTGGGAGGCTTTTTCCAAAGATTTTTCCACAATTGGGATAAAATATGTACTTTTTCGATGAATCCCACTGCTTATATTGATACATTTTTGCACAAAAAAATACAGTGTTTAAGGAACAGTAATGAAAAAATAGCGTTTTTTGGTACTGTGGCACCACCTATGATTTCATACAAATTTTGCTTTCATCATATTATTCCTTAAAGAAGTCCAAACAATTTTCATTTTTTTTTCTTTGGCTGCTTTTCGAGTTATTCGACGTCGATGATTGACGATTAGGTGATAATGCTTGTTAATAACAAATCGATAAAAACACGGGTTAATGGATCGGTATTCGTTAAAATTAATAAAAGACCCATTATTCTGCCAACTTATTAAACATCAAATTCCGTGTATTTTGACTACTCGCAATTATGCCCATTGTCCGTATCGCGGCTTTATGCATAAGATTTTAATTTCGAATTCGGCTTTTCGCAGCGTATTAAATAGATTTGCGCGGATTTGTCAAAATGAATTTGACTGAAACGTTTAATATTCGAAATGTGCATTATGTTGGAATTATACTTGAGAACCGGAGAATGATTCGGCAATGAATAGCGTCAACCAACGGTTCGTATCAAAAAATCGTTTTTTTTTCCCTCATTGACCCCGCAAAATTACGCGGCGCACTAACAATGCTCTAATAAGATTAATCGGACAATTGCGGTTCCTAATTAACGTTCGATCCCGCGGTATTTGTAAATCGGAACGGCCACGTTAAAATTCACAGGGAAGCGTGACCGTGTAAAATATGTTGAAATTAGACACACGTATATAATAACGGGCCCGTTGCACGTAGGAAATAAATTGACCGGATAATTCAAACAATCACGCAATTAATAGTGAACACGCCACGGCAAAAGTACGTATTACGAGCCGAATTGTTCCGACACCAAAATTCATTCGAAATGTTTTCACGGTGCAGTGAGTTTCGTATAATGACTATTCATGTGTGCTGCTGAGAGCTACATCGCGTATTTACCGGCGCAGCGATATCCTAACCAACAATATAAGTCCACTACGCATTTAATATCATTTCATATGTACATAACATAGATCCAGGTATATTTTTAATTTTCATTATAGGCCCTGGTAAAAAAGTTCAAAATCGTGATCATTATTTTGTTTCTTCGCAATTTTTTCCAACGTTAATTTATAATTAATCTCTTTTTAAATTACCTAGTATATTAATCTATTTAACCAATTTCATAGAAGTTCGTTTTTAACCCTCCCGGACTCCTGCGGGTCCCATGTCGAAGTAATTTCTGACCTACACCGATATTTCACTAATACAGCCATTTTGAATGGAAAAGATGCGAAAAAAATTTGTCAAGTACCTCAAGTAAACTTCAATTTGGTTTTTAATAAAATTATTTTTGTCTACTGGAAAAAACTTATTCTAAGCCCATTTGCTATACCCCCTAAGTTTTATTCCGATATAAGACAATGTCTCGGGACCCCCTTTCGTCGTATTTCGAATGTAGCGGCAAACTGCAAAGTGGTCGACCGACCAGCTTTCGTTGAAAAAGAACAGAATATGACATACCCTCTCGTTCTGGCATAAATCGGTGTCGAACGAATAACTTCAAAAGAAAAGAGAGTGGATAGACATTCTCTTATTTCAAAATAAACAGCGTCGTCTTATATCGGAATAAAACTGTACACATCGAAGGTCGCTCGAGCTTATTCTCACCGCTACCTCGACGGGTCACGAATGACTTTGGCGCAGCATACGGAGGGTTATAGGATGGACTACTATTAATATTCGGACGCTCTTAAAAAAACGATAACTTTTTTCATATTGGACCACACGATTTGAACTTTCGTGAGAAGTTAGAGCAATTAGTTTACTACATGATGTGAAAAGATATTTTTTTTTAAATTGCAATTGGTCGGAATTGTAGAGAAAATACTAAAACGTTACGTGCGAAATCGATTGTTTAGTTAGTGAGAGCAGAGTAGGGCAAAATTTTCGTCTAAATAAAACTTTCGGATAACGAATAAAAAATTTAAAAAATTTTATCCATTATTCGTTGGTTGGAATATAAAAAGTATCTTTATTCGACGAGAATTTATCCGACGAATAAAAATGATTTTTTTTATACGAAGTGGCTTTATTCGAACTTCATTTTATCTTTTATTCTGAGGCTTTGAATAAATCTTTCCACAACTACTGCCAACTCTAATAAACGCGAACCATCGAATAATGAATAAAAATTTCTCAAATTTTTATTTAGATGAAAATTTTGCCCAACTCTGAGTGGGAGTCACTGTATATCTAACAAATTCCGAAAACCTCCGATTGTTGTGCTATTTATTCTAAAATCCTGAGAGTGATCATTCAGATACGTAGACCGCAACCTCCCCTTTTGACTGGATGGTCTGAAAATCCCCGATGGAGGAAAGATACGAACCAGCATTCTTTCGAGTGCTCCACCTAATTTGTCGGATTGCAGGTAACCAATAGGAGTAAAGGCGCGCGTTCGAATCAACAATCTTCGAACAGACGTTAATTAGATTTCGCTGGGTCGTGTACTGTCTCGTCGCGTTGTTGGTTCAAAGAGAACCACCGAGACCCGGTGAATACAGTATTCTCACGATAAATGTCCAAAATGTCTGGACGATAATTGTCCCTGAACTATCCCCACTCCTGCGGGGTATATCACGTGAGGGGCCAAAAAACTCGAGAGGCCTCGGCCGCCGAGAAATGTAAACATAATACGGGTCGGGTATATTGGTGTAAGACCACTACTAATCCGATGACAAAACTTCTTTATTTTTCGTTATTTTTTTATGGATCTTCCACCAACATATTCCTGGCATTTTTCTAATGAAAATGATACCAAATATGATATAATTCCGATGATATTTACGTGTGTAATGGACGACCCCGCGTAACTTTTTATTAAAATTATATGAACGGCAATTAATGTAAATATGATGCGAATTATATCGTGTTTAGTATCATTTTAATCAGAAAAATGTCACAAATATATCGGTGAAAGTCTCATAAAAAAATTAGTAATAATAAAAAAAGTTTTTTATTGGGATTACATTGTGCGGACCCGGCGGGCCTTTGAACTGTGCTGGCGACTGCGACTCTCCGCGTCTCTTTCTTTCCCATACGCTGTCCTTCCATGCGCACGAAAATTTTATCGTCCATTACACACGTAACTATCATCGGAATTATATCATATTTGGTATAATTTTCATTAGAAAAATGCCAGGAATATGTTGGTGGACGATCCATAAAAAAATAATAAAAAATAAAGAAGTTTTGTCATCGGATTAGTAGTGGTCTCAGTCCATTTCTACGTTCGGCACAAGTCAAAGAATAGTATCCCTCGACGATAATTGTTCCTGGCCGGACCCGCGGTTGGGACAATTATCGAAAGAATGCTATACAGATAAATTCACTGACGTACAAATATTTATGACGGAGGCGGCGCGACGCGACGAGGCGGGGGTTTGGGAGTATCGATAAATCTCCAACGAGCGTAACCCGCGGAAAAATTGCGAGTACGTGCGGGCCGCCCTTATCGAGAAAATACGAAAATTTCGAATGCATGAGGCTCGATTTTGCCGATGGAACGCGGACGCAGCTAGCGTGGACAGATGTCCGGGTACGCTTATTATTCCTCGCCGACCGGCACCGTTCGAATATCCCCGCGCGGGGACACATTTCGAGTCATGCTTCATGAATTTTCAGTAACGTTTCGATAAAGTGAATTAACAGAGTCTCATTCCGACCGGACCCAGCTTGGTAACCATGGAATTCGGTAATTCCGATCCCGCAACGGTCGCCCGGGCTCGCTTATATTTCTCGGGGAATGTGTTTGTCTGCGCAATCGCCGCCGCACCGCCATTCGGGAATCGAAGGGAACAATTATTATGTAAGCGAGGCGCGATGTTTGGAACACCGGCGCTGCGGCCACAATTTGCATCGAATCGCGGCGAGTTCTCCTACTCTGAGAAAGAGAGAAGTAACTCGACAGTACGAGAGACGGAGAAACAAAGAATTGAAGAGAGAGAGAGAGAGAGAGAAAGAGTGAAATAGCACGGACTACCGCGCCGTTCCGCACGAGCTAAATTGCATTACCCGCCAGTGCACGGAATATTTTCCGCGGCGCCTTCGGTCCCGACAACCTACTTATCAATTTTGAACCCGAAGCAATTTGCTCGCGTCCGTCTTCCCAACGGATCCCTAAAATTTCAGGATATCGTGCACGATCTCTTCTCTTATCGATGATGACTCCGCAGATTCAGTTTTTAGCAATCGGTTCGTAACTATGTTCTGCGCGATAGAACTCGCGATTCTGATGGATTGACCGCAAATTGGTACTCGTTGCTTTTCAGATATGCAGTCGGAGAAGACCCACTCTACCTGTTCAATTAGAACTAAGGAGCCGGGTAAATGAAAAGTTTAGTCTGATTCAGACCGCGAAGGAAAAAAAGGAACACACTTTATTGAACGATACGTTGCTTCACTCTTAGACCATATACAGGGTGTCCCAAAATGTCTTCAACTCCCGGAAATGGGAGGTTCCTGAGGTCATTTCAAGCGACATTTTCCTTTTGCAAAATGTTGTCCGCGGCTTTGTTTATGTTCAGCCAACCGCCTGCCGGCTCACCGCGCTTTTTTGGGATACCCTGTATACTAATAGACCCGGAATAGGTATAGTATGTGTATAGGAAAACCGAGAATTCAGTGTCGGAAAGATAATGGGACACTGTTACGTCACAAGATAAGTTTTAAGATAATTTCTTTCCATGTACTGTGTACATGGCGCACCCGCTGACCCCCTTCTCCCCATGTAAGCCAAGCGTATATAGGCACTGTCGATGAGCATAGCTTGTACATCTTTTGCAAATGTGACGTCACAGTGTCTTTCAGCTGATTTCATCTTTCGGACACGGAAAATTATCTACGCTGTGTCTATAGGTATATGGTCTAAGGCTTCACTTGTCTAAATACAGACTGGCGTTTAGGACGCTTCGACCGCAAACGCACAGCCGCACACACACACACACTCAGGTCCGCAGAGGCATTCTTCGCCACGAGAAACAAACATATAGGTCTCGCACTCGCTTACCGAGCGCTGGCCTCGGTCCGCAGTTTGTTTACAAACATCCAACATTTGGAAGCGAAGAAGTTACACTGCAACCGTAATACGTCGAGACCCATCCCGAGCCATCGACTTATAGCGGAACAAAACTGTAACTTTCTTCAAGTATGTTTTGGAGGTATATAAAAACGCAACAAAATTTTTGAAAATTTCACAAGATATAATTCTTACTAAATTAATGCAAGTACCAATGTTTGGGTTCGATTCACTGCACCGTTTAAGAATTATAGCAACTTAAAGTTTGCACATTTTAACACGTCTTCTTATGGAGAATTCATAAAATTCCACTTCAAACCCTATTTGAACCTTGAGAAAACGCAACTAGAAATTCCAGTTTTTTTTATATATAGTAAAAATTATGTAATTAATTATGTTCAAATTATAAACTGTTACAAAACGTCAAATTTATCGTGTTGTCATCTCAATAATATACTTTCTGAAGTACTTTTAATTTAAGAACATCCATATGTTATTTTCCATTAATTATAATCGACTTAGTTTATTAGATACTGTACAAAAGAATTAATTGAAAATTACCATTGGTCGAAATTGCGAAGACAAAAATACAGGCCACGATTTTTAACTTTTTTATCTGTGCCTATAACAAAAATTTCAAATATGCCTTTTGTAGATATAAGTATGTTATGTATATTCATTTTCATCAATTAAGCTTGCTAATTAAGCTTCCAATTCAAAGATTCTTACATCTTCCAATGCCTGTATAGCTATTTCACCCATCAACCGGTTCCGATGAAACTTTGTGCACGTATGCAACCTACTCGGATCTACAAAACGCATATTTTAAATTTTCGTTATAGTCAGAGACAAGAAAATGGATTTGTTTAGAATTTTTAAGAAGTAAAATAGTTTCGTTCAATTCGACAAGAATTCTATAATCAATTAAGAAGAGTTGGACTCCTCGGTATTGTTAGTTGTCCGACACAGCCGGCAATTGAACAATATAAACTTACGACTAAATTTCTACTCGCCAATATTGCCTGCAGTGCTGTCAGCGATAAATGAAACCGCAGGTACATCGATGCCAAGATCAATACAATAACAGAGAGTGGATTAATGTACTTCCGAAACAATAATACTGCAAACATACCGTTCTCACGATTCCGGACTTATCGATAATTTGCCGGCACGTTCCGAAAATACAATCGTCGCTGGGAAGACGACGCGACGACGACGGCGAGAAACGCTCTGGGAACGTGTTAACATTTCCCGGGACACGCCTAAAAATATAACCTTGAGGAAGAAACGAAGTTCCGCGACAAATGCAATTACCAGAAGGAGAATAAAGCGTTTCAACGGGCGCACGCTGGTAGGGAGAGACGGCGGACTTTTAGAACACATTATATGAACGACCTGTGCCGCGGAGGAGTGTCGATAAAAGAGACGACGCGACGTGAACCAAAAAAAAAAACAATAGATACTATGGAAACTTCCGGTTGGTCCAAAAGAGACAAACTTTCGTTCAAAATCAATGACATATACAGGGTGCCCAAAAATGCAATAGTTCCTTAATGGGGGTGATTCCTTTCCATAAATTTGGCAACGCTGTCTCAGTCTTAGACCATATACACCTATAGACACGGCGTAGATAATTTTCCGTGTCCGAAAGATGAAGTCAGCTGAAAGACACTGTGACGTCACATTTTCAAAAGATGTACAAGCTATGCTCATCGACAGTGCCTATATACGCTTGGCTTACATGGGAAGAGGGGGGCCAACGGGAGTGCCATGTACGCAGTACATGGAAAGAAATTATCTTAAGACTTATCTTGTGACGTCACAGTGTCCCATCATCTTTCGGACACTGAATTCTCGGTTTTCCGATACACATACTATACCTATGCCGGGTCTATTAATATATGTGGTCTAATACTTATCTTGTGACGTCACAGTGTCCCATCATCTTTCGGACACTGAATTCTCGGTTTTCCTATACACATACTATACCTATGCCGGGTCTATTAATATACATATATGGTCTAATACTTATCTTGTGACGTCACAGTGTCCCATCATCTTTTGGACACTGAATTCCCGGTTTTCCTATACACATACTATACCTATGCCGGGTCTATTAGTATATATGGTCTCAGGTCTCAGTCTGTATGCGGTGTTGCCACACGTTCCGACCTGTACCAGGGACTACCGTGGTCCAGATATATTCTGTTACTTTCTTCTTTTAACGAAACGAACGCAGTTCAAATATCGACGATTTCTCGAGAATGGGAAATTTTCAAATGCTTTTCGAATTCACTGTAACATGAGGAACCGGCGAAGGACAGTCGATAAAAGAGACATGGGAAGAAAAAACAAGCGCGACGGGGGTTCAACGTTGAGATAATATAGAAACTTCCGGCGAGGGTGGATGCTGGGAACCAAGGGTTCAGCGGTGACACACGTTCAGTCCTCAAAATGAAATTCTACGGGTACCATTACTCGTGTTGTGGAACAGATTTATTCGGCAGTCATGGAGATCCTGCGAGCGACCAATAGCGGTCGCGGATGCTCTCCAGAGATACAGATCGTGATTCCTCCTTTCCGTGGTTACCGAACGGGCCGCGCCAAGGAGAAAATAGTGAGGATCCCGTTGAAAATAGCATCGCGCCGCGGCGTGGTCGGTGAATGCGTTTCCAAAGCACTTGAATGTAGATAAAGTGCCGAGGAAATGGCCACTTCAGATACCCGACCGCCACGTACCAGATAATCTCGTTCGAGCATTCGCGTGCTCGCGGCTCGAATGAAATAAACGACGGGAATTAATTGCGTCGAATTAACGCCGACGTGTCTCGGAGATTCGAACGCGTGCACAAGCGCGGATACGTGTCTTTTGATGTCTAATGGGAGACCGCGCGGACCTAATCGACATTACTCCGATCATTGGCTGGAGGTAGCTGCGAAATTTCAGAGTAATCATATTTGGACTCTCGATGATTCCTGTTCCATCTTTTTTTTCTGTAAAGCGTTTGCAATTCGAGCCGTCGAGGTGTCAAGGACATGTGAAGGTCAACTATGTTTTTTCTTTTAAATGGAACGGTATAGTGTTTTGTTCACATTCTGATCTATTGTGAAAGTCGCACAAGGTCAACTGCAATAGGCAATACATTTTTGAAAACAGACGAGTTATTCAGGTGACCCGTTTTAAATTCCCCAATCAAAGAAAGATGAAAATCTGAATTAATGAAGAAAATTAATTGCAAAATTAGAACGGTTAAAAAAACTTTTTGGTAAAATTATCGGAAATGCCTAAAAAATCGTGCGGGTCCACACTATGTTTGTATGTTGAAATGATCATGTATAAGGAGGTCTGAAAATCTTCCAAGTACTTAGGGCCTCCAAAGGACTTGATCTTTAACTATGTAAACAGAGTAACAAAGAATTAGTCGGAAATTCGATTCAACGAATACGAGGAAAATTATCTAGCCTGATTACTGAGATATAATCTAATGACGGACGAATGCGCAGA
Source organism: Lasioglossum lativentre (assembly GCA_916610255.1). Classification (NCBI taxonomy): domain Eukaryota; kingdom Metazoa; phylum Arthropoda; class Insecta; order Hymenoptera; family Halictidae; genus Lasioglossum; species Lasioglossum lativentre. The sequence goes on along the minus strand of OU744357.1, from coordinate 10,842,779 downwards.
ACTTGAAACTAGGGAAGATGAATGAAAATTTTATACAGAGAACGAAAGCCACCGCGGAAATACATCCTTCCACGAAGAAAAAGGAATTCGATTCAAGACGTGGTACAGTTTTCTTATCTCGATATTTTTCGTGCTTGTTTTCTGTAACGAAAGCCAACCCCCCGCCGCGCCGCGCCGAGTCGAAACTCAAACTTTCTCGGTCGGTCTTAGAATAATGGAAACGTGAGGAGACTCTCTGAAAGAGACAAGACTCACCTAGCCAACTAGCTGCCGCGGATATCACTGGGCACTCAATTTCTGCGAGTTTTAATCCGGCCGGCGGAATTCCGCAGCTATTTATTATGTGCCGCGGTAAACGAGTGGCCGAGCGTTTTAACCGTAAATTGCGTCCGTCGTTTTCTTCCCCCGGCGCCGAAAGCCGCGGAAATTGCAAAGTAAAAATTTTTAATTTCACCGCCGGAAACTTCTAATAACCTCGTAAGAGATAGAGTTCGAAAAAAAAGGAGGAGGATGATGAGGAGGAGGAGGAGGGGGTGGCTCTTTCTCTTCGGGAGGAGAAAACAGAGATCGTCGGTCCGATGACGCCCGGCGACAAACTAATTTCTTAAGGCGATGCACTTGGACGATTAACTTCGGATAGAGACGGATATCGACAGCGGAAGGGGGAAGCGGAGCGTGCGAAGAAAGTTAGCAAAGACGATCCATCAATGACCTCATGACGCTTCAAAATGGCGAAGCGGCACGGATATATAGTATACGAAACAACGCTGAGCGACGCCCGTCCCTTACAACGCCGTGGATCAGTCGGTAATTGATCGGACGCCGATGGAGTAAACACTCCGTCGTTGATTGATGAACTAATCAACCCTCGAGATTTTCAACGTATATCCCATCCTGATACAAATCGAATCTTCCTGTTAATTTTCCAGCCGGATATAAGCAAACTTTCTATCCATTAGGTCGTTGCGTGTGATATGTTCGATTTTGAACAGTTCATCAACCGCAACTTTTTTCGAAATAAACTTATACGGGTCCGGCCAGGGACAATTATCGTCCAGGGATACTATTCTTTGACGTGTGCCGAACGTAGAAATGGACTGGGAACCTCGAGAGGCCTCGGTCGCCGAGAAATGTAAACATAATACGGGTCGGGTATATCGGTGTGAGACCACTACTAATCCGATGGCAAAACTTCTTTATTTTTCATTATTTTTTTATGGATCTTTCACCAACATATTCCTGGCATTTTTCTAATGAAAATGATACCAAATATGATATAATTCCGATTATATTTACGTGTGTAATGGACGACCCCGGGTAACTTCTCATTAAAAAAATTATATGATCGGAAATTAATGTAAATATGATGCGAATTATATCGTGTTTAGTATCATTTTAATCAGAAAAATGTCACAAATATATCGGTGAAAGTCTCATAAAAAAATTAGTAATAATAGAAAAGTTTTTTTATTGGGATTACATTGTGAGGACACGGCGGGCCTTTGAACTGTGCCAGCGACTGCGACTCTCCGCGTCTCTTTCTTTCCCATACGCTGTCCTTCCATGCGCACGAAACTTTTATCGTCCATTACACACGTAAATATCATCGGAATTATATCATATTTAGTATCATTTTCATTAGAAAAATGCCAGGAATATGTTGGTGAGAATTCCATAAAAAAATAATGAAAAATAACTCTCTGGTTCTCGAGATATCTCAAAAATGTGGTTTTGACCACCAACTTTGAGGGCTGGGCAACTTCATATGCGTAAGCAGACTTAGAAAAATGATTTGTTCGAAATATATGTTAAAAATAATACATATTTATGAATGTTTATACGTGCAAGAATGGCTGTACGTTATTAACAATTTGTGTAGATCGGAATTTTTAATTTTACTATTGCGACGAATATTATACGTATATTGTCAAATGTTCTTCGTAAACTTTCCGTTATTTCAGCATAGTTGTCGAATATAAAATATGAATACATCTCTTATATAATATTGCCTATTACAATAGACTCTGGAAAATTGCATATATTTCTTAGCTTTTTATTATACTACAAGTGATAAAAACTTAACGAGAGTCGCTTCTCTAATGAGAAAAATGAAATGCAGTATAAAGCCTGATATTGTTTCGATATAAACTTGAACGTTAAGTGGTTTTATTTATTGCTGGGATAAAGATAAGTTTCGTTTTATAATGAAAGTAAGATTTCCATTGAATTTCGAATTTTTAACGTGCCACGGCAATACGAGTGTGTTATAGGTAATTTCAGTTAATTTCTACCGAGACGGAGCCGAGTGCAATTAACTACCACCACCGGAGAAGAGACAGAACTTTTGCACGTTATTAGTACGCTCGAGAAGACTGTCACTCCTTATTACCGCGCCCGTTAATTCTTCTGCGAATGCAACGCTGAAAACGCTCTAATATTGCCGAATCAAATTTCGTGTAACCTTTATGTACTATTATTCGGCATTAGAACCGAATTACATATCTAAACGAAAATGACACCGAAACGGGGTAATAAACGACAAAAATTTAGAGACCGAGATCAAAATTAAGAGACGCTGGATGGTGAATATAATACTTATCATTTAGACAGTTGTTCAACAGTTTGTTTAAATATATTTTCAACGGAATTTTATGTTGATCCATTGATCTTCTTATTGCTCCAAATTGCACTATTTTTAATTGAAATTCATCACCTGGAAGGTTTAGGTGATGCCTTTAAAATGCTGGGTCTAAACGGACCCGGTCACCGCCATCCAAGTGTTAAAATAAATTTTTCTTACTAGTGCTTTATTGTTATGATATGAATACAGTGGCGAACAAAAGAAAGTTTCAAGTTGGTATTTCTATAAATAAATATTAATAATTTTAGCACTAGATGGTTTATAAAATACTTTCCTATGTTCGTTACAATTATCAAGCCAAATAATCAGATAAAACATAGTGAAATTTTTTAAAAAATTTCTTCTATATTTAGTTATTTTTTCTATGAAATTATTTCACTATTCTTCATTGATTATTACAATTTAGTTCAATAAATATTTTTCCTTGTTATAAGCGCTCCAGGGTAAAAAACGGTTGTAACACTATCTCTGGTGCCAATTCTTTATTAATAATTTTAGTTATTACTTGTTATAAAGCAAAATTGCTGCGACTCAATAATACCAGATAAGTCCGTAGGATTTTAATATAAAAATGTTCATTGTAAATGTAATAAATGTGCGTATAATCGTAATCCAAAGTGAAATTGTTACTGTATCTTGAATCAGAAAACGCAGACGGACCTCTAATCACTAGAAACATTCAATAAACTCCGCATATGCATTTTCCAGCCAAATTTGCGTATAGGACCCATAAACAAATTAAAAGCTGGATTGGATACATGTTTTAATTTCGCTCTGTATCGAAAGATCCGAATCGACCGTATTATTCGAAGTAACGAGAAAATAAATTAATGTCCAAAGCAGAGATAATATCCAATTGATATTAAAGTAACATTACTGTTTAATCAATATCGCCGATATCAAATTCATGATACTCATTGTATGCGCACTCCGGTAATTATACGTTGTACAATGTAAAACGAGATACGAAGTACGATGATTGCACCGGTGAACGTTCCTCTGATCTGCACGCTTGCACTCGACCCGTCGATGTACAGGGTGTGACCAAACGAACGAACATTATCTACTCAAACAGCGAATTTCGCTTCATTTATTTGTGATATTTAATTGACTGGGTTGCAACATCTATTCCGTGTGCTTGAAAACAGTTTTTTTCCATTTCTTTCAATTTTTAAGAAATGTTATTTCGATTAAAATATGTTGTCGAGGAGGTGACTCTAATCAACAATTGATTTCATAAACTGGTTAAAAGGTGATCTCTGGTTACTGGAATATTAATGTCGATTTATACTATAGTTTTCTTTCGATACAAGACGATGGCTCGGGACAGGGAACATATTCAGTTGATACACGCCGATTTTGATGAAAGTTATGTGAGATTTTTTTTTATCGAGTATTTTTGAGTTTGTTATTGAGTACTATTGAGTATTTTTTTATCGGCAACCATCCACTCTGAGGGGGTGAAAACAGCCCTCGAAGTCAGGGGTCAAAACCACATTTTTTGAGAAAAAAAAAGTTTGTTAAAAAATTCTTTTGCGACTATATTTCCCATTAAAAAGTACACATTTAAAAAAAAATAAATTTTTTACGACTTCTAGTTTCCCAGATATCTCAAAAAATATGGTTTTGACCCCTGACTTCGAGGGCTGTTTTCACCCCCTCAGAGTGGATGGTTGCCGATAAAAAAAAATACCTGTCAAATATTTTTCGAAGAACTATATCTCACATAAGTTTCATGCGTCCCGCCTTGTGTATCGAAAAGGGCCTTGAAAATCTTTGATGCAAGAAAAATTTGTTTTCACAATTAAAGAATTCTTAAATAAAAACGCTTGTTACCTCGAGTGGACTATAAAAATCTTTGGCTGCTTTTCGAATTATTCGACGTCGATGATTGACGCGTAGGTGATATTCCTTGTTAATAACAAAAGAGCAAAACAAGAACACAAATTTTCGATAAAAACACGGGTTAATGGATATACGTTAAAATTAATAAAAGATCCATTATTCTGCCAACTTATTAAACATCAAATTCCATGTATTTAGTTTGTTTTCACAATTAAAGAATTCTTAACTAAAAACGCTTGTTACCTCGAGTGGACTATAAAAATCTGAATAAAGAAGAATCGCCGTATGACTTGCCGTACACCCTGTGCCGAGAATTGTTTTATTTTTACACGATTGGTTCTGTATCAGAACGGTTCCGTTGCTTCTTTTACCTTCCGCGTTACAATTCAACCATGGAAAACGCGCCGGATTGGAAAGGAAACGGCGGAACGCTGTTCGGGGGAATAGGTGAGAACGAAAATCCGTAATTACGACAAATCACTTGGCCGACGAGAGAATTCTCCATTTCCGGCGGGACAATATTGCCCGACCTGTCGCATCTGCAAAACGAGGAGTTTCGCGCTTGTTTGTACGGTCCAGCTGGAAATTACTGGGGCAATTCCTGAATCGGGCGGAACAAAAATCTCGCGGAGGAAAAATAATCGAGTACCGTGAACGGTGCCGTAGAAAGTTCCTAACCACGAATAATTAATATTTCCATGGTATAAATACATACGTATTGCTCTATTCGCAACTTTCGCGCGTGTGCGCGCAATCATCCGACGAATTAAATTTAAACTTTTGATTGTACAAATAGACGGTTCTCTCGCGAGGACAAATTTGAATTGCGCTAGCGCGCGTGCCTATGTTACTCTTATCTCAAAGTGAAATTAGAATTAATATTCATTATCGTATCGTGCTTCCACGAGATATGTATAATATTTGAACATAACTGCGATTCGAATTATCGTCGAAACGCCGCGTTGCACGGTGCGTCAAAAAGTTCGTTTTCCCGCGTCTTAAAAAATATAAGTGGTATAAAAAAATGCTTCCGACAACATTTATAGGATATACATACAGAAATCAAAGGGGTGATTCCTGACGTCATTTGAAGTAACTTTTTCCTTTACGAAAATGTTCTACGCTGCTTCGTTAAGGAATTATATACACGGACCAATCAGAGGGCAGCTACAGCGGATGGATTCCAGCTCGGCCAATGCCAACGCAACGGTCGGCGGGACCTGTAGCCGCGCTCCGATTGGTCCGCGTTTTTCGTTAATAACTCCCGAACGAAGCCGCGGAGAATATTTTCGCGAAGGAAAAAGTTTCCGCAAATGACGTCAGGAATCACACCTTTCAAGGAAGCATAACATTTTTGGGACACCCTGTATGATTGCTAGACTGCGGATTTTATGCATTTACGACAAAAATGAGTGGGAACAAATAGGAGATACATCACATGAATTTAACATGACTGCTGCATTATTCACAATCTGTCAAAATTATCCAGAAAAGAAATGCATTTTATGCAACCCCCTTTTCTTGTAATGGTTGCAGACAATGTTTATTTTGCATGAAGCTCCGCAATCTAATAATTGCATTTGTTTGATATTACGGTGACCTACAGTGACTCGTAAAGGGTTTTCCTTTAAAACGCGTAATTTACAACAGGTGGAGAAACGAAGTTATAACGATAAATAAATTTCTTTACTACCAAAAGCGTAAGTATTATCACCTTTCTCTATGACCTTCGATGACCTTATGTAATAGGTCGTTGAACTCGTTTTAAGATCGTCTATCATGATACGGAAGCAAAAACATACCGATCCATTTAAAAAAATGGAGGTGACCTTCAAATGTCCGAAGTACCTCCACCTGCAAGAAAACTATTATCGCCACCCTTCGTACTGTGCAATTTTATATCAGCAAATATTTATGTGAAACTTCTAGTTTCGAAGATATCTGAGGTGCTAATTGTTATTGCCCCACCCGGTATATAAAAAATCATTTTTTCATTTCTTGGTCGACGTACTGTACGTCGGGATAAACTGTTCGAACGTTAAATTGCCATCTTCGCTCGGGAAACGAGGGGAGAGGCCACCCCTCCCGTATTTTATTTCGGCGAACGATTTCAATAATGTCGCGGGCCGTAATTTAAATAACAATTCCGCCACATTAGGGGACATTAAGATATGCGAATCGAGGGCGGGGAAAGTTTCATTACTCGTGCTCGAGCATTTATTTCGGGAGCATACATTAAAATTGCATTAACAGCGGAAATGGTGTTACAGAGTTCCCATAATTCATACAACACGCGTGCAACAAGAGCATGGCAAAACGGTGTTCGGTTCTTCCCTTCGTCTCGGAGCGGCGCGACGCGGCGGCATGTTGTGCACGAGAGCTTCTTCCCCTCGTCGCGTTGATTAATTTCTTGGTGCCACTTCTGTCTTAACGACGGCTGGATTCGAAATTGCTATCCTATCTTCGCGACACTGTCGTTGGTGCATTCAGATAATTGGATGTAGAAATGATCGGAATTCAATTGACAAACAATTTCAAGAAAAAGAATTCTCTACATTTGCATGTACTTATACGAGAATAAATATCGAACTAGAAATCAATTAGAGTAAGTGCAGTGATGGGCGAGTTTGATAGGTCTCTAGGGAGTTTTGGACTCTTATAAAACTGTTAACAAAATTACGTCAGAAATAAATCTTAAGAACTCGATCCTTTGAACCTTCTTGTTAGAATGAAAATTATTAATTTAACATTTACTATTTTGTTAATGACAAAATAACGACGCTCAAAACATTTTTAAACATTACCACAACTTCACATCGGTGAACAACTTCACATCGGTGAACAACTTCACATTGGCGAGTGTCTCCCTAATAATAAATTTTAAGTTGCAAAATATAAAAGAAAACTTTATTTGCATTGTTATACGTATAAGAATATTAATCCTACATTATAAAACACTAATGTAAAGTATAAAGTATACACTTGTATTAAAGATTTGATTCTATTTATACTAGTAAATGAGTAAAGTATAAATAAATTAAACTTGATTAAAATCTTTGTTTTACAGTATTGTGCATAAAAGAGGAAATTGTTTTATAAATAACAGCAGTTTCACCATCACTGTAAAACACATCCTCTGTGACCTTGAATGACCTTGAGTAATAATAACACTTGGTCAAGGTGACTTTGAGATCTCCAAAAAAAAAAACATAAAAACAAATATTTTTATGGTGTCCTGCGAGGCCCATCGAACCATTCTGTCCATAAGACAAAGATATTTGAGGTGCAAACTTTAGGTGACTCACCCTGTATAATAAACCCGACGATTACAATATTACTCCTTGATTAAAACACTTCAATTAATTTGCATTCTGAAATCGGATATTCCACATGCAGCGACAAATAAACAGCTTCTTCCGTCTGTCGAAAATATTCCTGCGACCAATTTCATCTACCGCAACGAGCGGGAGAGTCTTCTCATTCACTGAACCGGCGACAAAACAGGCCATTAGCTAAGAATTCATCAAACGCTACGGTCGTTTTTCCGTGGAAACGTTGCGCTTCGCTGGTGCCACCATCTTCCGTTCCCGACCCGGAAGAAACGAATGAATACGGTTGTTCGACAATCGCTTGGTGATTATGAAAATTACAGCATTAACAGGTTTCCCGTTGGCCGGCGCGACGCGGCGCCGCAGCAGTGAAAGTCCCCGCGGCAAGTATAATTAGTTTCGGATAATTTGAATTAATGATGAATCAGGCTATCCATCTTCGAAGATAATATTAATTTTCCGCGGCGAGCGTAACAGAGGATTACGATTCAATTCATATTAATGCCCAACGCGCAACGACACATTTGTTCCAATTTATCTCCATTAAGAAAACTTTCGGCCGTCGTCGCGTCGCAATTACCGCGAAGCTGTTCAAGGAGCATAGAAGCTCCTGTCGCGTCGACAGTTTCTCGTATCTTCCAATTCGTTTTCACTTAACGGCGAACAGAAGGTCGGCTGGCTGGTATCTACCCCGGAGAGGTGATGGTGATAGTGGCATTGAAAGTCTCGCGAGCATCGTGTTAAATTTAAAGGCGGTTCCTAGCGGCAGCGGTCGCGGCGATACGATCGCCGTATAAACGAACCGTGTAATTGCAAACGTGTCCCCGTGACGTGAAATCGGATGAAACGGGGCGGTGGTTCCTGTGGACGCGCGAGAAGCCTGACGAGCATCAGTTAAAAACTGCTGGTTACGGGGAGGAATCAGATTAGCGTTAGCGGTTAGGGGGACAGGCATTTTCTAAATGCAAATTACTCGGCTTCGCTACACGGTAATGCAAGAGGACAGAGTGAACAACGCCACAGCCAGACGACGACGACCAGTGATGAAAACGGATTCAGGCCTGGCATATCTGATATATTTATGCTCCCTGATTTACGTCGATATTTTTTAAGGAAAAAATTCAAAGGGGGGACACGTGAAATTAGTCAAAGAAAACACTGTTAACGCTAGGCTTGCGGGACTCGTCGACTATGACGAGTTCTAAATATTTTTAATTTACATGTTAAACAATGTCGATCGTAAGATGTTAAATCAAATTTTAAATGTTTTCGGCGCAAAGGTTCGATCAATTAATAAACAAGACAACTATTTGCAAATTTTCACAATATGTATTTCTTCTCAACGTTTCGATCTTAATTTAGATCATTCTCAAGAGAAACGACCAAAACATTGCGTCTGTAAATTAACAATGAACAATATAATATATAACTTGTGAAACCAACACCGGAAAACTAACACAAAATAAAATTAAAGAAACCTTACTCACTTGCTTAGTGTCGCAGGGTAATTTTCACATAAAATTTAAATTTTTAATTTACGTTCATCGAGATTGTAGATACAGTATTTTATCGATAAATGTCCCAAATGTCTTACACATATTTGTCCCTGAACTATCCCCACTCCTGCGGGGTATGCCCCGTGAGACGAGAAGACCACTACTAATCCAATAACAAAACTTCTTTATTTTTTATTACTTTTTTATGGAACTTTCACCAACATATTCTTGATATTTTTCTAATGAAATTGATACCAAAAATGATATAATTCCGATAGATATGTTTTTTTTTACATTTCCGTTTTAATTCGTTCGCAACGGGTTAATGAAATCCTTTTATTAAGAGGCAACCGGATAGCTACAAAATTATTCAATCGACTATCCGATATATTTCCGTTAATTTTTACACGGTATTCGAAATATTCTGTCCATTATTTTTGGGTGAAGTAGTCTGTTGTCGAAAATAAAATTCAAACTACTTCACCCAAAAATAATGGACAGAACATTTCGAGTACCGTGGAAAAATTAACGGAAACAAATCGGAAAGTCGATTGAATAATTTTGTAGCTATCCGGTTGTCTCTTAAAAGAAGGATTTCAAGAACCCGTTGCGAACGAATTAAAACGGAAATGTAAAATAAACATATCAATTTCATTAGAAAAATATCAAGAATATGTTGGTGAAAGTTCCATAAAAAAATAATAAAAAATAAAGAAGTTTTGTTATTGGATTAGTAGTGGTCTCCTGGTCTCACACCGATATACCCGATCTGTATTATGTCACACAATATTCGGACACTAGCTACAATTAACTTTACGATTTGATAATTCGTTTGTTGATAAAGCAATCGCCCTGGAAATTGTCTCTAGTAATAAGACATTTATTAATGTTGATAAACATGCACGATTTATTTTAAAAATATACATACGTTACATAATAAAAATTATATTAAACGAAATAATTTGTTTCATTGAAACATATTTGTTTCAGGCATATACAGGGTGATTCAGGCAATTGTAACAAGCTATATCTTTGTTTTGGTTGAAGTTAGGAAAAAATGTTGGAGAAAAAAGGTGAATGGCTTCTAAACGTCTACAAGATGGCGTGAATCGTTTTTCCCTCGCTGGAGGCGTAGCGGTCACATAAAGGTCATTGACAATTTTTCAAATGGATACCTACATTTTTTTTTCTACATATCGATTCTCCTACCTATTCTACATCAAAAAGTACTAGGAGTATATGGCCGAAAAATTAACAGTTACCCAATATATTTTAAAAAATATTTGCGCGAATCACCCTGTATATGTATTTTCTGTGCAAACAATAATTCGTTGCCCCAACGTCATGCGTCAGTGCGCGTCGCACCGCGCCGATACGGTGGTTCGAGCTCTAACGTGAACGTTACCGGAAATTTCCATAAACTTTTCAGCGGGGGTAATGCAATTATTTCGAGCAGGATCGGTCTCATTCAAGAAGCTTCGCTCGCAAAAGGAACTCGAATCAAACGATCCGTCCGGATTCGGAACTTCCCGAACGCTTAAACTTTCATTATTTCCTGCCGGTGCGGCGCGGCGCGGCGGTTGCCGGGTAACGACAACGACGTCTATCAGAGTACAACGGACAGAGAAAGAGAACAAACCGATCGGTAAGTCTGCAATTACAATTAGGATAAATACCTTTAACTACCGATGCTAACCCTATCGTCCCGGGCTGTCCCTTTTACAGAGGCCGCGACGAAACGAACAAATCGACCGTTCTCCGCAATCCAATAAATTCCTTTCCCAATACGACTATCCACTCGCGCTAATTCCGGCAAAATTGTTCCACCGTTACCCTCCACGACGACAGCGCCGAATTTATGGGTTGATCGTACCGTAATTAAAGAATGTATCTATGCCCCCGCATCCACTGTACCGAAAACGTCAATGAGTTGAAATTATTTTACCAATTTTATACTTTTTCTTGTCCGCCACTCTATGTATTTATACAATTCAATGAACTTTTAAAGCATCCTAATATATACCGGGTGGTTCACGAGAAAAAGGTCACTCTAAATAGCTTCGTTAGGATTAGAGATCGAAGAAAATGTTAGAGAGGAAAGTTCTACTGTTAAAGGGGGCAAATATGGTGATATAAAAAAATATTCCGATTGTAGTCGTTTTCAAGGTCCTTTGAAGGACATAGATGATTTTTAAATGGCACCATATATTTTTAACTTCACAGTGTTGTAGCTGATGTGAAGACGAGTTCAATGACGTGGTACATTATGACCTTCAAATCCATATACCTACAACATTACGAAGATAAAAATATATGAAGCTATTTAAAAATCATCGATGATCTTTAAAAGACCTTGAACACGACTACAATCGGAACATTTGTTTATATCACCATATTTACCCCCTTTAACAGTACAACTTTGCTCTCTAACATTTTCTTCCATCTCTAATCCTAACGGAGCTATTTAGGTGGCCTGTTTCTCGTGAACCACCCAGTATACCACCTAATCGCTCATGAAGCAAAATTAGATTTTAAATTTTGTAACATGATGTATTTTGTATTTATAAAACCTGCATGACAAGTGAGCACAAAAGAGGAGGGAGAAATCAGCTTTCGAAAAATTGACTACATAGGTATATTATGTGTATACTAAATTCTCCACTTTATAAGTATCTGTTTAAATTTCGCTTGCATCATTGTTCAAACTATACATATATTATACGAAATTTGTTTGAATAAATTAAATTGTACGTACACAGATGAATTTATTCAACTGAATTTCATTAATTTTTTAATAGCATATTTATACAATATTGTCACACATAATCCAACTAAAATTCATCATCAACGAAATACGATGCTTAAAAGCTCACTTTAATTATGCATAATTGTTCACACTAATAACATTAAATTGAATAAACTTCATTACTATGTGCATACAACATTACTGAATTTAAAAGAAGAAGATTCCGAACCATATCAACCAGATCATTTCGTTGGCATCCCTCTGTATCATCCGTGACAGAACTGCTCATCGTAAATTTTTAAATAACATTGATCAGCTGCACGTTCGACACGTTAATTGTCATATCACCCATATTTGGCACGCAGTGGGTGTAAAAAGTATTCGTACACCTTTTAAAAACGAATAACTTTTTCAAAATTCGACCCAACAGCTTCAGTTTTTTTGTGACGTTACAAGGATTAGTTTACTAGCTAATGTGTAAATAATTTTGTTTTTTAATTGTTATTGGTCGCAATTGTGAAGGAAAAAGTAAAAGGTCACGATGTTTAAATTTTTATCTGTGCCTGTAGTAAAAATGTCAAACATGTATTTTGTAAATCTAAGTAAGTTATATACATGTACAAAGTTTCATTGAAATCGGTGGACGCAGAAAAAAGCTATGGTTACAATTTTTGCTATTTTCAATCATTTATATTTCATAACAACCATGATCGATTTCGATGAAACTTTGTACATGTTTATAACTTACTTATACCTACCAAATGCACCTTATAAATTTTCACTACAGGCACAGATAAAAAATTTAAAAATCGTGACATTTACTTTTTTCTTCGCAATTGCGACCAATAACAATTAAAAAAAAAATTATCTACACATTAGCTAGTAAACTAATCCTTCTAACGTCACAAAAAAAACTCAAGCTGTTGGGTCAAATTTTGAAAAAGTTATTCATTTTTAAAAGGTGTACGAATACTTTTTACACCCACTGTATATTATTTCTCGGGACTTAAAAATTAATTTCCGTGGCGATGGAGTGTGCTCAATATGCTTATCGTCTATGAACTGTAGGAGGATCGCTTCTAATATTTTATTTTATCGAACTCGTTGATATCACCCAATTTTTGTGGTCGCTGAGTGGGCGATCAACATGTTAAAATATCGGTCCTCTTTAAATTACACGGTTCGACCGAATCGCATTCAATCGATCGTAGCACAAATTTTCAATCATAGCCAAGCACTTGCAATGATCGAATAAATTACACGGTTCTACCAAATCGCATTCGATCGATCGATATTTTAAATAGCAATGATCTGATAAATTCTTCCCGAGATATTTTCGTGTGCAAATGATCTTCTATCATTCGCACCGGGGGGGTATGGAAAGAAAAACCCAATCACGTCAAATTCGCTGCCATTAAAAGTCCTTGGGACAGAAAAATTCATGTCCATCGATCAAGTTCAGCTTCCCTGTTTCCCGGACTGACTTCCGTCACGTGTATCGGGAGAAAAATTAAACGTGCCATCGAAGGCAATGGAAGAGATTGTCATATCGGCTAGGGAGGAGGGTGGCGGGGTGGGGGCAGAAAAAAACCCCGCGGGAACTGTGTCAGAGCAAATTGCATCGGCAGCTACGTCGTTCGGCAACACGTGACGGTGACACGAGCTTTCCAATTAATCAAAAATAAACGGTGTCAACAGTCGACTCGGCCGAGTAAAACCGTCACCCGATACAAATGTTATTTATCGTCAAGTATGTAGCGTTACGCGCGGCGCTGGGGGTGTTATTCAAACGATAGTCCAAACGTCATTGAACCTCGCATTATGTATGTACCGGTGGCCCGCGGAAATTTGTTGCCAGTTACCTCGCGTTTGTTCTCCTCTCAAGGAAAATACTCGCAGCGCGAACGTCGAGTGAAAGTTATACTGTTTCGGGTTTGGGTTCGTGCTCGGGTTCGGGTTCGGGTGCGGGTGTACGTACATACAATCCCCGTAAAATGGATTCCCCGGCGGTGAAATTCACGATCAACTGGAACAATCGTGTGTGCAACGCAACAACGAGTTAACGCGATAACGAGTATGTCCAGTGAATAACACGAGCCGCTACGGGATTAAAAACGATCTTCCACTCGTAAATGAATACGCGAACGTTCGACGTAAACGAAATGCAAAATTGAACAGCTAACGTGCAATTTAGTCACGTCAATCATCCGGGAATTGATGCTGCATGATTGCATTTACCCGTAGTCAGTCCGTTTTTCACCGAGGCTTCTGCTCATTTGCTCCTTAAACGTTATTCGTTCGGACGCATGATCCATTTCGATCCCACGTAATGGAATTATCGATCTGTGCCATTCGAAGACTTTCCGAGAATGTAACCTGCTGAATGTAACTTTTGGGGAGATTACCGTGGCGCCTTGTTTAGAGGTCAAATTTGTGTTCTTGGGGTTATTTTAAGAAAAAAATGTATATGTCACAGGTATCGAATGTGCCTGGTTTAGCCGGTAAAGTAGATTTTCTGTTTTTTATAAATCTACAAATATCTCGGTAACTATGCGAAATATGGCAAAATATTAAGATACGTTTTTTGTAGAAAATTAAATTTCCAACAATTTATGTCGTATGACATTTTTTTATCAGCTGCGCAGTTTCCGAGTATATTTATATTTCGGTGAAGTTGCAGAACAACTGCAAATTATGCAAAATAGCAAATACTTCGGTGCATCTAATAAATTATTCCAACTAATATATTATTATCTCTTAAAAAGTATTTCTTATATTCATGAAGTACATCGTCACATGTTCTCCACATTCAAGAAAATAATTTTCTTCTTTTTGGTTCGCATATATTTCCTAATGAACAAACATAAAAAGGGCTGCCTAATTTAAATTTAAGAAAAGTTAATGTTCACAAAATGTGCAAAAACTTCTTTGATTGAAATATTCGTAATTTATGTATGTGTGCATTATTATGTATGTATACATATATTTATAATCATAAAAAATTATTAATTCTAATACAGTTTATACGTTATTTTAATCATACCGACTGTGTCTAATTCCGAAAATTCTTATTATCAATTTGCATATTTGTGAACTATAGATATTATTAGAAATTAATGCTGAGCATTTGCAGTCGATGGCATCTTCATTATCATTCATAAAACTGTCCAGTCTATCACAGAAGCACTTAAATTTTCAATGGCTCTCCATTGGCGATTCCATTACTAAATATTTCACAAAATTAATTAATTAATTGATTATACGAATTCTTCTAACCCGATCTAACGAAATTATCATGGTTCAAATATTGACAATTTTTTACGAGTATCGTTACGACAAGTAACTGGTAAGACAAGCGTTTAATATTGCCACCCGCCCGTTATCCGACATCGATAAAGCTTTCACCTGTTCCTCCGCGCCTGTAAGTAAACCGAAGCCGAACGACGACAACAGCAGCCGAGCCTTTTGTACTCAATTATTTTTAATGTCTCATTGTATTCTCCCTTGCATCGCTATTAAGCTTAATAGCCCGCACTGCTCAAGGCGCGTCGTTCCTTTCTATTTCTTTTTCTTCCGTCCGAGGGTCATAATTAAAGTCAATCGTATTACCGGAAACAGTCCATTAAACGCGTTCCTGGTGCCCGAAAGCCCCCTGTCCTGTCGCGTCGCGTCGCGTCGCGTCGCGTAGCGTCGATCGGTGCCCCGTGAGAGACACGCCCGGCTGGACGCTGGCATACCTCGCGTGTATTCTCTTTTCATCATATTCTCTTCTACTATTTTCCACCCTCGCGATCCTCTAGCCGGCCCGGCCCGGCCCGTTCTTGCCACGAACGCGAATTATAGCGGTCGGAGGAGACACACGTGTGCGCGAGAGCCCACCGCGAGCTTCCCTCGAAGACGTTTCTTATGCTGTTTCCTGCCTGCCGGCGTTATTCGCGTCGCGTTCTTGCGCTAAATACGGAACGTAAATCAGGTTTTACGTCTACACGTATTTTTGTCCCCCGTGCAATAACCCCGGCGGAGCATCGCCGCGGGAGCCGCGCGCGAAATCCGAGCAGCTAGTCGAATCGGCTTTGAATATTCCCGTGCGCGGGCCTGGGGGTGGCGGCAGAGAGAACAATGAACAACGTAAGCACCTTAGAGGAGAGAACACGATAAAAAGATACAGAGAAGAGAGGTTACAGTAAATAACACGTCACATATTCGAGACAATTTATTTTCTATTGCAGTTGACCTTGGCTGACCTTGAGCAACCGTCATTGTATTCTTCTTGAAACACTATCAGTATGTAAGTAAACCATACCAATCCGTTCTTAGAAAAACAGAGTTGACTTTTATATTTATCCTTTACGTCTCCTTGAACGACCTTCCTAATAGGTCATTGTATTCGTCTTAAAATACACTATCAAAATAAACCATACTGTTTCGATAAAAAAAAACAAAGTCGACCTTCATATCTCCTTGACGCCTCTTTGAACGACCTTCGTAATAGTATTTCGCAATAGTAGCGATATAACGCTACTAACACGTCTACCACGAAGTAAGCGCCTTCAACTGATACGTACTTATTACATTAACTATACAGTAGCATAAGGTTATGATTGTAGTATTATATACTCTTAGACCATATATTGTATACCTATAGACACGACGTAGATAATTTTCCGTGTCCGAAAGATGAAATCAGCTGAAAGACACTTTGACGTCACATTTTCAAAAGATGTACAAGCTATGCTCATCGACAGTGCCTATATACACTTGGTTTACATGGGGAGTGGGGGATCAGCGGGTGCGCCATGTACACAGTACATGGAAGAAAATTATCTTAATACTTATCTTGTGACGTCACAGTGTCCCATCATCTTTCGGACACTGAAACTCTTCGGACACTGATTCCGGAATTCTCGGTTTTCCTATACACATACTATACCTATGCCGGGTCTATTAGTATGTATGGTCTAAGCTTATTACATTAACTATACAGTAGCATAAGGTTACGATTGTAGTATTATATATGTAATACAGACTGCAGAATATCCTCTTATCGGAGGTTACAACTGTACAATAAAAAAAAAAACATGAAAATAAAACCCCATCGAAGCTCCTCCCCATTCAGAAGATATAACAAATACGGCGACCCTCCCGTTTTCATCCTATCCCTACGTTTCATACGTTGATGGTCCCCCATTTTCGGGAATTTTTTTTTCGCCTCTTTTTAAACTTTCCAACGCGACGAAAAGAGTGTTTGACTTTGGCGAAACAAATCGGGACGGAAGCATTTCAACCGCGCCACGCTAAATCGCTCCGACGGGATGACGCAACGCTGTTACCGATTCGATTTCGCCGGACCGTTCCCGCCGAAATATTCTAGAATAGAACATTTTACAAATGGACCCGGCGACCGGTCGGGTTCGTGGCGGTGACGTCGAAATGTACGAATTTCCGTTCGTCGACCAGAGAGAGTGAGAGAGAGAGAGAGAAAATGGGGAGAGAGGCTGAAGCGGATCTGGGATCGTCGAAGGGGAATGAGCGAGAGTGCAGAAAAGCACATCCCTGACCATTTTCTCCTGTATCAATAGCTTATCCATAACGATTCAACGGGTTTGTCCGAGCGTGAACGCAACGATAATACGATGGACCGTTCCCATCCCATCCCGTCTCGTCCAGTTAGGTCACCTTCTCCGGCCGCCGCGCCGCCTGTGTCCTTCGTCTGGTCCGTTTGGCCTGTTCTCTTTTGTCTCTTCATCGATTCATGCACGCGACCGACGTCATTACTGGCAGATAATGCAACCATGTTCGGACGTGGCCTCGGATCGATGCGGCAACCATCGTACGTGAAACGAGGAACCCCGGTGATCGTGCTCTGGGCTCGACCAGGGTTCCGGGACCCTGGTGAAAGGATGCTGGTTTAGGGGAACACGATCATCGTCCCCCTGATCCCCGATACTTTACTTCCATCTTGATGCGCAGGAAAATACACGAGAGGTCGACAGACGATATGAACGACAGAGAGGAACTCGCTTATCGCGGAACAGATGCGCATCGACGTATCCGCCGGACCATTCCCGCGACCGTTTCTTCTTCGTGGAAGATGAAAGATAAAAAGGCTGGCCTGGCTGGACAAAGATCGTGAAACGCTCGCACGCGCAAAACCTGGTGCATTGTGGGAACATAGTGTGGTATGCAAGAAACTATTGACGGCACAAATAAACATACAGTGGGTGTAATGAAGTATTCGTACACCTTTTAAAAACGAGAAACTTTTTCAAAATTTCGACCCAACAGCTTGAGTTTTTTTTTTGTGGCGTTAGGATTAGTTTACTAGCTAATGTGTAGATAATTTTTCTTTTTAATTGTTATTGGTCGCAATTGCGAAGAAAAAAGTTTTTTTTTGTGACGTTAGAAGGATTAGTTTACTAGTATAGTGAAAATTTATAAGCTGCATTTGGTAGATATAAGTAAGTTATAAACATGTATTTACAATGTTTCATCGAAATCGATCAAGGTTGTTATGAAATATAAATGATTGAAAATAGCAAAAATTGTAAGAATTCGCAAATCCTAAATTCAAAGATTTTTACATGTTACAATGCCCATAGCTTCTTTATGCGTCAACCGATTTCAATGAAACTTTGTACATGTATATAACTTACTTAGATTTACAAAATACATGTTTGAAATTTTTGACTACAAATGTTCTAAAGAAGTTTAAAAATGTTGATATTCCCAATGTTGGTACAATACATTAGGGAAAGTTAAGGTAAAGAATTTTCGTGGGGTCATGAGAGACCCCATCATACCAGTTGAGGGTTAAATGAAATACGTTGAAAAATTGTTGGCGTAAATACGTGGTATACTCGAACGGTCTGGTCTTGCCAATTTTAAAAGTAGGGTAGAAAGCTACAGTGAACTGTGCAAGAAACCCGACAGTTATCCGTGAACCAATGTACCTGGAATTCGTGGAGCTCCCGATTGCAGTACACGCCATCGCGTTCATCGAAATTCTTGGATCGAGAGGATCAAAAGTGGGTTGTTTTATTAGCGTGCATAGCTTTGATCGTTTCACGGGTCTTATCGAGTGTTGTACGAAAATTACCGATCACGGATTCCCTTGTGCACGTTCCACGAAAGATTCGATGGTTTCCCCCAACGCTTTGCGATCGTTCTCTGATGCAATATTTATTGGGTTACGATATACGCCACTCGTCGATGAATGAGGTAATTGGTTCGAGAGATCGTTTTACGATAGCGGAGAATTCGTAATATGATAGAACGCGGTAAAGGATGGTTATTAAAGAAATTTACCATTTATCATTTATTTTTTCATCGCTGGTATTATTCGCCAAGCTAGCAATTTTGAAGGACGGTGGAAATTGGATTTATAAGTATTAAACAGTGTGTATTTGCTAGACAGTGGATCTGAAAATTTTCTATCTGAATTGCAACAAACTGGAGTGAAATAGAAATATATTTTCTTTCCTAATATGTTTATTAAATTGAAAATGATATAACAATATTTTTAAATTCTTCTAATATTCTTACCGTTTTAAATGACTCATTTTGCATATTAATATTCTTCACTTTTTTACAATTAACTGTTCAACTGACTTTTCAATCATGAACATTCAGGAAATATAACGAAAATATAGACATAACATAAGTAAAATTAACGGAATATACATTTTGCCAGAATCGACATAAATATTGTGTCGATATTACGACACGATAAAGTGAAAGAATTATTTATTGAATTACGAAGAAAAAGAAAAATTGTCTTGATAACAAACAAGTATCACAAGTTATATAATAGATTAAACAATCAATTTAATTTTAGAGGAATTTTGATTTTAAATTTAATATTAGAGAGATTTTCAAGTTTAAATTTAAAGAATCTAATTTAGAGAACTTCTAATAATAAATTTATTTTCAGAAGAATAATCAAGTTAAAATTAGTTTTAGAAGAATTTAATGTAGAGGGATTCTTAGTAACAAAATCCTTCTTATAGCAGTCTAGTATTAATGCATGAATTGACATTTGGAACTGTTCGTGACAATTATCTATGACTCGTCATTTATCTTTCAAGCGAAAGATTCTCTGTGAAAGTGGATTGAAAATAGGTTTAGTTATGAATCTACCGAACAAAACTCGAAACTGACTCGGCCAATCGGCATCGAAGAACACCAATTTACAGTCAAGGATTAATTTCCGAATCTTTTTCTCGAACAATTTCTAGAGCGCGGTAATTGAACGAGAACAAGACTAAAAGCTTTTAGAGGGGGCTACCAAAGAGACTTCGCATTATTCGCGATGTGGAAACGCGGTTAATGATTTTCCCGATATTCCCGAAGCGTGTACACATGCGTCGTTTCCAGTGAAAGGGGTTAAACACCCGCGCGGCAAGCTTTTCGTCTAATTTACCATTCGAACATACATATATATATATATTTCCGGCCGGTTGTTTACAGTTCCCGTGTGATTTAACGGGTCCCGTGTATTATCCCAGAAGATTCGAAATCCAGGCCGCGTGTGCGTCAACAAAAAGACGAAGATAAAACGATCGTTACATCAATCACTGTATATCGAATTGAACCGGGCTCGAGGGTTTTGAGTGTCAGCAAAAATGACGAGTCGAATGCAGAACTCTAGTCAGGGCTAACTGGAATGACAGAGAGAAGCGTGTTCGATCAATTCCACTCGTTTCGAGGCACGTTCGCTACGGTGAAACTGTATCTTAACCAGCAGAATGCCTCGCTGCAATTCAATGGAATAGGCGTGTTTAATTGTGCGCCAGTGTTCAAAGATCTCTACATTCACCCGAGCCGGCTTAGAATCTATACAGGGTGTCTCACCCGATTTTCACATCTTCATTTTTACGCTATTATTACATACTCATAGCAAAAAATATTTCATTTTGAATTAGGTATCGAGTGGGTCTTATTTTGGTGTTATTAGTTTTTTCGTGACTGGAAGTGAGAAGGACATGTGAAGGTCAACTTCGTTTTTTTAAATGGAATATTTGTTAGTACATCAATGGATGTAGTTCGACATTAGTTGTGAAATTGTGTTAACCTATTTATGTCGAAAAGTGAATAGTTTAGGAGACATTTCAACTTAAATAATTGTAAGGCACCATTTACTTAATCCTGTATAATATAATATGTACAGTGAGTCTTATTTTAGTGTTATTAGTTTTTTCGTGAGTGGACGTGTGAATTTATGTCGAAAAGTTAATAGTTTAGGATACATTTCAATTTATATAATTATAAGGCACCGTTATATAACAACCATTTACATAATCCTGTATAATATAATATGTACAGTGGCTCACGAAAGTGTTCGAACGCCCTTTAAAACAGCACTACTTTTTTAAAATCACACCAAATGACGTTTGAAAGCCATAGAGGCATTGGTTCACTAAATGACGTGTAGAAAATATTTTGAAAAAATTGCAATTGTTAGAAATTCCGTGAAAAAATAAATAAAGCACTTCTTAAAACTGACGACTTACTTAATTTTCACAATCATCGGTACATATAAAATAAATAATTGAGCCTTGAATGTGGAATTCGATTTTCTCCGACATTCGAATAACAATAATTCTGATGCTATTATTATAACCACTATCACAGAAAAATTCCCACTAAACCAAACAGCTCTACGGTCGAAATATTTCAGCCGATTCCTTGAAAATCGACTTGCCGAAGTTCGCCGGGTATTAAAAATCATCCGTTCGCGGCGTATCCGTCGTGACGCGCGTCAAATGCGAACAGAGGGAACGTAAACCAATTAAAAGTAGAAAGAAGAAGAAGAAAAAAAAAAGAAGAAAAAAAAGTGAGACAGAAGAGGAAGTAGGCTACTGCTAGTCAAGCGAAGGAACGGTAAAGGGAGGATGGGAAATCAAAAGGGAGCATTAAAAGTTGTCGATGCTTTAGCGGCGCAGCGGTCGTTGCCAGAAAGGACTCCTTTGGGAGTACATAGGACGAGAATCACGGTGGCTGGGTGACGGGGGGGAGGGGGGAGTGGGGAAAGCCCATTCCGCTCATCTGCCGAGTCATAAAGCAGATAGTACAGTTCTATATCCTCGAAAATACATAAATCTTGGCCGGGAGTAATGTACGAGAAATGAGTCCTCGCGTAAAATAAATGATCGGATCAGCCGTCGCGTCGCGTCCCGCGTCGTTTCCAATGAAGACGTTACCCCCCCCCCCCCCCCTTAACACGCAAACGTGGCCGAACTGCCGACTTACCGACACATCGATACGGGTTCGCGCGTTTTCTCACAGTCGTTAATAATACGACGGAACACTGATTCCGTAACGAGAGCAAGAATTAGAGTTTCCGACATGAATCGTACGTTGAACTTGAGGAGTCCTTTTCGATTCTGAACCGAACTCAATCGGACCGGACCGGATCGAACCGGGGGATGGCAGTTCCGAACAATTTTTCCGCGATCACGCGGAAACTGCTGGATAAAACCGTTGATTCTTTGAAGCGCAGAAAATAAGACCCCGCTTCGAGCGGATACCGTATGACTCGCTGTTGAACGTTCGTTCAATCTTCGGTCGTCGTTCCGATAGTTCTATTCCGCGAACAGCGCGCGGCACACGTAAATTGGCGAATCCTCGATAATATGCGTTTCATCAACTCGTCTCTTTTGGAATCCCTATCGTATCGTTTCTCTGTCTCTTTCTTTTTTTCTCTGGTTCCCGTCGCTCCCTCTCCCTCGAGGTAAATTCCCCCAGCTGTCTAACCCAGACCTAACCCAGACCTAACCAAGACCATTTTTTTTTTGTTAAGGAAGAGGAGGAATGCATTTATGCACACCCCCAAATAGGGGGTAGTGTGGGACTCGACCTAACCAAGACCTAACCCAGCCCTAAACCAGAATCGCTGTTGAACGTTCGTTCAATCTTCGGTCGTCGTTCCAATAATTTTATTCCGCGAACCGCGTGGCACACGTAAATTGGCGAATCCTCGATAATATGCGTTTCATCAACTCGTCCCTTTTTGAATCCCTATCGTATCGTTTCTCTCTGTCTCTCTTTTTTTCTCTGGTTCTCGTCGCTCCCTCTCCCTCGAGGTAAATTCCCCCAGCTGTCTAAAGCCACTTTTCCCTGGCGTTTGCAAGATACACTGCTTTTATCGGCACGGCGCGGCGAGCAGTCTGGGAATGCTAACGTTGCCAACGTTCGCGATGAGACGATGGGGTGGAAGGATGCTTTGCCAGAGAACGACAAATTTAGGTAGGCGACGCTCATTTTCGAGGATAGACAGCAGCGTGACTGTAGAGCTTAGCACGTTCGACTGTCTCACAGACATGCAGCTCTTTGAAACTTCCTAACCAGTGTGTGGGCACCCTTCTGTACTTTTCATGGTAATGTACAGGGTGTAAAGAAATGTTCGGTCTTGGCTACCATGGGCGTATTCTACATCTTCGGATCGATGAAGATCTGTTAAAAACAAAGTTGCCGCAAAATTGTCCTTGGCCTTGAATGTTAAGGTCAAATATTTTTTTAATTGCACGATGCATAGAATGCAATGCGATAAAAAAATATTTGACCTTAAAATTCGAGATCAAGGACAATTTTGCGGCAACTTTTTTTTACAGATCTTCATCGATCCGAAGATTTCTTTACACCCTGTACAGAGTGGTCCAGTACATATTATCTCCGTTGTTTTTGAAAATATGAAAAAACTCTATTAACTGAAGTCTTTCAGTATATAAATAAACAGTAGTACAATATGGGAATAACAGTTTTTCTTTCTAGGTGAAAGAATTTCGGAGATTTCAAGGTCACCTTCATTTTCTTTACATAGAAACATAGTATTATCCGATGCAGCTCAACATTCTCTATGAAAATGTATTGACCTATGTATGTCGAAAAATTAATAATTTAAGAGATAGCTCAACTTTAATTTTGTTGAATAATGTAGATCTTATTTACCGTATTATCGTGTTTATCGATCAACTCGAAATAATATCTAGGTATAACTCTGTTTTTGAATTTAAGAATGTAAGAATTTTTTTCAGACTCTCGGAAGTACAATACTATATTTTTATAATATTATAGACATCTGAAACTGTTTAACCCTTCAGTGGGACTTCAAAATGTACTTTAAAGATGCGATGATTCAATCCAATTATGTTTGTATGAGAGAATAAATGTTAATATAAATCGACGAATAGTTAGACATTAAATAATTATTGCATAAATTTTAGTAGGGCCGCATTCTCAATCATATCCACATTTTCAACCATATCAAATATATTATTATCCATTATGTTTCTATTATATTTATCTCAACAAACTAAAGATTTGTAAAGCTGATGACGAAAAATGAATAATGATCACCTATCGGTTATCGAAGAAAAAAATGTGTGTCGATCAGCATTATTTTAGCCTCGCTATTTTCAGAATAGCATTTTAAATTACATCACCCAAGAAATGACGTGGTGCTAACGATGTTGAAGAAAACCTTGCAGATTCTGTTACGCTGACTATACATATCTCATTAATAAATAACTCGAACAAATGAGCGAAGACGGCCGGGTTAATTAGATACATTTCCATTACATTTTGAAATAAAATATTTCTCGCGCACGTAATGCGCAATGCTAATTAACTATAGTCTGTCCGATTCAGAATTATACAATAAGATCCGTCGTTAATGGAAAATTGTAATTATTTCTCTGATAAACATTCGGTGACACCTCAATGTTTCTGCGCGATCACAACGTTGAAAAAACTTTTACGAGAAATATGGTGTCAGAACGGTGATATCGGAACAACCCGAAAAATGAGGGAAATTGGGTAATCCAAGCCCTGACTAGCAGCTTATTGACTCGGACGGATATTAATTACACCGAATCGATGACAAGTGTGACCCTTTTTTCCAATTCACCTGCATTACTCCCAACATCCTCGAATCGTGTGCATCACACTCTGCAAACGTTGCGCACGCTTTAATTATTATTATTTGACTGCGGATTTTATGCATTTATGAGAAATGGGTGGAACATAAAACAATGATAATACCGTTATTATTTTAAACATATTAGAATCTTGCAATCGATGCTGACAATTTTTATTTTGCATAAACATATGCAGTCTAATTATTACTGATATATATTATTAACCAAATAGTTTTTGTTTACTACTCGTATTGGAACGTTACGTTAACTTAAACCGAATTGAATGGCATTGCTTGAATAACTGAACTCATTTTTGGAAATTAATTAACAACTATGTATGTCGAACTCGCAGAAATTTACATTATTCATTAATGTTTTCCCTCGAATTGAATTATATGAGATTGATATTAAACTTGATTTATTTTCCTATTTCATCGTGTGTTAAATATTTGCATAACTGAGGTATGACAACAAACCAGCGACCATACGCGAAATTAAATATATTCCGCGTATATTGATTGAACGTTTTCTCCCGTTTCCCTCTAAAATAGGACGCGTATAATCGCGGAAACAGTTTAAAATTTAAATATCGCACTGTACTTGTAGAAGACACTATTTGACCTTCCAAGGTCTTCGGGCATCGTCACCTTATAATTAAAAGCAGTTATCCAAATTATTAAATTTTAACATTAATAAGTAAAGTCCGTGTATTATATTTAATTTAATTAATCTCCTAATATATGAATTTAAATTTAATTCTAGCGTCTCTGAAATGTTCGGTGAAAATGAAAATTTACAGAAATATTTCATTTCATCCCTTCATTTAAATTCGTCACGCATAAATTGTAATTACCATGTGACAATCTCATTATTGTACTTTCCATTTGAAGTACGATTTCACTCACTTCACTCGCTAACTAACAACTAGTACAATAAATGTTCGCAACATGGAATACTAGATTTAAAAAGTTTTTCTTTGTAACCTGCATAAGGTCACGAAAGAACTAATAAATAAAATGAAATAGTTGAAAAAGGTTCAAATACTTCGAAACTATAGCAAAAGAACTGAAAAAGTAAAAATCGATGGTTCGAAAAAGTGACCGTGTAACATGAAACACTAAAAAAATCGACTGTTTGTTTCACGTTTTAGAAACTTTGGTACACCGTGATCTTTGAAAATATTTCTTTTCCAATACCGAATGTTGCATCGATATTTCCAGGCAACAGTTTTTATCAGTCCACTAATAACGAAAATAATTGATGGTCCACTTCGTATATTATTTATGTATGAGACAAAATTGTCAAGTTTTGTTTTTTCAAATAAAATGATATTCCAAAATTCCTTATGGCAAGCATAGAGTATAGATGTCATTGATTTTTGTTAGTATGCATCCTATTTGGTATTTTAAACATTACTATAAATGCATATCATACATGATATGGAACACACACTTTAAATCAAAATAACATTTTTAAAAATGGACCACCCGACTTCAGTTTTTGTACTAGGTTAAATGCATTAGTTTCCTAAACGATATGTAATGAAAATTTTGGACAATGTGCATTTAGTCTGTGGAATGAAAAAAATTATAGAAGTTGGTAGTTACAAATTTTTTTTTTGAGCTCGTAAAGAAAATTTAAAATATGTCTTTTGTAGATTCCCATAAACTATACACATGCTGAAAATTTCATCGAAACTGGTCAACTTGTTTACGAGTTGTGAACGATTAAAAATCGT
Organism: Lasioglossum lativentre; assembly: GCA_916610255.1. Classification (NCBI taxonomy): domain Eukaryota; kingdom Metazoa; phylum Arthropoda; class Insecta; order Hymenoptera; family Halictidae; genus Lasioglossum; species Lasioglossum lativentre. The sequence continues at coordinate 10,816,070 of OU744357.1, read as the reverse complement.
GAAAAACTGTAATTTTCACAATTTTTCAACTGTGACCCCTGAAAAAATGGTAAAATATTTATTATTTCCTCTATAATTCTGACCAATGGCAATTTCTTTCAAAATTTCTTTTTCTCGTCATGTAGTAAACTAATTTTTTCAATATTTGTCCAATATTAGAAAGGTGATCGTCCTTTTTAAAAGTGTCCGAATATTACAGTAAACGCTAGATTCTTGTCCAACAGCCGTGTTTTTCATGGACAAGAATCGTGCCCCAGAAGTGCTTTTTAATTAATGACTGCGTCTAGATATTGCGCCGACCGTGCCGAGCGAGACTTCAATAGAGAGCCGAACATAGAGAAGGACAGAATGAAATACGGTTCGCGTGACTGTCCGCGTCTCTTTCTTTCCAATGCGCTGTCCTTCCTTGCGACCGAAACTTTCACCGTCGATTAAACCACTAAATACAATTGAAACTATATCGTGTTTGGTGTCATTTTAATCAGAAAAATGCCAGAAATAAGGTACCGAAAGTCCCATAAACAAATAATGAAAATTAAGAGATTTGTAGAATCGATTCCTCGAGTCAATGTGTGGTGTTCACACCGATATACCCGAGCCGACATCAATCGTCGCCGCCCTGCGGAGCAACTCGGCGTTGACAAGCAGTGGAGTGGGTAGACACTGGACAAGAATCGTGCCCTCGCACCGGAAAAGAATCAAGCGTTTACTGTATTGTGATTCGTCGTATCAATTCGTAATTTTAATTTTAAGGTCGAGCTAATTGTAAGCCGAATGGCGAAGGTGTGTAGGAAAGATCTGAAAGGTGTTGGCGAGGGTGAGAGGGTGTCCATATCCAGCGATTCACCGTGTAGCAGACTAGAAAGTCACCGAACGTGAAATCGCTTTCCGTCGACTTCGACTGTGTCCCTGGTTTCAGCTGTGCAGCCGTACACGCAATATTTCTTCGTATTATTTAAATCTCATTAAACTCGAATGCCAGTGGCCGTGGATACATCTTCGGAGTCACGGGTTGCGCGCGCGAGTGCGAGCGCAATCAGTGAAATGTACGAGACGATACGGTTGATGCAACATAATGCCCACCCACCCAACCCCTCCTGTTGCGAGCGCGTATAATGCACTCGACGCGACGGCACGGGATTTTCGGAATAAATCGTCAAAACAAATAAAATCGTCGGTGCTCGGGAGGAAGGGTAATGCTCATAATTCCATGGGAGCGCGCGCGCGTGGACTCGTATCGATTCGAGTGCAGCCCGATGGTTTTGCAAAACAAACGCACCTACAGCCTATTCGTAGCCGGAGCACCCGTAATCTCTAATGCGTAATATCGGTGTTCACGGTGGAATGAGCAACGCCAATAAAATTGAAATAAACCAGACCCCCGCGCCAAGGCGAAGTCTGCTGGTCAATAATATCGGCGTTGCAATCTATCGAGGACCGGTATCGACCCGATCATTCGTAAAAGTGTTCTGAAATTAAATCATTCAAAGCGTATTTACACACTTCCTCGCTTCGGATCAGCGGCGGATCAGCGGCGTGTCAGCGGCGTTCAGTCGAAACAATTTAAATGAAAATCTTAAGAAAAAATTAATTATACAAAAATTGTTGCTATATAAGTCAATTTCGGTCAATTGGGTAGGCCCCCAAACTGTGCTAGCCCAGGGCCCCAAAATTAACGGTCCGCCGCTGCTTTGGCTAGGCCGTGTCTGAATATATCGGAATGATTGGAAACGTGATATGTACAGTGTACATATACCCAAAGGTGACATAAATAAATAATAATAATAATAATTTCAGCCATCTTTAGGAATAAGGATTGGTTATATTGATTTTTGTCGTTTTTCTAACCTCTTAAATATTCTTAAATATGGAAGAAACAAAGTTCGTTATAAGCACTTGATGCTTTTTTTTACCGGAAAAGCTAGATGGCGCTCTGATTGGTCCGCGTTTTTCGTTAATAACTCCTAAACAAAGCCGTGGCGGACATTTTGGGAAAGGAAAATGTCGCTGCAAATCACCTCAGGAATCGCTCATTTCAGGGAGTTGAAGGAATTTCGGGACACCCTGTATATACCCAAAGAAATGTTGAATAATTCCTCATGGATGTACAGAGACTTCCAAAAATATTCGGACACTAGGTATAACTAACTTTCGATTTGATAATTCGTTTGTTGATAAAGCAATCGTCTTGGGAATTGTTTCTAGTAATAAAACATTTATTAATGTTGATAAACATACATAGTTTATTTGACTGCTAGGTTTAACCCTTAGCACTTGGATGGCGACTCTGAGACACCATTAACAATTGTTATGCCATTCTTAAAAATATTGTTCACATTATTATTTTTGTTCGTATTTAATAAACTACTAGATATTTACATATTACATAAGATATTAGATCAGTTTCAAATGCAAAAAATAAAAAAAAATTGTATAGAATGGAAATATTCTAGAATGGAAAAATTTTTCGTTTTTTAGTTAAAATAGCTCCAAGTGCAAAGAGTTAAAGCTAGCGATTCAACCTTGGGAACCAATAATGAATGCCCGGGTAGACCCTCTACCACTGATGAAGATCAAATCGAAATTCTCTGATCGAGAATAACTCACACGCTACACGGCACGCGATTTAGCAGAAATGTTAAAAATATCAATAACCACCATCCACGAGCATTTTTTTAAGCTTGGATACGTAAATCGTTTTGATGTTGCTGCATAAAAATCCGACTGACCGCATTTCCATCTGCGATTCGTTCTACCGATGGAAAAACACCATTTTCGAAGCAAACGGTGACGGATAATTAGAAACGAACCACCAAAAGTTCCCATAGTAATCGAAATGAACCACCATTACCCACCTCAAAAGCCGATTTATAAAAAACCACGTTGCAAAGTTTTTCGCAACAAAAAAAAACCTGAGTTACGAAAGATGAATGACGACGAAGAGTTTATACGATTGACTAAAAATATATCGAAATTGAAATGTGCTGCCTTTGAATATTTCAGTACACCGCGGTTGAAGCGTTTGCAAGGAACGTGAAAGATGAAAACCGGAATAGTTACACCTCAATGATCGATTCACTTCTTCCCAAAACGAAACTGAATAATAAAACTGAACGCCGTTTATTAATTTACACAGGATTAGACATGTGTCACTGCCGTTTCACCGTTTATTGTGAGCAGTGGCGCACCCAGGATTTCATCTTAGATGGGGACGAGTTGAACAAAATCGAATGTCTCTGTGTAGGTACAACAAAGCCAACCCATTCAGTCGTGGTTATGTCATTGTGGATCTTAAATATGTTTTCAAAATTCTTAATGTAGAAAATGATCTTCCACTGACGCACGTCGTTACCGGAAGCGTTGCAAATATTTTTAATAAATTATAAATATTAGGATATATCGTTTTATCACATTTCAAAATCGCATCAATGGCATTTTTGCATGGAGACCATGGACACCAATACTGACACGTCCACAGCCACAGACGCACAACAATAGGCAGAATTCAGTGTTCTAGTATCGGCAGTTTTTGCAAATACGTCGGAACCTAAGTGAGTGTATGCCTTATTTGTATAGAGAAAAGTTGTTCAAAATGTTTAGTTTTAGAAGTAACTATTCTACGGTTTAGCTAATTTTCCAGTGTTTCGTTTCCTTTTTCTTGGGGGGGGGGGGGGACTTGGGCCCCTGGCTCCCCCCTGGGTGCGCCACTGATTGTAAGCGAATCATCCAAAACTGATCCTACGTAGTTCGCTAATCACTTTGGACGATCATTTCGCACGGCACATTTTCATTGTCAAGAGACGATTAAAATATAATTCGATTCTGAATATTAAGAGCTTCGGCGAGCGAAAGACGCAGCGAAAACAGATACAATCTGCAGCTTAGTAATCGCATTCCGCTTTAAACTTTCGTGTTTCTTGTTAGTGAAAAATAATAACACGGTCAGAGCCGGATGGGTAGAGAGGGACTCGTGTAAATTTTCAAAGTCATTTCGTCGAAATTCGAAATTGCCGGCGATTCGCGCGCGCGAGATATCACGGAAGAATCGTCACCGGGTTAATTGTTTGGTATATCGTCGTTGCAAATAAAATGTTTGTCCGCGGTCCGTCAGCGAGCCAGGTCACGGATCGACCCGATAAATCGAGAGAACAAAAGCCTCGAGTTTATTAGATCCATAATATTTTACAGGAAATTGTTTCTACGTGAAGCCATTTTTCACGGGCAGCCGATATGATGTATTATCGGCGCGCGAGACCCGATACCGTCATCGTTATTGTTTTTCAACGGATTCTGTTTTTCCGCGACGCCTCGACGAAGCTGTTGCCCGCTCCGCTCCGATCTATTTCGTCCACGAATTTCTTTCTCTCTCCACTCGCTACGCTGGAGAAGACACGGCGATACGACCCATCCGCGACAAAAAGGATAAATCAGACTGTTACCGGTTACGTCGCGTCGGGGAGAGCGAACGATATCTCCTCTCCGCGGAACTCTATAGGAATCAAGGGAAACGGGTAAAAATTAGAGATACCCATTTCACGTGTATTGAACATACACGTGTAATTAATATATCCGTCTAGAAGTCCGGATCCTATTTAATACACGGATACACGAGTCCACGTGTATCAAAATACAGTAAACGATTGATTCTTGTCCGGAGCGAGGGCACGATTCTTGTCCAGTGCCTACCCACTCCACTGCCTGTCAACGCCGAGTTGCTCCGCAGGGCGGCGACGATTGATGTCGGCTCGGGTATATCGGTGTGAACACCACACATTGACTCGAGGAATCGATTTTACAAATCTCTTAATTTTCATTATTTGTTTACGGGACTTTCACTACCTTATTTCTGGCATTTTTCTGATTAAAATGACACCAACCACGATATAGTTTCAATTGTATTTAGTGGTTTAATCGACGGTGAAAGTTTCGGTCGCCAGGAAGGACAGCGCATCGGAAAGAAAGAGACGCGGACAGTCATGCGAACCGTATTTAATTCTGTCCTTCTCTATGTTCGGCTCTCTATTGAAGTCTCGCTCGGCGCGGTCGGCACGATATCTAGACACAGTCATAAATGAAAAAGCACTTCTGGGGCACGATTCTTGTCCATGAAAAACACGGCTGTTGGACAATAATCAAGCGTTTACTGTATACGGATATTACATGTATAACCGAGAACTTGAATATACGGGTACAGGTGTGTTGTCCGTGTATTTTGACACACGTGTGAAAGAAAATGTATATTTTTTCAACAATGTTACAGTGAATTAAAGTTTTTATATTAAAGGTAAACATACATATTTACATGTTACACAACCGAATGTATTATTATTATTAATAAAATTAATATTGGTACCCGTGTGTATTATCCGTGTAGCTTGATGCACGTGTACCCGTGTATTATATGTGTGTTTCGATATGCGTGTACACGTTTACTTCAGTACCCGTGTACAAAGATGTACACGGATTAAAATACGAATATACAGGGCGAGGCAGTAACTTTTGCCACCTACAATAACTCCGAAAGTATGTTAGTAGTAGAAAAGTTTTCAAAACAACAGATGCATGGGACAACAGGGGCTGTAATATCGCGTTAATCTTTTTTTCCTAGGTGGAGTCGCTACAGAGAAGTGAAGGTCACCTTTGTTTTTTTTTAAATATAATGCTATTTTTTGGTACCTGTTTTCTGATAGCGGCTATTGAGACGAATCAAACGAGGTGCAGCAACATTAAGGTCTTTGAAGGTCAGCAAAGGTCATTTATGACAAAAAAAGCGAAATAAACTTGCATTTATAGAAGGTGTTCAAAGTGATTGCCATTGGTATCAATGCAAGTTTATTTCGCCTTTTTTGTCATAAATGACCTTTGCTGACCTTCAAAGACCTTAATGTTGCACCTCGTTGGATTCGTCTCAATAGCCGCTATCAGAAAACAGGTACCAAAACATAGCATTCTATTTAAAAAAACAAAGGTGACGTTCACATCTCTGTAGCGACTCCACAAAACATTTCTACTGCTAACATACTTTCGGAGTTATTGTAGGTGGCAATAGTTACTGTTACTGCCTCACCTTGTATGTTAGTACACGTAAACACGTGAATACGTGTATCCTCAATACACGTCCAAAACCGTGATCTCTATGTAAAAATGAAAGAAATACAGATCGCAGGTGCGTCCAGGTAACGACGCCCGAGGTAGGCTACGGACTCGCCAAGTTTTATTGAAGCATCTGTTGTGTGGGAGCAGCAGCTGATGGTCGAAACTGAGCCGAAAAGTCGGACGATCGTGGACACTGGAGGATCCTTCAGAAAGCCATTCGACGTGCGCGAGGATATTCCAAGGGGAGAGAACAAAGTCGAAAGGAGGAGGAAGAATCAAGGAGAACAAGCGGAATCCTGGGGCCAGCAAATAGGTATCGTTATTACGCTCCCGAAGAAGGATAAAGAAATTCTGCAAGAGAAGTTGCCGGGAAGCGAAACCAGCGGAAGAGACATATATGTATATACGCGGCTCGGTCGCTCGGTCGAGGTGAATGCAAAGGACTGATGCGGAAGGAAACTGTCCAGAAGCGTTTCGCAGGAATGCGCTGCGGTCTACGCGATACACGGTGCGTTGGTATGCGCGTTTTCTGGACAAAATTCCATCACTCGAAAATTGTAGATGACATGAAAAAATGTTTCAAACGCAAATTCTAGGATGTAGAATAGGGTGGACTTTATTTTTCGACCAAAAAATTTTGGGCACGCCCCCCCCCCCCCCCCCCCCGAAATATTGTTCCATGTCCAAAGTTTTAGATCAATCGGACGTCGGGAAGGCGTGCCTCATCGAGCGCGAAGATCAAGAGTAAACTTTGATTTTTTAAATGGAACCATATATTTTTTTATACCAATTTTTATTTTCTATACAAAGAAGTATTAACTCATGTATGTCGAAAAATGATTAGTTTAGTATGAGTTATTTTAATTTAAATATTCCTAAGAAGAAAAAATTCGCCATAACATTTAAGTAAATTCAATCTTCTCACTGCTATAAGGTGTTACACTTTTATATACAGGGTGTCCCACGTAACAGTTTTCATGATTTTTTAAATATGTAAAAGCTGATCAGTTTTCGATTGGCTACACATTCCAATAAAAAAAATGTTCGAAAATTTCATTTTCACTATTGCCAAGGCCACCTTCATTTTTTTTAATGGCACTTCAAGTTCATCCGAAGGTCATGGTAAACTAGATCGTTGAATTCGTCCTGACACGGGCTGTAATACTGTTAAGTCAAAACTACAAAGTGCCATTTTAAAAAATGAAGGTGACCTTGACAATACTATAAAAAATGTTTTTCGAACTTTTTTTTGAAAATAGTTTTTGTCAAATTATCAGAAGTACTTAAAACATCGTGAAAACTGTTACGTGGGACACCCTGTATGCTTGCTAGGTTTAGTGTTAAAGACATCGGTGCATTGGTTTCAGCTGAACGAGGTAATTAAAAGAAGAAAGAAATCTTGGTTCCTGTGCTCGGCAATCGATGCAAACATTTTTTATTTTGCATAAAGGAGCACTTGTACGAACGTTTCACCAACATGACAGTCGGTTTCTTGATTTGTTGTCCATTGTCAGCTCACTGTGGCGACGCTCGAATATAATAATACAGGACACTGTGGAAAATGACTCGAACGGGGTCGTTTCTTTTCATGAGAGTAGCCCCGAGATCGTTTAGCCGGAACTTCTTGAAAGCATCGCGACTCGAACGAAGACGGAAGACAGAACAGAACAGAACGGAACAGAGCACGCGACGCGACTGGCGCACGAAAATTAGACGTTCTGTGTCGCTCTGGAAGTTCACCAGGGGGGAAAAGGCAATATCAATGACGAGGAGATATTTAATTGTCGCTCGTTGCTTTGCTATCGCTTTTGCGAAGCGCTCTTCTTCGGATATAACAGAGAGAGAGAGAGAGAGTTCGTGAAGAACGGCGGTCCTCTCGTCCCCTCGTTATCGTCCCAGCGAGACGGAACTAATAAAATACTTCGCCCCGACGAGAAAATGCGGGATGAAATTGCGTTAGTTTTTAAATGTCGCGCGCAAGTTCATCACGCGTGCATCCGTGAACATAGGCGTCGCTCTCGGGCGCGGTCGCGCGCGCGCGTGTGCGTGTGTCAACAATGCACTCGCGAAGCCTGTGTAACCTAACACGGTTACGTTAATCTAGTTTTCATAACGAGGTGGTCTGAAAAACGGGGAAAACATTTCCAACAAAAGTAAAGAGTGGGGAGGGGAAAATAAATCATAAAGGAGAAACATGCCCGTCAAAGGCTCATTTTCTCCGAAAAGATGAGATTAAACGGAAAAGAGAGAACGTCACACACGGGTCATCAAAGTGCACTTTCTAAAACCGAACTAGAAAATGTTCTGCGAACGCTGCACTATGGTCCAGGAGACCGTTTTTCTTGGCCAAAATTCAATTTTTCGACTTTCAAATTTATCAAAATTTCTTTTTCTCTCTAATAAGAAACCTTTGAAACCTCGAAATTCAAAATATTAGATCTTTCAGATAATTTTCCGAGCAGATATAGCGTTGGAAGTACGAAACTATGAAATTAGAGTTACAATTAAAACGGGTCATCAAAGTGCACCTTCTAAAACCGAACTAGAAAATGTTCTGCGAACGCTGCATTATGGTCCAGGAGACCGCTTTTCTTGGCCAAAATTCAATTTTTTGATTTTCGAATTTATGAAAATTTCTTTTTCTCTCTGATAAGAACCCTTTGAAACCTCGAAATTCAAAATATTAGATCTTTCAGATAACTTTCCGAGCAGATATAGCGTTGGAAGTGCGAAACTATGAAATTAGAGTTACAATTAAATAGTTTAATTATTCCTTGCACAATGGTGAAATGAAAAGTGCTATGTTCTCCTATGCGTGAGCAAGTATATTTCAGTTATATCAATCAATATACGAATAATATAAAGTTAAGTGCAATGTAAACTTTAGGTAGAGATTAAAAAAAATGCTGAAGAATGCTAGCTTTCAGATTTTTCTGAAAGCTTAGACCTTCAACATGTACACGTGTAAATTGTAGCTGCAGTTTCCTGCAGTTTTTGATTCTATGTGTATTTTAACAAGCAGACATTCAAAGTAAGTGCGCGCTCTGCTGCTACGTTCTGAACGCGTCACGCATTTTAAACTTACACGCGCATGGTTTACAGTGTATATTATACTTTATAGAATTATATAATTGCTACAGTTATTATTTATCAGTGCAGTTATATAACGACGCCTTCAACAAGTCCGTCGAAAATAACTTTATGGTACGAACAACCCATATTGGAAACCTGTATTTTATGTTTGTTAAATAGAATTATTGTATAGATTTTTGTTTATTAATAGGTAAATATAATAATAAGCCCCAAATCCGTATGATTAATTGATTATAGTCGGTAACTGTCTAAAATATAATACTCATTTTGTTCAAATATTTGTAATTTTTTAAACAATACAGTAATAACAAGTTTTTGTTATTTCGTTAATTGTAATAAAATTCCTCGATTCAAAAATTAATGGATTACTCTTGTTTGGAAGCTTGAACAGCCAGTTTTCAATTATTATTCATTATTCGCACGATTTTTCAGACATTTCCGGTGGTGTGACAAAAAAATGTTTCCTACAAAAAGTAAATCAGTGGACAGTCTTCTACAAATTTCAATATAAAAAATTTTTTAAAAAATTTTCTTTTAATAAAAAATTGAGTTCACCTTGATTATTTATTGATCACTATATATTTTTTATTTAATAACATTACAGCTGAAGCCAAGACGTATCCAACGACCTACTTACTGTGGTCTTCAAGTGTTGAAATAACGCTGAAATAGGCGTGAACAGCTAAATCGTCATTCTGGCCCACTATGCGCCGCGCCGGCTCGAAAAATCAATGTTGTTAGAGACAACAGCCATTTTCAGTTCCTCCTACTCGAATGATTTTCTTTCTGCTGGTCCCGCATGTAACGCGGAATTAATGGTCTTCCGGTTACAATAGAAGCTGCTGCGCGCTGTATCGAACGCCGGCGTCAGCTAGCGCCGAATCATGTTGAAGAATCGCAACACCCAGAGCGCACGAATACAAACGTCATACATATATTGAACTCTATTTCGTAATTCCTGACTCGTTATTCTTACCGATAATTACCGAAAACTTCGGCGTAGCAGACCTAAACATACCACCCTGCAATTACTTCTTCGCGAAAATTTCTAGCCGAAGTTTCATCCACGAAGTTCACCCCCGGAATTATCGATTTTCTACGGTTTTCGTTTCGGCGAATAGATCCATCCGCGTTCTTCTAGGAGGAGTCTCGCGACCTCTCGAGAACCGGTTAACCTTTTCTCTCTTAACACCCCGTGTAATCGCATTAACCCTTAGCACGCGAATGACGACTCAGAGTCGCCACTAAAAATTGCTCTACCATTATTCACGGTATTGTTTACATTATTAAATATGCTGCTATGTAATCAATTACCAAACATTTCAGTATTGTATGTTATGTATTATATCATATACACAGGCTCACGAAAGTATTCAAACGATGATATATTCATACTTGAAAAGAACACAGACTGTACAGTATACAAAATATTTTGAAATTATCGTATGTATTGTGTATGGGGAATATGTGTGCATAACGTGTATAAATTTCATTGAAATCATATAACACATATCCGAGTTAGAAAGACTTTATTAAATTTAATAACACATTGGAGGTCACAAAAGTATTCGAACTGTACATTTAACATTAATTATTAGCAACATTAATTGGACTAATCAAACTTTAATATGAAGTTGACCCTCCTTTTGCCGTTATTACAGCCCTAAGACGGTTTTCCATAGAAAATACTAACTTTCACGTAATATTTATGTCTTTCTAACTCGGATATGTGTTATATGATTTCAATGAAATTTATACACGTTATCCACACAATACATACGATAATTTCAAAATATTTTGTATACTGTACAGTCTGTGTCCCTTTCAAGTATGAATATATGTATAATCGTTCGAATAGTTTCGTGAGCCTGTGTATTATAGGTAAATATAGCTATGAGGGGACCCACCTCGGATCACTTTGACCTTCACATGTGTTGTCAAGGACAACATTCGGAACAACTTTTGTCATTATATTTATCCGTCGCTCGATCATAGTATTGTATTATATCAATTTCATATCCATAAAATGAAAAAAAAAATCATGTAGAATGGAATTATTCTAGGTCGGAAGACGATGTTTAATTTGCGAGTTAAAATAGCTCCGAGTGCAAAGGGTTAAATCTGATGAGAGGACAGAGTACCCGTAGAAATAATTATAATAGTATATCCTGACCGCGTTTACGACTGTCCGTCGCGTCGCGTCGCGTCGTCGGCGAAACGAACGAGGACAGGCGTCGAGCGAATATTACCGTCTACGAGAAAGGAGCCGGACGACAAAAAAAAAATACGAAACGAGAAGTAAGGCCGAGGGAGAGATAGAAAAGAAGTCCTCCTTAATAAAGGAGAGAGGGGGAGAGAGAGAGTGAGAGAGAGAGAGAGAGAGAGAGAGAGAAATAAGGGAAGGAGGAAGGAAAAACAAGGGAATATCAGCCATCTCACACCCATCGTGACAACGTCCGCGTCCCATTCTGGCTTCAACGTCCTTTGAGCCAAACCACCGCACCGTTCACGCCCTCTTCGCCACCCTCTCTCACCCTCTTACTTCCCACCCTCGACCGGTCCACCTCGGCAGCCCCGTGCACAGACTGGATACAACGAGCCGACACAAGGGAAGGGGTTTATATTCCGTTGTATCGTCCCTGCCTTTTCACGATGCGTCGCGTATATCCCGGCTAAACAGGCCATTTCATCACGTTTCGTTTCGTTTCGTTTCGTTTCGTTTCCTTGTGCCACGTTACGTCCGTCCCTTTCCCTCTTGCTATCTTATTCTTTCACGGCTGCTCGCGCGCGTCCTCGTCCATCCAACTGGCCGCGAGTACGCATCACACTACTTTCTTACCGGCCTACTTTCTACAGTCCAAACTCTCCCGACGATTCGTGTTAATCTCTGCCGCGAGATCCAGCGAAGAAGATGATACATACATATATTAGGTTGTTGCACATGGATGTCCGATTTTGAAGAAACGCATCTTTTCTAATTAAAGCTTGTATCGATTCCAGTGAGCACCGATCAACATATTCTGCCCAAGCTATTCGTGTTCCAAGCTAATATTTTATTGAAAGAGGGAGAGTATGCGTAACCATAGGCAAGTGCAATTCAACAGAATACGAGATTCAAGCAGAGTTGGGCACAATTTTTATCTAAATAAAAATTTCGAATAACGAATAAATGATAAAACAATTTTTATTCGTTATTCGAAGGTTCGAATAATTTTTTCATCCTTCATTCGAAGCATTCGAATAAATCTTTGAATAGCTTTTGACAGCGACCGACCAACAGCATGCATTGTAAGCACCTGGGGAATAATCAAGCATTATTGACAATTTAAACTTTCATATTTTTATAACACGAATAATATTTTTAATACGAATGAGTTGTAGAGATCGTCCCGAGGAAAACGAGTCCAAACTCGTGTGTAATCGGACAATTTTTGTTGATACGTAATGTTACGATAAAAATTATAATCTTAATAAAGATAGTCCAAATGATGTCGTGTTTGGACTCATTTTCATCGGGATGATCTCTACAACTCATTCGTATTATAAAAATATGAAAGTTTAAATTGTCAATAATGCTTGGTTCAGCGCTCGTCGAGGCTTCGAATAAAAGATGAAAGATAAAATATGAAAAAATTATTCGAAGTTCGAATAAATCCGCTTCGAATAAAAAAAATTATCTTTATTCGTCGGATAAATTCTCGTCGAATAAAATTATTTATTCGAACCTTGTCGAATAAAGATACTTTTTTTTATTCGAACCTTCGAATAACGAATAAAGATAAAGTATCTTTTATTCGAATCGTTTCTTAAATAATTTTTTATCGAAATAATGCCCAACTCTGGATTCAAGATATGATAGTAGATGTAAGAATATATTAATATACAGGGTGATTCTGGCTACTGGGACAGGTTACTTTTTTTTATCATGCCTATATCGAAACATGTGCCGTGTATCACTCAGATCAGCCGCGCCCGATGGAAGGTTAAGTAAACATAGAAAAAATATGACACACTACGTCCTAACTTCCTATGGCCTTAATTTTTTATGCACCGATGCAACCACCAGGTGCAATTGCACTTTATTTTTTAACGCAACCCAATTTTTTTTTTGTTGAACCAATCGATCCCTTTTATTATCCTGCGTTTAAAAGTACTAACCCAAGGTCATCGAAATGTTAGTTTTTCACGAGATATTTGACATTTTATATGCCCCCATTATGTCAAATACAACTCCTATAATTGATATTGAGAGTTTGAATACTTCTTGGAATAAAATACACTTCTGACAGTGTAAAATCGTGCGTGATTGTCATTGGTGAATAATTACATCCTGAGACACGATGATAACAATGGTTTCGAAAATGCAACAGCCCCGGTTAGTCTATTGTTGAATTTTATCTTTGTAAACGCGTATCAATATCCTCCCAATACAAATTATCAAATAATTACATCACCAGCGTTAAACTATAAAGCTTTAGCGATCCCAATAATGACGATAAGCATCAAAATTATAGGCCAGCCAATCGTTATCTCTGAATTATAATTAACGTTTCCAGCAACAATTATTCAATTTCCTGACGTTTCACTCGTTTTTTAAATCGGAATATTTAGACTGCGCAAATCATATTGAACGAACAAGGGGAACAAATAACAAATTACCGATTGTTATGATTTGCTTAGAGATATCGGTCAGATTAAAGCAGTTTTAGTATATTGCTTTTTGTTAATCTAATATATTACACATTTTGTTAACCCTTCATTCCAGAACTTGTCACCAGAATTATTTACTGCAGTTACATTTCTATTTTACAACATGCGATTATTCTTATGAACAAAAGACTGGTTGTTGAAAACTATGGGAAAATATTTTCAAAGAATGTATGAGGGTTAATATGTCACTTTAATCATTTATTCGTATCAATTGGCGCGTTTTAAAATTTCAGCAGGGTGTGGTAACATAATTGTGGTACTACAAACAAATATATTATATAATCAAATTCAAATTTGGCGATGCCGAACCGCCAAGGGCCTAGACAGTACAATGCAAGAACGCCTGCAGTTTAATCGTTATTTTAGGACACGTTTACAATATAATATTACTTTAACATTCAGCCCCCACCCTTTCAGGGTCACACCCTTTTTATTCCTAGATTCAAACCAAATATTCTTGCGAGATTTTGTTTCGTACCTTACATGACTAGACTGCGGAACTTTGTGCATTTATGGCTTCTAGAAATTTTCAAAAAATGCTAGAATATAAAATTCCACAGAATTTAATACGATTTTTATTTATTTCAGATCTATAGCTTTCTTGAAACTTGCCTACAAAAATTAAAAATTGCATAAACATCCGCAGTCTATAAATGACAAATGAAAAGTGCCGGTGATTATGAAAGTGGTGCGAGTCTCAAAATTCCAAAGAAATTCATCTTTTTGAATTGAAATCGAATTGAAAAATATTATGCACTACATATTACCATGGTAAAATATTTTCCGACCAAATCGGACGCAAAAGTCTAAATAAAATAATCACCGGTACACTTGTCAAACGTCGAGGAAGCAACACACGCATAACAGCAATGCAAAAATAATAGGATTTTTTTAGCGACAAAGGTTTGTTCGAATCAACCGAAGGAATCAACCGGTACTCTGAAAGCAATTAAACACATTCTAGCGTACAGTCGAATGAAAGTCACTCGCTTAGACAAGTACAACGGAATTCCTGCTATTTCCTCGAACACGCTAAGCGCCGGCAATTATTATGCGACTGTGTGTTTCGTCTGCGATGATCGCGCGAAATTCCATCCGCGGATAATCGACTGTTCCGAATCGAAGGGAATTTAAATTTCGATAAGGGAGCTTACTCGGAAAATAGAATTCCTCGAATGTTTCCAGTGTCGCGGGACAATATTTAGAGTGAAAGCAAGGAAATCGTACGCATAGTGTTTACGACAATAAGCGATGTTTTCAGTAAAAATACGAGATGGGATGGCGGGAGTCGTTTCTACTAGACGATAGCCTTCTCTATCGTGAGATCCATTACAGATGTGTTTCTACTACGAAAATACTCGTCTTATCGTCTATCCTTGGCCGAACTTTGAAGACGAACGTATCCTGGACATTAGGGTGGACCTTATTTTTTTACCAAAAAATTTTGGACACGCCCCATCGAGCGCGAAGTAAACCTAAATTTTCGACCAAAAAATTGTGGGCACGCCCCCTCCCCCAATATTGTTCCATGTCATGAAAAATAATATATCCAAAATTTTAGATCAATCGGACGTCGGGAAGGCGTGCCTAATCGAGCGCGAAGTTTTGAAATAGAAGTAACTGCGCGATCAATGTGACGAGTATAGTGAAAATTCAAGTTAAATGTTTTAAACCTTCAAACATATTATTATTCCTTACATGCACTCAAGTACAAGTGTAGTTTGTACGAATTAAGATTGTTTCACATTAATTAGCCTGTCTAACATCCGGTTAAAAATATTATGCTCTGATTACATATAACATATTTATGTCGAACGTTAATTCCTCTACTTTTTAAATTAGTTATAAAAATACAAGTAAAAGAATTGGTACTCTTTCAATAAAATACATAAAACTTAGCATAAATATTTATGAAAAATATGATAATTAGTTAATTGTTATATTGAAAATATTACATTTTGGCACTATTATAATCAATATTTTGACACAAGAACATTTAGTCTTTCCTTCAAATATTCCCATTCCTACAAAATTTCATGTTTTTCGCAACTTCAACGTCAATGAGGCACGCTTTCCCCTTATCCAATCAACTTCAACTTCTGCAGAAATTATTTTCTTAACCAGTAGCACAATTTTGGGGGGAGAAAAAAAAATTTGACCAAGTATAGCTAAGGTCCACCCTAGTGGACATAGTCTTCGGACACATCGTTTTGAACGAACTCTCGACGAAATAAACGCGAGAGAATTGCTCGATCGAATCTATCGATATTGTCCTTTGACCAGTATGTAACGCGTCTTCGATAGACGGTGATCTTAAATACCGGTTGGTCCGACCACTTTGATCAGCGTGTTATCACTATCAATATTAATATCGGGTTACATAGTGTACTCACGTGTCGCCTGGGAGGTCTCGCAGTACAAGACGACCAAGAGTAATCCACCCACGAGGAGCGTAGCCAGATAGCACGAACCCGAGCTGCAGCCCATCACGGCATCACTACTGATTTGCTACAATTTTCACAGTAATCCTCACCGTATCACACAATGGGGGGGTGGCCCGATCACGAGCGTGCCGTTCTTTCACCACCGTAAAGGTAAAACTATTTCGCACTGTCACTTAGCAAAACAACCGGCTGTCATCCGTGGCAGAGGGTCCCATTCGAATGCCGACCACGTCGTCGTCCAGTCCAGCATCAGCATCCGCGTAGAACGGGTGTCGCACGGGATTTCAGTTTACTCTCGGGTAGCACTCGTCACATGGCTTCGTCAACTTTTCACGCGCATCGTAACTCCTCGTGGCCCGTTGTATCTCGCCGCGGATCGATCCAAACTTCCCTGCGATTCGTCGCCACCCCGCCGGATACTATTCATCGAAGATTCATCATCGAGCTCACCCTCGAACGTTGCCGATTCACCCTCACCGTCGACTCCTCGCTCATCGTTTCACCATTCTGTAAATCCCGTAAAGATACTTTACACCGATTCACGATCAAACCCGACGCGGCGCGGCGTTTCTCGTTAGAGGATCGTCAAACTTTACGGAGCCCATCCGCATCCCCGAAACTCCCGACCCAGCCTCCAAAGCCCCCCATCCCTTTCTCCCCCCCCCCCCCCCCCCACCCCAAGTGATTAGAATTCTATGCGGACTCAGACCCGACGATGGAAAGGCAGATCGGGCACAGTTTTCTTTGTACGCGCCGAATCTCTGTATGAGCTAGCAGACCGCCAATGCAATTCCACTGAATGCATACAGCCCGGGCCAATTATCGAAGTTTAGGAGACCAGTTAAATCTCCTCGGGCGGAACGTCGCTTCGCGTCGCGTCGCGTCGCGTCGGCCGAGCGGACACGTTCAACTTTGCCGGTGAAGCGTAGTTGCGGATGGTGTAACTTAAATCGCACGCGACCAGCGTGTACCAATTATTCGATGTTTTTTTCTGCTGATGTTCCACGCGCACGAACGTATCTCGCATATTGGCAGCTGAAAAGAAGTCACCTGCCGCAAAGGGGGGGTCCCGACACGCTCGTAGTGTTTACTAGGCATGACCGTTGTAGCCGATATTTTTCGCTAGAACGGAAAATACGAGCGACTCGGGGCCGTGCCGTTCCCGCATTCCTTCCGAGCGACTTCTTTTCAGCTCCCAATAATAACGTGTTACATATTGGGAGCTGAGAAGAAGTCACCTTCGATGTGGGGCAAGGGAAGTCTCTCGCTCGGCACGCATCGATGCTTCCGTAGTCCCAATGTTTAGGCTTCGAATGCCATAGTATGTGACCTCTATAGCCAATATTTCGCGCGAACCCAAACAACACGTGACTCGAACGCGCCCGTCCCGAATTCTCTGACGTCTTTTCTTATTCTTCTTTCTGATTTTAGGAAGAAGAGGGAACCCTCTGATCCTGCGCACACTCGCGGAGTCCTCTTTCTGATCTCTATACGTGGGTCCTGATCTCTATATGTGGGTCCTGATCTCTATACGTGGGTCCTGATCTCTATACGTGGGTCCTGATTTCTATACGTGGGTCCTGATTCTCTATACGTGGGTCCTGATTCCACATACGTGGGTCCTGATTCCACATACGTAGGTCCTGATCTCCATAGGTGGGTCCTGATCTCTATACGTGGGTCCTGATCTCCATACGTGGGTCCTGATCTCTATACGTGGGTCCTGATCTCCATACGTGGGTCCTGATCCCACATACACAACACGGACGTGACCGAAATGTACACTATTCTGCAGAGACTCCGAAGAATGAGAAATCGAAACGATAGAGCGAGACACTTCCCTTGCCCCACATTGCAGGTGACTTCTTTTCAGCTCCCAATAATAACGTGTTACATATTGGGAGCTGGGAAGAAGTCACCTTCAATGTGGGGCAAGGGAAGCCTCTTGCTCGGCACGCATCGATGCTTCCGTATTCCCAATGTTTAGGCTCTGAATGCCATAGTATGTGACCTCTATAGCCAATATTTCGCGCGAACCCAAACAACACGTGACTCGAACGCGCCCATCCCGAATTCTCTGACGTCTTTTCTTATTCTTCTTTCTGATTTTAGGAAACAGAGGGAACCCTCTGGTCCTGCACACACTAGCGTAGTCCTCTTCCTGATACATACGCGGTCCTGATACCACATACACAGCTCGGAGGTGACCGAAATTTACACTATTCTGTATAGACTCCGGAAAATGGAAATATTCATTTGCAGAGCCTAATAGACCGTGAGTTTAATAACGTTCGCTTTCGGAAACCGCGATGATTCGCGCGGTAATTAAAATAGAGAACGGTATGGGGGTTTTCGTCATTTTCCACTGGAATCCCCCCAATTCGTCGCCGATCATTTGGTTCCGTACAAATCACGTATTTAGGGCGCGGCATAAATCATCCGCGTGTTTCGCGGGAACGTATGGCCTTTTAAATGGATCGGGACCGAGGATCGTGTCTGCGATCCGAGCGTATCAGCGTCGCGTTATTTCATGCATGTATCCGAGAATTGTTTGTTAATTAAAAATGCCCGGATGAATCGTTGGTAGCTTCGACGGCCACGCGACGAAATGAGAGTCCACCGGTGTATACATAGAGATGAAATACGAAGCAACGTCGGCGGACGCTCGTTACGCGCCGCCGAGGAACCCGTGCGGAGTTCATAAATCGCGTGGCGGGATTAGTCGTCGGGCCGGGTCGGTTCGTACCGGGTCGGTTCGGTTCGAAGCGTACGAAATAAAACGGCTCGCGCTGACTGTCGCGAGATTTGTGTATCGGCGCTGGTTGGAACAAATATATTCGCGGGTGCCAAGGAAAGTAGATCGCGGAAGCCGTGTATCTTCGTATCGGTTTATTCCCACCTCTAATCAGTGGGTCGACGAGAGTCGGCATACGGAGGCGTCCCTCGTGTATATGCATCGAGAACAAACCGCTTTGTCTCGAACGGTGTGCGGAAACCCGTGTACCGTTTCTACGCTCGAATTGTTCGGTTTCTGCGGGAGAACGGGTCCATTAACTCCCGTTTAAAAAAGGCTACCAGCTCTGGAAAACCATCGTTTCCCGTGTCAACGACAGACGTTCGCTTTGCAACTTCGCGGAGGCGCGCGATTCGGTGAAAACACACACAAACACACACACACACACACATAGTCCGGTGGAGAAAAAAACAGCGGAACATGGTTTCCTTTTTTTTTTTTGTTCTCCCGGGGAAAAGCAAGCTTCTCGTTTGTTTCATTTTTTTATCCTTCCGGGGCGGAGCGAAGACGAAGTAAACAACAACGGGAACGACAGGTGGAACCGACCACGGCCGAACGAAACAAAGTGGAGGGCACACGTTCGCGAGGCACGTGGCAGGTGACGCGGGTATAGTGTATCACGGATACGTATGTATTAAATATAAAACGGTTCCGCTCGGCGACAAAGGAGAACGACGATCATCTCGATTTAAATGCCAGATGCCTGTTCGCGAGACTCTCACGCTCTATCTCTCGCGTACTCGGAACAAAAGCGCAGACCCGCCAAAGGGCCCCAGCGTGACTTTGACGGCTTCGAGTGAGCTCAAATATCATCACACGCCTCCGCGCGCGCACACACAGACACACACGTGCTCGGGCAATGTTGATCGACGAGCTCTCTCTATCTAGCGTTGTCACCGGCTCGACACGTCGTCGTAGAGTCGAGTCGCGGTACGAAGAATTCCTAAAAACGACGAACGAAAAGATAAAAGAGGGGCGGAGAGGAAGGGCAAGCTTTGTCGGCCGAAAAAGACGTTCGCGCGAGCCGTTTCAGCTGCACGTTCACACTCTTTTGCAGCCGTCCGCTATTCTAGATAGATTCGCGCGACCCTTCTCGCCGTTCCCCGACTACTTTCTGAAACATCGTCCACGCACTTCCCCGTTTCCATCCCTTCTCGTCCGGCTAAGCGATCCGAAGAGAACGTGTATCTTTTAAACCGTCTCTTTCTTCCACGGGTTTGACGCACGTAGCAAAAAAAAAACTTCCGACGACGACGTACCAGTACGCGAGACAGCTGTCGTCCCGGTTGTGTTCGATGTTTCGCGACGACAGCAATCTGGCGGAACACGCGGGTGTCACAGTTCGAACGGCACACCGAGAATCCGGCTCTCGTAACGCACCCGTCGCGTCGCGTCGCGTCGTCGAATTCGACGGCAACGGGGGCGTAGTAAATCGTTCCCGGGGCACGGGTTGAAAAAACGCGACGACAACGATCGGAAACAGAGAACAGAGAACGGAGCGGAAAAGCTGTACGCGACGCGGTACGCGGAACGAACAAGCCTCGAGTGTACTCTCGGCTCCGGCTCTGCTTTCGGAACTGAGTCGAGAGAGAGAGCATCGTCAGAGTTTCAAGGGATTCAGAGCTACCCCTACCCCCTACCCCCTAAGCCCCTACCACCGGAGTCGACCCCTGTCTCTCGGCAACCCGCGTGCTCCAGCGCTCGCAGTTTTCCCCTGAGCCGCCAGCCCCACTCGTCCCGCAAGGATGTCCCCCACTATCGAAAGCATCACCACCCCAGTCGGCAGCGGCGCGGCGCGACGCGGCGTCTCGGCTGCGCGCGGCCGCCCGAGCGCACGGACCAAGCCACCACGCGCGCACTCGAATCCAGTCGAATCCAGGCACGCGCGCGTCACCACCAACTCCGGGATCTCCGCGGGCCACATGCGGGCTTAAAAATACGCCTCGTTACTCCGACGACGCTGTTTCACGCGCTATGCCGTGCCACGGTGCTCCGAAATCCCCGAAACGTGGCGGTAATTCGTTTACTCCATGGAAACGACGTTTTAAAATATTTATGCAACCGTATTCGAACACACCGATCGTAGATCATAATAGAACCTGAAAACAAACATCGACATGATATGATATTTTAGGAAAATATTTTCATAAATTCCCATTTGTTTACTGTTTTGTGTGTAATCCTTGATTTTTTTTAAGTTTTATCGTATAGATATTATTCAGTAAGTAAGTTAGTTGAAGTTATTGAAATGGAAAAGAATTACGAATTTGTATTAAGGCGCTTTGAGACTCACCGATTTTTTTTGTTTAAAAATAGACGTAAATATGACAAGCCAGAAAAACTTTGCGACTTTTCGTGAGCTTGTCAGAAATATGGTCACAATGGTTTTCCCATTTCTTCGTTGTTTTCAATATACAAGCAGGCTAAATTTTTTAATTTACAAGTATTGTAAAAATGCACGTATAGGAAATTTATTTAATATATTTATTCCTTGGGACATATATTATGGTGAAAGCCTAAATGCCGAAAATCGGACTAAATATATTTTTGGTATTTTTATAAAATCATCCGAAGTAGCCACTTTTAGTGCTCCGTAATTCTAGTTTTAAGGGTAGTTATAATTTTTCCCTTTTGCTAACACAATACACGTGTATTAAAACTAGAATATTACGGAGCACTAAATGTGGCTACTTCGGATTATTTTATAAAAATACCAAAAATATATTTAGTCTGATTTTTGGCAATTTTGACTTTCACCATAATATATGTTCCAAGGAATAAATATATTAAATAAATTTCCTATACACATAGTATACCGAAAAAATGGCCCGTAAACGCGCCAGTATTTTTATGTAGAAGTATGATATTATACCAGTACTATCGTATTTCGAGTTCTACGAGGGTTACGAAGGTGCAACCGAAAAATGCCGGCAGAAGTTTCTCCGACAAACTGCCACGCAATGCATCATAGAAACGGCGCGACGAGAACCGGGGACTCCTCACGGAACGATACCCTTGATCAAACTATCGCGAGATTATGTGGGGACCGAGCCACCCCTCGTTGTTAACACCTTCGAGCCCACGACGGGGCCATTACTCGCGATGTTTACGCCCCGAACTCTCCCCGCAATGGTGATACTAACGATTATATTCTAGGGGTAGTAATCTTGGTAGGATTCCTTTGTACTTTAGTTCGGTGCTGTGAGGATCTTTGAGTGAACCCTTAATTGCTGTTCCATAGTCCGTATCTCGAATGGATGTCGTTTGGATGTTTTTGAGGAGATACACTCGATTACAAGTTATGGCATACAGTAACTAAAAGTAAGGTAATTGAAGGGGGAAAGATGCCAAATACCTGTATTCTCGAATTTAGATGCTTTTGCTGGGTAAAATAGTATTCGAAATAAAAAATACAAATATTTTCAGAGATTATTTGTTCAATCGATACATTGGTTAATTTTAACTAAACAATTACTTCTACATTCATGGAAATATTTATTTGATTTTACAGGTACAGGGTATAAAGAAATATTTGGTCTTGGCTGCTATAGGAGTATTCTAAATCTTCGGATCGACGAAGATCTGTAAAAACAAGTTGCCGCAAAATTATCCTTCACCTTGAATTTCGAGGTCAAATTTTTTATTTAAAAAAACTTATCGACCTTGAAATTCAAGGTCAAGAACAATTTTGCGACAACTTTTTTTTATAGATTTTCATCGATCCGAAGATGTAGAATACGCCTATGGCAGCCAAGACCAAACATTTCTTTACACCCTGTACATGTAATATGTAGTTACTTGAAGTAAATATTCATGTAATTATTAGTGTAACGATACTTTTGTATACAGGATGATTCAGCTAAGTGTGCCACCTAAATTACTTGTAAACTATTTGCAATATGAAAAAATGGTTTCAAGAGTAAGATGTAATGTAATAACTAGCTTTTATCGATTTTGCTTTTTTAGAGAGATATGAAGGTTAACCGTGAGTTTTTTTTTTATTACAAAGGATAAATTCAAACAATGCTCAAAATGTTCTTCATTACAAATGTATAGATTTACGTAATCTATCGATAAGAGATGTGAGCGTGAGAGATGAGGAGAAATTTCAATTTTCTTAAAATTAGAAATTTTTGTTTTTTATTAATTAGCTGTTTACACATTACATCAACAAGAAAATGTTGAGTATCCGTTAGATTAAGTAACATTTAAAGAAAACTAGAAAAACAACAACTGTGTTATTTTATTTTTTAGAAAGCATTATAGTTTTATTTAGTTCAATGAATGCTCAAAGCAAGCTCCATTTACTTCGAAGCATTTTTGAACGCTTTAAAAACAGAATGCTGCATTGCTGGAAGCGTGTCAAGCAGCTCGACTCAAGCATTACCGCCACATAAGCATTCCTAATTCGACTGGTATTTCTTAGTTGACATTCAAAAATGTCCACAAAGAGAACCAGTGGAATTTGTAAAACAATTTTTGTTGTACATATAGAATTCGAATCCTAATGCAGACAATTTAAACTGTTATAACTAGACAACTAATTTTATGTAATTCTGACAAAAATGAGAAATTTTCCATAAATTAGTACATATAAATCTAAATGTGCATACAGATCCACAATTTATCATACTTTCGAGTTAACTTAGGTCCATGAGCATATTTAAATTTTAGTAATCACGTGTTACATGTGATTTTAAATAAACTTGATAAAATAATTTTATTTTTGGAGATTAACACGTTTCGTTAATCTGCTGTTAAATCTATTACAGTTTGCCAGGGACGACATGAAAATAGCCATTCACAGTTTGGGAGCTAGGAACGTATTAAAATAAACAAGTATAGTGATTTTTCCTAATCCTGTAGGGTGCCAAACGGTGCGATCTTTAGAATATGAAATTTCAAAGGTTCAGGAACGAGACCCGAAACTTATCCTTTTGAGCCCTAAAGATTGGATTTGGGAGTCCTTGGTCAATAGATGATTCAAAAAGTAAACACTATTGAAATGTTACCCCAATATCTACCGTATAAATAGAGACACCGATATCAATGACCTTGAAATATGTTGTCAATGTCAAACGAAAATGTGAAAAATTATTTTGCTTTAACCAATGTGTGCTATACAACGGTATTACCACTATTGAATCTGCTTAATAAACAGTTTAATTTGACGGTCCCAGTCTCATTTTAAATAGGCAATTTGATTGAAATAATTTCAGAAAATTTCTAAATTCAAAATCATCTCACGGTCAATGATTTCAACCAGAATGAATTCCAATTAAAGATTGACTAAATTTTTCATTTAGTAAACGTTGATCGAATATTATTTAAAACATTTTTTTTGGCATATAAACATATGCAAAGTGATAGCTCATCTTAGAGGATACACCCTGTATATCGATCTACATACGCAGTAGTTAGACCTACGAGACGCAGAATGCTTAAAAGAGTAATTGTTAATTTCAATTTTACAATTTTTCTTCATTGAATAAATTACGTTGATTCTATGGGATTTTTATGGTCTAGTTTAGCAGTGCACATGTAAACAGGTTCAAATGCTGGCACAAGTCGGTTGAATTTAATGCTAACAGTTACGTCGTTTGTTTCTCAACTTCGAAACGCGAACGTTTTGTATCGGAGATACGATCGCAACGACGACGTCGAAGGACTTAACTCCAATCAAGTCTCGGGAAAAATTCCATCTTGCCTCCAGGGATCTATTTCCTATTTTACCGTATCTACGGGATGCCATAAACAAGCCCTTCCTAAGAATGAAAAGCATGAAAGGATCGAAATGCGCAGCCGGCAGAGGTCTCTCGACAAAAAGTTTGCTCAAAGTGTATGTCTCGCCTATTCTTCCGCGATTCCAACATTCACAATCGTTCTGAAAGGGGCGATACGTAACGATACAAAACCGCGGTCGATGCTTCGAAAGATATGGTAGAAACTTGCAGACTGATCGTATTCTCAGACATTCCACAACTATCGGTATCTTCTATTCGTAATAAAAAAAACCAAATTAACTGTCTATTACATTTAAAATATTTTTGTAATTATGCAAAGTCCACCGATCTTTATGACCTTGAAATATTTGTTGTCAAGGTCATCATTCTAAATTTTTCCATATACATATTAGTGCCGCTCGGTCTTAGTATTTAAAAAAGAAACTGTTGGGATGATTATAGTGAACCCCTACTTTTCTCAAAGGGGTGGAGCCCCTCGCAAAAAATCTGACGTAATCAAAATTCATTTGAAAGCTATACAAACCTAATCCTCCGTGGGGTTACCATCTAGAAACGTGGTTCCTTACCGATTTTGACGAGTTGAACAAGTTGTACAGGATGATAACCTTGACAACATATTTCAAGGTTATCAAAATTGGCATGGCATCCCCCTTTTCTGCATAGTTACGGTACTTTTATTAGTTGCCAATGAAGAAAAGAGAAAGATTAAATGTAGAAATGCGTCCAAACCAGAATACGTAGGTTTCGTTTTGTTTATGATTCAAATATAGTAGTTATGATCCAAGAAATATTTTATTTTCACTTTATTTGACTATTTTATTGGAGCAGTTTATTTGTTTTCATTTATTTTGTGTTTAGAAATTCGGCTTAACGGGTTACACTACCTTGGCGCTCGGAAAAATAGGTATAAAAATAAACTTTTTTTTTTACGCTGCCATTAAGTATATAAAATGATCTTTATTTTACACACACATATATATATATATATATATATATATATATATATATAGTTTATTTTTATACCTCTTTTTCCGAGCGCCAAGGTGGTGTAACCCTTGAAAGGAATGTTGTACGAATGAATAGAATATAATAATTAATAATTTATATGACGAGCCGTATGTCATATTGTTTAAGTACCTCTAGAATTCTTACGACGCAACAGATCGATAAAGTTTTAAATGTTAAAGGTATAGCTAGCGTCCGGCATTAGGGGAGCTCACCCTACGTACTCTATAAATCGAGTGATTAGTCACGTAAAACGGAAACCTCTTCTAAATAGCGGCATGTAAACAGATGTATTCCTAAAAAATTGGATTCCCCCTGTCCGAGAGACGGAGATTGGGGAAATGGAAGAGAGGGGGAATGGGGGTGGGTGGGGGAGACATTTTCCGTGAACCTAATATAGGGGCTCGATATCGAACGGTCCATCTTGAATTCAATAATCGGCCGATGGAGAGATACGTCCGGAATCGATTGAGTTAATCTTTACACAGGTAGCCGAGTGTGTGGGGTGATTTACGGTGACCGGCGCGGCGAGGCGCGGCGCGGCGCGGCGTAGGGCAGCGACGGGACCACGTTCGCCGTTCGGTCCGGTAGAATTTTGCGAGTCGCGCGATAAAGTTCGATGGGACGGCCTTTTGTCAAAACAATGTGTGCGCCGCGCCCCTTGTCGCGTGTGCCTGGCTTCGGGGAGGGGGTGGTTCCAAACGGGTGGACGACGGGGGTGGGTGCGGACGATAAAGTTCACCGATATTAACATCTTCGTCGGTGCTGTAATTTTCGCCCCGGGTCTGATATACTGCAGCGTTTCGTTGCGGCGGTGCCCGTATTACGGCTAATATTTCTCTTTCGTACAGAACGAAAATTGAGTACTTTATAAGGAGGTAGGACATTAATAACTCGTACAGCCGGCCGGTATTTTCAGGACAGCTTAAAAGCCCTCGCCGCATCGATGATGTATTATATGCTCACAAAAGAACTGACACTTACCGCCGCGTGCCTCCTCCCTCTCTCTCTCTCCCTCTCTCTGTTTGTCCTTCTATTTTCCAACCCCTTTTGTTCATCCCCCCCACCTCACCATGTATTTGGCCGTCACCCTTTTTCTTCCACGGAGCCCTGTTGTCTCGAACGGCGCAGCGCGGCGCAGAACACGAATCACCGCTAAACATTTGCTTCCCAGATAGAATTTTTTGAAATGCCACTTAAACCCACCATTTTACTGGCAATAACAGAAAACGGTAAATATATGGTAACTATGAGGGGACCCAACTCGGATCACCTTGACCTTCACATATGTTGTCGAAGACAACATTCTGAACAACTTTTGTCAATATAACTATCCGTTGCTCGGACTTAATTTCCGAGATAATTACGAAAAAGCTTTGCTAAATGGTTGCAACTACACTTTATGCTAACGGTAGTTCTCCCCGATACGACATCTATTTAGCGGTCACTGTGTATCCATTAAATAATCTAGAAATGTAATTAAAATTATTATTTTGCATACTTATTGACTATTTTAAGTTCACCCTACATACAGGGTGTTCACGCTATTACTAGCCAGCTTCTTTCTTGTAAATAGTAAATATTAGAAAAAAATGAAAGAGGAAAAAGCAGGACTGTTTTTTATACTCAACGCAATGGCGTATGTAATTTTTTTGTGTTTTGTACTATTTTGTTAGATATGAAGGTGACCTTCAATTTTTTAAATGGAATGATGTATATTTTTTATATCACATAAAAACGCGTGTCTAGACGAATTCATCCATATACTGCACAGTGACCTTCAAGGTCCTGCAAGGTCAGAAAGAAAGAAACATTTTGAATATTTCATACCAAGACATCATCTGATTCGTATAAGTAAGGAATACTTGTAAACACATTGGTATGAAAGCATAGAAACTGTTTCTTCAATTTCTGACCTTGCAGGATCTTGAAGGTCACTGTGCAGTATACGGATGAATTCGTCTGGACACATGCTTTCACATGATATAAAGATATATACAGCATTCCATTTAAAAAATGGAAGGTCACCTTCATATCTATCAAAATAGTGTAAACATAAAGCAATGAAATACGCCATTGTGTTAAGTATAAAAAACAGTACTACTTTTTTCTCTTTCATTTTTTCCAATATTTACTATTTACAAGGAAAATGCTGGCTAGTAATAGCGTGAACACCTTGTATATGTATAACGAGAGTCATCCAGAAGTTAATTTAACAATTAAATATTTCATTCATAGCAAAATTATATAAGAGGCTTTTCAGTATTACGGTGCATAATGTGAAAACGAATATATGTATTTTGCGCGCGTATTGCATACGCGTATGTCTGTATGGAAAGGCTCTTAATTTAAATTTTCGTTCGAATCAATAGGAGAATGAATACGACTACTTTCATCGTTTGTTTTAGTCGCAGCATTCGTAGTTAGGATATTTTATTAAATGCAACGTAAATTTTAACAAAGAGAAGTTATAGATTCCATGAATATTAAGTTGTTCGTTATAATTTTAAATAAAAATGCACATAAAATTAATTCAACTTTTTCACGGGAAATACGAGATTATGGTAGTTCCGCAGGTGTGACGCCGGCAGCGTACGTATTAATCATATGCAAAGTGAATGTTTCTATATTTTATTCCGCAATGTTTTATACGATTATGAATGATATTTCTCTGATTTTGTTGAGCAACGCGTTGATTTATTTCTCGATTGTTCTTTTTTTCAGTTTTGTGCTCGGTAACTACGAATATGCGGCAATCATTAAACAGATCATCGATCAGAAATTTTTAAACACTTCGATTTTTGTTAGAAATAGTGCAAAAAAGGTTTTTCGAGATTTTTAGATCATCGAAGTCTATTTAAGTGGGACTACATATTTGCATTGCAATAGTCTTATAGCTCATAAAAAGAAAAACAAATTCAACGATATGCGATACTATTGACCTTCGCGTGACCTCCACAATTTAATTTGAAAATCGTATAAAGTTCGAAATATTGTCCTGCGAATATTTGTTTCATGTTGACTGGAAGATTTGACTTTCTTCTTTCGACGTCCTAAGTTTTGCAATCCAGTATAATGTCCACTACCATTTTTGTTGAAGATTTTTCTTTAGACTGGGTAAACAAAAACTGACCAAGTTGCAACGTTTGAAAACAGTTACGTAGGAACTGCGAGTGTATTCATCGAACAGCCCTCGCGCCCACTGGAAATTCAAATAAACGACGTATCCTAGCTCGATAAATTCAATGAATTCCGACGCGATCTCAACAATATAGAACGCGCGACGTTTCCGTGCTGTCAGAGAACAATGGCCGATGATTGCAAAAACGACGTCGAATACACACACACACAACCGCACACACACACATACAAGAGGCGTAAAAACCGATGTAATGACGATTCGTTATCATACCACGCTCCTGCCGGATTCGCGCTCTCATAAGGAATTTACGAGTGACCGAGCCGACTGAATCGCTACTTTTCCCAACAATGATATCATCAATCAGTGGGCAAGTAAAATCATCATTCGAAGCGCTAATCAACACCAGCTTCTCGTATGTGTATATCCAGTTGCGCGCGTCAATACCCCTCCCCCCCCCGATCCGAAACCCCCCTCCAAGCTTCTCAGAATAATCAGCCTCAGTCGCGCATTAATCGCAATTTTCGTCTGATTACACGTATTTGCACTCGTAAATGAGAAAATTCAATTAGAACGCAATCATAGAACAACCTGCACCGCGTTCGTTCCGTTCGACGATTTATCGGATTGTTGAGCGTTAACCCTCGGACTCCTGCGAGTTGTACGCCTATGCCGGAGTCATTTCTGATTCATACAGTTTTATTCCGATATAAGACGATGGCTCGGGACCGGCTTTCGTCGTATTTCGGATCAGGGTACCTATGCGTCACCTAGGAGTCACGAATCACTCCGGCATAGCAGACGAAGAGTTAAGGATGTTCTGGAGGTATATAAAAACGCAATAAAATTTTTGAAAATTTGACAAGATATAATTCTTACTAAATTAATGCTTAAGTAATGTTTAAGAATTATAGCCACTTGAAGTTTGCACAATTTAACACGTCTTCTTATGGAGAATTCATAAAATTCCACTTCAAACCCTATTTAAACCTTGAAAAAACGCAACTAGGAACTCCAGTTTTTTTTATATGTAGTAAAAATGATGTAATTAATTTTGTTCAAAATTTATTAGGATTCACTAAACAGTTCCAGAGCAAAAAATTATACTGTTACAAAACGTCAAATTTATCGCGTTGTCATCTCAATAATAACCATGAATATCGCTTTCTGAAGTATTTTTAATTCATTTAAATATTTATTTTTAACTTTTTATTGCGTAATTATATATAATGAATATCAAAAATTTATTATCTTGAAGTTCAAATCAGAGGGTACAATTATTCGCAAAAGTCACTTACAATTTTTTATAATATGAAGACAACATTTGATTAAAAAATAAATATAACATGAAATTCACTAATTAAACGAAAGCTTTTTAAATTAATCTATTTTTTTAATGCAAAATATACTCATGATTGGCTTTCATTGTCAATATATTGATGGATTTCGAATTTCTTGTACTTTTGTCTCCCATTGTACCTCCAGAAAATTCCTTAAATGGGACGTGGCTATCTTGGACAAACACACTTTTTCGACAATCGTTCAATATCTGAATTAATTATAGAAATTATTCTGTTTGCGTACGTTCGTAACCCTGAATTATTATTGAAGCCGATGCGGCCGTACTCAAAGGGTCTAGCCGGATTAGGGTAGTCAAAAATACCCTTCAGCCGATTTTGACCGGAGGTGGCTCGTTCGATAGCTTACCAAGGGAGATCCCTTTCTACCAAGTGTCAGCCCTATAGCTCCTCTGTAGGAGTACTTACGGGGGAAAAACTAAGAACCAGTTTCTGCCCCATTTTCGCCATTTAATCGCACCTGAAAATTCATTTAAAAAATCTGACACATTTAGCTTATCGAACCACATACTCGAGAATTTTTTCCGATTTTTTAGTTGCAAACTCTGGTTGTGAAAAATGGAAAACAGGAAAATATTCGAACAAATTGGAAGTTAATTTATTATATACGGTATTGTCGCCAACGCTATCTTCAATTTTCTTCATATTTTCAACTAGGGTGTGTCATCATTTGAAAAACATAAAAACCAATTTTTTGGGGCGTTTTTTTCTATATGAGAACCTATAAGTTATCCTTGATTTTTTACGATTTTACAGTAACAAAGTGAAACTATTCATCGTCGGCGCGTACACAGAATTGCCTACGAGAAAGAAAAAGCGATAAACAAGACAACAATCGATCTTCGGAAAGAGCAAACAGGCTCGCAAACTCTTTGTTCGCGTGGAATCTCATCTCCCCCGGAGGATGCCGGTGTCCGGTAGAAAATTGATGTGGAGGGAATTATGTAATCAGGAATTTTTTGTCAAGAGTCCTTGATTAGGATAGAATAAATAAGGACGCAGAGCGGCGCGACACGACGCGACGCGACGGTTGCTGCGACGCGCGGCTGTGAGCGAGAATACCGTAGAAGAAAGAGAATGAGAAAGAGAGCCGAAGAGATAGAAGCTTTTCGAACTCTTAATTCGTCTGCGGCCAGCCCCTTTCTCGACAACCCCTCTCGATTCTCCGCACATCATCATCGAGGTGGGGTTGTAGGCGTACGGCCCTGGTCTCACGTCTACGGTAACCATGGGAACAGACGCGTAGCCGACGTCGACGTCGACGACGCCGTCGTCGTCGGTGTACTCGTCGTCGTCCTCGTCCTCGACAATCCACGGGATGAACGTACGCGCGCGTACGGGGGTGCACACGGCACACTTACACCTGCAGAAACGTCGCCATGTGCATCGGCACGCGTTTTTCTTTTCGAAGAGCGTCACGCCGCGCGCGCAAAGGCGGCACGTCCGCAAATAACATTTGCGCGTGGTTCGGAGCACGAGTTAGGTGCCTGAGACGACGCGACGGTTGAAACAAAACGCGGGAGGGACCAAGATGCGGAATTAACGGTCTCGTGTCCGAGGGATGTGCAGAATATGCACGCGCTGCCGATGAAACCTAGTTCGATGTTCATTAGCCGCGGACCTCGGCTTGTGAAAACTTGTTTGCGAGATTGTCTTCGCACCGCTCCCTTAAATTGTTCCATTGGAAAAGGAAATAGTTAATTGGATCAAAGGAGTACCGTGGCACAACCGCGTTAAACTTGTAATATACAGGGTGGGGCGCTATAAATAGGTCACCCGAATAACTCGGTTGCTTTTGAAGATAGAAGGTAGTGCATCAGACCAAACTTACTTGGTATCGAGGCGCTGGTAATCTTATGTACCAATTTTTTTGTAAGTGGAGACGTCAAGGAGATATGAAGGTCAACTCTGTTTTTTTTTTTTTAATGGAACGGTATGGTGTTTTATTTACATTCTGATAGTGTGTTTCAAGACGAATACAATGACCTATTATGAAGGTCATTATAGGTCACGCAAGGTCAACTGCAATAGAAAATAAATTGTCTGAAAGCACTCTTAGAATACTTCGACGATTAACGTGTAACATGTTATTTACGTACTCAGTGCTAGTATATGTGTTCAAAATGACGACCTTGAACGTGGATACATAGTCTAAAACGTAGCAATACCGATGGCACTGTCCTATCAATTTCATTTCCATCTATTACAGAGCAAGCTCTTTTCCAAGCATGTTTTTGCATGTCAACTCTTTGGTTATTGGTTTTCCGCGGTACAAACAGAAATTTACAAGTGTCAGAATATTACAAAACAGTATTCTAATCGGTAGTCAAACTACTAATAACATTTCTGGATACGGATAAGCGTACAATGTGATTGAATGTTTGTTTATGTTCTGTGACCCTTATCAATAATTACAAGAGCGGTATGCCAACAACCAGAGAAGACGCAAAAGTATATGAAGAGTGCTTTCAGACAATTTATTTTCTATTGCAGTTGACCTTGCATGACCTTCAACGACCTTCATAATAGATCATTGCATTCGTCTTGTAACACACTATCAGAATGTAAATAAAACACCATACCGTTCCATTTAAAAAAACAATGTTGACTTTCGTATCT
This sequence comes from Lasioglossum lativentre, assembly GCA_916610255.1. Lineage (NCBI taxonomy): Eukaryota > Metazoa > Arthropoda > Insecta > Hymenoptera > Halictidae > Lasioglossum > Lasioglossum lativentre. The sequence continues at coordinate 10,783,068 of OU744357.1, read as the reverse complement.
CCTTGACGTCTCCACCTATAAAAAAATTAGTAACATCAGATTACCAGCGCCTTGATACAAAGTACGTTTGGTCTGATGCATTGTCTTCTATCTTCAAAAGCAAGCGAGTTATTCAGGTGATCTGTTTATAGCGCCCCACCCTGTATAGACGACCCCTACAGATTGTCTCCGGATTTGTCTGTCTCGGTTTTAGAGTTCTGGCAATCTGAAGATTATACAAATCTTCCTTGCTATTCATGTTGCTTGGACATATTTTTTAATCACTAGAACCGAAATAATAAATAGTAGTACAGAAAGAGACACGCAAGACAGATTTGCTCTGACTGTTTATAAAAATTTTCCTTGCTATTCATGTTTTGCTTGGACATATTTTTTAATCACTAAAACCGAAATAATAAATAGTAGCACAGAAAGAGACATGCAAGACAGATTTGCTCTGACTGTTTATAAAAATTTTCCTTGCTATATTCATGTTTTGCTTGGATATATTTTTTAATCACTATAACCGAAATAATAAATAGTAGCACAGAAAGAGACACGCAAGACTGATCTTGCTCTGTCCAGTACTAGGGGACAGTGGTGAACCCATCGAAGAAAATTTTTTTTATTGAAACCAATACGCTCCATGCGCAATATGGAACGATAATTTAAACAATACTTATGAAAAGATGTTAAAGATATGGCTACTACCCGGTAAGAGATTTTTAAAATGTTGTTTAACTTCCAGAAAGACGGAGCAGCCGCGGTTGTAATACCGTGGAAATCGTATTGTTAATCATAGAGAGATGTGTATAGCTTGGCTCGAATGATGCTTGCCGGTCCCAGTTCGGTGACATATAGCCCGTACGGCAAGAATCGCTGGAGAGCTCGGTACACACTACAGGCGATACTCTTCTCGCAGTGGACATTTATTGCTCTCCGGGTAATGCTTTATTCTAGGCCGTAAACACACTGTACTTTACGGATCCTCTTTCATTCTAGATTCGAGAAGAATGGGTTTTGTGATATTAGTATTTTATATTCTTCTCCGATACTACGCATTGTTCTACTGGATACAGAGTACAGAATATTTAAATTTCTATAAATTTAAATTCATTTGACTATAGTAATGATACTGCTCACACCCGGGGTGTTTTCTGCCACCACTTTTGTCAGTATACAGGGTGTCCCAAAACGACTGCGTAAGCGGGAAATGGGAGGTTCCTTGGGTCATTTGAAGCAACATTTTCCTTAACAAAAATGGAGTCCGCGGCTTTGTTTAGGAGTTATTAACGAAAAGCACGGACCAATCAGAGCGCGACGTAGACGCTCGCTGGTACGTTCAGCGCGGCGAGCCGGCAGGCGGTTGGTTGAACGTACCAGCGAGCGTCTAGGTCGCGCTCTGATTGGTCCGTGCTTTTCGTTAATAACTCCTAAACAAAGCCGCGGACGCCATTTTTGTTAAGGAAAATGTCGCTTCAAACGACCCAAGGAACCTCCCATTTCCCGCTTACGTAGTCGTTTTGGGACACCCTGTAGAGAGAGACAGAATATACTCAGGTTTAACATGGAACAGAACCTATACCCACTTTTAACATGCTAAACATGGGTATAGGTTCTGTTCCATGCTAAACCCGGTTATGCTCAAGATTGTCTATTGCGTTACGAGCGAATGGAGTTATGAAACAACCTAACAATATCTTGTCGGTATGAGAAGATCAAATCATTGACCCTTGAGTGCACTATTAGGGCCGATGCGGCCCCGCTAAATTTATGCTGATAATTATACTTAATGTGTAACTAACAATAATATAACTATTTGTGAATTACGATGAAATTTTACTATCTCGCTACGTTTCTATTTACCACTTTGACAAAGATGAATATATTGTAGTCGTATTTAAATATAATTTAATTGAAAGCTTGACCAGTGCCAAAATGAGGATTGACTAAAATAGTTGACAGGGTCAGCCAATAAAAACAAACGCGCGCTCGCTGGACACGAACGAGCGAGGAATTTTTCACGAAACAACATCGGCTACATTTGTATCCTTCGACAATACTCGGCGTTACTCTCTGCGGCACAGACAAACCTTTGTAGGTCGGAAATAACCCCGTAGGGTCCGAGGAGGACACTAGCAGGAAAAGGGTAAGCGACGATATCTCCTTTCAGAGGATCAAGGAGAAAGGGTCCGAGAGTCTGTAAGGAAACGCCGAGGAAAAAGGAATTCCGACGGTTTCGCGAGACGGCTTCTACTCTATCCTTCCGTCCCAAGCCTTCCGCCATTTTGGATCTCTTTCTCCGCGTCTTTCGGAATAAACGAGAGTACACGCGAGCGAAAATTTATTATAGCAAACGAGAGATATTTCAATAAATCAGAATACATAAATTATCTGACAGGAGAATGTTGCTAATATCGACGAATAGTGAGGAGATACATTGTTTTAACATTTAAAGAAATGAATCTATAGACTGCGGATCGTAAAGGAAAATAAAAATGTCGTTTATCAATTTTAAAAACAGGGGCCAAATAAGTTCTTTCTCCCTTTAATAATTTTATTAAATTACGAATAATGCATTGCTTAACTTTTATACTGTTTTAAATTGTACCTACCCATTTTTGTCATAAATTCATCAAATCCGCAGTCTACTCTGTCACATGAGTTCTTATATGAGGAAAATAGTAAAATGAACAATTTTTTGAAAAATACAAAAATCATACTAGCGACTACTTGTGTAGCCCAAAAAGGTAAATGTAGTCACACAAGCTGCAATATTACGTAGTTTACGGGAGTATTTTGATTTTCGAAGGCGCGTTTATATTCAGCAATTTTTAGGATTTTAGGCAATTTGGGGAACCACCCCTTAAATTTTCTCCCACCTATAGTCGACCACTGTATACTCGTGCAGAACTCGTAACTCAAAAATATTACAAATAAAATGTTATTTACAAGGTATGTTTCTATTACCGCGTATTTTTTGTATGTCTCAAGTCTCATAATTTGCACGTGCTTGTACGGTTCTCGTACAAATATTGCCCAAATTTCATACACACGAATACATTCGAACATTTAGTTTAGAATAGTGAACAAAACTACCGGTTGACAATTATTTCCAGTTCACCGGTGGAAATGCATGGTAATAAAGAATGGACTGTTCATTTGAAACGCGCAAATTCCCTCTGATACGCATACACCTAATGCGGCTCGTTCATACAGATGGCGGCGCACAGCAGAACGAGTTTAATTTATGCATTTTGTTCGTACACGTAGGTCGAAATGTTGCAACCGATGGGATCGCGGAAGGTACACGATCATATTTATATGGAAATGCGGATACGCGCGCACCGGCGAAAAAAAAAACCGAACGGGAATTGATGGAGCAGAGGGTCGAATCAAAACTTGCATCGTGATTACATGCGGCATTCCGCTAAGCGTGCAAACCGATAACATTGTTAATTTCATTATAAATATTCACCAACAAGTGTCGTTGCTTCGATTTTGCGAACCGCAAACGCGTTTTTCACGGCGATTTTTCTTTCGATCAAAACCATTTTCTACATTTGCCGAACTATTCATGCTTTTGGAAGACAAACTATTGGCTCGATCTTAGACCATATATACTAATAGACCCGGCATAGGTATAGTATGTGTATAGGAAAACCGAGAATTCAGTGTCCGAAAGATGATGGGATACTGTGACGTCACAAGATAAGTCTTAAGATAATTTCTTTCCATGTACTGTGTACGTGGCGCACCCGCTGACCCCCCTCTCCCCATGTAAGCCAAGCGTAGGCACTGTCACAGCCTACTCTAGTGCTAGCCATGCTGAAGGATGTGGCAACACGGCGAGAGTCCTATTGTATCTATATCTATATATATAATATATATAGCATGATCCTTCAGCATGGCTAGCACTAGAGTAGGCTGTGGCACTGTCGATGAGCATAGCTTGTACATCTTTTGAAAATATGACGTCACAGTGTCTTTCAGCTGATTTCATTTTTCGGACACGGAAAATTATCTACGCCGTGTCTATAGGTATATATATGGTCTAAGGGCTCGATAGAAGAAACCGAGACGCATTTTGACAAAAGCAATATAGCTACAACTGAGTGAGCCGTAGCTGGCCCAATTTTTTCACCGACAATGGAATTTCCTGGTTGACTGACGGCTCAGTCGCCGTCGATTCGAAAACCGATCGTCCGTAAATTCCCTAACTCCTTTACATAGAATAAAAAAACTCATATATGTCAGCAGCATGTACAGGATGTTCCTGAAAGCATGCAACATTCTTCAAAGATCAATTCTACATATACTACTGTTTCGGAATTCTAAAATCGAAAAGTAATACGATCCAGTCGGCAAGTAAGTTAACGATTGACTTATGCAACAAATGAATATGATATATCTTTAATAATGATAATTACTACCACTGAAAATAAGATTCTATTTGTTCGGAATTTCTTGAAACATGCCTACAAAAATTAAAAGTCGCACAAACATCCGCAGTCTTAATGCAATATAAAAATTGTCTTCGCCAATTGTAAGGCACAGGGACCAATTCAAATATTTTATTTTCTTGAAAACTTTTATAAAGATGAAAATAATGTATCAATATCTTTAAATTTTTTTTAATTGCATCTACCCATTTTCTTCCATAAATGCATAAACATCCACAGTCTATTCATCGCAAGACTGGGGATTTTAATGCAATATAAAAATTGTCTTCGTCAATTGTAAGGCACGGGGACCAATTCAAATATTTTATTTTCTTGAAAAATTTTATAAAGATGAAAATAATGTATCAACATCCCTAAATTGTTTTGAATTGCATCTACCCATTTTCTTCCATAGTCTATTCGTCACAAGACTGCGGATTTTAATGCAATATAAAAATTGTCTTCGTCAATTGTAAGGCACAGGGACCAATTAAAATAATTTTATTTTCTTGAAAAATTTTATAAAGATGAAAATAATGTATCAACATCCTTAAATTGTTTTGAATTTCATCTACCCATTTTCTTCCATAAATGCTATTCGTCACTTTAATCTTTACTCGATGCTATCGATGCAGTGGAAGTGTCTCGAGGAATGTAATGCAACTTTACATATGTATACACACGAATGTACCCTGGCAATAAAAAGGATAAGTCCAGAATGCAAGTAATACGTCGGAAAATACCGATCTTTGATTCGATGTCACTCTCCCGTCGCGCGTCGCGACATTTCTATCTGCCTTGCTTGTATTTTCGCCCCTTTTCTGAATCCCCTGTGAATCTTCGCGATATCCGCTGATATTCTTCCCTAATGAATTGTCTATAGCCCACGGCAGCAATGCGATTGCAAATGTTGATGGAAAGGAACCGTTGCGTCTTATATCGTACCTATCCCATTTTTTTCTGTCTCGCCACCGTTTGTTTTTTGTCCGCGAGGTATTTTTTTCCTATGATCTCGACGACTATATTCTCTTTGTCTGCTGGCACGACGACGCGACGAAAGGCGACACAAGTGTTCTGCCAAATCGGAGACACGCGACAACCACAAATGTCTATCCGCTCGCACGCAATGCACAAAACATAGACGTAAGTTTTACAGGGTGCATAAATATTAATGTTAAAGACCACCAACAGTAGGATTCTATACACATTCGCTTTGGTGGTCATTTGACCAAAAATAAGTGCTTGCAAAATTGTCTTCGACCTTGAAAACCTTGAAAATCAGCGAAGGGAAATAATAGGGTGAATAAAGTGACATTATCTCAGAAACGGTAAGTTTTAGGAAAATGTACTTTAGTATTAATTTATTTAGAATTTACCATATTCTACCAAAATCGAGCATGAAAGATAAGTCGTTCCATTTAAAAAAAATAAAAGTGACATTCGTATCTTCTTTATGCATTCGCTTGTCAAAAAACTTACTATATTATTAATTGCTTTAAATCCTATAACATTTATTTGAAACTTTCTCGCGTACTGTTTCAAATAACTATTATTTATATAAAAGATTTACAATTTCTACATACGAAACTTTTCGTTTGCCCTATCATTTTCAACAGATTCATATATAATTCGTAATTCGGGATTAATTGATTAGTGTTATATGTTACCAGATGTTACGTAGTGTGGGTGGAATTTAGGGATTTCGGTAGGTTCGGGTGCCTATGGAGCGCTGAAGCGCTCTGCTCGTGAAAGGCTTGCACGGAATAAAAGGAATAAAATATATGTATATGACATACACGGTTTTGACCTAAACATTACGTTTTATATTCAAATTTCCCTCCCGGCGCCATTAATCGAACATATGGTACAGTAGCACTATCATAACTACTTACGTTCGCGTGGTAAACTGGCCAGGCTACATGTATCTCGTCGATGGTATGACAGCGGGCTCTATCGAAGGTGAGCTACACTAAGGTTTCGACTTTAGCCTGGAACAGACCCGGTTTCGACTTCAGAGTGGAACAGACCCGGTTTCGACTTCAGCCTGGAACAGAACCGGTTTCGACGTTAGCCTGGAACAGACCCGATTTCAATATTAGCCTGAAACAGAACCGGTTTCGACTTTGGCCACGATCAGAACGTACAGTTTAATTGTTTTATCTGGTTTTATATAAAATATCCTACTAATGGGTATATAGATCTAATATTACAATCTTTAATTAATATAAATTATAATGATAGAATTATTTTCATTTTTTCCGATCTTTTAGTTGCAAACTCTAGTAGTAAAAAATAAAAAACCCGGAAGATTTCGACGAACTACTCTCTGCTCTCTGATATAGTTGGCGACGATTTTCATCACGGTGCTTACACTGTGGACTGTGGGCACGAATGACTGTATGATTTTATGGCATGGATCAATTTTAATTTATAGTTTTCCCTTAAGTCGCTCGCAGGACTATTTCCATCCAACTTTTATTTTCTTCTGTAAATATTCATCTAAGTGGATAAACAATTAACGAGATTAAGAAATGGAAGTAACTCAAACCTCTTTTCTTTCCAATCAACCAACAAAATAACTTGTTGATACAGCAGTTGGAATTTCACTTTCGTGAAATTTTGTTTCTACAATGGTTTTGCTATTTTATTAGTAAAAATAATGTTGCATAATTAATCACTTATGTCTAAAATAGTTTCCAAATTATACATATTTCACATAACATTGCTTTCCAGGAGATTCATCGAAATTAGTGCGTGAGACAATATATATGTATGTACATCCCGGAGATTAGAGTACTTTTTCACCTGACTCCAACTACCGACAATTACCAGCAAAATTGAAGGCTTCTTTTAATGTCTGAAATTGAATAGCATAAGGGCTGGTTAATAACTCGTTCTCTCTAATGACATTCTAAGAAGTGTTTCGAATTTGTACCTTTCTGCGAACCTTGACCTTTTAATTGGAAAATGGAATACTTCAGAATTTAGAACATGTTAGAAAGCATTCATAGAAATTTGATTTGTAGAACACAATTGTGTTCTGCAGAATCGACAACATTTTCAACAGTTTGTATAATAATAAAATTTATTACAAGTTAATATTCTATTTTAGTGTGTATTGGGTGGTCAGTACATTTTCCATGTTATCGTTTTAATCTACACACATTTTCAACAGCCATAACTTGCCATAAATAGAGTACACTTTTCTCAACCTCATCCTTCGAGTATGGAAGTCCTGAAAGAGGACAATATCAACCTGCTACTTAAACGATATTTTGTATCTGTTTTAATTAGTATAAAATATTGTATTATGAGCAATGTATATAAAATTTACAAAACATTTACTTAGACTTCTGAAGTATATATAACAGTAGATTATAACGTTCGACCCATTCTGCAAAAGTTGCACCGTCCACAGAATTCTCAATAACATTCATTGCTTTTTCAACTATGTGATGCACCCTGCAAATATAATGTAAAAAATATATTTATCAGAAATAATATTGAAAAATATTCATCTTATTCGATTACTTACCAATCGTTTAATATTCTATTAAATTCATTAATTTCATCTTTCGTTTTACTAATTACAGTTTCTGATAGCCTTAACAATTCAACTATATTACAATTATTTTCTACGTGCTTGGACACAGGCAATTGTGGTATATCTACATTCTCTTCAGATTCGGAAAAATTAAATCTTTTATGAAAAAACATTAAAGAGAAATTTTTGTAACATTCTAGTAAAGAATATATTGGTGTGTGAATCATTGGAAAATAGTATACAATATTTGAAGTTTGAGAGTTAGTAACCACGACAGAAGCTTCGGTGATACACATACTTTTGTGTCTGAAAATATTAAATAATACATATACATAAAATACGGATATTCGCGCTATTATTAGCTAGCGTTTTTGCTGAAAATAACAAATATTAGAAAAAAATGAAATATTAAAAATGTTTCTTCCATTTTTGACCTTGTATGACCTTGAAGGTCATTGTATCTTATACGAATGAATTTGTCTTGACACACACTTTCATATGATATAAAAAATAGGTAGTATTCCATTTAAAAAATTGAAGGTCAGGTTCATTTCTAAAAGAAATAGTGCAAACAGAAAAATTACATACGCCATTACGTACGATGCTTGCAACAAACAGTATTACTTTTTCCTCTTTCATTTTTTTCTAATACTTATTTTTTGCAAGAAAAATACTAATTAAATAGTAATAGAGTGAATACCCTGCATAATAATGAAACGTTAATAATCGAACCTCCCACTCACCTGTAAATTCCAACATTGCCTTTTAACATAACTTTTCTCAAAGCATTAAGATGCACATTATCATGGAACACATCCAATTCCGTCCTTAAACAATTTTTCAAGCAGAAGCAGTCATAATAACTATTTCTTAATGCTAATATTGTCTGTAGTACTGAACTCATCTTGTTCTTTACTTTTGTAATGTACTCCGGCAAAGATTTCAAATGAATTAATGATTGTTGCATATGTTCTGTATGTTCTACCTGCAATCGATTTGTAATTACTGTAAAATATAATTAATTATGTAGATAAGACTTTTCAAAATGTTAACGTACTATTTCCCTATCGATGTCTTCTATTTCCGAAATCAGTTCAGTTAAGTCAAATGCGATCGTACTATTCTCATTTAGATATTCTCGAATTTTGCTAACTTCATCACCTAAATTTTTTTGTTCAATTTCTAGTTTACAAACTTCCAATGCTAAAGCAAGCCATGTGCTTACATCTGAACAATTGTCTGAACCTGTCTAAAATAATAATTGATTTATGTTTGCATTGATCATTAGTAGTAAAGTGGATAATCTTTCCTAAAGCATACCTCAATTTTCTCTGTAAGTTCAAGAATACTTTGCTGATGGTTATTTGCTTTTGCGTTATACCACAATTGCTTTCCAACCATAGAGATTTGTTGGCCATATATTATACCAATATCAAAATTTATATTCTTTACACCGATATCCAAAAATGTTGTAGTATCCATCTTCATTAATTTATCCACATCTTGCATTAAATTTTGATTCAAGTGACACCATAGTGTAGGGACTTCAATACAATTAAGATTGACCGATACAGCATTCCGTACCTAAAAGTACATTATAGTTATTTATTTTAATTTTATTTGAATTATATTTCATTCATATACATACCTCTTTTTTGCTCGTTCCATCCCAAAAACTTGCCACTAAATTTAACATATCTGTCAGTAGTTTGGGATCTAAGTCTTTACAAGTACCCGGCATTAAATGTTGACAAACTAATTTCATTTTCTTGCAGTCTTCAATTTGCGTAACAGTTTGATCATATTTCATCTTGATCAAATTTTTTCTCGTTCTTACTTCTAAACGCTTGGATCTAAGGTCTCGTAGCTTTTGCACTGAAATAATGATATTTAATGTATTTATTTGTTTATGTATACATTTGCAGTACTAAATATACCTTTTTGCCTGACTGCAAAATCTAATTGCTTGTATTCGTCTTCTAATTTAGATATTTTGTTCTCGGTATCACTTTCCATAGACTTCATCTGTACCATGTGTCGCATGCACTGAACCAATTTATTAGGGGTTCCGGTTTTTAACTGATGCAATAATACATTTTTCCTTATTGTTTTTACTTCGTTGGCAGTAAATATTACATCAGCTAAATCATCCCACATTAACGAAACAGTACCCGCACACAATCTAAAAAATAATGTACATTATTTACTACGTATGTAACTGCAATGCTCAACTTTCTTAAACTATCTATTTCGTGACAACATTAAAAATCTGTACAAACATTTTTTTTACAGAATCATTGATAATTGTTTGTGGACATTTCAATTTATGAGCCCACGCAAACGGATCTGTCGATTTTTCCATACTTCTAAAACATGTAAAAAATAAACTTATTCGTAAATAAAAGTAATTCAGTAAATATATTTTAATCTAAACAATAAACAGGTGTTTGGAAAGTACTTTGATATACACAATAACTAACAGAAAATAATAAAACACGAACTACGGTTTTAATTATTTTGAACTGTCAAAAATTCAAACAAGTTGACATGTATAATGCTGTGTGGCGCTGCAATCTCGACCATAGATACTCTGATACAGAGAGGAAATGAGAGTGCTGGATTTTATGGCATGGATCAATTTTAATTTGTAGTTTTCCCTTTAGGTGCGTGTCACTCGCAGGACTATTTCCACCCAACTTTTGTTTTCTTCTGTAATATTGATCTAAGTTTTAGTCAGTTTTAGTCAGTTTTAGTCCAGTTCCGGGTAGGAACTCAGACATGTTTGCTGCAGTTTGCTTGTGGATAAACAATTAACGAGGTTAAGAAATGGAAGTAACTCGATTGAGTGAGTAATCGGATAAATTAGTGCAATACAATTCATACTCTTAACCCTGTCAGCCATAGCTTCACAATGTACTAATACCCTGTCTTTTCTGTGATCAACTTCTGCAAAGTTTTGCCCACACATTTGTATTTTTTCGTTTAAATATGTAACAAACTCGCTATGTTTGTTTATATATACATATAAAAATACTGTCTATTCCACGTGTTTCGTCAATCCTGTTTCCTTCAATTTTCAAACAAACTTCATCTCCTTCGAATTATTATGAATAATTTCCTTATTTGGTAGTTATAATTACAAGACAACTATTTTTACGATAGATTTCACATAAATGTATTATAATGTATTCCAAAGATACTTATTTATTCTTACAGAAATAAGTTTTTAAATATGTTATTTTCATTTCCTTTGAGGTTACGATCGTGTCACTGTAAATATTTGTAAATGTCTGTTTGTTTAGAGATTATTCTTAAAAGCGAATTATTTCTATGAAAAATTTCTTATAATTTGATTACAACATATTTCATGAATACCTATTTAATACTTCAAAAACGTGTTTTGCGTTCTATTTTCGTTTCGTTTTAGGTTATGGTCGTCACAACATAAACAAACATGTAAAACAATATTATTTAGTACAGTTCAGTTATTACAATGAACAAAGTGATTATATTTGATTCGTGAATACTTATAGACACTATATTATTATTCAAGGCAGGTTGTGATAATTATTAATACACATTGTGTCACCGGAAGAGGTTATGGAACACTATTGACGATTATACAGTTTTTTGTTGACGTACAGTAGTTTGTCACAATGTCTTTATTAAAATTTTCGATACCTAACATTGTAAAATTTTATTCAGACTTTCAGGAGGTCCTCTCAGAATTGGACGATGTCATAAAAGATGCATCATTTCTTGCAATAGACGGGGAATTCACAGGACTTAATTCGGGTCCTGACGCTGGTGCCTTTGACTTACCTGCACAGTACTATTCAAAATTACGGGCAGGTTCAATGGACTTCCTTCTTGTACAATTTGGCTTGTCTGTTTTTACATTTGATACACATACACGCAAGTATGTTGTGCTTTATTTTATTTTTTCTTTTATCGACTAAATGTTTTATTACTACTATATTACATTATTTATTATTATTCGGATGCAATATTTCTTTAAAGGTACAGTCAACGATCATATAACTTCTATGTTTTCCCACGGCCTCTGAATATCACAGCTCCGGACTCAAGGTTCATGTGTCAAGCATCCTCTATAGCATTTCTGTCTGCTCAAGACTTTGACTTCAACAAATTATTCAAACTGGGCATTCCTTATCTGACGTCGAGCGACGAGGAGAAGCTGGTGAAGCGGTTAGAAGAGAGGCAAAAAGCAAGAGACGAAGTTCCAGATTTGATTTCCATTTCGGACGAAGATAAACCTCAGATCACAGAAATTTGGTGAATCGATCAGCAGCATTGTTTACTCTATTCTTTGGAATAATGTTTAACTGTGAATTATTCCAGCTCGAGGATAGACGAGTTCATAGCTTCTGATGCAGAAGAACTGACGATAGACAAGTGCAATGCATATATAAGGAAGCTAGTACATCAAGAAGTGAGAGTAAGATGGCCAAACAAACTGAGAGTGGAGAATAGAATGGGTTGTTCAGGGCACAGTCTGGTAATACAAAGATCGGGGGCTAAGAAAGAAGAGGAGCAAAAGGAGGCGGATAGGAGAGAGAGGGAAAAGTTGGAGATCAAGGAAGCTGTTGGCTTGAGTACGCTCATGAAGAAGATTGCTGACTCTGTACGTTGATCGATGAGCATTTAGTTAAGCAAAATAATAATGTATTCTTTCTTCTAGGGGAAATTGATAGTTGGACATAATATGCTATTGGATATCTGTCATATTGTGCACAAGTTCTTTGGACCATTACCAGAAAGTTACTTGGAATTTAAGTCCCTCGTACATAGCTTATTTCCTAGGTAACGTTTGAAAACATTAACACGTTAATTACCAAACAAATAATTTAATGAAACAAAAATATGTAACTATGAAGTAATTTATAATTGTATAATTTCTTTTGCTAGGATTTTAGACACAAAAGTGCTTTGTCAGTCGCAGCAGTTTAAAGAGAACGTATCATCGTCGAATTTGAATGTGTTACTGGAAAGAGTTAGTAAATCTCCATTTGAAATTCCGGAAATAGAATCTATTGAGGGTAGAAGTTATTCTACGTTGGCTGAGAAATGTCATGAAGCTGGTTACGATGCTTATATCACTGGAATATGCTTTATTGCACTGTGTAATTACCTAGGTTAGTAATTATAGTTTGAGGAAGTACTGGAAACATTTTTTTTTGTGTGTATACAGTGAATGAACACGTTGCAGGTTCGTTACAGAAACCAGAAGTGGCCATAGTTCTTGCAGATTCACCTCTTCTCAATCCATTTTTGGACAAGTGAGTTTCATTTTGAAAATTATTACCATTTAACACAAAATCCGCTTTGGGCAATGTTACCTCTACTCGCAATGTGCAATTTTGTTCTAGGCTTCTTATAGCAAGGTTAAAAGACTTTCCCTATGTCAGCTTAGTAGGAAAAGATCGTAAGTCTCTTTTACATAATTCGCTCTACTTTCAAATTGTCAATTTGTTAATAATGTTAATTTCTCTTGCCTGTAGCAAATCCTAGCAGAGATCACGTATTCCATTTAACATTCCCAAAGGAGTGGAAGTACAGTGACATTTCACAACTGTTTAGCCCTTTTGGTAAGCTGTATTTTTAATATTGTTATCGCAAAGTATCTTATTATTTTTTAAGAGATCAATATTATATTTCTTCTCTTCACTTACTTAACGCTCATACGTTCCTCAAGGTGAAATTTCACTCCTTTTTCTTTTTTTAATGAAAGTTCTAGGATCTGTTATGCAATTGTAGGAGCGTATGAGGGCTAAATTTGCAACGAATATAACGTACATATAAAATATGTTCTTATTTCTGCTACAGGAGGTGTGTACGTGTCATGGTTGTCTGATACGACCGCATATGTAGCATTGAATCGTCGAGAGCAGCTCAACTCAGCGGTGAAAAGTCTATATAAAAAAGCTGGATTATATAAAATACAAAAGTATGTTCAGCACCAGGCATCGCTGGAGAACGTCGACAGGGGAGAACGTAAAAGAAAATTATCTTCCACCGAGTGAGAAATTTTTATATTTTTGCACTTTTAACAACTATAAATTCAAAGGGGATAAAAATGCTTCCAAAACCAGTTACACTGCTGACGTACCATTTGATACCTTATCGAGATCGAACGTTTCGTGTGAAGTTTCAACCACCCACCTTCAAAAAGAGCGTAGTTATAGGAAAAAATCGGATTTTTGAATCTTGGCCCATTTTCAATGCCTAATTACAGTTAAACATACTGAAAAAATCTATCATGCAGTAGTTACACAAATACCTGCAGAAGTGATTTTTCAAACTTTTTGTCGAATTTCCTAGTTGTCAAAAATTGAGAACAAACAAATTCTTATAAATTTGTTTGCTTGATTCTTTGTGGTTTGAAAAAATCCCTAGATATATATTGCGGCGGCTGCTACTTGTTGGGTTTTTCTTCAAAATCTTAAAATTAATAATAATAAAAATCGCATGTATTAGGTCGTTGTATTCTGATAGTTTCCTATAACCTTTCAATGAGGCTAAAGAGTTGAAACTTTTTTATTTTGAATAATGTTTATGACTCCTCTATGCGATTACAGTCTCTGCAGTAGCTCGAAGAGAAGGATAGAAGTGTCGAGCATGATCATGTGATGGAAGAGGGGCGGTGTTTCATACTGCGGACGGTTTCTTAGGGTTTCCTGTACACGGGAGATTTGCATAGGGTCGTAGAGCTTATTTTGAATTAATGCTTGTGACATTGGTTACACGCGTGGCTTGCCTCTTCCGTCTCTCCTCTGGTCTGTAATTTTTCTTCGTCCGCCAGCAGGGTCGACAGTAAATCAGAGTCCGCGCCGCTGTTGGCGAGACCGTATTTGCCGATCGATTCAAACGGATATCGATAAACCAATCGACGCGCATTGAGAAATGATTTCTGAACGTTGATTAATGGACCCAACGGGCTCCTGAATGGCCTGCGGAAAAAATAGATTCCGTTAGGCACGATCTCCTGGGGATGCGGCTGAAATACACGCCGATCGTAACTTCCGTAATTGTACAGGGTGTTCGGTCTTAATCTTTAAATGAAAATTAGTTGTATACTAGGGTAACTGCACCAGTGAATGAACATTTAAGAAATTGTTCAGGAAGATATTTTATTTAAAAAAAAAAATATGTGAATTAAAGGAATCTCATATATGCCAAATGGCTCCCTATACTTCATTTGTCAAAAATAAATGAACACAAATAAAATGAAATTATTATTATTTGTCTTTATTAAACGTTAAATAAAAAATATAAAAAATACGTTCATACGTCAAAAGCGTTCATTTACTGGTGCCCGTTTATTCACTGGTGCAGTTACCCTATATGTTATATCAAAAAATAGTGTAGATAAATAGTGGATAGTTTCGAGGGGGCCATAGTCACCTCCAGTGATTGTTCAGATTAATGCTCCCGATCGAAGTTAGGAAAAAGAAAATTCAAATTTGTTGCAGGAGAAATAGAAATGTGACGAGCAAGCGTTTTTATTTCGTGTGGAAAGTATTCTGCCAGTGATGGCTGTCCCACGTGTGCATTCTAACTGATTCATACGCGCGCATTTGCATTTCGGACGCGTCCCCGTCGAGCGACACGACACGTTATTCGAGGCACGTTGCATTATTCTAATCAAGAGCCTAATACCGGCACGCTTTTCGTTTTATTCGCATGTGGCCAATGCGGCTCGTTTGTACCCGTAATGAGCGCGATTGGGCGCGCCTGTATGTCGCCGGACACGGGGGTATGGACGGCTTTGAACCGTCCACGTGCTCAAACAAATGACCCGTTTAATTGTTTCTGACTAAGAAACTCCTCCCATTGGTCACTTTATCAGTTTAAATGTACTGAAAATTTTGGTAAATTTTCATACCAAAGCGAAATTATTTATATTTTTATTATAATTTATTAAGTTAGTAAGTTTGTTAAACGTACCTACCAAATTTGAAAAGTCGTTTTATGCTGTAGATCAGTTCATTTACATAGATCTTGGTGACCTTGAAATCTCCGCAACGTCTTGACCCACATAAAAAATTATTGCATCACAATATTTTCCGCTCTGTATCGTGTACGTTTTGTACATATACCATTTTTTCATATTCTCAAAAAATAACGGAGATGTTCAAGCCGGGCATACTTATTGCTCCACCCTGTATAAGAATCTGTAAACAAAATTCCACGGATCTCCAATGTGATAAAAATGTTGAATTTAGATTTTTTCGGTTGTGGAGCAGCGTGAGCGAGCTTTATGATTTGCCAGGGTACATAATGAACACGCCATGGCACGCGTGTATCCGTTACGGGGGCCTCGCGTGTGCGTGTTCACGGTGCCCCATACGCCCCATAAGCATATATCACTTTGCCGTACCAATACATCATTCGGCGAACGCGCGCCAACACCATCGCGGAGTGCTTCTGTGTCGCATGGGACTTTTATCTGAAGCTGTGTGTTGTGTCCTTGCTGCACCCCCCTTTGCCCCACGTTCCTCCCCCACGCGCATAAAGTGCACAAAGCTTCTTTCTATCTTCCGAGCGGAGCTTTCGTGTCACGCGGAAACTCCTCGCGCGGAGCAGTAATTTATCGGCGATACTCGCTCGCGTGCAGTCATTCACGGTGAAAATCGTACGGGACGGATCCAGAGAGTATTGACTCGGTCCGAGGATAACGATTTTTTCACGGACGTGTTGTTTATGCTTCTCGGGAGGATGGTTTAGTATCGTTTTCGGGAATGTTCTAGATATACAGCCGTGGAAGTATTTGAACACTAACAAGGGAACATATTCAATTGATACACGCCGATTTTGATGAAACTTATGTGAGATATAGTTCTTCGAAAAATATTTGACACGTATTTTTTTTTATCGGAAACCATCCGCTCTGAGGCGGTGAAAACAGTCCTCGAAGTCAGGGGTCAAAACCACATTTTTTGAGAAAAAAAAGTTTGTTAAAAAATTCTTGCGCGACTACATTTCCCATTAAAAAATACGCATTTAAAAAAAATTTTTTAATTAAAGTTAAACATACTGAAAAAATCTATCATGCAGTAGTTACACAAATACCTTCAGAAGTGATTTTTTTCGACTTCTAGTTTCCCAGATATCTAAAAAAATGTGGTTTTGACCCCTGACTTCGAGGGCTGTTTTCACCCCGTCAGAGTGGATGGTTGCCGATAAAAAAAATACGTGTCAAATATTTTTCGAAGAACTATATCTCACATAAGTTTCATCAAAATCGGCGTGTATCAACTGAATATGTTCCCTTGTAAGTTGCCAATTCCGAAAAATTTTCTTCAGAAGTTGCTTCTTCTGCCAGAGGGCGCTAGAAAATTACCGGTTT
This sequence comes from Lasioglossum lativentre, assembly GCA_916610255.1. Classification (NCBI taxonomy): domain Eukaryota; kingdom Metazoa; phylum Arthropoda; class Insecta; order Hymenoptera; family Halictidae; genus Lasioglossum; species Lasioglossum lativentre. The sequence continues at coordinate 10,765,733 of OU744357.1, read as the reverse complement.
TTTACTTTTTTAACAATGTGCCCCCACTTTGAAAAATGCTAACAACCATAACGAGATGCTGAAACTGTAAAAATATAAACTTAGTATTTCATAACTCCTGCAAGAAATCGGCATTTCGAAATTTTGTTTTATTTTTTAAAATTCGGTTTCGGAGCTACAAAAAATTCCGAAAAAATTCATGGATGTGCATTCTAATAGCTAAAATATGCCTGATTTTTTACAGAATTTTCAATTGAAGAGAATAAGAGAAATTACGGGGAAAAAACCTGATTTCTTTTGTCACCCCGTCACTACCACCCCCATGTCGACATATAGGGTTGGAAATTGGCAGAAAGTATTCTCTTTGGAAATTCAAATGGGTTTAGGTAGGAGTATTTAATGACTCCTGCAAGAAATCGGCATTTCGAAATTTTGTTTTATTTTTTAAAATTTGGTTTCTGAGCTAAAAATTCCGAAAAAATTCATGGATGTGCATTCTAATAGCTAAAATATGCCTGATTTTTTACAGAATTTTCAATTGAAGAGAATAAGAGAAATTACGGGGAAAAAACCTGATTTCTTTTGTCACCCCGTCACTACCACCCCCTTGTCGACATATAGGGTTGGAAATTGGCAGAAAGTATTTTCTTTGGAAATTCAATTTGGATTAGGGACACTTCTGACCTACTTATCCGGCTACACCGTTTAAAATAATAGGAATGTTCCTGGAATCACCACACACACACACACATTTCTTTCTATTGACCAGATTGCTGCCGAATGAAAAGATCTGTAATAACATAGCCCTCGATCGTAAATCCGCGTGTCGCCCGTTCTACGACCGTGTTCAATCAATTTAACGGGCAGTAAAAAGCGTTTACGTTTGCCACAATGTTCTGCGCATCGATAAATGAAATTTTATAGCGACCGGGGTGCCCCGAGCGGAATAAACTGTCCGGCGATAATTAATGGTTAACTAATAAGTCGAGGTGACAATAAATAACGTTTAATAAGCTCTCGCGTGATTTTGGAACGGTGGATGGCGAGTGTCGGGCAATCTAGGCGACGGTACCGCGGCGGGTTAATGCACCTCCGACTGATATATTAATAGCTTAATGCGGTGCCGCGGTGATCTGGATCGTAAATCGTCATTACTTGCCGCGAATTACTTCGATTCGCGGTCTGCTCGCTTCGAATCAACGAGGTTAGTTACGCGGCCAGATATGCAAAGCAACCGGGCCCCTCTTCGTTGCCGGTGTTCCTCGCGCGGACCGACAGATAAGAAATCCTGCTTGAAAAGTTTTAATTACGGCCTAGACGCACGCATAACATACAGAGATGTTTCTATCGAGCGCTAATGCACGCGCGCCACTATCTCCGTTTTTTCTCATAAATCATCGATGCGAAAAATCGCCCGGATGTTCTTGTTCACCCCTTGCCCGGCCATTTTCTCTATGTGTACACCGATCGGAGCGTGTTTAGGGGAGGCAGCTCGGATGACCTTGACGTGTGTCGTCAAGGTCACCTTTCTGATTAACCCCCAAGAGGTTCTAGCCGTCGCTCGGTTTTTTTAGTTAAATAGTTTGCAAAATATTTGATTAATATCTCATTGGGGATCAAACAAAATACGGCCAAGTTCGTTAGCTTAGAAATACCTGTTGCAATACTGAAAAAAGCGTTTGTAAAAATTAGTATAAAAGAACGCTATTTAATTTTTAAAGAGTTACATGGATGGCTAAATTATTCAAACTTGGCCTTAGTTACTTTTTAAACCAACGGCCATAAAAGGTGTTAGGTAGCGGCTACGTTTGAATAATTTAGCCTTCCATGTAACTCTTTAACAATTAAATAGCGTTCTTTTACACTAATTTTTACAAACGCTTTTTTCAGTATTGCAACAGGTATTTCTAAGCTAACGAACTTGGCCGTATTTTGTTTGATCACACAACTTTTTACGGCCATAGAGAACTTGGCTCCTGTTTACAGGATGTTTTTGTTGGGATAAACAACTTACTGTTTTTCAAAACGAACTTTATAGAAATATATACAGGGTGTCCCACGTAACAGTTTTCATGATTTTTCAAGTATGTACTTGCGATAATCTGACGAAAAATATTTTAAACAAAAGCTGATCAGTTTTCGAATGGCTATACATTCCAATCAAAAAAATGTTCGAAAATTTCTTTTTTACTATTGTCAAGGTCACCTTCATTTTTTAAATGATACTTCAAGGTCATCCGAAGGTCATGGTGTACTAGATCGTTGAATTCGTCTTGACACGGGCTGTAATACTGTTAAGTCAAAAATACAAAGTGTCATGTAAATAAATGAAGGTGACCTTGATAATACTATAAAAAGAAATGTTTTATATAATATATAATATAGCCAATCGAAAACTGATCAACTTTTGTTGAAAATATTTTTTGTCAGATTATCGCGAGTACTTAAAAAATCGTGAAAACTGTTACGCGGGACACCCTGTATAATGTAATTTTGTTTGCATTTAAAAAAGTCACGCGTGTATTTCGAATATCATTCGTGTATTCCGAAAGGTTCGATAGTTTTTCCTGACAAAAAATTGCTAGATATGCAAAAACGGCCTCAAGATTCAAACACCTCCTTAAGTGTTCATCCACTGAACATAATAAGGCCCCGCCTTATTAGTTTCGATAGTGGAGGTGGAAAAAATTGGAATGAAAAGAAAAAAAAGATTATCAATCGTAATTTTCACAAAACAACCGGAGATATGAGATCTTAGAGCTCCGGAGCGTATTAATAGCGGCGACTGTCTTAATAATCATATTTGAAGCCGCGCCGAGTTAAAAGCGAAGCTAAACGGAGCGTAGAGTAGAGCGCGCTGCGCGGCGCAATAAAACAGACAACGCGAAAAGGTAGCTGTCTCTACCCAAAACAACATAGGACGCTCTCGGCGAAAATTGCTCGGTAATAACGTCTGGGGCGCAGGTGAACGACGATAGACGGAGGCCATTACACGATTTTTCCGCAATAAGCTATTTCGATTTACCGCGGGCGCGTTTGAATCTTAATCTTTTTCCAATTTGCTGGCGCTACAGAAGGCGTTCGCCTCAATCGCTCCTCGGACCCGCCGTTGGTCGTTTCCGAGGCAGGTAATTACGCGAATGGTCAAGCACGGTAACCTGTTTCACAGCAATTAATATACACGTACGAAGAAGGGACAGTTCTCTCTGCTCCCCAACCCCGCTCTCTCCTCTTACCACCTCGCCGAATGGGCGTCGTAATAAAACGCGCTGTCGCGTAGGACAGATACCGAAATTTATGTGGACAGTTACGGAAATATATGATTCGTAATTAATACCGGAGTTTCACTGACCGGAAAAGTACAGCGTGTCGATGCGACGATAAATGTCAGTGTTGTGAGACTGAGCTAATCGGCGAGACTGGAGGCCTCTTTTTGACTATTCTGAGCAATTTTTCGTATTTTCAATAATTCTTATGGTGGGAGTAGTTTGCGTTGTGAACTGTCGTTTGGTTAGAGTTTGAAACAGTTCTACACTGGCGAACAACAAAATTTTCAATTGGAATTTCTGTATGGTTTTTCAAATGTTGGTAACGTTCATTTGATCTGGTCCATCCCCGCCACTAGGACTTACGGTTAGCCTAATAAAATGGAGTAAATCTAACACTAGTTTTTTTGTCACGCATAAAGATATGGAAAAAAAGATTATTTTCGGGGGAACATTAAGCAACATTTTATCTTTATTTTCACATTTTTGTTTATTACATGGAATTACAAATTGGTGGAGTTGTGTAACATTATCTAGCTCCATGTCCAGCAAAATGTTGATAGGTTGCATCCAGCGGTAAATATGACTGAAATATAAAAAATAACAAAATTGCATCTGATCTTTTTCTCTCGATATCTTTGCTGAATTTTTAGAAATGTTTAAAGTTGATTTCTTTTCAGTGAGAAAGATATCTCTGCTTTTAACAGTCGCTATTTTCTCGTTTTACAAGATTATTATTTAATATTTTAAAAATCCATAAATATAATCTTTGCTGAATTTTTAGCAATGTTTAAAGTTGATTTCTTTTCAGTGAGAAAGATATTCCTGCTTTTAACAGTCGCTATTTTCCCGTTTTCCAAGAGTATTTATTATTTTAAAAAATTCGATAAAGATTTGTTTTTTATCCGTCTACACTGCCCCGTTAAGTACAGTAGAACCGTATGTTTTGCGCTTTTTGGAACTATAGAACGCTTGCATTCCTAAATTCTGTCCCGGTTAGAGATTGGATAATATTATCAGATACCATGGTAATGTTTACGGTGTAAAAAAGGCGAGGCTAGCAGGAGGCAGTAGATTTCCATGCATAATGCAAATACTTTCGTGCAAGCAGTATGCTGAACACAGCTGCAGTATCTGGATTATACCTTAGGCATCGCGGCTATAATGAGTTTAACATGCTTTAGGACTTTTCGTTCTTATTGCTGCTTCTTTTCTCCTTTCACCGTTTCTTTTCTTTTTTTCTTTCCACCATCGCCGTGCGCATTCTCCGGTTTATCGTTTCAACCCCAGTTTGTTACAAAACGACCGTATTGCGCAAACCGAAGGTCTGTTTGCACAGGATAATTCGAATACGAAAAAATACTGATGGAGATCATCTTGCGCTATACAATTATTTTTATATTCTCTATTTTTCTTGCCCATTCATTTTCCCAAACATTATGGAGCCAGATGAGTAGTAATTATTTTTAATATTCTGTTATCCGCGCACTTATGTCTCTCTATTAGTTTCTGTAATGGAGACTGTACTTCAATTAGTTTCCTATTTTTATTTTTACATATAGATTTTCAGAGTTTTTGTCTATTTGCACTTGGTGACACACACGGGTACTATTAAATTTGCATAATCATTGTCTATTAAGTATATGACGAAATTTAGAATTGTTGGGGGTAATTTTTTAACGGGGTAGTGACTTTTAGTATTTTTATAAGAATATAATTATAGATCGAATTTTACATTATGGGGTAGTGAATTGTAGTATTTTTATAAAAATATAATATAGTTCAAATTTCACATCAATATCTTACGAAAAAAAAATGAAAAATTTTTAATTATTGAGGGTTTAGTTAAGTAGCGAATTAAAAATGCTATATTCTAAGAATAAAAAATTAATCAAATAGTAAACGTCTGTAAAATTGAAAAATCGATATTGAAATGAAACCTTTCGCACTCGAAAAATTGCTGTAACATTATTAAAATTAGTATCTACATTAAATAGTTTCTTTGTATTTAATAAATGACTAAAACATTTAAGTATCGTATGAATTTAGTAATTAGAATATATTTTGAATACTTAATAGTAAATTGTTATATTCACGAATATTTAATAGTTAGTAATCACGATTAAGTAGTTTATTTGACTGGGATATATTATTTAATACATCAAATTGGGATAAGTTCGTATATGAATTAAATATAAATAAAAATAAGTAAATAGATAAAAAGAAATTATATGGAATACAAATATTCTAGGTCGGCAGAAGTGTTTGGTTTTTTAGTGTAAAGGGTTAATATTGATCTATTAAAATTATTAGGAAATTTTTTTAAGTCAAACCAATATTATATCGAAAATTATTTATAAAAAAGCTTCATATTCCTCAAAGCTGCAGATAATTGCAGTATGCTGCACGATTCGAAGTCGTATACCTAACCGCACCCAATAAGCGTGCAGCCGTTCATCTCTGCTGTTTGCGGGGCACCGGGAGGAACGCAAAAGGATATCTACTTTCTGAATAATTATCGGAATGTCACGGAATAATTCGTGCTATCGTTGCATTGAATTCCTCATTATTTAATGCCCTCGCGGAAGTTCGCAACACACGTTTATCCGCACGAAGTTCAAGGCTCCGTGCGCGCGCGCGCAAAATGCAATAAAACCACGGGGCTCTTGCTCCGTTTGTAGTTATAATGCAGTTACTATTCCGTAGAATGACGAGAGTTACGAGCGTAGTAATTGGTCGGCGCGTGGGCGTCTCATTAATACCGTGTTGCCGGCGTGTCTGACCCGTGTGTCTTATGGTGTCGTGACAATGTGTGTGTCGGGAATGCGTGAATGAGTTTCTCGACGCTAACGGTACCACCCGTTTTTCCCTCGAAGTGGACGAAGTTCTAAAACACAGTTTGTAGTGATCAGACTCAGTTTTTGAGAAATTTTGAAAAAAAATGTGAAAAATTAGATTTTCAGAATTTTTTCCGCTTCAGCCAAAAAAGCTGGACGAACGATTCTTACGTAGAAAAATTCTGGGGACTCTCCCAAATAAGACGGTATTTTTTTTTATAACATTATAATTATTTAATCGTGTGTAAAAAATGTTTAATGTCGAAGAGACACCTATTTCGCGCGAGGCGTGCGAATACAGGGTATGGCCAAACAGGGGTGGTTTAACCAGGTAGGGGATGATTCTACATGTAAAAGTAAGTCGAAAGAAAGGAATAACATTTTTTCATCCGAAGCTTCGTTTTCGAGTAAATGGAGTTTGAAAATGCAGCGATTACGTGTGCGCTACTCGATAGGAATCGTCTGACGCGTCTGACCATGGTCAACCAATTCTACTTCCTGCGTATACGCGAACCTGAGGGGATCTTTGAACACAATTTTCTCGAAAACGAGGCGCCAGACGATAAAAGTTTATTCCTTTTCTTCGATTTAGTTTTATATGTAGAATTATCCCCTGCCCGTTTCACCACTCTTCAAGTCACATCCTGTGTAAATAATAACCTAATAGTAATCTATTATTGTGTATCCGCATTTATTTTAATGCTTCAATATATTGGACAGCATTGTATCTGAAATAGGACCAATTTAACTGCCACTATTTTCATAAATTAAAGGAATAATCTAACATGAAATTTTATATTTTATCAACATCTTCATAAATTAAACAAATGACACGGAGTTACGAGTTACGAATTCACGAGTTTACCGATTTCAGTCTTGCCACCTACGGTGCATAACTATATGCATATTTTAAAGATTTTCTTTGCCTATACAGGGTGTCTCTTTTATAACCTTACCACCCCTAATCACTTTTTCATTTATACAGATACAAAAAAATTTTTGGGGAGAAAGTTATCGTATTTGGGGAGTGACATAAATCTGAAGAGGGCGAAGGCCATCTCAATAGTTTCCGAGATCTTGCGAAAAGTAATGTTTGAAAAAAATGGAACGGATTTGTATCTTGAATGTAGTATCAAATTTTGCGTAATAACCTTCATATGCCCTTAATGTAATAATTTTCCACTTTATTTCTCATGTAAATTTTTCCAATACTCACCTCACTAGTACAGTCTGGAAAGAAAGAAGAAAAATCTGTAGTAGGGTAACTGCACCAGTGAATGAACATTTAAGAAATTGTTCAGGAAGATATTTTATTTAAAAAAAAATATGTGAATTAAAGAAATCTCATATATGCCAAATAGCTCCCTATACTTTATTTGTCAAAAATAAATGAACACAAATAAAATGAAATTATTATTATTTGTCTTTATTAAACGTTAAATAAAAAATATAAACAATACCAGTCAATGAACACTACATTCTAATAATTGAACAATGATGGAAAAGCAAAAAAATACAAAAGCGTTCATTTACTGGGGCCCGTTTATTCACTGGTGCAGTTACCCTAAATGGTTAAAATTCTTGAAAATTTGAGTGGTGTTAGATTTATGCAGCACAGTGTAATAACGGGTTGCTTATACGGTAAAAAGTCGATTTCCCTATTTCTATAGAACCGGCGAAAACTTTCGACCTCTCCGAATCAATTGTCGTAACCATACGCCGCGTCACGCAATAAATCCCGGCGGTGGTGTAAACCGCGTGTACCTATTACATCAGCGTATAAACTCGCGCGCGTCCATGTATACGTACATATTATTCCGTGTAGAGTACCCGGGGCTTGTGTGCGCGTACACAATAACGGGAATTAATCGAACACGGGCGAATACTCGCTCGACGCTCGGCTCCCTTCAAAAATGCCTATACACGGCCCGGATACTACTCATAAACCAGCGGAAAAAAACGAGATCAATTGCCTTCGGCCCGTACACTACCGGCCGGTAACAGTACGAGGAATTTATTCGGTGCACGTGTCGAAGCTTGCTGCGGAAATGTTGCCCCGGTGTAGTCACAACTTATGAATATGCAGCATCACGTGCGTGCATGCAGAATGCACGTGTGTACATCCTCGTTAAGTGCCGCTCCGATCAAGAATGCCCTTTCGATCAACGATTTTCTCCTATCGGGGCCCGCGCCTTTCACAAAACGTCAACGACCTCGCCTATTTTATCGCTAAAACTGCCATTATTCAACGCGGCTCCTCGTCAATCCTTAATTAACTATAGTCGAACAACGGGCACCGTCAATCTTGCAATTATTCATCTTAGCCAATTACGATTTTTCAGCCATGGTTTGGAGGGATTTTTTAAAAATAAATGTTCAAATTTGAGAAATTTCATAAATGTGAAATTGCAATTTTTTAGTTAATGTTTTATACATACACGTTTATGTGGGTGGGTAAAATTTTAACAAAATCGTGTAATCAATAGCGAAAATATGCTTACTCGAAGTTAAAGCGCTCATGAAAATATGAAAAAATTCACGAACAATACTCGTAATTATTCATTGATACCATGAAAATATAAATCACGTCGCTCATAAATCTCACTGTGATATTGGCATTTTTCCGATTCTTTTGAGCTTCATGATTTCCCACAACCAGGATTTGCAACTTAAATATCCGAATTAATTGGAGCATATACACATATCCGGGTATTCGACATTTGTCCGATTTTTAAATGGTAAAAATAGGCCAAAAAGTAATTTTTTTCCAGTTGACCCCATAACTACCCGTCCGATCGAGGTATGGGGTTTTTCTTGGTGCCTTATCGAATGTAGGCAGTTTAATTTGGTCCAAGAGCATTTTTAAATTTTTGTAGAAAAATTTGGGGCGAATGTGATCTGAATGGAGTTCTACTGTAGTTCTAAAATCTGTTATTTTCTATTGTTACCAGGCCAATCGCAAAGAAACCCGAAGAGAACTCAGTGCCAAAGACCGGTGGAAAGACAACGGAAGCTGAGGACGGCTGGGAGATGGCCCGAGGTAACGAATTCACATTATCAGCAGACACCATCATCCCTTGCCACTATCTCGAACGCTTCAAAGCCATCGCCATGAAGAGCCGTGGCATCGACCACGAGGCGATTCAGTCTCTCTTTTCTCAAATTAATCTCAACCAGCAGGTCGACGCAAAGAATAATCGCTCGAACCACAACAGTCGAAAGAAACTCGACTCGAAAGACACTGTAAATTCGAAAAATTCGAAAAACCTCAAGAAAAAACGTGGCTCCAATTTAAGTAATCTCGACGAACAAACTGATCCATCAGTTGACACTAAATCCCAACCAACAGGAGCCCCAAAAGCCATGAATTTAATAAAAGATGATTCTCATGCACCCTTGGCTAACCAAAATGCGAAAAAGAACGCTAAGAAACTCACAAAAAATAGCAAGCAGCAGGACAAAATCGGGCCTGCGACAGAACAGAAAAAGAATTGTTCGAATGGCTACAATTCGAAACAGATCGATCAAAATTCGGAGAATTACGTCACGCAACGTAGCAAAAGTGTGAACGTTGCTGATAAAAATCCAAATTTGTTCATAGTATTCGCGACTATACTAATCTTTCTTTATTATATTCTTATTATTAGGACGTAACTAAATGCGGCGAATTGGTTCAGCGACCTGCAATTAATTAGCCGAGGTTGATTGAAATTGTGGTAATCTGATAGGGAAATTGGTTACGCATCGAAACAATTTTGACTTAACTATTGTCCATACCAATCTGTACATTTGTACATTTTGATGCCCTTTGACACGACTTTGAAAATCAGTTTTCTCTGTCAGTCGCAATTTCGAGTTTTTGAGAAATGTAATTATGGAGAAGGCTAAAGAAAAAACGATTTTGAACCTTGAACAATTTTTTTATTTAGTATTATAGGTAAAACAGAATATTCTCAGTCTTGACTTTTGGCTTTAAATTACATTTCTTAAAAACTGAGCATATGGTGGAGAGAAACAATTTTTGGATCTGTGTTCAGCGTATCACAGTGTAGGAAAATCGCATATTGTTATCGAGATGCAAAATTGAATTAGATGGTGTAATTAAATTAATTTTGAAACAATAGTGGTCAGAATTTATAATATTCTGAAAAGTGGAAGTCGATGGTTACATTTGAACGTCAAAAATTCTTATTTTCATTTTTATAGTTTCAAGAAAATGAATTTGCGTAAAGTTTGTTTTTCCGTGGTAATAAAAACTATGTCGATTAATTTATTCGAAGATGGAATTTAAAAAAACAGATTGCTAAAGACGATGAATTTTTTACATAACAGCAGACGTTTTTGTAACGCTTAGACTTCGTGTTAATTTGACCGTGAAAAATTTGACTAATAAATTTTTAAAAATTTGAAAAATGCTCTCTGAAGGTTAAGGATTGGAACCTTGACCGCCATTGTTTTAAAACTAATTACAAGACGAATGACAAATTGAGAGGTGAGAATTTTATTTAACGTTGGGAAGTATTAATAGGTATTAATAGGAAGTATTAAATACAGATTTAGTTTTTTAAATAAATTGAAAAATGTTCTCAAACATTGGCTTATTCCACGTGACCTTTTCACCTTGACCACTTTTTAAGCATTTTCCTATACTCCCAACTCAACAGAGAACTGTATCATTTCAGAAAGCCCCACAGAATATGATTGTGCAAGTTGTGTTCATTTTTCAAAAACGATATTCTTGAAAATTACAAATCGAAAATGTCTCAGAACTACTTACTCGAAGTGTTATAAGAAAATAGTTAGGAATTGCTGTATAATCTGTTTTTTTTTGTATGGTTTTAATTTACACTCGTTAGAGTTAACTAATAAATTCGAAGGGTTATGTCGTTGCGCATAAACCAATTTGTTGTTATATGTGCAGGTAAACGACGCCAGAAGCGAAAGGAACCGGCGGACGTCGACGTTGGCCGTGGCTCTGCGAAGAAGAGGCCATTTGCTCAGGCATCCTGGGACTAATTAAATCTGAAACAATTTTTCCAGTTGATAACATCGTCCTCTGGAATGATAAACAAATTGCGAACTGCGAAGACAGAACGGCAACATTTTATTGTATCGCTTTTTACTTTCTGATCTCATAGAAACATAGCTATCACTACTTTTTTCTAACAAGTAGGGACTAATTAGTTCTGGACAAATCTTTCTAGACGATAACATCGTCATTTGAAAAGATAAACAAATTGCAAACTGCGAAAATAGAACCTCAACATTTTATTGTATCGCTTTTTACTTTTTTCTAACAAATAAGTACATTACCGTTCAAAAATTTGAAAAATTTCAAAAACTTCAGTCAGAATTCAATGACAAGTGGGTAAAACTAATTAAACGATAATAAATATTATTGTCAAATTTTTAATTTATTTTCAATAACTTTGGGATTATTCTGGAATTTTTCAAATGTCCTCCAAAAAGAACTCTGGTTTCAGGAAACTTAAAATATTTAAAAATCCAGTGGAAAGTAAGAATAATAAATACTGTCAGTATCAAATTTCTGCTATATCAAAATTAATTAGTTGTAATAATTCTGTACTTATCTTTGAATTTTTCAAATATTATAGAAAAATCTCGTGTTCTTGTCAGAAATATAAATCTCTAGACTAATTAAACAATATTTTATTAACGATGAAAGCAAATGAGATTTCAGAGTTGAATTTAACTTTTGAGAGATAGTGTACGCGTATGTAAATGAACAGTGGAGATAACTGGAACGTGTAGGTAGCACTAATTGGACTAACGTTGCCGTAAAATCGAAGGTGAAACAAAAGAAAGGTTGAGTTTGTGACAGTAGCACGATAACACGATTTTTCATTGTAACTGAATAATTAGATCATCCATTCCAGTCGGCCTTTACGTCTCTATAAACAAAAAAACCAAGCTCTGTAACAAGATCATAGAAGTGCAACCTCGTCTCACTACAATCAAATGCAGCTGCAGTCCTACGATATTTAACTGAATATTATAACCTGCAAAGATTTATAAACATATTTTTCCTATACGCTGGGCGTGGTCGCCCGCCATCTAAAATATTGATACAATAAAAGACTTGCTGCAATGAACTATGGCATCATCATTGTCATTTTTCCAAACAAAACCGCATGGCAAATATATTCACCCATAACTCCTGCAATATATGGTAACTTATTTTTACCGAGATATTTAATTATTTAACTGGCCATTTTGGGCACTTTAAAACATTTTCAAACGATTTCAAACACCTTTGAACATTATCTTGATGTACTCAAACACTGTCTATAAACAAAGGTTTTACCGTAATTAATATGTTACTTATATGTATATGAAATTATTATAGTAACTCTAAGGCTGTGTTCTTGCTGACGTCGACAAGTGTTGGACATTTTTGAGATTTAGAAGGGCATTGCATTTAGAAAAAAAAGGCACATGCCACATAGAAATCCCAACTCTGCCACAACAAACTCCATAATCACCTTGTGCGATTCCATTCGCCTAATACAAATTTAATATTATATCTTAAAATCTAGTTATTTCGATAAAATAAATCTTTCACAAGATTTATTTTTAATTAATGTTTGACAATGTCAAACCTGTAGAATTTATTGTAAAGATGAAATCTACACTACAAATATGGGTGACTGCCATCACTCATGTTCAATTTTAATATTTCATAATTTTTTGAGAATCGCAAATTCAGTGTTCGAATACTTTTTAGTAATACATAGTATAACAGTGAGCGAAATGTAGTCCGAGTGCATAGTCAGAGCCGCAGAAACGTTCACGGGACACGTTCTACAATCGAGCATAGTAACTCTTACGGGAGTTTATGTTCATCTAACGCCAAGATAGTCGTGTCAGGAGGTAGGAGATCGGCCGTCGAGTTATCTCTTGAGCGATTGATTATTTGTTGGTCCACAATAGGGGCGCACACGAAACACGATGACGAAGCGTATCCGAGTTCAATTCCTCTTTGATCGGAAAGAAACGCTCGCGGAGACTGCATTATGCAGGCGAACCAAGCTGTATCATTGTCCGGCGTCGCGCTGCCAGACACCGTAAATCTCGCGGCCCATAGAACTCGAAGAAATCATTATGCTCCGACACGATATATCGCGGCTAATATACCGCGACAATCCGTTTTAAGCCCTGTACCTACATAGTCGAACTTGGATGAATTACGCCCGCGAGCCGGCAAAAAATGGAGCATACAAATATTATTAACTTCTTCTCGAGACGATGCGCTGTATCAAAATAATATTGGCACATTTCTTAATGGATCGTTGCTTTTTAATAGCGGACCTTGAATTTATTTGAGATGTTAGAACAATTAGTTTACTACATGACGTGCAACAAAATTTAAATTAAATTAAATTAAAATTTAAATATATGTAGACACAGATGTGGAAAACGTATTTTTTAAATTTTCGAAATGAGCCCACTTCAATGTAGACCACTTGCAATTCTTTAAATTTTCAATATTGGTCCACTACAATATACAGATATAGATCAATTATAATTTTCTAAATTTTCAATATAGACCCACTTCAATATAGGCCAATTGCAATTCTTTAAATTTTCAATATTGGTCCACTACAATATACAGATCAATTGCAATTTTTTAAATTTTCAATGTAGACCAATTGCAATTTTTTTAAAATAATTTTCGCACGTCATGTAGTAAACTAATTGTTCCTAAAGAGAATCCAAGTCGTATGGTCCAATATTAAAAAGCTGTCCTTTAAAAATTGTGCCAGTAAACCGTGCTGCTAAACTAATCTAGCTTGGCAGAGAAACTGAAGTCGTCCATTTGTGAAGAAGTTATTCTGATTTCGTGTGCCATCGATTATGAGACTGCCTGTATACAGTCGTCACCGCGACCTAAGCCTCTCGTATTCAGTATAGTTGTATGTATACCGTCCCCGGCAGCGGTAACGCGAATGGTTTCCGGCTGAGAGAATCGTGCTCGAACGCAGCAGCACATGCTGTAACATCGTTCGCCTAGCGGGTGGTTGCAGTTAACTGGAGTACTTCAGAATTCCATAACCGAGCCTCTACTGCCTCTTTAGACCGCTTTGTACATTCGATTTCTTCTAATCCCGATGTTCAACTGATCGACATACTGGGTCGTATACATAAAGATGGCGACACATATTGGAACAAAACTTGCGTCAGTTTTGAGATAGAACTTACAATGAGCTGCTATTTTCTAATATTAATCTGTTCCACAATAGCCGATTCGTACTTGCCAATCTGCTTCGCAAATCAATAGGGTAAGCTTTCACAGTGTTCGATATAAGAAGATAGTTCGAGCTCTTTTATCCTCAATAATTTTTAAATAACGATTACAAAAGAATAGAATTTTATTTCGTTCGGAAAAGATTAGTAACATTCGTATCTATTAGATTTTGTTTGAAATGTTTATCACGAGTTTGATTATACGACAAGGAGTTAATTGAGTTTTCAACATTTTTCATCATTTGACGTTACAAATGGAAGCTAGAAGGACACACTTTATTTAAAAAATCGAAAGATCGATATCTTCAAAGAGCATAATCTATACACAAATGTTCCCATCTTCTAGAAATAAAAAATAAACAAAATGGAAAACACCTGTATAATTAACGATAAACAATCGCCGATAATTCTCGGGTATTGCTAATCCAGCTGTATTTATAGTCCATTCCGCTCCTAGTTTCCGTTTAATGAACGCAACGCGGTTTTAATAATAATAATTTTTATGCGTTCCCCGGCCGACTATGTTCGATTTCCCGGAATGTCGTCGATCGTTGGACGTCATCAAGGACCGACAAGCCCCTGGAAGAATATAGTTTGTTAGCCAATGACGGCATTAATGCTGATAAATTGTCGATAAGTTAAGCAGCGGACATGTTATTATGCAGCATTCATTAACGCGCTCGAGATAAGAATAGATGTCGCGGGACTCATCGCAGGAAGTCAACGGTTTCGGGTTTTTATAATTGATCGGTTTATCCGGTTATGCGAGCTGGACTGATAAAAATTTACTATGGTTGTGACGTGGGTAGGCTGTTACGAACGCTATAACACAGAAACAGTACACGGTAAAAAGTGATTGGTAGGTCAGGATCATGTTCAACAGTTATAGTTTGGTTATTAATACTTGTTTCTTAGTATCGACTTAGTAGCGTTTTAAATTTATAGATATTTATTCATATTTATTCCGGTATTTATTCAATAACGTATCTGCTATTCTATTAC
The DNA here is from genome assembly GCA_916610255.1 of Lasioglossum lativentre. NCBI lineage: Eukaryota > Metazoa > Arthropoda > Insecta > Hymenoptera > Halictidae > Lasioglossum > Lasioglossum lativentre. Next base: position 10,750,384 of record OU744357.1, on the reverse strand, counting down.
TTTTTGCCATTTTTTAGGTAATATGTCATTGAATTAACTTTAAAAGAAGAAATAAATGTTAGTGTAATTTTTATTTTGCATAACTATTCGCAGTCTTGTGATAACTTAAACCCCTATCAATGTCCCATATACCGAATAATATTTAAATCTATGCTACGAATAAAATTTCCATTTTTCTAAAAAACCCATGAAAATTTCTATAAATGTGATTTTATAGAAATGCGACCTAATAATTGCAATACTGGTGTCAAATAAACTACTCACCTTAAAAAATTACAATCGTCTCATATTCAGTCCGCAAATTACCACTGTTCGAAGCTGCGAATGTCACTTGTTTCACTTTTGCAGAAGATCCAGCTCCTCAAGAGCACTGGCCAGACTCTACACACTAAATTCTGTAACTGTCCACGTCTCGAAATGCGAGCAACCCTTGAAGTTAACGAGACCTTAAGCTATGCTTCTACTAATATCTTCATACTTATACTGTAGCCCGGATCAGGACTCCAGCGACAGCTGAAAAGCTCTGCAGTTGTAATTGATTCGACGCTCCAATGATTCTTCGACGAAAACTGCATGCATGGCTCGATGCACACGATCCAAATCCATTGTCGGGACTGCATACGCGTAGCCGTTGGTCGGAGCCCGTGCTGAGGACAACTTGGGACTTAGCAGGCCAGTAGGATTCATATGCAGCCACCACAGGACCACTAAGGCCCAAATCACCCTCAGCTCTTGCTACTCCCTTCGCTCGCACTGGACTGGTTTCGCGTCTCGCGACACTCGCATTGTTACCTTCCTCTGTTGTCAATCTTCCTACAAGAAAGTATTAACTGAATTACTGGTGAATAATTTTCGAGCTTTGCCGACCGTCACTTGCACCTCTGGGGGAAAATTCTTTTGCAGTTAGGGGAGCGCTGAAACCTTGTTTGTGCGAATATTTATTAGTTATAAATAGATTTTATGGATTTACGACGAAAATGGATAGGTGAAATTTCAAACACTGTAAAGATTGGAAGAATTTAAAATTATTACATTAAAATTATTAATCAAAAATATAATCAGCTTACTAGGTTTTATTTATAACGTCATCTTAAACAAGTCTAAAACTAGCAAATGGGTGAATATTCACCCTAAGGAACGTATGAGGGTTAACAACCCTAAGTGGTGCTGTTAACTAAAAAATTTTCTACGCCAAAAATTTAAATATTCTAACTTCTAAATGTTGATTTAAAAATCCCTACTCTATAAAAGGGACCACTCGTAGGACCATATTTTTTTTAGAAGTGCATATTTAACAATTCCATTAATACAATATAATTACAATATTATAATAATTATATCATTATATAGTACTAACTTAAATAGTACTAACCTATGTATGTCGAAAAGTTAGTAGTTCAAGACATATTTCAATTCAAATAATTCTAAAACACCATTACTGTCGTACTACGACTTTAATGATTTAAAGAAATTTAATTTAATTTTGATATTTCAATTTAAATAATTCTAAAACACCATGACTGTCCTACTAAGACTTTAATGGATTATAGAAATTTAATTGAATTTTATCGACAGTAATGGTGTTTTAGAATTATTTGAATTGAAATATCCCCTGAACTACAAACTTTTCGACATACATAGTTAGTACTTTTTTTATAACGAATGTCCAGCTGCATCGATCGATGTATTAAAAAATACCTCATTCCATTTAAAAAATCAAAGTTGATCTTCATATGACCTTTACGCGTCCGCTCACGAAAAAACTAATAACATCAGAATATGCTCCACTCGACACCATTCGAAAAAACATTTTTTGCTACGAGTAACAATAGCTAGAAAATCATGATGTAAAAATCGGGTGGGACACTCTGCATGTTAATATGTTAAAAATTCATCATATATCCTTGTAAAGAAAATATTTTTTAAAAAATCGAACATTTGCGCGTCACGCTCCCCATTGTGATACCATACGGAAATAATATATTTTAAAAAAGAAAAATCGATTTTTTCCAGCGTTCGAACGGCGGCGCCTCGAAGTTCCTCGGGTATCAGCGTGTCTACTGTCTACCGGGAGGCATGACGAAAGCGGCGCGGCGGCGCAATAAAACCCGGCCGTGCAAGTAAAATCGAAACGATGGAGAAAGATCCAATTAACCGACCGGTTAATAGTCGCGGAGTTACACGTCGATGAGGTGCATGGTTGCTCTCGGCTCAAGCCCCCGCCGAATACGAGCAACAATAAATAACAGTTCCGCGAGGCGATAAGATCGGGCCGGGGCTTTGAATTAATTGCCCGGCGAAGTGGAAACGCGCGGGGCCCAGTTGTTAGTTATTGCCGCCGATGGAAAAAAGTGTGAACGACAAATCAGCGGGCTCTGAGAACACGCGATCGCAACGTTCGCGTCGGTTCCCCCGGCTCGCGCGGGGATGGATACTAATTATTAATCCGAGGATTATCGACCGATCGGAGTTACGTAGCCCGTGTGTATCGGCCGGGTGTTAAACCATACCGATATTTCGTAAAAGGTACGAGCACGTTACGCCGTGAGATAGATTTCGAGCATGACGAAGAAACGCCCACGGGATCCAGGATCGATGATGTCGAGGCGGTTCCTAACAATTCCGATTGTACAAGCTAACGATTTCAAACTCGTGGCCTCTCTCGGCACCTAGAAGCATGTTATTTTATTTTATTCGACATCAAAGAGACAATTCTTTAGGCCAATTTATTGCACTGCGATCACGAACTGTGTGTACGTTAACAGCTCCAATGTTTAAGAGTCGTGGTCTGTCAGTTGTTAAAAACCATTGACGTATTCGGTATTTAATCTCGAATGCCGGTCGAACGATTTCTCTGAAATTCTGGTTTATATGGAAATTATTGCTAAAATAAATATTTAGGACCTAAAAATCGTATTCAGATGTTTAATTTCATATGCGTTTTACTTAGTCATCGATATGTTTTACAATTCATTTTAAATGCTTCTTAAACAAATTCCAATTTTTTAAATTCTTGAAATCGTTGGTACCTAAAAACTCGTAGTGGGATGTATGTTAAGAAATATTAAAATTTCTTTGGAAAAATGAAAGAAATGATAGTTATAGAAGAAGAGTTGCGAATTTTATAACAATTTCTCAGGTCAACTCAAAGTCATTTCAAGGTCTTAGTATAGTAGGTCATTGAAAGTGCCATTTTAAAAGTCAGGGTGACCTTGATTTCCCATTGAAATGACACTTCCCTCCGAATACTTAATAGTTTAATTTGTAGACCGTTGAAAACAGATTAACATTTGTTGGTAACATTTTTTGTCAGATTGAAAGTACTTAAAAAATTGTGGGGGATTACAGTTTGGACCACCCTGTATATATATAATTCTAATTTTAATTTCGTACATATACCTAACATACTGAATCATCATATGTATTGAAGATGCTCTTACTGGCTCGTGGAAAGAAAAAATCAGTAACTCGAGTATGAAAAAATTCCTCGAGAGAAAAATTATGCCAAAAAGCACCCCCCGAGCTGGCCAGAGGTCTTTGCAAAGTGTAAATGAAGTTCGACTGATGATCTAGGATTTCAGTTCGCCACGTTGACTTTCGGCTAACAAAAGAACCTGCGCCTGACTGGGTTGCGGCGAGGCTATAGCAAGGGAGTTAGGCTAGCCGATTAGAATTCAGCTGGTGGTGGGGGCTGCTACCCGGTCTGGAGTCTCGTTAATAATGCAGAGGTACATGCATCCCGTTTTCGCCATGGCGTCTGACACGGCGCTGATGCTTATTCCGCATGTGTTTACTGTCCCACCTGACCACTTAAATCACTATTCTTGTAAGGAGGGCGCAACCAAAGGATCATCCGAAGGAATGTTTAATGCGACCTCGAGCTTCACCCTGCAGACGCTAAATCGATCACACCTTGTGCATGGTTTCCATTATTCCGAGTGTCGGCCGAGACACTTCTGCATAAATTCTTTGGTCCACTTTTGTTTGCAATTTGAACACCGTAGAACTGGACTCTGCTACGAAAGACAATGGGTACGTTGCTGAATGAAATTTTTGAGGGTCGAGAGACTGAGGGTTAACAACCCTAAGTGGTGCTGTTAACTAAAAAATTTTCTACGCCAAAAATTTAAATATTCTATATTCTAACTTCTAAATATTGATTTAAAAATTTCTACTCTATAAAAGGGTGGTGAAGTTAGTATACTATAGTGAGATTATTTAGGACGAAGTGTATCCTCAAGTTTCGTTCGGGATTTCTTATTTATTATTTAATAATAATTGATGCAATAAAAAAGAATGATGAGAATATTTTAATGAGATTAAATTTTAGAGAGGTTTAATTACGAGTTAAAATAATTTCATAGAAAATTTTAATATTAGAGAGGGTAGCTATAGAAATAAATTTTTATTCAGGTTTCGATATTATTAGTGAATTTCAATAAAATATTAAGCCTTAACCACCACTGAAAATTGCTATGCCATTCTTAAAAATATTCTTCACACTATTATTTTTGTTCGTATTTAATAAACTACTAGACATTTACATATTACATGAGATATTATATCAGTTTCATATGCAAAAAATGCAAAAATATTGTATAGAATGGAAATATTCTAGAATGGAAAAATCTTTCGTTTTTTAGTTAAAATAGCTCCGGGTGCGAAGGGTTAATAATCAGTATAGTAATTTTTAGCGAGGAATATTTTATCGTTTTTGAGCTTTAGGAAAGAATTAAATGGATATCTCGATTAAACGGTTCAGAGAATTTTTCTCAGGAAATTAAATGTGTTTTGGCCGTGTTTACGAGCAACGATAAATAATTTTCCTATCCGAGAGATGTCGTTTTCGGTTGGCAGATCGTCCCGAGCAGTTCCGCGTCTCATTCTCAACTCGTGAATTTCTCGGTTTGCGCAATCGCTGTGAAAATTTAAGTGCATTCCTCGGTGGAAGCCCGAGTGCCGGGAGCAGACGGAACGCGGCGATATAAATTCGCCCGAAGGCAGCCGCGGCCGCTCGCTAAAGAGTAATATCCGGTACATGCGAGCGCGCCTTTCGATTTTTACGATGTCGCGTCGCTCCGCAAACTAATTACGAATAAGCTGGGCCCGCGAATCCATTTGACCGATAAACCGAGCCTGGCGATCCCGCGGAAATGCATAAAACGCCTAAGCCAGATTCATGGCTCCGGATCCGCTCGACGCTCAGCCACTTCTTCGACTCGATCTGCAGCTTCCACCACGTGTGCGCCGTAAAATCGGCGAGTGTTTCGTTTCCGGCGTCTATTCCCACCAGAATCGCCGTTGCCATTGGTTTTCTTGGCTATCCGTTTCCATGCTTTCTTTTAAGTACATAAGTACCTTCGGTGAAATAACAAACGAGTCCGTTTTTTGAGAAAAGATAAATTGTTGACTAATACAATTAATTTTAACACGAACACCTAAATTATGTCCGCTAAAGTAACAAAAAATTACTAAATAGGATGTACATAAAACAAATCCTGCGAAGGTCGTGAGGAAGGTTTTCTCAAGGTCATCGAATGTTTTTTTTGCTATGCCATTCTTAAAAATATTGTTCACATTATTATTTTTGTTCGTATTCAATAAACGACTAGACATTTACATATTACATGAGGTAGTATATTAGTTTCATATGCAAAAAATATTTAAAAATATTTGAAAAATCTTACGTTTTTTAGTTAAAATAGCTCCGAGTGCAAAGGGTTAGCATATGTATCATTTATAACGCGACGTGGTAGTCGGCGTAAAGATGAGTTCAACGACCTACAACACCATGACCTTGAAGTCACCTTGAACGTCTTAAAACCATGTATGTACATTCTATTTGGTGATTTTTTCTTACTGTGGAAATAATTTAGGTGCTCGAGTTAAAATTAACACCCTGTATACAAGATATGTATAAAAAAGTTATTTTAAATATTTTAGTTTCAGTAATTATTTGAGAATTAATTTAATATTTCGACTGGGGGTGTAGACAACAGGGGGTGGCTGTTGGGTGCCCAGAATGCAAGTTGCAGCAGAATGCAGACTCGCGTCGTCTCTCGCATCATACCGTCGCAGTCTCGCGGTGAAACCGCGTGGCAATTTAGTGCCCGTAGAGTCTTTCTCATCCGAGTCTCTCACCTTTCGAGCACCGTGTAAGTATATTTCGCGACGAGCGATCGCAGGGACGATCCGCGGTTTTCTCACGCAGATAAAATCTGACGTAGCACCGAGCGATGCACTCCGGCCTAGGACGCCGCGCATACCTGCGCACGTAGCGCCGTCGCGTGTCGCAATTATTCCCCACGGAATAAGTTAATTAATAATTGATCCGCGGCACCCTGCCTTCGAATCACGCGCCGAATGCTCGCGGGTTATTATCGATACCTGACGCCGATTAGAGCGGGAAACAATGCTTGCAATTTTAATTGGAAAATTTCTATCGCGCCGATTGCAAATGCAAAATGGTGGATCGTATTTTACTTTCTTGCGCCATTGGAAATTAGTCGAGTATGCGTTTTGTTGCAATCGCATTGCTACATGAAAATTTTCGAATTCTATTAAACAAAATATATTTTTGTTCACTTATTTCGTAGATGAAAATTCAGCGTAGAAATTGTAATGCGATACTTATTATTGATATCGGTTATCGTCGTTATTGTCGAAATGAAAATTATTGGAGTTCTTTTTAATATCAAATTATTTTTGTCGATGAGAAAATATTCATATAGCGGCTTTATGAAGAAAAGAGCGCGTCTTGCGCGCCATTTTAGAAAAACTGGAAGGCGTGACGCTATGGCGGAGAAATTATTCTCGGCCCCCATCTTGCCCGCGATATACTGGGTGTCATGCATTGCGGCGGTGTAACGAGGGCTGATTCTACTTCTCAAATGAAAACATTTTATTCTATATTTTAGAGTTATTTTTCCACGTAGAATTAGCCGGTTGTATAGTTACACCACACTCTGTACATAAATTGAAATGCGAATGCAAAATGTCGGCTGTTCCACACGTGCATTACGCGTGCAAGAATTCGCACGCGTGCTATGCGCCTACGCACACATCCTTCGTCCTTGCCCTAACTGTTTCTGGGCCCCTATTGCACCTTACGCTCTCTGACAAAATGTTCACACACCCCTGGATTTTTCGGTACAGTGGAGCCTTCATTATACTGTATAATGAACTTCGAATATTTTTTTGGGAGGTGCATATTTATGATTTTGGAAGGGTGATGCTAACGGCGCACAGACTGGTATTTCTGCTAAAAACCTGGCCAAAAATATTTTCTTGTTTCTCCTACGTTATACAGTCAGTTTATGAATAAAAAAAAGTCATTTCTAACTACATACTAGTGATAGTAAGTTTTATTTATGGGTGTTCATATGTAAAACTAAGGCACTAACTTTTCTTGTATATCTTTCAGTTTTTCATCATACAGTCGCTTTGTGCTTTCTCTTACTAGAAACGAAAAAGAAAATGAACCAAATAACAAAAGAGGGGTTATATTCGGTGCTTTATTTTTCCTTAATGTGAAAACTTGGGAAAACTTTTTTGCGGTATAGTAATTCCAGATATCCTGAAGTTTAACAACACGTAACTTTTATGCTGTTGCGATGAGTTGTATATGTTTAAAACCACTAATATATGCATGAAAAGTAATGAAAATCCAAGAGCTTTTAGTCAGGCTTGTAGATCGGTAAAAACACGTATAAAAATATTTTAACATTGGTAAAAATATGATTAATATAATGTAAATACCTTGTGCAACAATATCCATCATAAGTTTCGCCACAAAAATTACTTACAACATAAAAATTATCACAACGAAAAAATGCTTTCGAACGGAATGCTGCAAAAAAAGACGTGCGTATCGAACAAGTGCTAGGCACCTGTGATTGGTTGGGTTACCACAGATAGGGAGTCCACCACGTGAAGTCATGTTTATTTTTGGCCAGGATTTTTAACACAAATATCAGTTTGTGCGGCGATGCTTGGGCAGTTATCGCTCGCGTGGTGTTATATTGATCTGTATACTTTTCTGATACGATCGCGGCTATGTAAATTTGTTTAAATAATAGCTGACTTTTGCGACTTTGGAAGTGCGTTGCGCCTCTTAACAGCCATGGTTATGCGATTGTTTATTGTGAGATATTATTCTCGTAAGCTCTGAATGAAATGATGAAGTTTAAAATCATGAACGTGTACATTTAAATAATTATTAATGTAAAAGGGGCACCTGAAATGTGTCTACGAGGATTTTAGATTTTGAAAATATTTTGCGCTGCGATGGCAGTAATTTTGCAATTGATTCTTATTATAAAATTATTCTCTGGACTCTCCTGAATAAAGTTTAAAATCACGTGTTTTAATAATTATTGAAGCAAAGGGAACATGCCAAAATGCCACCTTCTTTGCGAATTCACTTCATTTTAGAAATTAAAAATCCAGTTCTCAAAATTCTTCTCAGATGATGGTCATAAAAGACATGATTATTCTTTTTCGCGATACATATTACGTTGCGTTGAGTATGCTACAGTAAAATGGCGGGGGTGCACGCCATTTTGAAGAAGCTCGCGACGCCTGTGATCAATGAAAGTGTTCTTCGAGGCGTACTTCGAATAAATTAATTGTTCAAAGAACATCCGTATTTTTCATTCGCAACGATTATTTAACAATTAATGCCTACGATTGCAATTATTGCTTCATTTATTACAAATTTCGAAGCAAATGAAGTTTCTAAAACTGCGATGATGCGTCGGGATGTGTGTTTAGGCTACTATAGCTTGTTTTACCCTTAAATAAATGTTGGCATAAATGTTTAATACGCAATGTTTAATTACGTTGATTATCAGAATATCGAAGGATACTAAACTTGAATTCAAAGTTGTTGCAGTTCGTCTCATGTTAATATTAAATATACAGCTTTTAATATTTTCCCCCGGTAATTAATTTTCATAAATTTTTCAAGTAATGCCTTAGGTGAGAAGAACTTCGAACAGTACGAGTACAATTTGACAAATCCTATTTTATTTGCTAGCCATTCATAGCTAAATCGAAATTTGCTAAATTAATTGCATCAAAATTTTATTTTTTGCTTGCAGCTTCGGTGCAAGTGCGGAAACAATTTATGTTTGTTCGAATGAATATCGAAAGAGATAGAGACAGTCAACCCTTCGTGTCCCGACGGTGGGTATTATACATTTTGAGTTTTTCGTTAATTTAACTGGACACGACTCATCGAAAGCACATCAAAATCTATAAAAATCTTTCATCGATTACTGGACGTTCGAAAATGATTATTGGAATATTTCTGCGAAAATTGTTTTCAAATGCAGAGCGTCAAAGTAAGAATCCTCAATTAAACTCTGAGATATTCAAAATTGTTGCAATATCGGTAATATAGTACCGATTAAATTAACAACGAGAGTCCAAACTTTTTTAAAAACCAAATATTAGTGCATAAAAACCTTCAAAAAGCCCCTAAAAATTTTTTCAAAACTCAAAGATAAATAATGGGTGCCTCGTGCACTAAAGCGACGGCACTTTTAATTGAAATCAAACTGGCGCACAGTTGGGCAACATTTTCATCTAAATAAAAATTTCGAATAACGAATAAAAACTGAAAAAATGTTTATTCATTATTCGATTGTTGTGGAAAGATTTATTCGAAGCCTTCGAATAAGAGATACAGATAAAAGATGAAAAAATTATTCGTCGGATAAATTCTCGTCGAATATAATTATTTATTCGATACTCGTCGAATAAAGATACTTTTTATATTCGAACCATCGAATAATGAGTGAAAATGATTTTATTTTTAATTCGTTATTCGAAAGTTTTATTTAGATGAAAATTTTGCCCAACTCTGATTGTGAGCTAGCGTAATATCGTGTCACACTATATCTCATAATTTCTACCTAAATTAGACGATTAACCCCCAGTTGGCCCATCGTTGAGTCTCTGCCGCGCCGCGCCGCGCCACAACAGTTCAAATTCTCGATTCCATGATTGCTAACTAGAAAATTTGCTGTACTTTCTCAGCATAAAACGTACCTGTACCTGTTACATTCAACTATTAATTTTGCTTCAAACCCTGAGCATCAATTAAATTGTTAACATGTCGTCATAGCAACTGGGGGTTAAGGTTTCGTCGGACGTAGCTGCTTCCTCTTAGCTAAAGTGTAAAATAATTTGAATATCCAAACTACCATCGAATACTTCACTGAAAAATCGCCTATCCCTAATCAACCCTAAACCAAACCCTCCGACCGCTAAACTAAGCATCAGCAACCCCTCGCGTCCCGAAGAACTCCGTCAAACTGCACACCACACCCTCATCCTCCAGATCCTCGAATCTCAACCTAAGAAAGACCAGGTTAATCCCCATTATCTTCCGAACTCGATCATCGATTATTCGTTGCGCGAAGGTCGATCGCGAGAAGATGTGTCTGGTCCACGAATTCGCAAACGGTCAACCCTTAAGGAACAGCGGAGGCTCCAGTAAATCCTTCGAGAGATCCATCGGTAATATCGGTTTAGCGAAATCGAATCCTATCCGGGGTGTCGGTCGCGTGGCTACTCACTCAGTGGTCGTTGCACCGGTGCAGCGCATGCATATCCGGCGTATCGACACATGCATTCGTGTGGCATGGCGCTTTGCCGCGAAGACGCAGATGCGAATGCGCGGGCGGTGCACTTTTCGCCCTCCTCGTCGTCCTCGTCGTCGTCGGAACGTCATCCAGCGGAATCCTCTTCGTGGCACTGTCCAGTAGAAAACACGTATAACTCGCGATCGTACGAACCGGAAGGCCTCGGCGAAGGCCAGTTCGGTTTCGCCGGCGACGGCGACGGCGGGCGTCGCGACGCGTTTTTCACTCTCGCCGAGGTTTTCGCCGGCCGGACACTGCGCCGGTCACGCAATATTTTCGGCCGGCACGCACAGCCTTCTCGCTTTCACGGGGCGCGTGTGTGCGCCCCGTGTCCACCGAGACAGACTTCCCAGTATGGGTTAGGTTTTGGGGTGGCTCCATAGAAGGGAGAAAAATCGATGGAGCTGAGAGAGCAGGGGTAGAGCCCACACCGCGCACCCTTCTTCTTTTTGTCCGCGATTTTCGAGGGCTTTAAAGGCCACGGCGATTAGCATAAACCACCCCCGGATACCCCCCCGACCACACCCCTCGCCCAAGGCGCGCCGACCTATCCGGAGGCGGAAAAGCTCAGCGACGCCCAGTCACCGACCGTCTGAGGTTACTATGGCAGGGGAAGGAGAAGGGCGGGCAGAAATGCCACCCTTCTAGCCCCTGCTCGAGCTAAATAGGAGGGGGGGGTGGGGGGCGGCTGCGACAAGGGAAAGAGAGATGCCTACCCCGGGATACAGACCCTGGGATATACCCTGGGAGTTAGGGGGCTGCTTTCTCTCGGAGTTAGGGGTGTGCGCCTTCTTCGTCCCGGAGACCGGGGAACGAATTTCTATGCCGCTCTGGTTGGGTTTGGGTAGACGGTGAGTCACGGGACGACATGGCGGAGCTCTTTTGGGGCGAGGAGCTCTTAAGAGCGTTGCCAAGGCACCCGCTGCTCTGCTCCTGCTCGCTCTCCCTGCACAGCGGTGTGTGCGCTAACTTCGATAACTACACCGCGTTACCCACCGAATGTTCGAGGCTCTTCCGAACTTTGCTATTAGGCCATTTCTTGCTTTTGCTCCAGATTCGGCTGTTTAACCCATTGCCTGAGAATTACGTCTCCGATATTGGGAGACGTCGTAGGCTTGCTTCGACATCGTGTATTAATATGGACAATGTGGCGTGAGTCAATATTTGTCTGGCTTAAGGGGGTCATCCCATGTGAGAGCTGCTTTTTCTTGCTTCCTTTAGGCATTTTTTTTTAAGGACCCTTAAAACATGTAATCTTGAAATTTTTACCACACGTTTACTGACATTTTAACAGTCTCTCAGAATTTTTTCAAACCAAAATGACGAGTTGGATCGACTTTACACCGTTCGGAAGACACTCATGTGTAAAAAAAGTAGGTTGATGGCGACCATGATTCCGGAGGTTTCGATCATCTGACATCAAAAACTCGAACGGCATCTTAATTTGTAGACCTACAGCTGTCGCCGGTACCAAAATAATATAAAAATATCGAAAATTGAATTTTTGGCACGGTTTTAAACGTTAAGTTCCAAGTTTTGTCATATTTTTCGTCTTTTTCAGCTTAAAAAAAAACTATAGCAGATATTAGAAATAGTTTGGTACGGGCGAGAACTATAGATGTGCTGACTATACCATAAAAATTTGTGCGAAATCCGTTTAGTAGTTTTTAAGATATTATGGTCGCCAATATGAAAAATACAGTTTTGAGAAAAACGCGTTTAAAGATTCAAGAACGATTTACACAAAGAAAAAGTAAACTCAACATTAGTCTGCTATGTGTTGAGAAATTGTCTTCGCTCGATGCTCCGAAGTGCACGTTGATTCGAATGCACTTTTTTCCAGCACAAATTAATGTCCAGCTGATTGATATTTCACTGGTTATTTATTAATATTTTAATCTTAATGAGGCAAACAGATGCTCCGTTCTACGTTTATAACAGTTGAACGACTTCGAATATCGAAATATCCTTTTACCTGGATATTCTAGGAATGTTATACAAGCAATTTGGGAAAAAAAAAATTTTTCGATTTTTTGGATCTGCCACATGGAATAACCCCATTAACATCTCAAGGGTTTAGTCACTAATACTAGGTTTACGCGCTATTCAAGGTGACTATTATTTTATGAAAATAACGGGTCTATCCCAATTTTTAGCCATTTTTTAAATGAAGAAATAAATTTCTTTGATAACTCCTCGTGGATATATCTTTTTGCAATCCCGATAATTATCCAAAGTGGCTCCTGTTTCTTGCAACAGAGCAGACAATTTTTATTATGCATTCAAAATGTGTGATAGACAATAATGTGTCCATCCAAATTTTTAGCCATTTTTTAAATGAAGAAATAAATTTTTTGAATAAGTCCTCGTGGATATGTATCTTTGCAATCACAATAATGGCAATAATAATATAATTCAAGTGGCTCCTGTTTCTTGCAACAGAGAACAATCCGTAGGTAATTTATTATAGATCACTTTCAGCTAAACATATGTATAAAGCTGATCCTTAAAATTCTATCTTTCGTTGATGGTAAAATAAACTACAAAATGGTGATGACAATCTCGAAAATGAAGAACATGTATGACCAAATGAATGAACAATTAATATAAAAACAATTAATATAAAAATGAGCAATTAAAATGGTGCTACAAAATGGAGATGATAATATTGAAACTGAAAAACGTGAAAGACCAAAAAAAAATGAACAATTAAAATGGTGTTGAATTTTATCAATAAATCTATTTTCATAAAAGTTGCGTTTGTTTAATGTTACTGTTCAAAATCGGACCTAATATTTCACCTATTTATTTTTCTTCATAAATGCATAAAGTCCGCAGTTTATATTAATTATGCAGCAGAGATAAAACTAAATAAAGATGCAAAAGTTGTGCACTACCGAGCATTAATGCTGTAATGTTATTTTTGGGAGAAGTGGACCGACTGGATGGACCATCTTGGGGCCAGGTGTCAGCATAATCAGATGATTATGATTAACCTCACCCCTTCTAAATAGAAGCTTTGGAAAAATATTAGGAAACATCGTGAGGGGTTGATTCCTCTGGTCGCAGAATTCCTTTGACTGGACAAGAAGTCGACAATTTTTAACCCTGTTGCGATCCTGGGGTCTTCTTTGACCTGGTAATATCTACATTGATTATCATAGTGATCTACAGTGTAATATTTTTTACCTGCATTGCATGACAAGATGAAATAAATCAAAAAATTTCATAAGTCTGTTTATAAACAAATTAGAAATTAAAAAAATGATGACTTAAACACCCTCTAATTTCACATATATTACCACATACGATAATTAATTTTGCCCAAAATCCTCGATATCGGCTATGAAAAACTCGATTTTGAATTATCCATTTGTAGAAAGATATGTGCCTAGGAATTTGTATGAAATTGTCTATAATATTACAAAATTAATATTTGAATACAAAAAAAAAAGGTTTGTAATAGGTCAAAGCTTCTACGTCGTCATGAAAAAAGCTTATTTGTCAAACATAACAAATATTTTTCGAGTTAAAGTCATTATTGAAATTTACACCTATGGTCTTCACAAAAATTAAAAAATTTAAAAGCCTGTGAACGATTAAATTTTCATAACTAATATCTACAAGACGTATATTTTAAATTTTCATTAGGATTCGAACAAAAAGATTTTAAAAACTGCCTCTTGTCATGTAATTCCTACGAGTTGCAATTTTTCAAAATCATTCTCAATTTAGTAAATCGATGCCTCTAATTGCTAGGAAAAAGTGAACTGTTCAAAAGTGATTCAGATTTAAAGGGCGTTCGAATACTTTCGTGGGCCACTGTCTTCAACTATCTAATAGTGCTGCATTTGTGTAACGCGCTGTAGCTGGACCCGCCACACACCGCTCACAATGAGAGACGGCCAGTCCCACGTCCTGCACGGTTCTCGTGTGTCACTCAGGATCGTCTCTCGTACGTACGTAACTGAAACTGGGCCCGTTTCAGGCCCGGGAATCGGCTGTCGCGTTTTAATTCTTCCCCCGGACAACGGCTGCACCGTTGCGAATGCACGCCGACTGTTTTCTTTGCGCCGCCGGAGCCGATTTCATCCGCTCGGATATGGACCTCGGTTCTTGCCGACCGCTACGTGATCTCGCCTCCGAATGGCAGCGAAGAAGCGACGGTTTTAGTCAGCGTCTTTCGTAATGGAGAGGTTCCAGGTTTTATCGGAAATCGTCGGAACGTGTCCCGTACTACATATCGACCATTAGCTTCCAGCATGAAAAATATGTTACGATTTGTACAGCCTTCGTACCCCCTACAAGGCACTCGAAAAAACTTTCGCAAATTTTTTTTGTCGAAATTGCTATTTTTTTCAAAGAGAAACTTCGTTCTTTGACTCTTTGTTCGTTTACATTATTTTCGCTATCGTTTGTACAATAAAGCTAAATTGCAAATCTCTGCAAAATAAAAATTCGAGTACAAGACAATAGGAATCGAGAAGAATTTTTTTTTGTTTCTTCAACCATTTTAATAATTCAAAAACAGTACGTGGATACTAATACATTCTTGAATTTTTGGAATTTTCACTACCATTTGTACAATACAACTAGATTGCAAATCTCTGCAAAATTTGAATAAAAAACAATAGGAATCAAGAAGAATTTTTTTTTTGTTTCTTCAACCATTTTAATAATTCAAAAACAATACGTGGATACTAATACATTCTTTATAATAGTATCTATCTTGACTAAAACAGTTCATAAAATTTGCATTCGGTAGAGAACGGAGTGAACATAAATGAACTTGTATTTTTGGAATTTTCGCTACCATTTGTACAATACGACTAGATTGCAAATCTCTACAAAATAAAATTTTTATTACAATACAACGGGAATCAAGAAGAATATTTTTTTCTTTCTTCAACCATTTCAATAATTGAAAAATAATACGTGGATACTAATACATTCTTTATAATAGTATCTATCTTGACTAAAACAGTTCATAAAATTTGCATTCGGTAGAGAACGAAGTGTGAACATAAATGACCTTGAATTTTGGAATTTTCGCTACTATTTGTACAATACAACAAGATTGCAAATCTCTACAAAATAAAAATTCGATTACAAGACAATAGGAATCAAGAAGAATATTTTTGTCTTTCTTCAACCGTTTTAATAATTCAAAAACAATACGTGGATACTAATACATTCTTTATAATATTATACAAAATTCAATGCTACTCCTCAATAATATTAAATTTTGTTCTAAAATAAATTTCTATAAAAATTCAATGGTATATCTTGACTAAAACAGTTCATAAAATTTGCATTCGATGGAGAATGAAGTGAACATAAATGACCTTGAATTTTTGAAATTAGCAGAAGTATTAGACTGTATAATATAAGGTACAAGCTTCATGAAACTATATCATAGTTTAGACATTTTTGCAAGCTTCCCAGGAGACCATTCGGTATTATATAAAATATGAAGCAAATGGCTGCCACCGTGCTTGACAAAATGTCGTTTCCGGGCTGAAGTGAAAATACAGAGTGCCAGGGGACTGATAAAATTATAACGGCTGAGCAGGTCTCCGCGGTGTCTCTGCGGGAACAGCCGTGCCCTTTCTCACGGTCGAGATCGCGAGGTCGCGAGAGAAGTCTGCCGCAGTTGGACAGAAAAGTTGCCAGGCACCTAAGTCGGTCTAGACGCGAAAGTCGCGCGCGAAAGCGACCGCCTAGTATAAATAAGTTACACTCGGAATAATCTTGAGCGACACTCTTCCGGCGGCACGCCGCGCCGCGCCGGTATTACGGATCGCCGAGATAAACCAGCCCCCGGCGCGACATCTTAGCCGCGAATGCGAAGCTGCCGCGATTTTTATCCACGAATTCGTTTTGCAAGTTTTCCAAAATTCCACTACTCGAAAATTATAGGCGATACCAAAAATTATTTCAGACAAAGGCTGTATAGGAGAGTACATTATATTTGTTTGACATTGTGGTGACCTTGAAAAGCTCTGTAAACTAAAACTGAAATTTTTTAGCGAAAACCTATATTTTTGGTTGACGTTTTCGAAATACTAGAACACTTTTATTTTTGCATAAACTATTATAAGCCTCCAAAGATGCGCCAAGGATTTATTAATAAGTCGTCGCTGACAGAAAAGAATTGTTAAAAATTAACGGGCAGTTGCGGCAGCTTGCATAATTTTTTACAATATTTACGAACGAAGTTGTTTCGACTCGTTAATTGAAGTTAGTGTTGAATTATATTTTCTTGAGAAGGAAAAACGAGTAGAATGCGAATGCGAAGCTGGCGCGATTTTTCATCCACGAAATCGTTTTGCAAGTTCTCCAAAATGCCACTACTCGAAAATTATAGGCGATACCAAAAATTATTTCAGACAAAGGTTGCAGGAGAGTACATTTATATTTGTTTGACATTGCAGTGACCTTGAAAAGCTCTGTAAACTAAAACTGAAATTTTTTAGTGGAAACCTATATGTTTGGTCGACGTTTTCGAAATACTAGAACACTTTTATTTTTGCATAAACTATTATAAGCCTCCAAAGATGCGCCAAGGATTTATTAATAAGTCGTCGCTGACAGAAAAGAATTGTTAAAAATTAACGGGCAGTTGGTGCAGCTTGCATAATTTTTTACAATATTTACGAACGAAGTTGTTTCGAATCGTTAATTGAAGTTGTGTTGAATTATATTTTCTTAAGAAGGAAAAACGAGTAGAATGCGAATGCGAAGCTGGCGCGATTTTTCATCCACGAAATCGTTTTGCAAGTTCTCCAAAATTCCACTACTCGAAAATTATAGGCGATACCAAAAATTATTTCCGACAAAGATTGCAGGAGAGTACATTTATATTTGTTTGACATTGCAGTGACCTTGAAAAGCTCTGTAAACTAAAACTGAAATTTTTTAGCGGAAACCTATATTTTTGGTTGACGTTTTCGAAATACTAGAACACTTTTATTTTTGCATAAACTATTATCGAAATATAAGCGTCCAAAGATGCGCCGAGGATTTATTAATAAGTCGTCGCTGACAGAAAAGAATTGTTAAAAATTAACGGGCAGTTGGGGCAGCTTGCATAATTTTTTACAATATTTACGAACGAAGTTGTTTCGACTGGTTAATTGAAGTTGTGTTGAAATATATATTTCCTTGAGAAGGAAAAACGAGTAGCGTGAAAACGGACTTCACCCTTTAAAACGAGCCCGGATCCCGGTCCTATTCGTTTTCACTTAGTTACAGCAGCTTGAATTATTAAGTAACAATTCGCGGGGCCCTCCGATACTCGCATCGATCCGGCCAATTACGACAGAGCCGCGTGCTGCATAAATAAAAGATCGCATCGAGCGTCTCCTTTATCAGGCGAATCCCTCGTTCACAATAAATCGTAGCCGGCGATTTACCATCGAGCCGGCATGGCATGGCGTCCGCTAAAACGCTTGCGCTTTTCGAGCCTCGGAGCCACACACGTTCCCACACTGTACCTCTCCTCCCTGTTCTACCTAAACGTTACGAAATTTCGCGTGAGACGCACCTAACGTTGCCATTTTTTTTCTGTCTTGTATCGAGCATCTGAAGCCCCATGCGGGTCTTCAATTTCAGTAGTTACAAACAATTGCGTCGGATCAGTAATAGTTGCAATAATTGTCTCGGATGTGAACATATTGGTTGCAATAATTACTTCAGATATGAACAGTTTTTCGTAACTAGACTGTGGATTTAAATACAAAATAAAAATTTAGGGATTTAATTAAAACGTATTTTTTTTATAGATTTAATAAACGAATTTATTAATTTTTTCACACTGGAAAATAGCTATGGTGTTTCCATCAACTATCGAAATTATAACTGTCAGTCTAAAACGTTTGCCCGCTACTGTAAATGTCGATGGCCGTTCAAGGTGAGCCAAGGTCACACAAATTCCACGCGTGGACCGATCAAGGAGCGCCGTCCGCTTCCTGTCCGGCCTGGAGGCATTTTTTGCTGTCCAGTTTTTCGCAGTGTAGTCCATAAAGTGTTGTTGTCAACAATTAAAATAGCTGAGCACGCTGGATATTTATGTGTTTTTAACAGCGCGGAAGAGGGATCCGTTCGGTAATGGGTACGAGTAGCTGAGGAGCATTTGCGTTAGTTGCGCGGGTGACGTCTACTTGACGGTAGCTCGACAGCCATTACGATAATAGACGATACATATGTATGCGAGGTTCTGGATTCATAAGCGAACAGGGCCGAGCTACTTGAGGCCCATGTCAGGCTCGTTCGCCGCGCTCCTCCTTATGCAGAGCAGGGACGATTTCCCCGTGTCTGAATGGCTTGAATAATATACGTTCGAAGTTAATGGTCTCCATTCAAGGTGCCTCCCATGCCACTGTACAGGCCGACTCAGGCGAGCGGAACGGGACGCACTTCTCTCTACCGCGATTGCTGCTTCCGAAGGAATGCGAAAATCTAGACACCGGGTATGCTCGAAAAGAAACGGGAATTTTCGAATTTCCCGGCCCGTGTGTCACCGAATCAGATATAATTTCTTTCTTCTGGGTTTGTACAAGTGTGAGCGATGTACATGTCAATTCTCGGATGTATTCGCGACAAAATGCGGTCATTTTGGTGCTAAGACCATGCCAAAACCATGCCAAGACCATGCCAAGACCATGCCAAATCCATGCCAAGACCATGCCAAACCTTGCCCTCGTGAAGAGGGAACACGGAATTTTATTTAAACTTCTAGACTATGTAATTTTAAGTTTCATGTATTTTTAATTATTTAATTCAAAAGTGTAGGTCCGCTCTTAGTGCGACCGACCTGCCTTCTTCGCGAGGGCAGGGTCTGCCATGGATTTGGCATGGAAACCACGAAAGTGGAGATATACTATAGTTCTTTCTCTCCGTAAATTGAAATGTTTGAAAAATTTAACCTATAGTTACTTTGCGAAATCGCCGGGTTCGATTTATTACGTGGATTTGCCTGATAAGAGAGAGACTCTGAATGCAATCTTGTATTTATGCATCACGTTCTGCCATAATTGCCTGGATCGATGCGAGAGGTTTCGTGAATTGTTACTTAATAACGATTACCGTTGAAGATTGGCGTCGACATTTTCGCCCGGGGCTGTCGGTGTTGGAAGAAACGCGATTGTTTCGGCTAATTAGATGAATTAGCATCTACATCTGAAACGTTAGGTTGCATAATTATGTCGAAGCAGTTTCACTACCTCGTCTTTTAAACATTAATTATTTCTATTTTTACCATTAACGTATAATACAAGGCGCTAGTTTTTGGAAAAATGTTTAATACACTTTAAATGTTAAAAAATGCGACATTTTCCTTTCCAACTCTAATAGTTTGACTTAAAAAAAAATAGCTCCTTTATTTATTGTATCCAATTAATTTTTACTGCTTGCGTAAATATGCAAGCTCATTAATAGGACTCGCTAATGGGGGGTACTATAGGATGACCTAACGTATAATAAGAGGCGCTAGTTTTTGGAAAAATGTTTAATATACTTTAAATGTTAAAAAATGCGACATTTTTCGTTCAAACTCTAATAGTTTGAATTTTAAAAAATAGCTCCTTTATTTATTGTGTCAAATTAATTTTTACTGCTTGCGTAAATATGAAAGCTCATTAATAGGACTCGCTAATGGGGGTACCCTAGGATGACCTAACGTATAATACAAGGCGCTAGTTTTTGGAAAAATGTTTAATACACTTTAAATATTAAAAAATGCGATATTTTTCATTCCAACTGTAATAGTTTGACTTTAAAAAAATAGCTCCTTTATTTATTGTATCAAATTAATTTTTACTATGAAAGCTCATTAATAGGACTCGCTAATGGGGGGCTCGCTAATCCCTAGTGTGACCTAACGGACTCGCTAATCCCTAGTGTGACCTAACGCGTTTCGAAAAATTCCAAGAATGCCAAAAATAATGGAAGGGGGAAATTATGTGCCAGTAACGGGGCAAACCATATCCAGCACTGACAACGAGAGTTGAGAAAAGTGGCCGCACGAGCATGTCTATGGTTTTTCGCTGGCGATATGCGCGATACAGACGCGCTTTCGGCGAGCCGGGGGCTGCTGGGAAACAATGGGTCCGGATATGCTCACGGGTCGTCGTTAAGAATACGGAATCTGCTCTATCGGACGGTATTGCATATTATCTGGCCTGCCAGGGGGCATTGGTGGTGAGTATGGGCGAGCCAGCGAATTATCATGGTAATCACAGAACGGTAGCCGCTGGTACTGAGAGGTCAGACCGATGCCACGAGATTGCACTGGCCCATGGTGCTCGTAGGTGGACACACCGGCCATGGTATTCAGAGGTACCCTGTGGTGTACACAGCTAGCTCTCCAGCTCCTTGTACTTCGATTCTATTTCTGGAGGCTCTCGGATAGGAAATCGAGCGGCCGCACTCGCTGAAATGAAATTGAGGCTGTGCCAGCCTACCATCTGATGTCCTCGAGGACAGATTTTAGAGGACATGCGACGCTGCCACCGGACGAACAAACCAGTTTTATCGTTGGACCGCGGATTTTGTGGATCTATGATAAAAATTGATTAGCTGAAATTTGGAAAATTTTTTTGTCAATGACTATAATTATTGTCGTCGTTAGAAATATTAATTAAAATAAAAATTTGTCATACTAATTGAATTACATCATTATTTTCAGAGTTAGACAGTTTACTATTTTGTAAAAGGCCAAAAGAATCCATAATTTTATTATACTATATACATATTTTTATTAATTTATCGAACAATCCTCTTTCAATCTTACTAATTATAAATTCCGAAATTCCATAACTCTCATTTCGATCGTTTCTCGCAACTCTGAAAATATATTTCTAATTATTTATATATTCGAATATGTGCATTGTATAAATTGGGATTGATTTGATGTTGAAACAAAAGCTTCGGATTGAGAGTCGCTGGTTACCTGCGCAGATAAGAAAGTCGTGATCCTGGGTAGAGCAGCACCGCATCGTAAGAGATACACATCTCGAATGCTCCGAATTAATAAATAATAATGTAATATTGTTGGCCGGCCTGTCTCGACCTACCGGTAAACTGCGGTGCGGCACGGATCGGTTACAACGAAAAGATTTCGCTCGCACATTCCATGCACGCATTCGTACAATACACTACTACAAAAAATATATTTAAATTAATCATCTGGATTTATTATCAAATTAATTAATATACGAGAAGATTATTCCGACGTTTAATAAATCAGAAAAATCTTAAATCATTTTAAAAGTTTGAGATAAATTCAATTTCATTTTATTTAATCAAGATTACTTAATTATTTTTTAATTGAAACGCGCCTGAAAACATCCTGAAAAATTCCAGAATGGTATTTATGGTAATGTACAGTTACTATAAAAATACAGATTTTAAGGTGCAGCATGAAACGTATATTTTAAAAATTTTTCATCAATTAATTTCTTAAATTAATGAAAATTGTCATGTTTCTTCGTATAGTTCGGATAATGGAGTTTCCACTGTATTAAATTTTTTCCAGTACGTTCGTAACCATAGACCAAAAACTGTAAAGTTAAATTAGGTCGCAGATGGATCATAGTCGAGTATCGAATGATCTATTGCCAGATAAATTCGATCCAAGATTGTTTTTATAATCCCACATTTGTCTTGAGCCTTCGAGCTAACTTTGGAAAAATTAGAAAAATATGGATTCCGAGATCCTGCACGAGCAGGGTAGCTAGAGGGTTGACGTGTGGCATGTCAAATGTCGAACTTCAGGAGATAAGGATCTGGAAGATCCTGCGAGGAGGCAGGAGGTTGTCGGTGTCGGGACTACTGGCGCATAGACTCATTACCGAGGCTGCAGAATACGTGCAGATGCGCGTATCTATTCCGGACGACGCTCTATTATACCGCGAAACAATGGTGCCGTGGCGCGACCATGACGTTGCCGAGAAATAGTTGGTATGTTAAGGACCGGTAACATGCCACTTCATAGAGCCGCCATATAATGGAATATAATCGGCATATGGTGCACTGGCCAAGAAACACGAAACGTCGATTCCGTTTCCGGTATTTCTACGATCATTCCGGGCAGCCCTCGCGATCCTCCGAAGAGATGTACAGTTACGTGCAAAAATATTTGAATAACACAGCAATGCCTCGATATATGTAGAATAGCAAAATATTGCAGCATCGGAACCATTTTTCCAAACAATTATTATTTATTTATTTATTAAAACGATATATCTGTAAATGATTAATATTTAACTCTGTTACATTTAATTTATTAGTGGACTGCCGATTTTTATGCAAAATGTATTAATTGCAAGAGACTGGAGCTACACGTTTATTATTCTTTTCTTAATAATTTTATAAATGTCGAAACTCTACAATAGTATTTTTATTCAAATGTTTTTATTCTTGTGAATTTGATGCACTAATTTGTGTCCTAATCACAGAAATATATTTCATATTTTATTCAAGGACCTTT
Organism: Lasioglossum lativentre; assembly: GCA_916610255.1. Classification (NCBI taxonomy): domain Eukaryota; kingdom Metazoa; phylum Arthropoda; class Insecta; order Hymenoptera; family Halictidae; genus Lasioglossum; species Lasioglossum lativentre. Next base: position 10,727,245 of record OU744357.1, on the reverse strand, counting down.
GACATATAATCACCGAAGAACAATTTTATAATTATTTAAAATAATTATTTATCATAAATGACATTACACTGCACAAAATATTTTGCACGAGTCTCGATAAACTATTTTTCACTGTAGATGCATTTTTCTGGTGTAGTTATGCACTTTTCGCTCGTGTCACATTAATGGAATAGTAGACCCGCTTCTTATTATACTGTACAGTTTCGAGCATTTCAAGAAGATGCGGAACAAAAAACTGATCGAATACCTATCGACGCCATCAAGCGTGATTTACCGCTCGTTCGCATAATCTCTAGTTTACCGGCGATCATCATTGCATTCTGGAACGTACCAGATTACGAATGACAGTGTCTTTAAAGATGAATCACGCGCAGACACAAAGGGTATTAAGCCTCTCATAAATAACTGTGATTTACGAGTGATTACTAATTTTCCGTAACATTCGGCGCATGCGTAGACATTATTTAGAGACGGCAATAAAGGTAATGGTCCATTTCGACATTTATCTCTGTCTATTGTCATTCTAACAAAATTACAATTTCGAACGTGTTGAAATTTAATTTTAAAATAGGGGAAAAAATCGAACTTTGTACATTTTCTTGTAATCTTACAGAAAACGATTCTACAGAAACTCCTGAATGCAATAATATTATTTTTTAATTTAAATATTAAGTAGAAAATAATAATTTGAGGAAGACAATTCGAATTAAGAATCCGAGGATTTTTCTGTTTATATGTAAATATATATACATATATATTTTTTACAATGTTATTAGCATTCAAATATATTTAAATATTGATATTTCTCAATTTATTTTGAAAATTTATATATATAAATTTATATATGATATACTTTGTTCGATAAATGATTTTTCAGTAATACATATGTAGAACTATTGGAGCCATTATGGTTGGAGCAGAAAAGTCGAAAAATTGAAAATTTGAATTTCCCTCTTCAATTCTCAAAAGTACCAAAATCTATAAAAATTATTGGTTATCGAAACAGAAAGAGGAGTTGAACTTTATTGGCCAGTGTAATAAAATGGAAATAATGAACGCAATGTGGCGGAGCAATAACAGTTAGTAAATCGCAGATGAACAAAAATAAAAGGTTCGATAATTGCGCGCGTTTCGACATTCGATTTAAGTTTCATATTAAATTTGAGACCGGTGGTAACGAAATATCGCTGGCGATGCTGTACGAAATAATTGAACTTCCATATAATGTGTTTGTAAATATTAACCAACTACCGTGGCGAGTTAACCATCGGGAACGTCGAGGCGCATTATCCAGTTATTACAGACGTATAATAAAACAGTGCCGATGAACACTGAGACTATTTTATGATTGTTTCACTCCATCGGTGGCTTCAATTCAATTACGAACTTCTAAACGATATATCGAATTAGCAATTTCTCAGTGGTACATTCATACGTTGTTGCTATACCTATCGTTCATTTAATGGCTCGGCAAACGAGAGCTTATTGCGTTCTGGAATGTAAGGTCTTAACAACGACACTAACACTTATAGAGCAGTAAAAGCGATTATTTTACTTTGTAAAAAGGTGTCCATCCAAACTTTTGACAATTTTTTAAAGTAATATGTGCCCATAGAAATTTGTTGAATCTTTAATAAATTCAACATGCAGTTTAACACTTACAGAGCAGTAAAAGCGATTATTTTACTCCATAAAAAGGTGTCCATCTCAATTTTTTAAAATAATATGTGCCCGAAGAAATAAATTTGTTGAATAATGTATCTTTACAATCTCAATACTTGTAAATTAAGAATGAAATAACGATCTGCGGATAGCAAATTCGACAGTCATGCAGCTTAACACTTACGGACCAGTAAAAACGATTATTTTACTTTTTAAAAATGTGTCCATCCAAATTATTAGCAATTCATAAAAATAATATATACCCAAAATAAATTTGTTGAATAATGGTGGTCGACGCAACAATCTCAATAATTATAAACTAAAAATATTAGAACCCCCCATTTTCACATAAACCTAGTGTCAAGTCATTCACTGGATCAGCCTATTGTCTAAATACAATATTAATTCCGCGATATTTGCGCAAAGAGGAAATAAGATAACTGTCCAGGGAGGATAGACTGGTCCTCGCTGGGGGGTGCAAGCTTCCGGTACCGACTTGCGCGAGGAGGATTGCTTACCGAGCGGCCACAAGTCACAAGTCGTCCTCGTCGGAGCGGGCACTCTTCGGGTTCCTTCCGTTCGCCATTTCTCTTTCTACCGGCGCGGCGTTTGATTCCCGAGCCTCCCCGCTGGGCTAGGTCAGGCTCGCACCTGCACGGCACCTGCGCCTGCAAAAGTTCACAATACGCTTACCAGGATTCGTTTCTTACCGTTAGATCGCCTTATTGTTTATCGTTCGGATTCGCGAAAATATCGAATCGGCAGACCTTTGACTTTAAGGGGCATGCAACCCTCTAACCCTAATAAAATTGAGCGAATCTAACATTTTTCTTTCGCATATAAGGATACTGCAAAAAAATATTTTTTCTCAAGAACATTAAGCAACATTTTAGCTTCATGTTCATATTTTTTTTAATACACAAAATTACAAAATGGTGGGAGTTGTGTAACATTATCTAACATTAAGCATTTTAGCTTTATTTTCATATTTTTTTTATCACATAAAATTATAAACTGGAGTAGCAAATTCTAGAATTCGATGATAGGTGTTTAAATGACATTATTTAACACTTTGCACTCGGAGCAATTTTAACTAAAAAACGAAAGATTTTTCCATTCTAGAATATTTCCATTCTATACAATTTTTTTTCATTTTCTGCATATGAAACTGATGCAATATCTCATATAATATGTAAATGTCTAGTAGTTTAGCAAATACGAACAAAAATAATAATGTGAACAATATTTTTAAGAATGGCATAGCAATTTTCAGTGATGCCTCAGTGTCACCATCCGAGTACTAAAAGTTAACATTTGAACATGTTTAAAAAAAAGTTTAAAACAATCGCGCATTCAAACGAAAAGTTGTCAACATTGACAATACTGTCATTAAAAGCACAATATAAAAACAGCCAACTGTTTATCCATTTTTTCTAAATTTTGATCTCCGAGTTCATATAGGGGTTGGTTCTCAAACGGGATGCTATATCATTCGTTTGACAGAGTTTTAGCACTGTGAAAATCGACATGAAATTAAAAAGAAAAAGCTCGACTGTTTCCGTAGGAGGCCAATAAATTCGATTGATATAATCGCCGTGGATAATTTGAAGGCGTCTAACAATCGTTGCAGCGTCCCGGGCAAAAACACGAGTCGAATGGTTTCTCAATCGATCGGCTGCAATTATGCAACGCCCGTGGCGAGGAGCACCGAGATGCAACGTTGGGTACGATGCCATCGGGGGAACCTATTCGGTTTAATATAATTATATCTGCCGTTACAGTTTATCAGGAGGCATCGAAACGCCGATTAGAATCGTACGAGCGCGCGCGTCGGCCGGATCGACCGCGGCGAATAACTGCGATTATTTACTGAACATGTCGGCAATGAAATCCGCGAGGTAATACAACTGGCCTCCTCTCGCGCGAATTCATTTCCCACAGTTCGAACCGTTATTGCGGTAACGACCCTCTTCCCGCAAAACCGTATGATGATTCTTTGTTTGTCCACTTTCCCTTTTCTCCGGGATTATTCCGCTGGGACGCCATGATGGGCCAGAATTGCGAAAGGCTGGACAAACTTCACCTCTCTGTTAATTAGTTAATTAATTGCAGTTAGAACGGTAAAATTAATTTAATCGAGAAATGCATAGGTTTGTTATACAAAGTGACCCAAAAATGTATTTTGTTGAAAGGAAATGTGCCTGGAATGATTCCCGAGGTGATTTGAAGAAACTTTTTCCTTTGCGAAAATCTTCTCCGAGGCTTCGTTAAGGAGTTATTAACGAAAAACACGGACCAATAAGTATTCAGACTTCGCGACACGCCCCCAAGGGGCGTAGCGTGGTCATTGGCCGAGCCGGAGTCCGTCCGCTGTGGCTGCGCCCTGATTGGTCCGTGGTTTTTGTTGATAACTCCGTAACGAAGCGTCGGAGAACATTTTCACAAAGGAAAAAGTTTCTTCGAATGATCTCAGCAATCGCCCCTTCCGAGGAAGTACATTTTAGGGACTTTTTGTAACCATTCGTTTGTTTTGAGTCTCTGAGCTAATTTTCATTGTTCTGATTATTGTAACAGAATATCCAGAATCTCACAAATATCAGCCAATTAAAAACTAATTAGTCAAAGTTAACTACTAACTCTTAACATTTTCCAATCATTTTTAACGTTGAAGTTAGTAAATAAAAAAAAATGTTTTCGGGAACACCCCTGTATGTATTTAAACTGCTTAATACCTGTTTCAGCGATCAATTTGCTTTTTCCCTTGAAATAAATTACCGAAGAACCTGTTATTCACCCCCTAAATGATGGGATTACAAGACATTCCGTTTCAAGATATTGAAATGAATTCATATTCTACTTGCTCGAGACAATTGGAATACTTGTCTCGGCTAGATGGAAATCACACCATAAACATTTCTTATGCTAAACGCTGCGGGGTAGCTCGGTCCGAGGGTCAGGGGTTGCAAAACTAATTAAAATAAAGGCGAAAGTACTTTAAATGCAGGGGGCAGGTTCTGCAACAAAAGACGTTGACTCCGTCTTTATTCGAGTGGTGGACACAGAAGATTGTCTTCGCGTGTTTCTCAAGCTTCTGCGACGCTCCAGGGGTGTGAACGTGTTACCTCTATCGATTATTTAAACAATCCTTTCGGTTTCTGTTTACGCAACGGATTATCATTCAGGATTATTTCTCATTTTATTTTAGTCTCTATTATTGTCGATCTATAATAAATAACGCGGAATAAAAATATAAAGTATTACATATTTTTATTTATTCGAGAAAAAGTGTCCGGCACTAGGAGAATTCCATAAACAATTTTCGAAGGTAGTAGACATTTATGCAAAACATTCCGACTGGAGCGAAATATACATTTTTTTTATAATATGTTTAATAGAGTGAAAATAATATTTTTAGATTCTTCTAATGTTTCCAGTGTTTCAAACAACACCTGATTTTTGTCATAAAATTCGCTGTATCTAAATAAGAAAACAATTATCTACTTGAATTGCAACCAACTGCAGTGGAATAGAATTTTCTTTCCTTTTTTAAATATGTTTCATAGATCGAAAATAACAACAGTAATTTTTTAATTCAACGAATGTTTTAAATGACACCTGATTTTTGTCAAACAATTCGCTGTCTAGCGATAAGAAATCTATTTTTTCTCTGAATTGCAACCAAGTGGAGTGAAATTGAAAATTTTCTCCTTTTTTAATACGTTAATAAGTGTCGAAAATAATGTGACAGTAATTATTAAATTTTTCGTATGTTTTCTACCTGAATTGCAACCAACTCGAGTGGAATACAATTTTCTTTTCTTTCTTAAATATGTTTAAAGGGTCGAAAATGACATAACAGTAATTTTTTAATTTTTCTAATGTTTCAAATGACACCTGATTTTTATCAAACAATTCGCTGTCTAATAATAAGAAACCTATTTTTTCTCTGAATTGCAACCAAGTGGAGTGAAATTGAAAATTTTCTCCTTTTTTAATATGTTAATAAGTGTCGAAAATAATGTGACAGTAATTATGAAAATTTTCTAATGTTTTCTACCTGAATTGCAACCAACTCGAGTGAAATAAAATTTTCTTTTCTTCCTTAAATATGTTTAATAGGTCGAAAATGACATAACAGTAATTTTTCAATTTTTCTAATGTTTCAAACGACAGCTGATTTTTGTCATAAAATTCGCTCTCCTGTAATAAGAAAATAAGGTCTGGTCCAGGGATGGTCGAACGGCGATAGTTTCGACGGCGGTGGGGTGCGCGCGTTGATTTCGTAACAAACGAGGCGAACGGATGGAAACGAGAAAAATGGCCGCGTCTAGAAACAGCTGCAAATAAACACGCATGGATCCGGCGGGGTAACCGGTCCGGCTGTTATTAGCGAATATGCAGAAGAGATAATTGGACCCTCAGGGAACGCCTCGAGGAATTTAAACATTCTTAGAAGACCGGCCTTAACGAAATCTGCGTTTACGCATCGGCGAGCACTGATGGCGTGCTCACGGGAAGAAATGTTAGATAGATAAATCTCCCGTACGGTATTATGAGATCGCGGACTAATGCGTTAGGGATATTTATGCCGACGCTACGAACGAGCCCGAGCGAATAAGAGATCTCTTACTCTCGTTACCGCGGAAATAGGAGCAAAGCGGCCGCGTTCCATTTCGAAAACTTTTCCAATCGTTTGATGGCTGTAATGTATAGGGTGATTTCGTGTCGGTGATGGGTCCGAAGGTTTCCACTGCGAAAAACCAAAAGAAATCGACCGGGGAACCCGTTGAGTGGTTTACTATGGGGCTCCTGCTGGCTGCCGCTACTGCCCCAGGCGTAGATACCATAATTTACAATCCGTATTTATTTCAACCTCAACCGTGTTCTTCTAGGTAATATTCCGAGAGAGACTAGCATTCGTTCGAGATATCATTCCTTACCACTTACGAGCTACGATTCGAGAAGAGTTTAACACCACTGGCTATGGAAATTCTTTAGGAACAGCTTCGGGGTGCAGATTCTGATTTTTTCCGAGGCAATGAACCGAGCTTCCGAAGCGCGGACTATGCCGTTCATCTTTACCCTTCGGCCGTAATATTTTTTGGTACGAAACGTGTAAAAATTGTTGCGAAATAAAACAAAATAGCATTTATTAGTCACGAATCCTTTTACACTTCCTATTTACCTTTATTGTTCCACGAAAATGAATTATTTTGTAGATAAAACACAACTGATGTGCTAAATGTTTTTTTTTAACACAACCATTCATTGAAATAAAAAGAATTCTCAAAGTCAAGCTCACTTTTCCACTCCATAGGTATATACCTATATGTATATATATGTGCTATACCTATATACACATATATATGTGCTCCCCTTAATACAAAGTAAGCAAGGCATTTGCATGATTTTATAGCTTAAAGCATTGTCGCAGAGTCTATGTACCTAGTCTTCAGGAAATTGAAGATTGCACGTGTGCTATTCATCTTGTCCAGGAGTGTAATCGATGAACGGAGTCCAAATATTGTTGCCCGAATTTTTCTCTAACAGAAGAAGCGCATGGGGAGAAGCGAAAAAATAATATTTTATACTGTAATACGGCACACATGTGCTATTACTAGACTCCGGATTTTATTCATTTATAGTAAAAATGAGTACGTGCAATTTAGAACAGTGAAAAAATTAGAAGACTTTAAAATATATTAAAATGATTAGTGAAAAATATAAATTTATATTCAGCTCCTGTGTCTTGCAATTGCTGCACAATGTTTTTATTTTGCATAAAGACCCAGAGTCTAGTTATTATACTAGACAGTGTATTTTATGCATTTATGACAAAAATGAGTAGGTGCAATTTAGAACAGTGAAAAGATTAGAAGACTTTAAGAGTATTTATATATTATTTTCAATATATTAAAATTATTAGTGAAAAATATAAATTTATATTTAGCTCCTGTGTCTTGCAATTAATGCACAAACATTTTATTTTGCATAAAGACCCAGAGTCTAGTTATTATACTAGAAAGCGTATTTTATGCATTTATGACAAAAATGAGTACGTGCTATTTAGAACAGTGAAAAGATGAGAAGACTTTAAGAGTATTCATATATTATTTCCAATATATTAAAATTATTAGTGAAAAATATAAATTTATATTCAGAGCTCCTGTGTCTTGCAATTGCTGCACAAACTTTTTATTTTGCATAAAGATCCGGAGTCCAGCTATCGTTTTTTTTTTCGAGGAGTGTAGAACGGTTCGTTAGCAATGATTAAGGTATAAATGACGAGCGCCACGAATTTCCGATCAGGTTCCTGCGCACGCAGGAAGGAGCTGCACGAAGAAACATGTTTTAAGGATCGGTCTCGCTGGATACGAAGAAAAACGCGGCTTCCCATCCTCGGCGGGTACCCTCGCGAGGGAACCGCATCTATTACCTTTTATCTTTCCACCTTGCCTGCTACCAGGGCCACCTCCTTTCGCTGTTGCTACAGCGTGTTCCACTCAGCTCAAGATTTTCGTGCCTTTGCTCGAGGGAACACCGCCGCGCGTGCGTATCGCAACGCGATAATTTTGACATGGCCTACACGGTTTCGGTATTAATATCCCGAGAGCCAGGCCCGTGTTCCGATCGCGCCAGATATCGGGAATCAATAGAAATCATCCTTTCATCGCGCATTGAAAAATTCAATAAAAATCCTCGTCGGAGAGGACCATATGCAAAGTACCCTTTTCACTGATAAAATCCGAAATACATACTAGTTTATGATAGTAGATGTACGAAGGAATTTGTTCACAATTGATCAACCCTTCGGCGCACAGGTTGGGTCTGAGAGATAAATTGTTTTAATTTTCTTAGTCGTCGTTAAATGAAATTACATAGCAAAATAAGAACCTATATAATATTTCATCATTTTATTATGGTGTTAATGCTCATATGTATTTAAAGTTATTTTGTTCGGGTGATATTTAAAATGAAACTTGAAAATTTATACATAATCGTAAATTAATGTGAAAATAGATTATGAAAAATTACCTCTGCATTATATCTTTAGGAAAATCTTATTTATAAAGATGTTTGTGACCTAGACGTTGAATCCAGATAAATTTTCAATGCAGAAGTTTAGAAATTAAGTCTGTTAGACTTATTACAATTAATTGAGAGGAATTTTTATATAAAGTTTAATTGTAAATTGTGAGGGTAAATTTAAAATTAATTGAGAGGAATTTTTATATAAAAGTTTAATTGTAAATTGTGAGGGTAAATTTAAAATTAATTCAGAGGAATCTTTATATTAAGTTTCATTTTAAATTGTGAGGGTAAATTTAAAATTAATTGAGAGGAATCTTTATATTAAGTTTAATTGTAAATCGTGAGGGTAAATTTAAAATTAGTTGAGAGGAATCTTTATATTAAGTTTCATTTTAAATTCTGAGGGTAAATTTAAAATTAATTTTAGAATCTTACGTGATTAGAGATCGGTTTCTATTTTCTTTAAATTATAATATTTTTGTACAGAAGAGCTAAATATTTTATAATTTCTAATAATAGCACGCCTTATTCTTAGCGCTTACTCCGCGCCTTCCTCCGCTGATCGATTCGTAGCCCCTGACGTTACAGGGTAGCAAAGCTAACTTGATGATAGCGGTAGCTGCAGCAGCTTCTATCCAGTCGATTTTCCATGGTTTCCGAGCCTAAGGACGTGTTTTCACGGCACTTCCGCTTCAGAATGGCTCTCGCGCACGAGAAGACGAAATCGCAACGAACTCCCGAGCACTCCCGAGGGTCAATTAAAATACCGATGACCATCGTCCGAGCAGGATTTACGAGCGTGCCGATTCTCGGCCCTGATCGTTCATCCGACAGTCAGCTGGTGTCGAAGTCCGCGGCCGGAAACCTCTCCGCGTTTATCATTTGCATTACTGCTAGGCACCCATGCGGACCCCGAGCACAGCTTCTCCTTCTTTTCCCCTTCGTCAGCTCGCCTAATCGAAAGGGCGAACGCTATACAATACACGCTTCGATAAAGTGATAGCACATGTGCGCTATCTTTCATTTCTCGAAGACTGTGTAGACCCCGCCACTATGCTACAGGACACCATAGAAAATCGTATGTGAAATTTTATTACACTAGACAGCGGATTTTTTGCATTTATGGGAAAAATGAGTACGTGCAATTTAGAACAGTGAAAAGATTAGAAGACTTTAAGAGTATTAATTTTTTATTTTCACTATATTAAAATTATTAGGGAAAAATATAAATTTATATTTAGCTCCTGTGTCTTGCAATTGATGCACAAACTTTTTATTTTGTATAAAGATCCGGAGTCTAGTTATTATACTAGACAGCGGATTTTATGCATTTACAAAAATTAGTAGGTGAAACTAAACACTAGGAGAATTTAAAAATACTATTATTTTATTTTCAATCTATTAAACATATTGAAAAAGAAAAAATTTCTATTTCACTCCGGTTCGCTGAAAGTCAGCTAGACAATTTTTATTTTGCATAAAGATCCGACGTCTAGTTATTCCTAGACTGCGGATCTTTATGCAAAATAAAAATTTTTCGAGTCAATTGCAAGAAACAGGAGCTGCATAAACATTTATTCATTCTCTTAATCATTTTATTAAGCCATAGGCAATATAATCGTATTTTTCAAATCGTCAGATATTTTCACTGTTTTGTGTTTCACCTATTCATTTTTGTTATAAATGCCTAGTTATTATTTACTTCGTGAGAAGTATTAATATAACTCGGCTATTAAAAATTATGACAAATTAATAATAATAAAAACACCTGTTTTTAGTCTCTAGACACAAGACAAGCAAATATTAATAAAACGAATATTTTTTAGGACTTCCAACATTCTTTTCAATAGAGATTAATGCTGTTTTTTTAATTGTCGTCATCTCCCTTCGATAATTTCCAAATTGTTCACCCTGCAGGATTCGTGGGTACTTTCGCTGCGTATAGCACGTGATGTGCGCTAAGTAGATTTCGGAGGACCACTCAGACCAATGTGGGAAAAACTTGTGTATACGAATGCTGGACCAAGAGTTTATTACTAGAGATTTTGCTGTACAACTCAAGTTGACTCGAGCTGCTTCAAAATCGTTATCTGCGTTGAAGGGTGGGAGCGAGGGAGGGTCCTCTTTTCCGCACGTGGTGGATGGCAAATTTGGCAACCGTGCCGAGTGACTCCAGGTCAAAGGTCCGTCGGTATCTGTAAACCGGTACCTTTTCTTCCTGGGAATCACTCGTCGAGGCCACGGTTTATGACACGTCGCAATCCCAGGAAAAACCCTCAAAAAGGTAATCCCCGTCCGTGTCATAAACCGTCCCTAATTGTTAGCCTCGACAAACATCGATTAAAAGAGCAAATTATTGTACAGGGTGTATAAAAATGATATGTCACGACTACCATAACGGAATTCTTTACCTCTGGATAGGTGGAGATCTGTTAAAAAAATGGACCGCAAAGTTGACCTTGACCCTTCCTTTCAAGGTCACAAAATTTGTTGTGTAGTATAGTATTCATCGCAAGGAGCAAAAGTCTGAAAGAAACAAAGGGTCTCAAAATCAACCGTTCCCTTTAAAAACAACATTGAAGTTTCGTAAACTAATTTCTTCCATATCTCTATAGGGTGTCCCAAAATGATATGAACGTGGAGGGAGTCAAATGAGAAAAATTGATTCTATATTTTCAATTTATTTTCTCATGTAGAATCATTCCCTCCATGTTTCTACAATTTTGGGACAACCCTGTAGACATATGGAAGAAATTAGTTTACGAAACTCCAAAATCGTTTTTTAAGAGAACGGTTGACTTGAGTTTTCCTTCGAGACTTTTTTGTTCCTTGCGATGAATACGACGCGATCAAAAAATTTTTGACCTTGAAAGAAAGGGTCAAGGTCAATTTTGGGGTCAATTTTTTTAACAGATCTCCACCGATCCATAGTTATAGGATTCCGCTATGGTCGTGACATATAATTTTGATATACCCTGTACAACTGACCGCGGGGGACTGCGTCTTGGAAAATTAAAGATGGCACCCGTGTGCTATCATTTTGTCCAGGAGTGTGTCTCGGCACACGGTTGTCGCGAGCGAATATGAGAAATCGAGGGAATAGTGGTGAAAGGGTGTACAATCGATTTGGAACCGAAGACGCCGACCGCAGGAGCTTGTCACCTGTCAGGTTCGCAACCTGCGGCCCGAAATGGGTCACGTCGCGGACGAAACGGAGAAGGGAAGATCGAGAAGAGAAGAGAAGAGAAGAAACCGTTGGCCGTGTGCACACCTATTCACCGGATTCGCTGGCCTTCTGCGGTCGATCGATGTGCAGCACGACATTTCAACGGCGCGACGTGCGGTTACCCTTTCTTAAGAGCTCGCACAGTGTTTGATTACAGGCTGCGGATATCGTTCACCCTGTTACGTGATAGGCCAGGAACGAGCTAGCGAATACCTGGAATACCGAGCGGTCACCGACAGTTTTCAGGCAGTCTGTTATACATATATCAGCACGCCATTTTTCTAAACACAAATTTTCCCTCAAATGGTCTTTCTCTAAAAGTCGTCTTTCAACCCTCGCATGATCCTCAGAAACAATTGCATACAAAATCTCATCAACCATTTTTACTTTCCACTTAACCCTTAACCCTTTGCACTCGAAGCTATTTTAACTCGAAAGTTAAACATTTCTTCCGACCTAGAATATTTCCATTCTGTCTGATTTTTTACATTTGGTAGATATGAAATTAATATAATAGAATACTTGCATGTTTAGGAATTGATTAGATACCTAATAATATTTTTAATAATGGTACAGCAATTTTTTGTGACGCCTCAGAGTCGCCACTCGAGTGCTAAGGGTTAATTGGTATGGGGTCTCTCATGACCCCAACAAAATTTTTTTATACTAACCTTTCGGCACTTTATTGTACAGGGTGTCTCAAAATTATATGTCGCGGACACCATAGCGCGATTCTACACCCCCGATTTAGTCGAAAATAACATGAGGAAAATCCCCTGCAAAATTGACCTTGAACGTCCAAACTAGGTAAAAAAAAAACCGAAATTTTTTTCTACTGAAAACAAATTTTTGGTTTTTCTGACCTTTTTTCTCACGTTAAAGGTCAATTTCTCGGGGGGGGGGGGGGTTCCTTATGTAATTTTCGACTATTTAGTGGTGTAGAGGTTTAAGGGGTGTAGAATCGCGCTATATGGTGTCCGCGACATATAATTTTGTGACACCCTGTACAATAACTGGATTATTTAGTCTCATATGATCCTCAGAAATAATTACACAGAAGGATAATATCTCACCCATTTTTGTTATCTCACGTATGACCCTAACAAAATGTCTGTGTACTAACTATATAGCTACTTTATTGTATGTACAATAATTGCAAGTATCAGAATTTAACTTCTTTAGTACGTTTGGATTATTTAGTATTAAATTATACATATACTTACAGTGGAGATTTTTTAAACAATGTCCTCGCATTCGAAATTCACCCCATAATTGCCAAGTTACGAGGTCAACATCCTGCACACTATGTATATGTTCACTTTTCCCACCTTGATAAATGGCACTTAAATAATATTTAATTCCGCACCTTTCGCTAAATAAAATGAGGTCACTCTTAATCTTCAATACACAGAGTATTATTGCAAATTTCCGTGGCACTTCGCGGTGCGGTCATTTTACATTGAGCACTTCATTTAAAATTATAAATAATACGGTTTTGTTGTCTCGAGTATGCGACCGTCTCGGATCGTGATCGCTCATCGACTTCTCTGACTGTCAGTTGTTACAACAGCTTCTTGTCAACCCCTCTCTTCTATTATTTCTTTGGGGGTTGTTCGTCGCAGGGTAGTTTTGCATTGTGGCAATCGTACATTGAACATATGTCGCTGTAATATTTTCTAGAACCATGACTTGCAGCTTACAAATCCGACTTTTACCTTTCAGATTTTTTTCAAATTTTTACATACAAGTATAAATCGAGGAAATATCCAAAAAACTGATTTTTTATTTTCCGTCCGTTTAGAATATGGACAATGAAAGTTTACAGGTGTACATATATAAAAATAATATAAAATAACATTAACATAACGTTAACCACATGTTTACATTATTTTGAACAATTTTTAAATGATCGAAATAAATTTTACTCTCTGTTGTGATTCGTATAAAATGATCCATTAAGATGGAATTTGTCATGTTTTAAAAATCGCCTGGTTTCTTCAAAGATAACAGAAATTAATCAACGATATTGGAGGCTGGACGGAATTGTTTTCACTTTCTGCAAGCGACGCAATAATAATTGATTAATTTGATCCGTGTCACGAACAGAACACGTGCGTCATAAAACCGGCCCTGTTTCCCTTCCAGAGAACTCAGGATAGGGTGCTGCACCCTAACAGTCCCTCCCCTGCCTAAATAGAACCTCCATTTCGCCAGAGAAACAGACAGGGAGGGTATCGTAGCCAATAGAATTCAATTTTAAAACGAAAACTCCACCCCAGATGCCACCCTTAGTATAATAACGACCGCAGAAGATGATATACAGCCCTGGTGCCCTCAGGGGAGGGGTTTCTCCAGTCTACGAGTCGGGGAATTTGAAATTACAATTTTTTTCTGTTGCAAAGCTTTCAAATTTAAGTGCAAGAATTTATGCATATATAAAAGAAATTCTGCCATTTCGATTTTTGTTAAATAATGTAGGAAAATTGAAATTTTAGGTGCTTGACACTTTTAGTTATTAATAAATAAATAATACCAAATTTTAAAATATAACAATACATTTCATATCAACAATAATTAACAAGCAATAACACGTTTATTTTATATGTATATGCAAAAGATTTCCCAGTTAGTAAAAGAAATTTTTTTCTGATTGTAATATTTAATATTGGAATTAATTTTCTTATTGTAATAATATGTACATAATGGTAAGTCAATGATCAAGAAATTTATTTCGGGAGAGGATTAGTAATTATTTTATGTTCCGTGCAAATAAATGTTCGGTTTCCTTTTGTTTAAAGTTTCCACTCAAATTAAACGCTACGCAAACAACAATATCGCGTGCATGGCATACTTTCATGCGGCGAACAATGCTGCAGTAACTTCTAATTTAACGTTTCGTCGTTCATTACACGCTAAGTGCGTCCAACTCGCGGTATTCCCCCGCGAGTTCAAGTGAATTATTGTTACACGAGTTTTAGCAGTTGGCCAAACAGACGTTTTAATATTGCTGCAAAGTTTATTCGAGATTACAAACGCAGCTAATTAGGACGTTTGTCTAATTAATTTTCTGGTAAATTCCAATATTTTTCTTTTATATTTATTCATCGTTCGATAAACTTTTATGAATTCTAATAATTAGATTGGAATCAAAATCTTAAATAATTAAACTCTGATTGAAAAGTGACAAAAATTATAACATTCGAAGGTCTGTATTTCGCGAAGAAATTCGAAATTGGCAAAATCAATAAATAACGATTATAATAAATGAACCACTCCTAATAATTTTAATAATTATTCTCCCAATAATTTTAAATAGACCACATCCTAACTTCACGTAAATTATATCATATGAAATATTAGATTTTGAATGAAAAAAGTTATATTTTATAAATTAATGTGTACATAATTAAAAGTTGCAGTCCTCGTAGAGAACGTTCATATGTTTTCGTACAGAAGATTAAAATTAAAAATAAATGTTCGAAACTCTCAGAAATTTTAGTTATGCACCACAGTGTAATTGATTTTTACCACTCCTAGAAGCCGCTAATAAAGACGTGCATGAAGAGGCATGCGATCCCTGTGTCATTCGCACAAGTTCTTTTTTCGTTTGGCCAGCATCCATGCTCCACTGGGACAACGGTGACGCGAAACGCGATTGCGCTTCTCTTTTATAAGGGCAACTCGTTTATTACCAGTGGCCTCACCTCGGACGATACTACTTTTTGCTACGAAACAGCCCCTTACTTAGAGCAGAGTTCTCAGAGCCTATCGTCTTGCGTGAAATGGCAAGTGTGACGAATTCATTTACCGTTCAGCTACAGCACCGAATCTGGGAAAACAAAGAGGAACGGTGAAATGCAATATTTTGCCAGAGAGAAACGTACACTCTAAGAACAATACCTGAGAAAGATTAGTAACTGGTTTTGTAGATCAATTAATCTCTCCCCTTCACTATTAAAAAAAAACATTTTTCTTTCAATTTTGCAGAAGTATATTATTTTATCAGTTCATTTGTTTGCTTCAGACACTCTATGGTAAATTTGTTAAAATTAATGCTTTTTAAATGTTGGTTCCATATTAAATATTTTATTTCAATTTTATTATAAATGTTGTTTGGAAGTAAAATGACGTGTAAAAATAATATGCAATAATGAATGCATTTCCTTGCACTCAAAACATGTGTAATGAAATTGAAAAACCCGTTTATGAATAATAATATCAATGACGAATAAAAGCAAATATAATTATTAATACATGCATAATAAATGCATTTCCTACACCCTACACTAGAGACATGAAAAATGAGATTATAAAACCAGTTTTATAATAAATAATAAAAATATTATTGATGGCAGATAATAATACGTATCACTATCAGTATAAGATAAAGAAAAATGTTATTTTCTTTACGCTTCACTTGAAGATGAACAATCGTGTAATACCACGGTATGAATAATTAATAACAAATAAAACCATTATTGTTTCATTTGTCCGTTCCCTAACAGTTTTCTTATACGAAGAGCTCGTTATCCCCCAATTAACGTTGGCTAATTTCTGGAGGGACGTTCGTTAGCTCCGTTAACGACCGTCGGTATCATTCGCAAGAAATTCCGCGGACGAAAGAACTCGGGACGCCTAAATTTGGTCATAAGCTGGTTCCTCCTTCCGTGGCGTACCGCTCCGCGTCCCTTACAAGGGACCAAAGCACAGCGATGCCCTTTTAGCAACGCTCGTAATTCCACCGATTCGACGTTTTTCTCCCATTTTTCTTTGTTTCTTGTCCCCGTACCGATGATGAGAGATCGATACAGGATGAGGGCAATCGCGACAAATGACACTTGATGGTCGTGTTCGAGCGGTCATTATAGTACGTCGCTGGATGATTTCCCTTCGCCGGAAATCGCACTTGTCACTTGCCTCAAGCGCAAGAAATCACGGGTGACTTCGGATCCGCTTAATCGACGTCTGCTCGATCCGATTCCGTTTCCTTTAATTTTCTTTCAGGACTCCTGGACGCTGCACTGTTATTTGACGATTTTTTTTACCACTTTTGATCACGCGTCTCGCGATAATTCCGGCGATTTTACGGCGGATTATTAAGCAAATTTATTTTTTGGAGTGAAACCTTCTGTAATTGTGGGGGAAAAAGTAGTCAACCAGCTAATTCTTTAATAAATAAGTACTGCTCTTATTTGTTTTTTAGATCTATAAAACAAGATCGAAAACGCTATGAAAACAACCGAAGATGCACTCTTCAAATAATATACAGTATACACCAATACGGTAAAACTCCTTCAGTTCCCTGAAATGGGCGGTTCCTGAGGTTATTTGAAGCGACATTTTCCTTTGCAAAAATGTCCGCATTGGCTTCGTTAAGGAGTTATTAACGAAAAACACGGACCAATCAGAGCGCGCCCTAGACGCGTGTTGGCAAAGATGGTCCGCCGCGCCAGCAGGCTCCACTGAGCCGAGCGATAGTGGTGCGCCGCGACGAAACAACGAACAAGAGAAGGAGCAGAAACTGATTGAATTAAAAACTCACTTATTCAGCGGTAAATGCACTTGCTGCTTCGAAATGTACGGTCAGGTCAACGAACTGCACATGTGATGGTAGATGTTTGTTTCACACAGATACCGTCAAATTTTTCCACACTCACGATCACTGTTCACATTTATCAACACATAGCTATGCACTAATAACAATTGCAATATCACTTGTATTGCAGCGCAAATCACACTAATCAGGTAATGCGATCAGTAGCCTGTGGATTTCATGCATTTGTAGCAAAAATGTGTAGGAGCATTTTAAAACAGTCGAGAGATTAAAATAATTTGAAAACAGCAATGTATTATTTTCAACTTGTTCAAATGATTAAAGTAAGAATGAAATATTTGTCTGGCTCCTGTCCCTTGCAGTAGCAGCAGCCAATTTTCAATTTGCATAAATATTTAGTGGAACATTTTTTTTTTGTTATGTTATTTTTCTATTATATTTTCTGTCGAAAGTATCAATAATTCATAGGGCAGACACTTCTGCATTCTAGTGTCGCAGCAAAGTTTGAGAAAAATTTATTCGATTTCGGATAAGCGGCAAGAAATCTTGGGGTGAAATTTGGGCCCTATTAAAGTGACGTGATAACTGCATTTAAACGAAGCGATGCCACGGACAATGCCCCGATAACATCTCGCGGTACAGCTCGAATGCCGAGGCTCGATATCGGAAGGTCTCAACTGAAACGGAAGAAAACTTATTCCCCGATGAAAACAATGCCGCGGAGATAGAAGAAAGGCCGCTCTACTGCTTAATTTATTACTGGGACGGTACCGGAGAAAAGTTTCACGAGCTTCAGAAAATTTCGAACCCTGGCAACTGCGCATCTTATGGTCTTCTACACTCCGGGACAAAAATATTTAGTTTTTGGTTTTTACCTCCTACGCTTGCCACAAGATGGACAACGATCCCTATAGGTTTAAATTTAAAATTAATTCAATCAAATTCATATAATAAATTTTATTGTTAGCCTAACCGATGATTTCTCTCCCTTTCCTTTTCCTCCTCTCTAACACCTCTCAGCCGCCGCCAAAAGTCAAAATTTTGTAAAGTTAAAAATTTGTTAAAATTTTGCAAAGTTAAAAATTTGTATTTAAATAAAATATTGATTGTTTTAACGTAACATCAGCTTACGATATTATGCGAATGGTTCTAATACTTTGGTCAGCCACTGCAGATTGCTGTCAGATTGGTATCACACTCTGCGTTGTTCGGATGACCCAGTAAAATTGATCGAAACGAATAAGTCGCAGATGTAGCAAGAATACGTGTGTTCGAAAAAGAGAAGTGTCTGAGAAGATGCAGCGGGGGTGGGGCGGAAACAATGCGGCCGGAGATAGGGAGCAGGCTAGAACGGGTTGGTTTATTGCGCGTATTTGTATTCAATATTAGCATCCACGTGGGCAGAGACACAATGGCCGTGGTCTTATCCGTTCGTGTCCCATGGCGTGTTTCCCTTCCGCGGTGTTCCGTGCCCGTTTGCACGGTGTCCCAGATCGGGGACAAGAAGAACTCGGAATGGTATCAGAGGAAATTACGCACTGCACCGACGCATAAAGCTACGCCGGGGCTTCTTATCTACCGGAGAAACTGGCGCGTGGGAGTGGCTCTTCCTGGCAAAAAGACGCGTCCGCTTGGAGATGATAAACTGAAGGCACCATTTTTTTCAACAAACAATATCAATTTGTTCTTCTCCATCCGATAATGTGACGGAACTATTGCGAAACAAGCGAATATAGGCTAACCTGCCCAGTGAATATGATCGTTTCCTATTTATACAGGGTGTCCCAAAAACGTTGTACTGCCTTGAAAGGATTCCTCAGTTCATTTGAAGAAACTTTTCCCTTTGCGAAAATGCTGTGCGCGGCTTCGTTGAGGAGTTATTAACGAAAAACACAGACCAATCAGAGCGCGGCTACAGCGGACGAGCTCCGCCCCGATGGGAGGTCCCGCTGAGCTGGGCGTTGACATTGACGAAGTTGGGATTGCTAATAACTCCTTAACGAAGCGTCGGGGAACATTTCCGCGAAGGAAAAAGTTACTTCGAATGACCTCAGGAATCACCCCTTTCAAGGAAGTACATTTCTGGGATAACCTGTATAATAATTGTAAAATAACAAATTAGAAACCGTTCACTTGCCGAGGTTCAGTGTGAAAGCGTGCAGTAACTGAGGCAATTAGTTAAGGAAATTGCCCGTGAACATTCTTGTTACTGCATAATTGTGTCCGACTATTGTACCTCGATGCAATACACAATTTCGCCGGCGGCGTTTTATAGGAATAAAAATCGGCGAAACTATTCCGGAAGCCAATCGTCAGTCGGCTATCTTATCCGAGAGGTACTTAGCCACGTCTATACTATAGTGATAGTTGACTGACAGCTCCGCTGCAACCGCCTCGGATTCCGCGTGGTTGCACACCGTCACGCGCGAACATAAATTAGTGTTAAACGCACGTATCGAATCGTCCTGTCTCGCGAACGTCCAATGGAATTTCAGAAGCTCATGCACAAACTCCTAAACTTCTTTACGACTGCCTAATGACGCTGTCATCCGCTACTTCCTCTTGCCGTGGAAAAAACGACCGCTTAGCATGCCAGCTTGGCGTAGCGGCGGCGACTGCGAGTTTAGTGTGTTTCATTACGTTGGCCACTCACGCGAAAATCGACTGTCAACTCCGCTCCGCGTCGAATTCGATTTGACGCACTTTCCTGCTCACGTTTACTATCAGATCGTTGCATATGAAATGTTACAGGTTCATTATACAGGGTGTTCCGAAAATGTACTTCTTTGAACGAGGCGATTCCCGAGATCATTTGAAGCAACTTTTTCCTTTGCGAAAATTTTTTCCGAGGCTTCGTTCAAGAGTTATTAACGAAACATACGGGCCAATCAGAGGACGGATTCCGATTTGGCGACACGCCCCGGGCGCTGTTTCCGCGCCATGATTGGTCTGTCTTTTTCAGCAATAACTCGTTAACGAATCGTCGGAGAAGATTTTCGCAAAGGAAAAAGTTGCTTCAAATGACCTCCGGAATCTGTACATATACAACTTTACTTTTAAATAAAATTTATTGCAATATCAGCCGATGTGATCGATGTGTATTGTCTTTAAAAAGTTATTCTGATTTAAACTGTGTGGCATCAATTATGTGACTGTATCTGCCATGTCCCTACGGAGAGCCATTATGATTAAAAATCTCGATAAAATCCCCATAAAATAGCAAAACGATAATAAATTAATTACATACAGCGTGATCGTCTCTGTACCATACAAATTTCTGTTTGTATCGATTCTGAATCTGATAAGTGGTTTACAAGTTCGAATAGCACAGTTAGAAGAGTCACTCTATGTATACCGTTGCACACACCTACACAGGTGTAAGGGACTTCGCGGAGTAGCTTCCATTTAAAATTACAATTTTAGAGCCGCAGCTCCTCCTTCGGATCGTTATGATCGTTGCTGTCGAGCTCGTGCACACACTATTGGCCAATTAACACGTTCTAAATCGTACACGAAAAACTGGACGCGCGCTTTGCATAGCGGATTCGCATGCAAATCGCGCGCTTTGTAAGCGCTACAATACCCCTTAACGCTATGCCTACCGTGCGCTAAACATAACCTGTATGTGCGGCCTTACGAAAATTACAAGATTGAATACATGTACGTTTAAATTTTCTGCAATTTCTATTTTAATTTTATCGTTATGATTAGATGCGGATTTTAGAGGTGTAATTAAAAATAGCAAAATTATTAGAAAAAATTGAACATACTAAACATAATATAGGGAAGAAAATAAATTTCCATTTCAGTTCGTTGCAATTCAGGTAAAAAATTTTTATTTTGTATAACGATCCGCAGTCTAGTTACGATACATGGCATAATATGCTTCCTTAAAATAAAATAAAATTTATTCAAACATTTTCAGGCATGGGATATGGAATAAGTAATTTGTCTCGCTTACTGGTTAAATAAATAATACAATAAACTGTGCTGTCCAGCGTTTGGCGACTTTCTTGAAGCGTTTTCGGCCAAAGAAAGTGATTAGTTCCGCCATTTGCAATTCCGCGGACGGATTCTCATACACCGGTGATCCGAGGAGTAGAGTACCGATTATGTTCTCAATGTCCTCGGCAGTCTTGGGACAAATTCATTGGCTTCCACCGAGGGCGGCCGATCGGTGATCTTTAATTCATCGGCCCCCACGATCGTCTCACGATCGGCATGCCCGTGATCCCCGCCGACGATCCGGGATGATCCAAGACAATATACATAGTTATAACGAAGTTGGACCGATAGAACGAAAAAGAAAATTTGACCTTGAAATTCAAGGTCAAGGATAATTTTTATTACAAGATCTACATCGATCGGAAGCTGCAGAATACGCGTATGGCAGCCGAGACCAAATATTTCTTTACGCCGTGTACACATGAACGGTGCTTACCGATCCGTGTAAGTTTAATTTTCTTAAGAAGTGAAACATGGAAAAGGAAGCTCGAATTGAGGGGACAAAGTTACCCCCTCCCTGCCAGGAACGAGTCACGTGACTGGACCGGACGCGTGGGGGAATAGCGTCGTAGAAGGGGAAGGTAGAGTGGGGGGGATAAGTTTTGATCTGGCGACTCTGCCCAAAACTGAAATATATGTACATATGTAACTTGACAATATTCTCCACTGAGAAACCACTTAACATTATAATGTATACTTAGTTTCCCCCGGGAAATTTTTTTAACAAAAAAATTACAAAAATACAGCTTCAATTCCGGGACGGTTGGCAACTCTGGATCCTCCAGAGAAATAGTTATACATCTCAATAAAACAGTGTTGTGCAATATTTAAAATAGAATCTCACAAATTCATTATATACCGAGTGATACAATATTATCATCCGGAACTGCCAGCAGTCGGAACATTTTATCCGGTTGACTGGAACGCAATCTCGGGGGCTAGCTAGCTAAACAGCATAATGGCTAATCTGTCTAATCTACAGTGCAGCTCGCATCCATTACGGGCTACCACGTGTTCGCCTAAGTACCTATACTACACAGAGAGCGAAAGAGAGGGGGGAGGGGGGAAGGGAGACCGAGCAAGAGCAGACTGTAAACTGGCGCCGTCTTGAGGGATCTCTTTTATTCGCGGCTGGAGAATTCGATCTGCAGATCCGAGGCTCTGATATTCTTACCGACACATCCATCCCGGACGTCGCGTCGCGTCGCGGCGAACGGGATATCGCGATCCCGAGCGAATCTCGGGCTGAGTGACACGCCGATCGCTTGTTACCGATACACGCGTGTGTAAGACGACGTGTCCGCGTGATTTAATAATTGCCTTATAAGGCCGGGTCCCGTAATTGATCGATACAACACGACGCTATTCCAGCCTCTCGATCCCTTCTTCCGCTGCCACGGACCGTGCCTCGATCCCCCGGGCTTTTTTGCTCCTCTCGCTCTTGCCCGGATCGGATGGTTAACCGCTAGATCATCTTCCAGCCAATAACCTCGGATTCCGACCGTGATCGAACGCCGCCGATCCAACAAGCGCTATTCCAAATCGCGCAGGGATGTGTCCTCGGAGTTTCCGGTCTTTTCGCGGATTTGTTCAACGACCAGCCGCCATGTTGTCTTCCAAAAGTGTTACGCAGTGCCGGACAAAATGATAAGACGTCTGATATATTTAAACATTTCGTATAATTAATACTATACACAGGCGGGTAACTCTGGGAATTAGGTTACTATGTTCTTTTTTTTAAGTAAAAAATAATATTGTATCCTAACAACGTCATAACTTCCTATGACCTTACTTTTTATGTCGATGCACCGATGCACTAGGTGAAGTTGGAATTCTTTAACCAAACGATTCCTCTTATATTATCCTGCGTACAAAACTAGCAATCCAAGGTCATCGAAATGTCAATATACTTCATGACATATTTCCCATTTGATATCCTGTTTACATTCTTCGTATAGTATCGAGGTCTGAAGCTCAAGGTTATTCAAGTTCAACATCGCAGTTAACCTTGACTGACCTTGAATGACCTTCGTAGGGCACTATACGCCCTATTACATACAATAGTACATAGGGAAATATATCATACGATTTAAAAGAAAACGGAGTTGACCTTCACGTGTCCTCTACGCGTCCACCTAATGAAATGTGAAGTAAATGGCCCACGATTTACCAATAAAAATTGATAAATAAATAAATTTCCAGTACAGTCGGTAGAGAATTACGGCGACCTGTCTGTTGAATCCATGCTAGAATGCTAGTTTGTTAGCTTACTTTTTATGTAGATGCACCGATGCACCCGCTAGGTGAAGTTGGAATTCTTTAACCAAACGATTCCTCTTATATTATCCTGCGTACAAAAGTAGCAACCCAAGGTCATCTAAATGTCAATATACTTCACGACATATTTCCCATTTGATGTCCTGTTGACATTCTTCGTATAGTATCGAGGTCTGAAGCTCAAGGTTATTCAAGTTCAACATCGCAGTTAACCTTGACTGACCTTGAATGACCTTCGTAAGTCACTATTGGATATAGTACATAGGGAAATATATCATACGATTTAAAAAAAAACGGAGTTGACCTTCACGTGTCCTCTACGCGGCCACCTAATGAAATTTGAAGTAAATGGCCGACAATTTACCAATAAAAATGGGTAAATAAATAAATTTCCAGTACAGTCGTTAGAGAATTACGGCGACCGGTCTGTTGGATCCATGCTAGAATGCTAGTTCGTACTGTTCCAGGCTCGCGTTCAGAGGTCAAGGAATTTACCGCATTCCGCGTGTGTGTAAAATACTTTAATAGATATTGATAGACTTTAATAGATATTGTTTGGCCGGCGTAGCGATCCCGTGGCATGGGAGCACGTGTAACTTTCGGCCTGTCGGTGGATACCAGCTAAATTTGAGAGCGCGGCGGTGCCGATCGACCGATCGACCGAACAGAAACGTCATGGATCACGTAAGAGGCGGCCCGGTGCACCGGCGTGCATCGAGCGCAATAAATAGGAGGAAGAAACCATTGGCAACTCCGCCCCATGGTCGACTGTCTACCGAAGAAGCTGAGAGTCGTATTGTGAGTTATGGCTCCTCCAGGTGAATTATAACATGTATAACGCATAGCGATGCCGTGCACCTAGCCCCCTCGAACCCACACGTACCTACAACCAGCCGTAGGTGTTAAGGCGCGGTTGTAACTTCTGTATTTCGCTGGAATTTGTCGCTACGGGGAACGTTTTTCCAATTTTCCTTAGGGGATACACTGTGTTTTGTTACTAATAAATGTATTGGAGATTTAGTGACAGGTTCGGAGAAATTGAGTTTTTATTATTGCTGCTTTTCTACAGAAATTTTTATCCGTTTTAACTTGCGAATTGATGACGGTTGCATTCATGTAAATTTTGGTATAGTATGTGGTATAGAAATATGGTATAGTATAATAAAATAAGCGAAATCAGTTTTTGTAATTTGATGGTTTCGAATTTATTTTCTTCAGCATGTCAATCAACAACAAACAATTTTGATTTAAAATTAAGTGAATTATAATAAAAATTTGAATTTTTCTACATTTATGAATTTTTATTTTTATTTTTATTTGTAATGGAATACGTTTGCAATATCTTTTTTGTACTCTTTATTGTCATCGCCATTTATCTTTTTTACTTCGACACATAAGTGGACCATTTGTAAATATTTTACCAATTTTTGAAGAATATAATGCACTCGAAATCCGCGCTACAATTTCTGCATAGGAAAATATGTATAATCTGGAAAAATAAGAGAATAGCTCGATAAATATTCAATATTTGAATACAATTCTTTTGCAGTGCCTACGAGATTCTTTGTATATTGATCAGGCTCGTATTTGAATAATATTTGTATAGTAGATTGCGTGTGGGTTTGACGAATGTAATGCAAACGGCTAACACTTTGCTATTCCAGACCTCTATTATACAGTTTATTCATAACAATATCTACCCTCTGTTAACAAGACGAATAGGCGATAAATCTGGAAATAAACTTTTCTATTAATTAAAATTTTGAATGTACAAAACATATCTAAATATATTTAACGTATTAAATACATATAGATTAGTAAAAATTTTATTTTGACGTAGTCAGTTAACTAATTTTAACAGTTCTAGTAGCATCCATGCAATGATATTGTAAGATAATATAAAACTATTTTGTACGTGAGTCTGTTCTATAAACAAATGTATTTGTTTACATTTTTTAATGATTCAAAATGTGATCAGTCGACTGCGAATTTTATACATTCATGACAAAAAGGTGACATTAAGGAGGCAGTAGAGAGATTAAAGGAATTTAAGAAGAAATTTCTATTTTTAAATAATTTTTCTCTTATTAGTCTTGCGATTAGTTTAAGAAACAATAATTTCTATACGTGCAAAGATAACATGTAAATGAAATTCCAATGAAATAATAGCTTTTGTGCCGTGATCCAAAATGGCGGCAGGTGGTGGACGGAAGAGATCGGAGATCTTCCTTCGAATTGTTAATGCGTTGCGTTCAAACGTGGCAGCAAGCTAAAGGTGGCTATTTTCTACACGCCTGAATTATTTATGTACCAGGAAAAGAAAGCCCTGTGACGCTTCTTTCGAATTCTAGTCTTTCTTTGATGCTTTCTGTCCGCCATCGCGTCTGTCCCTTTCCGTTCTTCTCTTTTCTGCCGGTTGGTGCCTCGCGACTTCTCGATTCCTGTTTCTCGACGTTTTTCTTCGACCAGAGACGGCCGATCACGCGCGATTTTAACGACTCGCATGGCTGGAATATGCAATATTTCCACGTAACGCACCAAAATAAACGCCCCCACTATACATACCCACAATGCGCTGCGAATATTTATAAACGTTTTTTTCTGTATTACTTTATCTACATTTTTGATACCCTATTATTCCTGTGGAAATAGAACTATAGCAATCACCGTAATCCCCCAAGCCTGTAAAGTAATCGTTCTACAGGATGTTCCAAAAATGTACGTCCTTGAAAGGGACGATTCCCGAGGACATTTGAAATAACTTTTTCCTTCGCGAAAATGTTCTCCGTGGCTTCGTTAAGGAGTTATGAACGAAAAACACGGCCCAATCAGACGTCCCGTTACATGTTGCGTTGGCATTGGCTGAGCCGGAGTCCGTCCGCAGTAGACGCGCTCCGATTGGTCCGCGTTTTTCGTGAATAACTCCTCAACAAAGCCGCGGAGAGCATTTTCGCAAAGGAAAAAGTTGCTTCAAATATCCTCACGAATCCATACTTGAGACACTCGGTATACAAATTCTTTTTCGTAACACAGACTTGTATGACTCACAGTATTGTCGCGGAGTGTACCACGTGTATTGATCTCTTGGACTGGGCACATCCTGTATGTACATTTGCACACCGTTACGCCGGGAAAGAGTTCTCGGCCGAGAAATTCGGTGAAAAACAACGGCGGAGCAACACGGCGCGGTACAGAGAGCGGGAATGCACGCATTGTAAATTGAATCTGAAGGCTGGCCAGATGGGCGCTGTCACGGTGGCACGAGCGCCACTATTTCATCCGTCCTGACACTTCTCGAGTGGCCAGGCCAAACGAAGGAAAATGATTGCGCGGCCGGGGACTCGTCTTCCGGCTTGGAAATCTAGCTGCGATCACACCCCTAACCCATTATCCTCGCCCACGTGCTCGTTTCCGCGTAATATCTTCGGACTCTGACAGGACAAATGCGTCCAGCTGGGCACCGCGGGAGCAGGCCGGCCGGTGTTCGGACCCCGAGAGCCGGGGACCTCCATGAAACGCGGAATTTCGCGTGTCGTCCATCTTGGAAATGGGGGAGCCGACGGGACGTTACAGAGGTAATAACATAACCTTGAATATCCTCTTTGTTTTTGTCACGATTAGGTCAGAATGTTGAAGAGAAGCGTTATTTTACTCGAGAGAATCAACATCGAACTATTTCTCTCAAGGTCATTCACTCGAGGTTTTCCGAGATTTCAAGGTCATCGATATTTTTCATAGAAGTGCATTTTTTATCGTTCAGATTATTTAGTTGAAATCCAGACAACGTATATGAAAGTCTATGTTGTTATCATGTAATAGTTGAGTGCAAAAGAATTATTTATTTATTTATTAATTCCCTAAACCGTGCATGGTTTATATAGCATACATTAGTATAACACTTTACAATTGACAATGAGGCAAAAGAATTATTTTGACTCTGAAAAATTGAAACCTGTAGAAGTATCTAGAGCATTTATGTAATACAAAATTATTTTTGCAATAGACTTTCAGGAATGATGTTTCTCTCATTTTAACAATTTTTCTACTCAATTGATTTGTTTATTAATGAGTTTTGTTTGTTTCTTTATATTTTCTGTTTATTATTATTCAAGATTTAGTCGTGTGTTTGTTATTATTATATTCTAAATTTCGTTACCAGTGACGTAATAAACTGACGATTGGGATTTTGCGTGACTTGGGATTCTACATATGTGTGAAGAAATACACTGATTCGATGCGTTTTTGTACAATTTGTTTATTCTTAATGGGACATGTGTTAGTTAAAGCATCGTAAAGGTTAATGTTTCTGGACCATACGAATCGTGGCAGTGTTATGTAGAAACGTGAGAGCAAGAAACTGAAGAAGTATTATTCTTACAGTATTTCTTCATGTTGCGGAGAAATGTAGTTTCAAGTTTCTGTTCCCCACGAAGAGGATAGCCACGAACTTGCAGAAATCTGAAATAGAAATAAATTCGTTGAAACGCATAAGTTTATTTCACCCATTAAATACGATAAATAGTTATTTTTTCCTATTTTTTCAATACTACAAAATTCCACAATGCTAAAAATGTAAGAATAGGCCTTAATAAGTTTATCTATTTATTTATGAAATAAATATCCTCTTGTTCTCTAAATACAAAATACCTTGATCTTTTTCACTAAGGTCCATTACATAAATTAATTAACAAAGATTGTTGTTCGGAAAAAATACGACATGAAGATCCTCTGAAGTTAGAAATGAAAGTAAACAATTTCACAACTTCGCTATTTATTTATACGCGAAGTTCGTTATTTATTGTGCGTTCTTTTAATTGTTCTTTCAAGTTGAAAAATCATGAAAGTATGTTGATCGCTGTGCACAGCAATGTACAACAAATGCCAAGTGATTCGGAGCCAGGGACAAACCTGAAAAGAGCCAGGTAAAACGACCATAAATTCGCGGCGATAGTTTCGTCACGGCGCTGAAATTGCAGCGTACTGCTCTCCGGCTAGGTGGATCCGCGGCTGGTTCCACTTTCCTGCGATTATTCCACGTCACTGTCCGGCGGCCGGATCATCGATCATCGGCGTCGGTTCCCGATTCGATCTCTCTGTCACAGGCGGGAAAATACGATTGGCTCGTAGGTTATTTGCGGGGCCCCGATAGCGCGACTCGGAAGAGAAGTTAATGCTATGGCCACTTTATCAAGTTGCAATAAGAACGGGGTGCCACGGGATCCGAGAATGCAAGAACCAAGTTCCTGAGTAATTGCTCCGAGCGGAGGATCCAACAGAGGGAGGGAGAGAGAGAGAGCGAGAAAGAGAGAGCGAGAGAGAGAGAGAGAGAGAGAGAGAGAGAAATGTTGAAGGAAGACAGGCGAGTCGCGAGACTGGCTGGTTCAGCTTCCAGAACCAGAACAACCTGGAATCTTCGCAATCTTAAGTGTGCTTAATTAAAGCATCAGCTTGCTTTAGTCCAGGGGCCGGTTTTCATTAGGGCGGCATTCATTCGGCCGATAAGGTGGCCAAGCTCGCTCGACCGCTGCTGAAAATATTGCCGAGACTAGTTTTCCTTTACCCGCTGCCTCCGCCAGCACCACCTTGAATATAGCCAACGATAAAATCCAATTTTTTCGCCCGCGGATATTGCTACTTGAGACCGTCTGCTACGCGGTTGTGTCTGGCCTCTGGAATCTGGCTTTAATGCAAGTTAACAATGTTCCCGTAGCGCTTGATGAACAGAGGCCGTTCGAATGTGCTTCGGGAAAATATATTAGGCTGTTCTGTTAGCTCATGGGTGTGCCAGGCAGGTTTGCAAATGGTGTTGTTAACAAATATAGACCATTCGACCATCTCTGTCTGTAAAAATGTTCTGCATCGATCGGAGTCCAAGAAAAATTTCGTAATGCTCGATCTACATACTACTCTTATTTCTGACCTAGTATGACCTTGGTGGTCATTGTGTTGCATATTAGTAAATTCGTCTTGACCCACGCTTCCATATGACATTGAAGGACATGGAGAGTTATTCCATTTAGCAAAAACTGAAAGTCACTTATGTTTCCCGACAAATAATACAAATATTAAAAATTTACGTAGGTTGTCGTGTGGCCAGTAAGATGTATACTATATAGTCCTCACTTTTATTGAAATGCTTATTTTTTACGAGAAAAACGCCGGACCAATACACCAGCAGTATAACCAGTACGCCAGCAGTATAACCAGTACGCCAGCAGTATAATTAATACGCCAACGTATAACCAATACGCCAGGAGTATAACCAATACGCCAGGAGTATAACCAATACGCCAGGAGTATAACCAATACGCCAAGAGTATAACCAATACGCCAGGAGTATAACTAATACGCCAACGTATAACCAATACGCCAACAGTATAACCAAAACGCCAACAGTATAACCAATACGCCAACAGTATAACCAATACGCCAGGAGTATAACTAATACGCCAACGTATAACCAATACGCCAACAGTATAACCAATACGCCAGGAGTATAACCAATACGCCAGGGGAATAACCAATACGCCGCGTTTGTTCTACGTCGTAGAGTCTACGAAATTATTCTTTTTCGATTATGTTCGTGGGATGGTGGCCGACCGAAACGGGGCCAGGACTATGAATTTGCATAAACATCGTTAGTCAGTTCGTGACGGGGCATCGATGGAATTTATCGGTCTCGGGGCTGATAGGTCCTTGGCGAGTGGACGCGCGGAATGCTCCGTTTTTGCAGATCGGACGCGTAGCGTTATCCGCGCGGCGGGATTCCAAGATACGCGGCGTAAAAAATGAAAACGTGCGGAACAAGGTAATTTCCTGAAATGGTCATGCGAAAAGACGATCGTTCCGCGAGCACCGTCCACGTGCCGCATACTGCCCGCGAGATTCCAGCGAGATACCATATACCGAAGCTCGCCGAGTAATCGCCGACATCGTTTTCCATAGTTGCTCGCTGCGACGGAATCGAAGGGATAAAAAAAAAAGAAAAAACGAAAAAAAAAGGAAGGAACGAGTTACACCATTACACCGTTTTTCTCGTGGCTCGTTCCCGGCCGACGCGACGGTTTCGCGCAACAGTTTCTTCAGCGTCGCCGGAACGATTGACGCTAATTAATTCTCGCGCTAGATTTGACGCGCGGAAAATTGAGTCCGAACCTATACGCCGTGCCGGGCGTCGGAAATTCCGAGGAGATTGTGACAGTCATGGCTCTCGACGCCACTGTGGGCAAAAATGATCTGTGTTTCTTGCATCTAGACGGTTTTCGTTCTGTTGTTTGCATACTTCGTTCCAATGAAAATAAGAAATAACTATTTGAAATAAATTACGTCCCACAATATTAACTTCAACACTGTCATTTGAAAATAAAAATGAAATAATGTTATATAATATTGATTCGTTTCATATAATAACAATTTTAATGAGTCATTTCTTTATCGTTTTTACTTCTAATTTGACAAAAGAATTATATATACTGTTTATATTAAATTAAATAAATAAATTAAACCCCCTTTTACACTAAATTATTTAAATCGTTATACAGAATGTTTATAATTCGCGATACGAAAAACAAACATTGTTTACCAAACAGAAAAAGCTTCAAACTGTCAAATAACTTCCCAAGACAAAAATGCAAAACTGCAGTCTCGTTCACAAGAACAATTTTCGTTAAAGGCTCGTATTTTACCAACAAATTCGAGCTCGGCAAAATGATGACTTAAACCCCCCCTAATTCCACATACATAACCCTACGTCATATTTCATTCCGAGCAAACTCTCCGATATCCGCAACACACAGATCATAAATAAAAACGAAGTAAGGAAAATCTCGGATAATCCCGCCGCAAGCACACGTACGATTCTCATGGTACTGAGAGAGGACAAGAAGATTGAATGGGTCGATACTGTGAATGAGCACTGTGCGCGTGCCTGGTGGCCCAGGCACAATGAAATTTCGTAAGAGGTCCGGTATGAACGGAGCTTAAGGCCTCCGAGCAACACCAGGACACTGGACACGCGACTCGCATACGAATCCCCAGCAGCGTGAGAGTCCAGGCGTCCCTGTCCCTCTGCCTCCTGGATTCCTTCTAATTGGGCGCATACGCTGCAGTCTCTCGTCGAATAGACGACGGGTTGTGGTACGTCCGCTACGTCCCGACGCTTCTTGCGCCGTCCAGCACGCTCCGCGTCTCTCTGCTAGCTCTGCTTGCTCTCGCTCTCACGTTTTTTTCTTTTTTTAATCAATCACATTGTCTATTGTACGGCGCAGCTGTTCTTCCACGGGTCCGGCTGATTTGAATTTAATGGACCCGCGTGCATATACATGGAAACGTGCATTAACTATATGTATGTACACTGTACATATACAAACATCAATGCTTTTTGTTGGATTTAAAAAATTTTTCTGTTAAGCGATAGACAAGATTGAGATTTTAGACAGTTTATTCTCGTATGACCAACGTTATACACTTTGGAGTATAAACTATTTCACCACTAAAATTTTCAAGAGTTTTAAAAGTTGATTAGCTTGTTGCATATTTCAGTTTGCTTGTTGCATATTTCATTCTGCTTGTTGCAGATTGCGGATTTTTATGCAATTTTCAATTTTTGTAGACGAATTTTAAGAAAGTGAAAACAAATGAAATCTTATTTTCAGTTTTAGTAGCCTTCGTAGATCTGAAATAAATAAAAATCGTATGGAATTTTGTGGAATTTTCTATTCTAGCATTTTTTGAAAATTTTGCCATAAATGCATAAAAATCCGCAGTCTACATATGGCCAATTTTAGAATGCATATTATGAAGCGTTTTGATCGAGAAGTATCATTACAATCTTCAAGTTTCACCCTCCGACGCGACGGCGGAGCCTGAGTCTATTTTGACCCGCAGCATCAAAATCGTCTTTCAAGTGGAAAAACAACATATTGACGCATTGTGCGATGTCTGGTGAAAATGTGGTGATTAATCATCGCATTATTCGTCGATAGTGAACAAAACTACAAAATGGAGATGACGATCTTGTAAATGAAGAACGTGAACGACCAAAAAATTCAATTGCTATCATAATACAGTGAAGAAACTTCTAATTGACAGAATCAGTTACTTATAATTCTAATGTCGCTTACTTTGACCAATAAGTTTATTTATAAAAAAGTTGTGCTTGTCAAACTTGAAAATCGGACATTTGCATCAACTTATTACATACCTAATGATTTCCAAATAGCATTACGTGAAAAGAGTTGAAAGCAAATTATATACAATGAAAAGAGAATGGAAGTATTATTTATTTAAAACAATATATAAGAATAAAATTTCTCTGGTGCACATTCCTCTCTGGTCGTTCAATTTCCAAGCAAGTGTAAACGCACCCTTAAGGCGACGGTAAGGCGGCTGACAGGAAAAGTACACGACACTGTAATCCCACAAATGCGAAAACTTCGTACCGCTGCAACAAGTAACACAACAGGTACTTAAACGGATTACCTGCGGTAAGAATCGCTCACGGATGCGCGCGTGGTCGTGTTCCGATCATCGAATCCGCGGCTCACGTATCTCGGGACTTCGACCAAATATTCGGTTAACCGTTTCGTTAAGATTCCAGCCGTACTTCCGACGAACGGTTTTTACCAGAACTACGCAGAATCCCGGTGGCAGATATTGGCAGCGGCTATCGTTCGAACGGATCTCCTTTTTGCTCGAAAATTTCTAATCCTTCCCTTTAAGGCCAGCGGCGGGTCTAGGCATGGGCTTTATGGACTGCAGCTCAGGGTCCCCTTCGCGGTAAAAAAAAAGAATAGAAATAAAAATATATTGTGGGGTTTATGGGCTGCAGCCGAGGGTCCCTTCGCGATCCAAAAAATAAATATAAATTAAATTGTACAAAAATTTTTGTGTTAGTCTATTGACAAATCGAGTGTTTGTTTCTGCTTTGTTTCTGGAATTTTTTTAGAATTTTAGTTTTAGTTTATTTTTAGTTTTCCAATATTTTTTGTTTTACAGTATTGGCTCTGCTACTAGACCCCCTAAACGTGCACTGGCAAGTCGATATCAAATTCGCAGAAATACAAAGGATTTTTTAAATGTTTTATTATTATTTCATTTATTTAATACGCAATTAGTTGTGTATTTTTTACGGTTTTATGTGTTCACGTTTGCAAAATAAAACGGCTCCGATCGCCGGTTATTATAAGGGGCGGCAAGGGTTGGTAAAAACTTGCTGATCCGGTGAGAAAAAATCGACGGTCACCTAATGATGCCGCGCGGAGCACGCCGGTCCCGTCATACGCCATAACGAACCGGCTAGTTACGCAAAAAACCGGCCTCGAGTTAGCACGAATTCAAATCGCGCGCCTTCGTTGTTGTCCGACGGCACTGCGCGCGGTCAGCTGGCGATCGCAATATCGCGATAGATCGTGATAAATTGCGACTCCTGATGGAAAAAACCGTGGAGCGGTGAGCTGGAAGTTGCAAGAAGCAACTGCGATTTCAATGAGCGTGGTAGAACGCATCGAAATTATTGGAACAATTTTATAGTTTTAATTTTTTAATTTCATTTCTTAGTTTTCAAGCCACTTCAAATTTTGGGCATACATGGTCGGCTAAGACAATGTAATTTTTATGCAATTATCTTTATTTGTTGAAACCTCAAATTGGGCTATGCTCAGTGGACAGGTGAATTCCGATTAAATAAAGTTATCGTGTGCTCTGTATTCAACAACTTTATATGAAGATAACAAAAGAGTGTTTGTACACACATACGTACACTCATTCCAACATTATTTAAATTATTGTACGATTTCAGTAGCATATCACTTTTCAAGGCGGCCATGATGTCCTTCTACACACGTGCAAAATAGAGATCCCCTTATCTGGTGAACTAAAATTGTGTCAATATCGACGTTAGTTTTTTTTTTTAATTTAAAAATTTGTTTTACATCGTTCTAAGTAAGATAAAAGATCCTCTACAGTTGTATATAAAATTTGAAGAAATAATACGATAATTTAAATACTAATAAAGATAAAAGATTACAGCGCGTTATTCTGAAATACAGTCAAACAAGTATACAAAATTTCGAATCACTATAATAACCTCTTTTGATCGCATAAATCATCTACAATTGACAGTTCCGAATGGGAACTGGTGTTTGAACATTTAATCGAGTAAAAGGGTATTTTCGCGAACGGATAAGACCAGTTTGAGAACCACTGTGCAGCGTCGCAAGGGGCGAGGTAGCGCCATGGTTCTCGCTCTCTCTTCACCGAGGACCTTAAATCATATCGCTCGATATACTCCCTAAACAATAGGCACGTTGGCGATATAGTTCTTTTTGGTGCCCTCGACTCGTGGCGCAGAAAAATGGCCGTACGGTAAGGCACGCCGGAGACAATGGGACCTCGCAGATTATTCCTTCCTTCGAGAAGTCCTCCTCCCTTGGCTGCACCCTTTTTCGCCGAGGCATAGTCCTTCGGCGAACGGGATACGGGTACACGAGTATGGGGACCGTTGCTCGAGCTGCTCGGAGCGCGGGTGGCCCGGTAGCGCGTTCATTACACTGTCAGTGCGAGTTAATAAAGAGACGAAAACGACCGCGGAACAACTACCGAACTAAACCAACCTGGATACCCAAGGAGGGGACGATGAACGGACACTGCATCACGCTTTTCGGAACAATAAAAACATCCCTTAAATTTCGAGATTTTTTTTCAGGGAACTGGTGAATGTACGAACTCGAAACCTTGTGGACTAGTTAGTATAATGTCTCGGGAATCTGTGGTATTTTTGGCACGGAAAAATAACTATTCGATCGAAAGTTATAACAATTGTACGAGAACACCCTCAAAGAAATAATGAAAACATCCCTTAACTTCTGAGATTTTTTAAAAGACAACTACTGGACTTGCGAACTTGAAACTTTGTGGACCTGTCGATGCATGTTTCGAGAACTCGTAGTATTTTTTTCAAGGAAAAGTAACAACCTAATTAAAAGTTATAACAATTTTATTCCCTCAGAAAAAAAGCGTGAACTCTTTCATAACTAGCGAAAACATCCCTTAACTCCTGAGATTTTTTTAAAGACAACTGTTGAACTTGCGAACTAGAAACCTTGTGTACCTGTCAATGCATGTTTCGAGAACTGGTAATATTTTTTTCAAGGAAAAGTAACAACCCGATCGAAAGTTATAACAATTTCACGAGCACACCGTCAGAAAAAGAATCTCGTACTCTTTTATAAATACCGAGAGCGTCCTGAAGGAATTGTTGTGACAAAAGAATCTCGATGCGAAAGAAGAATTTCCATTAGGGCGTATGTTTTGTTTAGAGGTTGGTAAATTGTATTCTCCGTGGATAAAGGACCTGTGTTCTTGATGGTATTATGTGAACGATAGTCGGAGAAGCGGTCGGCCGTCTCTAGTAAAACAAGTTCATGCATCCATAATATCGGCGTCCCTGGAAACGGGCAAGAAAAAGGAGTCTCGTATAATACAGTGTCATCGTATGATGGCAGCGCCATTGTTCAACTTTTAAACCGACCTTCGTATATGCAGGATACTCCCTTCGCTCCGGTGCAGGCTCCTTTAAGTGTAAATGAAGCGGTGACCACGTGGTGACGGTGTCGAGCTCGCATCTTTTACATGGAGTCATCTTTCATCCTTTAAGCCCCGAATCGGCGCATTGTAACCGGAATTATTATTCTGGACATTGAAAGATTCTTCGTGCACGTATCTCAAATTAAAAGTATATTTCACGGTCGTTGCAACAATCAGGCCTCGTGAGCCTTTGTTGTTCAGTTTTGATTGCTAAAGCGTCTCTGAAGAAGATATTACTTGGGGGTGGGGGCTCGACAAATTAAGTCTGGATAATACAAGATATTCTACAGGGTGTAAAGAAATTAAATGTCGCGACTATCATAGATTCTACACTCAAGGTTTGGTCGAAATTGATATAAGAAAGCAAAATTAATTTCAAGGTCAAAAGGTCAACATTTCTTTCACAGGAATCACAGGAATAGAAAGCGCAGAAGAAACCATGGGTCAAAACTCAACCGTTCTCTTAAAAAATCATAATAAAGTTTTTCCATTATCAAACTGGTTTTATTCATATTTTCGATATTATATTATTCATATTTCGAAGAAATAATTTCCAAGGGCTCCATATTAATAGGACGCTATACATACAAACTCCATCTGACCGAGGAATGAAAATAAATAAAATCAGTTTGATAATGTTAATATAACTTCGCCATAATTTTTCAAGAGAACGATTGGGTTTTGACCGATGGTTCCCTTTGCAATTTTTATCCTCGTGACAAATAGAGTACGATTCATTAAAAAAAAATTGTTGACCTTCGTTGACCTTGAAATTCAACTAAACTCAATAACTAAGACTGTGAGCATAAATTACGTAATAAATATTTGAGAATGTATATCATCCGTAGTACTGAACAAAATAACGGTAAATAGGCGGTGAGCTGGCAATGTTGTCCGACAGTGTATAAATAAAAGGACTGTGGAAAATAAAATAAAATATATATATCCAGACAGGCAACAACTGTCTCCACTAGAAAGGTCAGGCTGAGCGAGCAACATTCTGAAAAGAAACAGTGAGAAATGGCATTCGGTGGGGCAAAGGGCAGAACTCGAATCAATGAAACGTTGCGTGGCGTCGCGTCGCCAGTCGGTTACGTATCAAAGACCGAGAAAGAAAGAACTACGCATGGCGTGTTACGCGAACACAGTGCCCGGACCGGTAAAACCGGCCTGTATTTATACAGGGGGTAAAATTTGAACAACCCTCGCCGTTTCACGCAGGGAGGATGATCGGGTGGGGTGTTTCTGGGCAGGAACGCCTGACAAGATGGCGGCCGTACAGAGCCATAACTGCGTCGGTTACCCTTTGGTTCTCCTTGTTGTTCCCAGAGCTAGTTTAAACCGTATAATCTCGCTAAACTATGAGGCCGGATTGATTCCTGGCATTGCCCGCTCGTAAATCGTCGCGCAGTCTATGCTTACGGTGTCGCAACGATCTGGCCCCGCAGGAAAATCGTTTGCTACCCCAACTCAGTCCTACGGAAAGAGCTCGTTGCTCTCGTTGGGATCCTTCGGGTACCGTAATTAGTAGTTTTTCTGCATCTTTATTCGCGACCGAAGAATGGAAAAGCTCCTCCTTCGGTTATTGCAACGACTCGGTATTAGATCTGAATTTTACATTACTACATATGTATAGACATTTATTTCTTAATAATTTTATCGAGTTGAATATAATACAACAGTATATCTTTCAAATTTTTTAAAATCGTTTTTACTGTTTTGGATATTGGATCTATTTTTGTCATAGATGACTATACATGAAATTCGTATTTATTATTTTTATATATGGTGTTCTGTTATTTATTTCATTGTTGAACAATTATTTTTCTGTGGTTCGAATAATTTGATCACCCGTATTTTTTATATCGACTTCAGTGACCTTCAGTGACAGAGACGGTACGGATATACAATAAGTAAAAATATTTGTAACGTCATTTGAAAATCATATATCTATATGACAATAAACCTATAATATGTGACCTTCAAATAACTTTGAAAATGTTGATCGGAATAGTCTTCACTCGTCTTCATAAAATATAATAAATAGACAGTGGATTGATTTTATGCATTTATGAGAAAGATAAGTATATAAAATTGAAAACAGTGAAAATATTGTTTTGGGCTTATTAATATGATTAAGAAATGAAAATATGTAGCTCCAGTATTTTGCAATAGATACAGACAATTTTTATTTCGCATATACAATATAAATATAAAATATAGATCAGTATAATTAATAAATATTTCACCGTTTAACAATTATTTCTTCATGAAAATAATTTTTAATATAACATTAGCGAACCTGTGCAATCTGTGACAAATGTTAAAAGTGTCCCGTATGAAAATTAGGATCGCGTCGGAGACAGCAGAAAATTGTGGTTGAACGGTTGAACGTTTGCCGCGGTTATGGCAATAATAGTTGGCCGTTGTTAATATCGTAAAGCAGGGGATGACTGGTGGCAGGCTCGCCGGAATTTATGCGACTCTAGCCGGCATTCCTGCACGCGTGTTCGCCAAAGAAATGGCGGAGATTTCGTGCGGGGAGCATTGTACGGTAAGCCGGCCGGGTATCTAGCGGCTGAATCGTCGTTAATTAGCCGACGCTTTTTCCCCACCGCTCCTCGAATTTATTCGCGGATCTAGCGGAGCATGCGCGCCGCCACTGGCAGAAGCCACGCTACCCGCTGACACCCCGGCCAATAATTATGACAAACTCCGTCCCGGTTGTCAGCGCGAAATACTGCGCGTCAGCCCGCCACGGTTTAAACGGATTACGGTTTACCGGAGCTCCTCGCGTGGTTCGCAATCTTCGGCTCTCTGGCGACCAAGCTGATTCTGAAATATGGCCGAGGGAGCTCGGTTTCTTTGCCCACTGACTTTACTCCGCGGTGATATTAAACACTTTACCTACCGGGTAACTATTAATAGGATTCTCCGATAATTGTGACACGCCGAGGATTCTAATCGTTTTGCTCGTGACGTCAGAGATGACGCACAGTGCGCCGAAAAGTACGTTTTCTAGACAAAATTATATTACTGGAAAATTATATTTCTATATAAATTATTATTATTATTATTATTTACGGACCGAAG
The DNA here is from genome assembly GCA_916610255.1 of Lasioglossum lativentre. NCBI lineage: Eukaryota > Metazoa > Arthropoda > Insecta > Hymenoptera > Halictidae > Lasioglossum > Lasioglossum lativentre. The sequence goes on along the minus strand of OU744357.1, from coordinate 10,687,811 downwards.
TTCTTTTATACAAATGTTTACAATAAAAGATGTTCATAAAAAAAAGAAAGTCTTAGCATAAAGTTACATAGTAATGGACATGCTGACAGTTACAGGAATACATTATATCACATATAATCATATAATCGCACGTAACTTTTTCTTAAATGATAGTAACGAAATTATAATATAAGTTTCTCGCGAATGTTGCAGGACATTAGGTATCACAGAGTACGTAATGATAATATTAGTTTGACATTGAAGTAACCTTGGGAAGCTCTGCGATGATTACAGTTGACATTTTTTGTGGAAGCCTATATTTTTGATCACGTACTTGAAGGTGACCTTTCAAAACGTTAATTACGTTAAAATAAATCCAAATAAAATATATTTATAATGACTTCCTATGATGATAGGAAAAATCAGCGTTTATAACATATAAGATAATGTTTATTTCAATGAAAAGGAATTATACTAAATACTTCTTTTGTAATATTAAAATTTTCTACAAAATTATACCAGCTTATAATGAAACTCCGTAAAAATTTTATTAAAATATTCCAGTATTCAATAATATTGCCCCCGACCCTTTTAAAATTCAAATACAATAAAGCATCCCTATCTAATTTGACTCACAGTTTCCAGTATTTCTATAAATATTTCGTTGTCAGATTTAGCATCTTATAGCGTACTTAATGGACGTCATCACCGTAAACACTAACGTCGCGAACGATTTATAATAGACGTGATTACTATATCATTCCCCGACCATGGTAATTTAGCTTCATGTTGAAACAGCACGTTTCCGGTATGCGAGGGATAAATAACCAATACACCGGCAAGTATAAATATTTCTATTCGAAGATAGAAACCCTGGTAAACTTGTCGCTAATATCATATGTCATAGATCAATGTTGCACACCGTGGATAATTCGCGACGACGATTGTCGAGTATTAAAGTTTTATTGCCAGCTAATTGAAGTTCCCTTGAATGATGTAAAGATGGTAATCTGTCCGTTTATGAGCGACACAGTACTCTCCGCATGCCACTTCGGGAATTAATGCCGGCATTATCGCGGAAATGAAGACTTCGTACGATCCCGTCGTTCGGAACAGAATTACGCGGCAGTATAACTATGCAATAAAAGCCTAAATGCACCTCTTTAAGCCTTCCGAGGATCATATTCTCTTCCTTGGAACGGGAACATTTTTATTCCCGATATTGCATACCGCGTAGCTTAATCTACACTTTCGAGAATGTTTAAAATTTGATAGATATTCTCGGCAGAGTCGCTAGAGACGAGGGGAAAAAATTACCCCCTCTCTACAACGTACGAACGCGTCACGTGACCGGGCGGAAGGGTGGGGGAATAGCGTCGTAGAAGGGGGAACGGTAGAATGGGGAGAGAAGTCTTAATCTGGCCACTCTGATTCTCGGAGAAAGTCCGATTATGTTTCCTTACTATCCCTTATTCTACGATTTTTTAAATTCCACACATTGTTTGCGTATATTTTTTCACATAAAATGGTTATTTGAATTTTAAGTAGGCCGAGTAAACATAGAGAACTAATGTACAGGGTTTAAAGAAATGTTTGGTCCTGGCAAGCATAGGCGTATTCTACATCTTCGGATCGATAGAGATCTGTAAAAAAAAGTTGCCGCCAAATTGTCCTTGACCTTGAATTTCAAGGTCAAATTTTTTTTTTTATTGTATTGTATTCTACGCATTATGGGGATAACAAATGTCAATGGAACTATGGGTGAAAACTCGACCGTTCTCATAAAAAATAATAGTAGAGTTATTACTAATGAAGCATGCAGTTACTATTGTTGTTTATCTGTTGTTTATCGGAAATCTAGCACAATCGATCATAATCAATATTACTTTCTAAGTCTTGAAAGATGTTCATCTCTTCTATTTCTTCTTCTAAGCCAAAGAACCGATCCATTCTGATTAATATTTCTTAATAGCCGAGCTTGAATGCCAGCTTCAATATGGCCACCATTGTTTTGCAAACAGAGAAGACAAGAAATATTAATCAGAATGGATCGGTTCTTTGTCTTAGAAGAAAAAATAGAAGAGATGAACATCTTTCAAGACTTAGAAAGTAATATTGATTATGATCGATTATGTTAGATTTCCGATAAACAATAGATAAACAACAATAGTATCTGCATGCTTCATTAGTAATAACTCTACGATTATTTTTTATGAGAACGGTCGAGTTTTTACCCATAGTTCCTGCGACACTTTTTATCCTCATGATGCGTAGAATACAATAAAAAAAAATTTGACCTTGAAATTCAAGGTCATGGACAATATTGCGGCAACTTTCTTTTACAGATCTCTATCGATCCGAAGATGTAGAATACGCCTATGCTTGCCAAGACCAAACATTTCTTTACACCCTGTACATATACATAGATAGAAAATATTATTTATGCTATTCGTGTTTTTACGTTACCTTTTAACATAATCGAGAGACTGAACGAACTATCCGAGGAGGGTGAATTTCACCTGTGGATCACAAAAGAATTAATGAAAATTGTTGAATAAGTTTAAATCTCTCAGCTATAGTGACCTGTTCTACGGGAATTTAAATAAAATCTCCGTTTTATGCAGACGATTTAACATAATCCTAACGGAGACGCATAATTCCGGCTAGTGGACGAGAGAATTTCAGATCAGACGCAGCAACCGGGGATAAATAGGACAGCGGAAAGAAGTGCTGTGAGAAAGAAAATCGTTTCGTTCCGAGCCGGGGAGCTAGGGAATATCTTTTCTCATTTCTCATTGTACCATATTGCAGCTCGGAAAGTCCGGTCCGATGCATGAATAATGCCAAAGGAGTGAGAGTTGGGGAGGACGCGAGCATTGTGATGCCGAGGGGGATTCGCGACCCCTAATTTATCGGCTCCTTACTCGTCACCGACAACATCCACGCAAACAATCAACCGTCTTAATTATTCCATTAATCATGGAAGTCCACTTTCTGTCTTAAAAATAAATAAATATTGCGTCACCTTTGTAAGATTTTTGAACTTGGAAGAACAATTCAGGAAAACCAAGTGCATGATATGAGAACGTATAATAATAACGAAATTCGTTTATAAAAAATATTGAAGTTTTCAGGTCAAAATAACAAATTTCTATTCTGAGAGACTATGAAGCGGTTTTTTAAAACTTCTAGGATAATTTGCACCAATTGTTCATTGAAAAATGTACGTTGGATACTATACATTTACAAAAATAATCCATATTGTTCAAGTTATTTATTATTTATACACCCATTTATAAATTTTTATAAACTCCTGAAGAAATTGTAAGTATCTTGGGGAATCTGTAGAAAAATTGACAACTCGAGAAATTCACTTTTCGATAAAATCTGAAAATTACTCTGAGCGGCATCTTTGTTTATAATGTGATTATCGGCGCAATATTTCCAGATGAATTTAAAGGAAACGATCGAATCTAGTAAGCAAGGAATGTCTGATCACTGGTACGGAACAGCCAGAGCGAATGGCAAGGGCCAGTAAACGGTAATAGGTGAGATAGGGAGGCTTAATGATAGCTTCCTTAATAAGGCGACCTTATAGAGGAGAAACGATCTCAGCGGATCGGCGCAGCCGCTGCGCAAGCCTCGAAGCCTCTCTCGGACCCCTCGAGATAATTATTATGAAATGCTACCTACTGCTATGGGCTGCAATCAAACGGACGTGCTTCTGCTTATACACCTGGCCTGCTATTTGTTTCTCTGTTTGCTTGAACGCACCCACACGGCTTCATCCGACAGACAAAAGTGCAGAATCTACTAATCTCAACCCTTTCACTGCCACGGAAAAATAGGTAATTCTAAAAAGAATTGAGCACATTCAACTGATTTCTTAGTGGTATTTTATGTCTTTATTATTATTATACTGTTGCTCTTTATATGTTTGTGGCACTTGAAATTAATAAAAATATTGACACTAAAATCACACCCCTTTGACAAAGACGTGCTCTTCCAGGAATTTTATAAAATATAAAATGTAAAAAAATGTTGGCACTCTTTAAATTATTTTTAATAAACAATTCGGTATTTTTCAGAACAATTTCTCTATTCAGACTACAAAAAATATTGCAGCTTAAAAATAATACTGTTCGAATATCGAATATACAATAAAAATTTATTTTTAAACTTAGTACGGTCGCTCGCATATGGCCGACGCGATTATGGTAAATGATTAATAACGAGAGTGAAATCCATGCGAGCTAACCGAGTGTTGCTCGACGGCTTACGGCAAAGATGTATGGATTGCAAATATTATTTCATGAATAATTTCACGGGTCTACAAGAAAATCAGCGATCTTGAACAATTTATGCGTGAGAACGCGACAGCGGTATTATGATTCGTGGATCCCACGACTTAGGGGAGCGCCGGTGTCTGCTGCCCTTGGCAACTACCCTTCCCTGGTATTACGTTCTCTCCGCCCCTAAGAAGGGCGAGCCTAAAAGTTGTCCAATCAGCTATAACTAAGTGAATCTAGCGAAATTGCTCCACCCATCTCCAGGATCGATCATTCAGTGATATAATTAACCCTTAAACAACGCTCCTATACATATACTCTTAATAAATAAGTTGAAAAATGTCTGGGAATATTGTTGTGAAAAGCTTTAAAAATGGTGTTTACAACATTACTCTGCATAATAAATACTCGTCTATTACCTGTATGAAAATTCTCCGAATTCAATTTTTGGTAGGTTCTTTTCAAGGTCACGTACAGACATATTTCTCCTATACGCCACAGCCAACATTTTTATACATTCAATGTAATTTTCCGCTGTAGGAGAGCTAGTTTTTATTAAAAATTTCAAGCAAGACTAATTAAATATTTCAAAATAAAATTTAGAAAGAAGTGCGTCGCATTAAATTAAATTTAGAATAGGGTTATCATTTTTGACAATCATCCCAAACATACTGCCTACATGATTGGACCATTTTCAGAAAATAAATTATACAAAAATTGTTGGTAGTTGACTTAATTAGAATTAATGCGGGGTATGCCCCCGAACACAGTGTTAGCCCAGGGCCACGAAACGAACGTGCCGCCGCTGGTCACATGGTCCGGTATAGTTCGAACAAACATTTTCATGATCGGCTTCGAACAAAATGCAGAGCCGCGTAACAATAAAATGGCGTCGGTTGCATGTAAACTCGCGAGTTGGTTCGCGGCGTGTTTTCTTTACGATTTGGAGCGGCCGGTAGCGATGGGTTCGTGCCAATTAAAGAGGAACGAATTATTATATCGCATTGTGCGGCGGAAAAGGGATCGACCGCGGGGCCATCTAATTAGCTTCGCCCTCATTTAGCGCGGCCGCGCTTCCGTACGCGCGAACCCACACGTAAGTACCTATGAACCACGTGCACAATCCTAACTACACTAGGATCGCGCACGTGCACACATAATGCGAGAGAGACCGGGGCACAGTATACACGGCACGGTTTTTTCCTCTTCCGGAATGGTGCGCGGCCATAGTTCTCTCCTCGTGCGGTTACCTCATGATAGCCGATGCTCCGCCTCGTACGTTTCTGATCTCGCAGCTTCCTTTCCCGCGGATAACGACGATCGACGTGGCAGATAAGCGGCCGATTTCTTTCGATCGGTTTTTTACCGGTCTCTCTCTCTACCTTTTTAACGGGTGCACGCAGCAACCGGGACAATGGCGGCGGCGGCTACCGAGCACTTTCGTTTATTTCTCGATAAAGGTACTTATCTATCGAGCCACTTCGCCGGGGGAATTCCTGCTAGCCCGGTAGCCGCTAGCATTAAAGGGGATTTCGATTTTAAACGGGCATGCAGATCGCGCGGCGCGTAAAACACCGATTTTATCGTCCTCGAGCGTCACGCCGAGGACTCTACCTATATGCTCTCTGTTCTCTTTCAGTTCGTTTTGGACAGACAGGCTAGACCCTTCCGAGACTCAATACTATAGCTTATTGGTCGTTTTAGTGCGATATGTGGTGTTGCAGAATTTTTGGATAATTTTGTGGACCTGTTGGCGCATGCGTTGACCTTGAGGACATGTTGCTAGGTTGCGGATCTTTCTGCAAAATAAAAATATTGTGCAGAAGCTGAGGGATGTGTTGACCTTGACGACATGTTGCTAGGTTGCGGATCTTTATGTAAAATGAAAAATGTGTGCAGCTGTTCAGGGATGCGTTGACCTTGAGAACATGCTGATAGGTTGCGGATCTTTATGCAAAATCAAAATTGGGTGCGGCTGTTCGGAGAAGCGTTGACCTTGAGAACATGTTGCAAGGTTGCGGATCTTTCTGCAAAATCAAAATATTGTGCAGCTGTTCAGGGATGTATTGACCTTGACGACATGTTGCTAGGTTGCGGATCTTTATGCAAAATCGAAATTGTGTGCGGCTATTCGGGGATGCGTTGACTTTGAGGACATGTTGCTAGGTTGCGGATCTTTATGTGAAATCAAACTTGTGTGCAGCTGTTCAGGGATGTGTTGACCTTGAGAACACGTCGATAGACTGTGGATCTTTCTGCAAAATCAAAATTGTGTGCAGCTGTTCAGGGATGTGTGGACCTTGAGGACATGTTGCTAGATTGCGGATCTTTATGTAAAATGAAAATTGTGTGCAACTGTTCAAGGATGCGTTGACCTTGAGGACACGTTGCTAGGTTGCGGATCTTTATTCAAAATCAAAATTGTGTCCAGCTGTTCAGGGATGTGTTGACCTTGAGAACACGTCGATAGATTGTGGATCTTCATGTGAAATCAAAATTGTCTGATTCATAGGAATTCGAACCTAGCTGAAATTGCTACCCATTAACACCCAACTTCACCCTTTGCTAACTTCAATCCGTTGAAAATAACACATACTTGGACCATTGAAGAGTTTCAAATTGCATCTGTCCATTTTTGTTCGAAATCTACATAGTACAATGTCGGTATTCTGTTGTGATACACTTTTATTCCGAATAACAGTTATGAGGAATTTAATCGGTTTTAGTTATGTGACTCGGTATCAGCTCGATGAATGTTAATATTTCTTAGACCCTAAGTCCAAAACAGTTGGTACCCATAGCCCTTATTATGGGACCCATAAACTCTGTGCAACTCAAGAACAACGTCAAGCCGACTAGGCGCGTCTTATATCGAAAGAAAACGATGTATGAATATTTCTGTAAGTGTGAAACCCGTATCGATGCTGTCGTTTCAGGATTTTGTTTAGGATACTTTCTAGAGTACTTTGCTATCAGATTAGGTGAACTTGTCGATTAGGGACCTCCCCTCAGATTTGAACGAAGATTTTTTTAACCACTTATTACGTCAAGCAGCCTAGCCACGCCTTATATCGAAAGAAAACGATATATGAATATTTCTATAAGTGTGAAACCCGTGTCGATACGGTCGTCTCAGGATTTCATTTAGGATACTTCCTAGAGTACTTTGCTATCAGATTAGGTGAACTTGTCGATTAGAGACCTCCCCTCAGATTTTAACGGGGCTTTTTTAACCACTTATTACGTCAAGCAGTCTAGACACGTCTTATATCGAAACAAAACTATGTATGAATATTTCTGTAAGTGTGAAACCCGTATCGATACTGTCGTTTCAAGATTTTGTTTAGGATACTTCCTAGAGTACTTTGCTATCAGATTAGGTGAATTGTCGATTAGAGTGCTCCTCTCAGATTTGACCGAGGCTTTTTTTAACCACTTTGTTTTAATAACCTACAAGTAACAGGAACAATAAAAAAAAACTGTCTATCGCACCTCGATGTTATGTCAAGTATCGATAGTATTGGTATCAATACTCATCAGCGGCCACTGTGTCTGTTCTCCCAGCTCTCCTCCACCTTAGAATTTGTTAACCAATGGGTGCTCTCGCAGTGACAACGCGCCTACTCCCATTATGCTACTACTCGCATCTGGCGTTTAGAATTTCAATGTTCCGTACGGTAAGTACGTACATAGGTGGGTACGTGGGCTCTCTTATGGGGAAAAGTCCGCGACAGGAATCCGTTTCGGCATGCTCACCAGGCAGAAATTACGCGTTTCATTATCATAGCAGCATTAAGCTTATAAAAGAGAGCCGATGCTCGGCGTCTGGATGCCGCGAGTCTGTGGCGCCGGCGGCACGCGTGAATTCCACGGGAAGCACTTTGGCTGATAAGCGCCGCGGCTTTATCGGAGCCGCGTAAAACATACACAAGAAGTAAATTGCCACCGACTGGTTTACCCGGGCCCGACCTTTGCCAAGCAAACCCACACGACACCGCGAAAGAAAGATTGCCGGACCATGAATAGGGGAACGTTTCTACTGTGCTTACTTTATGGTTCTCTTTTCCACGACATGTTTCGTAATGTGTCTAAATGCAACCGTTGCCTTCCTTCCTCGTCCCGGGCTCGGTCCGCTAACGACATATTCATGCGAGTTTCCACGGCGACCGCGCGCCGATCATACTTCTCAGCTCGCTATTATTTTCTTATTGTTATTAACGGATTGCGGATTTTATGCATTTATGACAAAAATGAGTAGGTGCAACTTAAGACAGCGAAAAGATTTTAACCCCTTGCACTATAATACCGAGTCGGACTCGTGACGAAGATTTCGAAGATAGTCTACTAAATATTCATGCTACTAATTTCCTTTAAACTTTAAATTGAAACAAAATTATATTTTCTTGTTGTTGAAACCATTGGAGACTGCATAGGTATAAATTACATACAAACTTCTTTTTTTCTAAGAAATTAGAAACGACAAATAAGTTCTATTCACTGCAACCGTAAAATGAATCGTAGTGCAAGGGGTTAAGAGTATTAACCCTTTGCACTCGGAGCTATTTTAACTAAAAAACGAAAGATTTTTCCATTCTAGAATATTTCCATTCGATACAATTTTTTTACATTTTTTGCATAATAGTCATTTATTAAATACGAATTTTCATTTTTTGCATATGAAACTGATATAATATCTCATGTAATATGTAGTATCATGTAGTGTCTAGTAGTATCTAGTAGTTTATTAAATACGAACAAAAATAATAATATGAACAATATTTTTAAGAATGGCATAGCAATTTTCAGTGGTGCCTCAGAGTCGCCATTCGAGTGCTATGGGTTAATATATACATTATATCATTTTCACTGGATTATAATTATTAGTGAAAAATAGGAATTTATGTTTGCATAAAGATCCGGAGTCTAGTTACTACAGATCGTGAGACATGAATTTTGAAATAATTGTAATTGATCAGGCTCACAAGTGAACAACAACGTTTAGTATTTTCTCTGTAATTCCGAATAATTGCAATTTTTACAAAATTCTTTCCTCACGATCTCTAGTAAATTAATTGTTCTAAATTCTCAACAATAACCAAGTCGTAGGTTGAATATTAAAGAAGTTATCCTCCGGGTTCATTTTTACGTCAAAATCATCACTCAATTGTTTAGTTTCTGGAAAGTTAATTAAATGAACCAGGGCTGCATCAGGGATGATCGAAAAATGTATCCAACAATTGTTAGTATTGTCTCTGTAATTCCGAACAATTGCAATTTTTTCAAATTTCTTTCCTCACGATTTGTACTAAATTAATTATTCTAAATTCTCAACAAAAACCAAGTTGAAATGAACAGCTGCTGCATCAGGGATGATAAAAAAATGTGAACAACAATCATTTGTTGTAAATGCAACAGTTCATGTAATTAATGTGCCAGGAACTTAAGAATTGAATGGCGATTCTCGTGGGTCAAAGTAGACCCGGACTCCGCCGACGGAGGATTGATTTATTCTACCGATTTTTGCACTTCTTGTGATACGTTCTCACGTACAGCAAAATAACAAATGAAAAACAAACTAAAAATACCATTAATTTCATTCCGCCTGTTATATTTTATTACGTATAAGAGTAATATTATATTTTTAAGCCTCTATATGCACTGGTTATATGTTTACAACTAAACATTAAAAGACTTCATTTCCTCAGCTTTCATTGCAAATGAAAAACAAACTAAACATTCAACGAATTAATCTTCTGCATTTTATTATATGAATTTGAATGCACGTTCAATTTTCAGATATCGATTTATTTGAACCATAACAATTTTATATATTTGCAATTTTACTTTTATGTTATATCTGCCAATAATATTTCAAGCCTTTAGCACTGATTACATTTTTACAACTAGGCTATAAAGGTTCAAGTTTTCACTGGCGTACGCTGATTGGCTCCCGAGCCCTTCACACGAGAGCATGAGTGTACCGCATTCGTGAATTTTTAGCGAGCGGAGTGACTGCGAAATCGTCTAATATCCGGCCCTGAACATTCAACATTTATTATTTTTATTGGATATGGTTGTTAAGTAGGGGTGTACGATAATCTGGCTCTCGAAGCAAAGTATCAAATTCAACACTTCGAAATCTTGTTTATTAATTTTTGTTTATTAATACGATTCTGAGATCGTTGATTCATTTTTTACAACGAACAATAAGTCCACTGTGCAACGTTAGTTCATTAAGACTCAACGGCGGCGAGCTGGAATCGTTATTTACTGCAGCGTGAAATCATAGAAGAGCCACGCGATTAACTCCGACGGAATCTAATTATAAACTTCTGAATTAGAAAAAGTGAGCGATTCCATTCCGTGCCGATTTCCGTTCATTGAATTATGACCCGTTCTCCTTCGCAAACCAGTCGATCGGAAATCGTTATCATTGTTAGTGCCAGATAAATTGAGCTTCCTTCTCAGATCATCAAGCGGAACAAATGGCGGACATCGCGCAGAAAAATATTCTTGACGTACGCGGATTTCCAAGTCCTGGACTGCCCCCATAATCGGAGTCGCCAGGTGAGGGGAGGGAGCACGATTTGAGGGGGAACAGTTACCCTCTCTCTGCCAGTACCGGAGTAGTCACGTGACATTGCGATACGCGCACGACAGCGACGAAACGCGTCACGTGACAGGAAGGTAGAGTGGGGACATAAGCCTGATTTCTTTATAACTTAAAAATTAATCGTCCAGATAATATTAATATTTATTATTATATTATATTATATTCATTGCTAATATAAAACTTAACTTAATAATAATATGTTTACTTCCATTAAATTTAATTATCATACAAATCAACTATATTTTATTAAAATTCATTATCACTATGAACCAAATTAACTGTATTTAAAATTTATCTGAATAAAATTCATTACAATATATTCGTATATTTATTTATATATATTATTTACATATGTTTATATTATATTATTTATATGTATACTATATATTTATTAATTCCTATTTTATATAAAATTAAACTGTATAATAATATTTACACTATTAAAAATCACCATTAGAACTGCATAAATATTATTGTTTAAGCGCAATAAATGTTCAAAGTTGGAAATTCACGTTTACCCTTCCGCAATTGATTTTTGCGAAAGTTGCATATGAAAATTGAGAAAATTTACTGTTGAAAAATTGTTTGGAACGCGACTGACCGTGACTCGACACGGAACGCCGACATCCTCGTGTTTCATGACCGCTAGATCCTCTAAATCACCGATGGTAATGGCGGACCGCGCCCCTCGCGGTGCCTCCTCGGTGTTAATGTGCGCACGCCGATCGCTTATGGCTGGTATGCGGGCGTAATTATAATCACGACTACTGAAAATCTTTCTGCAATGTATGATAATTGCCAGTCAGCGTAGAGCGAAATGGCAAACACGCGATACCGCTCGATTTCGAAGTGATTCCGGCGACCCGTAACCTCCGTTGCTGCATACGCCCTGCAACTGCGACTGCAACACGCTTGAGTCACCCGCGAGAGAAAGAAACAGAGTGAGAGAGACGAAGAAAGATGGAAAGAGTTACTCCTCCGTTTTAGAATCTGCATCCGACATCTTACCAGTCCTAGCACGCAACCACCACCGCCGAGAGCGGTTCTTGGTACAGTATAATGGACATTATAGTCCCTTACATGTGAATATTTTAATTTCAGTTATCTCCGTAATTGTGTGGAACAGGGTCCACCATGGCACTTTCAGTGATATTGTAATTCGTTGCCAATACACTGCAGATAATACACATTTCCAACACTTTTGACATTTTAATATATTTTTCAGATTTTTGGACTTTTGAAACCAAGTGCATGACATGAAAACGCTATAGATACATAGAATATTACAATGTATGTGGAAATACTTAGTAGCTTATTTAATTACGTAGAAATAGCATAATACACAGAAAACAGAATAGGGCGATTCCTCAGGTGATTCTAAACACTTTTTTCCTTTACAAATTTGCGCTAAAATGCTTTGTTTTCGAGTCATTAACGAAAAACACGGACCAATCAACGCGCGGGTACTACGGACCAGTTCCGCCTTGGCCAATGGCAACTCAGCGGGACCTCTCGTCGGGGCGGAACCCGTCCGCTGTAGCCGCGCTCCAATTGGTCCGTGTTTTTCGTTAATAACTCCTTAACGAAGCGTTTCAGCGAAAATTGGCAAAGGAAAAAGTTGTTCAGAATCACCCCAGGAATCAGCCCTTTCTGTTTTCTACACTGTCTGGAACACCCTTCGGAGGTCACCGACCTCTGAATTTTCTAATTATTTCCACTTCAGTTTTTCATGGATTTTAACGAAATTGGAATTAAGTAAATCTCTTTATTTTCTTGACTAACAAATCTAATAAATAAAAAATACTAAATTTTGCTGAATCTTGTATATGTAATCGGTGTTTGTACACTCGTTTAAAATAAAGGAAGTAATCAATTATACAAACAAAGTATACGGTATTATATGGAGTTTCATCACGGAAATTACTAGCATTGTGCAATTCAGTGGAATAAAATAAATCAGAAGTCGGCGAGGTAATATCAAATGATAACACGAGCCGGGCTATTATTTCCGAAATCTCATTTACCATTTATTGGCAATAAAATTGAGTTCCATTGGTACCATGTTTCCTTCGAATCAGTACTATTGCGTTATTAAAACAATTTCAATTTTTTACCGGAACCCATAAAATTATTTCTTCAACGGTTCCGCCAATCAAAGCGGGCCGTAATATCTGTTTCAACGTTAACCCTAAAAAAAATTTAATTAGTCGCTTGCACAACTCACCGGTCAACTATTAGTTCGTAGCGAAGAACTATTGCAAATTGGAAATCTGTTAATCATCGATGTCCCGAGATCGATTAGAAGGACGTCGATTAATCGATAACGGGGGCCCCGCCCCTCGGTTAACGGCCCGTGAACCATTTTTATCGATCGGCCCATTACAATCGTTCGATTTTCAGATTATCCGGCTACCAGTAATTGCCATGATTCGATCCATCCCTGCGCGATGTGTCAGTCGCGTAATTGATTGCGAGCAGCAAGGTAGTAATAGCGGCCATAAGAAATATTATCGAGTCAAATGCTAATGATGACGTTGCCTTTCAGCGATATATCAATCGTCGGCGGTTTCGTTCGGAACCAGTATCCGCCGCGGCCGACATTTTTACGAAACCCACTCTCGAGAAGATATTATATGGTGCGTTAATTTCGAGCGGAATATATAACGCGCTTGACAAGATCCAGCTCTGAACAGACGCTCCTGAAACATTATAATCGGTTTAATATTTGTCCGCCATTATCGTGCGAGCAGCGGTGCTTTTCATCCGTAATTTTCATATTGATGAAAAATTTTCTTTGAAATTGAGCGAGGATCGTATTTGCAAATTAATTAAAATACTTCAGTGATATTTTCACTTTTTGTTTATGGAACGGTTCATTTATTTGGAAAAATATCTTGAAAAAATTTTCATTCACATTGACAGGATTTAATTAAAAATCTTATATTGGGTAAAAAATTGGATGAAATAATGCATGCTTTCGTTCGAACATATAATCATTGCAAAATTCAATCGAACAAGGAAAGACCGGAGCAATAAGCTTGGAATCTGATTTAGTACGCTTTCTCTTCCAAAAATATTAATTTCAAAATTCAATCAAACAAGGGATGAACCGAAGCAATACGCTTGGAACCTGCTTGAAACCGCTCCCGCTTCCAAAAATATTCGTTTGAAAATTAAATCGAACAAAGACAGAATCAGAGCAATACGCTTGGAACCTGCTGGACTTCATTCACTTTTCCAAACATATTTCGAAATTCATTAAAAACCGAGGCAATCGGCAGAAATATCAAATATCCTTGAATCTGCACCCTCTTTCAAACAAATTTGGAAATTCAATCAAAATGAGAATCGGAGCAATACGGTTGGAACCTGCTTAACTCCACTCACACTTCCAAACATATTTCGAAATTCATTTAAAAAAGGGAACTATCTAAAAAAAACGAGGCAATCGTCAGAAATATTAAACCTCCTTGAACCCGCTAACTTTTTCAAAAAATTTCGAAATTCAATACAAAAAAATAACCGGAGCAATACGCTTGGAACTTGCTTGACTCTAATCACTCATCCAAACATTTTTAGAAATTCTATTAAAAAAAGGAAATTACCCTAGGAATTCCAGGCAATCGTCAGAAATATCAAACCTCCTTGAACCCGCTAACTCTTTAAAAAAAATTTCGAAATTCAATTTAAAAAAAAAGAACCGGAGCAATACGCTGGGAACCTGCTTGACTCCACTCACTCATCCAAACATTTTTAGAAATTCGATTAAAAAAGGAAACCAGCCTAGGAATTTGAGGCTCACTCTTTCAAACATAAATTCAATTCAAAATTCAATTAACCACAGAAAGAACCGGAGCGATACGCTTGGAACCTGCTCGACTCGCTGAGCCTAGTCGCAGGTCGGAACCAGTTCGCAGCGACACAATAAGTCGACTATTATCGTTATCATTCATCCCAAGCAAGTCGGGAATTTTTTCGCGGAGCATCATCGGCCGGTAACGGTTGCCATAAATCCCGTAGGCGACGGAACACGGTCCGCACCAGCGACACAGCGCGGTTCCGTACCGGTTGCGTCGGGCATTAAGACTATCGGGCTCAATTAAACGAAACGCGCCCTCGATTTATTCTAGCGGAATCGTCTAAATCGCCACTTAAATAAATCCGCGACCCCTCGGACGCCGTTAAGATATCCGCACAGCCGTTTCCAGGTTTTCGTGTGAGCACGCTAATATATCGGCCCATTTAATTAACCGTGGATTCCAATTTCGCATAGAGCATTGCGCCGACCACGACGCGACCCCGTCCACGGAGAACGAGTCTTCGACGGGGCGCAATTAGGCTCGTACCACAACGACCGAACCGCTGATACGACGGAGCGGGGCTCCTCTGTTCAGGGTGAACAGGTGTAACGACGCTTGTAAACACAATTACGGATGTCATACGCGAAATGTCTAGCGGTGGTCGGATATGATTTTTCCTGGAAACTGGATGCGGCTGCTCGAGCTAGAGAAATAATTTCGAAAAAATTCATTCCTCGACGACAGTCTCGTTAAACCACCTCAGTCTTAGCAACCATTATAATCCACATTATCAATTCCAGTTTCCGAGAGAAATCATCTTACCACCGCTAGACATTTTTCCGTCTGTGACGTCCCTAATTGGGTTTACAAGCGTCATTACACCTGCTCATTCTGAATCAAAGAGTCCTGCTGCCCCGTCAGCGTGGTCACGTAGCTAGGCTACGAGCCTAATTGCTCCGTCGAAGATCCGTTCTACGGGTCGCGTTCGCGCGTCAGCGTACTCCTCTATTTAAAATTGCAATCCGCTGTTAATTAAATAGGCTGATATACAGGGTGGACACCAGGAAACCCGATTGATTTAGATTACTCCGTTATTAGCATTGAACATTTTTTAGCAAGCACATTATAGTAAATTATTTGTTAACTTTCTTTCTGGGATTTTAGAGGTCACCGTGAATTTTTTATGAAGACAAGCGTGATTTTTTTACACATAATTTTTAGTGGATATTTATTTGGTAAGAACCTTTTTTCATCTGGAGCAAGAAAATATTAAAATATCCCGGGTAAACGACCCATTTACTGTCACCTACTCTATAACTGTCACCTACTCTGTAACTGTCACCTACCCTCTTACTGTTATCCTAAACGGTTTCACTTATAATAACAAATAACCTTACGAAGTTGTACACAAAAACATTAATATATCCTACGGTAACAGTGACTGTCACCTACTCTATAACTGTCACCTAGCCTGTTACTGTTATCTACCCTGTTACTGTCATCCTAAACGGTTTCACTTATAATAACAAATAACCTTACGAAGTTATTCACAAAAACATTAATATATCCTACGGTAAAAGACCCATTTATTGTCGCCTACTCTATTACTGTCATTTTAAACTGTTTTACTTATAATAACAAATAACGTTAGTGAAACTATTAAAGAAAAGGCTATAATTGTGATACTGAGTTATAACAAGATTGAATTATTATAAAATAGACTAATACAACACAATAATAGAATTACTATGAAAACCATAATGCCAAATTTTTCAGTTAATCATAAATCGGAGAATTTCATGATTACTGAGTCGATCGTGACCAATGATTACACTTAACATGATCATTATTAATTACAACCCATCAGTGGATGACTTGGAAATCGTGATCATGATTTCACGCGTCGGTTATAATTGTTAATCAGATTGCTTTTCGCCCGGACTCTGATCGAAACCGAACTTTCCGTCTCGCAGTACAATTAAAATGGCTTCCCGGGCTATATCTTGTTATCAGGATCGAGCATCGTCGAGGAGGCCCCGCGAGCGAGCGTTCTCCCCGGGACGATCAACGTTAATCCACGTTCGTGGAGCAAATAGACCATCGGAGTCGAAGATTACACGGCCGTAGAAATATTACTTTCGCTTTAATCGCGAAGGCATGGGACCGGCGCGGCGCGGCGCGGTGCGTTTTCCCGGCCCGTAAAAATGGCGGGTCCGAGCCGGGGCGAGTTCACGCGACGGGGATCGGAGAAGGACAAGAGTGGCTCTCCGGCTGGCAGGTGCCGGTTTGCCACACGCACAGCTTTCAGGAAAGGGATCCAGGGACGGTATAACTAAGTAAATCGCGCGATGCTCCCGGTTTAATGGCGGCCGATAGTCGTAATGCTTGCCGTTATTGGCGCAGTATACCGGACAGGTACCGCAGGCCACGCGGTACCATTAAGTACCTACCCAACTCATCTCTCTCTCTCTCTCTCGCTCTCTTTCTGTATGTGTGTACCCGCTTGTGCATTCGAGCTCGGCCGAGGCCACTTAAGTCGCTAAGTGCGCAAAAGTGCAAACGCGAGACGTGCTGAACGGTGACGAAGCATCCCGATCAAGCCGGCCGTTTAATCCCTCGATTTTTCTGCGTACCGATACCCCGGGCTCGATTATCGTTAGCCGAGAGACTGGCTACATTTCAATCGACAGAGAGACTGCGGAGAGATTGTTATCCGTTGGTGTATAATCGTCCGAAACCGTAGAAACATATATCTGTTAACCTAGCTCATTCGCAGAATAGGAGAGTCGGGCAAAATTTTCATCTAAATAAAAATTTCGAATAACGAATACAAAAATTAAAAATCTTTTTATTCGTTATTCGATGAGTCGCGTTTATTAGAGTTGGCAATAGTTGTGGAAAGATTTGTTTCGAAGCCTTCGAATAAAAGATAGAAGATAAAAGATAAAAAAATTATTCGAAGTTCGAATAAAAAAACTTATCTTTAGTCGTCGGATAAAGATACTTTTTATATTCGAACCTCGTCTAATAAAGATACTTTTTTCATTCGAACCTCGTGGAATACAGATGCTTTTTTTATTCGAACCTTCTTTTATTCGTATCGTTATTTAAATAATTTTTTATCTAAATAATGCCCAACTCTGCTGAATAGTGGTCCACCAAGGATAATTGAAAATGGTGTTCTAAATTTTTATTTTGTTTTGTTGTTTATTTTGTTTGCAGTACATTGATTCAAGGTCAGATGAAGGAGCATTTTATAATTCGTATTATGTTGCTCCTTTTTTTATGCGACAATAAAAATAACACGGACCTCCATTTGAGCAACTTTCAGTACAATCTACATAAAACAGTACAAAAAACATTGTTATATTTGTTTGAGTATGTAGTATGACACAGTTTATATAAATTTATGGACACCCTGTATGTGCTTGGTTGTACTGCCTAATTTGGCTACCTTGGATATCTCGCTCATTACAACACCAAAAGTGTATTGATAATGGGGGCAAAAACTTTTGTTTGAATATTTCTTTCAAGGTCGTGTTATATTAGGGATTTCAAGGTGATCGTTGTCATCCTGATCGTAGCTGTACATTTTTATTATCGTCGCCTGACAACCAAGATCAGAACGAATTTAACGGCCTATATTATGATGACATTAATGCTCACCTTGAGCATAAAAAATGATGCTTGAATATGACGTCCACGGTTCTCCAATCTTCGTGCTCAAGGTCACATTGAAATCATGATATTACAACCCGTTGGGTTCGTCATGATCTTGGTTATAATATAACCGTATAATGATAACATATAATCCCATTTAAACAAAATGACCTTGACATTACGAAAAATATGACCTTGAGAAAATTTTTTTCCTGTTATTAATAATTATTATGTACGTGACATCGCCACTATGATTCTCACCAAGAAGTGCAATCTTTTAGTCCCAGCATGTAAAAAAAAATAAAATCTTCATCAGAAACGAATTTTCATTTAACCAGGCTGTCGACTAAACAGCATCAAAGCGAAGAGGGAATCGCGTCGATTCTCGAATCGAAAGTGATCCAGGTGTGTATCACGTGGACGCATTTTACCTGGCGTGTTCGAGTCCCTTCTACCATCTGAAACACGCGCAGGAAGACGAAGAGCCGAGGCGGGCATGCGAGCTGGCAGGTAGGCAGATTTAAAGTTCTTCTTCTTGGCAGACAGGAAGCTCGCGTGTCACGTCACGCTTGCAAAACCACCGGCCACGGAATTCGAGTGGTACACGCATACTGCAGACTCTGCAGTCATTCGAAAGGAACCCGAGAATCCAGCCGCGAGAGCCTGTTCTCCCCTTCGAGATGGAAGAGGCTGGGCGCTGGGGACGCTGGTAATTAGAAGGTAATTAATTGCGTAATTAATACGCGCCGGTGCGCGATCACGACACGCGTGTCGTTCGGGGATCATGTGTCCACCGTGCGCGGAGAAACCGGCGAGAAAAACTCGTAGATCTCCTTGGAACGATGTATGCTGTTATGGGGATCTAGGGGTACCATAAAACATGAAGTGTGTACGCGAGGAAGATCATTTTTTGGAATTTTTCAATGGTGACTGAGCGGGTAAATATTTTGATTAAATGTCGTTCTTTGATTAACATTAGGTTTACGGAGCACTAAAATAATTTTTTTTAAATAACGTGTCTATCCAAATTTGTAGTTATTTCTTAACAATATACCTAAAGAAATAAACGTTGAATAATTCGTTCGTAAATTTGTTCATTCATTTTTAATGAAAAGCTTTTGCTCGAACAATTTCCAATTTCAAGGTCAACCAGCAAAGCTAGAATACATAAACATTAATAATAAATTATCAATTCCATAATTTGTACAAGATTTATGAACTTCTCACAGTCGTTAATATTTAACGGATTTTAAATGCTGTGAGAATAACAATGACTTTGCATATAAATATCATTGGAAAAACAATGTTTTTAAATCCAAAAGAAATATTGCGTGAATTTTTTAGATTTTCGTTCTAATAAAAATAGCAATCGTTTGTCACAAGGATAGTATATAAACAACTATGATTTCCGATTTATCCAATTCCGTGTTCAATAAAATATTACACCAACGTCTGGGCTATTTGAATTGTGAAAGTCAAGTGGTGGATTATCGGAGAATTAGGTTTGTCAGTAGAGTGACTGCTGAAATTATTTAAAGCATCAGCGATGGTGGTAATAGTGAGTCCCGGAGCGGCAGCTAATGATGATCGATGATCTTTTCACCAGGACATAGCCGTACCCAAGCTAGACAAGCCAGAAAGATTACTGGGACGTGTTGCTACTCGTCGAAGATATGCTATATTGAATTGTTGAAGACAAGCCATGATGACAGGCATTGCTCACTTCGAGATGAGACAGCTCGAAGACATATGTCGTCAGCATTGTGAAGCCATTGATAGAATGCTTCATCGAATATCTATCTCTTCTCTTTTCTTTACAGCATTCTTCTTCTTCGACTTCATCAAGGCTTCATCAAGTGGTAATTGAAAGTAGATGTTTCAAAGGTTTGTATTTCTTAATCCAGGCCTGTGCAACTTCTTCTTCGTCGCGAGCCGCACGGTCCCCACCATCAATCAGTCCTTAAGCTTTAAATGCCATGCACACTTCGTGCGGTATGATCGTGTCAAATAGTGGGGGAACGTCACGTGCCAGTGAAGAAGTGGGGGAACGGGCTAAATGTGGCTCGCGGGCCCAGAGTCGTCAGATTAAGACTTGTCCCCCCACTCCACCTTCCCCTTCTACGACGATATTCCCCACGCTTCTGACGCGCCCGGTCACGTGACGCGTTTCGTCTCTGTTGTGCATGAGTCACTATGTCACGTGACTAATCCGGTACTGGCAGAGAGAGGGTAACTTTTCCCCTCGATTCGAGCCCCCTCCCCTCATTGATACAAGTCAAAAGTTGATATAAATTCCCACTAATTTTGTGTGCTCTAGGTCATACAATAATTAATTTTTCGACAAATAATAAATTAGAAAAAGATCTAATTCGAAGAAGTTATCAAAAATATTTACTGTGAAATTTTTGCATTAATTTCAAATTCTCCGTAGCTTATGAACAAATTGAGAACCGCTAAACAATTAGACTGCGAATTTATATGCAAAATAAAACTTGTCTCCATTAATTGCGAGACACGAATATATGGACATTTGTATATTCTTTTAATATTGTAATCACATGAATATAACAACAGTTTTAATGTCATTAAATAAATGCTCTATTTTGCATTTAATATACCCGTTGTTCCCATAAATTTAAACTTATGTTTGTCCGCCACTGTAGTTCTCGTGTTACATTTTTCTGTATCTTGAGTAGTACAGGCACTAAAATCCCCGATGGTGAATAAAAGCAAAGTGTCCTCGGTCCATTTCAGCCATTTCCTGTTCCACAGTCTCCATGGAATATTTAATTAATGCACGGCGATGCTCGTTAACAGATTTATTGAAAAATTCATCGTTTGATTGGCTCGTTGCGATACACCAGTAGCCTCGAAACAGAGCAAAACCCATTAGAGGACTCGGGGATCCAATAAGAACTTCGCCGGCTGTCGAAAGTTACGACTTCTAGTTTAAAGAAAGCACATAGGCGCCAAAGAAACTGTCGATTCCAGAGAAAAGTTTACGACCGGATTCCTCCACCTGTTTTTCCATTAGATAAATGATCGACGCTGGTAAGGATTCCTGGCCTATTAAAACATAATCAGGATCCGAAGATACGTGCAAATGTGAAAACCGTGGAAAGTGGTGAAACAACTTCAGAACACTCTGTTGGACAGCAGTCTTTTCCTTTGAAATATTCGGTCATCTCAATGGAGAATCGCGGAATGCACTTAAAGTTTCAATATACAGGGTGTCCTAAAAATGTTGTACTCGAACGAGGAGATTCCTCAGATCATTTCTAGCAACTTTTCCCTTTGCGAAAATGTTCTCCGCGGCTTCGTTCGGGAGTTATTGGCGAAAAACACGGACCAATAAGAGCGCGGCAACGACTCCGGGTCAGCAAATGCCAACGTCACGCTCAGCGGGGCCTGTCGTAGCCGCCCTCTGATTGGTCCGCGTTTTTCGTTAATAACTCCTGAACGAAGCCGCGGAGAACATTTTGGCAAAGGGAAAAGTTGCTTCAAATGACCTCAGGAATCACCTCGTTCAAGGAAGTATATTTTTGGGACACCCTATGTAGAACTCTGGGAATCACTCGAGTTAGATAATTTTAATGTCAGATACGTTCACCCCAAAGCAATCTGAAGTATTTGAGGATTTTATTTTTATTTGAAATTGGCAAAAATGGAACAATACCAATGTGTTTCTGAAACAAATTCGAAATCATAGTGATGAGTTAAACCCCTCCTGATTTCGCGTATGTTACACTACAGTGGAGTGCATTTCAGCGGAAAGTGATCGATTCGCCGTAGAACGAGCCAAAAGAGAACGCATTTCCTGTGATATAGAATACCTACAGCACACATAAACCGTGCAGTTTATTCACTCATGTCTCGATTATCCGGTGAGTCTCGATCTATCCGCACCATTCGTCTCCCCATTAAGCCGGATAATCGAGGTCCTTATTGCGAGCGGAACTCGATTTCCACGTCGCTCGAGGCCAGAGGATTAATATTAGCTTGTGCAATAAATTCGTGCGCGTTTCTTTACACGAAGCCTAACTACCACTAACTTCCTACAAATCTCGCTTAATCGACAACGCATGTACCACTTTGTAAGACCTTCTGTCACCTTTTTGCCAACTTAAGTATCACTTCGCCATGCTAACTGTCCACTTTCCTCCGCGAAAAAGTTCGGCCACTTTTCTTGCACGTTCCCGAATCGCCGGATTAGAATTGCATAAAATTACGCGTCTAATTACGTCGACGAGGAAAAACATTATTAACTCGATATTATGCAATATCTTCTCCACCTCGAAAAACGACATTCACGGATAACGACCACTACTATGTGATTTAATTATTTTTACGAGAGGCAAAAATTTCATTAAAAAATAATGCGTGGTAGTTTTGCCTATGGAATGAGCCTAGTCCCATTTCGGAGTCTTCAAAGCGGACGTGGCAATCATGCATTTAGAGCTCCAGGGTCGCCAGATCAGGGGAAGTAACCCCTCTCTGCCAGTACCGGATTAGTCACGTGACACTGTGACGCATGCGCGACAGAGACGGAGCGGGTCACGTGACCGGTACGCGGTGCCGAGTGGGGGAACAGCGTCATAGAAGGGGAAGGTAGAGTGGGGAGACAAGTCTACTCTCCTGAATAGAACCTTTTGGAGGTTCAGCGTTCGAGATTGCTTGTGCATCCCTCTGGACAGGTTTGCGCAGCCTTCGGGCAGCCAATGCCCTCGAAGATTTTACTATAATTTCTATGATAATCTACGCTATTATCGAGGCTGGTCCCGGGGCCTTTTTGTTCGGGGCTTGTGTTCCTCGCGTGATGGCCTATCTTCACCTGTACGTCGTGTTAGTACGGCCCGCCAAAAACAACGAGAGCTTGCAAAAAGGATCGAGCGGTTTTCACCGGCGACCAACTTACCTCGATTATATGCCCTCCGACTTGTCACTCGCCTCGCTGATTTTCTCGATCTGTAACAGAAGCAAAACGAGCGTGAACGAGCGCCGGTTGCGGGGATTATGCGAGTCGGTGGATCGCTTTCCACGTGCATCCTGCGTTTACACTGTCCAATAACTTTTCAGGTTTTCCACCGCTTTCCGATAACCAGCCGGAGGGTTCTCGGAGTCCCAACATTCTGCTGGTACATTTCGATGCACCGATAACGAATCGGCGATGCAGAGTCTCCAGTTTTATTTGCCGCGAGGTAATACGAACTTTTACAATGTAATCTAAATGGGACGAAACGGGTCTATTAGGCCTGCGAATGTTCACAGAAGCGGTTGCCCTTCAGAGCTCATTGATACCGAGACCAACTTCCTCGAATATTTTCCAACCGATCTTAAAGAATACATCTTTCTCGATCCGTGACAGCGTTTCAAAGTTGTACAAAGTACGTGTGCACACAATGTCCAGCAAATGGACATTGAGTAACTCCTAAAGCGTGCTGTCTTCTGACCGTCTAGTGTCGTAGATCGATCTCAGAATGGTTTCCAGATCCGCACAGCTGCGCCGTGCATGATCGACGAGTTGGAAGTACCGACAGTGTGGGAGCATAAACTCCTAACAATCATACGTGAACGCCCACGCGGTCTTCCGACTGACCACTACAGCAGTTCGTAATGCGTTCTCCTATTTGGCTTCCACCTTCTTCCCCAAGCGAACTCTCTTTCCTTTCCTACCAAACTTATCACATATCTTTACAAGAGCCGACAATTTTTTACTCCTGACGTGTTAAAAATATGTATTGAACATACGGCACACGAATGATGCAAGTCTGTGCCCAAGCGTATTGGTCCGAAGATGAATGGCACAGAAATAATAGAAGTCTGTGCCCAAGTGTATTGGTCCGAGTATGGGTCGATTATAATTCCACCATGCGAATACACGTTCCTCACAAACTCATTACATATTTTTACAAGAGCTGACCATTTTTAACTCTTGTCGAGTTAAAACAGTGTATTTAACATGAATGGCACACAAATGCTAGAAATCTGTGCCCAAGCGAACTCTCTTTCCTTTCCTACCAAACTTATCACATATGTTTACAAGAGACGACAATTTTTTACTCCTGGCGTGTTAAAAATATGTATTGAACATACGGCACACGAATGATGCAAGTCTGTGCCCAAGCGTATTGGTCCGAAGATGAATGGCACAGAAATAATAGAAGTCTGTGCCCAAGCGTATTGGTCCGAGTATGGGTCGATTATCATTCCACCAAGCGAATACACGTTCCTCACAAACTCATTACATATTTTTACAAGAGCTGACCATTTTTAACTCTTGTCGAGTTAAAACAGTGTATTTAACATGAATGGCACACAAATGCTAGAAATCTGTGCCCAAGCGTATTGCTCCGAGTGTGGGTCGATTATCATTCCACCAAGCGAACACACGTTCCTCCCAAACTCATTACATATTTTTACAAGAGCTGACCATTTTTAACTCTTGTCGAATTAAAACAGTGTATTTAACATGAATGGCACACAAATGCTAGAAATCTGTGCCCAAGCGTATTGGTCCGAGGTAATACCTCGATTATGGGTCGATTCTCATTTCCGTGATAAAAATTAAAGAGGGCAGTGCAGAATGTTGAGTATTCAACTGGTTGTACATTCCGTTTTTTTTAAACGCGTGTCCTATCATTTTGTGCCACTAATTTGAAAAATCTAATTTTTCAAAATAATATTGTGGAGCAACATTTCTGTGGAGACCACTGTAAAGCGGGTGTACAAGAAAAATTTGTTATTTACAGAATAAAAATTAACAAATTTATACACGGTGTCCTATCCTTTTGTCCCACACTATAGAAAGTTATAAAGTGACAAAAAAGTTGTAATCATATTGTAGCTGTGAAAAGAATAAGGGATTTTACATGGTTAGGACGGCTGTGGAGACCACTGTAAAGCGGGTGTACAAGAAAAATTTGTTATTTACAGAATAAAAATTAAAAAAATACACGGTGTCCTATCCTTTTGTCCCACACTATAGAAAGTTATAAAGTGACAAAAAAGTTGTAATCATATTGTAGCTGTGAAAAGAATAAGGGATTTGACACGGTTAGGACGGCTGTGAAGCCGCAGGAAACGCAGTCAGGATCCAATGGGAGCGATCGAGGCGGTCTTCCAGGAACGCGAAGTAGATCGCGGCATGGATTTTTCCCGTGATCCCGTGGGTGGAGTTGAATCGCCGCAACATCCGGCACACGGGATAAAGCCTCCGTTACGCAGGCCACAAATTGTCAATCGGCCGACGCGATTCCCGATTAACATCGTGTTCCTACAAGCGTATCGATCTATTTACATACGCGTGTACCCAGTATGTACTCGGGCGACTCGATCCGATTCCGATCCGTTTCTTTCCTGGCCGAGCCGGCTGAATTACTGGTTGAAATTAAAACGGGTGTAACCGTGCGAACGATATTTATCCCGCGGCTCGCGAGAACGATCGTCGATCCTTATTGTAGGAGGCGTGTTACAATCGCCGATAATTCGAGACAAGTGTTCCGCCTAATTTACTGCCTCGCGCGTCCCCAATAACCAACAACGGCCGCCGTCGCCGTGTTCGAAAGTTTCCTGGGCCACGTGTGTGAGCCCGCGCCGTTTATGCATAATGCATCGGTCAGCGCGACCGCGAAAATTTACGAACTACGCGGAAATCGATATCTCAATTATCCTAGGCTCTGACTCGATACCTACCCCCTCCCACCCTCCCCGCCCCTCGCACCCCTAAAGTAGGAGAAAATCTAGGCGAAATGAATTTATGAAACTGCTTGTCGCTCCTGTCGAGGATTAAAGTGCTCCGGTGATTTTGCAATGTACAGTCGGGCGCAAAAGTCCACCGTTTAAAAATTAATAATTTTTATAAAATTGGTTCGAACGGTTCGAGTTTCTTTGAGATGTTAGAAGATAGGTGATTTATAAGATAAATTGATTGACGAATTAACATTGGTCGAAATTGCAAAGAGAAAAGTAATTGTTATAATTTTTAACTGTTTTATCTGCGTCTATAATAATAATTTAAAATATGCCTTTTGTAGATATAAATGTGGTAGATGCATGCATGAAGTTTTATAAAAATCGATTAAGATTGCTATAAATAATTAAACATAGCAAAAATTGTGTTAACCGATTTCGATGAAACTTTGTGCATGCACATAACTTACTTGTAATTTTTATTATATGCGCAGATAAAAAAGTTAAAATGACCATGAATTTTTTCTTGACAATTTTGACCAATGTTGATTTTTAATTCATTTTTTAAAAATAAATTACGTAGTAATCCTGCTAACATCTCAAAGAAATCCTAACCGTTTGAATCATATTTATAAAAGATATTCGTTTTTAAAGGGTGGACGAATACTTTTGCGGCTGACTGTATGTATGTAAGTACACCGTTACGGACACCACTTAATGTTTTTCTTTATTCCGAGTGCATTTGTCAGCTGGGATTTGATGTTGAAATCTATAAACGTTTTTGAAAGTGTTTATCGGAAAATGTTTCTGATAGAATTAAATGGTTTCGAAGGAAGTGTATTTTGCATAATGATTGAATTTATGTTGCGACCCAATAAAATTGCTCGGGAGTGCCCTGTACTTTCTCAAAATTGTATAAATAAATTTCAACGTGAAAATGTTTAAGCGCATTATTTAACATTATTTAATCCTGAAACTAATTAAAACAGATTTATCTAGAATTTTCGTAATAAATATAATTAACCCTTTACCATACAATTTTATCCTGAATACTTGCACAGCAGAAAAAAACAAAAAATTTATATATGTACAAAACTAATTAATTAAAATATTTTTATATTATAGTCTTCTACTTGACGCCAAGCTAAGTCGGTAACATAAATTACATGAGCGAGTACGTCGATAACTTTTGTTTTTTTAATAAAATATCGTAAACATTAAAAATTTCAGAAACAGCTGCGGCCAGTTAAAACAGATTAAAGATCAGTTTAGTCTTCAGTGTTCTCCGGTGTATTGCTCCGTCAGAAAAGCATATTTCGAAACGGCAATATCGTAAAGCCACCAGGGGGGACTGGAAACTCGAACGATTTCTCGCTCGAACGAGCAATATCGCTCATCATCAGCATACCATCGTCCATCGCCTGCGCTGGGTACTCTACGAGCGCTGAAGGCGATCTGCCGAGCTGAAACGCTGAAACGCGATATGAAAATGCAGAGCCCCGTTCCGGAACAGTCGTTCCACCTTAGAGGCATGTCCGTTTGTTCGGACGGCGCGTAATTTGAATTTTCCAATTGGCTTTGCTTAATCTCTATTCTCCCGTCTCGATTGTTTTAAGCGTTTGCGAACACTATTTAACTTACATACTTGAACCATTACTATTTTAAGATTTTTGAACTTCTTAAGAACACCTTTATGATGTTTGAACTTCTTAAGAGCAACTTCATGATTTTTGAACTCTTTAAGAACACCTTTATGATTTTTGAACTTCTTAAGAGCAACTTCATGATTTTTGAACTTTTTAAGAACACCTTTAAGATTTTTGACTTCTCCACTCAAGGCCAAACAGTTACGATCACTCAAAGGATCTCTAGAACCTCAAAACTTTGATCTGAAACATTTTTGTTTTGAAAATGTTATTACAAAGTCTTATAACAGCCTGCAGAAAATCCAACAAAATCGAAGTAACATATTTAATAATAATCCCAAAATTAAAAGGATAAAGTTCAACCCTTCTGCAGCTTCACTCCCAATAAAATTTAATTTTCTCCAACATATCAACTTTTAAAATAAATGTTGTACCATATAATAATTATCGAAGCATCTTCCTGGTAACAGCCGGTATTGGCAATTCGAAAAATAGTGTGATCAATTAACGATATATTCCTCCCGACGACATACAGGTATAACAGCAACGCGGAAACACTAAACGCAGTATTGTTTATTAACATAAACCGGCGGTAGGGATTTTGTACGAAGCGATCGAAAGTAGCAATCGTAGCTTTCGTATACTACGTAGATAGATCTTTATCTCGCAGATTGGATTACTGCCAATAAAGTGCGACCGCGGCGCAGATATTCGAACGAACAATTGGAGCAAAATGAACCCAGGGGGATTAAGAAACGGGGCCCGAGAAACAAACCCGGCCCCGGCCGGTCCCCGGCGAGCGCTCATAAAGATATGGGAGGAAAAGGAGACGTCGGAGAATAGGAATAACAACGAGTGACTGCATGCATGCCAATTCGATCGATCTACGGGGTCCCTTTAACGAGAGCCAACGTAAGTCAATGGCCCAGGGTGGCGTGCACAGCGAGCCTTAGTTGGACTTTATGGGAACACGGTGTTCTAGCAACCGGAAGAAAATCCATGAACCTGTGCCGCGGATTTTTTCGTGCGTGGGTGAAACCGCGCATGGGACTCGCCATTGCCTAGGGAACAGCCTTGAGCGGAGTACTATCGACGATATGTCATTCGATAGGTCGACAAACATGTTGTGCACGATTGTCTCCCCACTCTATTCCCCCACGCTTCGGTCCCTGCCCGGTCACGTGACGAGTTCCGTCTCTGTCGTGTATGTGTCGCAATGTCACGTGACTGATCCAGTACTGGTAGAGAGAGAGGGTAATCCCCTCGAGTCAATTCCCCTGATCTAACAACACTCTGTTGGGTTAGGGTCCTGAAGAATATATGGCAAAAACGAGTAAATGAAATTTAAAACAGTGAAAATATAGAGGATAAATTTGTATTTAGCTTCTTCTCCTTGCAGATAGTATATGAAGTTCTTAGATTCGAAGGGGACAGCGATTTTCTTATTCCGAAATACTCATCGTCGTCTTATATCGGAATAAAACTGTATACGTTCGGGAGTCATTCAAGGCACGAATTCGACTCGTTGAATCGAACGGTGCGCAAAAACGACAATTGGTAGTTAACCACTGGCATTCTTCGATTCGAAGTCTTCTGAGAAATGATAAGAGAGGGGAGGGCGAGAAACAACTTAATTTATTCCGGGCAATAATCGCCGCCGGCCGAAATGGATCTCGGGTGGACCGACTGATGGAATGTGACACCTGCCCGCTGCGACTAAAACTGTTTTTCAGGTGTGCAAGATTCCGGAGAGAGGAGCGCTCTCCTCGTTTTTACCCTCGGATCGAGCGCCAAATACGCGAGCTGCACGCCTACCGCGGGATTCCCCTTTGGCTTTTTAATTTCTTCTTTTTTCCCCGAGGACTCTTTAAAGGCGAGCTGGCTCGGACCGGTTCGAGCCCGATCCGATCCGATCCGATTCTCGAGAGTTATAGAGCGATACGAAATTTAATTGTGCGGCGGACAACGTGCTCGTAGTGTTAATTTGTCCGTCCGGGTTCGACTAATTAATCGGTGAGCTTGTAATTTCTACTGTTTAATAATCGGAAAAAATGTTTGGGGCTCCTCATATATGTATTATTCAAAATATATGTATATGTACATATACAATATACAGGGTGTCTATATTTCCATGACATTCATGTGACCTTCACAAAAAATTTACAAAAGTTGCGCAATCGATACAAATAGTGAAGTAATTTCTGTTATAATTTTTGTATCGGTCACCCAACTTTTGTGTATTTTTCTCCTTAAGGTCGTGCGGAGGTCATATTTCCGTCAAATATCATTGTAGGTAATTAGTCTTGACGCTCAATTTTGTGCGCTCCAGATGTACTACACCTTCATTTTTCTTAATAAAACAATAATATATTGTTCGAGATCCCTTTTAACGGTTAATTATTTTTTAAGGCCTCAAGTGAATAAAAATTTTATTCGCGAGAAGATGTTTGTTTTTTTCTAATCTCACAAACAAGTACACGTATAGTAATACCAATTTTGTGAGTGACTGTACAAAATAAGGAGACCGAGATAACAAAAGAAATCCGATCAGTAGAAAATGGAGGAAGCGACGTCCACCGAGGTCTGCCGTCTGCTAAATTCAAAGAGGCCTTTTTAAGGTTAACGGAGCCAGGAGTAGTTGCGCGAGGGTCCGTATAACGATTACGAAACGTTGAATTATTCGCTCGGAGAGGCACACCGATAGCGTACGCTCCCATAGTCCGGCTGAATGCGCGGAAGCACGAATTCTCGTGGCGGCGGACAAGCCATGAATTTCCCCGGGGGTGTACACGGGGGGCCCCAGACAGATGCCCCCAGTGACACCCATTAGCCCCACGGTCTTGTCGAACTATTGAAATTATTAATCGACGCAATTAGCGAGCGGCCGGCACGG
Organism: Lasioglossum lativentre; assembly: GCA_916610255.1. Taxonomy (NCBI): domain Eukaryota; kingdom Metazoa; phylum Arthropoda; class Insecta; order Hymenoptera; family Halictidae; genus Lasioglossum; species Lasioglossum lativentre. The sequence goes on along the minus strand of OU744357.1, from coordinate 10,657,242 downwards.
CGAGCGCGCCGCGCCGCGCTGCTGCTAAATGTCAAAACGTCCCTTGCTACTTGCTGTGAACGGTGCGCGCGTTGCGGTCAGTATCGCGGCATGCATCGATTTCCTTCTTTATCAAAGCGGTTGCAACACGTGCACATTGCGGCCGCAACGATCTGCAACGCTCTGCAACGCGTTGCACCGCCGCCATGCCAGGCGAATTCCGAAACTATCCGCGGCGTGATTCAGCGATAACGGGCCCCGACCAAGCCACCTACATTTATCAGCGAAACCTCGAACTCGTCTTAACGATCCTGAAAACCGGCGAGCCGGCTCCACGGAAAAATCCTAATCGAAAGGCGCGACTAATCGTTGCGTGACGACCGCGGCAGCAAAACCCGGCTGATAGCCCGACCAACCGAGATGAATTTCAGATCGACCATGATCCAGACGGCTGATAAGAAAGGTTACGCGAGGCTGATGAGTAGGCTGCCGATTTTTATGCAAATACATCTTGCATACGTTTTACATATTTTATATGTGGAAAAATGACGAACCGAATATGGGCATGTTATATATATATTTTATGCGTATTTTGCATACTTTATGCAGGCCTTGGTGCAATTTATGAGTCCTCAATATTTGGACTCGTATGTCATGAGTAGATTTTTTCACTGTATATTATAATTTACCTATTAGATGAATGCTTTAAATTATGGGCACAGATAGAAAAGTTGAAAAAATTGACTTTAACTTTTTAAAATTTCATTCATCCTTATGAAGCTAAGTCTTCTAACATGTCGATAAGTCTCAACTCGTTTGGTTCAATTTTAAGAAAATAATGCGATTTTCGAATGTGGTCGAGAACTATTTGTTTAAAAAACTTTTCTCGGCCATTAACGCTTTAGACATACTAGAAGATAACTATCTCGATTTAATCATGCTATTGCATAGTTCGATGTGCACAGGAACTACAGTCGACGGACGTTTCCGTTCAGGACTTCATCGGTCTAGCAGCCGCGAAATAATGCCTGTCAATTATTCAATCACCCGGCGAATTAATGTCACCGTTGCAACACTGTCGACACGCGTTAACGATGGCCGCGGGACAAGGGACGGTCGTTTCCCGTGAAAGATTGCGATAGGAAACTTTGGCCAGTGATAAATCGACGTAATGGATGGTGTGTAGGTATCGAAGCCTCGGAGATATCGGTAACGTGGACATCATAGTCGTCAATTAGGTTGCAGCGCGTCACGGCGAACGGCGTGGGCCGAGAATGGCTCCGCGTAAAGTTTGTTTATGGGCTCCCTAAAATATTTATCGTGTATTAATTGAAAGTACATTTTTATATTGAGTTTTCATACTTTTGTATTATCAAAACTATATAGTGATCATTACACTGCGGATCTTTATGCAAAATTAAAATTTTTTATGTGAATTACAACAAATTAGAGAGAAATGGAAAATCTCGAAAATAATATAACAGTATCTTTAAGTTTTTCTAGTATTTTTACTGTTTAAATTATACCTATTAGATTAAGATCCGCAGTCTAATGATCATCCACCAACAAACTCAATATCTAAGAGATTCTTACCTACTTCCGGTGCTAATAATTTTGCCAATAATAACAATAAATAAAAGTCTGGTAGCACTGATACATATAAACAAACCTGTAAAGTTTCAAAAATATAAAATTTCAGGTATTCTGATAAAAAAATCTCTAACAAAGTACAATATAGGACCTCGATTATCCAAACACCACTGATACCTGAAGTCTTTAGTATCCCAGCATGCTTCAGATGCAAGTAGGTTAATCTCCAAGGCGATCTATATGCAACATTCTTTATTATACAGTAAAAATTGTTCTAATACTTGCTTGTCATACAGTAAAAATTCTAATGTTCTAATATTCCAACAGTCATGTTTTCCCGTTCGGTTCGGATAATCGAGGTCTGACCGTAAGCCGAGGAAGGATACTGGAATACTGGAGCAAGGACGATGAAAAATGCGAGCGGAATAGCTTAGGGGAGTGAATATTCTATTCTGTACACGGTGTACGCAAGCCCATGAAAGGAGGAACCAAGCTTTATGTTCCTGGATCATACGAAAGCGAAACAGTTAACTGGCACGAAGAACGGGGAGACGAGGAGAGCGGAAAGGTTCGAGGTTTACGATGTTGAATCTTGTCTACGATCTCTGATAGAGTCGTGTCTGTCAGTTTGCATGTTCATGCCACGACGTTGACCGATGCCTTCTTCTCGAGCACACCACTGACGTCATCGACAACCTGTACTGGGTGGTCCAAGTATACGTTTCTACAATTCTACTTGGTTCAACAATGTGGATAAAACGTTGCACTTTTGCAGCGACATTTTAAGGTTATGTAATAGAAATTGGTGCATGAATGTGGCGCCACCTATATTCTTGAGATTTTGAACTTTCTGAAAGAATAATTCAATTAAGAAACTATTCTAGTTGTCTGTGTATATTACAACACAACGCTATGAATGTGTTCAAGGTAATTTTTGAAAATTTCTCTGAATATATAAGGATGATTTATTGAGAATAATTATTTTTTTACAACGCTTAGAACGCAATTTGATATATGTAAAATTCCTTTTCCTCATCTGATATATAACATAAATTTTTAAAAAACGACTTCCGGTCTGAAAATCCTATTTCCGGTTAGTACCGGAAATTGCAATACTACCATCATTCGATAGAGCGTATTCGAATTAGTTACTAAAATTTGTTTAGTTTTCAATGAAAACTCTACACCATTTTAATAGAGGTGGACGGGTGGTCTAGGACACCCTGTATACTTTCTGTTCGTCTCTACCATTTTCAACTTTGAAGGTACTTTGAAATAATCTCGAAAGTGAAATTAGAAAAATGGTTAGTGTCAAAAGCCACGATTGAGAGTGTGTGAAGCGATCATAAAACGGAAACGGAGCAATTGAATTAATATAAAAGTAAGTACTGATTAACTGAAATACAGAGTATCGTTCTGGATTGACACTTTAGCAAAAAATAATTGATTGAAACGACAGGTTGGTAACGGTGTATCGAGAGTTTAATGTTACGTCGATCACGGTAATTATTGCAATGAATAATTCATACTCGATCTCCATGCAGTGGTTATACGCTCCACGCCTGGATTGTTTAATTAACAGTAATCTTGTCGATGGTAATAAACACGTTAGTAATGAGCAATGACACTGGCTGTGCATGATGTGATCGTAAAGAGATCGTAAACAATATCTTGCAATTGTACGTGTTCGAATACCTATTATGATTTAATTGTACAGAGTGTCGTAATAAATTGTTATTAACGAAAAACTCGGATCAATAAGAGCGCGGCTATAGCGAACGGACTCCGGCTCGGCGACAAGTTCCTCTGAGCGTTGCTATTGGCCAAGCCAGAATCTGTCTGCTGTTGCCGCGCTCTGATTGGTCCACGTTTTTCGTTAATATCTCCTTAACAAAGCCGTGGAGAACATTTTCTTAAAGGAAAAAGTTACTTCAAATAACCTCAGGAAAACTCCTTTCAAGGTTTTCCGATATTTGTGGGACACCCTGTACGTTCAACCCTTAAGGGGTGGATTATCAAGAATGTTTCTGAATTATTGTTTTCCCTTTTTAATAAAATTATTAGGTAACTTGTCATTACAGAGTTAAATTAAAATTATTGTTAATTTGAAAATCAAAGCATACATGAACAAAGATCGTTTAAATTTAAAATTTAAGAATGTTAACAATGAAGACTTGAAAATTAATGATAGCGAAATTTAAATTGAAAATTTCAGAATGAATAGAAAATGAATGACAAACGAGATTCGACATGCCAAAATTATTGAAAAAAACCTACATTTCTATCGACTTGGATAATTTTCACTAAAAATGACTAAATTAAGCATGAAAATTTGAGAAAGTATTTTCAAAAAGTTCGAATCTTTTAAAAGAATTTTGTCTACATGAGACTGAGATTTTAATGGGTATCTGCGACGGCTCGGATAGTGGAATTGTAGTTTTTCGTCGGTGGGATCGGAGTTGCATAACGTATGAGTCAATAAGAGGGAAATTGTGTTGGTGTATGCACGGCGGGCCACCCAGTCGGCACAGGGAACTTGTTCTACAATATCTTCCGTCACGGCGGCCTCCTTTATAAAATCACCTTCGATCAGGACAAACGCCAGCATGGCTGAGCGATCCCTCGTAACTCGAGGCAGCCATTTTTGCCATACGTCGATATTCATGCCGAGGGCCGTACACTTGTTCCACGACATCGATTATTCGTCCCCCCGTTATTATTTATCAATTCCGTGGCCTATGTAAATGCTCGCGAACTGCATTTCGGCCCGCGTTGTATTTATGGGGAAACTATGCCCGGACATCCGCCATATGCAGTAAAAATATCGGGAATGATGGCTGAAGAGGAATCTCTGTGCTTGGTTTTCTTGAGATCAATAATACTCAGCTGCAGTTTCATTCTCCAAAACAAGGGTCATATTTTATTTTTAAAAAGTGAACCGTTTCAGCTGAAAATTATTGTACATGGTCTTCTAAATATTGGTTGAATATGGTAGCAACAGTTTTAGAAATTTACTTTCAATTGTTTAAAAATTTTTAATTCCTAGCCCATCTGTGTACAATTTTCGATTGCTACAAATTTACATGGCAACAACTTATTAAAGAACGAAGTTTTTGAGCTGGAAGTTTTTCTGTATGTATTTTGATATATTGTCCGACTATGATAAAAATTTTAGAAATTTACATCCAGCCGATTAAAAATTAAAAATTCCTAAGTCAATGTATTTTTATGCACCCCTTATAAGATGATCAGTTTCTATTGACAAATTCATCTATGCAAAGCTTTTTAACAAATGAATCTATTGAGCTGAAAATTTTTCTGTAAGTCATTTGAGATATTGTCTGAATAGAACAAAAATTTCAAAAATTTCCATCTGGCCGTTTAAAAATTAAAAATTCCTGAGTGAATCAATTTTCAGGCAACCCTTAAAGCGACCTATTTTCACTCTTACCAAATTCAATTAATTATAACATTGTAAAAGATGAATCTGTTGAGTTGAAAATTTTTCTGTATGTACTTTGACATATCGTCTAAATATAATAAAAATTTTGCAAATTTCCATCCAGCCGTTCAGAAATGAAAAATTGTCGCATGCGTCCTGTATTTACCGAGGGAGCAATCAGGCGTCATCGTTAATAGAACCGACCAGTTCACACTGTTAACGAATTCAGCCGGCAGCAGAGTCGTTCACCGGCTAAGTTTGACGTTAATGAAACGATGTTTCACGCCTGCGATGTCCGCCGGTTCAAAGGTGGCAGTTAAAGCGGTGGCAAAGGACGAGCGCGCAATTAAAGGGGCTCGCGGAACTCGACTCGACTCGATAATTTCATGAACAAACAACTCGCGACTCGTAAAAGTCAGCCGGGCCTTCTCTTGTTTTATGCGTTACGGTGCTGCGGGAGTGCATCGTGTGGGGTGGACGTGAGAACACGATCTCTCGGGAGGACTGCTTTATATCCGGCACAGTCTTTACATGTCTCTTACGCATTCCACCCGGCGAACGAGTGCCCCCTTTCCGTTTTACGATATCGTTCCGTTTGATTACTCCGAATAGTTCTGTTTATAAGCGTGCTCGAACGTTGATTATGGTGTTTTAGGGGCATTAAGGGGACTAGTCCCTCGTTTACACGTGACATCGGCGGAGCTGGACTCGGCGACCGCCATTTTCGAATGCGAATTTCTCCATTATCTGATTAGCAGCGTTTCGGATCTTCGGAATGGCATGATTCTATCTGGTTTTTATGGGTTCTGCGGTTTATTTCTCTAACGGAATAGAAGCTCTCGATACAGGGACAGCATTTTATTGTGTCAATATTGTGTTCTCGAATGTTTATTGCCTCACCTCGCTTTTTATCGTGGAGATTAGACCGTGTTAGTTTAGAGCGAGCTTAGCGGGTTTTGTGCTCCATTTTATGGGACTACGTAAGTCGACGTGCACAGGGTGTCCCAAGAATGTTGTACTTACTTGACAGAGGTGATTCCTGAGGTGATTTGAAGCAACTTTTTCCTTTGCATAAATGTTCTCCGCGGCTTCGTTAAGGAGTTATTAACGAAAAACGCGGGCCAATCGGAGCGCGATTACAACAGGCCCCGCTGAGCGTGGCGTTGGCATTGGCCGAGCCGGAGTCCGTCCGCTCAGCGGGGCCTGTCGTAGCCGCGCTCGCGTTGGTCCGTGTTTTTCGTTAATAACTCCTTAACGAAGCTGCGGAGAACATTTTCGTAAAGGAAAAAATTATTTCACATGACCTTGGGAATTACCCTTTTCAAGGAAATACATTTCTGGGACATATCTATTCACATATACATATGTATCTATTTTGAAGAAAATCGATCAATCCATTGTTGAGATATGCTGCAGAAATCATAATTAAAATAATAACAAAAATAATTGCATCAAAATTGTACGAAAAAGTTTAAAAGACCATTAATAACCTGATCTCGTAAATTGTCTGATATTGACGTCTCTAAATGGGAATACCCCCTTAAGTCTCGAGAGAGTTCAACAATTTATCACTGGAGCTGAACATTTCCCGGTTCGAGCGCAAACTTCTGATGAATGAAGACGTCAGATTGATGTCGCGAGGAGCGGGCCATAAAACAGCGTGTAAAGTCGATCGGTAGATAGCGAGGTTGGTCCCGGCTCGAATACATTCGTAACACCGGGATCGTTATGTACGGTGCATGTCCTCGCGTGACTTAGCGGAGCGCCGGGGGCGAATTTGCATGTTGGCCTAAATTGGAAAAGACCTCGGGGAGCCGCGATCAACTTTGTTCGACGTTCACCAGGTGGATGTTTATTCGCTACTGCGTCGCGTCCGGAGGAATGCGGCATGATTCGGTGGCCTGGCTGCAGTCAGGTGTCCGCGACAGCGAAATTTATGTGCGACACTCTCTGTGAAAATCCTCGTTATTAATCCCAGCATTCTTCATCCGTGATACATCGACCTTTTCATTAGCTGTTCTGGTTACTTTTGGTATATGTTTAAATGGAGTTAATTTTTCAATAATTTTAATATAGTTAATTTGTATAGTAATGAAATTTAGTATGGGGTAAATATTATTATTGTACAATTAAATTTTATATTAGTAATTAATTTTATTGAGATAATTGCGGGATAATTATTATTCAGAAATAATAGGATTTTTGTACAAGAAATGTAAATTCATTAGTATTCATTATGTAACATTGTCTGCAACGTGCAATATACATAGTGACGATTATTAATATTGGACCATACTTGAATTTTTTTGTGAATTTGGAACAATTAGTTTATTACATATCATAAAGCAGGATTTTTGGAAAATTTGCGGTTGGTCGGAATTACAGAATACTAAAAGCTGTTGTTTACAACATTTTTTATGGCCTATATTGAAAATTTAAAAAATATATTTTGCGTATGGTCCATTGAAACTCGATTGCTCGAGTTAATCCCGAGTTTTAATGGACACCGTGTATATAGGGTTGGTATCTCCACACAAGAGAAAATGACTGTAAAGCGGAGAGCCAGATCAGCTTTTCCGTCGGATTTATCGCCTGTAGATGTCTACAGGCCTGTAAGCCGTACAATATAAGGACTGGTAGGATGGGCTGGCAGCTACCTCGATTAACCTTCGTTTCCGCTGGTTGGAAGCAATCTGGGTCTCACTATGTGGCAACCACGGCACAAGCAACCTTGCAAATTGGAAAAAATCGGAGACGTGACGGCTAGTCACGCTGCCACGGATTACCAAATCCGAGCGAAAACCGTGAACACGGTACTGTATGGGAGCATATTGGAGGATTGGATAAGGGACTGTTCCTTTTGGTCTCAGCACCAGTTATCACTACAGTGCGAAGTTCGATGAAAAATGTTCATAATCGATCGTAACAAATGGAACTCAGAAATATGTATTTCTTTTCTGCTTACTAATTTTAGTCGAAAATAAGTTAGTAATGTTTTTAATTAATAATATTCTTAAATTCTCCTAATCCCTTCGCAGTTTTGTTTCCTATTCACTTACTATTACCATAAGTGCATAAAATCCTGTATCACTTCGACCCGATGATTGAGCACAATTATTCGATTGGAATAGCTTTAGGAGCACACTTACAGAGATGTAGAGTCGCAATGATTCGTTTCATATTATTTTCTTCAATAATGGAGATGGTATATCTCATGCCCTTATTATATAAATGTTTTATTCTATAAATAGCTTTATACTTATATTAATTTTATATATTTATTAGTTACATTATTTTCGTGCATAAAAATTTGTTTGTTCAAATATGAACTTTTACGAAAAATTTACAGTTAATGAAGTTCTCAAAACTAATAAAAATTAATACAATTTTATTAGTTTCTGATAATAACTCATTAAATAAATTATAGACCCCATTAAATGTCAATATATGATACAATTTTTTATTAATCTAAGGATTTTCTTGATTAGTTTTCTTGATTATTGCAATTTTCACGAGGAATTTCAAATTCAATTCAACACAGAACAATTTCTCAAAATGAAAAACTCTTGTATTCTCCGAAATTAAATATCCGAAGAACTTGAAGGCGAAAACTGATGCGAGAGTCGAGCATTTCTCCCAGCATCGTTTACCCACGTCTCAGGTTCACGGCTTGGCATCGAAGTGGTGTCCGGAGGTTCTCGAAATCGACTGGGAAACCAGCGAGCAAAACATTCGTTTCGAGACCGCATTCCTCGTCACCGTCCGCGGTGGCGCGGTAATTAATTTTCGCTCGTCACGAGCGAGTAATTAAATTCGATCGGAATCGCGGGGCCATCGTAGAGAGGACGCTTGCAAACTTTCTCTCTCTCTCTCTCTCTCTCTTACTCTCTTTCCTCTGTGCATCGTTTCGCAGCCGTCGCGTGTCAGACGCGTGGAGCGATGCAAATTCCCGAAGGCCTTCCGAGCGTGAGCGGAAAAATGAAAAGACGGCAGCGACGCCGCGCCGCGCCGCGCCGCGCCGGTACGAGAGGAGGCCTGTGCCCTCGGTGCAGCGGGTCGTTGCAGTCCGCTTGCACTCGGTGCACCGGCCAATTCATCTTGCAGATAATATCGTGGACGGTAGGCCGGCGCTCGAGGAGTCCCTCTCGAACGGCCACCAGGGACAGATGAAGGTGTTCTTGGCTCGATGTTCGATGCCATCGTGCTACACGCACGCATCAAACCAGGCCCTGCGTAAATCCTGTCCTTCGGACTCTTCTTGCTCTTGTTCTTCTCCACTTTTTCCCTCGCGCTCCCTCTCTCTCCGTCTCCCCTCCCTCCCTCCCCGCGATCTTGTTCCTTTTATGGCAACATCTAGAGAACATCGCGGGCGAATTCGCCGTGACAGGTGTTGTGATCCTTGCTCCGCGCTTATCTCCTCGTTCGCTTCCGAGTTGATTGTTTTTCGATTGTGCTCCGAAGAGAATCGGCAGATCAACGGAATTCACTCGATTTCAGGGGAAAAAGTTACCCCCTCTCTTCCGATGCTGGACGCATGCGCGTCGGAACGCGTCACGTGACCGGGCGGAAGCGTGGGGGAACAACGTCGTAGAAGGGGAAGGTAGAGTGGGTGAACAAGTCTTGGCGACACTGATCTTTCTACGGAAAAAAGAACTATCAGAATTGCAACAAATTGGCGTGAAATAATTTATTCTCTTTCTTAACCCCTTGCACTATGATTTATTTTACGGTTGCAGTGATTAGAACTTATTTGTCGTTTCCAATTTCTTAGAAAAAAGGAAGTTTGTATGTAATTTATACCTATGCAGTCTCCAATGGTTCAACAACAACAAAATTTAATTTTGTTTCAATTTAAAGTTTGAAGGAAATTAATGTATACTCTCTTCAAAATCTTCGTCACGAGTCCGACTCGATATTATAGTGCAAGGGGTTAATATGTTTAATCGTGTGAAAATAACAGCATCTTGAAATTCTCCGAATATTTTTACCGTTTGAAATTAGACCCACTTTGCTAAAACTGTATAAAATTCGCAATCTAATAAGTGCAATAACAAATTCATCAGAATATTCGCAAATGTTGATATTTTCGAACGTGTTGATTATCGTGTATTCTCTGTCGCCCCAGTTTAATTTCGGCACGGATCTATACTTGAATAATATTGAATATACTTGAATTATATTAATCAATTTGTTTATCGGAAGTTCATAGTACCGGCAACGTCTAGTGGAGCCGTCTCAAGGGGGACTATGCGTCCGGTGCATTATGGTCGCCGCGTTCTCAGACAGGATGCTTTATCGAAGCTCGTTCGAGGTTTCGACAGCGCGAAATAGCGATGATTGTTCATTAGCGCCGGGCGTCCTCAGGTTTAATGCATGTATCGGTGCCCGTTCCGAAGGCAGAGTTAGCTGTGTTACGCTCGACGTCCGTTCGCCAATAGCGCCCATTAGCATGGAACCCCCCACCCTCTTCTCCCTGCAGATAGACTAATGATCATGTCACCCGGCTCCTTAATTGCTAATTGATCTTGCGCCTATGTGCCCACGGCCTGTGCACCTATTACGCAAACTGCGACATCCGCCCTGTGTTCGAACATTTCAGCAACCTACACACCCTCGACAAAATGATAGCGCGTACGCCATCTTTAATTTCTCGGAGACAACATCCGAACATCCGAATGTAACACATCGTATCGTAATTGTTACGATGCAAAGAGAAGGTACTTGTTAGTAAATAAAGGCTTCATGAACAACCGGAAAAAAATCATTCAAAATCTTCGCAAGTAGAAATTATTTATTGTTAGCAGACTCCGGATTTTATGCATTTATGACGAAAATGAGTTGGTGCCATTAAAAACAGTGATTAAGAGACCCCAAGAGTATTAATATATATTATTTTCATTACATTGAAATTATTGTTAAAAAATATAAATTTATATTTAGCTCCTGTGTCTTGATATACATACCTTTTATTTTCCATAAGGATCCGGAGGCTATAATTATTAGTCCAACTAATTCGAGGAGTAATAAAACAGCAGAAAAAATTCTTCATCTATAGAATCATTGAACTGAGACTTCAATTTTCAAAAATACAGCGGCTGAGTCGCGGGGCAAATGTTTTCAAGTAGCCACTCAAAGTTAAGCAGACAGAAAGGGCACCGGGTTCGTTTAAATAATAATAAAAGAGCAACAAAAAATCATCCGTCGAAGTTTATAATATTGTTGCGAAGACAAGGCTTCGCTCTTGAAGTACAGTTTGACTCATGGGAGAAATGTTTTTAGCCAGAAAGTTCATCGACAAGTTCACAGCAGAGTCACTACTCTACCGTTCCCCTTCTACGACGCTCTTCCCCCACGCTTCCGCCACGGCCCGGTCACGTGACGCGCTCCGTCTCTGTCGCGCGTGTGTCACTATGTCACGTGACTAACCCGGTACCAGCAGAGAGAGGGTAACTTTTTCCCCTCGATTCGAGTAAATTCCTCTGATCTGGCATCTCTCTGGTTCACAGTTCCCGCACTCTGCAAGCGTTCGGAGCGCTACGGCTGCGTGAGAAGATTCGATCTCACAGAGACTTTCCCCGACTGCGTGACATTTCTCCAGGGTCCTCTCTTTTCTCAGGATATCGCGTGAACTTACGATCGGCCCGGATCCATCTCTCTCCCCGAGAGAGATTATGCGCGTCCGCGCGCGCGCGCGCCCACGCGAATTCTCACTGCGTGCACACGGTCCCAGGTGTAGTAATTACTAATTGTAATGCACGCTTACCGAGCTCGATAAATCTATTCCAGACGGTTCAGATAAGTATGCGACGTCGCGAGCCGCGTCTAACGATCCACCGAGGTGCTCGATGATCGCCATTTTCTGCGCTCACACTTCTACATCGTTAGTCGAATATTGAAACTTTGACCCCTGCAGTACGCTGTGTGTTTTCAAAAATATCTTGAAAATTAATTTTTAACCTACACTTCGCAAAAACATAGCACACATCGAAATTTACATGATTTTTACTTGTTTTCACATTCGAACTTTCTTTTATGTAAAATAATATGTTTCACAGGCTTTCTCGTTGAATTTTATGAAATTTGCAATAATTGAACCATTCATAGTCTTCCATCAATTTCGTCTTCCATTGTAAGATTTCATTTTTATACATTATATCTGTATGTACAGGGTGTCCTAGAAATGTACTTCCTTGAAAAGAGTGATTCTTGAGGCGATTTGCAACCACTTTTTCCTTGTCGAAAACTTTCTCCACGGCTTCGTTGAGGAGTTATTAACGAAAAACTAAAGCGACACGCCTTAGCGACACGCCCCGCTGAGCATACCGCTGTCATTGGCCGAGCCAGGATCCGCCCCGCTGTTACCACGCCCTGATTGATCCGTGTTTTTCGTTAATAACTCCTGAACGAAGCCTCGGAGTAGATTTTCGCAAAGGAAAAAGTTATTCCGAATAACCTCGGGAAACCATTTCCAAGATTTCCAATGACCTTGGGAATCACTCCTATTAAGGAAGTATCACATTTTTGGGAGATCCTGTATAAAATATCGATACGAGTTTTCTCTCCGTGCTATGGTTTCCTGATTCCAAATACGGGGTCGGCGCATTTCCCAACGAAATTTTTCGACTTTTTCAGACGCGGTGTATCATAGAACCGATACTCGAGCACCCTGCTAGTTCTCTCCTCTCTCCAGCTGCGTCTCTAGCCTCGCGGCCCACGTCGATGCCCCTTTCTTTCTACGACGTTATACTTTATCGATCGTTAGGTACGACATTGCTCCGGCGTGCTTCGTTAAGCGCGAAACGTAAACGTCAACCTAACGACCGGTGGCAGCCGCTTTAGCTTTTTCTGCGAGCACACTCTTCTGGGGTCGCCCACAGAGGAGGTCGTGCGACGTTCTTACGACGTATCGGTGCACGACGACCGACATCGTCCGGGATTTTTACGGTTCCGGCCGGTTTCCTGGTGGGAGACGGCGCGGACAGTGACAGCGATGCCTAGGGTTAACGATACGCAGGGGGTGAACGCCGCTAAATTGGTTCCCTTCACCGCTCGAGATTTGTAGACTGGAAGAACGTTCACTTTCGGATGTTAATGGCGATGCGTGGGCCGAACGAGAGCCTCGGCAACTAGTCGCGAGCTTTACCAGAGAATAATTCTTGTCCGCGGCCAGGCTGTAAAACCTTCCCTGGTGATCGTTGACCAGCTTTCAGCATCAAGAGAAGTCATCCTGATCCTCCTATTTACTCCGATTTGCATCCTTTCCGGGCGATTCCATAATGTAGACCAAATCGGAAGCGGTTCGGCATTTGTTGCTCGATAACAGCTTTATAGTGCTGGCAAACATTATTATACAACATGGAAAATATTTGCAAAATACTTGAAAATGAATAAAACTTTTTGGAATGAAATAAATATCTGTGTAGCCATTATAACTTCTAATTAATACAAGTACGTTTTATTTTGCATAAAAATCCGCAGTATTCGTCAATATACGAGTATCCATTAAGACGTCTTAATCTAAATGATAAAAAATGCTGTTTATTTTTACAATTAATAATCTTTCACAATTTACAATTATTTTACGATTAAAAATTTTTTTTACACTTTTATTAACCACGAAGAGTGCTAACTTTAATCTTCACAAAATAAAAAAATAGCACGAAATTCAAAATGACATATCCTAATGGAAGACTAGATGTCAGATCAGTATTGAAATCTCTGCAATAGATACTGTTCATCAGAAACCACTATCCTCTAAAAGTGTTATTAATTAAATTATCAATTCCAGTTCTGGTGAAAAAAATCAGTAAAAATGATCAAAAACTTTAAAGGGAAATGTTGTTCAGAATAATGACCTTGACAATATATTTCAATGTCAATGAAATCTGAGGGGGGACCCTACAAGTTCACAAAATTTCCAGTTCGAATATATTTCTCGAAGAAAAGTAAGAAACCTGTAAACTCATAACCCTAAGTCAGTCAAATTGATTCGAGCATGGCCGAGCATCGGATAAAATTAATTAGTATATTTGATTAGATATTTTCAGTTGTCGTAGCCACTCGAGAAAAGCAACAAAAAAAAAACGTTTCTGGTTGCGATACTGATTCGAAAAGAATGGCGAGTGAGTTATCTGAAAACAATCGGTAAAAATGATTTTAATTCCGGTTCGAATGCTTATCAGAAAACAGCAATGAAATAGTATCTAACATCAATTAGTCAAATTGATTTTACTTCCAATGCTTTTCCCATTCGCAGCCCCGGTTCGCCAATACCGTTAATCAGAACAGATAGGTTCGGATAATCGACGTTCCGCTCCGTTGGCCATGCAGTCGCGGTCTGCAACCTGCTGCATTGTGCAACGCAATTCACTGCAGCAGCGCGCTGCGAATCGCGCGTCAGCTTGTTGCGCGACTGCGCGAGTCAACAAGGATACACGATATTTTGCGCGACCCTTGAACCCAGATCAGAACACCCGAACCTATTGGGTTCCGTGGACGTCGGCAAATACCGCGATTCCTGTTTATATTCCGCGATCGACAGGTTTGACTTTCAGTGCTGTTTTCAAACTGTATCGTCGAACTAGTGATGTGATCATTCGCAGTTTCTGCTCAACATTTTTTTTGGACGTTTTACAGTGACCGATCAGTGAACTTTTAAACTCCTGCAGCGTATAAACTGAAAGTGGACATTATTGAAATATTTTTTCTTTTAAAACCACAAAGGAATATATAAATTAATTACCGTGAAATGCAGTTTGTCTGATTTATTCAATCTGTTAATAGTACCTAAGCAAATTAGCTCAATTATAGCTGTATTTGGATTGATAATATGTAAAATAAAAAGAAACATCGTTAAATGAGTAGATCGTTTATGCCAATTCTCAGTATCACAAGTTGTCCTATCAAAATTAGAGTAAGGAACATTTGTTGTAAATGAAAGATTTTTTTCCCGGTAAACATAAAATAAACAATTAATTTTGGACAATTTACACGATTATTATGTGTCTTCAAATTTTGTATTGTAAATTGATGAAAATTGAGAAGTGAAGATTTGCTACTGTCAGATTATATGACTGTTTCTAAAAAATGAATTTTCAGTTAATGGAATTAATTTTTAAAATAGTATGAACAAGTAACTAATAATTAATTTGTAAATCTGAATGAATAAATACTTAATTTACCTGAATCTTAATATAAACCTGAATCAATGTGTCAGTTAATTTTCTATTAAACTATTATTCCGAAGTGAATTGCCAATTGATTGCAAAAGTTAAAACGAAACTCCATTTATGAATTTATTTTGTGTTTCTGTTTTAATAAAAATAATAGGTGCCTTAGTGCACGTGAAATTAGGAAAGGTCTAATTTATCATTTATTGTCGGGTTTGAAATTGTTTATAAAATTGTTTACACGTTTGTAAGCGTTGTATGATTTCATAAAATTATTAAACAATCACGTCAAACAATCTCATCGGTAATAAACAAGCGCTTTGTAACAACAAACTGATTATGGTGGGCAGGAGCACGTGTTACGAGTTTCGTAAAACCAGTTGCACCGGCTGTAATGCTGTTTAGGCGTCATTAATCAGGCGAATCAGGGATAACTTTGCGCGGCCATTTGTAAAGTCAACTGCAATTTCTCCGGCGCTGATTACACGTCGTTAGCCGGGTGAAATCAAGTTAACGTATCGCCGCACTCGGAACTTTATATTCATTTCCTCGCCATTAATGCAGTGCTGTGAATAATTATAAACCCATCCTATCATTAGGTGTTTCAGCAGAGTCGAACGAAAATTCGAAAATTAAAAAAAAAAGAAATCGAAACTGAAGATGCAACAACGAAAATTATGTTTAAACTTTTAAAAACATAAAATTTTCTCTTGAAATAGTGTTTTTAATGAATATAAACTCAATGTCAATTTTGTTACGTTCATCAATATATTATATCCAAATTAATGAAATTATTAAAAAGAAGAAAGAAATGACAAAAGCTAGAAAAACGTAATTAAAAATTATTATTACATTTATTCTAATATCGTTAGAATAAAAATTTATTTCCTAAGCGGTCAAAAAATAAAAAATAAAAACTTAAGATAAAATAAATTATACATAAATTTTTGATACTTGAATAAATTGGGTAGGCCCCGAAACAGTGTTAGCCCAGAATCCCAAAATTAACAGCTATCACCAAAAAAGGCGGAAGTGTTCAAATACTTCGATAGATCTGATGATAAGGGCACATAATGGATTTACCTGCATACGTGTTACAATTTTTCTCGGGTAGGGGGATACGAGTTCTCCCAGCACGGGCCCGTAATCTCTATTAATTACAGCCGGCGGCGCATCCGCATAAATCAATCGCGAAACGTAGATAACGATGCAGTGCCGTGCGACCGAGATAAAGTACCGATACAGAATCGACCAACCTAATACAATCTATTCTAAAATAAGATTAAACCTGCAGCAAATAAAAATCGCAATTAATTCACACGCACCTATACACGGTGTTGCAACTGACTCGAATATCTACATAACCATTAACAATACCAAAAATCGTTTCAAATAGAAGAGGGATAGTTTCGAGGGGCACATAACTTGAGATTAATATATTTATAAACATATTTTTTAAATCATGTAGGCCCTACAGGATGTCCCAAAAATGTTGTACTTGAAAAGCGTGATTCCCGAGGTCACTTGAAACAACTTTTTCCTTTGCAAAAATGTTCTCCGCCGCTTCGTTCAGGAGTTATTAACGAAAAACACTCGGCCAATGACAACGATACGCTCAGCGGGGCGTGTCGCTGTAGCTTCGCTCTGATTGGTCCTTGTTTTTCGTTAATAACTGCTTAACAAAGCCGCGGAGAACATTTTCGCAAAGGAAAAAGTTGTTTCAAATGACCCTAGAAACCTCCCCTATTAATGAAGAAGTCCAGTGAATTAAATGAAATTAATTATTACTACACTATTAAATTAAAAAGTTTATGATATGAGTAAGAGCAGTGAAAGAGTCCAAGAAGTTTCTATGCAGTTTGTATTATAATAATTAAATTGCATAATATGAATTGATAGGATTTTTTTGGGATTGTTCGTCAGTGATTCTGTTAATACGTTAATTAATTTAATGGAAATTCGAATTGCATCAATATATGCAGTGGTATGTAAAATTATTAGGATTGATTGCACACGTGCAAGATCTTCGATTTAATTGCGTTGAGTCATAAATGCAGCATAACGTGGGCTGCATTGTGAGTGCTGGTTGTTTCAGCCGTTGCAATTTATCTCCTTTATTATTGTCCCTCGTTCTTCGCTTTTTGTCGTTCGGAATTGGCACGTGACACGGGGCAAGGCCGAAATACCTCCGCGTTTCCTTCATCTCGCCTCGCATAACTCATTCCAGTGACAAATCGCAGTCGTTTGTTCGTATTCTCGATAAACGCTCAAAGGAGCAGGTTGTTGCCGCTATGTACACTGTGTCTCTCGTATAAACACGAACGCTTGCATCAGTGACGAACCGTTGATTTTGGGGCCCTGGGTTAACACTGTTTGGGGGCCTAGCCAATTAATCAAAATTAACCCAAGTACCAAAAATTTTTGTATAATTTATTTTTTCTTAAGTTCTTAATTTAAATTGTTTTTATTTTTCGACCGCGAAGAGGGCTCTTTCACCGAACGAGGCCCTGGGCAGCAGCTCATAAAGCCCATGCCTACACTCTGCAAAAAATTGTTGACCTTTTGACCTTGAAATTGAAGGTCAAAGTTAATTTTGCAGCACCTTTCTCACATCAATTTTCACAAAACAGAGAGTGTAGAATCTCGCTACGATAGTTGTGAAATCAAATAATTAGTTTGATACGAAAGTAAATAATTATTTCATATTAAGCAACGAGACACTGTTCAAGAGATAATCTCTGCAAATATTTTTTTTCCAAATATAATTTTACCCAACATTGGCAGATATTGACAAATAAAGAAAAGGTTATTCTAAAATCAAATAAAAGTAGTTCAAACAGTATTTCCGTTAATATAGAAATTAATAATGATTTCAAATTAAGCAATATGTAACTCTGCAAATATTTTCTTTTTCATATACTATTTTACCCAACGCTGGTAGATATCGACAGATAGCGGCGTGGACAGAAAAAAGAAATGCCAGGCTAATTTCCAGGCAGCGACGTTAACGCAGCACGTACGTAGCTTATTATTTTCGCGTTACGAGCTCGTAGAATGCCGGAAACCCCGCCTCGTGCTGCTGAAAAATCAGGAGCTGACGTTCCCTGAAAGTCTGCGGGATTATTATGTTGATGTAATAATAGCCGGCCGAGCCGCGGAACCTGTTATTACGCGGCTTTTAAAGTTTTCATTTGTTACCAGCGAATTTTCAATTAATAACACACGGCGCTGTCCGTCGTTCTGGTCAACGCTGATCGTTGCTGGCTGGTTTGAATCGTTCGGCCACGTGACAGTTTGATAACAGACTCTTTCCGAGTGAAATGAAAAAGATTTTTCCAGTTACAAGATTCTATATTTTTACAGTTAATTGGAATGCTGTGCATTGGTTGAACAAAGCGTTGAATATTTATTAATTGGATAGAATTGGTGGAACGATGACTTAAACCCCAACTGATTTTGTATATTGTATGCGGAAACTCATTTGCAATCAAATTGTTCGTTAGCTGCAAAAAGATCAGTGAAATAAACGAAGATAATGAAAATAAATTAATAAAAGTCCCAAAAGAATCGACACTTTCATTGTCAAACCGATTTCACTTGTTATATTATTTTTTTTCACTTCTCGGTCAGATGGAGTTTATATGTGGAGAAAATATAAATAAAATTAGTTTGATAATAAAAAAACTTTTCATCATAATTTTTTAAGAAAACGGTCGAGTTTTGACACATAGTTACCACTGCACTTTTTACCCATGTGACGAGTATAATGAGATGCAATAAAAAAAAATTGTTCACCTTTTGACCTTGAAATTAATTTTGCGGTAGTTTTGTTACATCAATTTCCACCGAACCAAGGATGTAGATCTGAGGATGTACATCTGTATACTGAGTGACTCGGAATCGATTTATTCAGAAATTCAAGTCTTAGAGAAATTCATCATTTTGTTGAGGAGTGTGATACTCTGGATCGATATCTCGCAGTACATGCTTGTATTCGCGCGCAATCAGTCGGCCAAGGTTGGCCCGCGGTCAGCTGTTCGTGGGGAGACGAAAACCGGTGGTTGCCGTCGAAAAAGGACCAATAAACAGTTCTGTGGGGGTGGGGGGAAAGGGACCCACCGGTCCCGTGGAGGTTGCACCTGCCACGTCGGGGCCCGTCGGGGCCCGTCGCGGCCGTACAAGGCTCGCAATCTCGAAGAAACTCGGAGAGGAGCGACCGACAACGCTCAACTCTCGCCTTAAGCGGCGTCCCTCCCCGAAATCACGATCGATCGATCTCGAGATCCCCTTGGAATCCGCGCAGTCTCGATGTCGCTGCGATACTGAATTTCGTATGACTATCTGCAACTATCAATGAGTATAGTCGGTAAAAAAAGTCCTTACATCCTTTAACTATTCAGGGACGATATCTCATCGTACTGACCCCGAGGAATATTTAAAAATTTATTTCTAATTTATTAGGAGAAAATAATAGAAGATATTTTAATTTTAATACGGTCCTAAATATATTTTTTAATGGATCTGAACAGTTCTACGTTTATTTTCTGATTGATTTTGACGTGGGTCTTATTTTCTAATTAATTTTAACATAGCTTTGAATTTGTTTTTTAAATAAATTGAACACAATTCTGAAGTCGTTATCTAATGAATTTTTGAATAAGGAGTTCAGAACTCACCGTCCATTGACGCTGCTTGCTGCAGTGCAACTGTAACAGAAAATAAAATAAAATTATTAAAGTGCACAAGTATTCTAAAAAGAAAGACCAGCAAAGCAATGATTTAAACTCCCCCTTAATAATATAGCTATTGGTAGATTTAGATGAAATTGAATTTCGATAGAGATTAATATTAAATATAATTTAATTGAGTCACTGTATGATTAAAGTTTTGAAGAAACACTGAAGATTTAAATCCAATTTTGTGTGTACCGTATCGCAGCGTATTTCATTTTTATCAAAATCGCTGACATCGACCTTAAACTTCGCGAGTGCATTCTTTCATTCTCGTCATCGTTGACGGCAGAGCATTTCCAGACGATCCGGCACGTTGTGGCCCGTTTATAGCGACCAAGCCGCTCACCGAGATCCAAGATCAAGGATCAGAGATCGTGTCCGCTTTGCTGGAGCCGCCGACTTGTTACCAGATCGTCCTCTGTCTTGCTGTGTTCTCTGCGCGATGACACGCGAGCTCAGAAATTTGCCGTTCCAACCGAGCGAATTAAATTCAAATGATACCATTACGTATTTTGTCGAGTGATATAATGCAGCATCATTGAGTTTTAAATGGACTTAATACTGAATTCAAATTATATTAAATTTTAAAAACATGACTATAGCACCACTGAAATTTTCAAGAGTTTTGAATATTTGTATCATGATTTTAATTTTACATGAAAAAAAATACTGTACTTCCTTGAAACAGGTGATTCCTGGGGTGATTTTAAGCAACTTTTTTCTTTGCGAAAATGTGCTGCGAGGCTTCGTTAAGGAGTTATCAACGAAAAACACGGACCAATCGGGGCGCGGCAAAGGCGGACTGATGCTGCCTCGGCCAATGACAATGCTACGCTCAGCGGGGCGTGTCGTTAAGGCGTGTCGCTGTAGCCGCGCTCGAATTTGTCCGTGTTTTTCGTTAATAACTCCTTAACGAAACCACGGAGAACATTTTCGCAAAGGAAAAAGTTGTTTTATATAACCTCACGAACCATCCTTTTCAAGTACAACATTTTTGGGACATGTATAAGTATATTATATGTATACACTGTTCGTGGTGTTAAAGAAACTACTTATGCCAAAACTTACGTCCCAGTCGAAGTAATTCGGGTCTCACCGGATCCACTTTTCACTAAAATCATTGTTCACTCAATTATTTCTGGAGAATATCATTAGTGTCACGGTTCCAGTTACGAAAAGAACTCGAGGAAACCCGCTGTCTGACAGTTCCCAGCAGCACCTTCGTACGATTCCGCATAATGATACATTAACTGGAAGTTCTCCGTTTACCGGCGACCAATCATAATGCGATTATCAGGCGATAAGGCCGGAAATATCGTTGCCAGTACGAACATTACGTATTTCACGGAGATGAACGCGCTTTGGCCAGATTGAACACCGATCGTTGAATTTTAATTACTGTATGTGCAACCCGAGACCCCGCCGCATGCTCGTTGATTTTCCACGCCGATTATACATCCTCTTCTCCATCCTCTCTAGATGTTATACATCACACCTGTTCGGTACTGTTGCACGGGGTGAATCGCGAAATTGTTTAATTATTTACGACAATTTGATAACGAAAATTGAATTTTCTTGATTTATCGTGAAGCTATTACATCCAAGTCCAGGTGGTTCGGGAAAAAGATAAACATTTTCTACCCACTGTGCAATAAACTAAAACGAAAGAGAAATTTATTTTCTTAATATGTTTAATGTGATAGAGATAATATATTATCTTGTTGTTATAACACTCTTTTTAGAACCTTCTAATGTTTTGATCATGTTAGGGTCCTGGCTAACACTGTTAGAAGTACTAAAAATTTTTGTGCAATTTATGTCTTCTTTTCAATTTAAATTGTTTTCATTTGTTCGTCCTAGAATAAATTAATTTTATATAAATTAATCTAATAAAAATTACATTTTTTTACCGTAAATTACAGCTTTTCGTCACAAACGAATAAAATTCGCTGTTTATTGATCGTCTAGTTTCAACATTTGTCCAAAGAATTTAACAGTGTTGTATTGCAGAGGAAGTCACTTTCGCATAAATCTTCGCAGTCCCATCGAAATTTGATTTTTCCGACGCATGGATAAGCTCCCGTGGTAAATCGCTGGTGTCTAAAAAAGGACGATGATTTAGCGTCCTAACACTTTCGAGCATAATTTTCGGTCCGGACAGTAACCAGGCAGTTAGCAGTCGGTAACGGTTCATGCGTGCTAGACAAGGGTTAGGCTCTTCGCGGCGATAGTCATCGGCGGAGAAAAATCCGCGCGAGTCGCGAGAAAGTGACGATTTTTCATGGAGACGTCCTGTGAGCTATGGCGAATGGTCCCCGCGGGATGAGGCCGGTATGCCATGAATTTCGAAAGTCGCGGACACGGTGGCGGGTATCGGATACCTTATCGCGTTCAAAATCCTGCGGCTCGTTTAAATATCCTTGATCACAGGATCATATTGCACCGAACACGCTTGCGAACACAATAATTTATTGCGTCCCCTGACTGATAAGACTGAAACGCTCATTTTTTCTTGGGGAGATCGAAACTGTTCATCTATTCCCCCAGAAACTTCAAAACTGCTAATTCAATCATTTTTTTAACTCTTTTTTTGGAAATAGATTGAGGAAAAAACGTAGCCCCGCCCCCGTTCGATACAGCACGAGGAGGGAACAACAAAACTGCTTCTTTGGGGCCGTTGTACAAAGAGAGGAACGAAACCACGCCCCCTTTGGGCAATCTAGATAGCCCGAGCAACGAGACCACGCCCTTTTAGGACCTTTTCGCAGGAGAACAATGCCACGCCCCCTTTGGGCAATCTAGATAGAGGAGCAACGAAACCACGCCCCTTGAAGATCTTCATACAGGAGAAGGAAATATAAACTTATATTAGACCTGTGAATGTTGCTTTACTATAAACGCCAAGGGCCTCAAATAAAAAATTCTATTCGCATCAATTTAGACGATGAGTCCGCCCAGCATCTAAATGGATCTATTATACAATATTGTCTAATTGGTAGATTGGTAAATCGATAATTGATAACTTGTAATATTACACAAATTGTAGGTTTACTAGGCAGAATGTGAAGCGATTCGAAACTTTCTCTGATTGGATCTTCTGTATCGAATAATGAAACCTTCCATAATCATTGCACATAATTAGCACAACAAGATACGACCGATACAAAGTTGCAGATCCAGTTTTAGTCGCACACTGCCTTCTCAGGATACGTAACTGGACTCACAACATATCTCATCATTTTTTGTTCTCAAATTATATGCAAAAGCAAGTCTTTCGAAAACTAAAACATGTTAATCTTCTCAACTTATTGAGAAAACTGAAATTATCCAAGGATATCTGCTTGTAGAATCATTAGTAGAGTGCGCATTTTTATGCAAAATAAATAGTATGAGGATTAATTGCAGGATAGAGAAGCTTAGTGTCATTTAGTGTCCTCATGAATAATTCACAGCTAGACATGATTAACCATTAAGTAATACACTATATGAGACATTATTTTTCATTTCAAGATTACATTTTCATCTCTTATATAAAGATCCTAAAGGGACGTGCTCTCGTTGGTCCTCCTATCTGGATTGCCCCAAGGGGGCGTGGCTATGTTTCAGCATATGAATGTCTCAGTGGGGTGGAGTTTCATTGTTTCCTCCACTCTATCTAGAGTGTTCAAACGTACCGTGGCTTCGTTCGTCTCTCTGCGTGAAGGTCCTAAAGGGGCGTGGTCTCCGCGTGCTCTGTCTATCTAGATTACCCAACGAGGGCGTGGCTTCGTTCCTCTCTTTGTTTCAGGCTCCAAAAAACTCTAGTTTTGTTGTCTCTTCCACCTAGAGTATCTAAAGAGGGCGGGGCTTCGTCGTTTCCCTAAGTGGGCGTTAAGAAATTGTCGGAAACCATCACTGCTAATCGTTATTGAATAAAATCGGTCAATTTAACCAGTCAAGGAAATTGCTTGGGATGGCATGTGCTACCACGCCCGCCATATTTGCTTCTACTTACGAGTTTCTTCTATCATCGAATCTACTGATCGCACGGGGAGAATCTGATAGCTGACGATGGAAAACAGTTGGAACAAAATATCATCTATGTTTCTATGCAAACAAAGTACTTTTATTTACCAAAAGCACGGCAGAAACTCATTTATAGTGTGCCGTTTTCTCTCGGACGAGATCGGCTTTCCGTTTTTCGCGGCTTTTAAGCCTGATGTTAATTGATACGAAGCACCTCGTTGTCGAGATCGTTGTTTCAATTACGGCCCTGGGGGGACGGCGAGCGAGCCTATATCGAAATGGTCTCGGCATTACGCATTCCAGGTTCGGCTTCCACCGGGCGTGATATTACGATTTACGCGGTGAACTGGTTATGGCCCGACGATAAGGCGCTTGCCTGAGATCCGTAGCGGATCGATGAAAAGACTTTAATGTTGTCATTCGACCGGTTTACCCAGCGGGTTCGATCGGATCCGCGCTAAAAATTTAATCGCACCGTGCGCTGCGCCGCGCCGTGCGCCGCGATATTGTAAATCGCGCGACCGGACGGCCTCGCGACGAAGAAAGGGACGAGAAGCTGATATTCTAATTTTCACCCGATACGAGAGCACCGTTTTCCTTTCGCGATAGCGCGAGTTATCGCCGCTTCGCAATTACGGAATTACCCGGCCCTGGTTCGCCCGCGGACACATAAAATACGTGGTTTACTATCTGCGATCGGAAAACAGAATAAACTCCGGGGCATTAACAGAAATTCCTTAATTTGCGCGCACGGAGGAATCTACGGTTTCTATTTTCTCCGCTGTGCTCGGCCGTGGATACTGTGGACAGGGTAATAGTGATTAATAAATATACGTATACGGCGATTTCGTGTTCTCTGTCGTCGGACGGAATTAATTTGGAGGGATCATTAACTGTGCAATCGATTTATCAGGTTTCATTTTGTTTTACGGTGCTCTGATTGCAATTGTAACTTGACTGGTGGTGATTAGTGAAGCTACTTTCAATACTCTCTTTATGCATGAAGGAGGTGTGTCGTTAATGTTCCCTTAATGCAGGGGTCCTAATTGGGCGTGGTTTTGCCCCTCCCTCTGTGTGTCGGTCCTAAAGGGGCGTGGTCTCGTTGCTATCTGCATCTAGATTGCCCAAAGTGGGCGTGGCTTGGTCTCCCCCTCTGTGGGTCGATCCTAAAGAGGCGAGGTCTCGTTGCTGTCCGTATCCCGATTTCCCAAAGGGGGCGTGACTTCACCTCTATGTGAAAATTCTAAAAGGGCCTCGTTTCGTTACTTTTCCTACCTTGAAGAATCCAAAAGAGGCGTGGCTTCGTCCCTCCTTTTATATGGAGATCGTAAGGGGGCGTAGTTTTCTTACTTCCTGTATTTAGAGTGTTCCAAATGGGCGTGGCTTCGTTGCTCCCTCTCTATGATTGTCCTGAGGGGGCGTAGTTTGCTGCTCCTTCTATCTAGAGTGTCTAAAGGAGGCATGAGAAGCCTTCCTAACCTTTGGTGCATCAAAACCTGGACTGTCAACTATTCTGTCAAGTGACTGTCGCCTATTTCTTCCATCGATTCACAGATGCATGGCAATCAAGTCGAGACATATAAGCTCTCTGCTATGTGCATTACAATTACAGTGTCAGAGAACGACGCGGAACGACGACGATACATTACCGACGCTCGGCCACAACGTGTTTAGTTTTTGCCACGCGCGACACACGCCGGCGTCGTTCATCACGACGATCTTCGTCCTTCCTAATGGACAAGCAGGATCGCTTGCAAATCGCAGGGACGTGTCCGCAGCCGGGCTCGCTGGAATATCGGATCGAGATCATCGCCAGATTAACCCTGAGTAATGGTGGATGAACCGAACGTACGGGGGAACTTGCCAACAGACAATGTTAGGAAACCACCGCACCGTTGCGTCCGAACTTTCGATGTCTCTGTCGATATCCATCGATAGGTCGATCGCTTCATTTCCACTTGTTTAGGGATTTTATTAATGGGTTTTCGAAGACAGGCTAGGGTCCACAAAAGTGAAGAACACGTAGTCCGAGATACACAGATATACCGAGATATGAAATGTTTAAAAAAATGATTATTTTTTAAATTATTGCATCGTCGCACAAGATCCTTTTACACCAGTTGGGGTCACAGATGAACCATTTTTGGCTAGCCATATTTGAATTTTCAATACAATAGAGACTCTTGCTATTCGCGCCAGACTCATTGTCAGATGTCACAGACTATGTCCTAAAGCTAGTTCACAGTACCATCGCACGCATGCTGCACCGTCTCAAATTACACACGAGTACTATTAGCTCCGACATCTATCAGTAAACGGCAGAAACTTAGTCGAGTATGTATATCGAAAAGTTCCCCTTTGATAGGGTACGTCCGGCGCAGGGGGTTGAGTAGTAGGTTTCCAGGAGGGTAGGCCCGGCGATCGCATCTGAAAGGATCTGAAAGGATCGCGGCGTATCCTCGCGCATCCTCGCTATCGATCGTATCCCCGGAAAGGCTTCAGTGTCGGCTCGGCTTGGCGCGCGAGTTTCGTATGCAACGGAGCACAGGAGCGGCTCCGTGTGTCAGCCCAGCAGGAGGAACGATTTTGTCGACGGAGGGACGTTTCAATTTAAAAGCGGCTCACTGAATAAACATCCGATCTAATGGCCCCGGCAGATCTATAAATCCCGTGGTCCCCGGTCCGGGCCCGGCTCGGCCCGACTCGGCCCGACTCGGCCCGGCGCGGCCGCCTATATCGATACGTCTCGATGCGAGACATTTATCGCGTGAAACGGTGCGCTTTTACGTCGACCGGATGTCGTGTCGTCTTTAAATGCGCACCGGGCCCTCTTTGTCCATCAATCTTGCGCAGGTACCATCCTCCGGCTCTTTGCATTTAATAAGAAACTAATGTACAGGGTGACCCGTCGGAAACTACAACGGTGATCATTTTCGGCCGGAAAACGGTTACTATGACTACCATTCTTTGGCTCCATGTGTTGACGAATTCGTTGGAATGCTCTCTATAGTGACCTGGAAGTGACCTTGAAGTGACCTTGAGGTGACCTTGCTTGTCTGTTTGATTTAACAGCTAATCTATAAAGGTTTAATCGTCATTAAATGACATTGTAATTATAATAAGTTTAATTAAAAATTATTGTAAACTGTTTTTAATATTTCAGCTTTCATACCTAATTATTTTTTCATCATGATCACTGCACATACCTTTGTGCAACTTGTCCCATAATATTTTATATAATGATCACTGGTTTGATCAGGTACCTTGCTCCGCAAGGTGGTTGCGGTTGACGCTCAGCTTGTAAAAATCAGGTTGCAACTCTGTGAATACCGGTTACACGGAACCCTCAATAATTTCTCAGTAATATCGCTAGAGTATACTTTAATTGCGACAAGCGTACCACTCCCGACGTTCTAGTACCATCGCATACTAATCGGAACGAGTGCACTACCATCGAACGGAGCATTAAGTCCGCGCCGGCCCTGTAAAACAAACAAACAAACAAACAAACAGACAGGGAGCGAACTTCGGTTCACATTTTATCCGAAGTTCCTCAATAAATAATTTGAATAGCGTTTGCCCGCGCATGAAATCACGTCCGCCGTGTTCGTAATTAGCATACCAGCTTTCAAGGATATCCGCTGATCGATTTTTACGGGGGGCAGAGACGTGAACACAAACGAACGCTAGGTAATTTCTGCAATTGATAAGGATAATTAGCCGAGAGGGAGGGAGGGGAGGGGGGGAGAGGACTGGACGCTTGGTAAATGATAGAAGGAGCGGAATAATTAGACGACCGGTTTGTTGTTGGCGCGTCTACCGGTCGAAAAAGATCGAGAACTCGAGTATATATCGAATATATCGATACTCCGCGGAGGCTTGGGACCTTGGAAAAAGTTGAATGGGCTTCCTTGTGCCGCTCTGCCCCTCCCCCGCGACTCAAGGGAGCGGACCAAGAAGGGAGAGAAAACGCAATCGAGATAAATCAATCGCGGTGGCTGGACGCGCCAGCAGTTCTTCGATAGCATTGCCTTTCATTCCACGGACACCGTGAACCGCGATTGGAAGATTGCCAATCAGGATTACAAACGGACTCGCTACGGATTCAGAATCGCCGGCCGATTTTTACCTGTCCGACGACCGGATGCGAGCGCCATTTTTACCGCGGAATTAGATACAGGGATCGAGAGGCTGCAGACCCTGCGAGATCGAGATTTCTGACGCCGCGATGCTTACGGCCCGTGGGATCACTGACTTCGAATCAAGAACGTGCTGTGCGTTGTGTTCCACTTTTAATCGGGATCGAACGAAACTTTTGCGAACGAATGTTATTTTCTGCTCTACGTGGCTGGTCAGTCATGAAAAATGTGTGAACAAAAGAAGAAAAATATTTTTTATTAGCAGGCCGTTGCGTATAAAGTATTTCGATCAATAAATATTATTATAAGACTCCGGATCTTTATGCAAGATAAAAAGTTTGTGCATCAATTGCAAGACACAGGAGCTAAATTTATATTTTTCACTAATAATTTTAATATAGTGAAAATAATATACATATTTAATACTCTTGAAGTTTTCTGATTTTTTCACTCTTCTAAATTGCACGTACTCATTTTTGCCATAAATGCATAAAATCCGGAGTCTAATTATTATAATCTACAGATTTATTATATACATTTGAATGTGCAAAATCTTTATTTAGTTTCTATGTCATTCTATGTATACTATACAATAACCATGTTTACTCCATTTTAGTAGATTTAAAAAGATCATATACATTGTGTCTCATTCAAATCGATCCACTCTCCGATAACATTGATAATACAAAAAAATGTTTAGTAAAAGTTTATTTATTGTTTTCAACGATATCATCAACTTCTTCAACGAAGTATTACTAATTCGATTTATCAATATCCAGTCTAGAAACACAAAGAATTTTTCTGCATCCTTTAAACCAGTGTGTGATCTTTTTTCTCGCTCAAGGTCACTTGAAGGTCACGGTGTTACAGTTCGTCGAACGCATTTTGACATCTGCCACACTATATAACGGGAGTCCAATGTTAATAAGCTGAAGAAATATTATGATGACATAAAATAATAACAATAATTCGATGTTCTGATTCGAACAACATTCGAACAATTTTTTGTATCGGTAAAAATAACGGACATGTTAAAGAGTGAAGATAACAGAAACATCCTGTACTATAATAGCATATAATAATAAGGAGATTATTGTTTTTTTGTCAGCCCGATAAAATAACAAAATAGAGACAATATCGAGGCCTCTGACTTTCTTGTCAGAATAAGGTAATCGAAATAGTTTTTGCCTCGGTCGACGAGTGTATCTCCGGAACATCCTGGATAATGGCGGCGATGGGACGATAGTCAGCGAGACCGATTTGCGGTCGGATATCGTGGCTTGACGACGGCCCATGCGCGTCATTACTCTCTATGTAAACATTCCCGGCTCATGCTCCTCGCTAAATTACCCGTTTGTTCTGTCGGTTTATCGAGCATCGATCTGGATTTGTTTCCTACAATGGATATTCGCGGGGAGCTTGATCGGAATTCGACCGGGCACAGGTGGCCAGAGTCGCCAGATTAGGGGAATTTACTCGAATTGAGGGGAAACAGTTACTCTCCCTCTGCCAGTTCCGAATTAGTCACGTGATATTGTGACGTATACACGACAGATACGGAACGCGTCACGTGACGGGCGGAAGCGGAGGGGAATAGCGTCGTAGGAGGGGAATGTAGAGTGGGGGTAAATCGTTTTTGGCATACTTGTTACTAGGGCAAATTTCATTTGAAATGATAGTTATTAATATAGATAATAATATTGATTCATTTAATACAATAGTAATTTCAAATTATTTCTTTATATTTTTTATGTCAAATTTGACAGAATAACTAATCCTCAGAATAATATACAACAAAGGATGTTTGCATTAACCAAAGTGTTAAATTTGTTCAAATGTTTACAATATCGTAGAAATATAATTGTATTTGGTAGGATCTACAGAACCACTCTATTGCAAGAAAGATTTCCACATTTTTAAATCCAATGATAATAATCACAGAGATAATATTTTTTAAGAAATTATTTCACTATTCTATAGGAATAATCACATAGCTGTTCGTACAGAGGAAATTATTGATAAGGATAATATTTTTTTTGCAAAAGTTATTTATGGTATTGGCAAAACGCAAGTTACGAATTCCTCGTGATATGTGGCAAACCTGATGACCGCTATCAAAGAAAACCACAAACGGTACAAGTGGTCGGCAGTCTCGGGATCGATATTCGGAATCTTTTACGAGCTTTTTGTAGGTCAGGAATTCAATCGTAATGCGGTCGGCAAATACTGTCAACAATTCAGGAAGGCTTAATGACCAACGGTAATTAGCACTCTGTTTTGACTGTAATGAAGTTGTTTCTGCACCGCGTCTTACGTGCGCCAGCTAGTATACCTGCGTGTACAGTCAGTCCCGTAAATATTTCTTCTCTTCGGTAACGAAGATATTGTTATTCTATTTCCCGGGTTTACGAATGACAGTCTTTAAAAAGTATTATTATTATTGTCAACTTTCAAAATGGAAATCCAACAGCCCGACTAAGATATTATAGTAAGAGTCCATGCATATTTTAACAATATTGATCAATCAATAATGGACATATTGTTATTTTAACTGGTATAAAATGACAGCGTCTAAAAAGTGTGACTATTATTGTGATCTTTGAAAAAAAATCCAACTAAGATTTTTTGATAAATTTTTTTATATAAATATATACAGTCCATGCATATTTTAACAATGTCGATCAATCAATAACGGAGATATTGTTATTTTAACTTGCATGGTATAAAAGGACAGCCTCGAAAAGTATGACTATAATTTTTTAAAAAATCCAACACAACTAAGATTTTCTTATGAATTTTATCGACACCAAATTTTGACAAAACCGAGCAATTAACAACGATGATAATTTTGTTAGCGAAAGATGCCCACGAAGAATATTTACAGAACTGGCTGTACACGAAGTCTCCGTGTACGAAACCTGCCTGCAAGTTTCATTCGCTTCCTCCCCGTCAATTTTGTATGGTTTACGCTCCGCATTACGGTAGCAGAGTCGTCGGAATGTAAATGCGACTGGATCTGGAAAACTTGAATTTCTTTTCAAATTGCCCGCGCCTGTAGGAACTACCCAGAGATCCTCGCTGATAATGAAGGACACACGTCGTCTCGGATTTCGATGTCGCCTCAATCGGTGCTCGTTATGGCTTTTATCAGTCGGCGCTGTTTGATTTGCCGAATTATTGCTTGTGATCGTTAATGATTGCAGAACGAAGTAATTTCTTGGTCTTCCGTACCCTAGCGCCATACGAAACTGGTTTATCTGGTCAATCTAAATCTCCTTCAGAATCTTCAGAAGACGATATTTAAAAAAATTAATTTGTTAACAAATTATAAAAACACCGAGATAATTGGAACAGTGAAGGCGTTTCTCTATGTTTAAACATTTGGTAGTTATTTACAAAGAGTAGTTATTTCCTTTCCGATTTTGATGAAATTTAAATATGTTATAGATTTCGACATTATGAACAACTTTTTTCATTTCATATACTAGGGACTCTCTCTTTGTGTTCGAGAAATTTGAGAATTTTTTGTGCAAATTTTACTTGCGCAGATTCTACACTCTCCCGGATGCGACGTATTTTTTTTATATTATCACAAACGTATAATTTAAATATTTAATGAAGATACACATTTTGAACAACTTTTTCCTTTTCATATATTAGGGGCTCTCTTTAGTTTTCGAGATATTCGCAAAAAAAAACTGTTGCTACTACTAGATTGCATTTTCCGTATGCGAGCACGCTCCGTGGAAATGTTTCCGTCAGCCTGGCCGGGTATCTCTATGTATATACAGTTTTTGTAAACACGTTGCGGGAAGCGGGAAAAAAGGGTCTGACTTTTTTTGGTCATATATCAGATGAGCTTTTAATTTCGACATGCTACTGCTGAATTTTCGTATGCGTGGTCAAACGAAAGATGTTAAAAAATATAGATAACCCACACTTAATCTAGAATTAATCTACGTTTATAACGTTGAAAACATTTTAAAAACCGTTCTCAAAAATTTATACATTTGCAATCATTCGATGGAATGTGGTTTAGACTTAGGTTGCACTTTATATGAATCTAGGTCTGGTTGGGTCTGGGTTAGGTTTGAGTTAGATCTGGATTATGTTGGGGTGGATCTTTTAAGCGACCAAATTAACGATAACTGTGTAGGTGTAGTTTCAAAACTTGTATTTCATTATTAGTTGTAGAAGGTTCGCGCGTTATACATATAGTTTCTTCCCCGATCCCCGCAACGTGTTTGCAAAAACAGTAAACAGACAGTCGGACCAGGCTTACGCAGGCTTACAAACGCAAACGTTGCCACGGAGCGTGCATGAATACGGAAAATTCAGTCCAGTAATAGCAACAGTTTTTTGCGAATATCTCGAAAACTAAAAGAGGGCCCCTAGTATATGAAAAGGAAAAAGTTGTTCAAAATGTGTAGAGAGGAGGAGAGGAGTACCTTTTTGTGAATAATTATCAAACATTTTTTTAAACATGTTCGAATGTCCATAATGAAAATATAAAACACTGTATTTAGGGGTGTCTAGACGTCTTGTTTGTTTAAAAGCTGTTTAAACATCAATATTATTTGTAATGTAACAAACATATGTATAGAATTGTAAGAAATATTTGAATAACTTTCCGGATTGAAATACAAAAAATTCTTGAAGCTACCAATTAAAATTTTTTAAAAAATGTTTTACATTTTACATACATACATAAGGCATTCGCATTTAACATACTGATTCTATTCTTCTCGAAATCTAAAAATGTTATGAAAATGGTACCTGGCCATAAAATAGTCTCACGCCTCCAAAAATCGTTTAAAAATCTATAAATGCGTGCAATATTCTAAAGAAATATATTTTTGCATTTGCGAAAGTCTATTTTCCACTTAAAATACCTAAATCTACAAATTTTATCAAAATGGTACCTGGCTAAAAATGGTCACACCCCTTCAAAAATCGTTTAAAAATCTATAAACGTTTGTAATAATATAAAAAAAATATATTGTCGCATCCCGGAGAGTCTGTAGAATCTACGTAAGTAAAATGTGCACAAAAAATTCTCAAATTTCGATAATCGATGTTATCTTCCAAATCAAACATCCCAAATTATTAATAATTTTTAGCTGATCGAAACACAAAATTAGTGAACGATTCCGCGGCAGGAAGCTTCCGATTCCATATAAATAATTTTACGTTGCCATGAAAGTGGCTCTCTGCACCGGAAAAAGGCCGGAAAGGCACGAGGAGTGAAAGCGGGGTGTCGATTGAAAGACGAAGAGGGACGCGTGGCTAGATACACGCGTACCGCAATTAGGCGTAGGATTCCGGGGTTGTGTCGCAACACGGCTGATAATTATCGATTGCAGAGGCTCGAGGGGCGTGTTGATCACGGCGACGCGACGCGACGAGACGCGACGAGACGCGCGACGCACGAATCTCGCATAGCTCGTAATTTCCCGTAAGAAGACGTTAATGCGACGAGGCGTAAGGTTATTAACTCGACGCCCACGCGAGCCTTTTTCCTAAGCGTCGCTCGTAATGCGATGCATTTCGTGCGGGCCGTGCTTTGCAGTGCTTTGCAGTGGTTTGCAGTGCTTTGCAGTCGTTTGCAACGCTTTGCCCATGCACGCATGCCCTCGGCCTCGACGCACCCCCGCAGCCATCGCGCCAGCAAAGAGAAACCGCTGTCCCTTGATGGACGATTTATTACGGAGGAGGTACACTCGCCGGCAAAAAGATGGCCCACGCATCCTGTCGTTAAACCCTCCGATGCGTGTTCCGAATTTTTCCCGATTTTTCCAATTATTTATTAACCGATGTCGTCGAAGCGACACGCCGACGACGGTGGATGGCCGTCTTCAGGGTTCTGGAACTTTCTCATCAGCCGCAGTAGCGGACTTATAATTTCAACATTTCGGATTTATCACAACTTTTTTGTTAACAATTGCAATCCGCAACTTTTGTATCTTCGTGCCATATGTGGGTGGTGATTGTACTCTCGCTCGAATCCTAACATTTTCAATGAAAAGAGAAAATATTTATATTAAGTTTAAAACCTTCTATATTAATACAAAAATAGATCAACTCATTCCGACAAATAGTTTCCAAGATAAAAAATTATAAGTACGGTCATGTTCACAAATTCTCTATCACTAATCAACTCCGAAAAATGAACAAACAAAATTTATTCATGGCAAGTAATACATAACAATAATACTAACAATGAAACTGAAGATTTTATACATCTATTACAAAAATGACTGGATAACATTTAAAACAGAGATTAAAAGAATTATATGTATACGTAGATCAGGCCTGTCCAACTTCTTCTTCGTCGCGAACCACACGGTCCCCACCATCAGTCAGTCCATTCCCCCACTACTGAATGCCATGCACTTTTGTAGGTACGACCGTCGACCGGGGCTTAGACCACATATGTATACTAATAGAAGATGATGGGACACTGTGACGTCACAAGATAAGTCTTAAGATAATTTCTTTCCATGTACTGTGTACATGGCGCACCCGCTGACCCCCCTCTCCCCATGTAAGCCAAGCGTATATAGGCACTGTCGATGAGCATAGCTTGTACATCTTTTGACAATGTGACGTCACAGTGTCTTTCAGCTGATTTCATCTTTCGTGTGAATCAGGTATACAATATGATCTAAGGACCGGGGAACGTCATCGCCAACCTTAGCGGAATGAAAGAGTGGGGGAACGGACCAAATGTGGCTCGCGGGCCGCAAGTTGGACAGGCCTGAGTATATCACACTACCAATCAATTGATTCCGAAAATTTTCAAAAAGTAAAAAATGTCACTTTTAAAACAGTATCTTCATTCTCATTTAACATATGAACATATTAAATTCATTGATAAATCGTAGCTATGTAATTTTTTATTTTGTTTTCTTTTTCACTAGCATGATTTTCTCCCACTTGATGTTTTTTTTGAAACTTAACGATAATAATTAGATTTTATGCATAAAATTCGGACAGTCTATAAACTGTTCTAACCGAAGGGGACGTTGGAATAGGTTGCAGAGTGGGTTCGAGAAGATAAAAGAGAGTGGCGTAGGCCCGGTCCCGGGGTGAACGGACGATTATGTGATCACTGGAGGATGCACTGATTCTTTTTAGCCTCGAAACTAGTTTACGTCGGGGCAGAACGAGCAAGAAAGCAGGCGAGAAGAAGAGAAGACGAAGAAGACGAAGAAGAAGGAGCGAAAGGAAGATCCTGAAGTCCGTAGAAAAAGAAGAAGAGGTGCAGCAGGAGGAAGGAGAAGAGGAAAAAACCAAGGTTCCCTGTGTCGACAGCCGATCTGATTGGATTTATCAGAGGCAAATGCGTTCGGTCGAAGCTCCGTGATTCTTTCTTTTTTATTCCTACCTTGCAAGATTACATCGAAAACCCCCACGGCCCTGTCGCTGCTTCAGATCTCCTGTCAGATCCTTCTCGAAAGATTAGGAAGTCGCTTATTAAGCGCCCCTTCTGGTTTTAAAGAGTCCGAATTGATATACTACCATTTGCCATGATTTTAACGGAGTTTGAATATCGGTTTTATTTCAATCGCATTCGATGCGTGAAAATCGCGGCTGCTCGAGTAAATCGTACATTATAATTAAATCACAATCCGACAAAAGGAAGATTGAACTTCAGGAATACATGACTCGATATAATTGATATACAGCGTGTTGCAAAAATGTTGTGCTTGAAACGGGTGATTTCCAAGGTCATTTGAAGTAACTTTTTCCTTTGCGAAAATCTTCTCCGTGGCTTTGTTAAAGAGTTATTAACGAAAAATGCGGACCAATCAGAGCGCGGCTACAGCGACACGCCTTAGTGACACGCCCCGCTGACGTGTTTGACGTGTTTTTCGTTAATAACTCCTGAACGAAGCCACGGAGAACATTTTCGCAAAGGAAAAAGTTTCTTCAAATGACATCAGGAATCACCCTGTGGAAGCTTAACATTTTTCGGACACCCTGTATGATTAGCCTGCGGATCTTTATGCAAAATAAACATATTCTGCAATGATTTCGAACAGTGGGAGTTAAATAGAAATTCAGATTCAGAACAGATTTTTCTAATCTTTTACTGTTTTATATTTCGCACATCCAATTTCTTCATGAATGTATAAAAAACCGCAGTCTAATGGTCAGATGTAATTTTTTTGAAATTTCATGAATTTTGAGTGTTGTCTTTGGAACAACTCACTCGTATAAATTTCTAATTTTCTCAAATAAAATATGCACACAAAAGGCTTCTAAAAATTCTTTTACAATTTATCTAGTGAACTAATTTTTCTAACTGCTCAAAAGGATTAAGTCGTACGGTTTAATTTTCAAAAACGCTATTTTCCTTCGTAGGGTGTCTGAATATTAATGGCAGCCAGTCTATGTGCACCGTCTGGTACGAGACCGAGGATCGATTTTACATCTCCTTATAATGTTCATACGTCACGCAGATAAGGTCAATGAAAGAATCTTAATGACACGCTCGTTAGCACATGCTCAATCGTACGTACAGGAACGTACGCGATCACCGACCCGATTATGCGGATATTCGTTATAATGACTGGACGGTGATGCTCGAGCGATGTGCTACGCGGTTGCAATAAATTTCCTAATGACTAAATCCCGATTTAATGGGTTCGAGAATTAAACATCGAGCAACGTGTGACAACATTTACACTCCGACGGTACAATATTTTCCACGGTCTAACGATATCGTAACCGACGCCAGTTACCCGTAATTAATTTTATATCTTCATAAGAGCACGCTTGAACCACTGACGAACGTTTAATGCGGCCGCGAATAGAGTTGTTTGAAATTGCTACATGTAATTAGCGTTAACGCGAGTGTTTATAACGATTGAATCAATAGGGTCTGTTGATACGGCAGTACGTGGAACACTTGTTGCGACTACTTATGTTCTGTAAACTGTCAACTATTAACTGTAACTCGCAATCAATTCTTTTTATTTGCAAAAAACAGAAATTAAACTGGAACGAATTTTTTAACAATTCCAATATTAAATTCTTACATTCTTAAAAATTCTTAGAAAGCGTTCTTTCACGTCTTACTTCTAATGTAAAATAAGTTTTGAGTTACACAGTTGGGTGTCCCCAAAGTGTTCCAGGGATGATTTGCAATAACTTTTTCCTTTGCAAAAATGTTCTCCGAGGCTTCGTTTAGAACTTATTAACGAAAAACACGGACTAATTAGGGCGGGGCTACGCTGAGAGGGGCGTGTCTTTCGTTGTTTTCATTAATAGCTCATTAACGAAGCGTCGGAGAACATTTCTGCAAAGGAAAAAGTTGCTTCAAATCACCTCAGGAATCACCCATTTCAAGTTCAACATTTTTGTATATATGTATTATTCTGTACATAATTTTTGTAATTGTATACTTTCTTGTCAAGTAAAGAATTTTAAATAATTGTCATCGGTGGGTCATTGATAGGCTATTTTTTGGTTATGAACAAGATGATTAAAGAAAAGATGCTTCGACATCAATGCACCAACAGTTTCTCCATCACGCGTGATCGGATCTCCGGCGCGGCGGCGGCTGGAAGCGAAAAAGGAAAATCAGAAGACGGCTGAAAGCGTCACTCGGACTTTTCCGTAATCATTCGGTGGATCGGATCGAATCGGATCGCGGCGCGGGTTTATCCGTCGATCTCGCACTCATCGCGGCGCCTTATCTCCGATGACCGCGCGCCATTTTCACCGTCGAGCCTCCGTTCGGCTCTAATAATTATGTTCCTCGCGGTGAGACACGATAGATCAGCCGGATCGATCGGCGAGATCGTTCGCCGATTAAAGCAAGGTGTGCCGCTCCGAGCCAAAGAAATCGAACGGAAGGGACGCGTCCGAATGCGAGCACTGCGCTCATGCACCGATGCACTGATCCGCCGATCCGCCGCCGATGCAACGATGCGCCGATGCACGCGCGAGTGAAACATGAATGAACGGTCCAATTTATTGGTCCCCGTTGAACCGGTCCGCCGCGCCGGAACGAGATCCTCGGCGAACCGACCAGACACCCATAAACGGAATCTTGCGAAATTCTTCGCCGAAGTAGAAATTATATATTCTCAAAAAGCGACACCTGCGGCGCTCATGAATAATATCTAAATATTTTACGCAATTTATTTTTTCAGGTAGAAAAGTTCATTGACACAGAAGGTCAGAGTCGCCGGATGAGGGGAAAAAGTTACCCCCTCTCGGCCAGTACCGGATCAGTCACGTGACACTGTGACGCATGCGCGACAGAGACGGAACGTGTCATGTGACCGGAAGGGGAAGATGGAGTGGGGACACAAATTTCACTGGGTGAAAAAATTATTAAAAGAAGAACCCTGCTGTTTGGCTCCTCTACTTTTTTTAAATAAGTGCAGAAAATTTTGTATAAAGATTATTACTTATAATTTTAGTTCGAAGAATTGTGAAAAGTAATCTTTCGGGATTATTTTACAAAAAAACTGTACGCCGTATAATGTTCAAACTTTTGACTGGAAAGTAGAAGGAAGCAACGAAAAATCGCACACCTTCGCGGTGCTGTCCTGAAAAGAAGACTTCATTCTCAAGACTTGAAATTGCGCTAAGTTAGGGTCACGGAGATGATAGTTCGCCCTCCATAGAAGGGATCGAGAATATTTTTTAATTTCCGTATCACCGATAAAGAAGCTAACAAGCAATAAATCAATTGCGGTACATGGGAACGGCGATGGAAAAAAGGCAGCGGCAGGCACTGAAAGGTTTTCTTTTCCCGTTGACAAAACCGTCGCGACGCAGTTCGTCAAATTTATGATGTAGCAGCGCCGC
This sequence comes from Lasioglossum lativentre, assembly GCA_916610255.1. NCBI lineage: Eukaryota > Metazoa > Arthropoda > Insecta > Hymenoptera > Halictidae > Lasioglossum > Lasioglossum lativentre. The sequence continues at coordinate 10,618,358 of OU744357.1, read as the reverse complement.
GGTGATATTCATGACCTCAATCATCGCTGGCACGGAAAAAGCTCCGGCCGGCGATCCTCGCAGAAAATAAGCCTGTAGATCGCGTCGGCCGCGGCGAGGCGGCCCTTTTTCCTTTAGAATCCCGTATAATCAAAGCGCGATTCATAATTTCTATCATCCGGCTCACTCGTAGCTCTCCGGAGCTAATTAAATACGCCGCGCTTCCCATCGGGGGATATAGCGCCAGTAATATATCGATGCGATCTTCACGACATGACGAACAGGTTCCCGAGGATCGTTCGGTCACGTGAAAAAAAAAGCCGAGCTCTGTCTGGCAGCCGCTCTGGCTCAGCGATGACGGATACTCGAGTCGCTAGTTTGCTATCCCCATCGCTACCATTGGAATTGTATATTTTAGGGGAAATATACACCCCGGGACAAAAGGATTTACACTGCCGGACAACTATACAGGGTGTCCTAAAACTACTCCGTTAAATTGAAATGGGAGGTTCCTTGGGTTATTTGAAGCGACATTTTCTTTAACAAAAATAGCGCCCGCGGCTTTGTTTGGGAGTTATTAACGAAAAACACGGACCAATCAAAGACCTCTCGGCCCCTCGAGAACATTGTCGGTCGAATAGGTTACCCTAATCCGTAATAGGGCGAAAACCGCCCCGACCCATCGTCTTGTATCGAATGGAAATTGTACTCTCCCTAACGAGACCGTAACGCGCATACTTTGTATTACACAATACACTCCGGGATAAAATGCATTCGTGTAAATAATTATTAAAAATTGGGAATTTTTCCATGGCTCCCATTTTACCTGTCACAGATCTGGCGATTACTACATAAATCTGATGAATAGGATCTCTATGCGTTCATTTCTTAAAAATTGCATAAACATCCGCAGTCTACAGATGAAGTAATGCGAAATCGTCACTAGGTGTTCTCAATTACAGAACAGTAATATATAAACTGCGGATTTTATGCATTCATGACAAAAATGAGTATGTGTAATTCAAAACAGTAACAAATTTAATAATATCAATATTATTAATGAGCAAAATAAATTTTTACTTAGCTCCTACAGATTGCAATTGATGTATACAAATTTTATTTTGCATAAAGATCCGTAATAATATAGTATGTGACCCCTTAACTAAAGGATAGGCAGAGCTTCCGGTTCCGGTTGGGTTAATTTAAAAAATTTCCGGGGTTAATTCTCCGACAATATTGTCGGAGAATTAACCCCGGAAATTTTTTAAATTAACCCAACCGGAACCGGAAGCTCTGCAAAACCGGGGTGCCACGTGGCAGACGAGAGTGATAATGGGCATTCCCATTCGTTATGGTGCCCATGGCAGGGACTGGAAAGAGAGAGGGCGAGGAGGAAAGAAACCGCGTACAGGGCTGTTACAGGGGGGGCAATGGAGGAGGCGAAGGGGAGTGGAGGGGAGGTAGGGGGAGGAAAAAGGATGACCGGGCACCCCCTGGGGAGCCAGGAAGCCACCCAAGAAGCAAACTCTCCGATAACTTGTAGGACATACCGCGGCTTTGCTATTCAAGCTTCGCCAAGTAATACCATAAATATTCCTGGCCGTATGCCAGGATCCATGTTGCCACAGAGAGCTCGATACGCGACGGCCAAAGAGAAAACGATGGACGATTAGGATGCTGAGCGGCCGGCAGGGATGGAAGTGGAGCTGTCCGGGTCCGGGAATTATGCAAGAAAGGTTTTTCGCCGATCGAGATACGAGAGTGTTCTCTATGCAGACGGTTGCGAGAATGTTCGGGCAATTTGAATCCGCGAGGCTCGTGTTGCTAATAAAGGTACCGGGTGTACCTGCACGAGAGAAAATTCGAATGGATACATTCAAAGTTAGAAAGGTAGATTCTCGGTTGATGAAGAACGACTCCTTCAGGGAATTTTAATAAGTGATATATGCCCAAAAATCTATTTTTTAACCATCGGAATCCTGCGAATTCTACGCCTATGTGTTTTATTCCGATATAAGGCGATGGCTCGTGACATACTTTCGGATGAGGGTATCTATGAGGGTTAATCAAATATCCCATCAGTTTGTTTCAACTAGCGATGGATAAAGACGCATTCGTCTCAGAATTTTTAATAGTGGGTTGGAGATAAATTTTTGCAAATTGTACTGTATTTAAATGGTACTTTTAAGAACAGGTCCAAAAATTTTTGATCCGAGAAATATTGCAATTTTTTATTTTATTTTCTTTAACGATATCTATCGAGAATTTTTAATATCTGAATGGTTAAACAAAAATTCTGATATTTGAATGACACCTTGAAGAAGATCTACAAGAGTTTTCATTTTAAAAAATCATTACTCATTACTCATCTTAAAAAACTCATCACTATTTTTTATCAATTTATTATTTAAAGTGAGACAAGATAAAACCACAATATGTTTTTGAAATGTTTAACAATTTAATGGTTAAATATAAACTTCTAAAACTATCTATAACTTTTTGGAAACACGTACATTTGCAACTTGAAAGCATTTATATGAACATAAACAAAACTTAATAGTATCTTCACATAATTTTTTGATAATAATTTCTTCTCACAGAACAACCTAAAAATATGTAATTTCACTAATTATTAACTAATAACTAGAAGAGTTAACTATTTCTGCATTTCTCATTCGCTAGGTGTCCCAGAAGAGACGCATTCACTTTCCCCATGATATGACTCAGCCGGCACGGGAGTATTCGGTTTCAGTGTAATCTTCTAGCCCCGTAAAGGACCCCATACCATAGACGCAAACAAGTAAATAGATTTTCGCTAAACGGAGCAATACGCGCGTTTCTCAGCGGACGAGTTTTAAGGTGTACCCAAGGTACACCGTTCTGAGTACAATGTCAGGGGAAAAGCATTCCGCCTTCTGACGATAAAGTGTCGCGTTTAGCGGCCATTCCAGCTCCGAAACGCCACTAAATTCATACAGTTTATACGCAATAACGTCGAGGCGAGGTATCGCAACGATCGAACCCGGCTCGTTTCCCGAATTGTGTCCGCTCGGGTCGGAACAGTATTTTACATTGGGGTGTCAACCGTTCCCGTTCACCATGTTTCATCCATTGATACAGTCCGTCGCAAAAATATCTCCTCCGAGGTCCTGCAGATTCGATTTTTCAATCCTATCTAAAATAAATTCTTTTTAGAAAAACTTTGAAAAAATAATCGAAATTAGAATAATAGACGATGATCGGCCAAATATGTACAGGGTGTCACAAAATTATGTGTCGCGAACACTACAGCGCGATTCTACACCCCCGATGAAAAACAAGGTAAAAAAACCAAAACTTTTTTTTAATCGTGTTCTACTGAAAACATTTTGGTTTTTTTCACCTCTTATAGATAACAGTGTCACTATTTAACAACGTAAAACAATGCAAGAGTGTAACAATGGAACAACGTAATAGTACGGCAACGTAACAATACATGGTGTCCCAAAAATGTACTTCCTCGGAAGGGGTGATTACTGAGGACATTTGAAGTAACTTTTTCCTTCGCGAAAATATCCTCCACGGATTGGTTCAGGAGTTATTAACGAAAAACCCGGACCAACCAGAGCGTGGCTACTGCGGGCGGATTCCGGCTCGGCCAATGTCAACGCCGAGGTCAGCGGAGCCTGTGCTGCGATTGGTCCGTGTTTTTCGTTAATAACTCCTGAACAAAGCCGCGGAGAAGATTGTAGCAAAGGAAAAAGTTCCATGAAATGATCTGAGCAATCAGCCCTGTCAAGTATAACATTTTTGGCCCACCCAGTATGTATGTAGCCCGTTGAAGAAAAAGATTTTAATTCCGGAAGTGTGCATAATTTTCGAAATGGCGATGTACAGCTCATTAAAAATACCACGGGCAGCAAATATGGCGGTCGCGAGAATTTTTATGCGCGTGAGTTAAAATTGTTCTGGTTCATAACGTTTTATGGGAGTCGTTTTAAAGATAGCTTGTGGTTCCAGCTCGCCGTGGATACATTGTCGGCCCCCGCAGGGGATCAAGAATGGTTGGACAATAACGATGATTGTCTTTAATTACGGAAATAATAACAACGACCCCGATCTTTAACGGTTCAACCGACGAAAGGTATGTCTTTATCCAGAAATAGCTGGCGTGCTCTCGGTAGGGTTCGACCTTTCAAGGAGCCCCAATGGCGCTCGAGCTATCAACGGTTATTTTAGACAGCGTTTCGCAATGCGAACACTATTTACGATGTCGTGAGGTCGTTCACGGTGCATAATTGCAGCCTTATGGCGACCTAATCACATTGTAGAAACGCCACCTTTCAATTTTTGGAGATGGTTTGTTCTGCGATAGAAAGATGTAATATTTGCGCTGCACGGACTTTCACACAAATTATTCATGTTAAAAATTTTCTGTAAAATTATTTCACTGCATAATTAAACCCCTCTAAAATCTAAATCAAAACATTCTAAACCGTCTATTTAATGCTGCCCTCCTTAAAATTCAAATTTTGAAACAATAAAATATTCTTCACTTTTAATTATTATACAGACTATATTTTATTAAAATTGAATGATAGTACAGAGCTCCGGAATAAAATTTTAATTATACATTAGCTACATGCTAAATTTTGATTTTTCAAATAACCTTCAGTGACCTTGACAACATATTTCAATGTCATTGAGGACCCTAATCGACAAGTTCACCTTCAATTGTCTAAACAAATACTGTTGAAGTAAGAAGAAAAGTGTCACCCGAAGTCCCATAACAATATTTAACGTTTTGCAATAAACAATTCTCACAATGCATCTAATTGTAAGAGAAATATCTTGTAGGAATTCTTATATTTTAGATATCCTTTTCACTTTAACATTTGTTTAAGCATATGTTTCCGTATTGAAAATGTAAATTTTATTCAGGATAGTCAGAACCGCATGACTATTTATTGTTAGACCACAAGGTAAATTAAAACTTGTTGCGCAGTGCTATTGATAAGTTTCGAAGCAGAAAAATGGTAGATTCGCTATGGTTTTCCGCTGAAACGGCGTGCAATCATTTTTCCGCGACTCGGCGCGATGAAAAACACCTCGCCGCTTCTTGCAACGTGTTTTTCACCGTTCGATTTCACGCGACGGAAATTACTTGCCGTAGTGTATCCGTGTTTTACCGCGTTTCGGCTGTTCTTCTCTTCGGAGGTTCGAGCGTGAAATCACGATTTCGTTACAGTTCTTCTACAAGCGGTAGAGTCATCGTGCATCATCAGGTCTCGCAAGGTTATCGTTGACAGATTCTGATGGTACAATTTCGAAAATAAACGCTTTAATCCGCGAATCACAACAGAAATTACTTATATAAAACTCAACAGCTCTCAGACGCGGATAAATTGTAATATAGAAATATATTTTAAAAAATCGTTTCAAGAAAATCGAGTTTGTAAATTTCTTCCAATCGATATGTGGCAAAGCTCGAAAATTAATTAACCGATCTACTCATAATTTTACATATACAGGGTGATCAGTAAACGGTGGTACAATCAAAGAGGGGGTCATTATATATTGAAAAATAAGTTTTTTTGAAGATTCGGCGAATACTATTGAATAGCAATCGTGTATCCCGTACTGTTGCTAGATGAGGGGAAGGAGCACGAATTGAGGGGAAAAAGTTACCCTCTCTCTGCCAGTACCGGGCACATGCGCGACAGAGACGAAACGCGTCACGTGACCGGGCGGAAGGGTGGGGAATAGCGTCATAGAAGGGGAACGTATAGTGGTGGGACAAGTCTTGATCTGGCTGCCGCGTCTGTTCATGACCTACCGGTTCTACTTATAATTTCAAATCTGATTTTCTTGGAAACAGAACCTGATATGAAAAAATTTTGTTCTACATTTTCGACTGATTTTTTATGGGAAATCGTTATAATTACCTGCATAAAATGGAGCACCCACTGTGTACAGTCCACAACTCTCCCTCGATCAGAAAAGTGTCAAAAGGCTGCTTATCGGATCGCTTCGAATACGAAAATAAAACCGAAAGAAGCCATCTCGTTGCAGGATCAACGAGGTACACGAAGAAAAATCCGGCCAGTTTCGCGAGCCGGCGGAAATTATAGTGCTCGGACGTCGGCAATTTCCTATGCGCCAGTGGAAATCAGCCGGCACGTCAATCCCACATCGATCGCGGTCACTTAGCACCATCGTTACTTTAACGAGCACCCGTTTCCGCAACAACATTGTATTGCAAAAGCGTAAAATTGCCCCGCGTTTACCGAATAACGAACTCTGATAAACCGAGATCTCTTTTTTCGTAGTTGAACGGCGAAGAACAGACATTATAAATTCGCGGTGAAAAAAAAAATGAAAAAATACAATTTAAATTACAAACTTAAGAAAAAATGAATTGTAAAAAAAGTTTTGGTACTTCAGTTAATTGGGTAGGGCCCCAAACAGTGTTATCCCAGGGCCCCAAAATTAAAGGTCCGCCGCTGGCATTGGAAAGCCTGTCGAGTAAAGAAGCAATACAACGAGCGTTGTTGCATTGTGCTTTGTAATTGTTGTAAATTGAACGAGTATATCGGTACTACACCGGTCGACCGCAGATCGATATCTCCATTTTCCTAATATACATACATACCGGTCATCGATGATGCTTAATTATTATTTTAATTGCTTATAATGGAAGGTTTCGCGATTTTGTAATCAAGTAGAGAGAGAGTGAAGTTTCGACATGGTGTGTTGTTGACCTTGGCGCGGTTCATACTGAATTATTTTTTGATCCTGTGGTGCTTGAAAGCGTTTTATTCCTGCAAACCCACAGACTGAAATAGTTATGGAAGTTTTTAATATTTATTTAATATTTAATTTTGATCAAAATCTCTGACATGGAACAGAAACGTCGATTTTGAATTATCTATTAACAATAGACGATCTCAATCTTCATAAAAATAAACAAAAATCAAATAGTTTGTTCTTCATAAATAAATTCAAGACTAAAAAACTGATTACTCGAATCCCCTCCACCTATATTCTCATATACTACACTATACACTCATTTTAGAGACACCTGGTATCTCCATAAAAATATATCGATTTGTTCGGCAATAAACAAATTTTAACTAATAAACAAATACCTGAATTTTTAAAGGATGAAGTTCGCTAAAATAAATCGAAGTATTGTAAAGAACCATGAAGGCTATGAAATGTTCAGGAATCACGATAAGCGCGAAAGGTTGGCAGCAGTGCAAGAGAATCTCGGAGTTATGGTAGCGAAATAGTGATCTCCGGAACGATGACGGCAGCGGTCAGCTGCGGACGGTCACGATCGCTCCTGAATCGGGGCCGATTAATCGAGGCAAGCGACAACGATCGATAATTGCCGTTGCCTAATCGCGACACGATGAGGTACCGAACGGCCGAGTAACGATTATGAGACGACTTAACCCCTGGCGGCGGATCAGAGCACGATCGCTGGGCCTCATGCTGGGCCCACTCCTTATTTACCTCGGCCGGGGCCACGCCGCGCCGCGGTGAGGCAACAACGCACCATTCGGAAACCTTCGGGCTTATCTCCATCAATAAGTACCTGTCGGGTGCGCGACCGACCGGACGCCGCACGAGTCAGTGCACCGGCCGAACTGATATTTCGTTTTCATTCATAGGGTGCTCGGAATAACCACATTTCGACAATAATTTTCCGCACCTTCGCCATTTCTATAAGAGGACTATGTCTCATTCGTAAGATCTTGCATTCGAACAATATAAGGCAAAAATCATAGTTGAGCAAGTCCAAATTCTGAAGATTAACCCTTAGCACTCGAATGGCGACTCTGAGGCGCCATTAAAAATTGCTATGCCATTTTTAAAAATATTGTTCAGATTATTATTTTTGTTCGTATTTAATAAACTACTAGACATTTACATATTACATGAGATAATGTATCAGTTTCATATGCAAAATATGAAAAACAAATTGTATAGAATGGAAATATTCTAGAATGGAAAAATCTTTCGTTTTTGAGTTAAAATAGCTCCGAGTTCAAAGGGTTAACATTGTTTTTCAATTTATTTACAGATTAATTGATATAGAATTCTTTACTGGAAGATGACGGCATATTCTTTTGTCACTAAACCAATGGAACCATTTGGGATTATAGTGGTGTAAGTCTGCCTTACCGTATCTAAAAAATCTTTAGAAGATTATACAATTAAAAAGTATTTAAACTCAATGCCTCTATTTTCTTTTCTTCGCCTTCATATTTACATGTTTATGTCGAAAGTTAATTTCTCTACTTTTTAAATTAGTATAAGAATACAACTAAAAGAATTGGCACTTTCAATGAAATACGTGAAATGTAACGTATATATTTACAAAAATATGATAATTAGTTAATTGTTATATTGAAAATGTTACATTTTGGTACCTTCTATATTTTAGACAAGAAGAACGTTTAGTCATAATCAATAGTCTTTCCTTCAAATATTCCCATTCCTATAAAATTTCATATTTTTCGCAACTTCAACGTCAATGCGCCACGTCTTCCCCTTATCTGATTAATCTTTTGCAGGAATTATTTTCTTATCGAATGGCACACTTTTAGGGGGCGGTGTGAAAAAAATCTCTCAAAACAAATTTCAGCAGCTAAGGTCTACCCTAGTGCGCATAATAACCCGAAAATCGTTCATTTTTAACAAATCATTAATTTTTAATAAAGATGAAAAATTAACTTTCAGTCCGCGTTTGGCCACTTCGTGGCAGTCGGTGTGTTAAATGAAACCTGTCATGCTCCGAACGCGAACGACTTTCATGGAAAGGCTCCGTAAAGGATTTCCAAGCGAATTCCGTAGGAATTCCTCGAGTTCTGAGAGCACGGGCTCGTTCGTCGCGGGCCACCGCGACTGCAGAACAGTTCCGGGCTCCGCCCGATTGCGGTGCAACCTGCGATTATTGATGGAATCTCGGTGAACGGCGATTCTTGGACGCGCACCACGTTCTCCTCCGTTCTCCTCGTCGTCTCTACCCACGCCGCACCACGTACCACCTTAATGAACGACGTCGAAACGTTTCGACACGTTCAAATTGGCCGATGATCCCCTACATTCCGTCGTCCTCTTAGCTGCACGCTGCAACTCCACCTTCGGCATCCTTCTGCAACCCTGCGTCCACAGTCGTGATTCGAAATTACAATTGTCCAGACAATTTCTATTTGATAACTGCGAATGTTTATGCAAAAGATATTTTTATGAAATCCATTAAAAAATTTATATAGAACATTATACGAAATGTTTCTATTTTGTACTTATTGAGATTATAGAGATGGTTCCGTCGATGACTATTATTAGCGGATTTTATGCACTTATGACAAAAATGAGTAGGTGCAAATTAAAACATTAAAAGCATTAGAAGAATTCAAATATAGTTTTATACATATTATGTTCAACCTATTAACGTATTAGAAAATGAATTTCTATTTCGCTCCAGGATTTCTTTAGACTTTTTTACGATTTTTATTACATTTGCCTGACTAAAGTTATTTACTCAACCACTTCCCATAAATGCAACTTTGTGATAATAGTAACATGAAAACTTCGAAACTGGTCCACATTAATTCTTTACTTCCATAGCTAATTAAATCCATATAAGGGTTTGAGGTGCTTAAAAATATAAATTGAAATAATTAGTTATTAATTAAAAAGAAGACAATCATGTTTCATCAAGGAGGCTGTCATGTTTCATATAATACAGTATAATAATACTGGTTCAGACCTTGTCCTTTCCTCGTCCACCGGTACATATGGTTTTTATACGAATAGCTATCGACTGGTGTGTTTACGACATCCTCGGAAATGCCAGGTAGGTACTGACTTCGAAACTGACGTTCAATTTATTCGTGTATGGGACGATGTTGATTCTAAGGAAGGCCTGCATTATATAGGGTGTAACAATCGTGTTGCATGATTAGGGAAGTCCCACAATGCAAATCACAGCCGATCGGAAATATGAAATATAAATAATTTGTTCGACATGCAACATACTCCAAAAATATTTAATTCGTACTAAAATATTAGCCCCCCGTTAACCCCTTGCACTACGATTCATTTTACGGTTGCAGTGATTAGAACTTATGTATTTGTCGTTTCTAATTTCATAGAAAAAAAGAAGTTTGTATGTAATTTATACCTATGCAGTCTCCAATGGTTTCACCAACAAGAAAATATAATTTTGTTTCAATTTAAAGTTTAAAGGAAATTAGTAGCATGAATATGTAGTAGACTATCTTCGAAATCTTCGTCACGAGTCCGACTCGGTATTATAGTACAAGGGGTTAACCATTTAATTAAAAAAATAATAAAGCCGATATCTTCATGAACACCTTGTATATACTGTTGTGCAATGAATTATTTTTAATGGATGTGTTTCGTTGCTAATACCAATCTGAATTTTGATCTTCTTTTACACTAAAAGTGTCCAAGTACAATCGCAGTATTATACAAGGTGTAATATAACCGGGGGTAGATCCGGATTGGGGCTGATTGTACGTGAAAAAATAAGTAGAAAAATATATCAAAATTTTAACATGGATATATTTTACGGCTAGGGGTCATTCCAAAATTTGCGTGATGACACCACCAAAAAGCGTGACGCTGAAATAGCAGCACCGCCCCCCCCCAACAAATCCACGATTCAATGTTTTTCCATGAAGTGGAGAAAATTTCGGGGTGGAAGGTTTATGACTGCGTCGACCCTTTGTGGCCGCGTTTTTGCGTGCTCACGCACCGCGCCGAACGTAAAAAAAGACAGCGCCTATAAACACGGGGCGAGAGTCGATGACGTAGTCGGAGAGGTCCGGACAGACCTTGTCGAAACGTCATCTCCTCGCCAATTTCAATGAGCTTTAAATATGTTGTAAATATGTTGTCACCATTCTGAACAACTTTTTCCTTTGGAAGTACAATGGCGGTCGGCTTTAGTTTACGAGATACTTGTAAAAATAGTTTCTTAAAATTGCTATACGCGACACGAGTATCCCGCGAGGGCATGTAATACTGGATTACCTTTTAAAATATGTAAAATATAAAAAATGCATAGAGACTGTTTTTTGATGATTTCTCCTATTCGAAGTCCCACAATGCTTGCGCATTACCAAGCCACGGCACAGCCGACGGAAAAGGGAAATATGAAATATAAATAATTTGTTTGGAACGTAACATTGTGTTAGATTAAATTTTTATTATACTGAATAATTACAGTGAGGATTGCGACTGTACAACTGAAATTGTTGAAAATAATTATTTTTGTTGCAAGCAGTTTCAGCCGATTTCGTTCGAGGACGTTGCCTGTGTGCTGGATCAAAATGAACAGCTCAAACGCAGCTGGATTGGGTGGATGGCGTCTGACGGGTACGTTGCGGATGCAGCAAAGTTGCAATTCGTCATAGGAGCCACGACAGGATAATAATTACGGGCGAGCTACCGGCCGAGGGAGAAAATGAAGGAGCAAGGCGAAAGACGGCTTGTACGAGTAAATTGATAGAAGTCTATTACATCGTTACGCACGGAACTGTTTACTTCTAAACGCTAGTCAACCGTTGCATTCAGCCGTGCTAATAATATGATACGCAGTTGCAATCGGTTGCGAGTACCGTGTGTGTTTGCATTCGACTCGGAGCCGTGCACCGACTCTGTAGACTCCGCGATATGATAATCAGAATTTAAACACCATCAATACGATTTTCTATTTCTCGTCGACAGAGTCCATCCACATGGCGGGGGTCCCTACCCCCACTCTTCCACCTAGTTCCCGTCAGTGTTGGCCATTATAATAAATACAATTTTATTTGAATAAGAGTATTGCATTTATCAGTAGAGTTATGCGTTATTCATTTGGCAACAGACCTGGGACTTCTGAAATAATATTATTTCAAATATTCATGTTATTTTATTTTACAATTCGATATTAGAACACCACTCTGCGATTATATAATCAGAACTCAACTCTATCAATATGGGACCATAAACACGATTTTATATTTCTCGTCGTCAGAGTCCACCCCCCTAGCGAGGGTCCCAACCCCCACTCTTTTACCCAGTCCCTGTCAGTGTTGGCCATTATAATAAATACAATTTTATTTGAATAAAATCTTATCTACTTACCTATAAAGTCTTATGCAAGTGAAAATTTTTTAATAAAAAACGAGTGTCGAATACAATACTGAAATTGATTGAAAATGTTTTAGTAACTGCAAAATTCAACAGTCGAGTAAATAAAAAACGAGTGTCGAATACAATACTGAAATTGATTGAAAATGTTTTAGTAACTGCAAAATTCAACAGTCGAGTAAATTGTCCTAGGATTCGTTTAACAAAGGGTATTTTGTTTCGTTACTCCCATAGTCTCGACCCTCGCCACTTTCAGGATTGGATAGGCAACCCCATGTCCAACCCCCCATAGCATTTATGATGGCCGAGGGTTGCCAAGGGTGTTCTACATTCCCCACTCCTTTCGACGAATCAAAAATGGGAACTGGTTTCCCCGTACGATTATGAACGCAAAACGTAAGAGACGAAAAAGGACAATAGAGACAATAAAAGATTGAAGGACAATAGTGTTTTTGGAAATGATTTCGTTGACAGTTGGTCGAAATGAAAAATGAAAAATTCGAATTGTTAGTCTCCAAATATTCTTGCTCTTGAATATCCTCGATCTAATTAACATAAAGAGTAGAAACAGCATCACAATTTTCGAAAATAATTATAAACAGATTGCGGATTTTATGCATTGGTGATGCAAACAATTATAATGTGCGTAAAGATCCGCGGTCTAGTAATTATTAAAAAAAAAAAACAAAATGGGCCAAGTTGCGACTAGTTCACGAACCGTTAGCTCATCATTATAAACAAACACAGATCTCGAAGAATCCCTGTTTACATTTTCGAATATTGTTCTTCGGATTCAGTCGAGCGATGCCCTGCGGATTCAGTCGAAGTTTATCCTGCGCAAGAGTCGGTCTTCGATATTAAGTACGTGTATACATATTTCCAAGCATATGGCAAAGGATTACAGTGCCGTGTATTTTGAACGTAAATCTACATTTCGTGAATAACAAAAATATTATTTGAATAAAGGAAACAGTTGGAAATTGGAAGTTTGAAAAATTAACTTGATTACATGTTTGTAGTATTGTGTGATAATGTGCTGAAAATAATTAAATATGATAACTAGACTGCGGATCTTTATGCATTTATAGCAAAATTGAGAAGATGAAATTCAAAATTGTAGGATGAAAATTGACGATGTCAATATATGATTTCTCATCTATTAAAATTATTAAGGGTAGAAATAACATTCTATTTAGTTTCTATTCCTTGCAATCGACGTAGACAATTTTTATTTTGCATAAAGATCCGCAGTTTAATGATAACTATTCGTGAAGATTGCTTCCCATTTTATTTTATAATTGTGAATTTCATTAAAAAATTATAATAATTAATAATATACATTCTCTTCGTTCTGCATACTGAAATATACATTTTCGAATGTTTATATATACATATTTACGTATAAAGAACTACATACATACTTAACAAAAAAATAATTAAATATAAAGCTCAAACTGCAATTTCCATCGATACAATATATTAGAATTGAAACTGGAGAAATTAAAATTAGGTATTAGAATTTTTTCAACAAAATTTAATTATATTTTGATTTATCTGTTCAGAAATTTTAAACAAAATTTTTTTTTTACACTTATTCTCGAAGATTGACACGGTATAATTAATTACAGTTCAAAATGCGAAGAACTCATATACAATATCCAGCTCAACAAAACCAAGCAGAGAATGTCGATGGCACACCGAACAACGCAGGCCCGTCTAGGTTTCCGAGATTACGCTTGCTGGACAGGATTTTGAAATCGGTGAGTCTCATACATGGTGATCCACCAATTAACACAATTTGAAAATTGCTAATCTTAATCTGTAATTGCTAATATACGTTTTATCACGAAAAAAATTCACATGTCATTTACTCCATAAAAAAATAAATATACAAGCAATACGTCCACTAATTTTTCAACGAACAAATAAAAATGAATAGTAACATCCAAAATAATATAACACGTAATTACATGCAATACGAGTAGATTTGCGTCTTAATTTCGATATAAGACAATGGCTCGGATTTTTTACGTATGTATTACGGATAGGGGTACCTGACATTGTCCTTGAGTGGATCGAGGTGCCATAAGCGGTTGGTCGTGCAGCAACATCTTTCGTTGGAAAAGAGAATATAAATCAAAAGAACACGAGGGGATATGGATTTTCCGGCACGATTACGATTTCCGTGGCCCCTCGTTTTGAAGTTATATTTGTGTTCTTGGGGTTATTTCAAGAAAAAAATGTATATATAACATGGTGTCAAATCTATGAAATATGGGAAAATATCAAGAGACCTTTTTTGTAGGAAATTCAATTTCCTATAAAAAACGTTAAAATGATGTTAAAATTCCATTTTTCACGAAAAATATACTAAAAATAAAATAATTTTTTTGAAATTACTGCTAGACTACACCTCGATTTTCGTATGCGTGGTCGGCACTTCTCACGATCTAACCATAACTCACTTTGTTCACATAATCTTCCCATTGTGGATGTCTTCCAGAATTTGAACTTTTCAGAACGGAGCCTTTACGTTCCCCCGACCATTATTTTGGGGGAAAGGCGTTGTTCTGCAAATTCACCGAAATATAAATATACTCGGAAACTGCGCAGCTGATAGAAAAATGTCATACGACATAAATTATTGAAAATTTAATTTTCTACAAAAAAGGTCTCTTGATATTTTGCCATATTTTGCATAGTTACCGAGATATTTGCAGATTTATAAAAAACAAGAAATCTACTTTACCGGCTAAACCAGGCTGATTCGACACCATGTTATATATACATTTTTTTCTTAAAATAACCCCAAGAACACAAATATAACCTCAAAACGAGGGGCCACGGAAATCGTAATCTCCCCGATTTTCCTATTGCGTAAGAAACGTCGTTTTATATCGAAAAAACTGTATCTCAAGATCTCCTAGGTGATCCGGTCCGGCGATTATTTACCATTGACCGCGTCAAAACATTATCTGCGCGCGCGCGCTTTCATCGTAAGAGTCCGCGCACCTGAGAGCTTCGAACTTTTCCCCCGGAAGCGGCACACATCACGAAACGAAACAGAACTATGTAGCACGCCCACGCGACGCTCGGGCGACAACGATCTCGTCGGCTCGGTGTTGCGCAAGCATTGTCGTCACGCGACGATCCCACCAGAGGTTCCTCGTGAAAACTGTTTCTTTTGTTCGTTCGTTTTATTTTTTTTATCCCGCGCCGAGACCGAAGGCTGGTTCCCCACGTGCGATCGACGCCGAACGTTTGTGCGTGCCGGCTAATGCTCGCACGCGAGCCCCGGCCGGGTTCACGCACGATTAAACGCGGATCGGATCTCGATCGGGGAAGTCCGGCCAGTGAATTCTCCGAGCCGCACAGTTTGATCCCCCCCCCCCCCCCCTCCCCGGACGATTTATTCCCTCGTTAAACCTTTTTAGGATCGAGAAAAGTCCGGTCCACGGGAATTCGTTTTGAGACACGCGAGCCGCCATGATAGTTTGTTCCCGCGTAACCAACGAACGCCACGGAAACCATTTTACCGCTGCTACGATCTAGCCAGCTCGTTAAAATCCTCCGTATGCTGTGCCAGAGCCATTCGTGACGCATAGGTGTCGCATAGGTGACGCATAGGTGACGCATAGGTGACGCGTAGATGACGCGTAGATGACGCGTAGGTACCCTCATCCGAAATACGGCGACAACCGGTCCCGAGCCATCGCCTTATATCGGAGCAAAACTGTATTAGTGAAACTGTGTCAGTCAGAAGTTACATAGGCCTAGAACTCGCAGGAGTCCGAGGATTGACAGAAATTTAGGAAAAGATCGATTTTGAACATATCCCAGAAACTCAAAATTGCTTATTTCATGTTGAAGTTATCAGATGTTTATGTTACGTTTTATTGTGATTATGTGTATTTTTCCAGATTTTCCGAATTAGGTGAACATGCTTAAAAAATGCATATTTCTCATAGAAGTTTCAGAGATGCCACGGTTTTATAAAAATTCAGTAATGGGACATTGTTGAAAGCAATGTTCTGAATTTCTTTTGGCAAATACAATCATTAAAATATAGTTACATAACAATTACACTGTGTTATCTTGAAATATTGGCGAACGAGTATATAAAATTTTTAAAAAATTTGACCTATAATAATTATTTTTGATATAAATTGTAGAAAATTGTCAGCTTTGAATACAGAAAATCCCTTTTTCTGTTAAATGTTTTGCATTTGGTCAACTGATTTTTACCATATAAATGAAACAAAGTAGCCTAGTTCCTAGCTTCCTGCTGTAGATAGATGAAATGAATTAATTAATTAAAAAATTGAGATAATAACCTACCACTTTTTCTGAAAAATGTGTTTTCTCGGAAATATCTTGGAAACCAGTGGAGATGGAATTAACGGAATTAGATGGAATAATAGTTAATTCCGCACAAGCTCCCTCGCAGGAGCGTATCCAAACAGTTCGCTCACGAAACGCGGCGCTCTAAATTAGCGTCTTCGACTAGAAGAACTGGTTGCAATTTCCTCCAGTTCGCCTCTCGTGTCCTTTTTAATTAGCCCCGCGTTTCGTTCTCTTTATTAATTATACACTTCGCGCGCGCGTTATTACACGTGTTCCCGAGCTCCGGAACCGACCAGGTAAATACATTTAATCGATCAATCAGCCGTTAACCAGGGAGATAGGCCGTGAGAACGTTTCTTCTTGGCCGCGATTGACGGACGTTGAGATTTCCTTTTGTTACGACTTTTTCGAGTGATGCGCGATAGAGTTTTTTCACCATTCCGGTAAGGGAGGTTCGCGACAGTAAATAAATTGCTAGTTAAATTAATTACAGCTAGTCTGGTACAGATATATTTTTCTGATTCGAAATAAAAGCAATAAATTGGAGGTGTGATGTAATTAAATGCAATTTAACACTAATAAAATGCAGAAAACCAATATTTTCAATTTATGAATATGTAGATTGTGGAGATGCATCCACGATGAATTATTCACTTTGGGTATATATCGTAAAAAGAGATGACTAAAAATTGTTGTTGTTAGTGTTCTTTTAACTCAGTATTAAACAACTCTGTGGAACTTGATGGCTTTTGCCTCCGTAGGTGGACGCGTCGAGGACTTCTGAAGGTCAATTTTGATTTTAAAATGGAACCATATATGTATACATATATTCTTATGCACCGATCGGTGCAGTTTTTTGTTCTCTATATTAAAATGTATTAACCCATGTTAACTAATCTTAGTTCCTCATATCTATTATTTATAACAAATATCTTTAAGTCAATTTTCAAGAATTGGAAAAGTTCAAACACCTTTAGTAGACTCTAGCTCCAACGTCCAGATAGACGGGCACACATTTCCATCGACTACACTTTCGTCGAAGTGAAGACATTGCGAAAATGTTTTCAATTTCTTGGAGAAAAGCTGTTTACCAAGTGATAGTGCGGTTGCATCCGCTTCTATGCACGGAGATGCTTTCGCAATTCGCAGGAACGGGATCCAAGTCTGCTTCTTTATGCCTGCCAAAAAAGGCCGGGGCGTGTACGAAATAGAAACGCGATAATTAACCGGTTACCGTCGAAGGGACGTTATTAGGCGGCCGTTCGTCTCGTAAGCTTTTTCGGTTCGCAATTATCCCTAAAACGGCGGCCGGGGATGGTTCGCGCGTTCGCGGAAGCCTGGCGAACAGGGCGCGACTCGCGTGATCCAAATGATTAAACTGGTGAGAGATCCTCGATTAAGGTTCCGGGCCCGTTTTTATCCCCAACCTCGATTGTCTTAACGGGTTCATTTATGCCGTTTCGTTTAATTAACGACAAACGGCCACTTAGAATTAACGACCAGGCGGGGACACTCCATTCCTGGTGCATCTCTCTCGACGCCATTGTGCTCGAGACGCCGTTAAAAAAACACCATTAAATCGGGACGATAATTTTAATCAATCGAGAAATGAATAATTCAGGTTTCGTCCGTATTTTGGATCATGGGGGGGGGGGGGGGGTGTAATCCAGTGCCACGCTGTTTCGTTTGTAAGTGTACGCATGAAGGGCACGTGAAGGTCATCTTCATTTGTTTTAATAGAATCATATAATTTGGATGGACTTTGCAATTCGGTATTCTGAATAGAAATGTATTAACCTATTTATGTCGAAAAACTATTATTTTGTGGGAGGTATTTTAATTTTAATATTGCGAATCTCTATTATTAATTTTTAGGAACTTTTTTCGGGGAAACTATTAAACCTTTTGCATTCGGATTTTACATACACATTTGTTAGTATTCGAAGTACAATTGTGATTTTTTTCAAGAAAAAATAATCAAAATTAGAAGAGTTATATATTTTTTATTGATGGTTTCCATGATCCGGCCTTTCTACAGATCCGAAAATCAGTATTTCTTAGTCAATCTATTGAATTTATTAATCAGTGTGAATGTAGTTATAAAAAATTAATAATCCTGATTATTTACAAAATGGAGGCATTTTGAACTGAAATTAACGATTTTTTAAGAATATTTTTGGCATTGATAGTGTTTCTCATTTCATAATGTAAGATAAGCAATGTTGTCATTTCATAATGTTGATAAGCATACATTTTTCAACATCGGGTTGAAACATTTATGAATGGAGGACGGCGTTCTAGATTGAAAAACACATAATGTACTAATGTTATATGTACGTGTTAATTACCTCATGTGGTTCCTATAACAAATTAACTCTCATTTAATTTATTTCAATTAGTTTAAATGTTTAGCAAGTGTTTAAAGTCGTTCTTAACACTCTCAACAACTGTGAATAACGCAGATAACTGTATGAATAATTATCGTGTCACGGCGTCGATAAGAATGATAATCGATCACTCCATTCGTAATTGAACTGTCAGTGGTTCGAGGCTGACATATCCAGTTCAGTTACTTTTCAATTTCCCGCGTAACTAAATGCCACGCGGTCGATTATGTACGTCGTTTAATTAGAACGGATGTTGCTATTGGGAAACCAGAATGTGAACGACCATAAAAGTGATAACGCTAATGTTACTAGAAACTTTTCTGTGGATTAAAAAAGAAGCATTCGTTATCTCAAAAATATTTATGGAAAAATATTGAATTTAATATTTAAAATTTAATGAATTATTTTCGTTTAATATTCAAATTTAATTTCATATTTAACATGTATTAATATGTTACGCGCCTACCGCGTAACGTTAAAGAGCAGTTACGCCCTTGAAATAAATATTGGAAGGAATTCTTATAGAGCATGATTGATGCGGAACGGACTCGGATCTTGAAAAGGTGAAACAATACATGTTAGAGTATCTAATAATAATAAAAATAAATATATTCTTAATGCCAGAATATGAACAACATTCAGATGTTAACAAAGGAAGAAAAGACAGAATGGCCTATGCCCTGTCGAGTTGAATATATTACATGCTCGAATGTTTCGCACGAACGATTAGTTAGAGGTATATTCGTATAACTTTATACATGTATATATATTGTGATAAACAAGTAGCAATTAATACTATTCGCGGAATAATATCCAATAAGGGAAGTCCCACAGGCTGCGATAAGCTATTGGATAATATTCAGCCGCGACAATGAAATTATACAGGTATTTTCTGGTTAATGTATGACTCAAAGTCAAAAAAAGCTAAATGTTAATGTAAGTTTTGTGTATACAACATGTGAGATGTTCGAGAAGAATAACCAGAAAACAACTCGCCCAGGAGATATTATCTCAATTCAACTCTATTCAAGATAGATTAATATTCGTAGCTGACTTTAATGAACAATGTGGAAACTTGATATCTGTACCTGTAGAAAGAAAGAGGCACACGCACGATTAAATAATGTATAAACTTAAATAACTTAAAAGGTAAGAAGAATGGATAGATGGAATTGATTAACGAAAGGCCAAGACTTTTGCCTGAATACAATACAAAGTACTGATTAATCACGACAACTCTCGCTCTGATAGCCTCACGGACTACTACGACACGCATCTCGCGATTATACGTCGAAGAGTAATCGCAAATCGCAATTCGCGATTTTTCGGCAGACGTAATTGCCGGTTCAAGAGCCGTCTCCGCTCCGTACGCGCTAACCAATCAGATAGTCAAATTTGGAGCGCGAGCATGTTCTCCTTGTCGCGTCGTGTGCTCTCTTTGTCTCTTACCATAGACAATTAACATAGACAACTTACAATTTTTTTTAATAGAGTCATATAATTTTTAATGGACTATTCAATGCAATTTCGGTATTCTGAATGAAAATCGAAAATGTGTATATTGCGAATCCGATAATATTGGACACCCTGTATATGCTGTTCTTCTTATTTACTACACGCTCAAACAATTGATTCAACAATCATATGGGTAGTACTATAATAATGGTCACTTAATTTAAAATGTAATCGAGTATAGACATTTATAACAAAAAAATGTGTTGATATTTTATATTAGTGAAAATAGCAGAAAACTCGTATCTTTACATAGCATCGTGTTTTTCCTGTAAAAAAAATCGAGGACCGACCGGAAATTGACTTGCATTGGCGAAATGCATATTGCATCGTGCAGTTCGCAAAGGCTGGCTGCATGCTCGTGCCAGGGCTGCGGGAACCTCGCGTGAGCAGATTGATAGAAGTTCATTGCATCATTACGCGTGAAACCATGCATTAAGGCACAGGTAGTGCGATGCATCTGGCAGCTCCACGCTCGATGCACATTCCTCCGGACTCGAATTTCCTTTTTCCTTTTCGCCAGCGCTTCCGGACGTCGATGAAAAAAACTTGCGAGGGCTGCCGTGCCCTTAACGGGAAAATATCTCAATCCATCGAAATCATTATTTCGCAAGGACTCGCGCGATATACGCGCAAAATTAAAATTAAAAAATCAACATATTTATTCATAGATTTATTGAATAACATATATTTTCTGTTCGGTTACTTTTATTTTTCAGGTAACTTATCATTGAATAAACCTATGAATCATTTTATCTTCGAATTTTAATTTAAAAATTCTACGAATATACCTTCCAACACAATAAAGCCTTGATCTAAGAAAAACCCTCGGGTCCGTGCTGTTTCTTAGATCCTGTGGTTCTACTATTTCTTCGTGACCTCGCCGAACGTCCGAGCTTCTTGGCCTCGGGGTATGCCTCGAAGTGGAGGGGATATTCGTTTTCCGTAGATCCTACGGTTTCCATTTTCTTAGATCAAGGCTTCACTGTATCAAACCATTCATTCGACGGACAAGTGACCTTATCTAATTTCGCAAATATTCTGCCATGTTTGCGTCAGGTTGTTGCGGTCGAGTCACTTTCATAGTAACCTTCTGGTGCAGCGCGAAAAGACCACGGCCTGGACCGATCCGCTATCGGATCCGATCACTATGCCTAGGGTACCTTTGGCCACGTGATCGACGATCCGTCACGATGATCGATCGCCGAATACGGAGATATGCTCCACCCGACGGAATGCACCGATAGACAGGAACACACCGAGCTCTTCGTATTTCAGGCTGTGACGTACACACCATTCTCGATCCCCTGTCGCCGGTCCACTGTCATCTGTCATCTATCTCCTAGCTGCCGGTGACCGGCGGAAATAAATGGCTTTTCTGTTTCAACCAGCGCGTTATCTATGCCGGTTCGTATCAATGTTTCTGCATCGATATCTCGGTTCGGGCCAGCTTTCCTGAGCTGTGGTTACTTTCATTCATGACTCAATTTTTACAATGACAGATTAACCCTCTTTTTCAAAACCGGAAACACTGTTTCTTGACCAAGTACCCACCCACTAATGGCCATTATTTATATTCATTATTTCTCCACCATTATTTGTCTGAAGCGAAAAAATGGTAAACTTGTCGAAACGTTACCTCTTCTCGGATTTTGATGAAATTGAACTATGTTGTCAAGGTCATAATTCTAAAAAACTTTTCCCTTTGGTAGTATATGGCGGTCTCTTTTAGTTTCCGAGATATTCGCAAACAACTGTCAGACCCACTATTGCAAATTCTGCCTATTTTGAATGACCGAATTTGTTCTTTAAGGCAGAAACCTTTCCCCTGCACCCCCTCCCCGATATGCCTAACACGAACTCACTCGTTAGGTTTCTCGGGGAGAGGGTAAAAACAGGAGAACAGAGCAGACCCTGCCGTAAAAAACAAATTTGATCATTGAAAACATGCGAAATTTGCAATAAAGGAAATCATCAAAAAACAGTCACTTTGCATTTTTAATATTTTACCAGATCCAGAATTAATCCAGATCTGTCTTCGTCGAAAACAAAGTAAAATGGTATTACATGCCCTAGCGGGATACTCATATCGCGTATAGTAATTTTAAGAAACTATTTTTGCGAGTATCTCGTAAACTAAAGCCGACCGCCATTGTACTTCCAAAGGAAAATTGTTCAGAATGATGACCTTGACAACATATTTAAAGCTCATTGAAATTGGCGAGAAGGTGACGTTTCGACAACTTTACCGAAAATGACGTAGACGGCTATCCGAGCCTGTCCTACTACGTCACCGACTCTCCCGGCTACCACCACTCGGCCGGCCAGCGCGAGTCCTCTCCGGACCTCTCCGGCTACGTCATCGACTCTCGGCCCGTGTTTATAGGCGCTGTCCTTTTTTATGTTCGGCGCGGTCGGTGAGCACGCAAAAACGCGGCCACAAACGGTCGACGCAGTCATAAACCTCCACCCCGACATTTTCTCCACTTCATGGAAAAACATTGAATCATGGATATGTTTTGGGGGGTGAGAGGTTATTTCAGCGTCACACTTTTTGGTAGTGCCATCACGCAAACTTTGCGTTTGTTTTTTAATATTTTTTCTACTTATTTTTTTATCGATATTAGCATTATTATTGATATTAGCAACGAAACACATCCTTTAAAAATAATTCGAACTGCAACAAACTGGAGCGAAATAGAAATTCATTATGTAATATGTTAATAGGTTGAACATAATAGTATAACAGTATTTTTGAATTTTTCTAATGTTTTTAATGTTTTAAATTGCAACTATTCATTTCTCATAAAATCCGCTAATAATAATCATCAACTTTAAATATTGCCGGGCAAAGTCACGTCGCGTCGCAAGTAACTTTCGGGGAGAAAAGGAAAACCCTTTGTGATAGCTCTCGTTAAACAGAATAGCATTTGAACCATTTCTTAAAATTTATAATTTACAAGTCTTCGGTGCATAATTACAACTAGCCTTCAACTCTACAAATTTTTATAGCATGAAAAATCGTAATTGTTATAATCGATTGTATCGATTACCGGGAAAGTAAACCGGTCATTCTATTTTTAAGTAATTTAGCGATTTTTCTAGATGTAACACCGCGAAACAGATTACTATGGGATTTCTTTGTGTAATGTTACAATAGGTTAAATTTTTCATACTCCGTACTGCACGTGTCCGTAACAAGCGATCGATGAGAAACGAGCACACTGACCGCTCCTAGCTCACGCGGCTATCATAATGATCCGTTCCGATGATCGGCCAGTCTAAGACCCTGGAGCAATGGTAACTATCAATTCTAATCAGTCACGATTGCTGATCCTCGTCAGTGTTAATCAATTTTCCACGTATTTGTTACTGGGGCACTGAAATTTTTTTCACGAGTACACCGACGTTAACGCGTACTTTAAAATTATAGATATTAGAATTACAAAAAAAATTTATATGAGAATTACAAAAAGATTTATACATATAATAAAAAACACACCGCTTACAATGAATGCGGAGAAATAAATTTCAAAAGACTTTTTACCGTACAGTCAAGTATACTTAAGTTACAGTTAATTAATAGCTAAATAATATATATATATATATATATATATATATATATATATAGTCTAGTTATTTATTTTCAAATAACAGCATTGTAGATAATTGTGCGAAATAAATTATTTCAAATAGTTATTTTATAATTGTATAGTATTTGAAGTTGCTATTATTACTAATAAATCAATATTATTTTTATTCTAAAACACCAGTATTGAAAATAACCTTGCCAAGTAAATGCTAAATAAATAATCTGAAATAGTTATTTCTTATTTTCATTTCTTCAAATAGAATTTGAAGGGATTTTATACTTTATTTCGAAACAAAAGGATAAATAACGATGGGAGGCTTGTTTTCACGTGACCGGCGCGAACTGTTGGCTGAGAAAACATAGAGTTAGGAAAACTCGAATGGCCAAAGACAAATGAGGACGAAGGGACGCTCCAGGATGGGGGCAGGGACGGTTGTAACGACCGAGACCCCAACGGTGCTCGTTATCACCGCGGCGCAGCCGCCAGAAAACTGCTATCGAGGCACAAAATTATTGCGTAGTTAAGTGGATAACCTAAGGTCTAAATTGCGACGGGAAGCAGATCTGCATTTGAATAGTGGAGCTAAAGGATGGTCTGCACCGTCGAAACTGGCCCCCGCAGGACGTTCGGTCGGAGGGAGGGAGCAAAAGAGAGATGACGAGACGAAAGGTAGAGAGAGATGGCGGAGGAGGCACTTCAATTAAGGAGCAGCTGCCCGAGAGGAGGAGCACAGCCAGATACGAGAGAAAAGAGTTGTGAAACGGGTAAACAGTTCGAAGGATGTTGTGGGATATTCTTATTAATCGCTTCCTGTGGAAAAGTATCTGACAATTTTTCATCGGATCTGGCAAATAAATTAGGATAGTTCTCGTGGCCATAAAACCGGTAGCAATCTTAACGAATAATGAATTACAATCTAATACATATAATTATTGGAATTATGGTTGCTATTTTTGATTACTGTCTTTACAAGAGGAGATAGCTTGTATCGATTCCGATTTTATTTTCTTCTTCGAAACAACTTTGTAAATGTAATTGGAACGTACATGAAGATTGCAAAGTCCTGCACCACTGAACCCTTTGGACACCTTTTTTCAGAGATCTGTTTTATTGCTTATAATAATCTCAATTTTGTTTAATCCTATATACGTCACAGGATGTACATTTTCCTTGGTTTATATTAAGAGGCAAAAGCTGTATTGTCGATATCATTAATTTGCCCTTTTGTAGACTTGTAAAATTTTGTAAAAATTGTAGACTTGTAAAAACAAAAATGATCTACCTAGCAGGCTCATTTTGAAGCACTTTTTAAATTTTTGGGCATAACCTCCACAGTAATTTTTCTCAACGACGGTTCGTGAGCACTAAATTGTTAACAATTTAAAATGTACTGTCGCACTAAATTTTCTTCAATTTAAAAAAAATACAGTTTTCATCCCACTTTTAGTATTTCGCAATAACAGTGCATAAGCATCCCCATAAAGCAATTTCAGAATTCGATCGAACACTATGTCTGCGAGGCGGTTTCTGGTGTCGGCAACAAAACCACTGAACCTCGCAGCAATAAAAAAAAAAAAACTGAAATACTGGCCAGTAGATTGTCACACATCAGGAATTAGTTAGGCCAAGGAATGCGTATCGGCGACCTTGCCTCGCTCGATCGAAGTTTCGCCGATAAATTCATCGAGTCCCCCCGCTGCGAAAAACTGCTTAATAGACTGGAAATAATAACGATAAACTTTAATTTCCTGTTCCACCCGAGACCAGGTATTGACCTCGTGTTATTTGCCCGTGGTCTCTCTCGCGAAGTTTCAACCTCGCTCGTTGATTACGAGAGAGGGAGCGAGCGAGAGGAGAGAGAAGAGAAGCGGAAGAGATTGAGGATAGAAAGAGTTTTTGCTAATCTGAAGATCTTGATGACGAAGGTTCAGCTGTTCGAGGGTATCATATTGAAAATAATCTAGAAAAGGACGCGCCTGGAATGCTGTATCATACTGGCGAGCGATTGATCAACAAAGATGACTCGTTACTACCGTCGACAGACCGATCCCGGAGGATGGGCCGCCATTTTTATCGAGATCTTATCGGCGGCCATTTATTCTGTCGAACAGATACATATGCAAGGAAATTTCGCTTTGAGCCTCTGTCGACCACCGATGTTTACTGCACTTTCTCTACCGTTCTATTTGTTACATTTACGCTTGCACCTAACTTATACAAGTTAATATTGATGTCACTTTTTTATTGTACGAATTGTTTATTCGGCATCGATTTAAATTCAACGCTTTGTTACTTGTTTGTTGCTTCTACACTTGCAGGATTCCGATAGGATTATATTTTCTACAGTATTGTGAGAATTAACCCTTAGCACTCGGATGGCGACTCTGAGACACCACTGAAAATTGCTATGCCATTTTTAAAAATATTGTTCACATTATTATTCTTGTTCATATTTAATAAACTACTGGACATTTACATATTACATGAGATATTATATCAGTTTCATATGCAAAAAATGAAAAAAAAATTGTATAGATTTTAAATATTCTAGAATGGAAAAATCTTTCGTTTTTTAGTTAAAATAGCTCCGAGTGCAAAGGGTTAATGTAAACAAATGAGGGGAATTTACTCGAATTGAAAAAGTTACCCTCTCTCTGCCAGTACCGGATTAGTCACGTGACATTGTGACACATGCATGACAGAGACGGAACGCGTCACGTGACCGGGCCGTGGCGGAAGTGGGGGAATAGCGCCGTTGAAGGGGAAGATAGAGTGGGGAGACTAGTGTCAATGTACACAACAATTTTATTGTATACCTTATTGGTCACAAAAAATTGGATTCAACACTTTCGGAGTTGAACAATGTTGGTTTATTAGGTGACGTAGTAGACTCGGGCATTATTTAATTATTTGAGAAATAATAGTGAAAATAATTATCTAATTTGTGTTTGATCAAATACGTTTCTAAATTAAATCTGGACACCCTTAAAATATAAAATATGCAACTATTCCACTCGAAGCCCATCTTTTACAATTTTTCTTCAGAACATTTTTTTTATATAACAAACAATGCACTTATAACATAATTGCTTCTTAAAAACAATCAATGAAGTAACAGTAAAAATTCATTTCAATAAAGTATGCGATATTTCGTACCCTATACATATGCTACAGCTACTACCCCTAACAATGAAATTCATCATACAGCAAGGGGTTAAACAGCAACGATTTAAAAAAACCAAATAATCGCATGCAATGATGCATCAATTACCACCTATAATGAATCCCTGGAAAAAATCAATTTCACATCAAGCCTCAAACACTTACCAGCAACACCAAAAATCCTCATCAACATTCCTCTCCCCGAGAGTCACCACTGTCAACAAAAACCACAGGCTAACATGCTGATAGTGCAACCCCACGGTCCAGAGGATCGTCGTCCATAGTCAGTGTCCGACGAATCCGAAATTACGCGACGCGACCCGACGCGTGCACACACGACCGCGGACACTCGCGCACACACTCGCACACCTGCCTCGTCGATCCCTTCTCCCGAAAACGGGCTGGAAAGACAAAACGAAAGAAGGAGACCGTAACTGTCCCTCGCCCACGTGCCGGTTTTTCGTAACCCGCGACGCGAATGACCCGTGACAGACCCGCGGCGCGGCGTACCGGTTCGGTTCGGTTCGTTTATGAAACTCGACACCTCCGCCATTAAAACCGCATTACACGCTGCTCGGGTAACACTCGACTCCAACCGGAAGCCAGCACCTGTCGTTCGAAGGGATTCTGACTGCTATCACTGCACAACGATTTTTCAGAATCTCTTTTCCTTTGCTGCGGGACTCGATGTTTTTCACAGCCATCGGGACGAGATTATTAAGATGCATTCTAATTTATGGGACAGGTCAGTTCGAAGACTCGCTATCGGGCCCAGTTCGCTGCATCCTACCGACTCGATCCGAAGCTTCGTAGAAGTGGAAACCTAGCTCAGCAGGTTCCTCTGGGTCTCCTTTTGATTGCTCCCCATTTTCTGCTCTTTTTCTCCTTCCAACATTTCTAGGAACAGAAACGTTATCTCGGCTCTTTCTTTCCTCTTTTCTCGTCTTGAACGCTTCTGGGGATAGATAGCTTTCTGTACTCTCCGGATGCACAGCTTCTGATGACTGTTAGATAACTACCTGTTATAGACTCGGAACAGCTAGCTTCTGTGGGCGGCAAGATTGCTACCTTTTTGAGCTGAGGGTAGTTGGGTTCTAAACATAGATTGCGGAAAAGCTACTTTCTATAGATTGTTAGATAAATAGCTTCTATGAGTTGCACGATTGCTAAGGTCTATAGGCTGCAGTATAGAGGGCTTATCTGGGCTACAGGATGGCTACCTTTGGGCAACCATTCTATTTCTGGGAGTAACATTTATAGTTAAGAATGGCTAGCTTCCATAAAATGCAGGATAGCTATCTCTCTACAATTTCTAGGTGTAGCTACTTTCTATATTCTTAGGATAGCTAGCTCCAATAGGGTGTTGCGTAGTTACCCTTTCCAGGATGCAGGATAACTATTTAATCATGTGCGCTACATACTTGCTCAATCGTCTGTTTCGCAGGATAGCTACCTCTACTAGACTCTAGAACAGCTCTAAAAATTAGTCTGCAGGACAAGCAAACAAATCGTCCTCTTTGGATAGGTACCCAATTGTTCACTTTGCACAGTACCTTTTCTATGCTGCGCAGGATAGTTACCCCTCCTAGAATGTACAGAATCTTTTCTAGGCTGCAAGACAGCTACCTAATCGTCTACTTTGCAGGATAGTCCTCTAATCGTCCACTTTGTACGATAGCTATCTAACCGGGCACTTTGTAGGATAGGTAGTTTTTCTAAGCTGCAAGGTAGCTTCCTAATCGTCCACTTTGTAGGATAGCTATCTTTTATAGACTGCAGAATAGCTACCCACCAGTCCGCACTGTAGAACAGCTACTTAATCGTTCACACAGAAAACACAACTGATCAACAAACACCCGAAACTTATGGTCTCTGATCCCTGGAAAGCTGAAATCCTTAGTGCCTGAGATCAGTCTGAGCACTGATTGATGCCAGCTACTCTAGATTGAATTGATCAAATTCACGCTTGACTGTCTTACTACAATTGATTAAGGTCATCTGGCTTAACAACTCGCTGTCCAGAACCGTATTAGGTTCAATCGAAATCAGGTGACACTCGATCAAAGACTACAGAAAGCATACTGTCATCTCATTAGCTGAAACGTCGGCTTACTACGTCCCTCTTCTTTGAGATTGTCCTGTCTGCTTCTGGAGGCCCGTTTCATAGCTTGATCGATCAGCAGTGAGAGCGTCATTGAGGCTGAAACGTCAAATTGCTACTCGATGCTGGCTCATTGTGTCCCGGTAAAGATATCCTAATGACTCTCGAAGGTCATGTTGATCCTCTTGTCTAGTCTGATAGATTCTCGTTACACTATGTACCTCTGATGACCTCCTGCCAGTCGATGCCCTTTCGCAAGCTTAAGACACTTTGCTTGTTACTCTGAATACATAAAATATTCCGAAGGATCTACCAATTCTCTTTCGCTAACTGATAGTCTAAATTAGCGTCACATCGCTCACGATGGCCTCTCGAAGATCTCCAATCTGTTGCTCCTCTTCAGCTATCTCGATACACGTATCACTTAATGCTGGTCGCGTTCTACTGCTCACTGATCCTCGGCTATCTTGATAGACCGTAATTGCATTATTATCGCTCACTATGCCCTCGCTAGGGTGTCCAGTCTACCGGTGCGCTTCTAACCCGAGGGAACCTAGGGGCGACCGATCTTGTCCTGATCATTGGACCTCTTGGCGATGTCGCATGATCGATCGAACGCATTTTGCGCGGAAGAGAAACTGCATCATTATCGCCCACGGTGCCCCTGCAAAGGTATCCAGTGTACCAGTGCCCATCTAACATAGAGGACCCAATAGGCGACCGATCTTGTCCTGATGTGTTTTGGAGAGTTGCACGGAGGAGAAACTGCATTACAATCGTTCACTGTGCTCCTGCGACGGTATCCAGTCTACCGGTGCCCTTCCAACATGAAGGACCCTAGGTGCTATCGATCTTGTCCTGATCATTGATCCTCCCAATGATGTTGTGTAATCGAACGTGTGTGTTTTTGAGAGTTGCACGGAGGAGAAACTGCATTACAATCGTTCACTGTGCGCCTGCGACGGTATCCAGTCTACCGGTGTCCTTCCAACATGAAGGACCCTAGGGGCTATCGATCTTGTCCTGATCATTGATCCTCCCAATTATGTTGTGTAATCGAACGTGTGTGCTTTCGACGGCACGAAAGCTGCATGATCATCTTCACTGTGCCCCTGCGAAGGTATCCAAACTACTGGTGCCTTTCTAACCCGCAGGACCCTAAGGGCAATCGGTTCTGTCCTGATCATCGATCCTCCCACTGATGTTGTATGACTGAATGAATGGTTTTTGGAGAGTTGCACGGAAGAGAGGCCGGAAACGCGGGCCCGGAAGCGCGGGAGGGTCGCCAGGGTGAGACGACCTTGCCCTAGGACAACGTCGCTCCTCCTCGTCGGGGCCTCAGCGGACGACTGAGGGCTGGGACCGTGGGGCCCCGGAACCGGGGACCCGACACGCCACGATCCGCTCGAGAACTGCACCGTGTTCCAGGACCAGTTCGGCCGCTTCACTTGGCTCTCCGGAGGAAGGATGCCGTGCGTGGTTTGCTCCTCTAACCCGCTCCCCCCCTTACCGTCTCCCTCTCCTCCACTGGGTCACTCTTTCTCTCCCTTTTCTTGTCTCGGGCTCTCCCCGTTCTTCTTTCGGGTTCCCCGCCCTCCTTGGCAAGGAACTGCTGCTCGCTACTCTCTCGCAACCCCCTCCTTACATCACTCGAAGAGATCGCCCCCCTTTCGATCGCGTTGCCCCCTTCGGCTGCGAATCGCTTCTGCTGACGTTGACTGTGGTCAGGATCTCGAGCGCACCGGAATTCGGACGGCGCATTTCGTTCGCAGCCTGCCGAACATTCGAGATATATGCGAACACTCTTTCGAATAGCGATCGACACTGTGCGATGAAGTTACAGTGGGCTTGGTTACCTAATTGGAAATAATAGAAAGATTAAAAGAATTTTTAACATTGTTGATGTCATATTAAAATTATTGTAGGAGAAAACAAATTTTTATTTGTCGCCGGTGAGTTGTAATTGGTGTTGGACTATTTTTATTTTCCATAAAGCTCCTCAGTGCTTTAATGCGTTTTTTTATACAGGGTGATCAATCTATGGTGGTAGATGCGAACAAGGGGCGATTCTACATGAAAAAATAAGTCGAAAATTTAGAATACAATCTTTTCATACGACGCTTCGTTTTCGAGAAAATCGAGTTTAAAAATTCGAAAACCTCCAAAATCGATTTTCTCGAAGACAAAGCCTCGCATGCAAAAATTTTGTTCTACATTTTCGACTTATTTTTTCATGTAGAATCGCCTCCTGTTGCCAGTTACCGATCACCTTGTATAGTCTCGTATCGAATGACTTTTCGAAAAAATGATAAATACGTTTTGACGTTATGGGACTTGCTGCATGATTCAACGTTGACAGAAATCGTTCCCTATCGGTGAATTCCCGACGGCAGCACGACGAGCGCAGCACGACTGCCAAGCTGCCTCTTAGTTCCCCTTCCTCCTCCGCTTTCCCTGCTGCCAATCGCATCCTGGGCCCCCCCTGCGAACCTGATGGCCCATCTGGGGCCCAACCTCTTCGCGTCCAACGGGAGCCAATCGTCGTGTCTAACGTACGATCTAATGTCTCGGGTGCAACCGGTGTCGAAAGTAGAGGGAGATCGATGCCGTCCTTGTGTCGAACCTCGCTCCTTCTACACACAGAAACGGGCCCAGAAAATTATGCAACACTGTTTGCAGATAAAACAAATCATCCTTAACCCTTCCGTTCATAGCCGGCTACCTATTTGGGAATTTGAGCTGGACATTTGTTGTGCTTAGACTGCTAATTCTTATGCATTCGTGGGAATCTGAAAAATTTTCACAAATACCAATCGACAGAATTTAGTACAATTTTTATCCGTTTCAGATCTACAAAGGCAACTAGGACTGAAAATAAAATACTTCTACAGAAATGTCAATTTTAGTGTTATCAATTATTATAGATCTATTAATTACAATATGTTGTTGAAAAAAGTAAACTATAACATACACAAGAAAAATAAATTCCTTTTGTACCATAGATTTGTATAGTTTTATAATAGTTCCTATAAAGGATCTTTCATTAAGAGTTGTCATTTTAAATTTCGCGCCATTTGTCAAAGTTGCCACTCTTTGACACGTGGTTAGTGAAATTGCAAAATTGTAAAAAAACCAGTGTTTATTTATAATTTAAAGTACCACTTGCTAGTGGAAATTTTTCGATTATGAACCGGGGGGTTAATGTTTGTAAAAATGGCTGAAAATGGCCATTTTGATAACTATGGTAATTTCAATGCTAATTTTGATAGTTACTCTGGCAAAGGTTCGGAAAGAAGAGCGAAAAAGGAGTAAAACAGGGGACGAGGAGTAATAAATCGCAGCAGGGACGATTTAAATGGTCGATTATTCACCGTTATGGCTGCGAGAACGGCCTCAGGGGCAGCGCCGTCGTAACTCGGAATTAGGATACCACCTCCCTGCTTTTCCGTTTAAAGTATCGTCCCGGAAATCCTTTGCTGCTGTTCAAGGGCCAGAAAAAGGACCACTTGCGTGCTATAGCAATCTCTCCGGATACTACTTGGAACGCCGCGCCGTGACGTTCTGAGACCAATAAATTCGGACTTGCGCGGTTGAAAATGCAAGCTCGCTTGTAAGTTATGGTTCTCCTTATTTAGCACGTCGTATTTAATTGTAGCGCGCTTTTAGAGCTCCCCGATGCTCGTAACGAACTTATGTTAAACATGAACGCAATAACTTCTTTTTTTTAATTAGCACATTTCAAGAAAATAATGTGTTCGAGATTGAAAACGATACGAATGCATACAAATCTGATGGTAAGCCTGAATTAAACACATCATTTTTCTTTCAAATTACCATATATTCTTGAAATATAGGATTATAAAGATTACTGTATGATAATACATATCCAATAATAATTTTCCTTTTAGTCGTAAAGTTTGTCTATGTCAAGTTTTGCAAGACTATAAACGTCATAAATATTATATTTATAATTATAATTTTAAACAAAACTTTAGAATAATTCCTCGAATGTTTTTCATTTTATTAATTACTTTTATGAAAATCTACCAATTTAAATGTATAACAGAATTTATTCCACAACCATTGTTCGTCCCACAAAAAATAAAGAATAAATCATGGAAAATCTCTTTGTTGCAACTGGTCAACGTAAAAATATTTTCTGCCCTCGTAGAAACCTTATGACAAGGTGTCCGGTTGCTCAATTCACCGCGAAATTTATTGCCGCGTGTGCAAAATAACATGTTACGGTTTACGCGGTGCTCTAGTATCGAAGTTACCGGGACGCGGCTATTCACGGCCATAAACGACACTGCAGAAAAAATTAACAGTCTAACTATAACCGGAGAACAAAACCTGCAGCCTAATTATCTGCAAGAGAAGGATAGCGAACCGAAAGAAAAAGGAAAATAATCCCTAATTATACAGGGAAATGGAACGAAATGAAACATCGCGGACAACTTATAGATAATAGTAATAATTACATAGGACACTGAAGCTTGAGAGCCTATATACATATTATTCGAACAATTTCACTGACAATTCAGGCAGCAACCATTTTCAATGAAATATTAGAAAAGGGTGATTAGAACAATTATAAAAATAGTACGTAAAAATGCACATTTTCCAAAAATCATCTGCAAAATTATTGTACAGGGTGTAAAGAATGTTTGGTCTTGGTATTTTACATCTTCGACGAAGATCTGTAAACAATAGTTGTCGCAAAATTGACCTTGACCTTGAGTCTCAAGGTCAAACTTTTTTTTCGTTAGATTGAATCCTCTGCATTACAGGGATAGAAAGTGTCAAAGGAACCATGGGTCAAAACTTAATAGTTCTCATAAAAAATAATAGCAATGTATCATTATTACTATTTATTTTCTTAAAAATTGTTTACATTTCTAATGAAGCAAGTATTTAAGAATTGTCTCTAACGAATAAACTATTTTCAAAAGTGCACGTACGATTTCAAATAAACTATCTTACCCAGCTCTGGATAGTTAACGCGCGTAAGATTGCCGACGCGCCTCGGTATTGTTTGATCTTCTCGCGCAGCCCTTTCTCAAAGGAGACCCCCAGTGAAGCTGACCTACAGGAACGGTGCTGCAGGTGGTGCAGTGTACCTTGAACAGAAGGAAAGGTGGTTCGGCGTGTTCGTGCATGCTTGTAGCATGGGTGCACAATGTCATCTGCTAACCGGTTCGAGGTGACATCACGTAGGACCGTGGGAAGTGAGAAAGATTCGAATCGACCGAAATCTCGGACCACTCTGTTGTCCGAAAACTGTGCTAACACTCGAGAACACCTATAGGTGACATAGGCAAACACGAGATAGTCGGATAGTTTTTATTTTTTACAACCAGAGTTTGCAACTAAAAAATCTGAAAAAATTCCCTGACATGTGACTCGATACCAGCGATTCGTCAGATTTTTTTCAAAATTTTCAATTCCAATTAAATGGGGGAAATGGGGTACAAACTGGTTTTTCGATTTTTTGGTGTAACTACCCCTACGGGCGAGATATCGGGGTGAAATTTGGTAAAAAGGTTTCTGTGTTGGTAGCCTATCGCAAGGTTCATGTCCGATTAAAATTCGGAAAAAATGTTTCCAAAGTGTCCCAACTAGGAAACGAGTGAACGCTCCCATATCTCAGACTTCCCGGTGAAATAAAACAAATCTGGAAACGTGCAGACAGGAGTGGCGGAGGTGCCATTAATTCTACAGCTTAGGCCAAAGAAAAAAAAGTTGAAAAGAACCACAAAACGGATGCGTGGTGCATTTGCAGGAACAGGTTCACGATACCGAGCTGGTAATACAGATATTGAGCGCGCGCATAGCCGGGCGCGCTATGAAAAATAGGCTGGAAAGAAACGGCTGCTAATGAATTAGTGCTGTCGGTATCGTAACGGTCGCGGCAGCGCGCGACAAATTATGCCGATCGTATCGTAAAATTCTAAGGGAAACGGCTAAACGCTTATTAGAGGCGCGTACGCGACCGTGGGCGCGATATATCACCAACTGAACCGTGACGACATTTATGTTTTCATACTTCCAACAATCGGAGTCGTCGCATTTTTACACCGTCCCGATGACATTCTTATGGCAACTGGGTCGATCAGCAGCGATACAAAGTGTCACAGAGGTTTATCAACCGGTGCCGAGCCGTCCCGGGATCAATTAATGCTTCGGGTAATTACATGGTCGACAATTTTAACGAGGACTTGTCTCGGCGAGCCGTTGATTGCGAGATAATCGACAGCTCGCGCATTTCGAACGCGAACACAAATTATACGCGCGCTGCTCGAACGACTGTTGCGGATGATTTAAACTCCACAATGAAAAAGTTTAATGTCGCTTTTTAATGCTACTCTCAAGGGAATGCAGGGCGACCCCTGTCTCGGAGCTGGATAAATATTTCAAATACTAAATAGTAAATAGAAAATCAAATATTTTATTTGTTGGAAAAAGTTTTGAAAATCCAATATTTTATTTGTTAGAAAAAGTTTTGAAAATCAAATATTTTATAAGTATAGAAAAAGCTTTGAAAATCAAATATTTTATTTTGTTAGAAAAAGTTTTGAAAATCAAATATTTTATACATATGTTAGAAAAAGCTTTGAAAATCAAATATTTTATTTGTTAGAAAAAGTTTTTAAAATAGTATTTATGGTAATTTGGTATTTAAGAGGATTTAGCCCATAATCCTTGCACAACCCTTGCAATACGAGCTTGCACGGTACAAGGTCAGGCAGGTTTAACTGGGGTACCTTGACGATGATGTCGCAGGTTCGCTGGGGGTCTATGGCTTTGACACCTGTGGGAATCTCTATCTGAATGTTCTATCAAGCCATGGGGCAGCTGTGTGAGACGTTTTCGAGCTAGCTTCATGCAAATTCGGTGGTAGACAACTCAATATATTGATCTCAAGTGACACTTTCTGGAGGGTGCTAGAAGAAAGTGATGAAACAGCATCGGAGAAGCTGAAGTGACAACAATTTTCAACACTAGAACTACCTAAACGAGACTGATGTATATTTATAATAATGCCAGAATCGAATTTGTTTAGATTTCGTGGGATTTTTGCAATAACTTGAATGAAAAAGTATGCACAGAAGGTCTACAGGTCTTTGAAGATCGGTCACGAACTTTTGCAATCATCCAATACTCCACCCACCTTTGGGCATTATACTAAGGCCCAATTTATGGCACGAACGTAATCATGAAAATAACATGTTCGACTAAAGTTGTGAATCAATGCAAAATTCTAACGGGTGACCGGTAGTCATCGGTAGAGTACAGTGAGTAGGATGACCTATCCAGTGAATGAACACCTCCCAGTGAATGAACGTCTCCCAATGAATGAGCATAATTCATATTAAACGAAAAATTAACATTTCTGATACCCTCTTCGTGTGAAAATTTATACAGAATTCTATTATAATTTCCCAGATGTCCAAAGACAGGTCACTCTATGCAAATAACCATCACTGATTACCAATGGCACCGTCATGGCACTGTTACGCAGTGTCGCCAGATAGGGGAAATTGAGGGGAATACTGTTACCCTCTCTCCAACTCGACGGAGACGAAACGCGAATTGGGTGCGCGCGTCACGTCACGTGATCGGTTCATGGCGGAAGCGTGAGAATGCTCGCCGCCGGCAATGGGGCAATGGCATCGTGGAAGGGGTAAGATGGAATGGGAGACAAGTCATAATCTGGCGACACTGATTCATGCTCATTCATTTTTCTATTTCACCCAACTTAATTCAATCCACTTAATTTTATTAACCCTTAGCACTCAGATGACGACTCTGAGGCACCACTGAAAATTGCTATGCCATTCTTAAAAATATTGTTCACATTATTATTTTTGTTTCTATTTAATGAACTACTAGACATTTACATATTACACGAGATATTATATCAGTTTCATATGCAAAAAAATGAAAAAAAAATTGTATAGAATGGAAGTATTCTAGAATGGAAAAATCTTTCGTTTTTGAGTTAAAATAGCTCCGAGTGCAAAGGGTTAAGATATCTTTGAGCAGTTCGATTCATCGTACACTCCAAACAAAACTCCATACGAGTATCATTTTTCAAATGTAGTAGTAATTACAGTTTAAAAATCGCGATTAATCGATTAATTGCAGATGAAATATTATGAAGTCACCTTGAAGAAGAGAAAACCCATGTATTCGTCGGAACTGAAACTGTTGACATGCTCGCTGACAGTCTAGTGTACACCGGAACAATTTTTTGGTCGTAGCTGTCTAGATAAAACCGTTTAGCAGAGGCGGAATCACCCTGTCGGCGTCTTTGATATTCAGATCGGCGGTTTCTGGTTTGCGTGTGCAGTTGCGATCCGTGCTGGTCCAACGTCGATGCACATGCAGAGCGTTTGACGTCCCGGAGTGAGGAGTACAACGCGTGCAGGCCGCGTTTATGCCATTAATTTGTTCCTCTGGTATATGCGCTCCGCGTGGCTGAATTATTCATAAATATGCAACGATCGCTTTCTGGCAGGGATCGGAATAACCTTGTCGTGGCCTGTGTATTTAAATTGTGGGAAAATTCAGGCCTCCCCGAGCCAATTTTTAGAGACGGTTGGCTTAGGACATCTTTTGTCTGGATGAATGTGTCCGTATTACCCAATGTAGCGATGGAAGGGGTATTCTGATACTGAATTCTGATTGTGAATTCTGATTGTGAATTCTGATTGTGAATTCTGATCGTGAATTCTGATCGTGAATTCTGATCGTGAATACTGATTGAGAATTCTGATTGTGAATTCTGACTGTGAATACTGATTGAGAATTCTGATTGTGAATTCTGATTGTGAATTCTGACTGTGAATACTGATTGAGAATTGTGATTGTGAATTCTGACTGTGAATACTGATTGAGAATTCTTATTGTGAATTCTGATTGTGAATTCTGACTGTGAATACTGATTGAGAATTCTGATTGTGAATTCTGATTGTGAATTCTGATTGTGAATTCTGCCCTTTATTTTATGTTCCCCGAACATTTTGGGAGCTAAAACTAATAGTTATCGTTTCTATGCTTTCAGGAAACTAATGATACTTCAGCAATCACCAACTCCCGATCATCGGCGTCAACATTCGTTACCGGAAACGCTCTAAGGCACCGTCCATTGTCCCATAAACGTGTGTTTACACCGGACAGATTCATACTTTCAAGAAGCAAGTATAATATGGATGCAGCAAATTATGTTCTCAAGCAGCCAGCTAAAGTGACGGAAAATGATGAGTTGAACATACTAAAAGAGGTTCGGTAGATTTTAATTTATTTTTTAGTATACTGATAATTGTTATCTTACTTTCTTGATATATTATTTCATTACTGAAATATTGTATTGTTTTGGACTGAATGGCGGAATGGTTAAAAAAATGTTTCGTTGAACTTTTACGTAATATAATTGATTTAAACTATTTCTATTTTGAATAATGATTCGCGCTGTCTAGTATAATAATATTGAATTCTATCGACCGTCAAGTGATTTGTAGGCAGTTTTAGGGGACTGTGACTCACAAGACTGCCTGTCAAAAATCAGTGCAAATTGTGAATGATCGATCGACGCCATGTTAGGGGCGCGGAACGAGGAAATTCTTTCTTCCTATGAAACACGATCGATTTCCTGGACGCCTAACAACAGTAATTTCTGCGTAGTGAGCCACTTCACCGCTGCGATTTCGATCTTATCTCTATCGATTATCGAAGATTACATGCCTTCATCGATAAACACGAACAAGATACCTCGCGCCCACATCCGGACGGCCTTTATGCTAATTCGATACCCCGACCCATGCGCACGTTGTTGTAACTACTGTTCAAGTACTCGGGACGTTAACAGCAATTAAAAATCCTGACTTGTGGCTTTCGATTCTTGAAAAGAGTAAAAGGTTCCACGGTTGGAATTGCCGGTAGGAAACAGTGGAATCAAGTTTTTCTCGTTGTTATCCGATTATTACACATTTCGTAAATAATACTCGCTAATCTACAATAAGAATATTACCAACATGTTCGCGACACTTTGCCGATTGAAACGACACCAAACACGACACTATTCGGCCCATATTTGTTTGTTTAATTCACGATACAGGGGAGCCTCGATTATCCGAACTGAGGAATTTGAATTGTTGTGGGTTCGTGAAGAAAAGTCGAAGGATGCTCTATCTGCGCTCATTTCAAAGCTCGAACGCTCTACTTTTGACAACAATTGCATTTATCTCCCGAACATGGGTGTTCGGATAATAGAATAGTTACTTAGCTGCGATGTAAGATGACATCTTTGCTGATTTGAATAATGAATTGTGGTCTATATGGATCGCTTTGAATGGAGCTATTTTCATATGGAAGATAATGAAGAATTCAGATATCTTCGGTTCGGATAATCGAGGTTCTACTCTACTGAATTGAACAACCAAATATGCTTCGAATTATGCTGTGTTTGGTCTCGTTTTACTCGGGAGAATGTCACAAATATGCTGGTAATAATTTTAATAAAAAAATAATATATATCGAGGCATTAATATCATAGTATTTGCAAGAGGACGTGAAATGGGTTCTTGTAAGATTGATTCGTAGAATTTTTCTGGTCAAAGTACAAAAATTGGCACAGTGAAAATTTGACTTTTTCGTTAAAATAAAATCACTCACAACATTAAAAATGATAGGGTTGAACAGTTCTCAAATATTGATTTTGTGATTGTTGAATTGGTGTGAACTTCTGTGAATTGAAACTGTCTCTACGAATTTACGTAGATGGATATGCTGGATACAAATTGGCGAAAGGAAGTCATGCATAGTGAAATGGTAAAGGCAAGCGTGATACCAGGACTAGGACAGAAAGAAGTGTTGCGCTTGGGCACCTTATCATCGGAGTACAAGCTACCTGGGACTTCAGCTACACAACGCGGAGAGATGTGGATGAAGGATTATTGTAAAGACGGAACGTGGAGATCGAAGCCTCGAAATAAGCCTTTGATTTCCAACGCGGGATTGGTGATAGATTTTCCTCATAACGTCCGATGTACAAGTAATGTAATTTTAATAGCGACAGGAATGTTTAATTCTTCTAATTCATATTTCCTTACAATTACATCTTTATTTTAACAATTTAAAAAATCCTTTTAATTTCATCTTAATAATTACAAATTTTATGTCAAGATTAAATGAAATATAAATGCAATAAATACAATACGAATTGAATGCATTCAATAAAAATTTAATAAATTACACATACATTGAATAAATTTGGTAAATGAATACTATTCAATATAAATTGAATAATAATTAATGAATGCTATTAAATACAGATTCAATAAATTTCATAAATGAGTACCATTAAATATAAAAACTGATGTGAATAAAATAATGCCCAATACTATTAAATATAAATTACATTTAAGTTTCGTTTCATTATATGTAGATAGTTTCTCATTCAATTTTAATTTTGTATACGAATTGTATTAAAATTACAATAATTTTTGTGATTAGACTCAAAACTTATTGGCAAACTAATCGACTGGAGCTCGAAGAACATAGTTGCGCATGCGCTCTACAAGAAACTGATTCTATTCGAAGTCAACCAGACTCAGATGGTTGAAGAGGTAGAACAACAGAAGTCTGAGAAGATTTGCGCACTGAAATGGAACAATGCAGGTCGGAGGAAATATCAAAAATTATACTCATGCTATTTACATATCGACATAATTAACTGAAAAAAATATTTCTAATTTATCGATAATTATTAATATTAATATTATAACAACACACACCTATATGAAGAGCAACAATGCTGGTGGAATACTGAAAGTTCTTATTAAATTGTT
Organism: Lasioglossum lativentre; assembly: GCA_916610255.1. Classification (NCBI taxonomy): domain Eukaryota; kingdom Metazoa; phylum Arthropoda; class Insecta; order Hymenoptera; family Halictidae; genus Lasioglossum; species Lasioglossum lativentre. The sequence goes on along the minus strand of OU744357.1, from coordinate 10,577,275 downwards.
AATACAGGTAATCTGTTAATCATTTGTACATTTTCGTCTTCAATGAAATTATACGATATGCAACGTAATAAAATCGTCTGGGTCAACTTCGGTAATGTGGACAACAGTATCTCCAGCCCGCCCACTTATGCTCAATGCTTATGCTGGTCACCCGACGATAAATTCATTGCCGTGTAAGTGTTTAATGGGTAGATGATACAGTCTTTGGTGCTAAATATTAAGGACGGTCTTCGTGTAATGGGAGCTGATCGATGGTGGGGACCAGAGTCGCCCGGTCAAGGGAGGGAGCACAAATTGAGGGGAAAAAGTCACGTGACATTATGACACATGCGCGACAGAGACGGAATGCATCACGTGACCGGGCCAAGGCGGAAGCGTGGGGGAATAGCGGCGTAGAAGGGGAAGGTAGAGTGGGGACGCAACTCTTCATCTGGCGACTCTGATTCCACATGAGAAATGAAATCGAGAATAAGAGATTAATTTTTTTAATTTGACGCTTGGGTATCGTAAAAATTGACTTTAAGTAGAGTAAAAAAATTTAACCTGTCGTTAATAACTTCTCGTAGAAAATTATCTAGCTAAAAATTGATGCTATGCTATGGTCACAGGGGCTGCACAAAGATCACGATCTACTGTGCTCGAACAGGTCACGTAATTAACTCGGTAGTAGCACACAGTGAAAAACTATTGGTAATGCTAATTTCACCGAGTTCTCGATATATCGCCTCGACCTCAACGGATAAAGATGTACGCATCTTCACATGGCCGGCGTTGAAACCCGTTTTCGACATTGTGTACCATTATTTTGCTAATGTGAGTTCCCTTTATTATGTAAATGTTTGCTTTTTCAGATCTTTTGTAACCTATCAAACGTGAACATTGCGAAAAGAACTTCTCGGACAACCTGATATAAATAACAATTAAATTCGCAAAGTGTCCTGAGAGGTTCAACTATACCTATATTAATTTCAGGAATTGGCATGGAACCCCTTGAACGGCAACATGCTGTGCATAGGCGGCGGTTTAGGCGACGCATCGCTATCTTTATGGGACATGACCATCATGGACGTAATAAGTTATCGTACAGTTGACTTTTTCGGAACTGTAAACCACCTGGCTTGGAATAAAATCAGTGGAGAGTTGGTCGTCCACTGGTCCTATTACGATGAGGAGGATATTAATATTGAGTATAATATTATGCCAGTTTTGGCGAGTCTCGATCGTGTCGTCGATAAGATCCCAGTGGCTAAGAACGTGGAGATACACTCGGTCCTGTGGAACCCTGATAACTCGCAATTGGGTGCGTAAAATTTTCTTGATCGTACAATGACTCACATATTTCCTCACAGGAAGCTGTTACATTTGTTCCAATTATAATACTTAAACCATTTTACATTTTACACTAAAATTAAGAAAATTACGTCGCAACAGAATTTTACGATTTTATCATAAATTTTAATAATCCTTCGCAATTAATTTCTTTTGTTTCTCTGTTTGTGGTTTAAAAATACTAATAATTGTAGGTGTCTACAATGCCGAGTGTCTGTCAATATGGAACATTTTCGGTGACAATTATCATTATCGTCAGACTTGTAAAAAGCCACAGGTGTTGAAGAAATCCAAAAAGAACACGAGGCAAAGCTGTTTCAGCAGTATCCACCATACTATTCGTTAGACACCATTAACACCAAAAAAGGCAATTTTAATTCTTTACGATTGCTTTCAAATATTGGACATATTCCATTTTTAACTTCTCAAACGTTATATTTACACTTGTTATTTTTTAAACATTTTACGTATTTTGTTTTGTAAATGTCTTTCATAAATATTTTGCAAATCATATTTATGTTTATATTTTAGAATTTATGCTCTTTGATAGAGTTTTTATGTATCTATTTCATTTATTTACGTTCATAGTGAACAGTGATCTATTACATTAGAAATATTGAACATATTCCATTTTTTAACTTTTCGAACGTTATATTTACACATTTTATTTTTTAAACATTTTAAATATTTTGTTTCGTAAATGTCTTGCATGAATATTTTGCAAATCACATTTATATGTATATTTTAGAATTTATGCTCTTTGATAGAGATTTTATGTATCTATTTCATACACTTACTCACAGTGAACTGTAATGTATTATTTTAGAATAATTTAATTTTGTTAATGCATGCAGATAATGCAGAGCCTTGTACATATATTAAAATGCAAAATAAGAAAAACAGTTTTTATCTGCTCCAGATAAATGAGCTAATGTTGATCCAAAATGAGAAAAACGTTGATAAATAAAAATAATTTAAGAAGTAGTGAATTATTCTATACTTTTAAAAAATACAATAAAAAGGAGATGAATTGTTTGTGGTCCACACGAGATGGCCGTCTTGAACGAAAATGGCGACTTTAGTGTGGCGTTAGCCAAATTATGACGACGATTAGGGTAATTATGGTCGAATCGTGCGCAATTGAAATTTTCCCTGGTCGCTTTCGCAACAGGTTTATTGATCGTCGCGAAGATAAGCCATGCTCGTCTTCAGCTGGTACTGTTAACGACTAGATCGACTATCGTCGTAGAGATTTTCACGTCTCGCCACCTTTGGCTATTGCTAATTACGCGAGAAAACGCGATGGTAGGCGCTATTTGCTGGCGTCCGCTCTAATCAAATGGCGTAATTACCATTCTGTATCGGCCTCTACCTGTAATGCTGCCCGGGATACGGCGATTCCAGCTAAACTGTTCACCAAGTTATAGGAAATGCTATCTAAATGCTTCCATTAACCTCACTTTACTTCGAATAAACTTTTGGCGCGAAACTTGAAACTCAAGGGGGGAGTCCCGCGTATCTACATTAGGTTGGACATTAGCTATACTTGGTGAAATTTTTTTTCCGAGATTTTTTCACGCCCCTCCTCCCAAATTGTGTACCCTATTGGGTAAGAAAATAATTCCTCCAAACATACTCATCACATTGAGCACGCAGTTACTTCTATTTCAAAACTTCGCTCTCGATTAGGCACGCCTTTCCGACGTCCGATTGATCTAAAATTTTGGATATATCATTTTTTCATAACGTGGAATAATATTGGGGGAGGGGGCGTGCCCAACATTTTTTGTTCGAAAAATGAGGTCCACCCTAATCTACATACCATACATGTTAGAGAACTCGATTATTTTTTGGTTAAATAATGCTTGTGGGACTCTAAGCCGATCAGTCTTATCCGTGATGTTCCTCGAACGTCCACGAAAATCCAATTAAATATAGCTTGGAACTGGTCAAAACCAGACGAAGTATGATAAATCATGGTCGCCATACAGGTTTTACGGTTGCGGGAAACGTGTTGATGTTAACAAGCCTGCGGCCCTTAAGTAGCTTAATGAAATATTAGCAGATGACGCGAACGTGTTTCCAAAATGACTTTGGTTAATCTAGGAGTGAACGTCACTTGTTAAACAAATTTGCAATATCTTCTTTTCATGTGGCGCATGTCCCCGCGCGGAATCCCGTCGCGCCGCATCCGACAGTTACGGAGATCGAGATTTCGTCCGGATTAAACGGATTCGCGAGGACGCGTTTAATGGTCTCAAATTACCGTCCTCATCTCTCAAGCCCCTTCCTCTATCGAACATAAAATAACTAGAACAGACGTGGTATTATGGCTGACGCTAATGCCATGGTTGCCGCTAATAACGCGCGGTCTGCTCAATGAAAAACCTTGTGACGGGGCTCGTTATGCCGGATCCACACTCGCCGGAACTACTCGCGCGCGACAGTAGTATCTCCTTAACTGTCGCATCGTCGGCTCTGCCGAGCAACAGTTCTGGTAGAGGTGGTACATTCTTTAGAATAGAGAGAATGATAGGTACTGAGGTCATGAAAGATCTACTGAATATAATTAGTGAAAAATTGTTTAAAATTAATATAAATCGGGGAACTGTCTTTTTAAACACTTGAAATAATAGTAGCTCTAAAATATAAATTTCGATCCTTTGTCGACTGGTCACCGTTCGGGAGACGTGATAGGATCGCAAATCCGAATGATCGGTCTCCCGATGATCACTGTCGATGATCGTTATCGCCTCGTGTCGCGCTCCTCCGGTAAAACAGAAACGACAAAAGACAGAGCCGTTCCCCGCGAATAGTGCGTGACACGCGAGTACGTACGTTTCGTTAGTTGCAGAACGTTAATTGGCCAGCCGGATGCTATGTTTATGGTGTAGCGGCCCTCGTAAAACGGTTGCTGATTATTATTAGATATGATCACGCTTAGATCCAACGATATCGCGGTTCGCCTCGACTCGAATGAAATTTATTATTGCCACTGCACCCCGGGAGATTCCAACCAGACTCTCTGCTAGTTATTTATCTTTTTGCTCGCGTACGGGGAGGGAAACTGCTGTGTCAACCGGTGCACCGCCCTCTACCCCCTCCACTCGGACATTTTGTAATCGTGATTTGTGATTCGAATTAAAAGTTCCGACCGGATTTTTACGATGTTGATGGCACAACTAGTTGTCGTGTAAATTGCGCTGTGTAATCAATGAATAGGGTATTTGTTAGAAAAATGTTCGGACAAGACATTGTTAAATAACCACGGTCGTGTTGTGTTCCCTTTTTTATTTCCTATAACTTGTTTCGAAAAATACTTTACGTACAAGCTACCCACATAATGGCGACCAGTATAATGGCCGCCACTGGATATGAATTCAATTGAGCTCTTATGGGACGGATCATGCATAGAAAAATTAGAGAAAACTGTGGTCAACACTGATCTCTGGAAATATTTACAAGAATGATATTAAATCAGAAACAATTGGAAAATTAATTCCCAGAATGCCGAGATTATGCGAAGCAGTAATCAAGGTCATCGGTCGTCAAGGAAAGAGGAGGATGTTGATAAAGCTACGTCTTATTCAATGAAAAGCTCAGCAGAAAGTTGATATGCTTTTGTGCACGGAGCTTGCTACGTAGCAAGATGACTGACAGGGAATATAAAAAGAATTCCCACCGTGAACTCCGCGCAGCACGTGGGCGGGGTCGTATGTTAATTGTGGCAAATCGCAGCGGGCGATGATTTGTTCGTCTAGGATCGTATAAATGGAACTTTTTCGCGAATAACGGTGCTCGGACATGCGAGCATAAGTACAGAGTATAGTGTACGGAGTTGGACACAAATGGGGCATAGTCACAAAAGGGTCCTGACCCCCAAGCATAATGCCCGATCTGAGACTATGAGAAAAGTTTCGTGTTTTCTATACAGGGTGGGTCGGAACAGCAGGGATTGGTTCAGGACATCGAGAAAAAAACGTATGTCCGATATGACATTGCATTTAAGTTACAGCTTTTGTTAGTTTAGCTTAAGTTCACGTGAGTGCGCACAATTTAATCAAATTTAATGGGTCCGACTTATCTTTTACATTGTAAGAATAATTTCACTAGAATCTGTGAACAATCAAAATTACATAATAAATACTTGAGAATTTGTAGATTACGTAGTTATTGAACATAATAACGGTAAAGAGGCAGCGAGCTCACAATGTTGTCCGACTTATTTTTTACATCGTAAGAATAATGTTATTAGAATCTGTGAACAACCAAATTTATATAATAAATATTTGAGAATTTGTAGCTTCTATACTTATGGAACATAATAACGGTAAAGAGGCAGCGAGCTCACAATGTTGTCCGACTTATTTTTTACATTGTAAGAATAATTTTACTAGAATCTGTGCACAACCAAAATTACATAATAAATACTTGCGAATTTGTAGCTTCTGTATTATCGAGCATAATATGTAATGTGTTATACTAATGTATGCTATATGAACCATACACGGTTTAGGGCATAAATAAATAAATAAATAATAGCGGTAAAGAGGCAGCGATTTCTCAAAGTTGTCCGACTTATTTTTTACATTGCAAGAATAATTTTACTAGAATCTGTGCACAACCAAAATTACATAATAAATACTTGAGAATTTGTAGCTTCTGTAGTTATCGAGCATAATAACGGTAAAGAGGCAGGGTGCTCACAATGTTGTCCAATTTAATTTTAAAAATTTTAAGAATAATTTTATTAAAATCTGTGCACAAGCAAAATTACATAATAAATATTTGAGAATTTGTAGCTTCCGTAGTTATGGAACATAATAACGGTAAAGAGGCAGCGAGCTCACAATGTTGTCTGACAGTGTGTAAAATTTTTCAAACAATTTTTTCATCCAGTTATATACGGCGTAGTTTGCATATTGTTGGAGGTTGTCGTTCTCGAATTTCCTTCCGGGAATGATCGTCCCATAAACCGACGAATGTTGTTGTGGGATATGGTGAATTCGGAGCAGATATTGGATTCTATCGCCGGGGCCCGTTCGTATTTCCGCAGGCTGGAATCCGGATACTCGGGCAAAGGACGGCGTGCAGCTGCGCGGACGGAATTCTTCGCATAAATTGTGCATGTACGCGTCTATAAAGGAGCGTGGGCGGTTGGGAGCCGAGTTGGTGGGGTTGCAGACCCCTGTTGCGGGCCCGTGGCCGCGTGTCCGTTGCGCCGCGGATAAATAATCGCGGGAATCTCGGTGCAGATATTACCCGGACGGTGTGGTGAGTGAGACGTAAATGGAGATTCAGCCAGATTCCGCATTGATTTCGATCTGATGCGGGTATCCGTTTGCCACGTGATCCTCAAGCTGCGAGCTGCGAATACGAGCCTGATTGCGCGCTCACGCTAGGGCTCTCGCGGGGGACCGTAACACGGCCCGACGACGCGGCCCGAACAAAACGCTAATACAAGTAGTGCTGCTTTAAATTTGCAAACTTTGCGATCCAGACATCAAACTCTTGCGTTACAGAGTAGCGGTTTCATTTCGACAAAGTACAGTGCCGTACAAAATGATAGGACCCACGATATATTTTCATATCTCGTGTAATTAAAAGAAGAAAATGTGTACAGTTTGTGTTCATGTTTTTCGTTAATAATTCCTAAACGAACCCGCGGAGAATATTCCCGCAAAGGAAAAAGTTACTTCCAATGACCTCGGGAATCACCCCCTTGAAGGAAGTCCAACATTTTTGGTACATCCTAAATATATTTTATAATTAGTCATATGATATCGAAGTTCGTTATTCATCATGATTTCACATATGGTCCAGTTGGTATTCCCGGATATAATTCTTCGAAATTTCAGAGATCCGGTAGGTGGCGCTATCGGTATAGGAAACTTTCAAAATGGCGGGTTCGAAAGAGACCGTAAGGAGAATATGCGAGAAGCGGTTCAATTGTTCGCGAATGGCTCGTTTACGTAAACAGTCGTCCGACGAAACTCGATTTCCATTCGAATTGGCGCGGCGTGTCCCACGCAGGTCGCGTTCGTCACAGCAATGTTTTCTCGTGTAAATCATTCGCGGATTAACATAGCACGCCGGTAACACGAATATGCGAGCCGGCCCTAAAGAGGCGTGCGCGCTTTGCATACGCCGCTGAATCACGTCCCGTTCCATGGTAGCCGTTAAAAGCGCCGTAAATCATGTCACCGGGGGACATGAGTTGTAGGTGGATCTGATTTGGAAGGGAGCACTGTGACAAAACTAAAGAGTGCACTATGCTAAACTGGACGAGCCTAACGAGCACGGGGTTTCAATTGCGCGGATCGCAGCTGCGTGCCCGTTCCTCTTGCGCAATCCCCGGTTCTATCCAAGAGGATACAATGCCTCAGCTCGCGAACAAAAGCATTTAAATGCAATTTATCGAGCGATCAACCCGGCCCGAGGAGTTTCACGGCAATCGGCCGGCTAGGCTCCGGGGTCCGGTAATTATAAAACACTCGGCTTTATGGCAATTCGTGATCCGCGATTCGCAGATTTGAAACGCGCGCCGATATAATCGGCCGGACCTCATTCCGGTTAATTGTGCTCGGCGATTGCACCTACTCGAGATGTGAAATTTGTCACAGGATATTTGGAGGCACACGATCTCGCAGAACGCCGCGCCAAGCCGGTCAAATGCGACAAATGGACTCGCGTCGACGCGCCACGGTGACCTGAACAGATTTAATGCCGTCTGGGAGTACGACATCAGATTTCTCTTCAAGATAGTCGGAAATTAGACAATGGGCCTCCCCGGCTGGCCGAAGCCTTCGGGCGGTTCCGGCTATTCTCGATAGTTACCGGAGCCAGTGGAGGGAGCAGTTTTAGAGAGTAGTCCCAATTTGGGGAGTCCCCCACTTCTCTGGGGTTGCGGTGACCCCGGGAGCTGTGCGTATGTATATGCAAACCTCCCTCCACTTAAGGATGTTCTGGTGGTATACAGGGTATTTCACCTAACTTGACCACCTTATATATGTATATCGCTTATTTTGTATGATAGAAAAAATGTCAGAGGGAAAAAATATTCTGTTCGAAGGCGCCAATACGGTGATAGATTGATTTTTTTCTCAAGGTCATCGTATGTTTTTAAAATGGGACTATATATTTTCACTACAACAGTCGTATAGCTTAGAAAAAAACGAATCCAACGAGGTGCAATATGTTGACCTTCACGTGACCCTTAGCGAGGAAATTATGAAATGTTTGTTAGTAACTTCAGTTACTTTTGACTAATCCATTCACCCGCATAAAAAAGTTGTAAAACGCAACTTTTAGTATTTTCTCTACAATTCCGACCAATTGCAATTTTTGAAAAAATTTCTTTTCATATCCCGTAATAATCTAATTGCTCTAACTTCTCAAAACAGTTCAAATCGTATGGTGCAATATCAAAAAAATTATCGATTTTTTAAGAGCGTCCGAATATTAATGGGAGTTACTGTACGTACTTTCTAATATTAGATTGTTTGTTTAAAAAATTTCTCTTTTCATAAGCAGACTTCTATGGATTCATGGGAAAACTTGAAAGAGTAAAAATATTAGAAAAATCTCAGAACATAAACACATTATATTTACATGATATATAACCATTTAATTTCGCACGAATGACAGATTTTGATAGTTTTGCAGATATAGTATCTTATATTATTGTCGTGGAGTGTATTTCCCTTCGCGATATCTCAAAGCGCACGCCTCGATTATTAAGACGTTAGAGCTGAAATATTGCATCGGAAGGAACTAATTGCTCGCTGTTTCAGCTAGTCACTAATTTATGGCCAACTATCTCGAATTGTAAGTAGTACGTGCTCTGCACCTCTTCTTAAGCTCGCCCCCCCTGCTTCATTGGCAGCGCTGGTGCACACCTGTATTTATCGTCCTCCACCTTTTCACGTCGACCTTTTTCACAACGGGCGAACGATTTCGATGGAAAATTGCAGATGGACGAGATTTGAGGCGTGCAGCTTCGGATCCAGCCGGGAAATCTCGATGGATCAATGCAGAGCCGGCCGGAGGAAGCGATTCAGTTAATTAACTCATCCCGGATCGGTATATCATTGCTGCTTTAAAAGTCGGTACGTGCCACTGTAATTCCTAAGAGTAATCTCGGGTTGCAAACGTCCGTGGAAATGTAACGCTAGAACCTACCTTGCAAGTTAATGCACCGAGAGCAATTAATGTAACTAACAAAACAACGCGGTTCGAAATCACTATGAAATTACTGAATTCCGATATTTATTAATAGACTTGCGGATCTTTATGCAAAATAAAAATTTCTTACCTGAATTGCAACAAACTGGAGTGAAACAGATTTTCTTCCCTATTATGTTTAGTAGGTTGAAAATATGTTCAAAGTCTAATATTCTTGATATTTTAAATTACACCTACTTGTCATAAATGCATAAAATCCGAAATTTATTGATTAATTTGCATATTGATGCTCCTACACCAAATAAAATTGTTTCTATCCATTTCAAGAAATATATATGTTTTCGAGTTTTTTAGGGTAATCGATAAAAGTAAAGATTTTGTTTCTAGCAAAAAGTAATCCTATCAGCACTCGAATGGCGACTCTGAGGCGTCACTAATTAAATCGTACAATTTCATATAGTGTAATGTGAAACTAAGCTGGAGATGTAACAAACGAAATCAAGGAACACGATTCAATACTAATTTTTCCTAAATGTGGATTATAGGTCGTTAGAAAAATGTCGAACGCAGTTGAACGACCGATCAGCTAGTGGAATGATAATGTGACTGCACCTTCAAGTACGAGTAAGTACTTTTATAACTCCAACGTAATGAAAACTTAATAATACGTAATAATAATTAATAATACATAATTATGCATACACGATCAAGCTGTGATCACGCTGCTCATCAGAAGAGTTGTTTCTATTACGCGGAAACGTTTATGCAAATTGCTGTGCGATCAGAGTTGTCAATCTACCCCGTCGACATTTTTCCTTAATTGTAATTAAGCCTCTTAGCATGATCACCTAATACTTAAAACGTCATAACTGAACGTAGCCTAACCTCCTTTTTCTCAGTGCTGACCTCTACGACCGATATCGATAAATAAACGAGTCTAGCAACTCATGCTAATTGTAATTATCATTACATAGGGGTGGTGGTTGGGTTGTGAGACGAGTTTTGTTTTTGGACTGTAACTTTTTGCTTGATGAAGATATCGAAGAGTTTTATATACCGTTGGAAAGGTGAAGGAAATACGCAACTTTTATACGCAAAATGTTTAGTGATTTGATCAACAAGTAAGATTTTATGGCCAATTTTCCGAGGACATGTTTTTTGGCTTCCTGAAAAAAGTGGTTGGGTTGTGAGACACACGAAAAAATCAACTAAAAGTGGTAAAATATAAAGTAAAACCCATGTAACTTTAAGCAAAAATGAATTTTTATTTATTTTAAAGACATTAAGTGGTCAAACAAGTTAAGAAAGAATGGAAAAAAATTGAAAAAAAGCAAAGAATGGCGAAGACAAGTTAAAAAAAATGTATAATGAATGAAAGGATTCAATAATCATCTTCCTCTTCGTCATCCAAGTCGCTATCACAATGTTTGCCTTTCTTCTCCAGCAAATGATCTAAACTTGGTTTAGAAATGATTTTCTTGGAGTTGACATGACTATAAATTCAAAAAATATACCAAAACAAACATTAAATGACAAATAAACACTTAATTCTAACACAAACAACGATATTTGACAGTTCTAGTTCGTTTCTATAGTACAAAAAACTAGTGTCTCACAACCCAACCACTATGGTGTCTCATAACCTAACCATGATGCCATTCCGAATGTTACAGAAAAAAAACTGTGTTTGTCGTATATGCGCAAAACTCAATATTTCATCGTAAAATATAAGGAAAACACTAAATGAAAATGCATCACACTCACCTTTTTCAATTGATTCACTCAACAAAATAATGTTTTTAAAAAAATGAGTAAAAGTATTGGAAATTGATTTTTACACACGATGTCCGTATCTAATACAAGCAACACGTCTATACACCTCGGTGCTAGCACAAAAACTAGCAGACGTCAAAACAAAAATTTGACAGCTGACGGATTGGAATTATCGCGATTCCGCGATGGATAAAAACGACTGTCTCACAACCCAACCACCTCCACTATTATTTATTCCTATAATTATCAAATACGTCAGATTTTGTGTATATCATTTTTTCACATTATTACACACGTAATGGAAATATTCGAGGTGGTGGAGGTGATCGAGCCACCCTGTATACGCGTTTCACATTCAAAGAGTGAAAATAATAATAATTCTATAAATAACTAAATCTTCCATTTCATTAGATTGTGTACTGAATAAAACTGAAGCGTAATGTTGCGCATGTAAAACGTCTTGCAGCTGCAATTCTGGCGTAAGTTGCGTACAAGTTTCAGATGCTATATAGTCGCATAAACATCGTCCGGCCTTTTTCAAGACCATTTAAATGCATTGGCCGATTCATTAAAATACTGAACGGGTAATCTAGAGACGATCGTTCATCATAATTTTTCGCTTGCGCCCTCTGTATCCCCTAGTACGCGGCGCGGCGCGGCGCGGCGGGCTCGCATAACCGGTGGCTTCTTGCGAGCATGGTCCCCGTAATTGAATCACTGTGGAACATTCTGCGAGTGCATGCGCTGCAAAACGCGTGGAACAGGATTCTAATCGATCTCCCGGACGATGTCCATCGAAACCCTAACTCACCCGGGCGTCTCTGTAAATCGTTACTGTTGCAAATACTCAATTACGCTTCGCCAAATTAATTAATTCGAGAACAAGAGCAAAACTGAATATTGTACCTGATAGATTATCGATGCTGATAATTCCAGCGAAACACGCTTCAAACAAAAGTTCAATAATCTCATGGTGAGGACATCGATATAATTAACATTTCTGTCGGTGACTCTGTAGAGGACATTTAGAGGACAACTTTTATTTCATTGTTCTTTATTATTATTTCTACATCCATCGGCGCAAAAAACACGAGAAATTAATCTTCTGACAAACTGAAAAACTATTCGCATCAAATCGTACACATCGCTCGAATCCATTCACCGTTCAAACATTTTTCAAAGCGGGCCTCTAAAAAATAATTTTCTCGAATCGATTGACGCAATCGGCACACCCAGTATATTTTGTACGCAGCTGGAAAAGCAGCTATACTCAGTTTTGAGCCGAGTTCATCTAGTTTGTTTATGACAACCGCATTTTATTAAAGCTAATGTTAGTTCGCCGGTAGCAAGATTCCGCGGATTGCGTAATATTTCTCCGAACAAGCTCGACTCATTAACGACGCGTTCTTTTCACTCGGTATATTTTAATTAACGAGTATATATGTGTCGCCTTGTAATTTGTTGGCCACTGTAAATGGCTCCGGGCCAGTTAGCGTCATTGCTACCCGCCAATGAGTTCACTTTGACGCCGTGTGTAACGGGTGATTATGAAACGTCAAATCGCAAAAATCTCGGCGATTTATGCCGGGACTGGACACCCGGTGGCTGCGCCGATATATCCACGCTCCGCGCTCGAACGGATATCATAATTAAAACTAACAAATTAACGCTAAATTATTAATTAAAGCGCGGGGAAGTTTATGGGCCAATCTGTCATGCTTAATGAGCCGACGCGCGGCGCGCAAGTTTTTTTTTATCCTCCACCTCCAACCCCCCTACCTACCGCTGATTTTTTTCACAATTACTGGTACGGCATGCAGTCAACATTCATCCAGTAATTTACTAGCGAAGTGCAACCAGAAAGGAATGCGCGTTTGATCCTTGCTGCTCGCGGACCTGTAGTCGTTTCTCTTTTCCAGCGATTTAACGTGTGGGTTCCGATAACTGTCCGAGTGAATGCACAGGTGGACAAAATTATTGCGAGGTTAATAGGTTGTGGAGCAACGCACGAAATATACTTTATTCTATGGAAATATAAATCTGAGAGGAAATATACAAATGCAATACAAATCAATAGAAATCCGAGAGGATATGAGAGTGCTCACTAGGGTGGGCCTTATTTATCGACCAAAGGATTTTGGGCACGCCCCCCACCCCAATATTGTTCCATGTCATGAAAAAATGATATATCCAAAATTTTAGATCAATCGGACGTCGCGCGTCGGGAAGGCGGGCCTCATCGAGCGCGAAGGTGAAGAGTAAACCTTATTTTTTTATTAAAAAATTTCGGGTACGCCCCCCCCCCCTCCCCAATATTGTTCCATGTTATGTCCCATGTCCAAAATTTTAGATCAATCGGACGTCGGAAAGGCGTACCTAATCGAGCGCGAAGTTTTGAAATAGAAGTAACTGCGCGCTCAATGTGACGAGTATACTGAAAATTCAAGTTAAATATTTTAAGCCTCCAAAAATATTATAATTCCTTACATGCACTCAAGTATATGTGTACTTTGTACGAATTAAGATTATTTCACAGTAATTAGCCTGTCCAATTTCTAATATATTGACCTACGCATGCATGTCCTAAACCTAATAGTTAACGAGATATTATTGAAATAATTTCTAATACGTAGCTATTACAACTGATGTCCCTCATCTAGAATATGGTGAGTACATATGGACAATCATTTCGAGAATATCTCGTTAACTATTAGATCAAGGACATATGAAGGTCAATCCATTTTTACGCACAATTCTGTACTCTATCGATTCATGATACAAAATGTAGGTCTTTCCATTTAAAGACCTCAAGGTGACCTTGAAATCTCCGAAAAACCTTCGCGCACATAAAAACTGTTTATATCACAATATTTCCCCCTCTATGCCATACAACTTTTGTATATATAATTTTTTTATATTGTTACAAGTAACAAAGTGGACAAAGATACTTCCCCACCCTGTATCTCACGGACACCATAGCGCGATTCTACACCCCTGATTTAGTCGAAAATGCCATAAGGAACCCCCCGAAAAATTGACCTTGAATGTGAAAAACGAGGTAAAATAAAAACCAAAATTTTTTTCAGTAGAACACGATTAACCCTCATCCACACGACGTGGTACCCGGGTACCTGTTTCAAATTCATTTACATAATATAAAAAATTACCCGTGTGGATGAGGGTTAAAAAGAAAAAATTTCAGATTTCTTTTTTACCTTGTTTTTCCACGTTCAAGGTCAATTTTTCGAGGGGTCCTTACGTCATTTTCGACTAAATCGGAGGTGTTCCCAGGTCTCGGAATTGTATAATTGTTCATTGTCGTCCAAAGGAAAAGTGTGCCGGCCAGAATCACGGAAACCGGACAGCAGGAAGGACCGACCATTTCTAACGTTCTACTAAAATGGCTATTATCGCCGGCGAGCATAATGAAGTTATACTGAAAGGCTCACGAGCGGCTTTTCCGGCGACCGTGCGACGTACGCGGTAAGAAAGGATGAATTCCTATATTGCGGGCGAAATCACTGGAATTGCTTTCTTATGGGTTTCCTGCGAACAGTTGCTATTACTTTCGCGTTATTAGTTATTCTGTTAGTGGGAGGAGCGAGTGAGTTTCGAAAGCACCTCGCGTGCATCGATTTAACTTGGATACCGGTATCCCGTAACGACTTCCTGTCGTAACCACTACCAGTTTCTAGCCGCAACCACCTGTATATCACGGCGCTGTACACAGTACGGTGTACTGTGGGCATTATAAAAAAAAAAAAAACGGCCAAATTCGACGTTTTCTATCGTTTCGTTTCGGCGAAGCTGAATATTTTCTCGACTTCGCGCGGTAGAATAAAACGTTACCGGTACGATACCGGTGGCGAGATACGATACCCGAAGCGCAGTTTGATCCAGAAGGAGGTGAGACAACGTCATGATTCAAAGTGGATATTCCGCACGGCGCGATTAATCCGAGAATTTATCGCGATCCTCGCCCGTTGCTCCGGGCTGAAATAAAGTTTCACCGCGATCGTGGAGGCGCATGCGATATCTTTCTAGCGGTAATGAGAAACCGCCTTAGGTGCGGCATCGACACCGGGTTACCTGCACGTGTATCCGAACGAGTCAGTTCGAACGTTAATCGCCAACAATGTTTTACAATTCCGAATATTTCAATCGGCCGGCCAGATGGCGAGAGGATATATGTGACCGCGAGAAGCACAGAACCATAGTTGATGTTTCACGCATTGCTTGCTCTCTACCCTAAGCTCCGTACTTTCTGCTCCTTTTATCAGTTTTCGTATCGGCGCATGCATAATTTCGATTTTTCTGCGACACCCGTTTCACTAGACACGTTTCCAGAATGTCTAATCATTATTCGCTCGGATGGATTGTTCTCTTGTATTATTTTCAACTAAAATTATTTCAAAAAGAAATTATTATTATTTCAACAATAAGATTATTATTAGCAATTATCATTTCGCATAAAAATCCACTGGCTAGTTTTTTCAACTCATTAGAATTATTTCAAAAGGAAATAATGATTATTTTAATAAGATAATGATGAACAGTTACTATTTTAACGATAAGAGAATTACTAACAATTATTATTGTAACAATGAAATCATTATTAGCTATTACTATTTTGCATAAAACTCGGCAGTCTAGTTTGTTCAACTAATTAGAATTATTTAAAAAGGAAATAATTGTTATTTCAATAATAAGATAACGTTGAACAGTTATTATTTTAACGATAAGATAATTATGTACAATTATTATTTTCACAATTAAATAATTATTATTTTGCATAAAACTCGGCAGTCTAGTTATAATCAAATGCGAAACTAACAAAACGATGACTCAAACTCTAACTTTTCACGTGCATCATGTCATGCGATACCTTGTTTTGATCAATGCCCCTGATATCTATTGCAAATACACGATTTTGACAGACTGTCACTCTCTCGAAATTATTTTGTTATTGATCATCTCAATTTTTATCTATTCACTGCAATTTCTCTGCTCCAGTGAGCAACATCGCGTCGATTAAACAAGGCTGATATGTAATCCGAGTAAGAGTAGCAGTGGCACATAGAAATGGTACCGCAGAAACCGTGCAGTTCCACTGTATGTACATGTCCACAAGAGGAATTCAGATTTTATCGTTTCATGCGTGGTTACACTTGTCGCTGAAGTCTCTTCGATATTCTCAATATTTATTATGTTGATGCTGACGCGGGAAGCTCCAACGTGAAAAGTAGTAAACGAGATCGTGGAAACGTGAACAAGTTACCTTCGTCCGGTCTGCAACTTTGCTGAACCATAATATTTAACGTAACCGTGATTCCGACCACATTCCTCAGCATTCGACGCCATATTGTATCGGTCGTGAGACAACGAGATCCTTTAAGAAGACAGGCTTCTGTAATGCGTATACAGCGATATTAAAACTTGAAAAATTAATTTTTTATAATTATTGGTCTTGATAATTTTTTACGAACATTTAAAAAATAAGTTCATATAAATATTTGCATAATCACAAAAGTTATAAAACTGGATGTAAACGGCGTTATAGGCTGTGGGAAATATATCATTTCAAACTTTAACTCTTGATAAAATTATTAATTATATTCAGAAGTTAAAATGCTCATATTTATTTTATATTTATATTGATGATATTCATTAAATTATTTTCAGAAGGAACTTTTTGACATTAATTAATTATTAATATTGATGAAGTATGAGGATCGAATGATTTAGGTACTAATATGACTGCTTTGAGAAAGGTAATTAATCATATGCATTGCAAGATTTGTGTTAATAAATTGAGAAATAGCTGATTGTGAGACAGATTGAAGATTTTTCACACATATGTACCGTTTACAATAATATGATAATATACCGGGTGTCCCGTTTGAAGCTTCGCAATTCTCCAAACTATAGTTCGTTGTAAAAATATTTCAAATAAAATTTACTCGTGTTTTTACTGAGATTTCAATCATTTTTGAGGAAAAATATCTTACGAGAAAATACGCAATGTTCTTCGAAAAAAGAAGCTGCAAAATGTGTACCATTTTTTCCCGTACTATTATGTTTCTCACGAAATGACCGCAGGTTAAATATGGAAAATTTTTCCATTTAAACGCTTTTCCGTTGCAATATTACTGGAAAACGTTACAACAATTTTCCAAGATTTAAATCTTCAGGAAACCCGTTCGATAAGCCACAATTATAAATATTTATGAAGGTACGCGGACGGAATGCTTCGCAACGACTACTTTGACCGTGGCAATCAATCATAAGCTTTGCAACCGTGTAATCTCATGAACATTATACGGAATACATATTATCTGTCTCGCTTGTTTACCGTAAAAAATGTCACGGAGAATGTATCATAATCTGTTGTAGGAATCAATTGTGTCAATCGATGAAAGTCAACCGACGTACAGTGACTCCCACTAATATTCTTAAAACGACGATAACTTTTTTAATATTCGACCATACAACTTGGATTTTTTTGAGAAGTTAGAGAAATTAGTTTACTACATGATGTGAAAAGAAATTTTTTCAAAAATTGCAATTGGCCGGAATTGTAGAGAATATACTAAAAGTTTCATTTTACAAGTCTTTTATGTGGATTTATCAACCGATTTCGATGAAACTTTTACAATCCATTTAATTGGCACCGATCTATACAAAACATATTTTTTAAATTTTCAATATAGACCCACATAAAAAAAGTGGTCAAATGCAACTTTTAGTATTTTCTCTACAATTCCGACCAATTGCAATTTTTGAAAAAAATTCTTTTCATATCCCGTAATAATCTAATTGCTCTAACTTCTCAAAAAAGTTCAAATTGTATAGTTCAGTATCAAAAAAGTTATGGTTTTTTTAATTGCGTCCGAATATTAATGGGAGTCACTGTATGTCAGTCCAAAAAATACAAAAGGTGATTAGCTGTATATTCTGTTTACATATGTATATTCTGTTTACATGTATATTCTGTTTACATGTATATTCTGTTTACATGTATATTCTGTTTACATGTATATTCTGTTTACATGTATATTCTGTTTACATGTATATTCTGTTTACATGTATATTCTGTTTACATGTATATTCTGCTTACATGTATATTCTGTTTACATGTAGATTCTGTTTACATGTATATTCTGTTTACATATGTATATTCTGTTTACATGTATATTCTCAATTTGCCAACATAACATTGTGGGTAATATCAACATTAACTGTGACTATTGCATTGCCCGATCAATTTTAGTCGCCTTTTTGCACGTTCAGTTTTTAGAAAATTTAATAAATGCAAAAATTGTCTTGCTTTTCATTTTGTCTTTTGTTTACCGTTGAATGTTTAAACAGTGGCGTTGCAGTAGACATTGTGTTGGACTTTGTTGTACAATTTGCATGGTTGTTTCATTGACGGTTTTGATTAATTGCTATAGTAAGTTGTTGCTGCAGCAGGACAATTAATTTATTCAATAATTTCCCACAGAATCTTGTTATTATTATAGCACATAGAAATGTGAAAAAATCTGCACGGAGAAACATTGAAAAATCAATTTGAAACGGATCTAAGATTTTCGATCAGTTCCGAGACCGTGGCTGAGGCGATCGATAGATCTGGCGGGCGATTCCGCGTGCCATAAATCCCGGTCGGCACGCGATCCAGCATTTATCAACCGGGGCAACGAAAGTGCGGGACAGTGTTGTACGTCTGAATACAAAATCGCGCAAGGTGGCTGCAAACGAGGCGGCCGGGGCCGGGGCGCCGGAATGTGGATACCATCTGCTCGTTCGTTCTTTATCGCGCGCATATTATGTGCCACTCGGGCAACTAATCTTCCCGTCGACCCTTCGGTACCGGCAACGAGCTTCGGGATTAGGATTCGAGTCACGGTGCTCAAGATATCCCATCGAGACTCGCATTATTGTTCGCTGATCGATCGGTCGCGAGCAACGCCGCGGTCCTGAAACACGTGCCACGGGGATCCTCCTCCGAATCCACTCTGTTTTCCACGGCGCACACTGGTCCACTCGCCCGATCTAGCTGTTCATTAACCCTTAGCACTCGGATGGCACCACTGAAAATTGCTATGCCATTCTTAAAAATATTGTTCACATTATTATTTTTGTTCGTGTTTAATAAACTACTAGATATTTACATATCACATGACATACTCTATCAATTCCATATGCAAAAAATAAACAAAAATTGTATAGAATGGAAACATTATAGAATGGAGAAATTTTTCGTTTTTGAGTTAAAATAGTTCCGAGTGCGAAGGGTTAATATTTTAGCACTATTTGAAAGTTTAAAGGTATAATAATTTAGGTCGTTGGATTCGTTTTGATATCGGCTACAATATTATGAAGTCAAGGTAACTTTAATTATATTTATGCATTAAAAATTTCTTTTTTAATTCTTTGGATTGAAATTTGTACACTGCTGAATGTTGATTAAGTTTTATTTAAAACATTGTTTTCTCAGATTATCGGAAGTGTCTGATAAATCAGGTTCAGGTTTTAAATAAACAAAATAATCGATCATTTTTTAAGTATTTTATAAACAAAATAATTAAAAATATTTTATTCAAAACTGTGCAAAAAAACAATAATATTAATTAGAAAAAACAAAAATATAATTTTTATAATCAAAAATAACAATTGACATTACATCACATTGAGAAATCATTATTGTTAACATCTTTCATTTTTTTGAGTACGTGGACCAGTGTGGGGCGTGGCCATTTTCTTCGTGCATCCGAACATTGTCACTTCTTGGTTATCTGCGAATTTTTACCTTTAATTCTATCCTTCAAGATTATTCTATAACAAATAAGTGTTCGGATAAGAGAGAGCCTGTCTTACAGGTCCGATCCTACTCCAGTGACCCCTAGGTTGCCGTCCTGGCCTAATCAAGCTGCGGCGCTTAGGGTAAATCGTCGAACAACATGACTACAACTAGTGGCGAGGTCCTGATCGCTATCTCAAGATCAAGGACGTCCACCTACGCTCTCCTGTGTACCGCTACCATCAAATTCGTGACTCCCAGCGCAGAGTCATCCTGGTGGGAGCTACTTTTACCTTCCTAATTAATTCCTTTTTAATTACATACCACAAGGAAAAAAGTGTCGGAACGTAATCCTTGTTGACGATCTGCCAAACACTGCCTGCGACCGTTTTCAGAGACCGCGAGCCTAGGGACAACAAACAATTCTATTTGCCAAAATCCGTAGTCTACTAATAATAGTGTTGAAGTAGAGACTTGAAGAACTATCCTAGAATTTTTTCAGATTTTTTTAAATCGAGAACAGCCAAAAAGAATATCCCTGGATGTAAACGATCCAGTGTGTCCATTAGGGTGGACCTTAGCTATACTTGGTAAAATTTTTTTTGCGAGATTTTTTTCACGCCCCCCCCCCCAAATTGTGCTATTAGGTAAGAAAATAAATCCTACAAAAGTTGAAGTTGATCAGATAAGAGGAAGGCGTGCTTCATTGACGTTGAAGTTGTGAAAAACATGAAACTTTGTAGGAATGGGAATATTTGAAGGAAAGACTTTTTATTACGACTAAATGTTCCTCTTGTGTCAAAATATTGATTATAATAGTACCAAAATGTAATATTTTCAATAGAACAATTAACTAATTATCATATTTTTATAAATAATTATGCCAAATTTTATGTATTTTATTGAAAGTACCAATTCTTTTACTTGTATTCTTATACTAATTTAAAAAGTAGAGAAATTAACGTTCGACATAAATATGTTATATTCAATCAGAGCATAATATTTTTAACCGGATGTGCTTTGCGAAAACGGACTTGTTAGCGGGGATTAATGTGAAATAATCTTAATTCGTACAAAGTCCACTTGTACTTGAGTGCATGTAAGGAATTATAATATTTTTGGAGGTTTAAAATATTTAACTTGAATTTTCAGTATACTCATCACATTGAGCGCGCAGTTACTTCTATTTCAAAACTTCCCGCTCGATTAGGCACGTCTTCCCGACGTCCGATTGATCTAAAACTTTGGATATATCATTTTTTCATGACATGGAACAATATTGGCGTGGGGGGCGTGCCCAAAATTTTTTGGTCGAACAATAAGGTCCACCCCTTGTCCATGCAGGATGAAGATTCCAAGAAAATGCAGAAAAAAGTTGATTTTCTGAAAGTTCCAAATCAGAAGACCCCTTAACACCTTCACAGAGGTACCGTTTCATTTCAACAAAGAAATAATAGTCAGCTTTTGGTTTTAGAAAATACGTGAGAGTGAACACGTCAATGACGTCAAATCCGAACAGTCCATGATTCCATGGACTATGCAGCGTGGACATTTGAATTTCGCGGGTGAAATTGCTGAAGAACGATTCAGCGAACGACCGGAGTGGGCATCGAGAGGGATTGGACATTTCTTAGGATCGGCTCGCATTCCTTCGGGGATTTTTCCGGGGATCGGAGAAGTAACGGGCCGGTCGCTGGCAT
This sequence comes from Lasioglossum lativentre, assembly GCA_916610255.1. NCBI lineage: Eukaryota > Metazoa > Arthropoda > Insecta > Hymenoptera > Halictidae > Lasioglossum > Lasioglossum lativentre. The sequence goes on along the minus strand of OU744357.1, from coordinate 10,555,489 downwards.
AATTAATTCTTCCGGGGCTTGGGAGGGGCAGGGGGGTTGTCGAGGGCTCCCAGGTGGCCTGTGCCGACACGGCTCTTCCGGCGACCTGGCAGACGCGGGTCTCTCTGAAAAAGTCGAATCCACCGTGGTCCGGCGCGCCAACAGAGAGCAGAGGTTGTACCATCTACGGGGCCCCTTTGTGGGGCCCGCGCCGCCACACCTGCGCCAATGTACTCAGCAACCATTGCCACCATCCACGGGACGTGGACATCGGTCCGAGTATATAGGGCCCCATATAGGTACACAGGAATGCCTCCAGGAAGTCGATTCCCCGGACGGCTGACATCGCGAAAAACCAGAGCGAATACGCGACGCTAGCGGACCGAGATGCGGGAGGCTGATCCGGAGAGCCGGTCTTTCAATTGTCCGGAGATTTTGAAGCTAACGAGGGACAGAATGATCCACCAAACACTCTACAGTCTCTACCGGCTGAATTATTTTTCTTTCAAGTCAGTCATTTCAAAACCAGCTACTAAAAAAAACTGTATTTTGTCGTAATGACGTAATTACTTAAGGGGGACGTTCAAAAGAAAAATTTTTTTTTGCACAAATTGCTTCTGTAACATTCCTAGAATATGCAGGTGAAAGGATATTTCGATATTCGAAGTCGTTCGACTGTTATAAACGTAGAACGGAGCAGCTGTTTGCCTAATTATGATTAAAGTTATTAATAAATGACCAGTGAAATATCAATCAGTTGGACATTAATTTGTGCTCGAAAAAAAGTGCATTCGAATCAACGTGCACTTCGGAAATCGAGTACAACAGTTTATAATAAAATCGAGAAGAGTTTTATTTAAGTATGTACACGTTGGCGAGTTATACAGGGTGTTCATTTGAAAACTTTCCAGCCGAATATCTCTAAAAATATGAAAGATATTAAAAAAGTGTAAAACACGTGTTCAAGGACTTCGAGGGGGAAAGGGGGGGGGGGGAAGTGCGCGGATAAAAAAAAAGTATCCTACGAAAATTATTGGTCTTTTTACGTACAATAAGATCCCATAATAAAAAATATATGTTTCCATTTGAAAAAACAAAGTTGACCTTCAAATGACCTTGAAAACGCCATCTTTCATATTTTTCGAGATATTCGGCTGGAAAGTTTTCAAATGAACACCCTCTGTATATGTAGTTTTTGAGAGGAAAATGTGGAAGGGAGAAACGTTTGCTATGGAAAGGATGACGTGTAAGAGACAAAGTCTAAGGGTCTGTTTGATCCTGACGATTCAAGTGTTTTGGCTGACGTGTCTATTGCATAATTATCGTGATGCGTTGGCGTTTAACTAGGGCCTAGAGTTATCGGGTATACAACGCTATTAAAAGAATTCTTTCGCAGCACGATAAAATCTTGTCTGTTGAATAATGTAGTTATAAAATTGCAAAGTTACTCGTTTATTGCCTTCTCGGTGATCGTTGTCGAGGGGCGGCTTGTAAAAAGGAAAATGTCCTCGTCCTGCTACAGATATAGCCGCTTGAACGTATGATAATATCGCTGCCGGGTATCCACCATCTTCGTGTACGATGCGACAAACGGGATGGCCAGGAAATGTCAACGAATGACTGTGCACTTGTCGCAAAGATCAAATGTATCCTGTTTTACAACGTATGGAGACGCGCGCGTGCAACAATGTGCCGATACGACGGACGAGAGTTCCTCGGCCTACGTCACGTCGCGTGAAAGCGCTGAGATAGACCTTTTATTACTTTGCAAAATGAGAACCGTACTGCATCATCATTGTACCCGTTTGTACTATTAATATCGCAGAATTAATTGGAAGTAATATTCGTCACGAAGAGAAGTCGTTTTTTTATACAGTGACTCTCACTAATATTCGGACACTCTTAAAAAGACGATAACTTTCTTAACCCTTTGCGCTCGAAGCTATTTTAATTAAAAAACGAAAGATTTTTCCATTCTAGAATATTTCCATTCTATATAATTTTTTTTTGCATATGAAACTGATAGAATATCTCGTGTAATATGTAAATATGTAGTAGTTTATAAAATACTAACAACAATAATAATGTGTACAATATTTTTAAGAATCGCATAGCAGTTTTTAGTGGTGCCTCAGAGTCGCCATCCGAGTGCTAAGGGTTAATATTCGACCATACAACTTGGATTTTTTTTAAGAAGTGAGAACAATCGGTTTTGTTGCGAAAAGAATTTTTGAAAAAATTGCAATTGGTCGGAATTGCAGAGAAAATACGAAAATATTTTGAAAATTTCATTAAAATCGGTCATCGTTGCAACGAGCTACAAACGTTTATATATGATAAAAATTACCATTTTTCACGATTTTCAAGGATTCATATATCTTTCAATGCTTGTCGTTTTCTCCCACATCAACCGATTTCGATGAAATTGTTACAATGCATATAATTGACACAGATCTACAAAACATACTTTTTAAATTTTCAATTTAGACCCACATAAAAAACTTGTAAAATGTGACTTTTAGTACCTATTATTTTCTCTACAATTCCGACCAAATCCAATTTTTTTAAAAAATTCTTTTCACATCATGTAGTAAACTAATTGCTCCAACTTCTCACAACAGTTCAAATCGTGTGGTCCCATATAAAAAAAGTTATCGTTTTTTTAAGAGCGTCCGAATATTAATGGGAGTCACTGTACCAACTGGAAGCAGACAAATTTTAAGAGTATAATTAACGGAGAAACCTTGTTGGCAATTTTTGTTTCTTCTCTTGTACTAAGCAATTGCTGGCGCTGCAAGCGACTACGGATCTCTATATTAACAAGCTGCAAATGCATATTAACGAGGAACAAAAAAAAAAAGTAGAGTAAACAGCCATGTCATAGTGAAAGGGATTAACGTGCGGACGAAATTTCGCATTAAAACAACAAATTGAAGGCAAAGGATAAAAATCGAGGGTAATGACTATAAGTCGGTAGCTACGGTGGCTAAAAGGTTGGCGACCAGGAAATCTTTTTTGATGTTCGCCGATGGTTCCGCGAGCACGCACGAATGACATGCCGGCGATTAATGCTTATCATATTTCAATCAAAGTATGCGGTCGCCCGGTAATTGCCCAACCGAGTGACTGTGCAAGCTGTGGCCATCGTTTCAATTGGCAGATTATTTTTGCGCTCGGGTTTTTTTCCATCGAGATATGGTTCAAGTGTATTAGTCGATTAACGGGAAGAACGAGGAAGCAATCGGCCGAGCGAGCGAAATGAGCAATTATCGATCATTAGATAATTAACAACGTCGCTTCCCGATCGTATCTGAATGGGGCTGTATGATTCCGGAAGGTCGGTTTTACTGATCCCTTGTTCTGATCCAGCCCTGGCAAGCCTACCAAACGATTCTGCGCTCTCACTGTCTGTCGCTGGCGTATCAACACTTTCCAATCGGTTGTCATCGTACGTTGTCTGCCCCCATCGAGATTAGCTGTGAATATCTGCGTGGACACCGACGGGAAGCTTTGATCATTCTCTTTATACGCGCTGAGGAGAGGGTAGGAGTATCAGATAGGGCAGAAATATGAGACTTATTATTATATAGGATTTGCATACGAAATTTTTCAAATGACCTTTACGAAGCTTCTCAAGGTCAAACAAATACGATCATCGTATTTGTCCGAGACATTTTCTTTATACCGCTTGTATTTTCTAAGTTGTTATGACCTGAGGATTGTTCGATTTTTAATGTTGACTTCGTAACTTATAGAAATTAACTATAGATACACCTCGAGCGGCAAAGGTGTATTGTTGTAGAATACCAACTACTGTAATTTCGAGGATGTGAATAATAAAGATAGACTCTAATGTATTAACCCTTTGCACTCGGAGCTATTTTAACTGAAAAACGAAAGATTTTTCCATTCTGGAATATTTCCATTGTATACAATTTTTTTCAATTTTGGCATATGAAACTGATATAATATCTCCTGTTACATGTAAATGTCTAGTAGTTAGTAAATGCGAACAAAAATAATAATGTGAACAATATTTTTTAGAATGGCATAGCAATTTTCAGTGGTGCCTCAGAGTCGGACCATTTTGTCAACACGCGTCTAGGTCGCGCTCTGATTGGTCCCTGTTTTTCGTTAGTAACTCCTGAACGAACCCGCGGCGGACATTTTGGAAACGGAAAATTTTGCTTCGAATGACCTAAGAAACCACTCGTTTCAGGGAGTTGAAGGAATTTTGGGACACCCTGTAGACAGAGACAGAGCTTACCCAGGTTTAGCATGGAACAGAACCTATACCCATATTTAGCATGTTAAAAGTGTGTATATATTCTGTCCCATGCTGAACCTGGGTATGCTACAGGGTGTCACAATATTATACAGGGTGGGGCAATCCTATAATTGGAAAAGGAAAATTGTGCTTTGAATGACCTAAGGAACCGCTCATTTGAGTGAGGTCTAAACGATAGTGAGGGCCACGTACTACTTCTGATTAGATTTGGATTCTTGAAATTTATGCAATTCGCTGCATCGTCAAAAGAGCCCTAGTTCTTTTCAATTTTGATTAAACCCTTTGTTCTCACGAATAAGCCCTCTGTTCCAGCACACATCTCCGAAAGGGTCAAGAGTGACAAACGGAAACGTCTGGACACGTAACAAAGGCATGGAATTTTATCGAGAAAACGGGCTTTTTGACGAACCGTGCGATGCATCGGCGGATCCAATCAAGCGACAATTCACGGAACAAAAACGAAACACTCATCGACAGGCTTGCATCTTGATCCTGGACACTAGCCTCCGCAGTTTATGCAACGGCGCGCACACCTCGAGAGCAAGCCGAGAGAATAGCCCGGGCCCTTGATCGCGATCTTCGCCCGGCGTGTATCTCACACCGGTTAGGAGTCTATTCTTCAGCAGAACGCAACGAAGATCTCAAGATAGCTTTGTGCCGACCGAGTGCGTAGCCTCTTGACTTGAGTTACAACTGGTTGAGGTTTCAGCCGGGCCCTGCCCTCTAGAGAACTGACCGACCACCTGTGAAATCACGTTGACCTTCCGTGTTATTAAATCTAATCGCGTCTTCTTCTAAGCTGTCACGAACGACTACCCGTAACAGTAACATTTCATTATTTTCGGTGGTTTTAGAGCGACATCATTTATATTTTCACAGTATCAGTGTATAGTAGCGATACCCATTTCACGTGTATTGATAATACAGGGTGTTCACGCTATTACTAGCCAGCGTTTTTCTTGTGAATAGTAAATATTAGGAAAAAATGAAAGAGGAAAGAGTAGTACTGTTTTTTATATAATTTTTTTGTGTTTATACTATTTTGTTAGATATGAAGGTGACCTTCAATTTTTAAAATGGAATGCTGTATATTTTTTTTATCACATGAAAGCGTGTGTCTTAGACGAATTCATCCGTATACTGCACAATTTTATTTGCTGGATCAGATTGTTGAAATAGAAATATTTTATTTTCTGAATCAAATGGTTGAAATAGAAATATTTTATTTTAAGGTTCAGATTGTTCCTTTTGTAATAATTTTAAGACATTTAATGTATGACATCCTTGTATAGTTCTTTCTCGGACAATGTCGCGTCATCATTGGTATAAAATTAATAGTAAAATTGAAATATTAAATAGTATAAAATAAAAATTAGAAGAGTTAAATCAAAGAATTACTCTTAAAAGGATATTTAAAATTCTTCAAGAAGTAATTAAGGGTCATGGACTAATAGGAACTATATGAAAAGGGTGGTTATAATAAAATATTATTTTCTTTAAGCAAAATAAAATCTAAAATATTAAATAGTATTAGAAATATCTGTTTCGCCAAATAACGCCTACCTCTGCGCGCGTGCCATCATTTTGTCCGGAAGTGTAGCTGAACTTCCAAAGTTCAGTCAGGATTTCAAGACGGCGATGGAAATATGCGACTAAGAAAACTGCAGACTAAAGCGATCGGTGTTTATCCGGTATCGCCAATTTCGATTTAAGAGCGGCTCGGTATGTCATGCAAGAGAGGTGGGCGTGTGCGTTCGCTCGTTCTTGTTGTCGCTCGGAAACGTTCAAGTTAAAAGCGCGTCCGACTTATTACGCTTAAACTGGAGTTCCACGTTTCAGGCGGCGTACACGCTTCGGAACACGCGACGCGGCGCTATAAATTCCAGTAATGACCGTTTATAGAAAATAACGGTGAGGCCGGCACGCATTTATCAGCCGCGCGCGTCCCCGGAATCTATTCGTCCATTCATGCATCGCGGCTTTCACAAATAATTGAGTGCGCCTCTGCCTATTTTTCTTTCGGCTGCTCCCCGTCGAACGAGCACGCCAATATTTTACCAGCCTGACTACCGGATCCTCGATACTTCGAATTCATTCAATTTTTCTTCCGAAGATCTAGCGTACGCCAATTTGTAAATTATTTTCCATTCCGAAAAGTGATTTACTGTGAAACAGACACTTAACCATGCAGACGAACAATACACTAACATTCAATTCTGTCCTATTTACGAAATATAACACAAAAAAAAGCCGTAACGCAAAGTCAAGGTCATACCGGACATATGTATGTTTACATTCGTTCTTTTTATTTTAGTGTCCCCGCTATGCTTCCCATAATATTCCGTCTCACCCTGTACAGAAAATACGAAAATATTCTCATAGTTTGGGATCGAGAATGACCCTCCGAGGTCATGACCCTTTTGTAATCCCATTCGTGTCTAACTCAATAAACTATACTCTATATTTACGCTCGCGTGTCCGAGCATCGTCATTCGCGGAAAAAGTTCCCTGAAGGTTTTAAGAGTTTTTGGGATCGCGTCCGATTCTGATCTTTCACACATATCAGAAACTGCATCACAGGCATCACCGAAACTATGACACTAAAAATGTGTTTCCATAAATTTTTGCTACGAAACTTCAAAAAAATGTAATATACGTGCTATCTGTTTGTCTAGATGTGTACTTGCAGCGATAAAACGTAATTAAAAGGTTTGCAATGTTGTAGAGGTTTTTCGCGTTCGAATCAGTCGAACAAGCTGAAAAATCCCGGAGGAGGAAATCGCGGCGTCATCGAGGCGCGCAAGGATTCGAATGCGACACGGACGCGGACGTTTCGAGCCGGCAGTTTCCTCATTCCAAGAACTGCAGGAATCCCGTGAGTACGCCGGCGAACAGCGACCCAATATTTCATCGCATCGGTAAATAAAGGCGGCACGTCCGCTCTCGCATGCCAACAACGCATTACGAACGCGCTATTAATTGCTCTCGCTCCTCGTAGCGGTCCGCGGCCCGAAGAATCCCTGATTTACGTAGCCGAGGCAGAATAAGACGCGCCGCCACGTCCGTTAAATCATCGGCGTCCTTTCCCGTTTCCCACCGGTTTTTCGAAACGGGCTGTTATCTTCTACCCGGACCAGATATTTTGCATTTCAATGACTGTCCCGGCCGCGGCCCCATTCGAATCTCCGCAAATGGTATTTATGGGACGCATGACTCTCGCGCGCGCGCCGTTCGTCAATTTCAACTGAATGCACGCCGTTCGTTTCCTTGCCCCTTATTTTAACGAACGCGTCTGTTGCGGAGCCGCCAGATCAGGGGAATCGACACGAATCGAAAAAGTTGCCCCCTCTCCGCCAGTACCGGATCAGTCACGTGACATTGTGACGCGCGCGCGACAGAGACGGAGCGCGTCACGTGACCGGGCCGTGGTGGAAGTGGGGGAATAATGTCGTAGAAGGGGAAGGTAGAGTGGAGACACAAGTCTCGGGACAACAATTTTATTGTTTACCTTATTGGGCACGAAAAATTGGATTCAACACTTTCGGAGCTAAATATTGCTGGTTTATTGGATGACGTAGTAGACTCGGGCGTTATTTAATTATTTGAGAAATAATAGTTAAAATAATTATCTAATTTGGGTACTTATTTGAAGTAATCGTGCTCTATTTTATTTGAGAAGACAAATAATTTTTCTGTAGATATTCTTCCCTTTTACGTTGTGTTTGATCAAATACGTTTCTAAATTAAATCTGTACACCCTTAAAATATAAAATATGCAACTGCACGTATAACTTAATTCCTTCTTAAAAACAATCAATGAAATAAGAGTAAAAATTAATTTCAATAAAGTATGCGACATTTCGTACTCTATACATATACTATACTACACCTACTACCCCTAACAATGAAATTCATCATACAGCAAGGGGTGATGCATCAATTACCACGTATATAAATCGCTGCAAAAAAATTTATTCCACATCAAGCCTCAAACGCTTTCCAGCAACACCAAAAACCCTCATCAACATTCCTCTCCCCGAGGAGTCACCACTGTCAACAAAAACACAGGCTGTGACACATCCAGAACGGAGACGAAACGCGTCACGTGACCATGGCTCATGGGAGAATAGCGTCGTAGAAGGGAAGGTAAAGTGGGGAGTCTTAACCTGGCAAAAATTAGTTCCTTGCACGATGAAAAATTAATTCCCATTTATTTTCGATGAAATTTGTTTACCTTACCGGATCAATAATTAATTGCCAAGTATTTTCAGATGATCAAGGACTAGTTCCCAGCTACAAGAACAGCAAACAAAACAATACACAACTGGCCTTTACAGCAATTTTTGCCGCCAGATTAGGGGAATTGACACGAATCGAGAGGAAAAAGTTACCCTCTCTCCGCCAGTACCGGATTAATCACGTGACACTGTGACGCGCGCGACAGGAACGGAACGCGTCACGTGACCGGCTTATGGCTCGTGGGAAGCGTCGTAGAAGGGAAAGTACAGTGGGGAGTCTTAACCTGGCAAAAATTAGTTCCTTACACGATGAAAAATTAACTCCCATTTCTTTTAGATGAAATTAGTTTACCTTACCAGATCAATAATTAATTGCCATGTATTTTCAGATGATCAAGGACTAGTTCCCAGCTACAAGAACAGCAATCAAAACAATACACAACTAGCCTTTACAGCAATTTTTGCGCCGGAACGGTGCGCGTTAGGCGTAATTCGACGGCGTGGGAGTATTCATCCGGGGCGTGAATGGCCCTTGTTAAACGATTTCTGCGTTTTAATCTCGGTCGCAAGAATCGCGGCGGCTAATGCCGATAGAACGGCCGGAACAATACGCGCAAAGGCCGTCAAATGCTCGAGCGTTGCACACGCTCTCTGGCAACCGCTCTCGCAGAATTACGCAGCCGCGGGCTTCCCCAAGACCGGTTTACTCGAAAAAAAAGAAGACACAGTCGCCTTTGTTCTGATATTACGGGCATTGTTTTCTTCCGTGGATTGCATAGGCGATTGCGTTTCCACGGTTGCCCAATAAAATCGGCGAATTTTTCATTCGCGGAAACTGACCTCGCTGGCTTCTTTCTTTGTGGGAAGTTGGAAAAGGACAGGATTACAATGGTGCTCGGTTGAACAACGTAATCGAACGCTGTGGTCCAAGTTAGCCTAGCTCACCGACGGTTTCCAAGTTTTGCTAGGGGACACATATGCCGGACCGACAAAATGATCAGGTTTGAAACGGAAGTTAGGAAGGTCCACCTTAATCTTGAAGCGGTTCTCGGTCAGGGACCGAGTCGTTCAGTGGAGGCAGCATTAGCGTGCTAAGCAGATGCAGATGAAACAAATGGATTCGCTTGGTGACCGCCGTAAATCCATGGTATCGTTGACACGATCCGTACACCTTCGCACGAACCGTGCTACGAACTCCTCTGCGACCTTCTGCCTTCCCTGCCCTTTCCTGTACCGAGAAACGGACCATCCTTGCGGTACCATTGCTACCAGTTTTGATTTATGTGACTGGTCATCTCTGACGGTTGCTGCGATCATTGGCCCAGATAATCGGGATCACGGGAAACCGGAAAGAGCTACCATATCGTCGTAGATTGATCGAAGCTGGATTGGTGCAGACTCCAGCAAGTCTAAATTCACGAAACCTTGAACATAAGTCTGGCACAGAAATTCACGTCGTCGTCTCTTGTCGATAACACAAATAATGGGTGAAGGTCCTCTTAGCACCCACATACGATTGCCTCCCAACTTACCCGAAATATTGCCCATGCCCAGTAGAGTCATGTGGGTTGGTCACGTGACGCGGAAATGGTCTGCGCATGCGCAACAAATTGTTTCCGTTAATCACTCGTATCTGCCATTTTCATTTATTAAGACACCGTAAACTGTCGTTTCTTGTCTTTAATAAGTTTAATGTGTTACAAGGAGTGACAGTTTTGATGAATTAAATAAAAATTATGCAGAGTGGAAGCTGCAAGAAGAGGCCCAACACATTTATTCAGAACAAGTATCCAGTCAGGCCAATATTAGACTAGTTATATTACTTCAATTGGTTAGGTTAGGTTAGAAAATGCTCTGCGCTTGCCCAACAAACTGTTTCCGTTAATGACTCGTATCCGCCATTTTCACTTATTAAGACACCGTAAACTGCCGTTTCTTGTCTTTAATAAGTTTAATAAGTTACAGTGAGTGACAGTTTTGATGAATCAAATAAAAATGAACCCGAGTGGAAGTTGCAAGAAGTGACCCAACACATTTATTCAGAACAAACATCCAGTCAGGCCAATATTAAACTAGGTTAGGATAGGTTAGGTTAGGTTTAGTGGGCTTGGGGTGTGCTTAATAATCCTGATTTGTACTTTTATACCTCAATTCGGTATTAAAATTGTGTTTCGCCAGGAAAAAATTAATTTTATTTCTGCGCCACGGCACCACCTTAGTTTTTCAGACACCTCCTGGGACGTCTACAGAGTAAGTTTGAAGTCAATCGGAGGTGGGTGCTAAAAGGAACTCTTACGCAAATAATGTTTACTTTCACAGTTTGTGGTCTGTTGGAATGAAGACTCAACATGGCTCCACAAAAGGAACTGTCTAACGGCGTCAAGTGACAAGATCCTCGTGGACAGTTCACAGCTGCATTTCACAAAAGGGGATCTGTCGCGCCGCGACTGTCTTCAATTAATGTGGAGCAATGAATGAAATTTTAGTAGCCGGTTACACTTTTCCTAATTGAATCGTAACAAGGGGAAAGTGGAGCAATCGTAAAGTAGTCCTGGTACTCGAGGTTGTCACTTTACTGCACCTCAATGTGGGCACATGCACCCCAATAATTACATATTAGAAATGATATACGATTACACTCTAGTGTTTAGTGCCTCTTTATATGGCCACGCCATTAATAACTTTGTGAAAGATATGTTGTTATCTCGGATCGTAAAACTCGGACGAAACTTAAACAGTTAAATGTTCAGTTAATCATTCGTTTTTCCATACGTGCTTCGGTTACCATGATTTATCGCTTGCACAAACGTCGTGAATTATTTATTGTTTATACCGGTATAACTGTTTATTTTCAAAGGGACCACAATGTGTCGTTCTTTTTATGTCTCTTTCGTCATAAGTTACTTCGTCGCACAAAGGTAATATAATTTAACTAAATACTTTGTAACAAATATTAGCTTGATAAACTTTGTATCAACGTTATATTCATAGGAGGCACGATTACGATTTCCGTGGCCCCTACTTTGAAGGTTAAATTTGTGTTCTTGAGGTCATTTTAAGAAAAAAACTGTTATGCTATAGGTACAAAATCGGCCTGGTTTAGCCGGTAAAGTAGATTTCCTGTTTTTTATAAATCTGCAAATATCTCGGAAACTATGCGAGATATGGCAAAATATATACAGACCTTTTTTGTAGGAAATTGCCTACAAAAGAAAACATTAAAATGATCTTAAAATTCCGTTTTTCACGAAAAATATTCACTGAAGACCTAACCAGACCTAACCCTAACCTAATTTTATACATAGACATTTCTTGAGTCTCGTATAAGCAGTTGTGAACGGAGCCTTTACGTTCTCCCGACCATCATTTCGGGGGGGAGGCAGTTGTTCTGCAACTTCACCGAAATATAAATATACTCGGAAACTGCGCAGCTGATAAAAAAATGTCATACGACATAAATTGTTGGAAATTTAATTTTCTACAAAAAAGGTCTCTCGATATTTTGCCATATTTATCATAGTTACCGAGATACTTGCAGATTTATAAAAAACAGTAAATCTACTTTACCAGCTAAACCAGGCCCATTAGATACTTGTGATATATATATATTTTTCTTAAAATAACCCCAAGAACACAAATTTAACCTCTAAACAAGGGACCGCGGGAACTCCCCTTATAGGATGATGCCCCTGATCATCAAATCATCCGCTGCAACGTCGCAGAGGGGACACCGTGGGCAACTAGGAGGAGCGTCCAGCGGCTGAGTAACGTGATTGCGCGATCATTCGTAGGTTACAACGCCTATAAACAACGCTGTTAATTTTCAGGCGCGTTCGGCCGGGGCCGTTAGCCTTTGCCACGCGGCCCGATATGATATCTCAATGACGGCTGTTGGATTTGCATTGCATTAGACTCGGAAACTGCGGCGTTAACGAGAGAAGTGTTAACGAGAAAATGACGCAGCAATGCACCGGGGGAAAAGTGAGAACGGTAACAGTAACGTAACGCTTCTCGTAATTCAACCGTGTCGCTCGCTTGTTAGAGTTTTTACGCCGGCCTGCTCCGGGGAAACGACGCCAACAAAGCTCCATTCGGCTCGCAACCGCCTTTCTAGAACGCGATCCTCGCTCCTAAAGGCACCGTCCAGATACCACGGACTACTTTGAATCGCGGCAATTAGAAACAACGCGTCTCGAGACTCTTATACGCTCCTTGTATGAGCCGTTGATTGCGGCGCGGCGGTTGCAACTGCTTCTGCCACTTCGGACTAAGCACGCCCGGCCCCGGGACTTAGGGGATGATAATCTTGCTGTTATGAGATCTACTCGCGCCATCCGCAGAGGTCACCAGACAGCTCGCGATCCTCGGCGACTCATCAGAAAAGCGGAAACAGTGAAATGTAATTAATTTATGCCGAGAGGTCGTCCAACTTTGGGAACGCATGATCTCGGAAGATCCATGCAGATCTCGCTCTTGGAAGCTTAGGATCGTCTAGGAATTTTTTATTTTCTTGCTTTCTTGTAGGAACACTTGATTGTAATCAAGCGAATTGAAGCCATCAAGGTGCATGATCTAATTAGTCTAATATTCTGTTCTTTCTTTAATTTATATGCGTTTGTATAATTAAGGTGTGCCAACACTTTTGTTGTATATTGAAATCACTATTTAGTTATACTGAAGTTATATTTTTTATCGTTAAGGTAATGTAAATTATTACCCTACGACATTGTACACTTTAATTCGTTGCCATGCAACTTTTTATTCGTCAAACGGGTTACTGGTTACTGGTTTATTCTTCTCTTTATACATAAAGATGGCGTTGTACAGCCTAAGCTCTTTTTGCTCAATACAAATCGTTCCTTATACAGGGTGTCCCAGCTAACTTGACCACCTTGAATATCTCGCTTAGTGTTAGTAATAGAAAAAAAACGTTACAGGACAATATTAACCTAACCGAAGGGGCAATATAATGATTCAGAAAAAAGGTCATTTTTTTCTAGATATAAACGTCATCAATTTTTTTTTTAATGGAAGTATATATTTTTTTTATCGCAATGTAATAGTAGGGGTGAAGACCTCTTCAATGACATATTATACAATGACCTTCGCGTGACCTTGGGTATGAAAAATCCAAAAAGCAATACAGGTATTATCAGTGATTAATTTACTATACTAATTGGTTCGGTTGAACTACTTTATTTCAATAAATGTTCGAAATGATGACCATTGTTTGCAATACATTGTTCTATACGGAAAATAAATGATTCTCTGGCTCTTCTAATAGTTTCATTGCTAATATTGGGACATGTAGTTCTAATACGCATCTTCATATCTTCTACTGTTGTTGGAACATGTTCACAAACAATACTCTTAAGTGTTCCCCATAAAAAGAAATGTTCATACGAAGGTCATTGTATAATATGTCATTGAATAGGTCTTCACCCCTACTATTACATCGCGATAAAAAAAATATATAGTTCCATTTAAAAAAAAATTGATGACCTTGATAACTAGAAAAAAATGACCTTGAAAGAAGTTTTTTCCGAATCATTATATTGCCCCTTCGGTTAGGTTAATATTGTCCTATAACGTTCTTTTCTATTACTAACACTAATCGAGATATTCAAGGTGGTCAAGTTAGCTGGGTCACCCTGTATACTAGCGCGAATACAAACTCCTATATATTATTATTAATGCTAATGTATATGCATATATGTGCATGAGTAGTTTATCCACTTCGTCATCCTGTACCGAAGTACAATTTTGTCCCCTAATTATCATCACCCTGCAATAAATACATGTTCATATTTATCTATTTTTATTAAAAAGACTGCTATTGACCTCAGCATAGCATCATCTTTCCTTCTTAGTATGCAGAGAACTTCCTCTTCTAGATCTACATATATCCTTTTTAGCAAAGAGTATATTGGACGATATGATCATGGTATTGGACCATATGATATGGTATAGCTGATATAGTTTTTCCTAGCAAGGGAGCTTGCTAAGTTGTAGTGGTTGGCTCTGATTCTGCTCAGAATGTTTATGGATCGTGTTCCGAGTTATCCGTGGTTTTGAAGTATTTTTTCCCGTTAAATGAACCTTCTCTTTCCAGTCTGATTATAGCCATTTGTTATCTTCGATATAATTATTTATATCTTCTGTAGGAATTTTGATCGCATTAGTATTCCAATTTGTATGTTGCACTTCATCGATCAGGGCAACTTCATTACGTTTGCTTAAAAATGAAGCTGGTCAAACCGCCGCTGCAACTTCGCATCCTCAAATTAACAAGTGTCTCATAACCTTCGAAATAGAAGAATCCACCACAGGCATCATGTACGGTTTATACCTCCTGGATATTTTCATATCGCAGCTGCTGTTAAACAATGAGGCGAACTCTGACGCGGGGGGGGCATCGCTCATGGTGAAAGTGGTCATCATCGATTTGCCGGTCACGGAGATCACCGAGCGCAATCGATTTGACAAAAACGACGACGTCCACGTGTACCAATTCACAGGTGGCTGGACCTGTCATTTTTCGGCGCCATGCGAACAGCTGGTCAGAATGATGAAGCGGATGCCGATGCACATCGGCGTTTTTCGAGTCAATGACGAATTCCCTATTTGTGACATACGCACATATCTAACTGGCTGCGCTTGCGATTTGGTAAGAGATTATTTCGCCTTTTGCTACTTTGTATACCCAGGTACTATAGTTTCTGCTACTTTCAGTTTTTCACACTATCGCACCTACAGTGGGTGTAAAAATTATTCGTACACCATTTAAAAACGAATAACTTTTTCAAAATTCGACCCAACAGCTTGGGTTTTTTTGTGACGTTAGAAGGATTAGTTTACTAGCTAATGTGTAAATAATTTTTTTCTTTTAATCGTTATTGGTCGCAATTGCGAATGAAAAAGTAAAGGTCCGGATTTTTAAATTTTTTATCTGTGCCTGTAGTGAAAATTTATAAGGTGCATTTGGTAGGTATAAGTAAGTTATAAACATGTACAAAGTTTCATCGAAATCGATCAAGGTTGTTATGAAATATAAATGATTGAAAATAGCAAAAATTGTAAGAATCCGCGATTTGAATGATTCGCAAACCCTAAATTCCAAGATTTTTACATGTTACAATGCCCATAGCTTTTTTATGCGTCAACCGATTTCAATGAAACTTTGTACATGTATAATAACTTACTTACATTTACAAAATACATGTTTAATAATACATATTTAATAACAATTTAAAAAAAATTATTTACACATTAGCTAGTAAACTAATCCTTCTAACGTTACAAAAAAACTCAAGCTGTTGGGTCGAATTTTGAAAAAGTTATTCGTTTTTAAAAGGTGTACGAATACTTTTTACACCCACTGTACATTTCTCATTTTTATACACTGTTTTCAGTGTTTTCGACTCCCACCCTACCCTTCCCCTTCTACGTATTTTACAATTAATGCAGACAATTTTTATTTTCCATAAAAATCCGCAGTCTACGCGTGGGTACTGAATACATATAATTGATCATTTTAATGAAACTGATTTCACTTTTTGATAGTAACAGAATTCATTACTTGCAGAATACATTGAACGTGCGAAAACAGCAGTCGTTCATATTTAGAGGACCATTCGACCTAGTCGATTCTGGTAACAGTTTCGCGGGACAGTTAGATGCTACCATTACCATCACAAACTTGGGAAAGTAAGATAAAATTCTGTCAACTATTTATTCATTGTAACATTCTTAGCTATTTCATGTTTAATTATATAGTTTGCACTAATTTTTGCATAATTTCAGAATGCTTTTTTAATTTTTCACATCTATGAATACTTATTAAAGCTTGTGTAGGTTTATAGCATTTCCAAAATATAAGAACATTTTTATATCTACATATTCCCTCTATTTTCAAATAGTAATGATTAGACTCTGGATTTTATGCATTTATTTGCAAAAATGAGTACGTGCAATTTAGAACAGTGAAAAAATTCGAAGACTTTAAGAGTATTAATATATTATTTTCACTATATTAAAATTATTAGTGAAAAATATAAATTTATATTTAGCTCCTGTGTCTTCCAATTGATGCATAATTTTTTTATTTTGCATAAAGATCCGGAGTCTAGTAATGATCGACAATTCTCTTATTAGGTGTATGACAAGGCGTTATGCTCTCGTGAAGAACGCTTTCATTTTCAAAACTGATCCTGATGAGGAAGAGTATAAATGCAGTTTGAAAGGAAACATGAATTCGCCCAATGGACATCGCACCATGAACGCAGGCCACGATTCACCTGCAAAGCTAGGTATAAATGTTTCTGTCGACTGAAACAAATTTCTAATCAAAATATAAATTGAAACTAATATATGTAAAATCAAAATTTTACTCGGTATCATGGTTTTTTGTAATATAATAATTTATCAAATTAATTAAAATGATTGTGCCTTTTTTAAATTTGATTAGCTGATCTAATCAGAGATGTCAGTGGCGTTTCTCCAGTGGCTGGACATCTCGCTCGTGGATGTCCACCACCTCGGCCACCACGTGAACCATTGGTTGATCCGCGAGCAGCAAAAGGCAGAAAGAGGAAGGGAAAGGGCAAGAAGGGAAAAAAGAAATAAATGAAACTGATTCCCTACTTACACAAGTACGTAACCGGCGCACTTCTGCATCATATAATCAATGCATTTCGTAATAAAATAATTATTCAAGTAGCAGCGTTCACTTTCACTTGAAAAATAAGTCACCAATGTAGACCAAAGTTTTCTTATTAAAATGAAAAAGGAATCAACATTCTATGATATATAGTTACCGACATAAACATTCATAATAGCAACCAGGTTTTGTTAAAATGAAAAAGTATGGCTCTTTTTAAAAATCTGTATTTTGCAATGATTGATTTTGAGCAGCATTCACTTTCACTTGAAAAATAAGTCACCAATGTAGACCAAAGTTTTCTTATTAAAATGAAAAAGGAATCAACATTCTATGACATATAGTTGCCGACATAAACATTCATAATAGCAACCAAGGTTTTGTTAAAATGAAAAAATATGGCTCTATTTAAAAATCTGTATTTTGCAATGATTGATTTGTATCGATCACAAATTTCAAGATATCTGCAAAAGCCTAAATTTTGAATGGACTATTAAATCTCAATTTTCATATAGATATATAAAAATTGGAAACTTCGGAGAGCTGTATTTTATAAACAAATTGGAATCGACGAAAACGATGACATAAAGCCCCCCTAACTTCCTCTGCACAATACGATGAGTCAAGCTTTCGATACCTGGTGCGATTCTATCGAAGTGATAAGCGAGGACCGATCGAAAAGAAACGCGTCGGGCCGAGATGAAAAGCGAGTTAAAAGCAGTTAACGGCGTATCATGAGAAGAGAGAGCGACTCAGCGTCGCGGAGGATCTTTCTCACGGAGTTCTATGCTGTAGGGCAAAGATGTCTGCATACGCCCGACGACACGATTATGATTTATGCCGAATCGAATCGAGGCTGATTTATGAGAACGTAATGTTCTTAACTCCGGGATATGTCTGCCTGGAAGGCGGCTCGTGCAACGATTTCCGAAACACGTTCCAGGGAAAGGTTCAGTTGTCGCTGAGAGCGATAAACAGCTATTTACTTGAAAAACAACGGAAAGTAATAACAGGTATGCAAGTGTAACTTCGAGAAACGTTCGAACAGCCCTGAAGACGCTTGGGAAAATTCAATTCGGCTTGTCAACACTCTGAACACCACTTTCTACTTGTCTCGCGTCCCACTTTCCACTTTTCTGTTCGCCGATAACCGGAAAAAAATATTTTCTTTTTGTAGAATCCTTCCAGAAAATTGTTTATAGTCGTTATACGATGATAGAATATCATAAAGAAGAAGATAACAAATTCGTCTTTATTCGCAACTCGTGACAATTAGGGTAACTGCACCAGTGAATAAACGGGCACCAGTAAATCAACGCTTTTGTATTTTTCTATTTTTTTCTTTTCCATCATTGTTTAATTACTAGAATGTAGTGTTCATTGACTGGTATTTTTTATATTTTTTATTTAACGTTTCATAAAGACAAATAATAATAATTTCATTTTATTTGTGTTCATTTATTTTTGACAACTGAAGTATAGGGAGCCATTTGGCATATATGAGATTCTTTAATTCACATATTTTTATTTAAATAAAATATCTTCCTGAACAATTTCTTAAATGTTCATTCACTGGTGCAGTTACCCTACATTAATCCTTTATAGACCCTGATTGACCCTGAATGACCTTTGATTCGGCAAGGAGAAAGATTTTCGAAAATTGTTAGAGAATTGAGAAGAATAAATTTTGAAATTTTATTTGCAATCAATATTATTCAGTATCTTCTACGTTTTGGATGGCACTGTACACACGTACCTGTCGACGCAATAACACAGATGACGATGAAAATGGATAGCAGAGATTAAAGATTGTAGTAAAAAGTATTATGAGTGTAAATGCCATAATAACTCGCAAAAATATTTCACAGTTTACGACCTATTTTATAGTAGCGTGTAATCAAGTGCACTAATTGTATCACTTAATTACCTTCACGCGTCATTAGGTGCACAGCAGGTTTATAATTTGCAACAGTTGCCAGCTTGCGCAATTTCCGATTCTCCCGGTGGAAAGTAACGAAAGTAAAACGCGAAGCTGAAGTCAAACTCAACTTCGTTTCCTGTTATTTTCCTGTGATCAAAACTTTTTTTGCGATAAAGTTTATGGCTTTTTGATTTATTGGAGATTGAAGAATATCTGTTCTTACAGTATTAGTAGACCAAGAAATCCGAATTATAATGATATCAAGTTTTCGAGTAGTAAACTACATTAAACTAAATTAGAAAATTTCTATGATAATTTCAATATTTTTAGGTGGTCATATAATTCTGTAAAAATCTACATCATTGTATTTAAGGGAATTTATAAAGTCGTTTTATGCAAGATGCATTCCTATCAATTTTATAATATGTTTAAGGTAAAATGTTTTCAATTTTTCTTGTAAATCTCCGATTTTCATTTTCAAAATAAAACTTAAAATCGGAGACACCTGATGGGGAAGAACAATTTTCAAAATCAAGTTCATCTTGTCAAAATCTAAAGTAAATCTAAAGTAAATTTTTGTAAATGATATACAGGATATGTCCCACGTAACAGTTATCATGATTTTTTAAGTATGTACTTGCGATAATCTAATAAAAAATATTTTAAACAAAAGCTGATCAGTTTTCGATAGGCTATACATTCCAATAAAAAAAATGTTCGAAAATTTCTTTTTTATTATTTTCGGCCACCTTCATTTTTTTAAATGGCACTTCAAGGTCATCCGAAGGTTATGGTATACAAGATCGTTGAATTCGTCTTGAAAACACAAAGTGTCATTTAAAAAAATGAAGGTGACCTTGGCAATACTATAAAAAAAATGTTTTTCGAACTTTTTGTTATTGCAATATATAGCCAATCGAAAACTGATCAACTTTTGTTGGAAATATTTTTTGTCAGATTATCGCAAGTACTTAAAAAAATCGTGAAAACTGTTACGTGGGACACCCTGCAGAATTTATGACTAAAATATCACTTAAAATTTTGTCTAGACACGATTAAATGTTCATAATATTATAAAAATCCCTGGGATCTATGCAAAATTTGCAAAGTCAAAAATTGCTCTTTTCCTCTAAAATTCAATTGTAACAATGGCAACAATGGTACCAGTCTTACTCGGTAGAAACCCATCACCCGCAGCATTTGTTCTACAATGTATGTGTCTTCCATCTGGAAAAAAGCAGAGCGAAGACTCTTGTTCCATGGTTTACGGTCCCGTCAACGTATGGCCTATGAAACGATCATAGCGGCAGTACTAAATACACCATAAACCAAAGGGAATTGCCGGTGAACCTTTAATGGCACGCGCTCGCAGCTACGCGGGGATCCGAAACAAAACGAAACGAGATCTTCACGGGAAAAAGAACTCGCTATAGTCCGAATAAATACACCGTTCCGTCCCTGTTAAAGTTTCTGGGTAATTCTTGCTATAGTACTTGCGGAGATCCCCGGAGCAAAAACCGGGAAAGAAAGTGAGGACGCGTCATTGTGTTCCCCGAGCACCGCCATTTTATTACATATTTATGTCCCGTTGCGCGCCGTTCAGTAAAAAGTTTTACGAGAATTTCGAAGTTTGGTTTTTTCGCCGTAAAACGCATAAGAGCGAGGCTGGTAATGTGAAAGTGCATGGTGTATCCCCTATAGAACATTTTCTATGGGAAATGTATAGAATATTTTCATGAGACAGCGAATTCTTTCGTTGTGTCATCTGTTACCGTATTAACAAAGGGATTCTTTAACTCTTATATATTACGTGAAAAATTATTTTATTAAAAATATGAATCATGCCATTTTTGCATTTCATTCACAGCTGGTATTGTTAATATTTTAAAAAATTGATTCTGCCTACATTTTCAAGTTTGGTGGCTTTTGTTATGTTAGAAAAATTAAAAGAATTTAACGATAAGCCTACCACAGTCGAATGACCGGTTTTATATTTTCCAATTAGTGGAATTATAAAAATCCATTTATGGAAAATAATGGAATTTGTCCAAGTATCTATTAATCTTGAAAATTATAGACAATCTCAGTGTTACCATGTTTATATGGCAATAAAATAATTTTAATGCTTGGTACGTTTAGTGTTAAAATCACAAAAGGAAAACATTTTTATCTGGCTCCTGTTACTCGCAATTAAAATAAAAAATTTTTATTATTGCATAAAGATTCGCAGCACTCGATTGTATAGCAGATATCATCGAACACCTTGTGTGTCTGAATTGATCTACTAAAATTACATATTTTATAGACTAGCACGCTATAAAGAATCCATTTGATAAAACAACTAATAAACTATCTCCTATTGTAAACCTGTCTACACAGCTATCTATGGGACCTGACAAAAAAATCTCTTAGTTCCCTTTGACCAGGTCGTAAACCTGATTTCGAATGTTCGGGATCGTTTCTCGATTCGATGATCTCAGCGCATATATTACTGTGCTAAATCGTTTTAGGGGACACTAGCGACCCGCGAATGGCGCCGCGCTAGTTGCGCAATGAACTCACGGCGCAGCGAGTGCTACGCTTTACCAAACTCGGACAATGCATTCGAAGTGTGCTTATCAATGACTCTATTATTTCACGAAACGCTTCGTCGCAGAGTTAATAATTCTGAATACTGCGGGTTATCTCGTGTCAGGTAACAGATATCGCATATGCGATAGCAAC